>OX104129.1:81676819-83072365 GCA_944470555.2 Heterobilharzia americana
AAACGATACTGCCTAGGCGGTAGGTGACAGAGACTACTTCGTTTAGGTTACTCTCGTTCATGGTGATTGGAGATTGTTATTGTTGGTGATGGTGTTGATGTTGGTTGAGTATCATCATCACCTCCGTTTTCTCCACGTTCACTTGAAGTCCCGTCTTCCATCACTGCCTCTTCTGTCAACTTGTTGGTTTTCGCTTGTACATCTTCGCGTTTAAGTGACATTAGACAAGAATCATCATCATTGGCGAAATTTACGTCTTCTAGGCTCTTTTCATCGGTCCAGCGTGTGCCCATCTTCTCGCTCCTCACAGTTTCTTGCATGATCAAGTAGACTTCAATCAGAAAGATGATCGGTGATAGTAGACGGCAACCCTGTCTTACTCCTATCTTCACTTTGAAGGCGTCACTTTCTTTCCATTGTGGATTCCTTGGCATGAGGCTTCTTCAATGTGCAATAAATACGTATCACTATTCATCGGATAGCTGAAATGAATTTGATACGTTCAAAGTAACTGAGTCAATGTTTTACCTATGAGAATAAATAGTTACCACTTGTAATTAGCTTGCAAAAAAGCCCAAAAGACAAAATGGGCTTAATTCATCAGGAAGGAAGTATTTTCATATCTATTATGAAACGTTGTTTTCTTATGCTCATTTCATCTTGATTTTTTTCATTTAGTTGGTAAGATGAAACTCATTAAATTCAAATTTACACAGTAATAACTTTCTGTTAATTTGAGAAACATAGACTAGCAAAACGTCTACACAAAACAAAAGATTCACTTTAACAGTAATTACTCATAACATAAGTCTTGCTAATTTTCAATATAACAACTGCACCTATTTAAATATTCCTGTAGATTAGTTAGTGGGCCTTAAATATGTCGTGAGTTTTAAGTATTATTTCGATAGTTTCAAGTTATTTATTTTTTAGCATGGAATCACGTAGTTATTATAAATAGTCATGTGAGTATAGTGTCCAGCCAGAGTATACGTCAGTAGGTGTATGCATAGAAGAATCCAATCCTCACGCTTATGAATAATACGACAGTTCAAGCAACATTCTAACCGATCTAATTAAGTAAATTATATAATAAGAAATATTCAGTTTTGAAATTATAGTTATCTTCCACTCCTAAGGTCAACTATAATACTATGATTTGCAAGCATTACATTTATGTCCAACTACTAATGAAACCCATTGTCTTGGTAATGAAAGATTCCTAATCAATCACAAGCATCCTGGAAATATCACACTTATATTGAACATTTAACTCATACACGGTGATTACATTTTAACGCTTGTCTTCATCTTCTTCGAGATTAGAAATGAATTGTAGTGTATAGATGATTTGGTTTTTTTTCGACTTCTAATTTTCATCTTTTTGGTTGTATTGTGTTTTCTGAGCTAGGTTGTTTAATCGTGAGACTTTCATCGTTCTTCTAGATGACATCATCAGCACCAACTTCATACTTCATACTTCAGTATGAAGTTGGTGCTGATGATGTCGTTTAGAAGAACGACGAAAGTCTCACGATTAAACAACCTAGCTCAGAGAACACAATAGAACCAACACCATCCACCTGAGCTACAAATGTTCTCCACTATTTCAATTTTCTTCTTTACTGATACAGTTAAATTGACCATCACAAGTGGTTTCCAACCATGAACTGTTCTCCTTTCTGTTTTCTCTTTTCTCCTTTTGTCAATCTGCTATTATTTGATAGTGCTTGAAAAAAAAGAGGAATAAATAACTCTAATACGCTTGCATGTTTTTGCCTTTTAAAACTAATTGATTTATTTCTAGATGACTGAAAAATATAATCAAAATACTAATGGGATGAGAGCTAAAATAAAGCGTTCCATTTTCTAGGCGGTTTTCTCTACACCTTATGGATTTTTTAAAAAATTATTTTGAATATATACTAAACTGTTAATTTGCCTTTTTTTAAATGTAATATTTGTCAAAAAAAAAGGAAAAGAAACGTAAAGAGGCTGAAGAAGCCTCAAAAAAACAACGTAAACCTGGACAAAAACGCAAAGGTTTAGGTGGCCTATCCAAGGAGAAGAAACGATTATTGAAAGTAAGCTAATTTCTATTTTATTTCAAGTGTTTGTCTACGTTCTCATATGAAGTAGACAATATCTAAAATGTAACCAGTATACTGTTTTTTGTCATGTATATATACACTTGATTATTCATTGGTAATTAGAAATTACATCTTTCATTTACACGTATAGAAACTCATTTGTTATGTGAAAATTAAACGTTTCCACAATAAACCAAATAGTTAAGAATAAGGGGAACAACTACATATGGATTCACACTCAGGGAATTTGAGCACAAAGTTGAAACAGTAACGTAGGCAGGTTTGAATAAATATCTAGGCATGTATATTATCAGGCTTCAAGCTTATACCTAACTTAGTCAATAATTTATTGTAGATATCAAGTTGTGTAACACATAATGCATTTCAACAGTTAGAAAATGATCCTTTCAAAGGAAGAGACAAGAATAGATGAAGGTATAATAAGAATCACATCGAAGAACTAAAGCTTACACAGAAGACAAATGTCGATCGTTTGGTGTTATCTAAGCTTTGAGGTGTCTTACTAGGCTAGGTGACTTCATCAGTATGAATACTTATAAAAAAATATTTGCCGAAATTCAGTGTTATTGGCTTGTGATCTTGCTATCTATTTTATCGAAGGTCAACATTTGTAACTTGTTTTTTATGTTTGACCCATACTACTGACCTAATATCTAATTATTGATTTACTTGACTGATAACCATTTGGCTGATTCTTTTTTCGTAGTCCATATATTGGGTTAGTATGCACCAGTCTATTAGTTGCCATCCGATTGGAGTACCATGTTTCCATGATATTTTGAATATACTCTCTTGCTAATGACAGCAATTATGAGATATTCATGATACATGGATATACACAAGCCTCACATTTTTGAAAATAATATCTTTATAGCGCAAAATTCTTATTCCAAGCTATTATTATACACACAAAACTACTGAATCGCTTCAAAGTTCCTTTAAAACCATTCCAGAATTCAATAATAAATACGAATATTAGAAAGCACATGAATCCTAGACATGCGTTTCTTTCTGTTTAAGATTTATAAGCAGGATAAACCTGTTTTATAGTGTTATTACCCATATTAGGACTTGGTCTCAGACCCAAACGCTTCAAACATCAGAACTTTATCCACCGAGCTACTTGGTTACTACAGTCACTTCTTATGCGACTGGAACTGTCAACAACAGTTTTCTTTACTAATCAGAAGTAATATTGGTGTTAACGGGCTCAAAAGCATCGAAATTTCAAACCATGTCCGTTATAGAAATTATCCTCAGGGCGGATAGCCTATCAGCTAGGTCGAGAGTACATTCAAACTTCTACGGTTTCGCACTTACTAATGACTAGTTCTTTAATCAAAGGATAGATCGACAATCTTGGTTGTACTGTGTTCTCTGAGCCAGGTTGTCTACTCGTGGAGCCTTCGTCGTCTTTCTAGACAACATCATCAGCACTAACTTCATTATGAAGTGAGCTGTCAACATCTATCCGTAGGTGATTCACTAAATTGCCCTGACCAAATGGTTTGTGATTTGTTTGTCCCTCTGATTGTTGTGTCATAAATATTCCTATTGACTGTCCCTCTGCTTGACCTCTGACATTTCTGTTGTTTACCATTTTTCTCACTGTTTGATAGATTGGGTCTATGTCTATACATCTATTGATTGCTGACTGACCTGAATGCCAAGCTTCTAGGAATTCTCTGATATTCTTTGTATTTCCCCTGTCCAAGATCACTTTGTACACTGTCGAAGTAGAATTCATGTCCATAAATATCTGTGTGCATTGAAATGAGTGATGGAATGTCGTGAGGTTTAATGGACAATTATTGTTCATGTAAACGAAGGCGAAGAGGGTGACCACTTGATCCAATATAGTACTGACGACATTTATTGGAGTTGATTTTATAAGTGATATTCGATTCGTCTTCCGTGGTTATTGCATCCTTTGGTTTGTATAATAGGGTTTGGAGGAATGTTTGTTGGTTTATGAGCCACACTAATTCCAAGTAATCACAGTAATCTTGTCGTGATTTATGATATATTCCTTAAGTAATGTAGGATGATACTTTTATTGATTTCTGTCAATGACTTTGTAGCTGATAAAGTATGGAATTGGTATCTTCTGATAAATTTTCGCAGGTAGCCGTTCTCCTTTAGGATGGACATCAAGAAATTTTACTCCTTTCTCTAAGGAGTTATTGTACTGCAAAGTGTTCCCGTTTCTTTGAATGGAGTCTGCATGCAACTTGGTTTGTGCGTTGTTGGATTGTTGCTACTATAATTGAGTATTTGATCACTGGGTGTTGGGTCCCGGTACACTTGGGTCTCCAGTTTTTCAGAAACATCCAGGTAAAGTAGTTTGTTGTTAGCCTTCGTTTACATGAACAATAATTGTCCATTAAACCTCACGACATTCCATCACTCATTTCAATGCACACAGATATTTATGGACATGAATTCTACTTCGACAGTGTACAAAGTGATCTTGGACAGGGGAAATACAAAGAATATCAGAGAATTCCTAGAAGCTTGGCATTCAGGTCAGTCAGCAATCAATAGATGTATAGACATAGACCCAATCTATCAAACAGTGAGAAAAATGGTAAACAACAGAAATGTCAGAGGTCAAGCAGAGGGACAGTCAATAGGAATATTTATGACACAACAATCAGAGGGACAAACAAATCACAAACCATTTGGTCAGGGCAATTTAGTGAATCACCTACGGATAGATGTTGACAGCTCACTTCATAATGAAGTTAGTGCTGATGATGTTGTCTAGAAAGACGACGAAGGCTCCACGAGTAGACAACCTGGCTCAGAGAACACAGTACAACCAAGACTATCCGCCTGAGCTACAAATACTCTCCACCATTTCGAGTTCGATAATCAAAATCCATGAATACTAACTCTTAATTGGACAGGCAACTTAACTGTTGGCCTCATCCAGTACATAAATCTCTTGAATTTAGCCTTTCTGCAAGATATCAGCAGTTGAGTCCTCTTCCTAGATTTTACTTGGTCTAGCCTGTTATTAGAATATTCAGTCTTTTGTAGTTATACTCAGTTACCTACAGACATTCCTCTGTCACTGAACACATTGCTCTTCCGACTGAAATATATTTATCTATAACAATTTCAATAAAGCGAAAACTAATAGTCTGTGATAAAACGTATAGGAATGTTGAGTTTGAAAACTCAGTCTTTTGGTCAGACAAACTAATGACTTATATTTCGTGACCAGTTTCTTTGAAGTAAATAACTAAGTTGTTATACATCGTAGACTGACATCAGTTGGAGGAGCAAAGGAAACCTGGGAGCACTGGACAGCTGTTTCGTCCTAGTGTGGGACTCCTCAGCATTGCGCACCCACGACCCCACCAGCAGGGATCGAACCCGCGACCTTCAGGTTCCGCGGCCAGCGCATTACCATTGAGCCACTGGGTCAGAATCCAATGCTTCATATTTACAACTTCTGTTAGCTCCCGCGGAACCTGAAGGTCGCGGGTTCGATCCCTGCTGGTGGGGTCGTGGGTGCGCAATGCTGAGGAGTCCCACACTAGGACGAAACAGCTGTCCAGTGCTCCCAGGTTTCCTTTGTTCCTCCAGCTGATGTCAGTCTACGATGAATAACAACTTGAAATATTTCCAAATCTCCACAACTCCCTCAAAATTTAAATAACTAAGTGTTTGTTATTCTACAAATTGGCATACTTCAGTTGTTATTAATTCAATCGCCAAATTAGTTTAAGTTTGTTATACCTCCTGGATCTTAAATGTGAAGTCAGGCTAAAGTATCTAAACTGACAGTCGATCCAACTGAACGTCACATCCTTTATACTGTCTCATGGTATGCCTTCTTAAGATCGGAGACGTGAGGCAAATTCAATTAAAAACTCGTTTTCTCGTTGCAAATAAATTCTTATTCTAGCTATCTTCATTTGCTTCTTCTAAAAAACTTAGATTTATTCAAACAACCACATTTTAAATATCAGTTGTTTTTCTATCATGTTAACAACTCATATCAAAGTGAGAGTTCACTGTTCGGTGTTGTGAGTATTTTGAAACAGAATTAAGTTTGAATGTATAGTCTGGTAGAAGTTAATATTTTTCTTATCAGACCAATTTGCAAACATCTAGACATAAGTATCCGTCAGATTATGTGCCTATCTCTAATTTACTACGATAGTGAGGTAGTTAAAACTATAAACTTACAATACTGTCTAATGTCTATTTCTCCATGTTGATAATAATATATATATCGAATAATGAATTATACGGTCACATGCCAATTTTACAGGCAATATCAGAATGCTATTTTTCTCACTGAAGCTGAGATAGTTTATAAATAATAAATCATCGTGCCATATAAAGCCTTCTGAAGTAAGCAATGGCTTGGATATTGCTGATCGCAAATATTAGGTAAAAGCGATTTGGGTTAAACAGTAGCAGTGAAAATTAATATGGGTATAATCACTCAGTGTGAACAGTATCCTGACAATATTAAGTCATATAATCAGTAAAAGTACATTGTATATTGAGTATTGAGCACAAATGAAGCTGAAAATATGTAAGTATCCAATAAATTTGTTGCTGCCTACAGACAGCATACGGAACTAGGGTTAAATACTGGGATGGATAAGAGGAGGGGGAATTAGGGTCTAATATTGTATGGTGTCATGCAGAGTTTAGCTACTCCATAGGTCCATGATGTTGTAAACAGAATCATTTGAAGAAAAATTAAGTCAATGATGACATTCTATCCAGCTACTGTTGTCATATTACTGGGGAGAATACATAAAGTTTCACCATTAGACCATTCAATAAGACTACAAGGTCGGCACTTCATATGAGGTCACTTTCGGTTAGCTTTGATTCAAGTGTTTCCTATTCGGATTTAACAAAATCTTACTTTGAGAGACTCAAGGATAAAACGTTACTTCTGTCTCACATAACTCTACCCTGACCAAACTGTTATTTTCTTTTTGGCTTCAATACATTTTACGTTTTTCAAAATAATGGTGCGACGGCAATAAATTTTGAAAACGACAAACATACTACTTTCATTCCTTGTTGCGAACAGTAATAATAAGTGACGTCTTGTACTATCTGTCATCGAAAGTCATTATCAGTCCAATCTATATTATCATGCTGAGTTTCGTCCCAGATACTTTTATACGTTCATAATAAAAAATGTCAGAATATGTGGTTCAAACCAGCCTATAGTACTTGTATCAACTGATAAGATGTAATATCAGGCTATTCCCACATTATTTATAGTAACGTTACGAACTTCACGAAAACTTTAAGTCATTATATAAACGTTTACATTGTCTTTAAATCTTGTTTCTTTCAGCAATTGATTATGCAGAAGGCTGCTGATGAGATGAAAGCAGAGATGAAACGGAGACAAGAGGAACGTGAAAACTTTTTACGTGGGAAAGTAGAACCTTTGAAACTTGATGGTCTTGGTGAAAGTAAGTGACTTAAGAATCTTCGTTTATATTCTTTTATAAGCCGCTGAATTAGATGTTTTGATTGTTTATTTAGCAGATAAATTTCGCAACAACTGTTCCACTTACATCCAGTTCAATAATATCATGTAGAGGATGTCTACTATTCCTTTAGAAAAATCTTATTAAAATAATTTTGTCAAAGTGAAAGCGTACTTAAAGTTAGTTTATTTTTCCTTGTCACAGCTACATGAAAATACGTCAATTAAGCATTTTACCGCTGTGTAATTCACTTCACTTTCTACTATCCGTCATTCAGGTTAGGCATATATTCTGATTATTGTTTTTTCATTGGAAATGTTTAGTCGTACTTGTATAGACTACCAGGAATGGGCTGTCTAAGGGGAGGCGGGGGGGAAGACCCTTGACAGCTGTCAGTTATCAGGAAGCCGATGACGTAGACCTCACATTTTTGATCTCTACCGAAAACGTACATCTGCAGTCTTACCAGATCTCATTTCAATGTAGACATTTTGGATAGAGGAAACACAAAGAATATCAGAGAATTTTTAGAAGTTTAGTATTTAGGTCAGTCAGCAATCAACAGATGTATAGATATAGACACAATCAATCAACCAGTGAGAAAAATGATAAACGACAGAAATGTCAGAGGTCAAGCAGAGGGACAGTCAACAGGAAAATCTATACAGTCCATAACACAACAACCAAAAGAAAAAACCGATCACAGACCACTTCGTCAAGGCAAGCTACTAAATCATTCACGAAGAGATCTTGACAGCTCACTTCATAGTGAAGTTAGTGCTGATGATGTCGTCTAGAAGGAAGATGAAAGCTTTATGAATAAACAGCCTAGCTCAGAGAACATAATACAACCAAGACAATTCGAATCTGTACCAGTCAGCAGCAAAGTAAAGGTCTTCTCCCAGCATAAAATTATCACTCCCAAAGGCTATATTATTCAAGTAAAATGATCACAAGGGATGATAATTATATCTATCAAGCCTTAAAGACCGTTAGAACTCTAGAAATTTAATCAATAATCTGACCAAAGTTTAGAATATGCCCTTCCTATGAATTATAGACAAAGCAAGTGACTTCAACCTTAAACTTTTAAGTTAAATTATTTTTGATATATGGATACGAATAGTTAATGCATAACAATATGCCACATTATTACTTCAGCCTATTTCTCGAGGCAATTGTTTTTTCACTGCATGATTCAAACAGAAGTATTTACTACTAGGATGGAAATGTGAAAAGAAAAACAATATATCTATCATTTAGGACACGGGAATTTCATTGATGCTCAAAATTTGTAAGCAAACAAACGCCCACTGTTTGTTTATTCAAAAATTTCAATCTGTTTACTGATTAAATGAATATTATCCCTGGAATAGGCTGACCAGTAATAGTAAGCACAGTAAAATTAGTACACTTGAATAAACTACCAAAAAATATGACTTATGCATACATATTTAAGTTAATAAACTGTAAATACACTTCATAAGTGATGATTATATATGTGATAAAAATTAGTATTTCATTTATGCCTTTAAACCATTTTAGGGAGGACTTTTTGATGATTGTGTTGCCAAGAAATTTGAAACGATGAATATAAAGCACTTTTACTATGCTTAAAGAGGTGATTTATCACTGGGGTCATTCATTAACCTGGTTACCCAAAAGTAAAGTTACAGAAGTACCTCCTATGATGTTATCGTATGCTGAAGTGTTATGTCAATTTGGTTCACTGCAAGTGACAACATCAGTTTTAATCCACCTATTAGAATAGCACTATTGACTTTATCCATAGTCTTCAGTTTATGTTATATCAGTCTACTGTAGATTGTTAACTCGAATGACTTCTATGACTACACGATTGGTGAAGACTTCTAAGAAGTTCCAATTTAAGATAATACAGGCCTTTTAATACCATCCTGTTTTCACTATTATCCAATCAATGTCAGTCCACGCAGTTTCACAATTTATCCGTTTTTCTACGGATCACTCATTGGAACAGTTATGTTTAAGCAACACTGAGCAAACTTTTTAGAAGAGAAATATGTATGAAGTTTATTAGTGACTGATTTTGCAAATAATGTTTCAAGTTTCCTAATAGGGGCAAACCAAGTGAAAAACAGAAAAATATAGGCACAAGTAATATTAACTAATAGTTGTATAACATGATACTTTGAAGTTTAAAGATTCTGAAGTACTTACAGTATCAAGATATGCAGTACCAAGTTAGGCATAAGTCGAACAAAAATGTTGGTGAAAATCATCTTTTTTTCACAGACTCTTCACTTTACCTTCATTTACTCCAGTTTCTGCTAAATTGTGTAGGAGAAGGGCTAAAATGACATTTTAGTCTGCAATCATATCGCATAATATAAACATATAATTTCTCAAAATTACTATTGTTACATGTACTATCCAGACTTTTATAAGAAGAAATCGTGATGTATAATTTCCCGATTTATTCATGTTTTAATAGATGACTTAACCGCTAAAGTCAAACAATTGTACGAACGTGTTCGACAACTTGAAGGTGATAAATATGACTGGGAAGAAAAGCTGAGAAGACAAGATTTTGAGGTGATTAGTTTTACTCAATAGCAACCAATTTTTCATACGATTTTCCTATCAGTTATTTATTATTTTTTCAAACAATAAAATCAGGGTTTCCCTTATCATTAAGTTGTAATATAAATAGTGGATTTTGTGAAAATACTATGACAAGACCATACTGTATTTTTAATGTTCAACATGAAATTTTATAGGTGATTAATACTTCATACTACTGAACAGTTTGAGTAAGCTGAATCAATAAATATTGAACACTGATGGTCACATATTAAATTAAAACAAATTTTAGGAGTAGAAGAACCTGTTTTACTTGTGACTGATTTCTAAATCAAGAAGTTATCAAAACTGTCTATGAAGATTAATGCATGCAGTCAGTTTGAATAGCCATACTCATAGCATTCAAACAAATGGATGTGAAGACAGATTCAGCAAACAGTGTGAAACTGAATCAATCCAGCTGGTTTCATTTCTGAAGTCATTTAGAAAAATATTTCAAAAAAGGTTGACGTTGAGAATAACCTTGAGGTTAACCAATGGTATTTGTATAAACAAAATAAGTAAATAAGTCAATCAATTTGAATCAGTGAACAGTGAAAACAAACAATTTTATTTTGAGGGGGTTGTGGAGATTTGGAAATATTTCAAGTTGTTATTCATCGAAGGCTGACATCAGTTGGAGGAACAAAGGAAACCTGGGAGCACTGGACAGCTGTTTCGTCCTAGTATGGGACTCCTCAGCAGTGCGCATCCACGACCCCACCAGCAGGGATCGAACCCGCGACCTTCAGGCTCCGCGACCAGCGCGTTACCATTGAGCCACTGAGTCCCATACTAGGACAAAACAGCTGTCCAGTGCTCCCAGGTTTCCTTTGTTCCTCCAACTGATGTCAGCCTTCGATGAATAAAAACAATTTTGTTAATTTGAAGTCTAAAAAGAAACTTATACCACTTTTTACAGTTTATCTCGATAGATGAATTTTATAAAAATTTACTTGTATATATAAACGCGTAATTTATCTTTCAGTATAGTAATCCGAAGATCGATTCATCTATTTGCTTTTTTGTGTCACTGGAGCTGCCGCTGAATTTACAAACGTTTATGACCCTGCAAGTTATTTCCTTGACTTTATCAGTATACTAGATGAATAGGTGGTCACAACCTTTGCAAAACGTTTCTGGTTATTCCAATTCTACCGGCATGATTCATTTATTCAACTTTAGCTTATCTTACAGTGTTCTGTCATCCAATATTTGTAGAGAAATCTTTAAAGGGGTGACTAATATTTATGGAGGTGTCTGTATGCTGAATAGCCATACAGAACCCTGGTATTCTATAGTGGAGGTTACCAGGAAATATACTGAAAAAAAATTTCTTCGCTTGATCATAGCAGTATTCAAAACTAGCTGTTAGTCAAATTAAAACTAAATTCCTTTATTATATTCACGGAATAACAAGAACTTTACCATCCACTCAGTTTTTAACCAATTATTCTTCAAATAAGTCTTACACAGTGAAGAATTGTGATCTGTTTATTTAGAAATCTTTCTAACCAATACATGAAAATTTCGGAAACAGGCTCCTTGCTTTACTGTTAGCCTTTTGAAAAAGTATAGGTCAAAACACAAATAATTAACGAACATATGTCATTATACAAAGAATCATTCATTAAAGTATTTGAAGGGTAAGCACAGACACTGAACAACAGTTTATGAAAGCTCGACTTTGCTTCACTGAAGATAATAGAAGTCGTAAGCAAACTTGGGAGGATGCTGTTGCTAGTATTACCCAATCATTCAGTGAACCGAAATGACCGGCCTCTATAGGCATTTAGGCCCCTGCGCATATGCATCGATACTGTCTGCCGCTTCAATTTTAGGTTATTGATGGATAGTGCCTAGTAATGGGATCCAGAAGGCGAGTTTTCTCTTGTTTGAGATTCGTTGGAGAGATATTGTTCCGATCACTTCAAACGCTAGAGCTTTGTCCACTAAGCCAGTAAGTCTTGATAGTGGCTTCTCGTGCGACAGCTATAGGCTTTATCTTGTTACTGGTATTACTTCGTCATCCTAGTGGAAACAACACTAGTCACTAGGATGAAGGTATATTCAACAGATTAGTCCCCAAAAGGACGAACGTGTGTCCTGGATTCCACTGTTATCCACTGTCCATCATTGTAACAAAGTTTAGAAAGGTACTTGTTTGAGTAACTTTATTGAGCAGCACTGGTTACCTACAACTGACCAGTATATTTTGTCATGAACGAATTGTGTACAAAACAGGCAATAATATTATAACGTAAAGCTGAACATAAAGAATCATGTGCCCATCATTTCTAGAATTTTGTTGCAAGAAAATCAGAACTATTTCAGATAGAGAACATTTCAGCCAGTGAGTATTATAAAAGTCTTAAAGTGAGTAATACACGTGAACATGATAAGTACGACAAAGTATTCGACTAAGACCTACAAAATAAAAGATGTGCGTATTCTTTGGTTAAAGTGGTACTAAATCGCTCAGTAATGAACTGATTCAGAATAAAAATGTTATCGTCGGAAACTCCATTTTTACATGTGAAACAATTTGGAGTAGACTATGTGTTCCGTTAGTGGTAAGATGGTATTCAATGCAACAACCTTCGAATCAGAAATGTTATGAACCCTTCTTAATCAATATAGACATCAAACAGTTAACTTACAGGGTAAGTGTGTAACTTTGTACCTCCAACATCTCTAATGATGACTGATATTATGTTTATACGACTAGAAAATTGTTAAAACAATAATTCAACATGATGATAGTCTCTGATAAATACTATGTTGAATCATTGAATATTCTAAGCGCGCTGAAAGCGCTGTTTAAATATATCAATCCCAAATAAACACCTTAGCAATAACTAATAGGCTAATCTGCTAAAACAAGATAATTTAAAAAACTGTAGTTTTCAAACTGAAGAAGGTATTATAAATAAAAATATAATTTTTACATAAAGACAGTAGAATAAACCAGCAACAATTAGCGAAACGCAAAGACTTTTTCAACCAGGTTATCATCGTGAACTGACATCATTTCGAGAACCACTGAAAACCTGGGAGCACTGGGAGGTTGTTTCTTCCCATTATGGGACTGCTCAGCAGAGTCCACCCACAACTTCGTCAAGAATCGGACCGGAGACCTTCAGGCTTCGCGAATAACACTTTACTATTAGGTCAGTCAGTCGTAATCCAATAGTCCAGGTTTTCCTACTTCAGCCAATTTACTACATAGCCCAATCTTCACCCAATGTCACTCTCGACTTGACTTGTCCGATCAATCACGAATTCCCATTAGAACCGAAATAAATCTCATCTCGAACCATATCAGTTAGGAGCACTGGATACTGATTCAGTTTGCAGGTTTATGGAGACTGACTGATTTTAGGTTGGTACTCATCATTGGTGGGTTTAAGTGTTTGCACTATTGAGGAGACTTGTGTTAGGAAGAAATAGCAATCTAATGCTCCCAGATCTTCAATGGTTCTGCAGCTGATGTCAGTCCGTCGTGAATGCCAACTTAGAGTTAATGAAGCCCCATAAACCTCCGAATAAACACTATTTATGGTCAGTGAAGTTCACTGAAACACTACGAGGATTCTGAAATGCTCCAGCATGGTCATAGTCTTCATAATTTGTATCCGTATGGCTAAGGAAGATAAACATCCATATCGTTTTTATTGGAGGTCGCATTATATCTTCCCTAGTCAGATGATCAGACTTCAAATTGTGTCTACAACACATATGTCTGATTTAATGTAATTAACATTAATAAGACTATTTATCCCCTAAATTAAACTTTAACTGAAATAAAATTGATTAGTGAACAATTACATTTTGTATTTGTGTCATTATTATTAAACAGATCAATGAATTAACTATCAAGGTCAATGATGTGAAAGGCAAATTGTAAGTTTATCTATTCTCTAATTGAGCATTCATAAAGTGATCAGTTTCTTAAGTATTGATTTATATACTTGTTTATGTGTGAATCAACATCATCCATCCAAAAGTTTGTTTAGTAAGTAACTTAAAAAACTAGTATCACTCTTGTCTATAAAGATGGACATGGCTTATTTTAATTCATTAGTCTATTAAATAGAATAAAACGTGTTATTTAGAAAAAAGCAGAGATATTCTTTATCGCTAACTTCTGATAATGCACTGATAATGACTTCTAGGCTGATACGATAAAGTTAATTAGGCAAAATTAGTTCCCAACATTCACAATGTAAACTAACTAACGTTGGTCAACATTCGATTAAATATGCTATTGATCTAAGGGGGTTTCGACAAGAAAAGCTGTGCGTAATTCATAAGGGCACATAACTGGAGTGACATAAGTAAGGCATATACAATCTCATCATACCCCTCTCTCTCTATCTCTTTTTAAACTGTGTAATCGAACCAATCATCAGCAGTTACTGTAGACTGTAAACTATAATTTACACCATATATATAATAGATTTACTTCCACTGGGTAATTCTTAAAGTTTGGTTTACGACAACTTTGGGATTCCCTTAGGTAGAGAAAATTATATAAATGTGGTGGATTTACCACCATACTGAGTCAAACAGTTCCATCTAATTTCAAGGTTTCATGAAGCTGTATACACTTAAAATTATTTGATCAGTGAAGTGCATGCAAAACAGTGATCATCGAAATTTAGTGCATCACAGTGTAATGCCAACTGGTTTAACGGCCATATAAGAAACTTGATCGATAAACTTCTTCCAGCTCTGGGTTATAATAAAAAAAAACCGATGTCAGTTATTCACTGAGTTATGCTCGTCCGGATCACTGAAGCAGTATCAGTCACTTCATGGTTTCAAATATGCTCTGCTGATGAAAGCGAACAAGTGCAAAACCCAGATTTATGGTTTCCCGCTTATTGACTAACAACATCTAACACCAAAATACTGTGAACAGCTTGAACTACTGATCCTAATTTGATCAGTTGTTGAATGGAATTACTTCTAGTTTACGAAGAGAATCATGGAATATGAGCATCTTAACTTCCAAAAAATACCTTAGGTTGAAGGAAACCATTCTGAGATAACTTGTTTGGACAAAGTAGTGACCACCTTAATCACACACTCTTGTCAGCATAAGAACTGGATTAATTTGTATTGGTATTGTATTTTCTGATGTTCATGCATCTAACACCGACAAGAACAGGTGACAGAAGCATTCCTGTGCATCATGTTGAAAAATTGTACTTCTTTAAATTGACCTAATAATTACATCAATGGTTTGTTGATCTGTTACTAAATTCATATAGTGTGAAACCAGTTTTAAAGAAAGTATCTAAAACTGAAAGTCATATGGCACGATTTGAGAAGAAGGAAGGTGGACATTCTCTTTCTTCCTTCCGTAATCAACTCAAGTCAACGGGTCATAGTAAGTATGCTCTAGAAGAAAAGGATGAACCTGTGGTAAGTAAAACAAGTGACTTTTATGACAAAAAATTTGTGCTAACACATAAAGTTTCCCAAAATTGTCATTTTATTGCCTTTATAATTTGTTACTGTCATTAGTCTATGATTAAATTAGGGAAATAATTAGATTCCACCCCAGAAAATATCCCTTTCATACACTCTCGTTTTAATATGATACAATCCACCTCTTACCACCTTCCAGGACTCCTTAAATTAAAATTCAAGTACACTTCTAAAGCTTTAAACGTCTAACCATGACCTATTCTCATGAAATCTACCACTTAACAAAATATTTTGGAATTTAGTTGTACGTATTACAACACTTATTGCCAAGAACTACATGCTGACAAGAAGGAGCTTTCAAAATCATTGAATATTGAATGAATATTTTATTTTAAGCAGAAGAAAGTCAAAGAAGTAGGGACTTTACAGGCTACCCAAGCAACTGCTTAGATAACTACTTAATTTATTTTACGGAAAAATATATTTCTGGCTGGAATGTGGAAACCTGAATTATCGTTTCAGCAGCTAGTACAATGACCTTTAAGGTCACTCTAAAAAAGTGTATTGTCAACTTATACAAACCATGTAGTTTAAAAAAGAGAGATTGTCACATCCAGATAGTCAAAGAAAATCATGCCAAATGTACTTATGAGACACAACCATTTGTTCATAGGTTGATATGTCATACTGTACGGTATTTCTTCACCTGATGGTTATCTTGTAGTGCAGTGATTATTTTCTAAAAATAACTTTACGAAACAAAGACCAATTTCAGCTTTTACAGGCTATCCATAAAGTCTGTGTACAATTAAAAGTATTTGTACTATTATTTGTGTTTAAAAACAGCTTTATACGGTCAGTTTTTGATAAGTAATTATGTCTGATAAAATACCGTCGAATAATCGATTGTCATGAGATCAACAATAAATTGACCTTATTCTACTTGTTAAACAATGAATATCTCTAGAAAAAACACATTTCTGACGGAATATGAACATTTCAAGAAGTATGCTTACATCATTTTATTCGTACAATGCTTATATCTTCACTAAAGAACCTAATTCCAATCATGGATAGTATATTTAAGAAACATTCATCTTTAAAACGTGTTGGATTTATGTTACAATTTCATTTATTTAGTATGATTATTTGGATACTTCAAAACTTTTGCTACAAATCGCTTAACTCAATGTTTACACTTCAAACTTGTTTGATATAATTTAGTTGGCAGTTTAGACGAAAAGTAAGACATTACTTACGATCAAAACGTTGGATCAGTCCAACTTATCTTTCCCCGACTAGGACCGAAAATGAAGTGATTTCGATCGTTAAAAAAAGAGAAACAGATAGAGAGAGAAAGACACCAGTGCTTTTAACGTTATAAAAATGCTTAGCTGTTAATGACTTTAAAAACTGGAAAACTAAGATCTAGGATTTTATTTTGATATTCTACAACCTACTAAAATCTGTCATGTTATCATTGATAATATTGGTGAACATACATTTTTGGAATTTTACACACTTAAACAAATGAAAATGAAACAGAATGGGACAGTGTTTTTCAGATCTCAGTAGAAGTAGTATACCTTGTAGAGTTGAACATAGGCAGACATCATGTCAAGGTCAACAAAATTCATTGAAAATAAATTCAGCAATTTATGAGTTAAAGGTATCGTTGATCACACAACTTTTGAATCCAAAGTGAATTAAATCTACGCGCCTTATTTTCAACCAGTTATACAGCCTAACACCAATAAATGTTTCAAGACTGAAAATGAAGTTTATCTATTTTCAACAAAAAGATGTACCGTTTGAAAGAGAACAATTCTGACAGTTGTAAATGTATTGTAGATTACCTTCAGATTTCTAGACTTAATGAAGATAGAAGGCTTTTTATTTATTTATTTACCTAGAAATATAAGTTAAATAGATCATACATTTAGTGATTACCGGATACTAAGCAACGACAAAAATATTACTTCATTCGAGCTAAGGTTTCGTTAGTTAATTGAGGCAAACAATTAACTAACCTACATATGGACCAACTTTTCTCTGAACTAAGTTACTGTTCCTCTATCCCATTTAGTTTGCTATTTGTTAAGCATAAAATTAGATTTTAAACACTACTACTTTTCAAGCATGTGATGTTAAATTCAGTTTATTAAAAATTAGTTTTGACAATATGCTTGGTCTAATGGTGACAATGATGGTTTATCAGTTAGTTTTCATTCAAAGTACACGTTTACTCAAAATCATGCATTCATGTATTTTATTCAGTAATGAGGAATCCTCATGTATCGTGTTTCATTCATTAAGGTGTTGTAAGCAGATGTCTTCCCTAAAACTCATCAATCAAGTGCTGTGGCATTCAGTATCGGACTGCGACACCGGAATGGTAAAGAAAAGCAGACCACTCTAACTAGTAAGAAAGAGACTAGGAAAATGCTGGTGATCATTCATCCTTAAATAATCATATAGTTGCAGATATACCTTGTTAACGAGTTTTAATAAGCATGAAACCTAGGTCAGGCAAGACATTCTGCCGATTGCCCCCAACAAAATAACATCCAGAGATGTTCACCGCAATGATGAACTGCCCAGCTTGGTGGCTACATTATGAAATGCTAGAATTTGGCCAACACTCAGGATATGACTGTATGAAGTTGGTTGCTCTACAGAGTTCAGCCAGTTTATAGTTGAACACAGTTTTAACTCACAACAAAAGCAGATGTTTAAATAAAGTGTAATATAACTACAAGTGGCGGATTGCAAATTTTTGCCAGTCAAGATGTGAATAATTCATCAGCCTTTAACAATTAACAAGAATTTTACAAAGTCCTAAATTTTCTCTATGGAAGCTTTAAGTAACTCTTCAGCTTTCACTAACTAATTTTACTAATACTTTGAATTGTGAAATAACAATTCATGGATTAATTAAATCTCTAATCTTTGAGACATTATAAAATTCGTAGATGTTAGTTGGTTGAAGGCAATCGGTAGGAAACCCTAGATCTAGGTTTCGTGCTTTTTGGCACTCGTCAACAAGGCGTATCTACAACCTCGACGGAATTGATGTCCCGACCGAGACTAGACAACATAAAATTGGTTACACTTCTGTGACCAATCAATACACATTATGAATTCACTTTCATTTACACTGACTTCTTGATGACAAGTACTAGAAAGAAATTATTGTAGTATTGATAGTGTATTTCAAGTTTTTAATATTGAAAAATTTGCACCTTGAGTCGTTTTAGAAAAAGCTGAGATACATTGTAGCATTTTAACAAAACACATAACCCTAACACAAAGTAGTTTCAAATGCATATGTCTATAAAGATGTTTATTATATTGTGTAAAACTGCATGGTATAGGCTTGAGTTTTATGAGTAGATTTTTATTAAATTTAACAAAATAATTTATTTTATTTGATATATTTTTAAAAAAAAATTATATAACTGATTTGTTTTATTTTTGTTTGCATCCCAACCTTTCTCTCCCCTTTTCCCCATAATTCATGGATCTATCACACTTGAAATGTGTTCTTGTATACAGAGTACACCCAAATAAAAGTTGTATTTATCCCTTGTCTCAAATACCATCAATCAAATAATATCCAATCAGTTTATCTTCTTATCAACAGACTTTTACGCCTATTTTTATCTCAGAAAAAATGATAAAAATTCTTAAAAACAGCAATATGTGTTTGGTAGACAGAATGACTGCAAGTGAGTGAGTGAGTGAGTGAGTTATTGAGTGAAGAATGAGTAACAGAAGAAAGGAATCAATCGGTGAGTTTAAAGTGAAGGAGATTGATTTATACTTTGTTATTCAGTGTTATCAAATGCTTATCATCTATGCTTACACTCATATAGACTTCATCTTAGTGTTGCTATTTATCAATATATTTTCTTGACTGATTCTTTTCGTTTTGGTTATTTCGTTTTTCTGTTCAATCTTTGTTTATATTCAATTAATATTTGTATGTATGTGTAGAAAGAAGGTTGGCGTGATCAGCTTAAGCCTAAAGAATAAACAAAACAACAAATTCTAGTTGTGAAAAGAAGTTTTCGTATTGATTGTAAAAATTGAATTGTTGAATATAATGATTGAATATTCCAAAGAATTCAATTTTGTGAAGAATGCACACTAGTGACATGTTGTACTTTTGTTTTTGCTTTTTTTCTCCTTCTTACTGTTTCCCTTTCTTTTTCTTCTATTTCTCCTGTATTTTTTTTAACATGATATACATGTATCTCATTATTTTAGGTGTAATTATGTAGTTTCCTCATTGTTTTCTTTGATTTTCTTAAGAAGTTGGCCATCAAAAGAATAGATACCCTTTTAGTTGTGTACTACATTTTATTTTCTCAAGGAAGTCATCATTATCTTTGAAATTCTGACAATCTGGTTGTAGAATACTTCAACTGTTTGGTCTATTTTTATTATGAAGCCTTATTTTACGTTTCTTTATTTGATATTCATCTATTAGCTTTACTCAAGACGGCATAATGAAACATATTTAATCAGTTATTCTTATGCTTGACCTACACTCTATTCAAAGTTTTCTCTACTGTACCCCATGATCTACTATTAAAAAACTATTTTATTCATCTTGAAAGTATGAAGATTACCATTAACTAGAAAAGACGGGTTACTCATTCACACACTCACTCACTAAATCAATTACTGCCCTTATTGTTGTAACCATTATTCTGGCTAATCTCTGTTGTTTAGTGTTATATATATATATATATATATATATATATATATATATAATCTCTTTACTGCTTTTAAATCCGCTGATCAGTATACAATTGTGTAAACACTGCAGAATTTGATAAGTTATTATTGCATTTCCAACTTTCTACGTTTCTGTCTATCACTTTGATCCTATTTCTTTTTTCTTTTTTGTATTGCTTATTATTTCAACTGCTGTGTTATTTACATTGCTTCAACCTGAAGTCTTCAACCCTGTCTTTAAAAACCAGCAGATAACAATAAAATAAAAGTACCTAACTAATTTTTGAAACATTTTTATGCGTTATACTAATGACAAGATTATATGATAAAGTTGTAGTTAGGTAGATCCATCTTGAAGTTGGTAATCGATAATTTAGGTGTAAAAGAAATATGTACCTTGGGATGTTTTTTCTATTTTGATTACACTTATCAGTATTTAAGATCAATATAGCCTAATTGGATACAAGATACGGATTTTCAA
The DNA here is from genome assembly GCA_944470555.2 of Heterobilharzia americana. NCBI lineage: Eukaryota > Metazoa > Platyhelminthes > Trematoda > Strigeidida > Schistosomatidae > Heterobilharzia > Heterobilharzia americana. Next base: position 81,697,672 of record OX104129.1, read on the forward strand.
CACCAACGTCAAGTCAGTGCTCCTGTATGGTTCAAAGACTTGGCGCGTCACGAAAGGCATTTCCAATAAACTACAGACATTCATCAACAACTGCTTACGCTCGCTACTGAAGATCAGATGGATTGCCAGAAAGAATAAGTAACAAGGAGCTCTGGGAACGAACCAACCAAGAACCTATCACGCAACAAATATGCAGGAAGAAGTGGAGGTGGATTGGCCATGCACTGAGAAGGCCGACTGAGGACATCACGCGTCAGGCCAGGTAGTTGAGTGGAATCCCCATGGGAAGCGACGAGTTGGACGTCCGTGGTGAGGGTGACATGGAGGAGGTCGTGCGAGGAGGAAATGAGAGCTTCTGGGCTGTCGTGGGACCAGGTTCAAAAGATCTCAGAGAACAGGATGAAATGGAGACGTGCTACTGAAGCCCTATGTTCCACTAGGAACCCAAGGGACTAATAATAATAATAATAGCCTAATTGACGAAAGTCTTTTTCTCCTGATAACTACTGTTATGTAAATCACCACATTAGTTTGAAATTTCACTATTCAGTCTATTCATACATGGTTGGTGTACCTTAGATTGGAGAATTCTCAATACTACTTACAGACAAAAATGCACACTGACGTGTTCAAGACCATTATTATTTGTCCCTTGAGTTCCTAATGGAAAATAGGGCTTCATTAGCACGTCTCCATTCCACTCTGTTCCCTGTAATCTTTTCAACCTGGCACCACGACATTCCATAAGCTCTCATTTCCTCCTCGCACGATCTCCTCCATGCCACCCTCTCCTCAGACGCCCAACTCGTCGCTTCCCATCTGGGTTCCACTCAAGTGCTTGGCCTGGAGCATGATGTCCTCAGTCGGCCCTCTTAGTGTATGCCCAACCCATCTCCAGTTTCTTCTTCTGCATTTTTGTTGAGTGACAGGTTCTTGATTGGTTCGTCGCCACCCAGCCGGCCAGAGTTCCTTGTTGCTTGTTCTCTCTGGCCATCTGATCTTCACCTTTACTAATACTAACTCATTATTTGTATTTGGTTTATACCTTGAAGATTAATAGTAAAAATCTTCTACTACTAGAGGTAAATGCAATCCACAGTCCTTTCTTAGCTCAACAAGTTACTGATCAGACGTCCATTTTGACATATACAGTGAATGAAGCAATTTCACTAAGTTATAAAAAATTAGTTAACAGGTAAAAGAAAGCAAGAAGGTATCTATATAACATGATATCCTAACCGATCAGATACGAACAACAGGTTACTTGCCTTTGAAGACTGAAATTCTCTGCTTCTTGCCAAGTCAGTCAATCCGATAACTTTCACATCAACTTCTTTACATGAAGCAGTTTGAAGCATATAGCCTTCGGCGTTGGAATACATACACTTAAAGAGGTAGTAAAGAAATACTCACCTAATTTAATAGTGATGCTAAAAGACATTCCTTTTTCCAACTCTGCATGTTAGAGAGGCTAATGTTAGGCGACTGCAAATCACAGTTGTAATCTTTTGGAGCACAATGAATCACGTATTTCTAATCCAATTCTCAACTTTAAGTTTCAAAATTGTATTTATTTACTTCATCTTAAGCATTATTAGTTGTATTTAGTTTTCTGTAACTGTGAATACATAAGATTTGTTCCATCCTCTAATCCTAGTTTTGTTTTACACAAAAAAATGAAAGAGTTAAAATACCCGCCAAGGATTTTGCACCTTCTGACTGTTTCTTCATGCTCTTAATTTAACTGGTGGCACTGATAGAATACAATCAATACAGATATCTTATGATTAGTAACTGTTTCTAATAATTATTTCGAGCATCCTAGTTCATATTTTGCTTCGTCGTTCGCTGATAATAATTAATTAGGTTATTTAAAGAAATCTTCAAGAAATGCAAAAATTTCTAGATATTTCCATAGGTATATTTAGAAACTGATATTTCCACTCTAAAGAATGACCGAGAAGCCTAATTAACCAATTATTATAACGAAACATTTTCTGTGTAAAACTGATCAGAACACTGCTGGATATATGTAGGAAAGAGTAGTAGTATTACTGCAGAGTAAACAATACATGAACACACCTAAAACGCTCACTGACAACTAACCCTACTCATATAGAATTATCACAAAACGACGATAAACTTGCTGATTTCAGTGATACTTAACTTATCCTCATCCTCTACACCCTATGTGTTGTTTCACTTGTTGATGAAGATACCCAGCCAACAACAACAGCAAGAACTGATCACCATCAATGGGAGAAATCTAAACGAAGTTGTCACTTTCATCTACCTAGGCAACACAGCATCATTTCAACTACAGGCAGCAGTAGCGGCACACACGAGGATGTCAAAACCAGCATCAGAGAAGCAAGACAGTCTTTCAATAAACGGAAATCAATGTGGAGATCTACTGCACTCAGAATAAAGCGTCAACAACATCCAGGTTTTCAACACCAACCTGAGTCAAGTGAGTCAGTGCTTCTATGGGATGGTTGAGAGACTCCGTGTGCTACGAAAGGCATTTCCAACAAACTACAGACATTGATCAACAGCTGCTGCCTACGCTGGCTCGATACTGAAAATCAGATGGTGAGAATAATCAGCATAAGCAACAACGAACTCACTCTGACAACGAACCAACTAAGAGTGTATCAGTCAACAAATATGGGGAAGGAGAGAGTGGATATGAATAATTGGATTTGAGACATACACTGAGAAGATTATTATTGGGGCACATCACATGTCAAGTCAGGCCGTCGAGTGGAACTCGAGTGGGAAACGACGAGTTTGATGTTTGGGGGTGAGGGTGGCATTGATGAGATCGTATGAGGAAGAAATGAGAGCTAATGGGTTGTTGTGGAGCCAGCCAGGTTAAGGAGACTGCAGAGAAGAGAGTGAAATGTTGACGTGCAACTGAAGCCCTATATTTCACTAGAATCCCATAGGAAAAAAATTAAAAAAATAATGATAATCTTGCCGGTTCCAAATAAACTAGATAGTTATCAGAAGTCTTGTCCTAGTAAATTGTGAATGCTGAACCAATATATTGCTTTCAAAGCTACGAATATTCATCAAAAATCAAATATACGTCTTTATAATGCAAACCACTTAACTCAACTTTCACTCAATTTCTTTCCCAGTACAGAGAAAATTAAAATTGCTTTTTGAATTCATGAGAAACGTTTTTACCCGAAGCAGATGAAACTGGCTATGTTGCTTTCTCTGAGCTGGATATTCCAATCTCAGGACTTTCGCTGCCACTCTAGACAACATCGTCAGCAAAAACTCAGAAGAAGGTGAACTTCAAGATTTCTCCAGATGTTGTTCGGTAGCTTCTTCTCATTACCTTGAGTGTGTTTAGCTGCTTCTGCCATAAGCCATGTCACTGTCCGCATATTTATTTCGATTGGCTGTTTTGCTAACGTGAACTCTAACCATCTTGTTGTTTCACTTGTATTTCCTCTATCTCAGACTTCCTTATTTTCCCTGTCAAATTTATGTTTACGATAGTCCATATGCACTGACAGGAGTTGAACGATATTGTGGCTCTTGACCGTCGCTTTATGGTAATGTAGACGGACACGAAGAGGGCAGCCACTCTATCCGATATGATGTTTTTCGCAGTTTCTGCAGTTTATCGTGTAGATAATATTAAATTTATCTCTCTTCAGTACAGTATCTTTTGACCTAAAATGGTTACTGATGCAATTTCATCAAATGATGTTTGTAAAACTCTCACATACCACTAAGAAATTTTTCAAAATTCCAATTAGATAACATAAACGTTTCTAAATCTCTGTAGCTCATAAGCTTGCAGGCAAAAAGACACAATGGAAAGGAAGACAAGCCTAATGCCATCTGCAGAATAAACTGTAAGAGCCGCAAAAAATACCATATCGGACAGAGTGGCTCCCGTCATCGCATCGGTTTACATGAATATGAACTAGTAAACAGGTGCTATCATATCGTTTCGCTGATATCGATGCATATAGACTACTGTGGAAACAGATTCAACTGTGAAAACGTGGAAATCTTAGATAGAGGGAATAAAAGAAATTCAATTTAGTCGTTTATGGAGATCGAATGATTTCAGGATAGTATTCAATATTAACTTACATCAGTTAAAGAAAGACTGAGAAACCTGGAGCCATGAACACCTATTTCTTCTTGGTATGGTGCTCTTCAGCAGTAGGCAATCACAACCGAGCTAGGAATGAAACGCCTGACTTTTAAGTTTCATGTTAACTATGCTTTGATTCGTTAATTGCGTTCACATTCTCCTATATATATCAACCTGTTAACAGATTTGCTTCACGATTAGACTGTTCACTGTAGAGAACACAACGCCAGAAACAGAAATTTTGCTTTAAATACAGTGGAATAAAATCACTTTTTGTAAGAATGGTTCACACTACTAACGAACGAAGAAAAACTTCACTAGAAGTAGTAAGTACAAACTTTATGTCTCATCTCCCATCTTTAATATGAAACAACTTTAGGATTCATTTCACTGACAGAAACAATAAACCTCACATTCAGTACTGGTAATATATAACGTAGATAAAAATACGTTTTACATACAGAAAACTTGGTTTTTGTTCTCTATTTCTAAATTCTGGAAATAATGTTCAGAAAGAGAATTGAATAAGGATGATGAAAATATACAGGAAAAATTAAACTGGGAAATAAAAATGTCGTATACTTCACAGTAAAGTACACAAGCAAAGATACAAGTTAGATAGATCTGAGAAAATAAAAGTAAACAAAAGTTGCATTTGACTGATCAGTGGTCTACTTAGTCGCTGAACAAAATGTATAGTCTAGAAGAAATATTCATCATGGACTGACATCAGTTGGGGAACCAATGAAAATCTGGGAGCACTGGACAGCTGTTTCTTCCTGGTATGGGACCCCTGTGAAGTACGCACCCACGACCCGGCCACGTATCGAACTCAGAACCTTCAGGTTTCACGGCGAACGCATTAACCATTCTGCCACTGGGTCGGTTTTCAGTGGTTCACAATTTCCAACTTCTGTCAATTCACGGCATAGCGCGACTATCACCCAAGGTCTTCAGTTAGCATCCACCTCACTTCCGACTGGTTGACCCCGCAGGTCACGGCTTCTCATTACACCCTCCTGATATCCATCTGGAAGCAAGTCACTAATGAGCACTATACAGTAATGTATTTTTGAGACGAATGGGGATTCTTTTATTTTTAACTTATAAGTAGTATTCGTCACGGACTGACGTCAGTTGGGGAATCATTGAAGGTGAAACCTGAAGGTCCTGAGTTCGATCCGTGGCCGGGTCGTGGGTGCGTACTTCACAGGGGTCCCATACCAGGAAGAAACAGCTGTCCAGTGCTCCAGATTTTCAATGGTTCCCCAACTGACGTCAGTCCATGATGAATACTACTTCTTAATTTAAAAAATCCCCATTCTTCTCAAAAATACCTACTCGTTATATTAGTAGTAATCAGCCTCATGTTGTCTGTTCCCATGTCCTAAATGACTGCAGCATTGAATAACAGTTTCAAATCTCAGACGGAACATCGGTTCCCTTGAGGCTGCAAATAGGCCTTGTTAACGAGTGCCAACAAACAAGAAACTTAGATCTAGGGCTTATTACCGATTGCTTCCAAGCAACTCTTATCTATCAAAGTCCAGTACCTTGATGAGTCTCGAGTTTGGTGGCCAAATTGCAAAGCAATCAATAGAATTCGATCAGGATTGGACAACATGAAACTGGTTAACCACCAGTGATCAATCAGTTTAAACTCAGTCTGTCAAGAGTTATTTTAAAGACCACTCTAGTTAATAATGAAGTAACTGGTGAAGTGTCTCCGATTATAGAAAAACCAACTGTTTAGCAGAAATTAAGAAATTTATTCGCTTATTTCAGTTGCTGTTAATGCAGTCTTTGGAATCCCTCATCTATTAGGTTTTTGATAAAATAATAGGAAAATTTATTACCTATTTCATGGTATCATTTTACTCATTGCATCCTGAATTATGACTTATGTCTCACGAAACTCCGTTCCGTTACCGCTAATGCGAGATTTGGAGCCTATGGACACTCAACAACTTTTTTCTTCCGAAGGAAAACATGTTTTACAACGCCTTAATATTAAAGCACCAAATCACTTATATGGTATTTTATTTACAAAACAAGAGAACTCGTCCACATCTAGTTCCAGACTTGTTTCTCACGGTAAAAGACTTGTGAGCATCAAGCCACCAGAAGAATATTTAATGGATGTTTCCTGTTAAATCAGAAGGTCAATAATGTTAGCGAAAACCTCACGTATCTTGAGCTCCAAACCTAGTCATGATATACAGGAAAGCCAAAACTGTGTCCGACGCAAATACCCAGCTTCAAACGTTTGTCAACAAATCAGGCTTGATAGTGATGTAGGAGACTGATTGACTACCTAAATACCTTATTTTGTTCAGTGTATCTATGTGCAATAGCAGCCTGTCTACACAGAAACATCATTTGAATCAGAAGAATCGGGTAGCTATATGTGACAAACTTGTGTTCAACATCTGGCGCACCAAATTATCCTAAATATCTAAAATTACTCACACTTCTGCGTGTAAGCTCACGATATCCAGAGCTAGAAGTGGTACTTATCACAAACAACATCACAACATCCTTGACTAGTTCGTCTTATAATGATAAGCTCATCGCAGCTGCTATATATATATATATATATATATATATATATATATATATATATATATATATATATATATATATATATATATATATATATATATATATATATATATATATATATATATATATATATGATAAATAGATTTCTTACCCTACATGAGAAGTGACTAGACATTATCACATCTAGAAATAAGTATTATCGAGTTTCAGAGGTCAAGATGTTGAAAATCAAATTAACTAAGCTAACATTCAGCCTAACACAAAGTTAGCTATAAAATAGCATACAAAGTTGTGTAGAAGTGTAATTATCCACTGGCGACCAGATGAATTTTTAAAATTTCTGTGAATTATTGTGCAAGAATTAAATCTTACACATATAGTTAATTCTGGTAATCATGTATATTCTAAGAAATTTGATGATGGTAGTTTTCAGTTGAATCGCAAATATTCCAGAACTTCATTTTTATTTGTACTCAAAATGTAATGGAGAATACTGTGTGAATGCCACACAATAAGGAGTTTCTAATCGCTCTTCACTTCCCAAATAACTAGGTAATATTATAGTTTCGACTGTGATGAATTTGACTATAAAACTATATCTTAATGAAATTAGCTATAAAAACGTATGATATACATATATATATATATATATATATATATATATATATATATAAATTAATATTATTCGTTTCCCTTGGGTTTCTATTGAAATATAGGGCTTCAGTTACACGTCACCATTTCACTCTCTTCTCTGCAGTCTCCTTAACCTGGCTGGCTCCACAACAAACCATTAGCTCTCATTTCTTCCTCATACGATCTCATCAATGCCACCCTCCCCCCCAAACATCAAACTCGTCGTTTCCCATTCCAGTTCCACTCGACGGCCTGACTTGACATGTGATGTGCCCCAATAATAATCTTCTCAGTGTATGTCTCAAATCCAATTATTCATATCCACTCTCTCCTTCCCCATATTTGTTGACTGATACACTCTTAGTTGGTTCGTTGTCAGAGTGAGTTCGTTGTTGCTTATGCTGATTATTCTCACCATCTGATTTTCAGTATCGAGCCAGCGTAGACGGCAGCTGTTGATCAATGTCTGTAGTTTGTTGGAAATGCTTTTCGTAACACACCGAGTCTCTCAACCATCCCATAGAAGCACTGACTCACTTGACTCAGGTTGGTGTTGAAAACCTGGATGTTGTTGACGCTTTATTCTGAGTGCAGTAGATCTCTACATTGATTTCCGATTATTGAAAGACTGTCTTGCTTCTCTGATGCTGGTTTTGACATCCTCGTGTGTGCCGCCACTGCTGCGTTGCCTAGGTAGGTGGAAGTGACAACTTCGTTTAGATTTCTCCTGTTGATGGTGATTGGTGTTTGTTGTTGATGCTGTTTTTCGTTTGGTATCTTCATCACTTCTGTCTTCTCTACATTCACTTGTAGTTCCGTCTTCGCTGCCCTGCCTCTTCTGTCAACTTGTTAGTTTTCGCCTGTAGATTTTCAAGTTTACGCGATATAAGACGTGAATCATCATCGGCGAAATCCAAATCTTCCCAGCTCCTTTCATTGTTGAAACATATGCCCATCTTCTTGCTCCTCACACTTTCTTGCATTGCCCAGTTCATCACAATCAGGGATATCGTGGGTGATAGTAGACAGCCTTGTTTTACTCCTGTCTTCACTTCAAAGTCGTCACTGAGCTTTCTTTCCATTTTCAATCCCTTGTCATATGGCGTCGTCATAAAGCTGTTGAATGAGGTTGATAATGATTTGTAGCACTTTGTAGTGTTGAAGTGACTGCCAAATTACTTCTCGGTCGACGCTATCGAAGGCCTTTTCAAAGTCGATAAAGTTGAATTAAAGAGATGACTGTCATTATATATATATATATATATATATATATATATATATATATATATATATATATAAATGCTGAGGTTACACATGCAGTTTTTATAGGTCAGTGTATTATGGATTTTAGTCATTGAACAAGTTCGACTATGTGATGATTATTTTGTTTTCTATTACATGTTTCATATAAAATGATATATTTCGGAGTCACATGAGAATAAACAATTCGCTAATATTCACCGGTCAATGTTTATTTGATTTTTGTATGAATTAATTTTACACAGTCTAGAAGTTTACACAGACTGAAAACATGTTCATCATATATTGAAGAGTTCAATTCATGAATAAAATTGTCATTTTTATGAGGTAGAAATGTCGTAACTTTATCCAGATCATAATATAAATAGTAGCTGATTTTGAACTTAAAAAATTTTTGTATGGAATATTTATTAGAAGGACTGCTTTATAGTTGTTGCTTTTTTTTCAAGCTGACAATTATGAATACTTGTGCAAGTTGACAGTAGTTTATATTTAAAAGGAAATAGTGAAATGTTTCATGTAAACTGGTGTCCGTAAAAATCGATAACAAAAATCTTCAAAAATAGCGGAAAGTGCTTCACACTTGAACATACATATCCAAAAATAAATTGTAACGCATTAGGTTATATAAGTTCACAGTTATCATAAATGTTCACTAATAAAGGATTATTTCATTTATTCAACTGTCTGGAGTTAGTAAAATGATTCAGATGCTCAAAAGTCATAGACTCACAAAGCAGAAATAAAGATTTTGTTATCTATCTCAAAATTGTTAAAAATTATAACTTTTCTTCATCATCCACTTGTCAAATGTCATTCAAGTAATGATGAATCATAATTTACACCGTTTTCATAATTAGATGACCACAAAACCCATGAAAGAGTTGTGAAGTTAGGTTACTCTTGAATGTGACGAAATGGTTCCCGTTCAAGAAATAATGTTAACAACAGTTAAAAGTTTAGTCTACAATACTAAAAGTGTGATGAAACAAGACAACAAGAATACCAAGTAACTCATCCTAGACGTTATTCTATAGCTAAACAGCTGAAACGCGATAAAGTTTAAGTTACTATGAAGTTGACAACACGATACTGGACACTAATTCATGGTAAATGAATATACACAATAGGTACAAGAAGGCAGAAGTGATCTATTTAATAATACATAGAATAGAAAAGAACTAATAAATCTTAAAGCCACCTTAACAACAACAATTAAAATAACCAATCAGACTTCTTTATTTTATGGAAATCTGCTTTCCTAGCCAAAATGAAGAAGTCTGATTGGGTATTACAGTCTTTGCTGGGGTGACATTTAGAGCCGTTTCAAAAGAAGAGCAGCTTTAAAGGTCAGTCTAGCAACCAATAAGAATGTAGAATTTAGGCTTGCAGTTAGTTTTTCATAAAATACAGAAAAGTAATAAGCTATCTCAGAAATTGGTAGTGTGACCTTTAGAGTCATTCGAAAAGAACATAGGCTTGGAACTGATGATGTGACTATAGTTTTTTTTTTAAAAGCTCTCCCAAGACTAATTAGTATTTGGTATATATGAATAGGACGACTGAGAGCTACATCGGTGTACCTGCGTCTATCAAATTATTTTTTTTTATTATTTGTCCCTTGGGTTTCTAGTGAAATATAGGGTTTCAGTTGCACGTCAACATTTCACTCTCTTCTCTGCAGTCTCCTTAACCTGGCTGGCTCCACAACAACCCATTAGCTCTCATTTCTTCCTCATACGATCTCATCAATGCCACCCTCCCCCCCAAACATCAAACTCGTCGTTTCCCATTCCAGTTCCACTCGACGGCCTGACTTGACATGTGATGTGCCCCAATAATAATCTTCTCAGTGTATGTCTCAAACCCAATAATTCATATCCACTCTCTCCTTCCCCATATTTGTTGACTGATACACTCTTGGTTGGTTCGTTGCCAGAGTGAGTTCGCCGTTGCTTATGCTGATTATTCTCGCCATCTGATTTTCAGTATCGAGCCAGCGTAGGCAGCAGCTGTTGATCAATGTCTGTAGTTTGTTGGAAATGTCTTTCGTAACACACCGAGTCTCTCAACCATCCCATAGAAGCACTGACTCACTTGACTCAGGTTGGTGTTGAAAACCTGGATGTTGTTGACGCTTTATTCTGAGTGCAGTAGATCTCTACATTGATTTCCGTTTATTGAAAGACTGTCTTGCTTCTCTGATGCTGGTTTTGACATCCTCGTGTGTGCCGCTACTGCTGCCTGTAGTTGAAATGATGCTGTGTTGCCTAGGTAGATGAAAGTGACAACTTCGTTTAGATTTCTCCCGTTGATGGTCGATCAGTAAATATGGGTACAAAATCCTACAATGAATTCACTGCCACTTCTTAAAAATAAATAAGTGTGACGAAAACTTGTCATCCTGTCCACTATTTTATCTTTATACTCATGATTGTTAAACTACTTAACCATAAACTCTAGACCAATTTTTTCAAAGACTATAATTTAGTTTTTATCTTGCGAGATTTCCTTTCATAAAATATTTCTTCTACATTCTACAGTAAACTCTATCTTACATACGTATACCCCTACAGACAAGACATTTGAAGAAAACATGAAAACATTTCACGTGATCCTTACTTTTCAGATGAGTTTTCAATCACTTATTTCCTATCCATGATCATGCACATGATATAAAAGAAAACAACATGGTTAAAAACAGGTACGATTACCTGTAGGTTTTGTAGTCAGAACTTACTGAAGTTGTACACAAAAGATTGTTTTTAAATACTAAATTGTTGACGAAACAACCTATCCTTGATGCAGACTAGTACGACGGCATACTGATGATAAGAATTCACAAGTTAACCAGTCATGGCTATAACAAATGCTTATGAAATAGTTTTTAGTTGTTTCACATCGGGAATACAAAAGGAAAACACGTAGAACTAATACAATTCTTAGAAACACTAGATGGTAAGAGTGAATAGAACTAAAGAGCATTAGAAAAAGACTGAATGCATAAATATTTGAAAAGAAAACAGGAAATTTGTAGTCAGTAATCAAATCTCAGTCAATTTCGCCTTATTGGATTTCTTCTGTTCGTATATATCTCTGACTTAAACAATAAATTTTACAGAATTTCCAAAGCCAATCCATAATTGTTACAGCATATATTAATTATGAAGGTGGTTGTCGTACCCCATTGGCCTTGCGAATAGGCCTTTGGAGCTTGAAACTATCGGTCCCGGGTTCGAGTCCGAGAAGGGAACAACATCACTTACTAGGGTCCAGGTACATTGATCTAACGAGTCTCGGATAGGACGGAACGCACTTTCTGGATTCTACCGCTAGTCAACAAGATGAATACAACATCATGAATATCCAGTGGTATCGAGGTATCTGAGTAGGAAATCATCTGAGAACAGAAGTCGAGCGATTCGATACTGTGTAGCAACGGAAAATTAAAATTATCAAAAAGCAACGAATGAGTGATGACTCTCGTGCTCTAGTGGACAAAAATCTTGCATCTGGAGCGACAGCTACTAGAGTTGAGTTGCAATGGGAACAAAATCACTCACTGAGGTACAGGTACATCCCCCTGACGAGTCTCAAACAGGACGAAATGTGAATTCCAGATTCAACTGCCAGTCATCAAGATGAATGCAAAATTTCAGATTAAGCCTACTTTAAAAAGTAATGCTTGTTGCGTTGTTAAATACACTAACATGTAAAGTGATGACCAATGTTTTATCAATGTTTAAATATCACAGTATCATAGAAATAATTGATTAAGTTTGGTTAAACAACGAATGCACTGTAAAAATTCAAAAGAATCCAGGTAGTTGATGTTTATCCACCGATTTCATTAATTTTGTGGACTAAATGAAACGATGTTTCGTTCGTTTGATGTCTAACAATGCTATACACCCCTAATTTTACATAGCAATTGCCTGCTGTTTTACCCATGACCTTAAAATAATCTACATGGCTGTTTTCACACCGTTACTAGTTTTTCTTTCCTTTGCTCTCAAGGCTGAACTCTTATTGGTGGTTAACTATTTTTATCTATATGTATAATGTTTCCAAGGTCATTTACAAATGTATATTTTCAGTAATGCTGTCAACTGTTTTGACTGTTGTTGAGTCAGTAAAAAGCTCTATGTCAACTGTCTTTCTTCTCTTCTTGTCTTCACGCATCGCTGGTATTGCTGTTGTGGTGGTTGATGTTCTGATTTGCATTAGAGTCGATTCATTGCACGTTAGGTTGGTAGTCAGCTAGGCTCGTATCGCTCATAGAGTGCTAGGTCGTACCACCGGTCACAGTAAACAACTATAGTAATGGAGATAGTAAGAAGACACATTACACAAGTGGACTACTATCAGTTAATCACCTACAGATAAGACGAATTATTCTAAGTTCCTATATAACATCACTCAAACTCAAAGAGTAAACTTAAAGCCACCCATTTCATAGTTAAAACGCTGCTTCAGTAATGAACACTTCTCCTTCGCATCCTGAGCCTTATAATTTTCTAATGCTGAACAAATCAATGTATCAAGATAAGACATACCAGAACACAAAATTCATTGCAGCTTGTTTCATTAACAGTAAATTCATAAGATTGATCACACAGGAGGAGCTATAACTTTGTGGCGGTAGACGAAATTGTGAGATATTGTTCCAAAAGTATATATGAAGTAATTTTTATCCAAGTCACTTATCTCTCATCTCATGTTACGAAAGTGAAGCAATTTCATTGAAGTAAACAAGTCCTTCGTTAAACTGTACCTTAATATCTCATTATCTATTCTACATTCTTTGAAGAAACAGTATGTGATGGTTTCTTTGCAGCTAACTGATTTCTTACTCATTGATTAGTCAGTAGAGAGTAGAACATTTCACGTTTCTAGTCCTGAGTGTTGACCGTAATCCACCGACCCCTTTGCAATATGAGCACCACGCTAAGATGCTCACAATCGCAGTAGACTTTGATATATAGTTGATTGGTTGGAAGTAGTCGGTAAAAATATCTTGGACTTAGGTTTTGTGCTTATTGTCAGTAGTCAGCAGAATGTTTCTTCAACCTTGATGAAACTGATTTATTGTCTGAGATTAAAACCCACATCATCAATTACTGCAGCCAGCGACGCTATCAATGAACTATTCGGTCAGCAATTGAGATGCTTGTAGAAAACAATTTTTAAAAAGGACATGGAAGTGAAACGTTGAACGAAATGGCTTACAAGGATAGAATATAATGACCTAAGATTCGAGTAATACGTCTAACAGTAAAACCAGAAAGACAGTCGTCTACTTGCCTAGGTTGCACTTACATTGTACGTTTAAGTATTATCGAAAAGAAAGTATTTTAATGTTGACAATAGAGGGATTCTTTCAACACTCTAGTGGTGCTTTTAATTTCTCTTTTATATATTGGCGGTAGTGGACAACAATGGCATACACCACGGGCTTTTATCACCTTAAGGATCAACTAAAATTGAAATATTCAAGAATTTAGAGCATTGTAATAAGACTGCCTTAGATTCGCTATACGTAAACTCTTACCTTAGTTACTCCAAATAGTAATTCTCCACCTCCATCCTAAAACCACCGATAGAAAAATGTCATTATCTGCTACCTTGCCTCTGTTCAGATTGAAAACAGCCTTTTCAACTCAGTTGAGATTTGCAACGCCGAAATTTACTTTCCAGTCAATATCTGGCTGAATTTCAAGCAACTGGAATATGAATATCCGATAAGTAATATGATCATTTCAGTTGACTGTCCCGAGGATGAATCATTAGCCCATACATTTCGTCATTAATCGAACTAACCATAGTCTTTTGTGTGTCATTCTGTTTAATAGGCTTTAATAACTATGGAAAACTGTCCAAGACCCATATCTTTTCCATATTACCGTTATCTGAGTGCTTTATAGTCTTCACAAGGACTTTCAGTCAGTTTGTGTTTACATTGCTCAGATTACTCATTGTAATTGGAACCGGTCGACGTAAGTCTTCTCGTATGAATCCATTCATCAAATGAAACTGAAGAAATTTACTTGGTTTCAGCGGTATTCGTTTATATGTTGTTGTCTTCACTGCCATTTATACAGTAAACTAAATACTACGTCAAACTCAATCCAAATAATAATTACTATCATTTTCAGATAAATGACTAGTTAACTCCCTTCTAAACAGACACTGATATTTTGTACCCATTTAGAACTGGTTAAGTGCATACTCGAATAAATATGTGATAAAAATTTAGGCAGGTTTTCAAAAATTGCATTGACTGTCTAACAACCCTCACCAAAACAATGAATGATTCATAGGACAGATGACATCAGATACTTATTATCTCATCAAATGACTGACAGTCCATGAGAAACTTTAAGTATACACTAATGATCTAATTGAGTCTCCTACTTCCTGACAAATCTGGAATGCATCAGACACCACTGACCATGTTATACATCTATCTATCAAAGCATAGAAGTAGGTAACGATACGAAGAGCACTTGGAGTTAAACAACATCTCGTAAATCTGGGTTCTTATCAGTTTTACACAGAAGCACTTACAGATCTATAATACTACGTGATGATTGAAGGTGAGATGAAAATCTGGACCGCGGTCGGATTCAAACCAGCGACCACCGAGTTACCAGCCCGGTGCTCTAGCAACTGAGCCACGAGGTCCGACTGCTGACCAGAATTTTATTTCATTCCAATCACCAAGTGTTTTGCCCGACTACCATTTGAATTCGTGACACGTTACTACCGCTTGATCGTATTCACAGTGGCTGTCAAGTCAAGACTTCTCATTCCAATCCAAATCTAACTGAATCAGACAGGGGGGGCATCATTCGGCCGCGGTTCAGATTTTCATCTCACCTTCAATCACCACCTAGTACAAATACTAGTCTGTCGAACTACGGCTATCTCAGATAGTCAAATGAGATCTACAGTAGTTAAATCATCTGCAATATACGGGAAAATGAATAAAAACCGAACTCTTGAATAAGACAAGAAAAGATAACTTAGTATATTCAAACAAGCCTATTTATACAGGGAATTTTATGACCGAGATAAAATTTAAAATTGACTGAAATAAACTCACCAACCTTGTGCACATCTGTTGAGTAGGCTATAAGCCACACTTATTATGTGATACTACTTGGCTACCTAGACGTCGATAGGTGGGGACAGGTTCGAACCCATGACTCAGTGGTTAGAAGTCATCTCCGTAAACCAATGAGCCACAGCTCCACAATATAACTCATGCTACATTTAACCATCTGGAGTATGATGATTTTCTTTAATCAGTCAATACTTTTCATCCAAGCCGATATATTAGCAACTTATTTTATGCTGCAATTTAACGTTTGGGTACGTTTCCACCCCCCACACGCACACTACGAGTCAGTTAGACATCTGACCCTCATTTTCAGAGACCACTCCCTTATTGGTTGACTTCAGTTTTATTACATCTATGTTCTCAATTTTAGGTAAGGTTTAATATCCTATATATGTACACAAATGTTTTGACTTGTTACCGAAATAGTAAAAACTGTTTATTTAGATCTGTGTTCTTCTCATTTTAGTGTTCATCATGAACAACTGAAATTCTTGGTACTCGGAAGATTGAGTTGGAAACCTTACTGTTAGCATAGCATTGTGTATGACATAAAAGGCAATGAGACACAATAAGGCACGTCATTTGAAAAAGTGGATACTATACCCCAGTCACAACAGCATCTGAATGTGAAGCCCAATTGAACACAGTTTTATTTATCCAGTAATCCTTTTTACCTTCATTCCGCTCATATAGATTAATTGTGTATCCTATACGACAGACTGACACACTAATAGTTTCTGACTGGAGCACTGAATTACAAAATTCTTCAAGGAGAGTGCTAAACTGTAAGGATCGAAGATTCAGGACTTCTTACAGATTGTCTGTAAATGTGCAGTTCAAAACACCGATCTATGCATCAGACTGTGAAACGCATACATCTTATGACAATTAACAGGTCATGCTCATGAATTCGGATAGGATTTCTCAACGACCACGTATATAATAAAACAATAGGCTGACAATACTACTTGGCTGTAAAAACCATGTAAGTCTAGGTGGATACGAACCTGAAATCAATGGTTGAAAGTCAGACAGATGGGTAGATAAAATCAACGTAGAACCTCGCACATAAGTACATCGGCTCAAGATGCCACACTTCACAGTAGTACACAAAGAAAAGGTGAATAGAAAAAGAGTGATATCATAGTACACACAGTTGTGTGAGTGAATAGGTAATCTGAAGATAACGGCCAGTGAAAGTGAAATATTCAAATTGTAGAAGATGTCAAGGAGTGAATACATCAACACCATTGTGATTGGTTTTCAGGTATGTCACCGAGATTCCTCAACCACTGACTCCTATTGTGTCGGGGACCCCAGCCAAGCAACCTACATCTCTACACACAGCTCAGAAGAACAGTAAGATACTTCATTGACAAGTGACACATCTTGGTGTGACCATACTGAACCTTCTTCCAACCTAACCCAACTTTGTTTAGCACGGTACATCAGGGTAGCCAGTGGCTTGACAAGCGCAGTACATATCAAAGCCATCTCAATCGATTAAGATTATCAAGCTTGAAAGTCAATTGCCACCAATCTACGGATCGAAATGTCTATCTAGATTGTATCATAAAAAGAAACAAAAAACCACATTGTTACTTACTAAATGTTGATTATTTCCACATATAAACTATATGAAAGGAGTACAATTACATTAATGATGGAGTGTATTTCAAAGTAATGATCACCTAGAAAAAGTCATGCAAAACAAAAAAAAATCCCATAAAAAAGGAAGACAGTCTTTTCAATGGCAAGTCAAAGAAATACGATAGTTCACTAAGAGAGTAATACAAACAGAACTATTGTGTATACGCAGTTCTTTTCATGGTCAACACAAAAAAAGGAGACAGGAAAAGATGTTAAAATTAGGAAAACAAAAAAATAGATGATCCCAAAGAAAAACAATTCAAAATCACGACTAGGTTGGCAAAATGATCAAAAATGACCATGATAATAATGACAGTGATAATATATGTAAAGGAGAATAAACAATTTTACATGCAAAAATCAGTAAACAGATATTATTTAACACTTCAATTATCAATAACACAGCTATACGAGGAAAACAAAAAGGATTAGTGATGATAGTCACCTTCGGCTATGCAATGACATATTAAAAATATGAAATAAACTTAGGCATCATGAAAAGAAAATTAAGTGAAATAAGAGGAAATGAATATAGGTTGTATGTAATGACACAAGTACTAAATCAGTAAACTCTACAAATAAAAGATAAAATATCGAAGATGAAACAAAAATAAGTACATTTTGGAAGTGTATCCAATTAACAAGATAATGTTATTTTCATGCTGGGACACCATCATTTAAGTCTATTGTTCTAAGACCTAGTTCTATTCGTTCTGAATCATCATCCACTTCATCAGCATCCAAATGAGATGTAGGACTGCTACGATCAGAACTGTATGCACCGACACTTGGCAATGGAGTAGACTGACCAGATACTGATGGAGATGCAGGAGCTGAATATGGTCGACTAACATGGAAACTACGAGCAGATAAAGCATCATCATTATTATTAGATGTGAAAAGTTCAGGTGCAAAATTCTTTAACGCCAATAAACGAGCACGTCTGTAGTACTGAAAAGGAAAACATGTTTACAAACTTATTATCATTCGAAAAGTATATGAATTATACAACATGCTACATGTTGAGGTCAGACAAAGAGTAATGAACAAGACAAATAAGTCGATTGATGAAGTTATGAACCGTAGTCGGTTGAGATGGCTTTGATATGTACTGCGCTTGTCAAGCCACTGGCTACCCTGATGTACCGTGCTAAACAAAGTTGGGTTAGGTTGGAAGAAGGTTCAGTATGGTCACACCAAGATGTGTCACTTGTCGATGAAGTATCTTACTGTTCTTCTGAGCTGTGTGTAGAGATGTAGGTTGCTTGGCTGGGGGTCCCCGACACAATAGGAGTCAGTGGTTGAGGAATCTCGGTGACATACCTGAAAACCAATCACAATGGTGTTGATGTATTCACTCCTTGACATCTTCTACAATTTGAATATTTCATTTTCACTGGCTGTTATCTTCAGATTACCTATTCACTCACACAACTGTGTGTACTATGATATCACTCTTTTTCTATTCACCTTTTCTTTGTGTACTACTGTGAAGTGTGGCATCTTGAGCCGATGTACTTATGTGCGAGGTTCTACGTTGATTCTATCTATCTGACAAGTGTCTTTATCCAATAACACCAACAACCTCAAGATATACTATCAGTATAATTCAATTGAAGATGATGCAGCATCATTAATTAAGAGACGTGAAGGAAGATTAGAAGGTAATGATGGAGGAGGAGGATAGCAGTCAGAAGAAACTTGGGTGCTGACAGAGTTCTGAGGGCGGTTGACACTTCCCGGCTGCCCACACCGTGGAAGGCTATTTCTTCTTAAGGTACCTGAAAGAGATTTGTGTGACCGCAGAGCCCATCGGACATCTGCTTGAGGCCTGTCACACCCAGCCTTTTGAGTATGATTATTTTGAATTTTTGTATTTTTGGGGCCGGATGAGCGAAAGGAAACAACAAGTGAACCAACACCGCCGGCCCGGCAGACCGTGGGGCGTGGTGGAGTGTGTTATTTTTGGGGCCGACCTTTTCTAACCCCCCTTCCACTGAGAAGGCAGCATCAGCTTGGCACTGCTGGTCATCCAAGGGAAACACCTTACTGCTGTCACACCCCATCCAGCTAGCAGCAGTACGACTTCGCCCTCAGACCCCCATCATAGTGTAGCAATTTACACTATGACGGTAACTGCTTTTCGTCTAACCACTACCCAACAGACCTTTCTGGTATGGTAGGACCTCGAGGGAACAAGCGTTCCACCAGCATAGCTCGTTGGGTCATTGTGATATGCAAGCCCGACCACCACGTCAAGGTAGCAGCTATCGGTCGGGAATCAAATACGATCCCCTCCGACTGGTCTAAGTCACTGATCATCCCAGTCTTCAAGAAAGGCGAGAAGTCCTCTTGTGATAACCACAGAGGAATCAGCCTGACAAACATAGTGTCTAAGATCCTAAGTTCTATAATTCTCCGACGCCTGAGTGGAGCTCGGGAACAGCAAGCCCGAGAAAACCAGGCAGGCTTTAGACCTGGCCGTGGATGTATCGACCAAATATTCACACTGCGCCAGGTCCTGGAACATAGGCATGCTTACAGACGCCCGACAATAGCTGTATTTCTCGACCTGAAGGCGGCATTTGACTCCGTTGATCGAGAAGTCTTATGGCAGTGTCTGTCACTGAAAGGCGTGCCTAGTAAGTACATCACCTTATTGAAAGCTCTCTACTCGAACACTTGTGGGCATGTTAGAGCCTATGGTGAGTTGTCCAGGGAGCTATACTCATCAAGTGGTGTCCGTCAAGGATGCCCACTATCCCCATTCTTATTTAATTTTATCATAGATATTCTTATGGAGGTTTCCCTCTCGTCACCTAATTACAAAGACGTTGACCGGACCACAGGTGAATTTTCCTTAGATCTAGAATATGCAGATGACATAGTCCTGTTAGGTGAAGACGCTGACAAGATGCAGAGTCTTCTGAACACTTTGAGTGGGAATTTGAGAATGTTTGGGATGCGATTTTCACCACCCAAATGCAAATTTTTGCTCCAGGACTGGTCTTCAGCGGTACCGCGGTTAACAATAGAGAGTGAAGTGGTTGAGTGTGTTGACCACTTCACTTACCTGGGAAGTAGGATCAACTCCGGTGGGTTAGTTGCCGATGAGATTTCTGCACGGATACAAAAGGCTCGATTGGCTTTTGCCAATTTGCGCCACCTATGGCGCCGCCGTGATATTCGTTTGTCTATTAAGGGTCGCGTGTACTGCACAGCAGTCCGCTCTGTTCTACTGTATGGCTGTGAAACATGGCCATTGAAAGTGGAAGACATGAGAAGGTTACAGGTATTTGACCACCGTTGCCTTCGTAGTATAGGACGTATTCCGTGGTGTCACCATGTGAGTAATGCAGAAGTTAGGTGTAGAGTTTTAGGGAGAAGAGGTAAGTCAGTCGACGAGGTTGTGAACCTTCATCGACTGAGATGGTTGGGACACGTACTACGTATGCCTAGTCACCGATTGCCTCGTCACACAATGTTGGCTGAGGTGGGTTCAGGCTGGAAAAAGGCCCGAGGTGGCCAGACTAAAACATGGCACCAATGTATGAAGTCTCTGACTGTTGGTTTAAGCCATGTAGGACGATGCAGACTAGGTGGTTGGGGTCCACGGGACAAGAGGAACCAGTGGTTGGAGACCCTAGGTGATATGGCTCAGAACCGAAGTCAGTGGCGCAGATGTATACACACATTATCCTCATCTTAACAACGCTATACCGAATCTCACTATTTTGTCACTCCTCTTTCCTTTCTTCTCATACTTTATATTTCTTTTGACTGCATTCACTTATCTTCATCCTTCACCTCACTACCTTTTTACTTGATGTGCTGATATGAGGTGTGGCAACTCGGACCGTTACGCAGTAATGCCTGGTCCTATGTTGATAATGATGATGATGAGTATAATTCAATGACTTCCAACTACTTTGCTGAAGTCAAATGAACTCGAAAATTATGCCCACTAGAAATTACCATGGCAGCTTAAACTGATAAACGTCTGTACAACCAATAACAGTGATTAGACTATACCATATCCAAAAAAGAAAAATTCAGGTATAAAGATGACAAAAGCCTAACAATAATCAGATTCTTTGTCCAAAATAAAACACGAAAAAAGAAAAACAGTTAGATCACTTCAAAATGCAAATAAAAAGGAATTTTAAACGAACATTCAGTTAACAAAACTTTCCCAAAGGATACTGTTCTTTTCGTTTAAATATATACTAGAAATATTCACAGCATCACTAGATCATTGATGAGATATCCCTATATCGGTTTAAAACCTTATAAAATCATAAAATTATTCATATAATTCACATGAATTATCCAACATAATACGGTGGAAAAAAGTTGTGGTCTACGTGCTTACATGTTCTATAGTATGTGAAGCAACTACTAACCAGATTATAGTCTGATGAATTGAGGATACGAAAAACATTGAACTGAAAGTTACCAGGTATACACTATAAAACTCTAGAAAAATCAAAAAAACACTTTCAACTGCTGTTGAAGTGCTCCTGTACATGATAAAGTCCTCTCACTATACTTGAGATGATCATAAAATCCTACCCTCACACTAACAGACAAAATCAACGTGAACCTTGCATACACCTGCATTAGTTTGAGTTGCCATATATGACATAAGCATGCAAACAACAAGTGGATACAAAAATACAGATATCAAAGTAGACAAAAGTGAATGGGAGGAAAGTGAATTTGTAAATGAAGGTCATCAAAAATATTCAACCTTAAGAAGTTCATGTGTGGAAATATGTCCGCCCCTGCAACCGATTTGCACCTATTTCACCAAGAGTTCCCAGAACACTGAATTTTATCGTCTTGAGAAACACAATAAGATAGTCTAGACCGAAAAAAATAAGCTAAATTAACAGGTAGAGACTTTATGGATTGGTTCCATATCCTAATCAGGTCACATAGAATCTCTATGTAGTCAAGTTATACTTGAAATATAATTACACGTCAAGCAAGTTAGGCGGCGGGTCAGCATGTGTAACATATGCCTTAGCAAAATCAATCACTGAAGATTCAAGAACCTCATTGATTGACTTGCTTGTCTCCCACCCTAACCCCTCACCCTCACCCCACCACCCACCCCCACCCCCCAACGCCTCACTGACCTACTTTCATTCTCCTAACATCGACTCTCCTCACACGACAATCACACCATACATCAGCAATCCTGAAAATGGTGAAAACAAACACACCGTCAAGATGTAGCCTCTTCATATCACCTACTTTCAATAACCATGTCTCACGTCCATTATAACAAAATAAAAAGAACTGAAGAGAAAAATACTCACGTCTCTAACAGGTAGTCTATATCTCGTCAGTCCTCAACACATATCACACAAGTTCGAAAATGATAAACGACCATTCTCCATCCCACCGCAGATCTCGTCACCAAAAAACCCATTCTGTATGATATAACTGCTCAACTAAGTAACCTGACCAACTCTGCATTGACTCAATATCTCAACCTCCGAGCACACCAATATCCTCTGCATACTCAAAGTCAACCACATCCCTCCTTCTATACCACCATGTACATCAATCTCTACAAACTCACACACACCTACACTTATATCCACTATTACATCTATAACAACACCAGTCACATGAAAACTCTCAATAACACTTTACATGCATCCGCCAGTTACAGTATACAGATTCCAGTAACCCTACATACTTGCTCCTTACTCTCTTCACAGTCACACCGTCACAACATACCACTATCAACAGGACAACATGCCACTTTCATCTTAAATAATCCGGTCGATGTCGGCACCACTAGGTAAGTAAGTATGCCTGCGTTTCACAAACTATCGAAAAATGAACATCTCATGATGCTCATCTCTCCAGCTTTCAAACCTGTGTGGTTTCTTCGACTTTCATGTTATACAACTCCAGTTACACCTCCAACAAATATCACCTCTACGATCATCTTCAACATCATGTCAGTCAAACAGACTTCACCTAAATATTCTCACAACTAGACTTATCTCCTCTCTTAGAAACAGGAATGGTCAGTGATCTAGACCAGTCAGAGAGGAATACCTCAGATTCCCATACACTACCTAGTACCACTGTTACTCTAATCAACAATTTTCTACCTTCACCATTTAGACCTGTGCTCGCAATTTGTCAAGTCTCCTTGCTTTTCATCCTTTCGGATTTGAAACAGCTTTGTCATCTTCGTTTTCTTCTTCCTCTTCGCCACTCGCCAGTCAGCACTTCTCAACATCATTCAGAAGACTTCATCAATTTACATTTAAGTTGCCTTCGCTCTTCACTCTGGTCACGGTCCGATAAAATGAGTCTTCTCGCATCAATCACTTTGACTCACCTTACACAAATCCACTGACTGCCACTAACCTTTGGTTCTCGGTTACAGCTGTTTCTACACCACACTGAATATCACTCTAAGCTTCGTCAAGATGAGAATTCCTGCCACCTTCAGATAAATCCACAATTATCTCGTATCTGAATACGCACCTGAACTTCACAACTTCCAATTGAGTAAACACAACATTCATTGAGGTCTCTTTTCTGCCACCACTACGGTGCACACATACACATACCCGTAGTAACGCTCCATCGGAGTTCACACAGATACTCCACAAACAGCCCCAACCCTCCATTGATCCTCTCCAACCATGGCTCATAGCAATGTGATCTGTCCATGTCCATCGTTGGTTCGATGTCACCCCTATGTTTAGTGCTGGCCAGAAGCAAGTGATTTTCAGGACGAAATTGCAACAGACAATCACCGTTGTCAGCTCGTTGACTAGGGAGTCCGCAAATACTTCCAAGAAGCTTCCATGATTGGCTCACGTTTCCTAGTTCTTACACATTCTTTCATTTAAATAGTACACAGATGGCTGTTGACTAGTTTCCAATCAAGGAGTGTGCTTTCCGCTCCATAACTTAATATTAGTCCTACACCAGCAAGTCCATGAAAGTCCATGAAAGCTAGGAATCAAACCTCTGGACACTCGTAGAACGAATTTCGCAGTAGCCAGTTAACTTCAAATCAAAAGCCACACTTGGTTCCTGTGTACGTGTCTCATAAACGCAGTATACGTCCATTAACCGATATTCCAGAGTTTTGGCAAGAGAAGTCATATAGGGTTCGAACGTTGACAGCTTAAAAATGAAATCGACAGCGGGGTCTTAGGAAACTGTGAGTGAATTTCAATGGGTTTGATCGTTGACGTTGGTCGCAGAGTGAGAGGTTGAGTGAGTTCCAATAGGCCTAATACTGGTATGAAGAAGCAAAGTCAAAGGAAGAAACAGTGGTATGGAGAATATGCTTGTTTTAATTGAACCATGTATACTACTGGAAGCGTGAGGGCGGTTAATACTTCCCAGCTGCCATACAGTGGGAGTTATTTCTGCAAGTTACCTGAAAGACAAGAAGACTTGTGACAGCAAAGCCCAAAGGACGCTTAGCTGAAGTCTGTTACATACAGCCTTTGCGGATTGTTTCTTTGCGATTTGACTGTTCTATCGCCGGATAAAAAAAACCATACCCCTGGCACCGGAAGACTGCAGGGCAGGAAAAAGTGCTATTTTGTGGGCTGACCTTTCTACTCCCCCACCCCCCGATACAGAAAGCAGCAGCAAGGTGGTACCACTGATTATCAAAATGAAACACCTTACTGCTATCACACATCGTCCAGACAGCAGCACGAATTCATCCCCGTACCTTGTCATAGTGTAGTAATTTACAGTACAATGGCAACTGCTTTTCGTCTTACCACTTTTCAACAGATCTTACTTGCATGGTAGGATCTTGAGGAACAAGCCTTCCAGCTAATGTAGCTCGTTGGGTCATTGTGATATAAAAGTCCGACGACCACGACAAGGTAGTAGCTATCCGTTGGGACCGTAATCTGTTATATATGTTTAACTGTCTAGCAAATTAATTCGATATACCCGACTCTACATATGAAATACGCATGTAACTCACTACTTTTATATCTTAACAACCAAAGTATACCAATACAAAGAGACAGATGAAAAACAGAACGCATCGTAATTACGTATTCGTCCATATCAGCAAATGGAGGTGAAGGTTAACAAGAGGCAAAATGAAAATAAGAAACCATGTGATGAAGGATTTTGACAGTTTAATAAGAATAAAGTGGGAAGGTGCAATCAATTTCGAGCTATATATTCTCGTCTTTCACCAACAAAATCGTTAGATATCAACCGGGGGGGGGGGCCACACTTATCCACAGGACACATCATAAACAACTAACTAATCACTGAAAACCAAGGAGAGGTCAAAGATAGATAAATCAAAGTAGAACCGAACACAAAACCGCATTGGTTCAATCTGCTACACCTTAATATCATCATGCAGCGAGTGAATAGTAAGAAGAAAGACACTAAAGTAGACAAAGTTGTATGAGAGCAGGGAACCGTGGCTTACTGGTCTAGAATTTTGACGAGTTTCGGGTTCGGATGCAGTTTCACCTACTAATGTTTGGACGGCCAAATAGTGTCATTATGAACTCTCAAACAATTAGTGTGGTGCATTGCCTGGAAGTGGAACATGTATGTAGTTGCTGAGATAGTTTAGTTACTTTCATGTAGTATGAGAAGAGAGGGACAGCTCAAACAAACAGTCAACGACTCTATGGACTGGTGCCGTGTCTTGACTTCGCTACACGTAGCTTTCTTCCAACGCTATACTACTTTGGCTAACATTATCTGTAGGCAGCAGACGCCTAAGTAAAACCTTGGTTGGTGAAGGTGCACAACTACATTGACTGATTTCTCTTCTTTGTTTGATACTTTACTCTAGATCTAACCTCAACATCGCTCATATATTGGTTCCACCATATGCGCACACTGTAACAACGACGACTATGCTTAAAAACAGATAACCTCTTCTTAACCTTCATTTTCAAAGGCAATGTCTTACAGTCACACAATACGGCAGAAATGACTACTGCGCAGTATACTCATCCTTTGACAAGTTGGTAGATATTTCGCCGGCGCTATAAGTGGCACAAGTTGGCAAATATACTACAGGTCTTTAGTAGTCAAACTGAGACCTCATCAGCAACCAACTCATTTAGGTCGATGCAATTTCTCAAGCAGATGAATTGATCAGGCCGTTCTACAACCTCACTTACTATTCTTAAACTAGGAGTCTCAGAAGATCGATCTCGAAACATCGTTTGACAACTGAGAAAGAAAATGAATTTCACACTTAAGTAAAAACTTAATTTCTGTTTATCTAGCGATCAACAAAAGTAGGAAGCAAAACTATGATTACGGCGTCTACTGATAGACATATTGACTAATTTTGATTGTATTTATACTATCACTTCAGATTTTATGGATTAACGTATATAAAACTCAATCCTCGTGTATGATGTGATCACCGTGTGAGCAATGTTGAGATTAAGCAAAGGGTACTAGGTAAGAAAAGTAAGTCGACTGATGTTGTGAGGCCTTCATTGACTGAGGTGGTTTGGGCATGTGTTGCGCATGCCGAGCTACCTAGGGGAAGCTGCATTAGGTTGAAGGAGAGTTCAGGGTGGTTACACCAAGAAGTAGAACCAGTCCATGAAGTTCCTGATTGATGATCTGAGTCATGTGGGGGAGATGTAAACTATCTGGTTTGGATTCTCAAGACGATAGGAATCAGTGGTTGAAAACTCTTGGTGACATCGATAAAAATCGGTCGAAACAGTACAAATGTATTCACTCTTTGACGTCTCCTAAAGCTTGAATACTCTCACAAGGCTCCATCTTCAAATTCTTTAGTCTGTCTCACACAACTTTGTCCACTTTGATATCAATCTTATTCTATCTATCTGCCTTTGCATACTTCTATGAAGTGTGACAAGTTGGACCGATGCACCTGTGTACCAAGTTCTACGTTGATGATGGTTGCCATTTATATATATATATATATATATATATATATATATATATATATATATATATATATATATATATATATATACAGACATGCTGTAGTCTGGAAACAGTTAGAACACTTACCGATGAAAGGTTTTTCCAATCTAATAGTTCACTTAATCGTTCAGTACGATTTCGTAAAACAATACGTTGGCGTCGGGAATACTGACAGAATTCGATCAAGTACTAATTAAAAGGGAAAAATGAGAGACATGATATCTGTAACTGTAGCTAAGTTACTTTTTACTTAGAACATTAAAACTGTATGTAAATATACGCTAAAGCATGAATTCAACATTGTAAACATATTTCTATGTACAAACCTATGAGCGATACAGTTTAGTCAACTCATTTATTCGACTTAAAAAATGTACAAAAATATGAATTTTTAACAGATGTTATGCATGCATGGATGGAGGAAGCGAAATATGGAATTAATAACACAACAGAATGTCAAGTTATTGAAATGTATATTATGTTACTACATACTTTACATCCAAAGACTTCTCTCAATGAAGAAAAATCTTTTCAATAAACCACTGTGAGATTTCCATTCTAACTTGTTTTATGTCAACTTCCATAATTAGTCAAGAATTTGACAATCCTTTTGAGGTATGTGTGAAGAAAAAATCCAGTGGAATCAAACGACAAGATAGTGAAAATATAAATAATATGAGAAAAGAAGTCTACACAGACATATTTCAAACAAGCTACAATAAACTACAGTACTGCTAGCCTGTAGAAAATTGAAAAAGTATCCTCTGCTTTTCATCAAAAAGAATGTTCCAGTATTCCTGATCAAAATATGTAGTATCGAGCCAGACTATTACGATGAAGTTTCTCTAGAAAAACACAACGGAAAATCGATTGGTTTAATATTTTGCGGAAATCTCAGAAATCCCATTTCCAATTAACCATCACAATCAATTCACTAAACTATAAGGCGGTCCACAGACACATCCATATTGAATCAATCTTCAAGAAAACGAAGATATTTCACAGCCACATTACCATAGATTTCTTAAGCAAGGAAACAAACTGACCAAGTAGTTACTTCGGTGGAATCTTCGAAGTGTTTTTGATTCATAGTTGGGAAAGGATGAAAGTTTAGCTAATGTACCTAGTGCTTGATCTTCTCAGAGGTGCTCCAAGTGTACAGATATTATGATCAAGAGTTAGTTATTTCATGTCTCCGAATCTAGTTACGAAATATTCACCATCTTAACATGCAAAAGTTACTATTTATAAAATGCAGCTAAAATGATATATGGATTCGGCACTGATTTGAGCACCCAGTTAGCTTCTGAGAACTGGAAAAGTAGACTTGAACGAAATCGAATCAAAATTCACTCAGCTACCTTGTGCGTATTCGTGAGGTAAGCAATGAGTCACACCTAGTGTATGAGGCCTAATGATACTACCTGGTTGCCCAAACCTAGGTAGGTGGAGCAATGTTTGAACCCATGATCCAATCATCAAAAGTCAACTTCCGAAAGCAATGAACAATTCCATAGGCTGAAACTGAAGAAAATAACGTCTTTTGTTGCATTGCATTTAGCTACCATTGCTCCCAATCACTCCTCGAGTCTGATCTTTATTCTGTTTGGAACTTGAACCAAGTAGTTCAATGCAAAATAAGTCAATAATTTAACGGAAAAATTTAATTTTTCGCTTTTTTTTCTTTCCGATAACCTGCATAATTCGTAATGGCTACAGATGATGATAAAAAAGAAAGAGAATTGATACAAAACTAAGATTAGTGAATGTTAAGCACAGTCAAATACCTGGCATTAACACATAGATTTCTATGAAAATACCTTAGTTAACTGTTGAATACTTTCTTCACAACTTTGATAACGACGATCAACAATGTATATTCCGTAAGATTTAGGATCTTCTACGTGTTCTTCGATGAAGCAACCAAATCCAGAAAGATTTGTAGTTACAGAAGGAATACCCATTACGGTACATTCAGCTTCAAGAAATAAAGGAGAAACAATAGCTATGAATGTGGAATACTTAATGATCATCATGTTATAAAACTCAAGCTAAAATGCTTTTCAGGTTGGTATTCACCATGGACTGACATCAGTTGGAGAAACATTGAAAAGCCGAGAGCACTGGGCACTTGTTTCGTCCTAGAATGGGATTCTTAAGCAGTGCACACTCATGACACCTCCCTAGGGGTCGAACCCGGGACCTTCAAGTTACGCGGCTAGTAGGTTACCATTGGGTCGGAATACAACGGTCCATTTTTCCTACTTCTGTCAATTGACGATACAGCGTGACTTCCAAATAATGCTATCGTTGAGTATCTGTCCTCATATCCCACTTGGTTAGCTCAACCGGTCAACGGTAAGGTGCTGGCCATGGAAAGTGAAGGTCCTAGGTGCACGCTGCTGAGGATTCCCCCAGTAGGATGAAACAGCTGCCTAGTGCTCCCAGTTTTCCAATGATTCTCTAACTGATGTCAGTCAATCAATAAATTCTCATACACTTCCATATTGAAAATATGTTTCACTGCTGTCATCTACGAATCAATCTATTTTAAAAAATTCTACTCTCTTTGATACAATCAATAGGTTAAACTTTCAGTTTAGTGTATAGGTGTAGTCCGCACTGTAAACTACCTTCAATATACTAAATTTATACATTGAAAAAAAATACAATAATATTTCCATTCACATAATGAAAGGTTAAGTCTTGATGCTGTCTTTTTTCACCTGTATCGATATTTAGGCTAAGTTAGACTAAGTTCAGGTTACACGAAATTAATAAACCAATCACTTTCAGTAGTATTCATACCGCCTACACACTAAAAAATAAAACAATCTGTCAACAAAAAGAAAGACTGTTAGCTGTTTGTTTAACCTAATACAGACATAATTAATTCATAATGGGAAGATCAATGATGCCTTTAAAGCGAAGTGAAGACACGAGTGAAACAACACTGTCTACTATCACCCATGATATTCCTGATTGTAGTCAACTACATTCGATCATGCAACAAACACTGAGGAGACGCAAGAGGGGGATACGCTGGACCACCGAAAAGAACCTACAAGATTTCGGTTTCCCCAACGATCACTTATCTCTAATGTCTTGTGGCACAAACATGAAGATATACAGGCGAAAACTAACAACTTAACAGAAGAGGCAGGGCACGGCAGCGCAGCGAAGACAGGACTTCAAGTGAATATAGAGAAGACAGAGGTGATAAAGATACTCAACCAACAACAACAACAACAACTAACTCCAATCACCATCAACGGAAGTAACCTCCTTCACCTATATAGGCAGCACTCTCTCAACTACAGGTCGTGGTGGCACACACGAGGACGTCAAAGTCGGCCACGATACGAAAAACAGCAACACAGGCCTTCATTAGCCTGAAACCAGTGTGGAGATCTTCTGCACTCCACTCCACTCCACTCAGCCAGCACAAAGCGTCAACAACATCCGGATTCTCAACACCAACACCAGTCAAGTCAGTGCTTCTATGTGATCATTCAGAGACTTGGCGCATTACGAAAGGCATTTCCAACAAACTACAGACATTCATCAACAACTGCCTACGCTGCCTCCTCACTGAAGCTCAGATCACATGGCCAGAATAATAAGAATAAGCAACAACGAACTCTGGCCTACCAACGAACCAACCAACAACCTATCACCCAACAAATATGCAGAAGGAAGGAAGTGGAGATGGATTGGACTGGGCATACACTGAGAAGGCCAACTGGGGACATCACTTGTCACGACAGGTACTCGAGTGGAACCCCGATGGGAAGAGACCAGTTGGGCGTCTGAGGTGACGGTGACATGGGGGAGATGGTGTGAGGAAGAAATGGGAGGTTGTGGGCAGTCGTGGCGACGTGTTCAAAAGATTTCAGAGAAGAGAGTGCACTGGAGACGTGCTACTGAAGCTCTATGTTCCATTAGGAACCCAAGGGATAAATAAATAAATAAATAATCATAATAATATAGGCATAATAAGCACTAAGTAAAGATAAATATTCATCTTACCTGGTGTATAACCCCATGGTTCATAGTAAGAAGGAAATACACCTAAATGACAACCTCGTACAAACTCTTCATAATCCATTGGCAATAATGGATTAGTGGAACTCAAGAATTCAGGATGGAAAATTACCTTGTATGATGAAAAAGGAATAGGAAATTAAATAGAATGATATCATTCTCAAAAATCTAAACATTACTGTTTTACAATGTGTTTCATCTTAAATCGAAAAGATACGACTCAATCTTGATACAACCTTTTTGATAGAAAAAAAAGTTTACACATTATATAAACCCTATTGATCGTCTGTAGATGCTATCCAACAGAGAAAATATGCTCATACTTTTGAAAAAAAAAACGAATGAAATTCAGTAACTAACTATATACATGTTTGGGCAACTGATGATGAGGCCATACGTATTGTGTGAAGGTTAATGACTGATCAAACCTCAGTAAGTGGAGCAGGGTTAGAACACATGGCCTATCGATTGAAAATCAACTACTCTTCAATCCAATGAGACACAATTCCACTTGCCTATATACTTTCCAATAGTTTATATTTACAAGTTTAGCTCGGTAAGTTTTCTTCGGTGAATATTCTTTCAGTTAATGCTTTACAAAATACAAGAGATGGTTTAGGGTCTTGTGATTGAATCTCCACTAGGTTACCAATCTACAATAGTCTTCTAGATTGGTATGTTCATTTGGGTTATCAATCAAAGCGTGAATAACAGTCGCATTAAACACTAACAAAGAGAATGGTTACATATTAAATACCTCCATGTACTATGCAGAAAAGTTGGTAATCTATACCTTAAGTCATATGAATATTGTAGTTAGCCTTGACTGATCTCTGACTCTATATGAATGCAGTAGCGATCTGAAAATGGTACAAAACTAAATCTATCCGCTACTTATATCAGTATCAATTACTTAAGAATGCTTATTAATCAATAAGAGGAGTTGTATTACCACCTTATGGAAGTGTGAACTGATATATCTTCGAGTATATTCAATTATGATATGAGAGAAATTGAATAAATTATAAGAAATGAATTCAACAGGAAGATAAGAATAAGAACAGAAAATGTTAGACTTACCTTAACACGATCATGACGATCGTTAAATAACTGACATCGACGTAAATTACACAGAACTAAATCAATATTATCTTGAACAACATTATGTGTACAAATGGGAGGTAAATTATTTCTCTGTGTAGCGTATATACAACGTTTAAGACGGTATATATCACCCTGAAGAAAAACAAAAGGAGAATTTCGATTAGATAGTAAGTATTGTAATGTGATCATCTTAAAAATTAAATTCATACAATGTAAATTTATGTATTAGTACCTGAGTTAGTAGATCTGATCCTTGGGGAATACGTCCACGTAAACAAACTTCGAATAAACGATGTCCCATTTCACATTGAATTGAATTCACTGTTTCACGCAATTGCTTTACTATAGCTTGTGCACGAAAAGAATCAACATTGAAGCTATTTGTGTGCGCAGGAAAGATGAGAAAAGCCACAACAGTGACATCAACTTGAGCTTGCTGAAGTAAATTGAAAGTAATGCAGAGAAAAGTTGATCTTTCAAATTAAAAACAATTATTCAAAAGGAAAACTAGAAAGTCTTAGAGAATATTTTGCTGCATAAAGTTACTATCTGTACCGAACATTTTGATTCAACATATTTAGCAGGGATAATCACATTGTCTGGAAAAATTCAAATATATGTTAGCATAATATACAAATGAACATCATATTCGATAAGAAAATGCCTACTTGGAGCGATATCACTCCGATTTATGAACGTTTATTTGCATCTGATTGCTTCTCGGAATAAAACGAGAAAGGATTTATCGCAAACATCTACCAATAGTATTGAAAGACACATGGTCAAGTAACGCTGTGATATATGATAAAAAAACACACTCCTTTTCTTGTTCGTTTAACAATAACACAACCGATTATTGGAAGATTAATACTCGATAATGAAGATCAGATAGCAACGAAGAACTCACTCTGGCAACGAAGCAACCAATAATAAATCACCCAACAAATATACAAAAAGTGGAGATGGATTGCACGTACACTGAGAAGACAATTAGGGGACATCACGTGTCAGGCCAGGCCCTCAAGTGGAACCCAAATAGGAAGCGACGAGTTGGGCGTAGGAGGCGAGGATGACATGTAGGAAATAGTATGAGGAAGAAATGAGAGCTTGTGGGCTGTCGTGGAGCCAGGTTCAAAAGTTTGCCGAGAACAGATTGCAATGAACGGGTGCAACTGAAGCCTTATTTTAAATTGGAAATCACGGGAAAAATAATGATAATAATATAATACCACTCAGTAGACAGTTGTAAACAGCATCGAACGAGAAGTATTTTAGAAACTGCTTCAACACTATGAAATACCGCAAACCTTTATCAGCCTAATAACAACAACTATATGAAGACGCCACATGCCAAGTAATTCACAATGGGAAGGTCAATGATGCCTTTAAAGCGAAGTGAAGACACGAGTGAAACAACACTGTCTACTATCACCCATGATATTCCTGATTGTAGTCGACTACATTCGATCATGCAACAAACACTGAGGAGACGCAAGAGGGGGATACGCTGGACCACCGAAAAGAACCTACAAGATTTCGGTTTCCCCAACGATCACTTATCTCTAATGTCTTGTGGCACAAACATGAAGATATACAGGCGAAAACTAACAACTTAACAGAAGAGGCAGGGCACGGCAGCGCAGCGAAGACAGGACTTCAAGTGAATATAGAGAAGACAGAGGTGATAAAGATACTCAACCAACAACAACAACAACAACTAACTCCAATCACCATCAACGGAAGTAACCTCCTTCACCTATATAGGCAGCACTCTCTCAACTACAGGTCGTGGTGACACACACGAAAAGACAGCAACATAGGCCTTCATTAGCCTGAAACCAGTGTGGAGATCTTCTGCACTCCACTCCACTCCACTCAGCCAGCACAAAGCGTCAACAACATCCGGATTCTCAACACCAACACCAGTCAAGTCAGTGCTTCTATGTGATCATTCAGAGACTTGGCGCATTACGAAAGGCATTTCCAACAAACTACAGACATTCATCAACAACTGCCTACGCTGCCTCCTCACTGAAGCTCAGATCACATGGCCAGAATAATAAGAATAAGCAACAACGAACTCTGGCCTACCAACGAACCAACCAACAACCTATCACCCAACAAATATGCAGAAGGAAGGAAGTGGAGATGGATTGGACTGGGCATACACTGAGAAGGCCAACTGGGGACATCACTTGTCACGACAGGTACTCGAGTGGAACCCCGATGGGAAGAGACCAGTTGGGCGTCCGAGGTGACGGTGACATGGAGGAGATAGTGTGAGGAAGAAATGGGAGGTTGTGGGCAGTCGTGGCGACATGTTCAAAAGATTTCAGAGAAGAGAGTGCACTGGAGACGTGCTACTGAAGTTCTATGTTCCATTAGGAACCCAAGGGACAAATAGTAATAATAATAATAATAATAATAATAGACAGTTGCAAAGATGTGAAATGTGAAAGCAGAAAAGTCTAAGTATCCAATCACGAAGTATTGCTGAAGGATCTAAAATTGTCAAATGAATCGTTAAAGGTACGATCGTACCAGTCATAAGAAGTCCGAAATAAACCGAAAAATATATGCATAATTCAAATGAATTCATAACTAATGAACAAAAGAAAACTGAATGACTGGAAACGACATTAAAGAATAAAATGCCTAAATAGGTTATAATTAAACAAATAATATTCACACACACACACACCTTTAAGTGATGATTAAGACGAGCCAGTGACTCAATAAATATATCAGCACCCTTGTTTTGAAATTCATAACGTCCAGCAATAAAAAAGTATAGTGTTTTGTCCAAATCGAAATCATAATGTCTGTAGAAATAAACAAATTTTGAAGGTTATTGATAGTATAATAAAATTTCAAAATTAAATCAAGGGAATATACTAACCCATAGAAATGTCCTTGAATGAACTGATTCAATTTTTCTTTTGCTAATGCATGACGATTTTGGAATTCATGAAGAGCAGCAAATTTAATCACATTCAGACCATTTGGAGTGATAACATCTGGTTCTCTTCGTAAAAGATATTTACTTTCCAGACCAGTTATTTTACTCACGGTTGTAAATATATGTGCACAATGAACACCAGCACGTTCAAGACAATAACGATGGTAAATATTACGGTCACCAGCTTCCTACAGAAATGTAGATAAGAAAGTGAAGTGTTAAAAAAAGGCATCAATAGTATTTTACAGAAAATTTGGTCGGAACCTGACTAAATAGTCTAATACATTCAACGGTATTCAGTGCATTATTATTCATTTCTCTTCATACCATACCATACTTGAGAAGGCTTCAAGTGTTTAACCACCGTTGCCTTCGTAGTATACGCCGTATTCCATGGTGTCATCACGTAAGTAATGCAGAAGTCAGGTATAGAGTTTTAGGGAGAAGAGGTAAATCAGTAGACGAGGTTATAAACCTTCATCGATTGAGATGGTTGGGACAAGTACTACCTATACCTAGTCACCAATTGCCTCATCACACAATGTTGGCTGAGGTGGGTCCAGGCTGGAAAAAGGCCCGAGGTGGCCAGACTAAAACATGGCATCAGTGTATGAAGTCTCTGACTGTTGGTTTGAGTCATGTGGGGCGATGCAGACTAGGTGGTTGTGGTCCGAGGGACAAGAGGAACCAGTGGTTGGAAACTCTAGGTGATATGGCTCAGAACCGATGTCAGTGGCGCAGATATATACACACATTATCCTCATCTTAACAACGCTATACCGAATCTCACCATTTTCTCATTCCTGTTTTCTTTCTTCTAGTACTTTATATTTCTTTTGACTGCATTCTCTTATTTTCATCTTTTACGTCCCTACCTTTCTACGTGATGTAGTGATATGAGGTGTGGCAACTCGGGCCGTTACGCAGTAATGCCTGGTCCTATATTGATATTGATTGATTGAATGATACCAAAAACGCTTGAAATGAAACTTAAAAGCATCACATAACACGATTTGGAGGTTTGTGGGGATTAATTTATTGATGAATCTTGGATTGGTATCCATCATGGATCGACATCAGCTGGAGAAACATTGGAAACCTCGAAGCACTGGACAGCTGTTTTTTCCTGCTATGAGAGTTCTCAGCAATCCGCACCCATGGCTGCACCAGGGGTCGAACCCCGGAAGTCGCGATATATCGTGAACTGACAGAAGTATGGAATATGGAGCACTCGATTCCGACCCAGTAGCACAATAGTAACGTGCTGACTATGGAACCTGAAGCTCTTGAGTACGATACTTGTAATCCTTCATTAGCATAACAGCTCCTGTGCGGATGCCTCCATATTGCCTGAATATTTATTGTTATGATTGACTTGGTTGTGGCTAGGATAACCAGTCCCAAATAGGACGAAACGTGAATCCCAGATTCCACTCCTAGCCAAAACCAAGTCAATTATAACAATGACATTTATGCCTATATTATTATCATGTATGAACAACGTGATCTGACTTGTCATCATTCACTACTTAAACAGTCGATAACTTGTACAAGTCATGAAAGTCAAAAAATTATTAATCATTGGAACTTTACAAATATATTTTCTTTATATTCCGTTTATCCAATGCTCAACTTATACAACTCTATCAGGTCAAATTTTGATTGTGAAATTTATAAAATATAATTCAGGCAGGAAGTACAGCTAAAAAACTCTGACTTTGAATGCTTACAAAAGTAAAACCACGAGAATCCGTTTGTCACAAATAAAATTTCCCACCATCTTGATAACCCATAACCCAGTACTCTAAATTTTCAAAATCAAGTTGAGCCAAAAGTAACGGTACTAATGGCTTCTTTTTTGGAGAAATATGTCGCCTACCTGATCAAAGTCATTCCGTAAAACAATTTCTAACACCTTAAATAACATTTAACCACCTCATGCTTCGTAAATAATCTCTGTCTCTAGTAGTATATTTATCTATCTACCCAACAAGTAAACTTAGAGTGCCTCTCAAAATGTGATCGTACCACACACATTAAATGTTCCAAAGGCAAAAGTTATCAAATATGAACTTCATTTTCCCTCTAGCATAATAACCACTCCCTATGGACATGACAGTAGGACCAAATGCGCTGGCACCTTGTATACTAAACCATCAGTGAGCGGAATTGTTTCATGATATCTTAGAGGATTTAGATTGGTGCATACATATCATCTCTTAGGTAATTACAAAATTTCATCAGCCGTCAACCTAACATAACTTTATACATAAGTAAGATGAAGGTGAATCTTAGAAGTACCTAAGCCAGGTTAATGAAAGGCCAATACGTTAACTAAATCTCATGAATACGCTTATAGACTCCTGTTTCAAAGTTAATAAATTCAGGAACCTGAGAACATGAATGCAGTAATATTTTACAACATTACAAAAAAGTTAGAAGAATCAAAAACCAATGAAACAACCGAGAAAAGAAAACAAACCTTATCGAGATCAAACTTTGGAAGATGGTTATATAAGTCTACAGAAGATGCACACAAGTAACGACCCAAAAGTGTTGCATGTGTCGTGAACACTGTAGCAACCGGCAGATGACGTGTACGTGTAAATATTAGGCCAACGCTTGTCAACCATTCGTGGAAATGTGCGATAATCGGTGGTTGAGGATCTGTTTCCAATTCCTGGACATTTTCAGCAAACTAAAAGTGAAGAATAATAACCAAATGGTCCCACCGTAAGCCAAATGAACAAACTTATTACTAAGAAACACTACGTATCATAACACGTTATACAAAAGCATAAATTGTTTAGTGGTTAGGGATGACAACATTACGTAAGAAACAGTCTTTAAATGCTTCATTCTTTAAACTACTTTCAAAGGAAGCGTCTTCGGCTTTGTAAAACTTTATCCTCTACCTTAGCTTTGTTTCCACGTCATTAAACGCCAAGTGAATCAAACGGAGAACTAGATTATATCAAATAAGTCACACGATTATATCAATACATTTTTCGTTCACTACAATGAACTTTCATTGTGCACTGTAGGCATACGTGAGTTGTAATTGATAATAATAATAATAATAATAATAATAATAATAATAATAATAATAATAATAATAATAATAATAGTGATAAATAAACATTACACTTTTGTTTCACAGTTATAACTAAGAAGCTAATACTAGGCAGCCACCAAAGATTTCCATAAGAAAACGCATAATTTCAGCACCTATTGACGATTAATGTGAAAGGATTTCAGTTAATCAACATCAACACTGGACTTTGCATTACCAGTCCAAGACACCACACCTCACTTCAGTATATCAAGCAAGAAGGCGTCAAGATAAAAGAATTAAGGAAGAAGGTAGTCAAAGTGTTAAAAAATTGCGAAAAGAGAACTATAAGATATAAAACAATAATGAAATTCGTTGCGACGAAGAAAGTGAAGATAATATGTGAACATATCTAAACTACTGAGATCAATTTCGAGCAATACAGTATGGAGCATAAGATCAAGAACTTTGGGTGTACGCGAACCTCAAACAGGCATTCCAAGCATATCTACACAATATTCGAAGACTTTATGGACAAGCGCTACGCCATTGTCTCACCACCCTGGACCTCAGTTTAGTCAAATCATACTTCAGCTATGATTGTACACTGAGGTAGACGGTGGTTCAGCATCCGCAACAAATGTCTCAGTAACCTCAATCACTGAAGATTCAAAACCTCATTGACTGACTTGCTTGTCTCCAACCCTAACCCCTCACCCTCACCCCACCACCCACCTCCCAACGCCTCCCTGACCTACTTTCATTCTCCTAACATCGACTCTCCTCACACGACAATCACACTATACATCAGCAATCCTGAAAATGGTGAAAACAAACACACCGTCAAGATGTAGCCTCTTCATATCACCTACTTCCAATAACCATGTCTCACGTCCATTATAACAAAACAAAACGAACTGAAGAGAAAAATACTCACATCTCTAACAGGTAGTCTATATCTCGTCAGTCCGCAACACACATCACACAAGTTCGAAAATGATAAACGACCATTCTCCATCCCACCGCAGATCTCGTCACCAAAAAACCCATTCTGTATGATATAACTGCTCAACTAAGTAACCTGACCAACTCTGCATTGACTCAATGTCTCAACCTCCGAGCACACCAATATCCTCTGCATACTCAAAGTCAACCACATCCCTCCTTCTATACCACCATGTACATCAATCTCTACAAACTCACACACACCTACACTTATATCCACTATTACATCTATAACAACACCAGTCACATGAAAACTCTCAATAACACTTTACATGCATCCGCCAGTTACAGTACACAGATTCCAGTAACCCTACATACTTGCTCCTTACTCTCTTCACAGTCACACACCGTCACAACATATCACTATCAACAGGACAACATGCCACTTTCATCTTAAATAATCCGGTCGACATCAGCACCACTAGGTAAGTAAGTATGCCTGCGTTTCACAAACTATCGAAAAATGAACATCTCATGATGCTCATCTCTCCAGCTTTCAAACCTGTGTGGTTTCTTCAACTTTCATGTTATACAACTCCAGTTACACCTCCAACAAATATCACCTCTACGATCATCTTCAACATCATGTCAGTCAAACAGACTTCACCTAAATATTCTCACAACTAGACTTATCTCCTCTCTTAGAAACAGGAATGGTCAGTGATCTAGACCAGTCAGAGAGGAATACCTCAGATTCCCATACACTACCTAGTACCACTGTTACTCTAATCAACAATTTTCTACCTTCACCATTTAGACCTGTGCTCGCAATTTGTCAAGTCTCCTTGCTTTTCATCCTTTCGGATTTGAAACAGCTTTGTCATCTTCGTCTTCGTCTTCGTCTTCGCCACTCGCCAGTCAGCACTTCTCAACATCATTCAGAAGACTTCATCAATTTACATTTAAGTTGCCTTCGCTCTTCACTCTGGTCACGGTCCGATAGAATGAGTCTTCTCGCATCAATCACTTTGACTCACCTTACACAAATCCACTGACTGCCACTAACCTTTGGTTCTCGGTTACAGCTGTTTCTACACCACACTGAATATCACTCTAAGCTTCGTCAAGATGAGAATTCCTGCCACCTTCAGATAAATCCACAATTATCTCGTATCTGAATACGCACCTGAACTTCACAACTTCCAATTGAGTAAACACAACATTCATTGAGGTCTCTTTTCTGCCACCACTACGGTGCACACATACACATACCCGTAGTAACGCTCCATCGGAGTTCACACAGATACTCCACAAACAGCCCCAACCTTCCATCGATCCTCTCCAACCATAGCTCATAGCAATGTGATCTGTCCATGTCCATCGTTGGTTCGATGTCACCCCTATGTTTAGTGCTGGCCATAAGCAAGTGATTTTCAGGACGAAATTGCAACAAACAATCACCACTGTCGGCTCGTTGACATACAGTTCCATAAATACTCTCAAGATGTTTTCCTCAATAGCGCAGCTTTCATACTCGTGCTTTGAAGTCGTTTTCTATCATGACTGTATCTGAAAGTGTTCATTTATGTAACGAAATTGGCAGCTTTTGATGGAGTGCATCCTTTGTATCGATCAAACTGCTTTCGGTGGATGTATAGGTATAGATTACGAATAAGCATCGGTTAGTTTCACCACCTTTCCTAGTTCTTACAGATACATTCAGTCGAACAGCACACATATGGCTGTTGACTGGTATCCAATCAAGGAGTGCACTTTCCGCTCTAAAACTTAATACTATGCCTAATTCAGCGAGTCCCTGAAAGCTAGGTATTGGATCTCTGGACACTTGAAACGAGTTTTGCAGTGGTCGGGCAAGGTCAAGTGAATAGCCACACTTGGGTTCTGTATGCGTGTCTCAAAAACAGTATACACCCACCACTCGAGATTCGAGAGTTTTGGAGAGGGAGGTCTGTTTTCCAATTTAGCATAAGTTTCAGATGTAGAAAGCCCAAATGTGAAATTACCAACAGGGATTTAGGAGAATAAGAATGATGTTTCGCTGGCTTGGGCCTTTCGCAATAGTTGCAATTTGAGAAGTTTAGGAAATCGTGAGAGGTTTAACATTGATATAAGGAAGTGAAGGAGAGTTAGGAGGATGGAATGTGACAACTCAGCTTTTGTATGCTGTTCGGAGTGTGCCAGCGGTTGGGGCTTTTTGGCTGTACATACCCTGGAAGGTTTTCCTCCCAGGTACATGAACGAGAAACAGAATTTGTTCGGTGTGACGACAGAATTTTCTGCTTGAGGCCTGTCACATACGGCCTTTGAGGGACTACTGTATTGAGGTTTCATTATTTCAACGTCGGACAAGAAAAGTCCATATCATCGGCATGACAGTACAGCAAGACAGGGAAGAATGAGAAGCCTACTAAGACAACCTTTTTTAATCCCCGCTTCCATAGAGAAGGCAGCTTCAGAATGGTTCTGCTGTTCACCCCCAGAAAACAGCTTACTGCTGTCATACCCCATCTAGGCAGCAGTACGACTTCACCATTGGAGCACGCCATAAAGTAGTTATTTACATAGTGACATTAACTGCTTTTGGTCTTAATACTATCCAGCAGAAGCCTGCACGGTAATACACCAAGGAAGAAGTATTTCAGCTAGTGTAGCTCGTTAGTTAGTTGTGCTATGCAAGCCCGACCGCCATGTCAAGTCAGCAGCTGTCAGTCGGAGAACATATACACGGGCATGAGAAACACAACCCAAAAACATTTTCAAATTTCTGCTGACCATTTCCAGAATACCATTTTAGTTGATTTGTTAGATGTATCAAACAGAGTAACAGTATTATCTACTGGATTATGCCCGAAATGCAATCCAGTAGATAATACTGTTCAATTGTATGATACATTTAATAAATCCACTAAAATGTAAATAACATTCTACCACAGTGCCCAAGTTTTACTCTCACATTCCCAGAATACTCTGCATCTTGTCAAAGTTT
This sequence comes from Heterobilharzia americana, assembly GCA_944470555.2. Classification (NCBI taxonomy): domain Eukaryota; kingdom Metazoa; phylum Platyhelminthes; class Trematoda; order Strigeidida; family Schistosomatidae; genus Heterobilharzia; species Heterobilharzia americana. Next base: position 81,740,091 of record OX104129.1, read on the forward strand.
TCATATAACAGAACTCAGTCATCTGCGTACTCTAGATATACTAAGGAATCTCCTTTGAAGGTCAATTACCATACAGCGATACGAGAAGAGGAGGATCTACATAACGACGTGAAATGTAAAATTGAATGATGGGTCATCATAGAGGAGTAAAAATGGATTACTATTAAAGGAAGCTGAATATTTTAGGAATAATGTGATAGAATAAAAGTGAATTGTCTTCAGTATCCTCCTCGTATGTCCTTTGGAGCAATTCATACGAATCAGTTATGTTTACCACATTTGTGGGACATACAGTCCGTCTTTCCTGTCGACGGCAGGATGACTTAAGCAGATATGCAAAGCTTCCTCAACGGGTTCCCTTTCATGAGAAGGGTAACTCTTTTGCACTACTTTTGCCCATTCAACCGATGTTTTATGACTTGAGTATTAGGCACGAACCGTGACGGCAGAGACTTTTCAAGTTCTTCTACTTCATATGAATTATTTGGTTGGTATTCATTTGCATCTTCGACTATGTTCAATAAGACGTGTTAGTATGTGACGTGGTGTCTCTCTAGTGCGCGCAGCACCACACTCAAAACAGTCTAATCTATATAGTGTTATTGTAACAGATATGGAAAACAGACTTTTGGCCTGAACAGGCGTGAGTACTAACGTTTCGTCAATTTATAAAAAATACCCTAACTTAGGAGGCGCCATATTTATTCCGGTGTGAACTCACGATATGGAAGTAATACAGTACTTTTTCAGTTTCCATGAGTTAATTTCTCTTTATCACCAAAATTATGGCTATTCTCTGAAGTAACTTTTCTGGATAGCTGTTTCACCTTGAGACATCCCAAACAAGTTCTTTGTCTTTCTGAGATTTCACTGAGTTTGCTACATTTAAAATCTCGTCAAGATATTTCTTTCGAGATTGGACTTAGTTTCCAGAGGGTAGGGTAATTCTAAGAAGGTATTTTCTACAATGTGTAACTTTTTGAACGACACCAATGTCAGTTGGACCTTCACTTCTACGTATGGACCAACAGTCTCCGAAAGCAAGTATTTTGGATTACGCTTCTAAACCATATGTGAATTTTATACAGTCAGAGTGCCTAATACCTCACTACAGGTTCCTGTGCTTGCACAGGTGTTCAAAAACAGCTCCTAACAATAGGTGATGTACTTTTCAGCTGAAGACACTGCCATCAGACCTCTCAACCGACGGAATTGAATGTTGTCAAAAGATACAACTACTATAAGGCGCCGGAAAATCGTGCAGGTCTTCCAGAACCTGATGGAGCGCAGGTATCTGGTTGACACACTTACGAGTAGGCCTACTTACTTTTCTTAGGTCGCCCCTTTTCGGCTTTACTTAGATGTCCGATTACCAAATAAGCTAGAATTCTAGACACTATTTTGTGAAGTTCATTCTTCTGTGGATATTACAGGTCAATGTCTCTTCCTCTTTGAAGACTGGGACAATCAGTCATCGAGAACAATCAAAAGAAAGAATATCTGGTCTTCATACGTTGGTAAACACCTTAGTTAACCTAAACAATAATCCTTAATCAATGTCCCCAAATACCTCCGGTACTGGCCCATCTGTTCTTGATATCAGAAACAATCTAAGGTAAGATATTTCATGCGCACGAAATAATGATACGACAATTACAATTACCGCCAATTCTTTAATAGTGTGTGACTGATTGATAGAACTTCCTCTTGATTTATATATAAATTTCTCTTCGAGAAATTGAATTGCCACAACCACAATAAAAAAATGAGTGATTACCTTTCTGAACAGTCTTTGAAATCCCAGTTTTATTTGTTTAACTTAGAACAGATAGATAATATAGGGAGTGACAATAACACGCGGGGACCTGTAATGACTAATCCTAATTATTCAGGCTGGACAAAAAAACACCCAGTCAGCGACCTAAATTCACTAAATATTTGATGTATCATTTGACTATATATTTGGATGTCAATAAAAATCCCTATACTCTCCTGAAAAAGCTGTGGCTTACAAAGTATCTTGTTTTGATTTTCTAAACACCCTGGGATTATATTAAAATATATTCTTATAATGATTCAATCAGACTCGACGCAGAACTTCTGCCAGGACATTCGTAATAAATATGGTTTGGATGTTTATAATATGGGGATGTTTCAGTGGTAATTGTTCGATAATTAGTGCACGTTAGTGCGAAAACGTAAACAACATACATTCATTTACACGCAAAATCGAGGTGATGATATGGAAAGACGGCTGAACATTTATCTTCTTAAATCAGAATCAAGCATTACAGTAGGATAAAAGTATGCGTAAAGAAACAAACTTTGACAATAACTATTAACTAGTTAAATCGTTTTACACTGATCAAAAGTAAGTACACCAAAAGTTTTAGTTTCGTCGTTTTACTATTATTCAGTAGCGTGGTAAAAAGACATTCATAAAACCGATTGTCTATGTGAAATGAATGTAATTAGGATTTTTAAATTCCTAAGAATGACTGCAACTGCAACTTTCAGCACCTCCAATATTACTAAGAACACCTTAATCGCAAAAAAACCAATCCAATATGAACTTACTTCTTTCAGAAACCAGGCAACAAGTCCACCAAAAATGACAGCATCATTACATTCACTATCATGAACTGGTACACCAATGTTACATGATTCCCATAGCTCCTTTTTCCATGAATCGATCCGCCAAGCAGAAGATCCTATATCAAACAAGACGACGTTGGGATAACCCTCGATAAGCCATCGACCAAAAACAATCTATGAAAAATGCATAACAGTAATAGAAGAACAAAACTATTAAATGAAATACTTGTGCCTAAAAAATGAAAATAGTAACATATTTCATAGTTGTGCAAGTGTTTTAACTCTATTAATTGCTATCAATAAACACGCCTAAAGGTTTTTGATTTAGCGCTGACGGCGTTCGAATTTTCGAAACTCTTGTCAGCCAGAAGAAACCACCGCGTTCGGGTTACTGAAATATCAAGCCCATTGAAAATGACTAAAAAGTAAATCTCTTTTAGTACTGATGAAAAGTAAGAGCGCTATTTCACAAAAAATACTGAGAAAAACAAGGTAGGAAGAAAATAAGATGTGACAGGAGAGAGTGAAATCCTTTGATTCTGGAATTAACCTAATCCTGATAAAAATGTGCGAAGTCTTAGTCTAGTTAAGTTATTGACAAGGAAGAATATAGCAAATATACTCATTATTACACAAAACAATTAGAAATTTCGCCTTCTTAATCACAGAAACTAAGATCCGACTATTAAATAATTACAAAAGATCAGTAGATCGAAGTATATTGCACCGAGACGTTACCCGGAAATCACACGCTGAAGCGCATATACATCACATAACCTTTCATTTAAAAAAGGAGTGATATAACTCAAAGTTTTCCGCATCATAGAAAATCCGCAACCGAATGAGGGGAGATAAATATAAGGAAGGAAAAAAGGAATAAATGTTTGTGACATCAAGATTTATATGAAGACATGAGGGGAATCTATCTGCATTACTGCGGCTCATATTGACCAATCCCTTAGAATTTCTAACCAGCTGTTTCGGTTGCCTCCCAGACGTACACAACTTAGATCAGAAATCAAAAGATGAATCGATGCCAGATTTTGTTCTGGATATACTGTTACAATAAACACAGTTAACTGGAGTAGACAATAACTCAAGACGTTTGGCACGTGATCCAGATGCCTGAATCGGCCTAGGTTCAAAACTCCCTAAACTAACTTGCTTCTCCTGATAAATACTCTACGCTTTAACTCTTGATTGTTCACATGGGGGATTCAATACAAGAGACGGATGCTGTGAAGGCGACGGTAGTGAAATATCTAAAACCATTAGGGATTCTCTACCCATAACTCTGTGTTCCATAGCCACTTTAAAGGATAGATGCACTGCTATGCAGTAGGTTCAGTGTTCTACAAGGGAACAAAAATCTTGCAGGTGATGACAGTGGTTTAAAATAGCAAAACAAATTGAACTTTCGGGACCCATACCAAGATTCCATCTTCTTGTTAGTGTTGTATTAAAACCGTGACTGAATAATGGATGAATAGAAGAATAGGTTAGTTTAGCGGTTCTTCAAAATGGTTGGCATAACATTCCAGTTGCCTCGCTGCTGAGTAGGATACTGGTGTGTCCTAACTGGCTAGTTTCACCAACGCTGGAGTTTGTCACACCTTTTTTCTAAAAGTATTACATAACTACCCACTATCAGCTACTCTTATCGGCAACTCTATCTCTCCAGTTTTAGTTACTGGACGTTGCTCAAACTACTTGCTAATCACTACCCAAGCTGCTTTCATTGCTCACCGTTCTCGGATTCTGTAGGAGAGCACTCACGTATATTTTCTTATTCGGGCAGAAATGTCAAGATCCATCACATTCTTCCACCTTTCTTCAGGGACGATCAAGGTGCTTACTTCTGCTTCTATATAAGACGGGAGATGGCTACAGTATTCTTCGGCATGCCCATCGAGGTCACGTTAAGATAACTGTTTACCTAGCTCCTTCCAAATTCAGTCTTAATATCTTAGCTCTCAAACCGATGTTCTAAAATCCTTCTGTTCATCACGGCATATTTTCTGTACTGCTTATATGCTCCAAAAGAGTGGAGTTTCACTACCAACCCTTTCTAATAGCAACTGACAGCGATATGGTCTTTGTTCAATCGAGTTGAAATCAGTGGCTCCGAAACCAGAGGCTATCTCTTTATATGTCTGAATTTAGTTGTGTTTAAAAATAACTGAATACCTGGACGTGGCTGTAGCCGGCGTTCACAGTTATCGACCCACTCAGCCCAGATTCCGAGAGTACCATCTAGGTGACGTACCTGGCTTTGCCGTCATACCATTGCATTGAAGCTATTACTTATGACAACCAAATCTGAGCGTTTAGCAAGTTTTAGAAAGTTAGACTTCGGTGAAACTCATTCTTCGTTTCTAATGAGTTGCAGTGAACCGATAATCAAAGATTACAAAACACGATAGTCAAACTAGATCATTTAGAGTCTTGTTTGAACAAACATGAATGGTAAACGTTTACATAATTCTAAATAGTTTAGCGAGTAGGCAATTTTATGACATTAATGGCTGCTATGAACTAGAAACTTAGAACTAAAGAAAGTACAAAATATGTCTCTTATTTAAACCAAGCAACAGAATCTGTGCTGTAGTACCATTAAAACTGATTTAGAGCTACATAAACAAGTTTAAACATTGATTTCAAACACTTCACAAAACTAAAGTGGATAATAAACGATTACTGACCGTCAGCTTCATTGTGCTCGCTACTTTGTAATTTTCACTACACCATAGCTTAGTTAGTGAAACTTCTAAAGTACTGATGAAAGAGCACCTTTAACTAATGCATACGGCCACACAGAAGAAAAAAACAGAATTAAAGTAGAGTTTTGCCCAATGAGTGTTGGCATATATCATCGAAAGTTTTGTAGACCAACAAATGTGTGTTAATGATAAGGTCTTGTTAGGTAGTCAGCCACTACATATGCACATGTTACGCTTCATGAATGTCAATAATGAAGTTGTAAACCTGCATCAACGCAAGCGGTTCAGACATATTACGCATTCCTATTCACCAGCAACTCACACCATTTTAGTTGAAGTACGCGTAGGCTGCAAAAGGGTTAGCGAGTCCCAGACTGAAAGGTGGAATCAGTAGGTGAAGTCACTGTGAGGAAAGGAATACTTAGAGATTAGGGTCTCAGTGACAAGCTGAATCGATCGTTGGAGATTCTAAATTATATGGCTCAGAGTTGATTGCATTAGTACAGATACATCCACATCTTATCTCCATGCTGACCGTTAAATCAAACTTTCTCATTTGCTTTGACTCAAATCCTCTTCGCTTTAAGTGTCTTCCACTTATTACTTTATTTCTATTGCTTTATCTTTCCACTCACTGCCAATTGTTTTGATATAGTGACACGTGAAGTGAACTTAAACCAAAAAGTAATAATGCCAGGTCACAAGTAGATACTGATTGACTGAATGAGTGACTAATTTACCTAAAGATACATGGCAATAAGTCTGTCTCCGGAGACTGCCGAAATTGCAGACCAGACATAACGCTAAAACGCATTTAATCTGCTTGCTTAAGCTTAGTATACTGTTCCATCTATGCATCAGGTGATTGGAAAGCCACGAATTTTTATAGATATTTGTGTTATGATGATTCCTCTGAGGTAATCGTAAGAGGAATTTCGTTCGTTTAAAGACGGTGAATACGGTCAATGCCTTAAAATCGTGTACTCTTGTTGTAGGTATTTGATCATCAAAACAATACTTATATGCGGTTTCACTAACTAAGCAGCCCTGATATGTTTAAGTACTACGCAGGGAAGACAAGTGTATCACTGAAACTGTAAGCCATCAACCGACATTTTTGGAGCACTACAATACTCAATAACCTGGCCTGGTTAACTAGTTCACTAGTTACTAGCCGGTCCTAAGCCCCCATAAAGAGGGAAGGTTGGGCATAGGGCTAGCAACCTTACCCCGTAAAACAAATCTAACAGCTAAAGAAACTTCAAAGCACAAACAAAATATAAAAAATAATAACAAAATTATTCCTAGCTGGAACCGGAGAGGCGAAATGATGCCAGTTGGTGAAAGCCTTCGGCCGATGTGTCTTCTCTCCTTCGGTGAGAGCGAAAGCAAACGTGGGGACATGGAATGTCGGTACAATGTTTGAACCCAACAAGGCAGCCCAGATTGTAAACGAGATGAAGAGGTATCACATCGAAGTGCTTGGAATTCGCGAAAGCAGATGAAATGGGAGTGGACTTTCCACTTTCCACTTTCAACTGGAGAATCAATAATCTTCTCCGACATTGTCACACAGACGACAACCACGAGCACACTGAGTTATGGAGTGGCTATCATGATGTCCTCAAGAGCATCGAAGGCTCTCATGCAGTGGGAACCAATCTCCTCCACGATCATGACAGCAAGGTTCAACTCAAAAGGAAGGAAGGTCACAATCATTCAGTGCAACGCTATGCACCTACAAATAATGCAGAGCAAGAGAAAAAGGAGGAATTCTACAGACAACTTCAATCAACACTGGACAAGACCACACTGCAGTTGGCGATATCAAAATTATAATGGGTGGGGCGACGTGAATGCCAAACTGGGAGGGGACAACACAGGAAGAGAACTAACCATGGGTCGAGAATCGCTCGGTGAGGTGATGAACGAGAATGGAGAATTGTTTGCAGAATTCTGTGCATTCAACGATTTGGTGATTGGAGGCCAGGTAGTGTGTTCAAGCACAAGGATATCCACAAAGCGACATGGATCTGATTTCACTAGATGGACACACTAAAAATCAAATCGACTTCATCTCAATCTCAAGAAAATGGAGACGCAGTCTACTTAACACAAGGTGAAGAAGAGGAGCAGATGTAGGTTCAGATCACTCATTATCTAGTGCAAGGAACCTTCCAAATCAAGTTAAAAGCCTTCAAGGAAGCTGGTGATAGACCTCAATTCAAGTACAACACTCGGAAACTGAAGGATGAAATTACAAAGGAGATCTTCACGGCAGCCAGCCATCAAGACAAAATGGAGATATCGAGGAACATCCGTGAAGAAACCTGTGTGGAAGAACACTGGAAGTCTTTGAAAGAGATATGGAAAGAAACCTGCACAACAGTATTAGGAAGGAAGAAGAAAGAAGACAAGGAATGGATCTCGACGGATACCTGGAAGCTGATAGAGGAGAGGAGGATGGTGATGGTGAAGCAGAAGATAAACCAGTGCAAGGATGAACAACGACAAGAGGAACTGAGTACAGTGTATAAAACACTGGACAAAGAAGTGAAGAAGAGTGCACGCAAGGACAAAAGACACTTCTACGAAACACTGGCAAGTGAAGCAGAACAGGCTGCAGGTAAGAGAGACAGAGACCTGACGACATTGTATCAAATAACCAGGTTGCTATCTGAGAGGGAAGATATCAACACAGATGAAACCAATAAAAGATGATGACGGAAATATAATTACCAAAGAAGAAAACCAAAGGAAACGATGGGCTGGCCACTTTAAGAAGCTCTTGAATCGACCACCACCACCACCTGCACTTCGTCCAGAAACACCACCTACAGCCCAGCCACAGAACTACAAGTGAACATAAATCCTCCAACGAAAATGGAAATCCTGAACGCCATTAAGCTACTGAAATGAGGGAAAGCAGAAGGACCAGATGGGATCATACCAGAAGCACTGAGAACAGACGCAGAGACAACAGCGGACATGCTCACACCACCATTGCAGAAGGTGTGGAAGGAAGAGAAGGTACCTGCCAATAGATTGGAAGAAGGGTTACCTTGTCAAACTCCCGAAGAAGGGAGACCTCAGTGTTTGCAAGAACTGGCGAGGAATCACTCTCCTGTCCACCCAAACCAAGCAAAATATTAAGCTGCATCATCCTGGAGAGACTAAAGGATGCGCTAGATTCAAAACTATGACCGGAACAGGCAGGCTGGCTGGATTCAGGAAGTACAAATCATGTGCGGACCAAATTTCAACGCTTCGCATCATCATAGAACAGAGTATAGAATGGCAGTCAACCCTCTACCTCAACTTTATCGACTTTGAAAAGGCCTTTGACAGCGTCGACCGAGAGGTAATTTGGAAACTGCTTCAATACTACGGAATACCGCAAACCTTTATCCGCCTCATTCAACAACTATGTGAAGACGCCACATGCCAAGTAATTCACAATACAAAGATCAGTGATGTTTTTGAAGTGAAGACAGGAGTGAAACAAGGTTGCCTACTATCCCCCATGATATTCCTGATTGTGGTCGACTAGGCTGGATCATGCAGGAAACAGTGGGGAGCGAGAAGAAGGGGATACACTGGACTGCGGAAAAGAACCTAGATCTAGATTTCGCCAACGATGACTTGTGCCTGATGTCACACAAACCTGAAGATCTACAGGCAAAAACTAACAAGTTGACAGAAAAGGCGAGGCTGCAAAGACGGGACTTCAGGTGAATATAGAGAAGACAGAAGTGATGAAGATACCGCACCACCACCACCAACAACAACAACAACAAACTCCAATCACCATCAATGGGAGAAACTAAAAGGAAGTAGCCTCCTTCACCTATCTAGGAAGCACTCTTAACTACAGGTGGCACAGATGAGGATGTCAAAGTCAGAGTCGGAAAAGCAAGACAGGCGTTCATTAGCCTGAGACCAGTGTGGAGATCTTCTGCACTCAGCATGTGGAACAAGATCCGGATTCTCAACACCAACGTCAGTCAAGTCAGTGCTTCTATGTGATAATTGAGAGACTTGGCGCGTTACGAAAGGCATTTCCAATAAACTACAGACATTCATCAACAACTGCTTACGCTAGCTCGTTACTGAAGATCAGATGGCCAGAACGAATAAGCAACAAGGAGCTCTGGGAACGAACCAACCAAGAATAAATCACCCAACAAATATGCATTGGAAATAATTGGAGATGGATTGGGCATACATTGAGAAGGCCGACTGGGGACATCACGCGTCAGGCCAGGTACTCGAGTGGAACCCCCATGGGAAACGACGAGTTGGACGTCCGAGGGTGACATGGAGGATATCATGCGAGGAGGAAATGAGAGCTTCTGGGCTGTCGTGGAGCCAGGTCCAAAAGATTTCGGTGAACAGAGTTCACTGAGACGTGCTACTGAAGCCCTATGTTCCATTAGGAACCCAAGGGACTAATAATAATAATAATAATAATAATAATAATAATAATAATAAACAATACTCAATATCAATTCATCACAACTTATGTAAGAGCAGGGGTAGGATGGAAGTCAACAGGACAGTTTGACAAATACATGAAAGCACTGAGAAATATCTGAATAAAGTGAAGAGAAGTTCATGATCGATATTCTTCCAAACATATTTCTTTGTGGCTATCGCCTGTATTCGTACCACTAATTTTTTTTCCCTTTTCTATATGAACTGGTTAAAGAAAACAGTGAAGCGTTTTCCTAACTCTTTCCTATGACGAACACATCAAGAAGCCTTTGAAAGTTTCAAGCCATCACCTCAGAATTTTGATGATGACAGGAAAATACATCACACTTTACTAACTTCAAAATGATTATAAGGTTTACTGCAAGTGGCTCACGTAAACTGCTTCTAGACGAACAGTCACGATCATCTGCTCAAAACGCTGTTTCCAAAACATGTGGAGATAGACAATAAGTGTCTCCTCCACCATGAGATCACAACAAAAAGTGGGACCTGAGATAGTAATATACTCCAATGCTTTATCATCTCCAGTAATGACTTTGTGAAGAGAATATTAGGAACTTCCTGCTAAATTGAGTGAAAAGAGAAGCTTGGATTCGCTGCTTAAGCAGATATGGATACATGTCACTAATTTTTATCCCCATTTTATATTCAAAAAACCGGAAACCGGTCACAGGAAGGAAATACTTTCCTATACAAGATATGGCGTTGGCTTGAGAAAATACTTCTTATATAGTGAAAACGTTGATACAAACATGGTCTTCAGGTAAACTCAGCTCACCTTTATGTCATGTTCCCGCATTGCTTCAAGTGTTCGTTTCAAAGCCTCATTAGTTGGTTCAGCAACGTCAACCTCTGTTCTCATACACACTTCATTAAGCGGCCCTATAAGCACATAACGGTCACCAAGTTCTTCAACTGTTGACGCAGCTTTGGTTCGGATAACAGTATATATTCCACCAACTGAAAAAAGGTAGAAGTGATATGATATTTTATCCAATTTATAATACACAAACAAAGTTGGTAAAGTAATCCTTACCTTTATTGACTACTTCCCAAGCGATTTCGAAAACATACTTGCTTTGATACACTTCAAGGTTTATTGATTGCACTAAGTCATTACTGACTAAGCTGTCCCTAGCAAACCGACCAACACTTGTTCGTCTGCCAACGAACGACATAGATCGCGGGTAAGAATCGTGACCCACCAAATCAACTCTTTAAGAACATTTAAAGTAACTAAACAAGTAGTCGCTTTGATCTGAGTGAAGGACAGACAAGATTCCTTTCGAAAGGAAGATTTTCCGGAGGGTGAGTCCACGTTAAATTAAAAGTGTAAGCTAAAACACTTGTCGCTTCGAAATCTAATAGTACACATGACTTTTGTGGGAGCAGCAGACTGTTTATCGAGAGTAAGTCTTTTCTTCATGAAACATGATGATACTCAATATCCAATATCTTTTTAACTAGCTTGTATAAACCAGTTGATTTCATCTTGCTCGCTTCTTGGTCTTACGGAACGGTTCCAGATCTTTGGAGGATTCCGACGCAGTAGATCCAGCCACTCGTCTGCTATAGATCTGATTTACAGAACAGGAAGTTAAGTGTTGGTTTGTTTGCCTTGGACTGTGGTTTCAGTTGTTTTCTTTAGATCTCGAGTTGCCAGACAGTTGTTCAGACTGTTCGCTAGAGAGGGTTGGGGATGGCAAAGAGAAAACCTAGAAAGTGTTTGTGTGAGTAAAAGAGGAGAGGAAAAGTGAATAAATGGAGTCATCTGCTTACACGCAAGTAGGGTGAATAGAGGTGCAAAGGTATGACGAGCTTGGGAAAATGAGGCTAACCCATGGCAAGTGGAAGGGGTGAAAAGGGTTTAAATGGTTACAATGGAAAGGAAACTGGTTGGAGTGGCTTGAAATCATTCCGTGTTCCAGCTATGTGGTGATCATACGCCTTTTCTAGTTCAGCTGATCTGTCCAATGCATTTGCAAACTGACTAAAGTGGAACCACATCCCACAGCAGTACCTAAATTTTACTCTTATTTGTACGGTAATCTTTTTGTTGTGAAATTCCAGTTTCGAGTGCACAGATTATCCAGCTTCCAATATCCGTTTAAAGAGCTTGTGCAAACCGGTTGGCTTCTTCGTGCTCGCCTCTTGATCTTGCGGAACGGTCCCAGGTTGTTGGCGTATTCCGATGCAGTGGATCCAGCCACCGGTCTGCTATAGCCCTGGTATACAGAACAGTAGGCTCGGTCTTGGTTGGCTTGCCTGGGACTGTGGTGCAGTTGGGTCCTTCAGATATTAAGCCGCCTGACAGTTGTTCGGACTGGCCGCTAGAGGGAGTTGGGGATGGTGCCTGAGTAGAAGACAAGAAAGCTAGTGTAGAGGTAGCATAATTGGAGTGGTGTGATAGCTGTTGATTCCTTCCGTCCAGTTCGTATTCCAACTAGGTGTGTGTAAACCGTGGGCCTCTGCGTAACTATCTAGCCTTTTCTTAGGACTTTCATCGGATGTGGTGGAGACTATTTCTACTGGCGGCGCATTTCAGAGTCCGCGGGCAGGAAGGGAGAAGTGTGGACGCGCACCAGTTTTTGACCTTTGGTGGGTAATTTCCTTAGAGATTACATGAGGATCACCATAGTGGCTACTGGGTAGTATTCTTCTGACTGGGTGATTTGGGTTGTTCAGTGTCCTGTAAGTCAATACCACCTCGTAACCTTCGGTAACCAAGAGGGTATAGGCCTAGGTGTTTTATTCTATCATCGTATGGTTTTTGTGCATCCCAAAACCCCTTTCGTGGCTCGTCTCCGAACCTTCTCCAGTAGGTTAATGCCTATTTTCAGTTGTGGTGGCGTGAAGATGTTATGGACCTCCAAATGGGGGCGTATGTAGGTTTGGTAGTTTCTAAATGAGCTCTGGAGTGACGGCACCCAGTTACCTGCCTCTAAAGTGTAGTATACAGCATGCTTTTTGGGCATTTCTTGGGTAATTATGAATTACAATAAGACCGATCACCTAAACAATATAAAAATCTGAAGCGTTTCGAGTTATATGTTGCTACCTGCCATCTTAACTTGACTTCATACACTGATTTCGTATAGGGAACGATTATCTAGATTTCAGATCCCAAAAATCTCCCATTCCGCTAGATGGCTTAAATCTAGCCTCCGGGAGCTTACATGAGGTGAGCATCAGTTCTTTGGCTATCAGTCTGTCTTAAATAGTTAGGATGAATTATTCTACTGTAAGGAACTACAAAATTACCGTTTTAATAGATAAGTCAGGCCGGTGAAATAATCGGGGGAAACCAGTGATAAAGCAGTAAAACAGTTTAAATCCGCTATGCAGACAGCAGACAAAAACCTTGGTTCTTCGATTAAAATGAAAAACATCAGCATTCTGTTCCCTAGGAACCGGACAGCCTATCTATTGACTTGATGACAGTGATGTTTGACTACAATTTTGGCTGGGAACTAGGCGAAAGGGGGTAATTGGTTTGACTCAGGAGATGAGAATGGAAGTATCCAAACTTAAAGCGATTAAGGTTGATGTGCCTCCCATCTTCTGATCCACGTAATTTGCTTCCTTTTAGTTGGATTATATCACGAGTACTAGTGGACTTTCAGATAGCTATTTGCTCTCGTTCACCAAAAGTTGTCTTATGGCTCCTCTTCTGTATATGCTAACAGACCGGAGGGCGGCAGTCTTAAGATTCGAATACGAGGGCGCTGTCTAACGAAGCTGCCCTAATACATGGCTGGACCCCCTAACCCACACTGTCCCTCGGATCACATGACGGCAAACGAAATGTGAACACCCCACCTAGTGCGGAATTTACCATTTTTTGAAACAAAACATGGGTCTTCAAAAACAAATAATCTTATGCAGACGCGCCTGTACAGTGAGACAGATCAGGTAGGTGGGTAAAAATAGGAATTCTTTATACACAAAACCCGTAGATTTCTTCTTCATCTGCGGCGTTTGCTTCGCAAAACTTAGCGTGCACAGACACGCACCAATCTTCCAGCTATGGTCTCCTGTGTTATTCAGAGTTATCAACACAAAAATACTAATTTTGGTGATAGTTAACGAGTTATTAGTGCATGGGAAGTATTTATTTTCCTTCTCTTCACTTCATACATTGTTCTTGCAAGGTTGGGTGATCCCTTAGGCTTTCAGAATTCTTGGCTAAGGAACCCACGGTTCAGCGAGAACTGTCCTCTGCCCTTCGCATTTAGTAGATGAAGGTTAGAAATAAGAATTTTTATCCAGCGCAGAGTGCTGTTATGCCCGTGGTCATGATATGCCAATCGGATGAAGAAGAGAAGGAGAGGGACATGATGGGAAGCGCCACTTACCCAAGAATTTCTGAAAATTACGCGAAGCACAAGAATGTATGGAGAGGACATGTAGAATAATCAGCTGCAGAGTTTACTATTGTATTCTTGGGGTATCTCTGATGTTTTGTGTAATACCTTTCCTATTTCGAACTTACCCTTGGTTACCTACATGAGTTTGGGCTTGTATATTAGGCCTACGAAAAGAAAAGAGATGGTTGCAGTAATCACCAGGTAAGGGAAGCCGCAGCGTGTTCAGTGATATTTTGAGGAGCTCATGAATAGTTATCCCTTGGTGAATTCTTTAGCGTCATGGTCCTGTTTAAATCACTGACTAGAACATGGAGAAGATTTAGGAATACAACACTGACTACCAGCCATTTGCTGCCATTCGCAAAGACTCATTTATCGCAACCGTTGGTCAAATAACCTCTGTCATACTTAGCTGTCTTTCAGCCAATGGTGGTTTCTTCCGATTTCTACCATCGGATCTTACTTTTCTCGTCGTTATGCTGTTGGTGCTATGCATCCTTAGAATCATCACCGATGTACTTGCCCCATGTGCCATTATCTTCTTTTCTTCTTGAGTTTCCATTAGCTTTGAAAGACCTTATCGCAAAGGTGACATGGGAGAGGTGCCAGATATTGCTGTTCTATTCAACGTGTACTCGGTGTCGTTTATACTGACCGTCCTATCTGTACAACGCTTTAATACGTCCAGAGACCTACAACACACTTGAGTCTCTCCTAGAAAAGAGTGGTCTCCTTGAGCCCCCACAGTTGGTACTGCCGTCTCCCACTTTAATGGTTCTTGACTCCTTGGTGCCGTGTGTTATTCTCACATTTATCTCCAGTATGCTTCCGTTGCATACTATAGTCATCTTTATACTTTTAGAGAAGCCTCGAGTCCCTTTAATAATGGTAATAATAATAATATATATTTCATACAACAAAGGTTACATGAATGCAAACCAGTTTACAGATTTGATCATTTTGGTGATGAGAAACGACTATTATGTGCAGTGTTATGCTATACATTAGATACTGTCATTTATGGCATATAGGAGGTGTGTTGAAGCAGGCTCAGTTCAAGTTCGAAGGTTATCCCGTCACCGTTTGAATCATCCGATATTCTTGAAGGTGAGGCCGCATCACAGTCATGACCTTGAGGTGTGCGCTCGTCATAACTTTTTGATGGCAATATTTCCCGCTGACGAATGCGATTTGTAGGATTCCATTTGAATGCAGGACTGGCTAGGTAAATCTGAAAAGTGAATAACAAAAGCGAGCAGCAGACGAAATTCGAAACAGGAGCACAAAAATATGCAGCAGTAGATCAACCATGGTACATCTGGGTAGGTTCTTTGTACTGACTGCAAAACTTACTTGAAGAAGTGTCCAGAACCAACTGTTTAGAGGTAAGCTAAGGTGGAAAAAGATGAAGGTGGGCATGACAATAGTGAAAATCAGTCTGAAGCTGAAGATATCACTACGAAAAGAAAGATTAGAGGATATTGGACCAGGTATTAACTTGTTATATACTTGTATACGGGCGTTTGATGAAGTTATAAACATTTAGGTGAAATCCGTGGTTTTTTTGGGACGGTAACCACCCTTTATCTGGTCACGAGGGGGATGATCATGGTGTTGTCTGTTGAGTATTACCATATCGGGTCTACCGAAACTATGTTGGTGAAGAGTACTTACATGTAAGTACTGATATCAAAGGGCGAATAATAAAGAGTTGCATGCCATGAAAATGCACCGACAGACAGTTCTTTTATCTTTTCGAAGTAGAGAGATTACTTTAAGGGACGATTTTTAGGAAATAGGTGTTAAGTCGTGAGATCAGTTAGGTTATGAGGAAAAGTAGGTTGCATTTGAGTAGCTACTGAGTTCCCTGATGCATATCATATCGCACTCCGCTTCCTGTTCACTCTCGGTCATTTTTTTTCAAAGAAATTAGATTTTAACTCAAGTATTGCGTTTAGGTTTCGGCATTGTATACTTTTGTCATTGCTGTTAGTATCCCTTGAGTCTGGGTACCAGTAGCACCTTTGTACATGGCATTACCGTTTGCGGTTTTGTCGTCAACGAATTGATGAGATTCGTTAGATAGGAGGAATTTACTAAGTAGTCGTTGAAACTGGCCGAGAGAACGGCATGCTCGTATAGGAGCGGGAAGTTTGTCCCACAGCATACTGTATTGCGATATGAAAAACCTACATCGAAGTTTTGAACGATACTTATTTATTGGGATGATGTTCTCGCTTTTACGCAGATTATGTGCCTGTGTTGATTTAAAAGTGATGGCACATTTCGTTTTAGAGTTTGTAAAAGACAAAAAAGAAGTGTTAAGTTGAGCTTCCGGAGTCTCAGCCAGAGTGATTCTAGTCCTATTTTTTGCATCTTGCTTTGTTAGGCTTACTACTTCTTGCAACAGGCAGCTGATCACGACACAGTCGCTGTGGTACCATAAGGTGGAGGCAGGCAGGCAGCTATTAAATACGATGTTTCCAGGGTGAAATAGCAGTTGGGATGATATGAACGCTGGGATGGGAAGCAAAACTTTTTCACGAGGAGTGAAAACCGGGGGATTTGTTCGTCACGTTTGAGAACGGAAGAGGTATTACATCCAAAGGCCAAACAGTCGATAAAAAAGGAGGTTACACAACAACGGCCGTGCATTCGGTATTGTGAAGCGTGTCACACTGCGTGACGCTACACATCTTTTTTAAGCTGGCTGATTAGTTATCCAATAACAACCCATGCTACTTAAAGTTAGTATAATATAGTGATATCAATGCCATGTATTAATTAATGCACTGGATTCTATTAACGGCGGTACCGTTACAGGTAACTTTGCTGTCTATGGGTCGTTTGTCAGGGAAAAGAGGGGCACCACTGGGCGGCAGAAGGCCATTAAGTAGACCCTAAAACCGTCCAAGTGTTCATCAAGCTAGCATAGAAGATGTAAGTTTGTTCTGTGGAGGACTACATCCAGTGTTGAAAAATTTGTATGGGGGCCTCCAGTGATAATTAATGATGTGAGTGGTACGTCCATACTTATGAAGACTGCATATCAGGGCTGCTTTGAAAATGACATAATTGAAGGTATGGTGACCACAGCATGCTCACGAACACGGGTCACTAATCGGTGATGTTTAGGCTGTCATTATCTCGCTGGCGGACAGCCTCCACTAGAGTTTGTGAGTTATCCAATTTTTGTTTCTTGATTTGTCATCTGATGTATTGACGTACAGCAAGCCTTCATATCCGGTTCGCTGTTGTGGGCCAAAACAACCAGAGAAGTTTCGCGAAATCGAGTCGTCCACAGACAGACAAATAACCAAATCCTCTTGTTATCATATTGCAAATTTGCCATGACAGGAACCGGTTCATGGGCTTCATCAAATTGAAAGTATGCAAGACTTCACCAAGGAGACCTGAGCATAACATCCTGAACGACTTTAGGGAACCTTCCGTGAAGTTTCCGGTGAGCGTTTAATGTTATTGATTTATTCCCTGAGATACACGCACTGGCTTAGGACATTAACAGATGCGCAGACAACCTCAAACGTCAAGCCTGGCGCATGATTAGTGATTTGAAACAGTTAACTCAAAGTTCAAACAGAAAGAAATGCCGAGCATTTAAAATATCAGGCTAAAGTTGTAAAAAGACTCCACATTACATGAAGATCACCACTGAACTAGTGCAAAGAAATTTGGGAATGTGAGGAGTTACAAACCACTAACGTGGTTCCACTGTTGTCGCCACGACAAACATAAATCGGGGTGTACACAGTCAGATCTCGCTGATATCAAATGTACACTGAAAATGCCGACTGGAGGCTCTTCCCTATGGCCCGAAATGACAGAAAGAAACTGTGAAATATCGAACTTCGAGCCAGTGGCTGAAACCTGAGGGTCCTGAAGTTCGCTCCAACAGGGTAACGTGTGTGTTGCTAGGGCGTTCCATAGTAGGACAAAGTGGATTTCTAGAGCTTTCGGCTTTCAGTGGTACCCCAAATGATGTCAACCCGTGACGAATAATACTTTGAAAACCTAAATGTAATTTATCTGCACAACGGGTTTTGGACGATGCAATCATGTATAAACATCATTGGCATTTATGTAAAAAATTACTGGGTATCAAAATCAGTAAAAACACGAGACTTTTGCCGGTAAATTGATCATCGAAGCCAGGGTCGTGTGATTTCACTATTTTCGCCGTCTTATTAATCCTTAGTGCTTTTGTCCCACAGTATGTTCCTCTCATCTGACCGGCATTCAGTTTCCTAACCCATGCCTGCAGTTTTTAATGCAAGCCCCAGTGAGATGAACTTTTGTCCGAAACCTGCTGCGAAAACACACCGCAGAATCTAGACAATATGTGTATCCCTTTATTTTTCGAAACACATTTTTAACCATTACGCTGACGCGTATCAAACGCTTAACGCTATCGGAAACTGAACGTCACAGAAGAGAACACATCTCGATGTTTATCTGATGTAACGTACCGGAATAATGCGTGTAGAACTAAGCATAAAAGTCTCTCCTCACTCTCAAAACTCAGAGCCGAGATAAGACCCAGTTTTCGATGAAGCTACTGTTCACCACATAATCTTTTTGAATATTAACCTTCGACAACTTCCACTGTTATTTTCGGGCAATGCTGATAAGTCAATCGGACATCAGACTTTGGAATGTTGACGGTGAAGTGCATGCATCACAATCCTGGGTACGTACTTCACTGTCAAATTACTGATGATGCAACATACTTTGGCCTTTTCTCGCCACAAGTTCAAGAAAGGACAAGAAGTACATGTTTTGAACAGAATTAGAACACCAAAAGTGATACATCTGGCTTTCCTCCACATTCATGAATATCTTCGTTCAAGGTCACATACACTTTTAAGAACAGGAAGTTTTGTTGACTAAAGATGTAGCTGGATATCCACCGATGGAGCACTAAAACATATCCAGACATATTTGCCAATATTGAACTGAAGTTTCCAAGCGGCAGACCATCATTATTATCATTTTATTATTTGTCCCTTGGGTTGCTAATAGAACATAGGGCTTCGCTAGCACGTCTTCAGTGCACTGTCTCCTCTGAAATCTTTTGAATCTCGCTCCACGATAGCCCACAAGCTCTCATTTCCTCCTCGCTCAATCTCCTTCATGTCACTCTCACCTCGGACGCCCAACTCGTCGCTTCCCACCTGGGTTCCACCCGAGTGTCTGGCCTGTCGCGTGATGTCCCCAGTCGACCTTCTCAGTGTATGCCCAGTCCAATCAATCTCCACTTCCTTCCAATGCATATTTGTTGGGTGATAGGTTGCTGGTTGGTTCGTTGGTAGGCCAGAGTTCGTTGTTGCTTATTCTTATTATTCTGGCCATGTGATCTGAGCTTCAGTGAGGAGGCAGCGTAGGTAGTTGTTGATGAATGTCTGTAGTTTATTGGAAATGTCTTTCGTAACGCGCCAAGTCTCCCAATTACCACCTAGAAGCACTGACTTGACTGACGTCGGTGTTGAGAATCCGGATCTTGTTCCACATGCTGAGTGCAGAAGATCTCCACACTGGTCTCAGGCTAATGAACGCCTGTCTTGCTTTTCCGACTCTGACTTTGACATCCTCATCTGTGCCACCTGTAGTTAAGAGTGCTTCCTAGATAGGTGAAGGAGGCTACTTCCTTTTAGTTTCTCCCATTGATGGTGATTGGAGTTTGTTGTTGTTGTTGGTGGTGGTGGTGGTGGTGGTGCTGTTGGTTGGGCATGTAACCGCTAAAGAAACTTCAACGCACAAGCAGCAGACCATGCAAACATTATATCGAGCTGCCTTTGTATTAGTGCTGGGAAGTGGCATAAATCATCATGGGTGAATATGTATGCAACGTTTAGGTCATCAGCAAATAAGAATGGTTTACCATAAGTAAAGCAGCTGCAAATGTTACTGACCTATAAAGTAAAGAGGAGGGGATCTAATACACTGCCCTGAACTACACCAGAGGTGATTGACCTAAGTTTTGAGGTGAATGAACTACCTTCACCACCTAAGTGCGATTATTGAGGAAAGACGTAATCCATCCCAACTGTAGATAGTCAATTCCCATAGTCATCAACTTACTTGTAAACAGCAAGTGATCGACTGTGTCAAATGCCTTTGAAATGTCTGGATGGAGCACAAGGACTAACTGGTATCGGTCACGCATAGTGGTTATGAAGTTTAAGAAGCCAAGATGGCAAGCTATACAGGACCTCGATTTTAGGAACCCATGTTGACTCGATGTTATGTTGCCAATGAGCATGTGCTGAAGAATGCTTTCTTTAACAACTTTCTCCATAATTCCATAACCTATGGACGTTATATTTATTGGTCTGTAATCACTGGCTAGTGTTTTTGAACCAGATTCATATCTAGGGAGAATAAATGACGTTTTCTATATATCAGGGTGTGTGAAAGATTCAAAAAAGAGAGAAAATGTTTTAAGTAATAATAATGGAATATCAGGGCCACCAAATCTAAAGAAACATGATGATATTCCGTCTGTGCTAGCGCTGCTGGTATTTCAGAGTCCTAATGACATGGTGAATATTAGAGTATGTGAATTCAACCGCATCCATTGTCGTTAGTTGAGGAGAAGAATGGGTTTAAAAGCTCAGACCTCATTAGTGTCACACGGAAAATTTCTAAATTCAAAATTATCCTGCCACTGTCGCAGTTTTGTCAGCCTAATCCAGAAGCCAATTCTGATAGTCTTTTGGAATCACAGGGTTTGCTAGACCCCTTGGCTACTGGGGTCAGTAAAAGAATTACATCCTCATACAATGTACAAGTGTACAATATATCCGACTGCGAACCGACTGAACAACCAAGAGCCCCATGTCTGCAAGCCTGAGATAGGTCTTCTACAGAATGCCTGAAGCGAGTCGCGGAAATATACCTGCCCTTCGTTTTCAAAATTTAATTGTCCTAACTACGCCAAACAGTTTCTGTCACTTAGTAAGCTCATCAGTATACCCACACCATATAAAAACATCACACCGACAAGATTAAACATCTTGTCAAAAAACGTATTGGCACAAAATTATCAAATGCCACAAACTCTGGTCAGGGTGTGGTATCCACAACGTCGGTACGGCTTGTAAATGAACTGGCCTCCATACTAGAACACTAAAATTAGGCTCAACAGAGACTCAGTAACGTCCCACTTGCATAGAGACGCCTAAGTGTCAATGTCACAAAGGTGGTCTCGGACAAATGCACGTGCCATACTCGAAGACAGGTATCGGATCTTGCGGAAGTACCCTCACCTCCTTTGGTAGTAGATGTCCAGTTCCTATCTCGTCTCCACACGCCAATCCCCACCAAGCCATGTGCTGTGCTATTGATCTAACGCACCACTGATGACATTACTATACCCTCAGCGGGGGTGCCAGCCACAATCACCGTGTCACCACAAGGCTTAAATAATGGTGATGATAATAATAATGATACAGATAACGCAATATATTTTGTACAACATAAGCTACATGAAAAAAACAAGTTCACAGGCTTGACCATCATGGTACGTACGATAGGCAACACATGAGACGTAATGCGTGGCACATAAGGGATGTGTTTGGAGAAAGGGCGTTAACGCCCTGCAGACAACAAAGAATAAAACAGATAAACACCAACGTAGTCGTTCTTCAGACTGAATCAAGCTCGGTTCGAAATTAGGAGTTATTCGGCCATTGCCTGAATCGTCTAACAATCGGTACAGCCGTGACCCTGGATTGCGTGGGTTCGTCATAAGGTTTTGATGGCATGGTATACGCTGACAAATGCGATTACCAGGATTCCATGTGGATGAAGGAGTGGTTATGTAAACCCGAGGAACGACTAACTAAAGCAAGTGGCAAGTGAAATTCGAAAAAGGAGCACAAAAATACTGCCCAGAAGTATATCAGCCGTGATATGTATCGGTGAGTTTATTGTACTGACTGCAAAACTTACTTGGTGGAGTGTTCAAAACCAACTGCTTAGAGGTAAGCTTGTGGGGAAGGAGATGAAGGTGCGTACGAAAGTAGTGAGAAGAAAACTGAAGCCGTAGTTATCACTGTAGAATAGAGAGAATGGCGAATTTGGTACCAGGCATTCGCCTACGTGCAGGAAAGTTATGCAAAAAAGTTATGTGAAGTTGTAGATATTGAAACAAAACCCTTTTTCTTGCTGTAGTGGTAACTGTAACAGAAAAAATTGCACTGAAAACCCCTCCTGATCACCCGATTTGACAGTATTGACATTTATTTAAATATTTTTACCCTCTTTATGGATATTGTGCCTTCGACCCTGGCCGATGTAGTGTTATTTGCTTGTTTGACTGTCTGCTTTGACCTTACACTCATCATTCGTCCGTGGCTGATCAAAACTTATCATGAATGCTCCACTTTCCTATCATGTGGTGCTGGCCTGTTGCCATCGTGACGTGCCTTTACTGCGCCCGACATCTTGTTTTGGTTCAATTTGTGTTGTGCTGTTATTTGACTGCTTACCTTTTGACTGGCCACTGGAAACGTTTATTTGTTGCTTTGATTCTGGTGGACGGAGTTCTTGATGCCCTTTGGTTAGCAGTATTCTTATTGATTCCCAGGTACTCAACAATGGTATTTGCTTAACCAATTTTTACTGTATGGTAGGTATTCGTGACCGAGAACGCCTGAGCTGCCCACGCATTTTTGTAATTTTGATGCAACTCATTGTTGCTTTGCCGGTATCACAGATTTACTGATATTGTTGATCCAACTTTTGACTGTGTGTCACTCACGGAAGTTCGAAACTATGCTGCAGAACGTGGGGACTTGTGTGGTTCACGTTAATTTGGCACCGCTCAGTTGTTCCCCGCTTTCAGGCCAGCATTGGATTTCGGCTGTTGCAGTAACCACGCTTCATACGGTCATGAGGGAGGGATGAACGTGGTGTTGGCTGTTGGGTGTTATCATATCGGGGCTATAGAGGCAATATGGTAATGCAGAGTAGGCTGAAGTAGCAGACAGCGGATTTTTTTGGTGTCCTCATTCTCCTTTACCATTATTTTGTCGTCATGAGTACAAGAGCCGTAGCTCTCATAGAGGTACGGCCAAACAGGCAAGGGTGGTTCAAATTTATCTCCCTTCTATCATGCCCGCTGGCCAGTTATCACCACCCCCTTATCCTTTCACGTTAATTTTTCAAACAATTTTGTACTACACCCAACAGTGTTGACGGTTACAGGGGTATTTTCAGCCCACTGTCAGCCGGCTAAGACCGTGCATACATTATTGACTCAATCATCCCTTGGTATGTATCACACATCATGAAACACTCATGACCATTGTATCTCCACTCACGCTATAGTCAAGCCTGATTTATTAAGCAAAACCAACTTGTACTAATGTACAGCACAGACCCTCAGCTCGTTACAAAGAGAAAAGGAAACGGTTGGTGGAATGTTTATTTGTGGGAGGGGTTAAGAGTGGCTGAATTATGGAAGCACTAAGGTCGGGAACAGTAACCAGCATATGGCATATATTTGACACAAATATGCATAGAATAGTATGTAATCTAACAGAAGTTGCTCACTGTATGATAAATTCTTGGGTGGTTGCATTAGATTATTGTGCGCTGGAGCCTGAGTATCTTGTGGGTAAATAAGAAACGTAGTACCGTCTATGTAGAGTGCATTAAAAATCTTGCATACCACATGTTCATTGATGTGATGGTTCAAGGTTGACTGGGGTTGGAAGATGGTCTCGCAGCATCGGACATCATGCTGCAGCCTGCCCTAAATGTCAGCGTAACGGTTGTGAAAAATGAAGATTTAAGCCATCTGGGGGCATCTGGTAGCGTGACCATGCAGTCTTGGTCCCTAAGACCGTAGGGATTTTCGTCAGAGAACTTTACTGTCTGCACTTTGGTAGTCGCTTCAGGGTCTAGGACTTCATAAAAACGCTGAGGTTCGACTTTATTCGCCTTAACCACATAGGCCCTAATCGATTAGCGTGGTATCTGCCTCTGTATGAATTACCAGGGGAAACAAGTCTGGTAAAGTCTCGTTGAGGTTTTTATATTTTCTGATTGTCACCAGACCTCAAGCAACTAGTTATGATAGGACCGTATTCCATTATGGGTCGCATACACATTTTATACGGAATCAGTTTTCTTTCAATCAGGCGAAAATTTCAGCGAATGAAGCCAATGAAGTGGCTTAATTGGGGTACTGTACCGTTGCGTGTTCTGCAAGGGAAAGGTGACTGGAGCACCTTATTCCAAGGTCGCAAATGCTGCTTATCTGTTAGAGTGCAAGACTGTCGAGTCGAATATTAGTTGGCACGTTCTGTTCATCAAAGAACAGAAAGTCAGACTTCTGTGCATTCAGCGGTAGCAGCCACACACTACAGCATCTTTTTGCTCATCCAGATCATCTGTACGGAGGTATTAATGCTGCCACATTTATTAGGGTGAAAAGGGTACACCACTTCCAAGTCATCTGCAAAGGGGAAGGTTTTCCCTGATTGAAAGCAGGCCCATTTATCATTTACGTACACGATGAAGAGAAGGGGTTTCAGAGTGGAGCCTTGGATTACTCCACTGAAAATATTTTCTGGAAGCGAACAATATGAGCCTGTTTTGATAGCCTGGATGCGGTCGAGCGGAAATAAGCTGATCCAGTCATGCAACTTGCCACTTATTCTAAATGAATTCAGTTTATGAAGAAATGAGGGGTGATGCGCTTTACCAAAGGCTTTGGTGGAACGGAAGTAAAGCGAGACAAACACTTTTCCATTGTCTCTGCTGTTAATCACGTGTTCGGAGAATTCTAGGTGACACGTGATGCAATGTTTCTTAGACAGAAATACACGCCGAGAGAAGTTCATAAGTTTGCGATCTGAAGGGTGAGAAAAGATGTCGTTTTTCGCCACTTTCTCCATTACGCGCAAAATAACAGATGTTATGTCGATGGGGCGGTGGTTTTCCGGGCTGTCTGTAGCCTTTCTTAAAGCACGAAGTGATATGACTCATCATCATCATTATCAACATAGGACCAGGCATTACTGCGTAACGGTCCGAGTTGCCACACCTCATATCAGCACATCAAGTAAAAAGGTAGTGAGGTGAAGGATGAAGATAAGTGAATGCAGTCAAAAGAAATATAAAGTATGAGAAGAAAGGAAAGAGGAGTGACAAAATAGTGAGATTCGGTATAGCCTCGTTAAGATGAGGATAATGTGTGTATACATCTGCGCCACTGACTTCGGTTCTCAGCCATATCACCTAGGGTCTCCAACCACTGGTTCCTCTTGTCCCGTGGACCCCAACCACCTAGTCTGCATCGTCCTACATGGCTTAAACCAACAGTCAGAGACTTCATACATTGGTGCCATGTTTTAGTCTGGCCACCTCGGGCCTTTTTCCAGCCTGAACCCACCTCAGCCAACATTGTGTGACGAGGCAATCGGTGACTAGGAGTGATATGACTAGTCTTCCATGAAACTGGGAAAGTGCCAGAGTTTAGGAACAGGCAGAATATTTTTGCTGGCAATAAAGGGAGGTCCGCACCGCCATTTTTAATGATGATCCCAGGTACTCCATCTGCTCCCCCACTAAGAAGGACTTTCAGTGGGTTTATTGCATCGCGTAAGTTGCTCGGATTAAGCTCAACTTCCGTGATTCTTTGTGCACCAGTGACAGTGAATGTTGCAAGGTTGCGATTACGATCACTGAGGGAAAGGCCAAACTTTTCGCTTAGTAGCTCACATATCCCTGTGGGGTCTGTAACAACTTCGATGCCCACTGTCAATAAATTCAACATGCCAGGGCCATCAAAGCTTTTTTAAAAGAAGTGACAGGAATACCAGTTTTGCTTTGGAATTTTATCCTCAGTAAAGGCTTCACCTCTTCGTCCCTGAACTTTAACATCACTGAAAACTGCATGGATGCTAAGAGTGGCACAAACGTCACCAGCAGCGAAAATGTTTTCCTCAGTCTCGTAATTTCGCGTGAATGTAGTGGGGATGTAATCTTTGACGTTAACACGCTATTTTTTTGCTTTCTTCAGGGCTACGGAGTCCAGACAGAAGCTTAAATTGAGATACAGGTTTGCAAGAGAGTTGTTTAGATCATCGGATGAATAGAACTCGCCCCAATCGAGACAGAATGTCAAGCATTGTAAGCATAGCCAGTCAGCGTTAACAAAACTTCTGCGAGCGAGTGCTTCAGGCCTCAGTGATGTAGGAGTGCACCTAAGCGGTACAAACATTTGACAGGCCACAACCCTGTGGTCACTTTCCGGGAATTTGCTGCTAGTATGTATGGTGAATGGTAGTGCGTTTAAAAAACCAGACAAAGTATATTATTTCATCGAGTGCAGCCAGCAACAATGGTTCCTAAAGTTCGAAAAAATGGTTTGAAAGGAGATGGTCCTTGCGGTGTCACCCACATGATGCCCGGCATGCTAACTAATACTGTACAAGTTGGCAAGGATAATGGGGGCTTGAATATTTCCTTTATACGTTCATCAGCGACGGGTCCAGTGTGCGGTGATCTAAATACGTGACCAGCCGTGATTTTGTAGTGTCAGCCAGTGTTAATATTCACGACTACTGGGTCATCTAAAAGGTCCCAGCCCAACGGAGGGGCATTCGAAGATGAAACAGTAGGGCAAACACAGACAATGCAACATGCACCTTTAGGAGCACAAATTATAATTACCTACCGTGAGCCTGAAGTTTGAGGTATCTGACGTACACCAGGTTTCAGTGATTAAAATGCAGTATGGTTTGATGAAGCGAGCTAGAGATTTTAGGTAATTTGGCCTATTTCAAATTGAACGCCAGTCAAACAGAAGAACACACAGTTCTGAAGGGGTCACAAAAAGGGTCAGGTCACTTACAAGATAGGACAAAAGTGTTCTTTCACGGTTATCACGAGCCGGCGGGATGTGGGGTTGGAAATTTCGGGATATAGGCAAGTTCTTTAGCACTGAATGCCGAACTATCAACTGTCGTTCCAGAACATGACCGATCACTTGCTGGCCTGAGGAATGGAAGAGTGTCACCATGGTATTTCTGCCACTGAATTGGCTGCTGGCTATGGCTGACAGCAGCTGGCTCGAGTATATCATCAGCTGCACGGCTAGAGGTACTACTGTTTTGTGGAACCTGAAAAGAGATGGATTTTTTTTTTGGGGGGGGGGTTCCGGAGCGTAGATCCTTCATAGAGCGCTGGATAGGTGTTACCCACTTTAGCTTTTATGTCATAGCCAGGGCAGGCACAAGATTCCTTATTCTGAACGCTCAAGAGGATAGTTTTGGGTTTATTCACTTTTAGTTGTGAACTAAAGCACGTTTGTGGTGCCCTGGAGTTATATTCCAGGGTAGACGGGAACTGTAGGGTAGGATGTGGCGAGAAAACCGATCATTATTTCTTGAAACCTATTCCCCGGCTTGGTTGGTTTGGGCTGTCTGTGGAGGTACGCCTTAGTAGCGCTCTCACGATTGAACACGTGAACCGCATTGTGGCCAGCTGAGACGGTCTTGTTTCCTGGATCTTGGCAACGAGTGTTTTTATACTTGTCTTTGTATGGGAACGACCTGAGGCAGATTCATGGTGCTAGGTGGAACCAGGCGACTAAGGGTTCTTAGTTTCTCTGGATAGAACTGTTTGTTATTACAATTTTTAGATCTCCACGACTTCTCGCTTAGGGATACAGCATTCAATGACAGGGATGAAGAGGTGGGTTGTACGGGCTGGTCTACCTATGTGATGTGAGCGGATTGAATGCTGCGGGCCGTCGTATTTCATCACGAAGGTTTGTGTCATCATCTAGGCCTGTTAATATTAGTGGTATGGAGTCGTCTTTCTTCTGTTCACTGTCACATTCATAAGTTTTGCAATGCGTCAGAGTCTTACGTCACGCAGCGAGTTAAACTGAGATGGAAAAGGACATGGGAATCCGATTGTTCTTTTTCTTAGGCGACAAACGTTAAAAGGTGAGCCGACCAGGTCGAAGGCTTGTAGACAATGAGTCTTAACCCGCCCTGGCGGGGACTTGTCGGGGATGTTGAAGACCACCGAATTAAAGAAGGGTAGAATTAGCTTACTCACCTCACCGGCCAGAGTCAAATAATCTCCAGCATTTTACTAGATTATCAGGCGGAAAGTCACCTTTGGGATCTGACAAATCCATCAGTGGGGGGAGACGCTCCATGTAACGCAGTAAATTCCCAACAGCCTTCAAAATTTCCAGAATATGAGGCTCAACTCTACTAACATCGCTGCGGACGCCAGTCGTTAGATCAGGTAGCTTTAGCGACAGACAGCGGTCGTTGATGGGACCTTAGGGGGTAGATCAGATAACTTCGGCCTTTCCGTACTAACACTCTTATATCCACGAAGGCTACTGACACTTGTTTCCACTCCAGGAAGGGCAGGCAAGAAGTGCTTAAGATATGTATAATACTGTGATGTCAAGCAAATAATTAGCGGGTTGAATAACAACAGATATTAGATATCAGTTAACTTCAACACAGTCATGAGCTAGGCAGCAACAGTAACGTTGCTCGCTAGCTTTTAGGTATTCCTCTCTGGTGGTTGACGGTGTCCTACTTTTTTCTACCACGAAGTAGAGATATATCTAGGCAACGTCAGCTTTCAGAAGGGTGATTCAGTGCCTCTTTATGCTGCCTGTAGCCCGAGATTTGCAGAACCAGGGCAGAGATATGCACACCCCCGGAAGATCCAACGTTTTTCTAGGAGGCAGACAGCAGCCAGAAGCAACAGAATCGAGCAAAATTTGCTGGAACATGAAGGGATCGGGAAGTTACGCCGCGTCCAGAAGTAGTACCCTGTTTGTTTCAAATGAGCAGGCGACAAAGATTATTTCAGTGGGAACCTCAAACAATTGCGCGAGACCACAGAATCAGAGGGGAGGGAAAAAGAAAGTGGGGTTACAGGACGGAGTATGGGGATAGAAATAGTAATGTTATTAGTGGAGTTATGGTGACTGGAAGTGACGACCAACAAGGAAGCGTAACGTCAAGTGCGTGATGATCTTGGCGGCTCAAAAGCTTCTTTACATGGTTGCCTGTGCTGTGGTGTGTGGAATCAGTAAACTTTTCCAGCCCAGCTCGTGCCACACCTGCGTGAGCGATGACCAAGGGTCGCTATCCGGCTGTCCGACTTCTTCTCAAAGCTGTCAGCGGACGCAGCGACAATACTTTCGTCGGGCAATGCGTTCTGGTCACCACAAACTCGCAGTGGTAAAGTGGGAATCCACATTAGTTTTCATCCTTTGCAAGGCAGCTGTCCTTGAATTAACATGAGGATTGCCAGAGTGGCCTTTCGCCAGGACTCCACCGCCCGGCTGATTTCAAATACTTTGTATTTCGTAGGCCGTCATCAAGTCCTTACGCAGCCCGAGATAGCTAAGAGAGCGAAGTCTTAGATATTCCGGCCTGTCCCCAAAATGTTTTGTTGAGTTCTCGGGGCACTTTTGTTGGCCCTCTCTGGAATTTCTCCAGGAGGTTCACATCCGTATTCAGGCATGCTGGTGAAACCACATTGCGCACTTCTGAGTGGTTTCGCATGCCGGTTTTTTACAACTTCGGGAAGAGTTCTGGGGTGGGAACACTTGGCCGCGGCACCGCATAGTTGCACTTTAAATGCCAGCCAGTCACTGTTCACCCACTCCCAAAGGGATCTCAGGTCACCCTGTAGTACACCTGCATCTGTTTCGAACGTCAGATCTCCTAATAGCTTAATATTGCCAAAATGAGGTGGAGTCAGAGGGTCGAAACTCAGTCAGGGTTTATTCACAAAGAGAAGGAACAGAAGCGGATCCATAGTAGGTTTTTGTGGTACACCAGATGGTCATCACCTCCTAGCTGGACGAGCCCTGTTGACTTTTGTGCGTGCTTGCCTACCGTCTAAACAGTCGCGCAACCAGCAGAGCCATGACCGCTGACAACAAGCCTTTACATTTTGTGGGGCTTCGAGGCTTTGGTAGAATCCGGGAAAATTACTCGAACAGGGACTTGGAAGTCTCAGCATATCATCCAGTTATCACTGGCCGCCAAATTTTTCCCTTCCGAAAACCGTGTTAGGGAGCACTTAGTGCTCCTTTTTTATCCAAGTGCTCTCTGACATGTTCGTCCACCGGGCCCTCTGTTACTTTTGGCGACACTAGTTGAAGTGCTTAATATAAGAGTAAAACCTAAGGCCGTGGTAGAATGTAATTACTTTTTAGTTGGTTTGCTAGATTTATTATGCGGTGAAACTGCGTTGTTTAACGGGTTACGTTTCAGATACAGTTTACTGACCGTAGATGATAGAAACTCCTGTACATTAAGTAGGGCTGAGGGGCGGCCGGTAACTTTGGCTAGAGGGCAGAATGTTTCATCGTATGCTGGAGGGTGCCCCAAAGGTTTCGACAATCTGCGGTCCGGAGGGGTTCTCTCCGTTCAAGTCCTTCATAAACCAGGCTGGTAGACTTCCCTTCCCGAAACGAGCCGATATATAGTTTACGGGTATGATCACATATAGACCTTCAGAGTTTGTTTCAGTCTTTTAGGGAAAGTTTGTTCGAAACGATTTCCTGTCCTCCCCTAGCCTGGTGTTGCATCGACTCCGTGGCGCCGCATACAAGCTGTGGCCTGTCTTCCCTCTTGAGATCCTCCATTTACCCCATGTTTCCTCCTGGCCTTCAGGAGGGGTTCGGTACCTAGTTTCGGCCATGAGTTTTGCTCCCTTGGCACTTTTGTGGCCACGGAGGCACTTGCAAAGGTAAACCCACTCATGATATCCCCAGCTAGTTCCCAGTGTTGGTCAGTCAGCAGGGTCCTCCACTCCTGGGACCATGGTGCTGTCGAATGGTGCTGGTCAGTCGGCGAGTAATGTACCCTGTTGCAACAAGAATTGGGGAGAGATTCTCACCACAGTAGTTTTCTGAACACCGGACAAAACACTACTACACCGTGATCGCCGAGCCCAAGGGGGGTTTGAACCCGAATGGCTTGAGCCAGCGGATTGTCACTAGTAAGAAAACAGCCCCTCTCTGGACCCTTCTTCGACCGACTCCTAGTGGGTGTCACCGCCAATGTTTTTATATGGCCCGATTTTTTCAATGTCGAGTAGGTTCCGTTTGAATTTTCTGCTTCAAGTTACCCTTTTCCGCCCAGAGTTGAAAGCCAGAGCGTTAAAACCCTCGCTGTGACGACCTGGTCATACTCCAAGTCGTCGTCATGAATATTATCTGGAACAGTCGCCAGTTCTGCTCCACACTGTTAGTTGGGGTCCCTTAGACCCCCACCTTCCAGTTACGTATTGTGTCCTGCCACGAAATAGCACCAGACGGATCTGGGAGCCCTGACATCACAGTTTCAGTGGCCTGGTCACCTTTAACGATGGTCATTCATAAACGTTGCCACTTCGCCTCATTTTCTATGTTCCCCGTTTCTTCCGATCAGGTGCATACAGTCCACGCTAGCTTCGATGTCGCTAACATCCGGTGAAAACCAAGTTTACGTCAGCATTGTAATCTTTGGAGTAAGTTTGGAGCCGAGAGATCGTAGCGCCACCGCCTTATCTATAGGTCTTTCCACATTGCTATGAAGACACTTGGAGAAGCCTCAAACAAAATAGGATGTCTCAACAGCGGCGGACGTTAGAGGGTAGTGTGTAACAGTAAAAGATTCTATTAGCCGACCAGTTTCAATGGAACCGGCCCAACCAAGAATTTTCCTACTGTGGCTCATGGAGATATTATGCAGTCAATGTCCGTCCAGAAGAATGGTGACCTCAGGATGAGGAGAGAATGTCGTTTGTTCTTGTCGCAGAGTTATTGGCATGCTTTCACAACACTAGGCATTTCTGCTGACGTTGTTCTGCATACCATGTTTGCAGTACCATGGTTAGTAGCTCTTGGCATCCTAACCTAACTTGAGCGGTGCCACTGTTCCCAGACGTGAGGGACGTTTGAACATGCAGACCACTGGCACCACTTTCCCATTCAACCCCATCCTACTTGACAGCCATTGTCATTGTTAGGCATCATGAGCGTACTTTTCTTCCGGTGTGCTAGCTGTTGGTCCCAGTATGCCAAGGATAACCACAGTCGTTGGCCACAGCATGTGGGGTGCTTTTCGTGATATTTTCCTTCTGACTATGGCTGTAGGTTGGTGTTTGTGGAAACGGTACACCTCCCTTCCCACTGTGACCCATTTTTCGTGGTGTACAGCAAAAACAGTCGTCGAGGCAACTTCAAGGTTTGAGGATGGTGACCTCACGAGTGGCCTTCGTTTGGCCACCTATGGACTAGCTGTAGGCGTGACTTTCAGGGGAACGACACTCAAACTCCCGCTCACAGAATTATCGCTTGTGGCAGCAGTTTGTGCGGGTGCTGGTGTTCGGGTAGCCGCTAAGGTGTCTTTTACAATCCTCTCATGCCAGTCCGTATATGGAAGCGGCCGTGTGCCAAACTGTCGGCAGATATATCAGAACAATGTCCATAGGTAAGATACCACGGAGGCGTAAGACTGGTCTGGCGCGTCACTGCCACATTGACAGTGTACCGACTTCTAACATGTGCCGCTTTCAAAAGGCGCCTCCCTTATAATCACAGTGAGGTAGCACGTATGGCCAGAGGGTTTACTCCGGGATTTTCCTTTCGCTGGTTGCCGTCTTCTTACGATGACTTCTGCGGGCAGGCTGTGGTTTGGGCTGGGTGCACCAGGAATATATGCTGTTCTGCCAACGAGAGCAGACGGATTCTGGGGGTTGTGTGTGGTGTGGATTTGCCTTTTTTCGGGATTTGGTATTCGTGACCGTTCTACTGAGTTCGAGTCATTGTACTTGACTGGTCACATACTTCTTACCTCTGGCCCTGGCAGCCACCAAGAAAAGTGTGGTTAGTAGTTGTGGTGAGGCTTTGCTTGGGGTGTTTTTGGGAAAGGATTTAGCCGAAATACTGTTACTGCTTATTTCGGCAGGTAGTAAAGAGGGAAAGCAAGATATCCGACATCCAACATCTGTTTGTGAGCTTGTGTAAACTGGTTGGCTTCTCTCTCGCTTCTTGGCCTTGCGGAACGGCCCCATGTCTTCGGCGGATCCCGATGCAGTAGATCCAGCCACTCGTCTGCTATAGCTCTGGCGTGCAAAACAGGAGGTTAAATGTTAGTTGGTTCACATTGGGTTGAGTTGTCAGGCAGCTGATTGGACCGGTCATTAGTGAGAGTTTGAGCTAGTGGAGAGGAAACCTAGAAAACAAAATTTCGGGTGAGTAAAAGGGAAAAGAAAAGTTAACTAATGGAGTAATTTACTTATACCCAGGTGAGGCGTAAAAGGGTGCAAAGATATGAAGAACTTACGTAGATGAGACCAACTCACGGCAAGTGGAAGGGATGAAAAGGGAGTAGGTGGCTGCGGTTAGAATAGCATGACGTCGGTCGATTTCTTCCGTTCAGTTCATGTTCCAGTTATATGTGGGTAGACCATGGGTCTCTGAGTGACTGTCTCGCCTTTTCTTGGAACTTTCAACAGATGTGACGGAGACTACCTCTGCTGGTAATACAGTCCAGTGCCCGCATATTCGGAGGGAGAAGTGTGAACGCACAGGAGTTTTTGACCTTTGGTGGGAAATTCTATTAGGGTTTCCACGAGGATCACCATAGTGTTCAATCGGCAGTAGTTCTCAGTTAGCGTGATGGGTTGTTCAGTATTTCGTAAGCCACTATCAGGCCGGCTCGTAACTTTCGGTAGCTAAGACAGTACATTCCTAGGTCTTTCGGTCTATCCTCATATAGTTTTCGTTGGATCTCGTAGATCGAGTAAAAAATAAAAAGTGTATGGTACTTAGGGTGTACTGTCAACCTTACCTTCGACTATTTAGTTGCACGACTCAGAAAAATGCCTAAAGCTTCATACAAGTCCTAGATGTATGATCGAGTGAGCCAAGTAGTGCTGTGAATGCAGCGACCTAAGCTGTAGCAGTCGATCGAGACAGCTAGACCTACTATAGAGCCCTTCGTTCAGAGAGTGATGGTAGTGACCAGCTGAGGATTCTGCGTCCCGAGGACAATTAGTTTGCAAAACTGGAGACTGGAGACGACGCGAAACACTTCGTATTTTTATTTCATTCCTTGTTGTCTGCAAAACTTTAACGTTTTTTCTTTAAACTCATCTCTCATATGCCTTAAATAACCATATCTAATATATTGCTTGTTACTGTAAGTAACAGTGAGTCAACATTGCCAGAGTGATCACATCTGCAAACTGGTTTGTGTTCATGCAGCCTATTTTGTATGAAAGATATTGTTATTACTATTTATTCACGGAGTGCGTTGATGCGTAGTGATGTTCCAAAAGTTCTGATTACAACTCTACGTCTTTGGGTAAGTGATTCGCAGAAACCCCTTTTGTGAGGATTGAAGTTGTTGATCGCGTGACAATAAATTTCGAGTGGAATCTTGTTTAACAAGACAAGATTTACCTCCAATCGTTTCGTCCAAAGTGTCTGCAACTTAAGGGATATACATCTGGACGTCTAATTCTGTCCATATCAGTGTCAAGGCAGGCTAACTGCCAAATACCACTGGATACTGTCTCAGGTTTGTTTCTCATACGGATAAAAGAGCAGCATTCCACAAGTGGTCTGGCAAAAATCTAGCAGATGAGGAGTTTTCTTCTTCATGGCCGTAAAAAATGTGGATCGTGCGGTCCAAGGGAATTCTTTGCCATAAAATCTAAATGGCCGCTTTTTTGGTGAATCTCAATTCACTAGATCACCTCAGGCTCACGCAGGCAACACTTTAGAGGCTTGGTAGGTTCATAAACTGCAGACCCAGTTGCATGTTAAAGGTGGGTGCACCAAAGCGTGTCCATCCAAAATTGTCTGTGTCAAATCAAACATTCCATAACTTGGTTGTATAGTGTTCTCTGAGCTGGGCTGCTTGATCGGGAGGCTTTCAAAGTCTTTCTCGACGGAATCATCAGTACTAACTTCGGTATGAAGTGAGCTGTCATTATCTCTTCGTGAGTGATTTGGTGGATTGCTCTGACGATGTGGCCTGTGATTGGTTGTTTCTTTCGACCGTTGTGTCGGACCTGCTACTGGCCCGTCAATCAGCAACCAACAGGTGTATAGACATGGGCCCAGTCTATTAACCAATGAGAAGAACGATAGGCGATGGAAAGGTCAGAGGTCAAGCTGAGGAACGGCCAGTAGGAAAGCCCACACAGTCAATAACACAACAGTCGAAGGAAACAACCAATCACAGGCCACATCGTCAGAGCAAGCCACCAAATCACTCACGGAGAGATAATGATAGCTCACTTAATACGGAAGTTAGTGTTGACGATGTCATCCAGAAAGACTATGAAAGCTCTACGATTAGACGACCCAGCTCAGAGAACACAATACGACGAAGACAGTTCACCCCAGCTACAAATATTCGCCGTTATTTCAATACCTTCCATACAGTGGACCTGTTGGTTACCTGGCCTATTTCGTTCTGTGTCAACGTCTGAAAGTAGTTTAAGTCGCCAGTCGGGAATGGGTAGACTACCTTAAAGTAATTGGTGAAGAGAGGAGGTCTATCATGTGAGAAGTGACTACAGAGGTCATTGAGGTAAAGGGTGAAAAAGGGAGTACCAGGTATGATGACTCTGGATTTTGAAAGACGAAGCCAACTTCTCACTATCGGCGAAAGGTTGTCAAGGCGAAATCCGATCCGACCCAGCAACGCATATTCTATCTTTTTGGCTTTAAGTCTTACTCGTGGCACAAAATGGTCCACGCCATTAAACTCATCGAAGGTCTCAAAAGACAAGACCAAGGCTAAAAATCGTTGGTCTTGGCTAGTGGTTAAGCAGTCAAGGAAGCTGAAGTAACGAGCCAGGGATAAACGTGATTTTAGGAACCCACGTTGCGGTCAACTTATTGCCTGAGGAATGAGAGAATAATAGACATTTACCCGTAGTTATTTCTTTTGGTAGCTTATTTCAAATGCGAGAAAACTTATCAGGGAAGTTGCCCTGAAGTTTTTGGTAACTTATTTTACCGGTAGATGCAGGTGCTTGCATAGTAACGTTTAACGAAAAGGAATGCTGGATTTCAGTCGCTATCTGGGTAGGGCTCTGGTCCTAGCGTTTACATTTTGAAATATACCCTAGACTGAAGTCAACTTCAATTGTTCCAAGGGAGAGGTAGCGTTGTACTCCATCAATTTCGAACTATTTTTATATGAAGGCCACCGTGGTGCAGAGCATACAAGTTCATCCGTTGAGCGTAGGAAAACTGGTTGAGTGACTTTGTTCTTTTTTTCGTTGGACCAAACAAATTTAGAACATCTTCCATTAGGCATTCTTCTGAATTATTGGTGCTTTGCTTTGGTAAAAAGATCCACGCAGATGTCTATAAAAGGACTGATGTTTGCACACCAAAAATTTAACACTTAATACATCACTACGATCCGGGCTCTGGGAGAGTTTCAAAGATTTGTACCAATATCTACAAATCAACAGTGGAACCTGGCTTTAGACAATAGGCGGGATAACACGAGCCCATTGACATCGTGATGACTAACTCAAAGAATAAAAACAAGATCTATTTTACTTGGTTAATGGTCTCTCAATAAAATGTTATTCGGTTAGTCGCCGTAAATCTCAGGTCCGACATGACAGAAGGATCCAGTCGTATGTTTAGTTTAGCTGTTACTAACTTCACTCAGCACTTCTACCTTCTAACGCCATATCCACCATTTGTTATCTACAGCATTTTTCTCCTACACAAAGGTTGTTACTTACGGAGAAGACATTGTGGTAGATCTAACGAAGTGTTAAAATTAGACAGAAAATATCAAGATAGAATCTAAGAGAAGTTTAGTTATCAATGTTAACCCGTAATGTTTGGTCGAAAAAGCATTCATTTGCGCACTTTGTGAGTCGCTTCTAAGACACACCTCCTGTGAGTAGGGTCACTGTTAGACTTTTCCGTCAAAGTATTAAGAAGCACGCTTGCATAATGTAGCACTTGCTTTAAGCAAGACTAATAATGCAGTGGCCGGGAAAAGATTTACGAAGGGGGATATCTGGAACTCAGAGAACAAATCTTTGCAATTTGTACGACACACAACTTCAGAACCGGAGTTTTCAAATTATTGAATGTTGAGCAGTTTTGAAATTCCTTGAAGGCTGTTCGCAATTAAGGTCATCGTTCGCGATAAAATGTGTATTTCACATCTGTAGTTCACACTAGTTCTTACAGGGAAGAAACCCCATTGATAATAGAAATCACAAAAAAATATTTTTTATGGTCCTTTCAGAACTGATCTATGTAAATTGTGATGACAAGTAATCACGACACTTCCAGTAATCACTATGTGGATTCAATTTGTATCGGTGTTTCAAAAATTTTGGACCATAATAATTCTGACGACGAGGCTTCTGCAGACCCTATCTCCTACCCTTCTGTTTCAAATGATATTGACTGTGACACTTATTTCCCAGTCGATGAATCGTCTCACATCAATAGAGTCCTTGATGTTAACCCAAAATCTGTTGTTAAAGATACCAAACACGGAATACGTTTGAGTAATTGGAGACGTGGTTCAGACTTCAGTAAAAAGGCTGTTTTTGTTCAACCCCATGATGGAAAGCTGTTTAAGGTAGTTCCGAAGCATAGTATGAAGAAAACTAAACCACCAGTAAGTTTCCTCTTTGTATCGTCTTATTGTCGTTGAGTAACTTTGTCTGAATAACGTAACATCTGTCTTACATCATTCTCAACTGAATGGACCATCACTGCTTTATTTATTCGTGTATCAAATTTTTCCTGTCACATACTGCAGACTTATGAAAGATGATTACTTCCTTTTTCTTTAGGTTTCCACTTTCCTTATTCATCCTTCTTCACTAATTAGAAACCCGTTGCAATACTACTTACTGGTTTTTAAGATCTTTAGGGTCCCGAAAATTTCATCACACCAACAAGTTTTGCTTTCCATCCTTTGGTTGTTTCGGAATTCTACCGGAAAGCAGGTTTTGTAATTCCTTACTCCTCTTACTGAATTATATGTATCTAATGCTTGGATTGTTCAAACTAAAGTTACACTACATAAAGGAATTGCTGCGCTAGCAATGATAGACAAATACCGGTAGTCACTATGAATTTTTTTACCCCTAATATCTGTTGCACGGTCATACGAATCGGCTTCTGGCTGCTTAACAGCACACTTGGCGTTTTGCAAATTAGTGGACAAATTTGGTCAAAACAAAAAGCATTTAGCATCAGTGTAGGGATTCCGTTTATATTACATGGACCAGGGTTTGTACTTACTCTTTTTAAATGGGCCAGAAGCCATTAAGCTTTTAGGGGAGGGTTCATACGTGAGACGAAGTCGAAGCATCCCCGAACGTTATTAAATCATAGTACAGTGCTCGAAAGACTTCAATTACGAAAACTATGTCGTCCATATATTCTTAGCCAATGGAACAATCACCCAGGAAATCAGTTCATATAAAAGAATTTCTGTAGACACGTATATGACGAGTTAAATAGAACTTAAAAATCATCGTTGACTGACCCTACATGAAATAGTTGATGACCGACTTCTGGACAACCCCTAATAATCAAGTACGCAGGGGACTTGAATGCACATACTGGGCGTCTGAACTCAGGAGAGTCGTTTAGGTGGCTAATGAGGACTAGCTGGCTGCGGGTTGGATAATGAGGGTCGTCTTCCGTAACTTTGCGCAGATCACGGTCTATTTGTAGCCAGCACCAACTTCCGACAGTCATCACCGTTGTGCTGCTTAGCTTTCTCCCTCTACCACTCAAGCCTGGATCGTGTTGCAATCAGCTGCTGATGGCGTGGGTGCATATAGGACTGTTGCTATGTATGGAGTACTTATCTAGACTCTGATCATGCTTTAGTGTGTGCTACGCTCGTCTTGCGTTTTGGTGTTCATCAAAATCGTCGTCCTAAACAGGCTGATGCAAGCAAATTAGTTGCACCTAACGTTGCAGCTAAATACCAGTTTGAGCTAGATTCAACGCAACCTACCTATCCTCCGGAAAGTGTAGACGAGCATTGTCTGCACTTGCAGGACGCCATGAATATGGCGAGTAAAGCCGCTTATGGCTTGGAAGAGTGTCACGCTAAAAAGCACAAGATCTCTGCGAGCTCCATACGACTTCTTGACGCCCGTTGGACCATTCCGGCGTATAGTCAAAGTTGCCTAAGACGCTGCGCAGAGCACTTTGAAAAGCAGTTTAACTGACCCACGATTCCAGCGTTGTCAGCTTCAGTGTATCGTGCTCCGTGGTCAGCTAACACTGACCTACCTAACGAAGCGGAGGTCCATAAGGAACTTCAGTTTCTGAAACACCACAAGGTACCCGGCCCAGATAATTTACTCCCGACTCTTTTTAAGGATGGAGGAACGACTTTAGTCAGGGAACTAAGCAGATTGTTTGGGGAAGGTATAATAGACTGAGAGTGTTCCATTACTCTGAAATAAGGCCATCATTGTGCCCATCTTTAAAAAAGGTCTACTTATTGTATGTGACAATCATCGAAAATTCTGACCGCTATCATACCTCGCAGACTTTGCAAAACACTTGAAAGAATGATTCTTGTAGAGCAGGTCGAGTTTTGATCAGGTCGTGGATGCATTGATGCTAGATGCTTGAACATCGTCACACGTATTGCATACCGACAATCGTCGTGTTTCTTGACACTAGGGCTGCCTTTGATTCGTTGGACAGAGCTGTACTCTGGAATTATATTTTGGAGAAGGACGTATCTGAAAAATTTATTAACATCTTGAAATCCCTAAATAATAATGTAAGGTAGAGTGAGGGCATAGCACCATCTGTTTCTGTTGTTCCAAATCACCAGTGGGGTTAGTCAGGGTTGCCCGATTTCTCCATTCCTGTTTAACTTTGCCATCGGTGAAATTCTTGAGACAACTCTGAAATATTTGCATGGTGGTGTAGATCTACTACCGGGAAGATGGCTATTCGACCCGGAATATGCGGACGATATCTTCTTACTGTGCGATAACACAGGTTACTCAAGTCGCATCTAGTCAGTTGGCAGTTAGTGTCCGTAAGTATGGTATGTGCTTTGCACCATTGAAGTGCAAAATACTTTTGCAAGATTAGCAGGAGCCTGTGCCTGCGCTCACCCTTGGTAGTGAGCCGTTGGAAGTAGTCGAAACGTTCGTGTATCCGGGTAGTTGTGTGAGTGATGGTGGAGGTGTAATGAAATTTTCAACTGCATATCAAAAGCCAGAACGGCAAACGTCAATATGGGCCACGTTTGGCGCTGTCACGACGTTAGGCTAACCGCAAAAGGTTGGGTTTCAACGCTTCAGTGCGAGTTCTGCTCTGCGATTGTGAAACCTGACCTCTAAGCTGAGGATGTGTTACAACTCTATTTGTTGGACCATCGTTGTCTCCGTAGGATTGATCCTATTCGGGGGCAACACCATGTAAGTAATTCTGAAGTAAGACAGTGTATTTGAGCATGATGGAGATCGTCATTCATAAGTGAAGTTATCTAGAAACACCGGCTTAGGTGGCTTGGACACGTTACGCATTTCGTCTCAGTGGCTTCCACACCGTTCTTTGTTTGCTAGCCCAGAGACTGGATGGGAGAAGTGGAGGAGTAGTTAGTGTACGACATGGCGCCGTGGGATGAATAGTAGTTGTATTGAGTGGGCAGCTGTTGATTCATCACGACTCCCTGGGTGGTATCCAAGAGATAATGCAACTCAGTGGCTTGAGATGTTATCAGATATGGATCGGAATCGAAACCAGTGGCGGCTATGCTGTAACTTCTTCCTATCTTCTACTTCTGATAACTAATGAATGTTTTCTTTGTAATATACCTTACTGGACTCCCCTTCTAATCGTGCTACCCTTATTGTTTACCTTTCTTACTTATCCACTTCCCATCGTTTATATCTTCATATTGTTGTTATACGACTTTGTGTGGCACATTTAATGGTGTCCTTGCTGTACTATGTTTGTATTCTAATAAATAAATAAATAATAAAACAGTATCCCTGCACTCCTGAACTCGCGCTCCAAACTGCGCATTAAAGCTTTAATTTCCACACTCCCCATCAAGTCGGCCAACAAGTTTCGTTAGGGCGAACTCTAGCATCTCTGTTCATACACGTGTTGTATTTGTTAGACACAAATACAGGACACGAGTGTTGTTACAGATGTAACCCGATCCGACCAATATAATAAGTCCATAAAATCCACTTCTTGGATTTCTGGAGATCCGATTCGATTTTTCGCAGTCTTGCAGTTTTAGGTATAGCGGTGCACTGGGGCAGAAAGTGCACTGCCCGACTTGATTCCGGTTGACAGTCGTCTATGCGTCGTCCGACTCATTGGTGCAGTAGAGCTAAAAAGGAATAGTGAAACTCATCATTGTCTCTTTGGAATCTGTGCTTACTCACCCAGTAAGTGACTGCAGTACTTAGGAAGTGAAGGATGGGTTCTACCTAGAACTGTCAACCCTGCTCATGAAAGACAAATGTTGAGATGTGGTTATCTTAGCGGGTGACTTCAGTGCACAAGTGGGCAAGTTCTTGGGCAGAAAAGCAGTTAGGTAGCACCGTCGTAATTGCAGCCGAAGAGCGGAAAGTGGCGATTGCGTAGTACAACTGTGCTTAGATGGCTGCCTGTTTCTGGCCTGGACAAACTTCGGACACAAAGAAAGACAGTTTGACATGGTACCTCCTAACGTCAACTGAACATTGGAGACAGGTAGACGTCATTGCTGAGTTGTCACTGGGGAGTGGGTGGGTGTTGGAGGAAGATTGTCGCTCCTTCTGTAGCACGTTTTGATAGTGATCCTGCTCATGTTTGGGCATAAATCGATGTAAAATCGATGTATAGTACTACTACTAAATCCAGCACAGTTTGACGATGAGAATTAGTGGATGGATGTGCATGTGTTCCTGCAGGCTCCAAGCACAATTGTGAGCGGAAGCGTTCCAAATGCTAACTATGTACACAGTGACCATGAGCAGTCATCGGTACCGAAGGCTAAGGAAATGTAAAAAGCAGCAGTGGTTAGTAACAGTAGCTAATGGTGTGAAATGATCAAGGAAACTAGTAAAAAGGCCAGTGGTTGGTAAGGTCATATTGGAGATGTATGGTTCTGCGATTCATAGCTCATCTTTCCTACTCGACCGTTGAAGTCATCTTCTATCATGACTCTGTCTGAACGTGTTGATTTATGTAGCGAAATCGGCAGCTTTTGATGGAGTGCATCCTTTGTATCGATCAAACTGCTTTCGGTGGATGTATAGGTATAGATTACGAATAAGCATCGGTTAGTTTCACCACCTTTCCTAGTTCTTACAGATACATTCAGTCGAACAGCACACATATGGCTGTTGACTGGTATCCAATCA
The DNA here is from genome assembly GCA_944470555.2 of Heterobilharzia americana. NCBI lineage: Eukaryota > Metazoa > Platyhelminthes > Trematoda > Strigeidida > Schistosomatidae > Heterobilharzia > Heterobilharzia americana. Next base: position 81,782,695 of record OX104129.1, read on the forward strand.
AGGAGTGCACTTTCCGCTCTAAAACTTAATACTATGCCTAATTCAGCGAGTCCCTGAAAGCTAGGTATTGGATCTCTGGACACTTGAAACGAGTTTTGCAGTGGTCGGGCAAGGTCAAGTGAATAGCCACACTTGGGTTCTGTATGCGTGTCTCAAAAACAGTATACACCCACCACTCGAGATTCGAGAGTTTTGGAGAGGGAGGTCTGTTTTCCAATTTAGCATAAGTTTCAGATGTAGAAAGCCCAAATGTGAAATTACCAACAGGGATTTAGGAGAATAAGAATGATGTTTCGCTGGCTTGGGCCTTTCGCAATAGTTGCAATTTGAGAAGTTCAGGGAATTTTGAGAGGTTTAATAATGTCATCAGTAAGTGATGGGAATGGAGGAGACAGAAATAAGGAGGGTAGGCTATTATTGACTGGGGTTTATACATCGCTGGAAATGTGCGTACGGTTGGTGCTTTTCGACTCTCCATACCGTAGGATTTGTTTATGCCAGGTGCCTGAGGGCGAAAAGGGGAGCGGTTTTGCGTAATCGCAGCGCCCACAGAATACCTACTTTTGGGGATACACACCGCATATTAAGGATTCCTGCCTTGAGATTCGACTGTTCTAGTATCGGATAAAAAAAACCCATACCTCCAGCACCGGAATACCGTAAGGCAGGAGGGAGTGTACTGTATAGGGACTGACCTTCCCAACCCCTTTTGGCATAAGGAAGGCAGCATAAACATGGCACTGCTGGTCATCCAAGGGAAGCATTATGCTGGTGTTACAACCCATCCAGACAGTACGAGTTTGCCTTGGCGCACCTTTGGTATGGTGTAGCAATTCAAAAGTTAATGGTAACTGCTTACTGCTACTACTACTACTACTACTATTCAGCTGGCCTTTCTGGTGCGTTAGGAATTGAAAAAACAAGTGTAATACCAGCATAGCTCGTCGCGACATTGTGATAAGCATTTCCTACCACCATGTCATGGTTACAGATATCGTTCGGGTTGGACACCAACGGATCCAAAAAAAATTCCTATCAGCTCTTTAACATTGATTCCCTTGCTGAGGTTGTGGTGACTCCCAAATGGAAGTTAGACATCTTTGTTACTGATGGTATTCACTGTATTTAAGGGATTTTCGATAAAGTGTGAAATACGCTAATCACACGTGTTCCCTGCAGTACTGTTTTTTTATAATGATATACTTGTTAAAATTAAAATTATGTGGAGTAACTCTCGAGTCAAGGAGCATCTTTAACCGTAATGCATCCTAGTTACTCTGTTTTATTTCTCTCTAGAACTTAAGACTAATCAACTGGCCAGGTTATGAGTACTCTTGGCATTTCGACAGGCTGGTCATTAAATTTTCTTTTAAGTAGTTTAATTGACCTACTGTATCAGGAATCCTAGATGGTATGTCATACCCGGTGATCTACTAACATTAAGCTAACTAATTAACTTGGTAGTTGGTATTGGACTTCAGCCACTAAGGTGCCACGTTGCACTGCTGCTTCAAGTTGAAAAGTAGGAATTTAGCCAGGGAGCTGACTAGATTGTCCAGAAAGGTATTATAGACTACGCATTAATTTGTTTGTAATGACTCACATCTTTTAAATATGTCGACATGAATGTATCCGGTCGTTAATAGGTTACAAGTTTAACACCGATCGTCTAAGATATCAGTAACTTTCGTACTATCCAGACGTGAGAAACGATGATTCACGACAAGCGAGTTGTTTGCTTATTGTTATTTTTCCCTACTATGTAGCTTTCTTTTTATAGGAAACGATAATTGTGTTCTCATAGTATTGACCAAATATTGTCTTAAATTGTAGATTTTGAAAATTCTCTTTGTTTGTTTTCAGCCGTACAAGGTGTACGGGGGATACTAATTTTGTATTGCCGTACTTATGTTGAGATTTTCTGTCCTATATTCTAGATACCTATGAAAAATGTTTTAATATATAAACTGTATTTATTGTAGGACATTAGCAAGGAAGTTACACAATGTCGGGAGTCTCATAGTGAATATCTCGATTTTTCCAATATGAATCTTCAACAGATCCCAAGTGGAATTTTTAAAGATCTATCTTTTATAAAGGATCTCTTTCTTTATGGCAATAAGTTGACTGCGCTACCAAGCAGTATCAGCCATCTCACAAATCTGAGACGGTTACTGTTACAACAGAATTGGCTGACAGCAACTGGTATACCAAGTGAAATAACAAAACTCACTAATTTGGAACAATTGGATTTGCGCTACAACCGTTTGGATGGTCCATTACCCACTTGTATATGTGGTCTGCATAATTTGGAACATTTACTTCTTACATATAATAAATTAACTCATATTGTAGACGAAATAAAGTATTTAAAGGTAAGCTTTGTGTTTCAGTTTGTTTAATTTAGTTCTATTGTACATGCTCGGGTTAAACAAATATAAGCCTTTATAGCACATCGCATACTTCAAATACTGTCACGCCGTACCGAAGCTTCCACTCCATCAGCATTTAAACAAATATAGGGATCTGAATAAAGCAAGGAGAACAATATTAGCATAATTCACGCTCATGTGTTTCGTAGATTCTCCCCGGCTGCTTTTCAACCTATAGAATATAATGTTGACGATGAACAACAGTTTATGCAATGTACTTTAATAAATCGACAAGATTTATACTAATTGAGATAGGAGGTAACAAATATTTGGGTTGACGGACATTAGTGTTGTTAAGACTAGTCAAAAGTTAACTATTTATACATTATTACTGCTAGAACTCCCTTACAATGAATATCTCCTACTATGGTTATAATAGGATTAAAGCAGGTAATTACATAAGTGTTATGTTGTATTGGTTTTCATTATGCGTGAATTTTTGACAGAGTGGTCCAGGCGAATAACTGAAAAATATAGGGTAGCAAGTTTAAAGTTATTCACCTAAATTTGAAGTTACTTATCGTCGTGAACTGGTATAGTTTGAACACTAACCCACACTTGTAACATTATCTACTATGAAATGAGAAACATGTTTCATAAACACTTTCATTTTACAGATTGACAGCAGACCTGAAAAGACGTTTAGTTTTCAATGCGTGTAATTTGTCGGTAAGTGATAAGGCTTGTTATATGTACTAGTTCTTATACTTCACCTAAAACAAAAGTGTTAATAAAGAGGGTCATTGTTAGTAAGTACTGGTTAGGTATGGTTACCCAGATGAATCTATTTTAAGTTTCACACTGATCATAATAGCATAAAAGGTTGAAGATTCGGTGCATATAACTTTGTTCGTAAAATTCACATGTAAAACATAATTGCATTCTTGTATTATCTTGATCGCGCCTGATTGTGAAATTCAAAATGTGCTTTTCATTCTGTTTACGATTCTCAAGATGAATATACGAGGATCATAATCAGTGCTGGTGTTTCCATTGAAACTTGAATGCTAGAGAATTGTCCTGTGAACCTTTAAGATACCATGACCACTTATTCAAGTTATCATAGCCATTCTATCCTCTCATCTAAGCTATGCAAGTGAAACGCTAAGTTGTGACAATGCTTATCTAGTTTGTACTCAATACTTTGATCATAGCCAGGTAATTCTTGCTAATTCTTTTATTTTCTTTTTCTTTGCTTTCTTTCAGCACTTATCTGTATTGGTTGTCAGTCGGAATCTGATTCGACAGGAATTACCTAGTTCTATTGGTGAACTGACTAAGTTGGTGAAGTTAGATTTGTCTTTTAATCATATCACCTTCTTGCCTGATAGTAAGTATTGGACGTTACGCTTCATTTGAGGCATTTCTTACGTTTGTTTTATGAGGCTTCACTTGGTCCTGCTTGAGAGACGGACATTAAAATACCAATAAAATAGTGGAAGATTGATATGACATTTCGGGAGTTGTTACTCGTTGGCCTAAGGACTCAACTTTGAAGCAGTTGGTTCTTGTTTAAAATCTTACTCTACCTACTACAGCCTAGCCAACCGAGTAGTGTTATAAGTTTTCGAATACATCTAATTTAACTCGGCCTAGAAAACATTGCATTTAAATTACCGTGATTGCTTATCGGTCCTAGCTACCTCACTTCATCTCAGTACATCAAAGTTGAAGCCAGTTGATGAGGAGACAAAAAAGGAGAATACCTTATCACCAGAAATGGTAAAAAGCCACAAAGACAAGGAAATAAAGCAAACGTATGTGGCATTACGATTTCGTTAAGGATAAGATATAAGTGTCTGCACCGTCGTGATTTAGTCTTAGTTATATCATGTAGTGTTTGCTGCCATCGATTTGGATTATCTCATGGACACCAACTACAACACCTGCGCGTATCAGACGAGTAGTCAGACATTGTTATATCTTGGTTTCGTCATCGTTAACCTTCTTCTGGTATCATATGTTGGACTAGGATTGAGCGTGAGAGTGGTCAATTACTTTTAAAATCACATCAGTTGATGAAGACTTACCATCTCATCGTTTTAATTGTCTGCGTTACGTAAAGATCTACACGTCACACCAACACGATATTTTGAGGAAAATGATGGTCAAATACACCAAGTCTCAAATCTTCTAATTCTAATAGCTACGTTTCATCGTAGTGTAATAGGCTAAAGCCAGTAGTGGAGCAGTATACTAGGCTCAGTAGAGCTGTAGATCATCGATCCTAGTTACTGTACTTCCAACCAGTTTGTAACCGGTTCGAACTCAACTCCGCCTACTTTATAACTGGAACTATTAGTAGGATATTTCGGAAGGTAGCTCACCTGGCTAGAAGCTAGTTTTCGGTTATCTGCTATCCAGCCAGACTATGAATAGAACACTGAGATAAGCTGTTCATCTCTGGTGAAAGTTGAGAAGGCTTTGACTCAGTAAAGCTATGATCTCGAACAGGCGTCACCATGTACATATATTTGTATTTATAGCGCAAATCGATACCGGCTTGTATACTAAGCTATGCGCCTCAATAATAGTATGTGGGCTTTCTATACTGTCCGGTTGTCCAGATCGAAGTGGGTGACGCGGGATTTGAAATTAGGACTCATCGCTTGAAAATCATTTGCTTAGTCTAAACACTCACACCATCACTATGAAATGTTTGGGATTAGATGAAGAACTTGTTTTGTTTTATTTTAGATGATGGAGAATATTTTTAGCTAAAGAAGATGGTTTTGATGGTGTTGTGTTCTCTGAGTTGGGTTAGGGTTAGGCATCATAATAGGCGGCATCATCATCTTTCAGTTACTAAACATTATGCTCTAACTCTATTTATTCATTTCTGAGCGTTAACAGGATTCTGTATATTTACTTTCAGGTATTGGACAGTGTACATCATTACGTGATCTTAATCTCCAACACAATCAGTTGACGAGGCTTCCCGATAGTATAGGCAATTTAGTAAACTTATGTAGATTATCTATCAAGTAAGTTTCATGTAATTGACATTTTGTCTTATCATATCGTTCGCTTAACTATCAATGATTAGAATTACTAACGTTATCAACATGTTACGCTTATATTGGAGATAAGGTGATATTTCTTTCTCTATCTAACTATATTGGATTTTGCAACTGTTTCACCCTGTAGTGTTGTCACGGCTTAGTGCATACAGGGGTAGCTGACATTTCCTCTAGAATACTTACCCGAGTGGGTCTTTTATATAGTTAAATTACTGTACTGCGATATCTTGATTAGTCCTATTGGCCTTCTTAAACCTATATACATTATCTCACAGGACTGGGTTTAAATATAGAGTCTTTCCTTCCAAGTCATTTGGCTTGACCGGCTAAGACTAGCAGCTAGTAACTTGATGAATTTCGGTTTTTTTTATCAACCTGGTCATATTCCAAGAGTGTAAATAAGTCTTTATCTGGGCATGCTTTTAGTTCACATTGAGATGAAGATTGGTATAATATCCAGTCTGCTGTCGAAATCATAGTTTAGGTAATTCGAGACGTGCAGCATAAGATTGACAAAAACTACTGAATTCCAGAAGTCTGATCAGTATGAGAGGAAATGTCTAACTCTGGTCACGATGAAGAGCGAAAGCAGCCTAAAGGCAAATCGACTAAGAGTCATCATAAATGCGAGTAGTAGTTGGTGGGTAGCGTAATATATAGAGATACACAACGTTCTATTGCTAAGCAATATTCAGCACTTATTTAGGTTTATCAACAACACTGATGTGAAAACGATAGTTGATAAGAATATCTCTGAGAACGACTTGTTTCTAATAATCCTGTAAAAGAGGCGGTTGGAGGGCTGGGCGGAAAACTTTGAAAGAAAATTTTACTGATTTGCAGTCAATTTAGTTGAGGAACATCCAGGTACAGCCTAAACGGGAGGCTTTTCTCCTCCAACTTTTACTTAAAGTGAGATGAAGCACTGACAGTTACTAGTTCACATCCAATAGTTACTGATTATGGTTACGTGGGTAGTACATTGCATATGGGAGGAGTCGGAGGTAGTCCTATCAAATTATTCTAGACCGGTGATCTTCTAAGTCTCTAATCGCCATAAGGTAGTTAGTTTGGTGATTATTTCCATGATCTTGAGCTCCATAATCATCTGATGTTGAAATTAAGCTTAATAATACCAAACTCCAAAAAAACCAAGGTGCTTTCAGATATGAAAGAAGGTTTATTGATAAAATTTCATTCTTCTAAATGTTTGTGATCAGAAACATTACATTCATTCATTAGCGTTACCATGGTCAAAGTCGTAATTTTCTTCTGCCTTTAAAGACTTTCTATTATACACTTGGACATCATAGTTCTCATGTTTCGCTATGGATTAACAACAGACTCTTATTTATTTTTAATGATTCTAAAATACGATTGTACAACTCTAGTAAATGAAATTATCAGAGAGGAAATTTTCCTCGGAGTCAATTACCGATCATTATTTCTTGAATTGAAGTCTGCATTTGACTCTATTGACCGTGAGGTATTTGTGTAATGTCTGACTGTGAAAAGAGCACCAAACAAGTCAAATATGCTAAGCAAGACTCTCTAGTTGAACTTCTCTAGCTGTGTAAGGGCTTATGGAAAGTTTTCTTAAACTAGTGATAAGCAGTGGTCTCCGTTAATACTTCTCACCATTCTCATTCTTTTCAACTTAATCATAGATGTTTTGATAGATGGGCTTTGAGTACTTCAAAATTCTCAATAGCTATGACTTACTACTGCGAGGAGATCCCGCTGACTTAGAGTAAGCAGATGGCACATTCCTGTTAGACGAACATGTTGACAAAACGCTCAATTTTTAAACTTTAGACGAAATATTGTCATGTTATGCGCGGTGTTAGAACTTTTCAAATGTAAGATGATGTTTAGAAGCCAATCTGCACTAACTCCAAGTTTAAGAATGGAGAGTAAAGTGGTTAAATACATTGACTACTTCATTTATCCTAAGAGATGCATCTGTTATACAAACTGAAGCCATGTGAAAATGTGGTGCACATGCTGAGCCACTGCTTGGCTTATCTTGCAAACTTAGTCAAAGTAGGATTGACTTGGGGGGAAAACTGAGGATGGTCAGACTAAGTAGTGTCACTAGTCCATGGAGTCCCTGAAGTTTGATGTGGGTCATGTAAGGAGGTTTAGGTTGTCTGTGTGCAGGCATCGGGATGATATGAATCAATGGCGGAAGACTATAATATAGCCTGAAATCGATCGTAGTAGTGCATACATATGCACATTTTGTCATCGTAGTTTCGAATTTTTTTACTAACTCATTTACTTGTCTCCTTTTCCTGTCATGAACTTTTCTGTACTTTAATCTCATTATTTTTCCGTCCATTTCTTTCTCTGCTTCCACGAAGCTCGTATTCAAGTATTTGTTTCCAAAGCTCTTCTTTGAATTATCTCTTTGCCTGACTAAGCCTTAGTGACCACCATCAAAAAGGATGGGATGCTGATAACCTGTCAGGACAGGCAGATAGAACGTTTGACAGAACACTTTGAAGCACAGTTTTCAACTGAATCTCAGCAACGCTTCAGTTACCTAAAATCCATCCTGAACCTGAATGGGAAGTAGATGTTGGTCTTCCAACTCTCCTTGAAGTTGAGGAAGGTGTATCGATACTATGAATAACAATAATTATATTGTTTCACTGCTGCACATTCATTTCCCATTTTTACTCTACTTATCCGTAAATAGTAAGGTAAATATGATCGTTAATTTTCTTTTCTTTTAAGATATAATCAACTAGTAGAAATACCTGCAAGTTTGGCTAACTGTGTAAAACTCGATGAATTCAATGTAGAAAACAATCAGTTATCTTCTCTTCCTGTAAGTTCATTTTACTATTCCTGTTACATATTTTGACGTTTGTCATTTTTTTTTTGAATCTTTTAGCTTACTTGCGCATGATTTTATAGTCTGCCTTTTGCCTCGGTGTAGACTAATCTATGTAGTGTGAAGCGTTATTGTGTAGACTAGACAATACTTCAATACCTTTTATGTTTTATGTAGTTGAGTGAGTACACTCTACAGTGAATGAGTGAATCGTAGAGGTTTTAGTTCAAAGATAATCACGTTTTTCAAGATATTATGAGGTGAACTTTTGAAGCAAAGAAACAAAACAAGTCAATAAATAGTATAAATTTAGAGGTAGTATTCATCATGGACTGACATCAGTTGGGGAGAACCATTGAAAATCTGGGAGCACTGGACAGTGGCGGAATGGTTAACGTGTTCGCCGTGAAACCTAAAGGTCCTGAGTTCGACCCCTAGCCGGGTCGTGGGTGCGTACTGCTGAGGAGTCCCATACTAGGACGAAACAGTTGTCCAGTGCTCCCAGATTTTCAATGGTTCCCCAACTGATGTCAGTCCATGATGAATACTACTTGTAAATTTAAAAAAAATCCCCATTCATCTCAAAAATAAATAGTATAAATGTTATCTAAGAGTCTTTCAGTTGCCTATAATGAAATATTGAATTAAGTCATTCATTTTTGATATAAGAAAATCATTAAAAGTGTAATGTATTCAGCTTTGATAAACTATCTATTAACAAATTCGATTGTCGAAGTCTTTCTCTGACAACTGGATCAGATAAATTTTTACATCGATATCCTTTCAGTGGTGATAGTCGTTAACTCTTTCAATCTGTGAAACTTATGTAAATATCACAGTTATTTAATTCGAACATTGTAGTTTTGAAAATATTTAACTTCGTAATTGGTTAAAGTTTTGCTAAAGAACCTCAACTAAGCTATAAATGACTAATATTCTGGTAAGTGAATGCAATTCCTGTTTCTCAATTCAATAAAAGTAGATACTTTATTTATGTTCGACATTTTTTATTTTTGAAACTTAAGTTAATCACTTTTCTAAGAAAGATCGCTTCACAAGCTTTATTCATTCCTTACAGACATTCTGGAAGTAAGTAATTTTCTTCTGATTTCTTAGAGATCGTTTATCACTTAAACTCTCAATGTTCTGATTGGTTAACTTCTTACAGCTTGCAGAACAAAGATTCAGTTCTCACTTCCATCTATTACTAAGATATGTTTACATAGTGTAATAATATCAATACTTCATGTGTTTTTAATAACTTCTACTAAATCTCATTAAAAAAAAAACTGTTGTTGAGTGGGATCACGTGTTTCTCTACTGTTATCACTTAGTTGTTTACATTTCAGTAGATTATAAATTATTGTACTCCGTTTTGTTATGCAGTTGTATAACACAAACTGTCTTATTGTGTTTATTTCTACTTTACTGTATAGTTTAATTATAATACGATTATCTATCGATTCATATGTAAACATTCACCTACTTAGATCATCATCATTTGTCCCTTGAGTTCCTAGTAGAACATCATCTCCTCCATGTCACCCTCACCTCGGACGCCCAACTCACCGTTTCCCATCTGGGTTCCACTTGAGTGCCTGGCCTGTCGCGTGATGTCCCCAGTCGACCTTCTCAGTGTATGCCCAACCCATCTCTACTTCCTTCTGCATATTTGTTGAGTGATATCTTCTTGGTTGGTTCGTTGGCAGGCCAGAGTTCATTGTTGCTTATTCTTATTATTCTGGCCATGTGATCTGATCTTCAGTGAGGAGGCAGCGTAGGCAGTTGTTGATGAATATCTGTAGTTCGTTGGAAATGCCTTTCGTAATGCGCCAAGTCTCTCAATGATCACATAGAAACACTGACTTGACTGGTGTTGGTGTTTAGAATCCGGATGTTGTTGACGCTTTGTGCTGGCTGAGTGGAGTGGAGTGGAGTGGAGTGGAGTGGAGTGGAGTGGAGTGCAGAAGATCTCCACACTGGTTTCAGGCTAATGAAGGCCTGTGTTGCTGTTTTTCGTATCGTGGCTGACTTTGACATCGTCGTGTGTGTCACCACGACCTGTAGTTGAGAGAGTGCTGCCTATATAGGTGAAGGAGGCTACTTCCGTTGATGGTGATTGGAGTTAGTTGTTGTTGTTGTTGTTGGTTGGGTATCTTTATCACCTCTGTCTTCTCTATATTCACTTGAAGTCCTGTCTTCGCTGCGCTGCCGTGCCCTGCCTCTTCTGTCAACTTGTTGGATTTCGCCTGTATATCTTCAAGTTTCTGTGACATTAGACTTAGATGCTTGTATGATATTCTCCTTCATCACTTTCTCTGACGTTTTGTTTTAGAGAAGAGTAATGTAAAACATTCTTTCATCTACGAGTAATATTATCTATCAATATAACAAGTAAATGCTAATTTATATTCATATACGAATTTCTGCATTGACCATCAGTCTTGTCGAAAAATGATAGCCCGCTAGATGGGATATAGACATGGTGGTGAATAGTTGTAGCAGCAGTTATGAATTATCTAGTAGTAGTAGTAGTTTCCTTGCTACTCGCTCTTCGTGCATAAATGAAAATGAATTCGGAAGATCTACTTAGAAAACAACAAAATTATCAAAAAATGGTGGAAGATTGTCATCTCTCAGGTTGGACAAAATCAACGTAGAACCTCGCACACAAGTACATCGGCTAAAGTTACCACATTTCATAGTTGTATGCAAAGAACAGGTAGATAGTAGTTCAACAGTAGATCGATAGCTGCCAATTCTTATCTGATGGTTACTTTTTGTAGGTAATCGACTTTCAGTTACTTGATCACGCGTTTAAACTTCGTTCCACTTATTGAAGCTGGGCTACCGAGTACTACCATAATCGCTTGTGTTGTAATGTGTTTAGCTCATCGCTTAGTGCATTTACTGTGTATGATGATTAGGATTAAACCTCTTTACATTACGATCATTCTTACCCATCACGGTTGTCTTTTCTAGATTGATTTAGTAATCACACATCACTAATCAGTTTTCTCTTCGAAGTACATCCATATAATTTCAATTTACTTTTTGGGACAACCAGGAATTATTAGTTGCTCAAAAATACCCTCATCAGTGTGAAACGCTCCTTGTCAATGTCAAATAATATACACGTATACTTCTTGGCTTCATAATCTAACCTCGTTTTCTTCATTGTACTACACCAGGTCGTAGTCTCGTAAAATTACGCTGCAAACTTTAATCACTGACTATCTGCATCAGTCGTGGGAATTGGAAACTAATTTTCTTAATTCTTTCCAAATGAACCGGTTAAGCGTTTTATATAGTAGGTCATGAGCCATACTTGTCTAAAAGTATGTAAAACTACGGGGTTTCTAAGGCTGAAGTAGGTGGAATTTAGCTTAAATCTGGAACTCTTTACCTGGAATGTACCTTGTTCAATCAGTGAACCAAACTAACTTTTTCTAGACAACACCGGAGCTTCTCGAGCCACAAATATGTTTTTGTCGTTAAGGCATGCACATAGGTTCCAATTGTTAACATTTAATTTACTTCATCTGGTTAGTTTGATGAATCTATTCGACTGGCCTTTCAATTCCAAGAGTTTTTCATGTGTAGGCATTCCAGAGCAGAAATTGTACATCTTGACATGAGCTTTACTGAAAGCTATATTTTTATGCTTCAATTGAAGTTAAAGGAAGGAGAGAAATTCTATTTGCATCGTCTTCTCAGTCAACCTCTGACTGGAGTTTAGATTATGTGAAAGATAATTTTTACTATAAGGTATCAGTCTTGATCGAAAAGTTGACTATTTAGAAGTGGTTAGTTCTACAGTTATCTCCATTGTGCTAGTGGAGAATTTGAACCAAACGGTTCTTAGGCCACCTTAGTCGTACCCTTAGAGTTCATAACAATGAGTCCATAATTGAGATCATGCCTTGTTTAATGTCGTACACCATCAGTTGTTTACCTGACCAACACTAGGCATAAAACTAAGGTACTATACGAACTTGGTAACCGTCATCATTAAGACATCCATTTATCTTGTCATTATTGGAAAGTGTCAGTGGAATGTTTTCACTATTTTTAAAGTAACTACTTGGAATTCCATCATACATTGATCAGATCATATGTGTCTTTTCTATGTTTCTTAAACTTTTTATGGTTTTTATTGACTTTATATATTATTATGACTTGTAATTACTTAATAATATTTCTGTTTGTTTCTGCGTTAAAAACAACTTTATGCGGTTTAAAAAATAATAGACCCTTTTATGTGCTTGTTTGTTTTCTTGCACAGCATAATCTCTTAGCACATCTACACAACTTGTTGAATATTACTTTGTCACGAAATTATTTTACAAATTTCCCCTCCGGTGATCCACAACAGTTCCAGAAATGTTATGTAAGTTGTTAAAAATGTCGTAAGTACTATTATCATCATTACATTTTACTATTATTATCATCACTATTATTATTATTATTATTATTACTATTAACATTATTATTATTGTCCTACTTGCGAACATCATCGCCATCTAATCCAGTAGTTAATACATTCTTGATGCAACTTGACCCGCTTCATGCCTGTGTACTAATCGATGAATCACGCATATATTGTCAGATTTCTTCAAAATATTTAACCGAAACCTTAGATTTACTTAGTGTTTCTGCTTTATTGCATTCATAAGCAGAATATCTGCATATCTATCACCAGAAAGTAACTCATCGTTTACGATGTGAAGTTTTTGTACAGTGATAAGATGATGTTCCTAAGCTATCTATTTATAACTCGTACATTTCATAAAGTGAATTGTTTGTAAATTGATCATCAGATTTCAAACAGTGTAGCTTATTATTCATTAATTAGTGCTGATTGATGACTAATGTAGTAAGACAATATGTTAAATAGAGGCTGTTGGTTGTTTTGATACTTGTGATTTCCCATTGCTATACAAGATCGAATTCCCCGGCCTCTGTTGGCAGATGGGCTCCATTGCGGACGCCTCGATACTACTGGATATCGATGATGTTATATTCATCTTGGTGACTAACAGTGGAATCCTATTTGGGACTCGTTAGGTTGATGTACCTGCACCCCAGTGAATGATGTATAGGAACAGGAAATTACAAGTTTCAAAACAGAAACTAATACCTGTTGCACAATAGGGTGGCTCTCGTGCTCCAGTGGCCTAGCGGATAATGCCTCGGCGTTTGAAGCGATGAGTACTGAATTCTAGTCTCAGTGGGAACAAAACTCACTGATATGCAGGTACATTCAGTCGATGAGTCCTTAGTGGGACGAAACGCACGTCATGGATTCCACTGCTAGTCACCAAGATGAATGCGACTTACTGGTTTCCTATTACTGGAATACACTTAAGCATCATCATCCTTGCACCTGAGTTTACAACTTATTGTGTATGGTCTTATGAATGTTCCTCCGACCCAAGTGTTTAATATTATTTTAGTTAGTACTTTTCCAGTAATATGCGTTACGTTCTCATTCCTGAGTGGGTTCATCATCTACCCTCCAAGTGCATTGACGATGAAGAGAATGAAAAACAAAGAAATTTTTGTTCATGAAATCATAAGTAAGAGAGACAGTGTTTAACAGATTAGGTATATGTCAGTAGATAAACTTGTTTGACAATAGAAATTATGAGACTGCCGGTAAAAAATTGTAAATAAGGCAAAGCCGATTTATGATGATCAGAAATAGAGCTCAGCAGATTTCTATGCACTGTGTTAAGTTATCCTACCAGCTCATAATCAATTTATACTGGGTGATGATTGAAGGTGAGATAAAAATCTGGACTGTGGCCGGATTCGAACCAGTGACCACTGGGCCGGTAATGCGGTGGTCGCTGGTTTGTGTATACACCCTGCTGTAGAGTCCGGATACTAGGGCGAAACAACTTCCCAGTATTTGTAGGTGTTCAATTTTTCTCCAAATCATCTCAATTTTTGATGAATGCAACTTTATATGCGTCATCACTACAAATGTAAAGTAACTTGCTTGCTAGAAGTTGATTTGTGTACTTGTATGATTTGTTCATTGTTTCAACAAAAAAGTGTTTCACCATTGAGTAAATTGCTGAATATGATTTGAACTAAAAAGCTCACAGAGATATGATTGTTTAGTTAGATAATATTTGTATATTATTATCATGCATTCTCTCAAAATATACCCTATTGAAGTTGTTATTCATCGTAGACTGACATCAGTTGGAGGAACAAAGGAAACCTGGGAGCACTGGATAGCTGTTTCATCCTAGTATGGGACTACTCAACAGTGCGTACCCACGACCCCTCCAGGGATCGTGGGTGTTCATTTATTTTTATTAATGATGGATCATGGCTGGCAGTGGAATCTAGGATGTGCATTTCTTTCCATTTCGGACTCGTCAGCTAGATTAACCTGCTTCCCAGTGAGTGATATTGTTCCCACCGGGATTTGGACTCAGGAGCGATCGCTTCAAACGCCAGGTAGTTATCTACTACACCACCGAGCTATGATAGCTACTTCTTGTGCGATTTCTTGTCTCCGCACAGGAGCCCATATGCCAATAGAGACCGATCTATTCGGTCCAAGCAACGATGGTATCATATAAAAACAATTATACTAAAACTATACCCGTCACACAAGAAGTGGATATCGTGGCTCGGTGGTGTAGTAGATAACTCCCTGGCATTTAAAGCGATCGCTCCCGAGTCCGAATCCCGGTGGGAACAACATCACTCACTGGGAAGCAGGTACATCCAGCTGACGAGTCCGAAATGGGACGAAATGCACATCCTGGATTCCACTGCTAGCCACGATCCATCATTAATATAACTACAGCGCAGGCAATATCGAGACATCCGCACAAGAGCCCATATGACAATAGAGACCGATCAATGCGGTCCAATCAATGACAGTATCATATAAAAACAATTATACTTCATTTATTTTTGTTAAGTAAATGATGTCAAAAGTAGAAATAGATTACATTAACTCACATGCTTCACTGCTCAGTTTTGCTTACATTATTTTTTGAAAGTGCTAATAATAATACTAAAGTATTTTCAGGATTGCTCAAAAAATAAATCTTTGTTTTAAATATACTTTAATGACCTCAAAGTTTAATATAAATTTATATGGCTGTATTTTTATTTGTAAATTCTGCCTCATTGTCTTAAACACTTTACTTTTAGATGGTGTCCAGGGTACAATTCCTATTTGACTTTCATTAGATTGGATAACTTGGTGGTGGTGGTGGTGGTGGTGGTGATATCTCTTAACCCCCCCCTCATATATATTAACTTTATCTTCTAACCAGATAGATGAGTTGACAACTTAATATCTATAAACAGTTGTAAAGCTTTGAAAAATGAGTTCATTTAAAAAGACTTTAACTCAACAATTGATTCAATGAATTTATGATTAAATGTAATTTGAATAAATTATTTATTTTAGATGAGGTTAAAAGTCATCCCTATATGTTATAGGATTTTCTTTGTTTTCAATGTATATATTTTGAAGTGAAAACTACAATCTTGAATCCCTTTTGTTACAATTTAAAACCCCAGTTAACGCACTTTGATTTGTGAGCATCATTCTACATATATAACTGTACTTACTATCATCCCACCTGAGAAATGGAAATGCATCTAATAATTTATACATGTACTGCACAGTAGTCCAGTCTATTCTACTGTATGGCTGTGAAACATGACCATTGAAAGTGGAAGATATGAGAAGGCTTCAAGTGTTTGACCACCATTGCCTTCTTAGTATAGGCCGTATTCTGTGGTGTCACCATGTAAGTAACGCAGAAGTCTAGCGCTGAGATTTAGGGAGAAGAGGTAAATCAGTTGACGAGGTTATTGGCCTTCATCGACTGAAATGGTTGGGACACGTACTACCTATGCCTATTCGCCGATTGCCTTGTCACATAATGTTGGCCGGAGTAGGTGTAGGCTGGTAAAAGGCCCGAGGTGGCCATACTAAAACATGGCACCAATGTATGATATATTCAAAGAGAGAAGAATAGATTTTTTAGTGATAAATATACAGATAAGAAATTTGCCAAGAAATAGGTAAAACCATTTCAAAACTAGGCATCAATTTTTCTTAGAATGAAAGAAGATCTGTATCAATTTGCTAGTATTAGAGAGATAACTACTACAATAATCAAAAACGGGATTCTTAGTCATATACTGTAACCACTTTCTGTATTGGAGCACTGGTCTATAACGAAACTCTTCACTATGATAATAAATTTCATTTAATCTAAAAATTTAAGTCACAATTATACTTTCATCATATTTTAATTGTATATTTGTACTGATAAAGTATACATGTGAAATTTATTTGCTTTTCGTTCATACTGTAAGTTAGTAAATGTAACCAGAAGGAATAATATCTGAGATATATAGAGAGGTATTTCGCCTCATCCAGCTATGATGACTTGATTTCGTCAGTTAGATCATGCTGTTTGTCATATGCTTTAACAACCTTTTTTTTTTCCATGTGATATGTATGATGTTTTCAAGAAGCTTACATTGAATATGTATTATTTGTTTGTGTTTGTGTAGTATGATCACATCACATAGCAGAGTTTTTATTATATACTTTTTCGTTTTAAATCATATTTAAACAATAAAATTCTGATGATGGCTAAAAGTGAAATGTCATATAATTCTTCTATGAAATGAAAATTTGCTTTACAAGACAGCTTTATCATAGTAGTTACTCACTGTATGGTTCTAGGTTCGAACCCACGTTTATGGGTTCAGTTGCTAAAGTATTATGTATTAGATTCCTGTATGAAGGTAGTTATTCTATGTACACTATTTGCGTTAGTTCTATACCTTTCAATCTCAGGTCATTGGTCTAGTAGCTCGTATAGGTCAGTTATCCTTTGATGTCCTAATTTCTATAGCTAGGCACCACAGAATACTGTTTTTTAATATATGTTCTCACTCTAGCGATTTATTTTGACGCTACAATGAAACTCTGGGAAGGTGAATCATTGAAAGTCACTTTTATCATTTGGTAGATAGATTCCTTTTGAAATGCTTTTCCCTACTAACTAAAAATCTATTATAAGCCAGCCAGTGAATAGACACTTGTTTCACCTTATTTTGAATATTTTCCTGCTTTATACGCAAGATCACACGTAGAAAATCACTCTTGGGTCGAGCATATCGCAACATTGTATGATTATCATGGCGAATCAAACAAGTTTGAATAGAAGTGGCCAATTGAATTGTGAATAGGTGCATATATATGACTTGCCAATCGTTGGCTAGATCTCATTGCTGAGTAGTGCCAATTAGGTTATCCAACTCATTTTTATCTGTAGTGAAGACTACTTTGAAATTGATTCATATTTCACCCATACAGCTTCTTAATCAGTCCGATAGTCAATGTCAACATGAGACCCGGCAACACTGCATGTAACAACGACCCAATTTATCATACCTCATTTTTTCACACCCACGCAGAAGGCATCAATATGAAAAGATAGAGAACTAGAGAAGGAAGTAGTCAAAGGTGTCAGAAAGTCGAGAAAAAAGAAGAAGAGGGAATAAAACAGTCGTTAAATTTGATCGCATGATTAAGATGAAGATAATATATGCATACATGTGCATCACTGAGGTTTATTCTAACCTATGTTATCGAGAATCTGTCAAGCGGACCCCAACCACGAAGTCTACATTTCCCAACCGGACTCAAGTCAACAATTGGAAATTTCATGGACTGGTGGTATATTTTAGTCTGGTCACCTCAAACCTTTTTTATTGTAAACCTATTCCTCCAGCTAACATCGCATCATTGAGGCAGACTGTGACTAAGCATGTGTGTGTAAGAGATATCCTAGCCATCTGAGTGAATAAAGTTTTACAGCTGCCTGAACTGACTAAAAACTTAAAACCGTATATTTGAAGTCTGCATTACTGTTGTGATGTTACCGCAAAAGATGGTTTATGTTACAAAGATAATAATGGTCAAGTCGAAGAAAGCTTTATCATACATTTTACATCTGAGTGATAATTATCCAACGATAAACATAGGAGTTATTTGTTAATTATTGGATAACTTGGTTAATGTGGTATATGCAAATATCACGAAATGTGTCAAAAGCACACCATCTGTTAAAGGTGGAAAAACATGATTGTTTCCATTCTTTTCGGATGCGAACGCACGGCCTTCTATAATAAAGCAGAGGCGTTTATCATCACTTCAATGTAGGTTATATATATATATATATATATATATATATATATATATATATATATATATATATATATATATATATATATATATATATATATAACCTACATTGAAGTGATGATAAACGCCTCTGCTTTATGAGCAAATGATTTTCTATGAATAATTTCACTTATCTCACGTGACATTAGCAAGCTTTTTATTTAATATGTCAATCACATGACTAGTCTGTTTTCTGGCAAATCGCATTCCGTGTATCTATATATATATATATAAATATGTATATCTGAAAACTAGATAAATTTGTCTATTCTTTGCAAAATTTATATAATAATGCTAAACACACATGTTAGTTTAGAAAAAAAAACACCGTTGTTTCCATATATAATATTAACATGAGATAAAAATTCTGTGCTTTGCTCAGGTTAAAAATATCACAATGATTATCTCTATCTAATATTAACGTAAATGTTAGCAAGCGTTCTTGATTAGTAAACGATTCATATTTTTAAATTTGTTGGACTGTTGACAATAGCACTATTTCTGCTATATAAATAAATTTAATCAAAAAAACGAAGCACATATCTAATTTTCGTGTATGAAAGTAAACTTTAAATGTTACTGGATAAAAGTATACCTAAAAGGGCGGTATATGTAGTGTATCCAACTTCACTGTATTCAATGAGACACACTTAAGTGTTTCATATCTCCAATATATATATATATATATATATATATAAAAACTTATTGCACGTGTTACTATTGAGCGATCACTTGCTTTCTATATAGATCGAGATTTTTTTCTCGGTTTTGCTATGTGAAACGGAAGCATTTCTTAATTTAGACATTTAATTGGCTTAGTGAAGTAGCGTAGTTTGCTAGTATCATTATGAACATAAATTCTATTGTTCATGGTCGCTTGATTTCTCATTATTGCTTATAAAATAGACAGATATTCATCTACGATCTATCGCATGTAATTAGAGGACTAATATTAAGAACCTTTTTACTACAGGTGTGCATGCGCTAGAGGTTAATTTCTAAGTCTATGCATTATAGTGGATTTGTGGATCATTGCTTTACGGAGATGACTTTCAACTACTGGATTACTTGGTTTGAGCGCCGCTCCATCTACCAAAGTTCAGGGAACCAGGTAGTATCATTAATTTTTACACAATAGGTGTGGTACAAATATTTGCAAGGCTTCTGAGTTCATTTCATCCACTTCATTCATCTGTGCATTGAGATAACATTTCTTTTCGGAACCGATGTAGTTAAGATATTGATAATATAAATAACGCGAAAAAACGTAAGCATCATTTAAAGTATTTGCACAGTTTTGACATAAAAATAGTACACATGTTCTAATTTAATAAGGTCTACAAAATTTGATATCCAATATGCATCTCTTACTGCGTTTTGAAACCATTTGTTCACTCAGTTGGTCAGAATAGATCTTTAAACCTAGTTCTTTCTCTATGTCAATAGTCTTAAGGTTATTGTGCATTAGTCGAATTTCGTTGATACATGTTAAATTGGGAGGGAGAGAGTCTTTAAAAAATATATATAAATAGGATATTAACGAGAAATAGATAAAGATGAAAATCACTTTGAGTCCTGGGAGCTTTTTTTAAAATGTTATCCGAGGTTTTTCAATATCAGACACCTGTTAATTTCTTACATTACTGAAGTAGCTGAAGAATAAGATGGTTTTATGTGACATGCAGGTTCTCTGGAGGTGTTCAGTTTTAAGCGTTTTTATTAAGAAAAATGTGATTCTTTTTAGGATCAACCTTTTTTTAATCCTTCTTAAAACGCGTAGTTAATAGATTTGCAGTAGTTAGTCCCCCTAAGGAAATGACTTGTTACTATCAGATGTCAGTACAGTAATATTTGTGTTATATGACGGTGTTTATCACAGTGCAGTTTTTCATACTACGACAGTAGCTAATTCCTTACTTAACACTCTTCAATATATTTTTTTTATGAAATGAATCGTTCAAAGACTACCGTAACAGCTCTCAAATCCAACAGGTGCTTCACAGCAAGGTATCCCTGCAATTTTATTTCATAGTGTCTGGAGAAGTAGTTCAGTACTTGGTGTCTATTGATGGTTGTATAGAAAACAACAAGATGGAGACAGTGGAAAGAATGTTTATTATCGACATCTTGTACAGTAGTCATCGAATATTGTACACCTTCCACTAAGACAGTTATTTGCATGATGTGCTTCATTTCCTCTTCTGCTTCTATCTTGATTTGCTCTTAATACGTCCACCTTGTCTCTTGTGTGTCTCTGAACAGAATTTTTACCTACTGCTGGTAATTCCTTATGATTTCTGTCGCCCTCTGAACATATACTACTTATATCTATTCTTATCAGCAACGACCACTACACTTGCAATTTCCTGTTGATATACTAGGTAGAATTGTTTGACCTGTGTTGGCAAATAGGCTGCTATGAGGAGGCTCCTATACTGCTTGAGTATTCCTTATATTGTAGTCTATTTGATGGCTAGCGGTATAATCCAAGAGGTGCGTTTCGTCCTATTTTAAACGCGTCAGCTACCCAATATTCATTATGCAGTTACGTTCCCTTTTTTCACTTGCAAATCTTATGCAAGACTTCTAAAACTTCCAGTTTGTTTTGTGGTAGTTGAAAGGTTTAACTGACTATTATTATTATTATTATTTATCCCTTGGGTTCCTAATGGAACATACCGCTTCAGTAGCACGTCTCCAGTCCACTCTCTTCTCGGCAAACTTTTGAACCTGGCTCCACAACACCCCACAAGCTCTTATTTCTTCCTCGCACGATCTCCTCTATGTCACCCTCACCTCGGACGCCCAACTCACCGTTTCCCATCTGGGTTCCACTCGAGTGCCTGGCCTGTCGCGTGATATCCCCAGTTGGCCTTCTCAGTGTATGCCCAGTCCAATCCATCTCCACTTCCTTCTGTATATTTGTTGAGCGATAGGTTGTTGGTTGGTTCGTTGGCAGGCCAGAGTTCGTTGTTGCTTATTCTTATTATTCTGGCCATGTGATCTGAGCTTCAGTGAGGAGGCAGTGTAGGCAGTTGTTGATGAATGTCTGTAGTTTGCTGGAAATGCCTTTCGTAATGCGCCAAGTCTCTGAATGATCACATAGAAGCACTGACTTGACTGGTGTTGGTGTTGAGAATCCGGATGTTGTTGACGCTTTGTGCTGGCTGAGTGGAGTGGAGTGGAGTGCAGAAGATCTCCACACTGGTTTCAGGCTAATGAATGCCTGTGTTGCTGTTTTTCGTATCGTGGCTGACTTTGACATCGTCGTGTGTGTCACCACAACCTGTAGTTGAAAGAGTGCTGCCTATATAGGTGAAGGAGGCTACTTTCTTTAAGTTTTGGTGATGGTATTGGTTGGGTATCTTCATCACCTCTGTCTTCTCTATGTTAACTTGAAGTCCTGTTTTCGCTGTTCTGCCTCTTCTGTTAACTTGTTAGTTTTCGCCTGTAGATCTTCAAGTTTGTGTGACATTAGACAGAAGTAATCGTTGGCGAAATCCAAATCTTCTAGGTTCTTTTCCGTGGTTCAGCGTATCCCTCTATTCTCGCGTCCTGGATTCCACTGCTAACCACTATTTATCATTAATATAATTTTCTTCTTCATTGTCTTTTACAATATATTTATCATGAATATGGTTATATTTTAATTGTATTAGACTATTTAATGGTTATTTCATTTCAATTTGTCTCTTTGTTTGTTTAGTCAATTAATATGGATCATAATCAAATTACAAACATTCCAAAATCTATGTTCAGTTTATCTTCGAATTTGACTAAGTTGAATTTACGTGATAATACACTGGATGGTTTAATTGGACCAGGTTAGTTTGTATATCGTTTATGTTTGCTTGTATAACTGAAATAATAGTTGTCATTACCAGTTTATTCCATAATATTTGTTTATTTGAAAACCACCTATGAAATTTTAATAATTGCCAACAGTTTACTTTAAACACTGAGTTTAGTTGAAATATGAACGACTGAATGAACTTCCTATGATTTATTTAACAAAACAACTCTGGAAATAATTACTCATTCTCCTGGTGATTGAAAACTAGGTGAAACAGTTGCATGGTGACGCGTTTCGGTACGCATAAGAATTCAGTACAGTGATGAGATTCTTCAGTTTTCAACTTTTTATAAAACAGTCAAGCTTTACTCGAAAAAAACAACAACAGACTATCAGTTGATTTTTGATGGTTAAATTCAATCAGCAGAAAGCTTTAAATCTAGGTTCGTGCTTGTTAACACTCATCATTAAGGCGTATCTGCAACCTCAAGGGAACTGATGACCCCTGAAAGATTCGAATCATATTCACTTAGTGCTGCAGCCAAAGGCGTTACCACTGGGCTATTCGGACGGCGATCAACCTCCTATAGAATAGAACGAGACATTTTGACTGGTCACTAGGGTGTGTTATGAACAAATCCACTGTTCATACGCAGAGAAAAAAGTGATAATACTCCTCAGGGAGACAATAAATCATTCGGTTGAATGTCGCTAACTAATGATTTATAGTATGTCACTTTATTTGGTATGTATTACCTTCGTTATTATTTTTCAAAAACAACTACTTTTATTTCTGAGATGTTCTTTATACACGCTGTCAACAGGTAGAATCGTTTGAGGGATGCTGATACCCAGTCGATTAATTGTGGTATATCGGCCTTTTCGTAACACTAAATTACCAAAGCATTGAGGTTTAGCAGTGGGTTCTAGAACCTTAGGTTCCTGCAACTGTAGCCAATGTAAATCCTGTTTTCTTGACTACTGGCTGAATAAATGTCTGTTATACAGCCTGAATCACTGTATACAATCGGATAGTTGGCGGTTGCTCTAGACATTAACTTTTAAAAAAGTTGTTCTCTTTCTAGTTTTGGATATTGTACTTTAATCAGAATTGCATCAGTCCACATGTCGGTGTAATATCTTCGATCACATACTGAATAATAAAGCTAAGTAATACGTTGTTTGTCAATTCAGAAATCACGTAATAGTAATATATTTGTCATTATTTTCCAGTGAATAATTGCTGTCTACTCATTGTATTTTGGTATATTTCACGTGAAATATTCAAATGTACTAACGTTATAATTAACCACTTGATCACGTTTTTGACTTGTGTGTTCACTTCATTTACCTGCAACTGTGCAAAGTTCACATTCTAGTACAATAGATAGATATGTTACTACAATGTTTTGAAAAGTTCAAAGCATTAACACAACTAATGGTTATCAACTTGACTAATGTTTTCATTTCGGATAGAGTAGCTTGTAAACATCATTGTAGGTCAGGGTTAGTGGTGACTAGGTATGCATAAAACATATCCCAACCTTTTGAGTTGATGATATTTCATGACCTTACAACTGCTTTAATTCTTTTACCGAAGATTTTATCTAAAAATTTACATTATTACTGTTGTGTTTCTATAACATATGGTGAAGGCTACGAAGGGACATCAGAATTCTTTAGATGTTTACGTTTAGTGGATACTTTCCACAGACATATAGAGTAGGGCAGCGCAGACTGATGCACAGTACAGTTCGGCTTTAGTAAACAATCTCACCGATGCTGTAAATTCTGTATGTTAGTTCAGTTCTTTGTATCCGTATGGTCATTTCGTCCTGGTCAACCCACTAAACCACTTAAATCCTTTTTTTAGGTGAGGTATCAGCGCAGATCAGTCCTGAAGAAACAATTCACATTTCGATAGTAGGGAATGCATCCCGAGAATTCTCAAAACACCTGAAAGACTTTATCTTCGCACTACTTTCACCTAGTAACTGTATGTTATCTACGCACTCTTGTCTATCCGCGGAGTCTCAGTAGGCATGGTCACTTGTCGAAAATGCAGACTAGCAGAAAGTGTCCTCTTTTAAGAAGTCCGTGAGAATTTTGAGAGTCGACAGTTAACAGGATGCTTTGAGGTGGAAAACGCGCTTGGTACTTCGCTGTTAGCTTCAGTGTGTTCATATTTCTTCTCATTTAAAGTCATCAAGTTGAGTCTGTTGTGGCATATGTCTAAGCGCCGTAACGTAGATAATTCACCACTGTTAAGCGTTATGTGTTGTGTTTCAGTCATTGTGCTTTGGAAATCAGTATTGTTTATAAGTTCAGAGTTAAAGTGTTTAACACCAACTTATATTTCTCTCCCCTGCCATGATTCTGAAAAAAATGTCCTAGTGTTGTTAAACCGAAAAGATAAAGGTTAGTGCCAATATTCAAGTTTTACAAGATATCAAGGAGTGAATACATCTGCGTCATTGTGACCGATTTTCAGCCATGTCACAAAGAGCCCTCAACCATTGGTTTCTTTAGTCTCTGGGACCTCAACTAGGCAGTCTACATCTCCGAAAACTGTTCAAACCAACAGTTGGGGACTTCATTGGCTGGTGCCACATCTTAGTCTAGTCACCCTGAACCCTTTTCCAACCTAATTCAGCTTCACCTAGTTATGGGACGTCAAGGTGGACGGTGCATCGGTATACACAGTACATGTTCAAGCCACTTCAGCCGATGGTGGTTCAAAACGTCAATACTGCTCACACGGTGATCCAACTAAACATAAGCTTTTTTAATCTGTGAAATAATTTTCATATCATCTATAATGATATTAACACTGTCTTAAAATTGGAAGGAAGATCAATGAAAACAAGGTATAGTGATATGAATATTATATTCTTCATATAGTAGTAGAACTTTGTACCAATATGTTGTTTGTCTATCCTTAGAATAATTTCTCTATACTATTGCATAGGTTAATCTTTACAATAACCAGTTGATTATGCATAGTTAACTAATCGTTTATGTATAGTCTAATGCACTCAGTCGAGTTTGTTTCCTTTTAATGATTTAAATCAGTCATGTATACATATGCACTATGGGATTACATATAAATAAATTTTAATCAAAGTATTTTTTTTTAATTACCTAATATTTATTTAATGATTGAATCATTAACTTGTTCACTTTTATATAATATTATACATTGTTAAAAATTCTTCTCAATAAATATATATATTTAGATTTGTATGAATTGAAAACACTAGTTGAATTGGATTTGGGCTCTAATCATTTAACAGAACTACCAACAGAGATCAATATGCTTATTGCTCTTGAAGTATTACGATTAAACTATAATCAGTTAACTGTGAGTTGTTTGCAGCGCATTAGTTAATAAGAAAATCCCTTGTATTTATAAAACACCTTATCATAGGGTTAATATATATATATATATATATATATATATATATATATATATATATATATATGTACATGTTTGTAATAATTCGGTTAATATTTCCTTTTATTGTTAATAATGTGATTGAAAGGTTTATTACAAGTGATCTCATCTCTAGATACATGTAAACACTTTGATTAGAGTTACATACTAAACGGCGAATACTCATCAACACAACGTTATCTCTATAACTGAGCCATACTGAAGTATTTGTTAACAAGAGAAGATGATAGGACGCTTAAAATATTCTTTTTTTTCTTGTGGAAAACCTACGTGGAATAGACAAATGATAAACTTTCTTAGCCTGGGTTCCTATGAATCGAAGAAGAAATTCAATTCATGTACTTTAGAAGACGAAATTCAACTTCTGAGATCGAAGTTCATCGCAAATGGATAGCATGTCGGAATACTATTTATCAGCTTCTTATCAATGTGAAGAGGAAAAATCTGATTTTGAGCTTAGAATTCTATGAAGATGCACTAGGTGAGTTACTTAAACACAGACTAGTGAAGGCTGTCAAAAGAATATTCAATTGAGCCACTCTGCGAATCTCTTGCATAATTGTGAACACGAGTGTGAAGGACCAAAAGAGATACTATACGAACTAGTGTCGCAATTTATTTAAGATGAAAAAAGTGGTTTAGAAACGAGAAGAAAAGAAAAGTGCGGGAAAACAGTATAAATGGGCTATTGAAGAGTCAGTTTCAAGGCTAAATTCAAAGAAATGTTCATTAGTCGCACCTTACTTTTCAATAACGGAAGAAGAATGAAAGCTGCAACATTATCGTGACTGGTTTCCAGTGTGAGCTATGCGTCATACACTGACTACCTCTCTGCTTCATCTAACCAGTCCTAGGTTAAGCAAACAGTGGACAGTATGCGAGCCACTGGGGTGGCATTCACAGCACGTGTCCAACCCACCAAGGTTAGTGTTTCAAGATGACATGACTTGATGAATGACAGATTTCAACACACCCCAACGCACCGTGCCACTTTAGAATTACTCATGTGGTGTTACCAACGTATGCAAGAAATCCTGCGGAAATAGCAATGATCAAACACTCAGAGCCGTCAAACATTCTCAAGTAAGAGAGGCTAGGTTTCACAGGTGTGGAACAAAACTACTCACATCGGCCTTTCCCAACCTATCTGTTGTGGACCCGCGCCAAAAACCGAACATTGAAGATCGTCAGCATACGCGGTGTGTTCGGTTTCAGAATAGCTATGTCAGATACTGCACTGAAGAATGGCTTCGTGGAAGCAACTGTTTAGGGACTTAATACGTTGCAGGCAAACCAGAATTTTAATCAGCGATGAGTAGCTGAGTCAAGCAAAAATATGCACTAGGTTGACTAAAATGCAGCATAGTTCAGATGTAAAAATGATTACAATATAAAGACAGTAAATTGATTGATCGGATGGAACGTTCGTTACAAAATGGACTTCGTCTCTTAAGCATAGTGCAGTGATCTCTTGAAAGTCTTCATCAGTTGTATAGAGGCTGTGATGTATCCCGAAGTTCCACACCAAAAGCGGGTGTTTATTTCAACGGGTTCTACTCCTCAAATCTTTGACTTGAATTTCGATGCACGAGGCAGTAAAGGAGCATAAGCTGCTTCATTCTCATAGTTGCCGGTCACCAAGATATATTGTTACTCCATCCTTCTGTGGTGGATGGTAGAATCTACACTCACCGCTGGTTTGGAATCAGGGTTTTTGAACTCTTCTAGATGTACTTTTTCTGTACACTGATCTGGTTACAACGCCGAAAGTCGGCTTTCTCCCTCTCACTTTTGTGGTAACACCGACCACCACATGAATGCATCGAGTAGGACTAACCTGACAGAGTGGCCATCAAGTCATATGAGAACATGTTTCATAGGGTAATCGAGATCATCAAACCCTCGACCATGTCAAAAGTTGTGTGACATCATAACAGGAGGGAGTTAAACAAGTAACCCACTGTGATATAAAAATTTGGGTGGTAATGTGTTAATGCACCTACATCACTATGGTCGATTTTTACCGGCGCTCCGTAGAGTCTCCAACTACCGATTTTGGTTGTCTCAAGAGCCCCAGCCGAAAAGCTTGCATCTATCTTCATGCTAAAGCCGATAATTAGAGACTTTTTGGGCTGACGCAATGTTTTATTCTGACTAATTTAACCATTTTCCCAGTTTAGTCCGACTCCATTTATCATTGCATGTTGAAGTAGAAGATGACTAATCATCCATAATATATATCTGACACTTGAGTCGATAAAGGTACACAAATGACTCAACTAATTTGCCTGTTCTACGTAGGACTTGACATGTGAGTAGTGTTTTTGAAGCACTGAATTCTTTCCAAACTTTAATCTTTTCAATATCTTCGAGGTTCAGTGGAAACTTTTCACAACCATATAGTAGAAACCAGAGAACTTCCGTGAACTACACTGCTTTCTTTGCATGTGTTGGGATATGTCGTTGAAACTATATTATTATTCTTTATTATTTTTCCCTTGGGTTCCTAGTGGAACGTAGGGCTTCAGTAGCACGATATCATTTCACTCTCTTCTCTGAAGTCTTTCCAGCCCGCCTCCACGATTTCCTAAAACCCTTCATTTCTTCCTCACATCATCTCCTCCATGTCACCCTCACCTCGGACGCCCAACTCGCCGTTTCCCACTGGGGTTCCGCTCGAGGGCTTGGCGCGTGATGTCCCCAGTTGGCCTTCTCAGTGTATGTCCAATTCATCTCCACTTTCTTCTGCATATTTGTTGGGCTATAGGTTCTTGGTTGGTTAGTTACTATTCTCACCATCCAATCTTCAGCGTCAGTATCGAGCGTAGGCGGCAGGTGTTGATGAATGTCTGTAGTTTGTTGGGAACGCTTTTCGTAACGCGCCAAGTTCCTGAAACATATGGGAGGACTGACTTGAAGTTGGTGTCGAAAATCCGGATCTTGTTCTTTGTGCCGAGTGGAGTAGATTACCACACTGGTTTCAGACTAACGAGAGCCTGTCTTGCTTTTCCGATCATGGCTCATTTGACGTCCTCACCTGTGCCACTGACTGTAGTTGAAACGATGGTTGGTGAAAGAGACTACTACTTCCATTAGGTTTCTCCCGTTGATGCTGATTGGTGCTTGTTGTTGTTGGTTGAATATCTTCATCACCTCTGTCTTCTCTACGTTCACCTGAAGGAAGTTCCATCTTCACTACCTCTTCTGTGAAGTTGTTGGTTTTTGCCTGTAGATCTTCGAGTTTGTGCGACAAGACATTAGACATAAATCATCATCGTTGGCGAAATCGAAATCTTGTTCTGTGGGTGTTTTCATCGGTCCGGTCAGCGTATGCC
This sequence comes from Heterobilharzia americana, assembly GCA_944470555.2. Taxonomy (NCBI): domain Eukaryota; kingdom Metazoa; phylum Platyhelminthes; class Trematoda; order Strigeidida; family Schistosomatidae; genus Heterobilharzia; species Heterobilharzia americana. Next base: position 81,811,814 of record OX104129.1, read on the forward strand.
CGTCTTCTCACTGCTCACAGTTTGTTGCATGATCCAGTCTAGTCGACGACAATGAGGGAGATCATTGATGATAGTAGGTGGCAGCCTTATGTTAATCTTGTCTTCACTTCAAAGGTGCCAGTTAGCTTTCCATTGTGAATGAGTTGGCATGTGGCGTCTTCATATAGTTGTTGAATGAGGTTGATAAAGGTTTGTGAGAGTAAAAGTGTAGTGTTGAAGTAGTTTGTAGTTTGCAACTTACTTGTTGATGGACGTTGTTGAAGGCGTTTTCAAAGTGGATGAGGTTGAGGTGGAGAGTTGACTGCCATTCTATGCTCTGTTCTATGGTGATGCGTAGCTTAGCGTTGGAATTTGATGCACACATGATTTGTTCTTTCCGTTGAAACTATAGGCGCAATGTAATCCACATCTTGACTTAGAAAGACTGTGTTGCCTTCTTATTGTCAATCAACGGGTTTTCTTCATGTTGAGTTAAATCGTGAAAATTGGAGGAACGTAGTGGCACAACCATAAATACATCTTTAACAAATGATGATCCAGGATAATGACATTGAAAACATCTGGTGTCTGATGTGTACACCTATATCTAGGTTGTTCAATGACATTTTTATGAATTTAAACTTTCATCCACTGAAGGTTCTTGCAGTATGATTCAATCATCTGATCAGTATACATGTAAGTTTACCGCTTTATTTGATGTACTACTACAACTTAGGTACTTCAGCGGTGAATTCTATCAGAAATTGGTTCCAGTATTTGTAGCTAGTGACTGCCGGCATGAGATATGTTGATAATTTTGGTCTGTTTGACTGCTGCACATTGACGTAATGAATTTGAAGATGGAAACCAATTTAGCATGATGCTATGTTAATAGTATCTGTATTCTCTATTCCATCATATTATCTTCTAGATATTTCCTAGTACTATGATCTTAGTGTAGCAACTTGTAGCGACTTACTATTTTCTTTGGATCAGCACAACGTCTATCATTCGCTCAGTTATTTTCAATCTCTACCTCTCTCGCTTAGTACACTAATCTCATAACTCTTTAGTTTCGTTCGTACCATGGAATTATTTTGAAGATTGCACAAGTTGTGACTGCTAACAGTGCACAAATAATCATTTCAATCACCAATCCAATATAAATCACTTTAAAATATTTTTTTAGATCATCAACTTGTTATATAGACCAAGAAATTTCTTTATAAATAAAGCTTGTAGTGTGAAAGGAACCAAGTTGATGCGGAAAAAGAAACACAAAATAGTTTGTCTCTTCTTTTATTCTTCTTCACCAATAAACTACGTGTTTCAAACAGTGAACATCGCCTTTCCAATTATAGGAAAACATCATGCATTACTTTGTCTATATCACTAGGTTAATGACATGAAAACGATTTCAAATCGATAGAAAGAAAAACAAAACATGACATTCTACCACACAAAGTCATGTGGAAGAAATTCCCAGTTACGTGGATTTGGATTTGGTTCCACTCCTTCTTATAAAGCGAATCTTTAACAGAAAGTTTTGTTATACTGTATACTTTATCTTTACAGAATTTATCTTCTCGTTTTTGAATCATATTGTTAAGTGGATTTACTTTCATACATCTTGAATATAAGTCATTTACTTGCCATGTTCACTAGTTGATAAACGAGGTTTATCAAAAGTACTCTTAATTGACATTTGAAAGGACTTTTGACATGATTATTGATTAACATTAGACATAGATTATATTTGTGTAAGTCACAGCGAGTTCGAAATCAAATAATTCCAACGTTTCGCATGGAAGTCTAGTTCGAGCTTCTTCAGGGAAAGCTCGGACTAGACTTCCGTGTGAAACGTTGGAATTATTTGGTTTCAAACCCGCTGTGACTTACATAAATACAATGTATATCTAATGTCAACCTTTTACTTAGCGCCTAATATTTGCCATACTATACGATTATTGATTAGTTTGATGACAAAAACAAACCAATACAGAATGTAGCTCAAAAGTACAGAGAATCAATCTGCCACATTTCACGATTACAGAAATAGTAAATACATGGTTAACGCTTATTTATGAGACGGTCAGTCAGTTTAGGTCCTTGCGTCTTATTACTGTTTAACCTTCGTAGTTGATCGTATGCATCAAGTCATTAATTTGTATTGCTAAAAGTGATACTGGAATTAAATATTGTCTTGGATACAATAACGAACTACTAAATGAAATATATAATTATCAATAAGACGAAGTACAAACCGTCGCATTTAATTGAACAAAATAATGTAAGTGATCCGATTGAGGTGGGCGCTTTTACAGGTGTTGAATTAACCTTCGTTCTGTTGTGACCTAGTTTACATGCTGGTTTTGTTTCCCTGCCATTCCCGAAATGGGCATACATGTTTTCTGTAGGTTACCATTCCCGATACTTTTTCAGAAGACCAGGGTAACATTAAAAACCCAGTTCATGTTTGCGAATAGTCCTCTCAAATATTATGATAAGAGTTTTACGAGGTATTGATTGAATATAAATTTTTCTGGAGCTTTAATTCGTTGGCTTAAACGTTTGACTTTCAAACTAACTGTCCTGAATTCAAATCCGGGCTCAACTACTTTGGTCTGCTCAAGTTGGTCGTATCGTGACCTCCCCCTGATACGTTTATCTCATTCCTTATGAAATAAACCCAATATTTGGTAGGTGGCTAAAGTAATAAACTATAATTTTATCGTTTGATTACCGCTACCTTCATGCTGTGATAGGTCTTTCATATCACAATGACCCAACAAGGTATGCTGGTTGGAACATTTGTTCCTTGAGATTCTACTATTAGAGAAAGGTTCATTGGATAGAGATAAAACAAACAACTGCTCTGTATTGTAGGTACGAAAGTGAAGGGACGTGTGACAGCATTAATCTGTCTCTCCTAGATGACTAGCAGTACAATGATGTACTGCTTTCTCTATAGGAAATGAGTATGAGAAAAGACTGGCGTCAAAAATATTACTATCTTCCCTGTTGATGATACAGATTTTGTAACCGGATTAAAAACAAGCAAACTTAAATCCCAAGCTTCGTAAGAAGTTTGTGTGTGACTGTCCTCAAGCAGATGTCCTTTAGGTACCGGTCACCTGGCACTAATCACTTTTTCATTTCAGACAACTTCTAGAAACAGCTTCCTCAATGCGAGCAGCTTAGAAGTGCCAACTGCCCACACTCTTCTGACAGCATACAAAACCCAAATAAGCATATCGTATCTTCATCACCTATATCTCCCCCCTTTCCATTACCTCATTATAACCGACATCAGGTCGCTTATGATTTCTCTAACTTATTTGCTACCTATCCAAGGCAGTAGAATACGTTCCCTACTTTCCTGAAATCACTCTACCAATTTTCACTTTGAAGCTCTTAAGTTTCTAGCGATATATCGAGCAGAACAGTAGGTGTTTCTTGCCAATAATCGAAAGCCAGAGATATCTACTGTGTTTTTCAAGCGCACTCACAAACCCTAAGCGTGTTTATTCGCTTGGTCTCATATGGCCGGTGTATCGGATCTGCCAAATTCACTTAACTAATGTTCAGCGATTCAGTATCTAGCTGCAGTGGGCTCATTGGTGCGGGTATATCGTTAAGTTCTCTAGTAAATAGTCCACTTTTCAAATAAATTCCAATCGACTGACATCTATGCTCTATCTAACTGGGTGGATCTGTAGGAACAGGAAAAGACTATGAAGCCTGTTCATAATCTCTATCTACACGCCTTCCAACTACCAAGGAAACTGACAAGAAAAACTGTGTTAAGTGAGACCATCATTCCAAAACACTGTTTCTTAAAAAATCTCGAGACAAATGGCTAAAACATTAGGCGGGAAACTTCAAAAAATAACACTTTATCAACCAGATATCCACTCTCCAGCATGTTTTGGGAAATGGACGCCGAATATATCATATTTCTTTACTTCGAGAAATTCTAAATTGTCGATGTAGAGGTTTTGTGACAGTGTCTGACGGTGAAGAGATTACTGAACAAGTGTGTAATGCTAATCAAGGCTCTCTACTCGAACTCATCCAATCGTGTAGGGGAGAGTTATCGTCTAAAGTGATGATAACTGGGGATGCTCACTGTTACCATCCTTTTTAATTTTGATATGTACATACGACTGGACGTAACCCTAGGTGCCATTGACCTAACAGGGTTTAACTTATTCTCAAAAGGGCACTTAGTTAGCTCGGATTTCGTTGAGCAAGTATGTTATGAGAATGTAGTCTTCTGAACCATTTGAGCTAAAATCTTAGTGTGTGTTTTTGAACTTTCCAATGTCAGACGATGTTTCAGAATTTATCTGCATCGACTCCTGGTTTAAGGATAGCGAGTGAATTGGTAGAATGTGTTTACCAGTTTACTTAACTTGGGAAGTTGCATCAACCCGAACGCGGTGATTGCTGAAAAAATCTCGTATGCAATTCAAAAGACTATTTCCAGGTTTGTCAACTTGCATGATATCCAACAATCTGTTAAAGGACTAGTATGCTGCTCGGGAGGCCATTCTGTCATATTATGCGACTCTGACACGTGGTCACTGAAAGTAGAAGGAATGCAGAGATTATACGTCTTTGACTATAGGTTTCTTCCTAGCATTTCTCATGTATGGCTGAAAGGCTGAGGTCGAGATTAAACAAAGAGTGGTTACTAGACAGGCCGACAAGTTAGTCTATGGTGTTGTGAACTTTCAGTGACTGAGGTAGCTTGAACATGTACTGCACATGTCAATCCACTACCTGCCACAACTTACAATGTTAGCCGAAGTGGGGTTGGTTTGGTAGAAGTCTCAGGGTATCAAGATGAACGATTTTTCACCAGTCCGTGAAGCGTTTACTTGTTGGCCTGAGTTATGTAGATAGGTATTGTCTGCCTGGTTGGTTTCCGCAAAATAACAGGAATCATTAGTTAAAAGCTGTTGGTGATATAGCTAAAAATCAGTCACAATTGCCAAGATGTATTTACTCCTTGACATCTTCGGAGCTGAAATTTTTTCACTAACCTTCATTTTTAAAAATTTATTTCTCCAGACACCTTTGTCAACTTTGGAAACAAGTGATATGAATGTCACTTTTTCCTTTGCATGCTACTGTTTAGTTTAGCAGCTTGTGCCATTGCGTTTCTGTGAGTTTCTACGTGGATTTGTCTGCGTCTATTTTGAAATTTAAGATTCTTTAACAAGTTCGCTGCTAACGTCTTGTAGATTGTCACTTTGTGAGTAGTTAAAAAGTTTTTATGTTTCGAAAGCTGGGTGGAATTTTTGTTGAAAGTGTTGGTAGATAAAATCTCTTTTAGTATTGTGAAAACTAAGGTTTTGTGTGACTATCCGAGTCCAATTCATCGTGCCATTTTTGTGTTTGTAAGTGACTAGACATATAATGCTTTAGCCATGTAAACCTATATTTTGAAGTCTAGGGATTCTTATATGCTACGTAGTCATTTATCTTTATACAGGATTATAGTACATTTAGTAAAGATGCTATCTAGGGAAGTCTACCATGTGATGGTACACTCTTAAATACTTAAAACGGTCATGTAAAACTGTTCTCGCCTACCGCAGCATCATTACTTTCTTTGATAGTCTTTCACCTAACTTTATTCTGTAGTAAACATTGTTTACTTGGCGTAGAAACTCAGTAAAGTAACAGAAATACAATCTTAGAATAGTGATCTAGATCGATATTACATAGTCTATATTAGCTTTGTTGTTATCGTACGAATCATGTAACCCAATGTTTGAAGATAGTGCCAAATATAGACGTATAGGCAAACTGGTCAGCACATATGTTAGAGAAGTGCCTCGATCCAATGCGCCACACTTCAGACCAGCACAGAAAGAAGAAGAGAACGGAGGTGACATATTAAAATGAACGAGGAGGAATCTAAAAGCCATGTAGTAAATTCATGAAGTGTAACATACAGTTGAGCCAGGTCAGCGTGTGTCGATACAAAAATTAATGTACTAACTTACGTCCTTTAGCCTTTATTCTACGTCTATCCTCAATATTGCTTGTTGCATGGTTATACCAAAGAATAAGTACTACGAGAACGTTCATGGTAAAAAATTGCCACTTATTCCCGTTTAGTGACTATAGTGCACAATCGTATATTAGGACAGAGCGTATTGCTAAAATGTGCTTACTATCCTCAGTTTTGTTGTTGCTGTTACCTATTGACCGACCATCCATCCATCTTACGGTATTAGACATCTAGTTTTCTTATGGTTATCATCTTCAATAATTTATACCAGTACAATGGGGATTCCTGTGATCTCCATACGGTATCTGGTAACTCACTATCTCTCAGTGGTTTTCTAACTTCATGCTTAAATCTCCTGTGGGAAACTCACAGGTAATTTCTTGTTTTCAGTCGAGACAGGTTACCAGGAGCACATCCTTCTCACTGATAGTCTTGCTAACCGTGTCCCTGTCTTCGATAAGCGTAAACTACTGCTGAACATTGCTAGTTACAGACGCTTTCTTAATCGCTTTCGCCATCTGCAGTTGTTCGTGGTCATTTTGAAAGCTCTTAGTCAACATTTAAACTACTTTACTCTTCATTGTGACCAGATCCCAGTGGAATGAATCTTCTCACATCAATCAGTTTGATTGAGGTTGCAGAAACCCATTAGTTGTTGCTAACCTTTGGTTGTAGGTTACTAAATATCTTTGCTACTGTTTCGAAAGTAGACTGAATAAAACACCAATCCTCATCGGAATGAGAATAACTGACATGTTCTCATGCCTGACTACCTATGTAGCATATTTATTGTACTACGCTATGAGTAACACTAATTACTTTACCCTTAAAGATATACCTGATGTCTTCATCTTCTGCTCAAACACAGACAAATTTTTTAATCGTTTGTTTTCTTTGTCAATCAAGAGGCAGACAAGTACCTGCTCAGACTAACAAATGACCAAAGCCTAAACATCAATTCTAACGAAAGCAACAGTCTTACACTATTCTTTCCCAAGGACGAAATGACGCGATATAAAGTTGAAGATCTTCTTTATTAGAATTGTGTAAACAGTTCGGTTTTTCCAGAGAAGCAGTGACTCTTGGCAAAAATCATCCTCCACACTTTCCAAACTGCAGTCCATGTTTTTGTAGGTAGAGACTGAAGCTAGGCATCGACGGTTTTCACTTTGTTTTTTGATTCTTTCAGATGTCACCGATGATTATTAAATAACGTGTGTTCTGAAAGTACACTAATGTTACGGAAACTAGGCAGCAATTATCAGAATTGGGTCGTGTATTCCAGTATTGGAGATGACACTAATTAGTGGTCTGTCATTCCAGAGTTTATTTTCTTGAGACCTATTCTCAGATTTGATATAGGGTTCGGGCGCTGGAAGCTCCACTATAAGATTGTTAGTTTATATTTAGTTAGAAAAATTGAAATGGTATTGGGCTTGTTTGACTGTTCACCAATGTTTGGATGTTAACAGGGTTATAATTCTGTGTGGCAACAATTTCCTTTACGAGATGGAACGAAAACAAAGGAACCCACATAGGTGATCAGAGGGTTTTTATGTAGTGCTGAAAACAGTGAATTAATTTTGTATGATTGCGGAGCGTAAGTTTAGTCTGAATACATACTTAGAGATCCTTATTATCGATGACAGAAAGTCGTAGAACAAGAGGGCTGCACACAGTTATGAGAATCGACCTTTCTGAACATATCTTTTTTGGGTGCGAAGGCAGCAGTGCTGGAATAGTATTCGTATGCAGGCAACACCTTACTCCACCCTCAAACTCCTACGTTAGCAAGGAATAGATCGCTTGCTGATTGAAGTATGTTACTCCACATTGAAGTACTAACCGTCAGTTGCTCTGAAACCAGCGACGTTGGTGTTTCGGTTTTTCAAGTCGTAAATAAAGCGATTAAGGCTTGTGAAAATATTATTGTTTGCCGATTGTCATTTTTAGCCTCATCATTTTATAATAGTATGTCTAATGTTTTTTCTCTTTTATGTCGTCATAGTTTCATGTCTACTCTTCCAATTATTTAGCTTTGCCATTGATTTGCTTATGGAGATCTTCCTTTACTTTTTTTACGCCACAAGGGTTGAGCTTAACGTAGGAGAATCTTTAGTTGACATAAAGAGAAGTGGTTGAACACTCGGATCACTTCAATTGCTGGGAAAGTTGAATTATTGGACTCTTAGAAGTATTAACACAGTCTTTGGGTCACTCGTTAGTTTAACGGATGTAGCATAGTAGCATTTTAGTCTTTTCGCAGCAGCAAACAAAGATGTTCGAGGTGACCAATTGCTCTTTTCTGTGGTCAGAACCATAGAAACATCAGATTTCTTTTGTGTCGTATACAATGGAAAATGTTTGGCATATTACAAATACTTTGACCATTTCATGAAGAAAAACTTTCCATACTGATTGAACTTGGTAAGTAGGGAACTATTACAATGATAGTGTAGATAATATTACGGTCGCTTATTAGCGAAACCATTGGATGAGTATCCCATCTATTAATGATATCATTATTGTGATTGTTCATTTTTACAGTGACTGATTGTACTACTTGTTTTTCTACATATATTAGTCTCTACCCGATGAAATTACACACTTGTCAAAATTACGTATTCTGGATGTGGAGTCGAATCTGTTGGAATCCCTTCCTAATGACCTATCTGGTTTAACATCATTACAAGAACTGAATATACTCTGTAATCGATTGAAAACGTTTCCAACCAGCATAGGGTAAGTGATTTAACCATTCATTTATGAACGTTCGTTTTATCAAATCTAATCTCTATCGCATGTTATTCTTTAGTTGTAGTTAGTATTTCATGTATGTTGTATTTATTTATGATGTTGTCGACTACCAAGTGAGTGCTGTTTAAGGTTTTTTGACTATCCAGCTATTGAACAAAAGATGTTTAACAAAGAGTTACTCTTTTCAACAATGTCATTCCCAGGCTGCACAATCGCTTATATATATATACAATTCACACTATAACAGAAAAAATGTTTCATGAAATATTTTTGAACGGAGTTCAGCTGAGATTAAAAAATCAGGTTACAAGAAAAATTATGTAATGTTTGAAATACTAATGAGAAGACTTACCAAGATCGGACTAATATTTGGTTACTAAGTTAAATAACGTAACATGGTGAATGCAAAGAGAAATCAGAATTATAGAAGTGTAAAGATGAGAGGATCTGAATGAAGTGGTTTTTGAAGGTAAAAATGTTCTTATAGGTTATGTCCATTGCAACTTGAGTGACTGGACAAATTTCTTTTGAACGCAGAGTTCAGGCTTCAAAATATTAATTACCATGGCTTCCGCAATTTGAAGGAGTTTTTGGCGTACATCTTTCGTGATATTTGTGTGAACTCTAAAAATTATCCTAAAGCTGTTTCCTACACTTACCAGGTGGTCATAATCGGTCACATGTTCTAGAATAGAGTTGTGAACTGTTCTCTTTTCCCCATTGTAGAACCAGGCTGGCATGTGTTAAGAAATGCGCTTGGAAAGCGAACGCTGAGTACGGCCGATATACCTTACTCCACAAAAGCAGGTGAATTGATGAGCACACATCAAGGTGGTCAAGGGAGCTAGCTTATCCTTTGCACATAATCGAAGCATTGGGTACGTGGAGAAAGTTAGTCTAAGTTTGACAGCATAGTACGTCTTTCTCAAGCAGCATGTCTTAATATATCTGCTGATATGTCTCCGTTGAACTGTAAGCTGATGAAAATAAGCTTCTTAGGAGCTGTGGGAGCGGAATCATTATTTGCTTCCAGCTATTACTTGAATTCCTGTGGTAAAACTGTATTTTCATAATATGAGGGTTTTTTCCCGATTTGTAGCGATTGGCATTCGATTTCAGACGGTGGTTACAAATAGCATTAAAAAACGTTGTGTAGAGAAATCATATTCACATGTTGACACTTATTCTACCTACTTTTAGAAATTTCAGTCACTAAAATTGGTTACATTGCTACCCCCCCCCTCTTCCTTCCATTCAGTAATATAAATATCTTTACAGTTGAAAAGCTTAACTAACGAAAACAATTTTTGATTTCACTATGTGAAAATACCTGAATTCTGCCTCAGAAACTTGACTATTCTTGTAGGACTACTGTTATTCTTATTGGTTTGACAGCAAAACGAAATATGGAAATACCACAATTTATAGTGTTACCATTTATTTTCAGTTAAATAATTCAAAGCATCAATATTATTACCTAAACTCGCCTTCAAATAATTTTTAATCATTTGGTCCCCCGTGATGAGTTCGCATAAAGCAAGTTGAATTAGATTTTGCAGAATAAAATGATCACATTTTATTTCATGGATTTTAACTAGCTGCATACAGCCCTAAATTACAATGGTTTTTAGAGTGGAATTAAACAACAACAACAACATACAACTATAAAACATTGAAGTTATGATCTAGTAATCTTTATATTTTTTTTGTTGGTATACAGCTGATGAGCATCTATGAAATTAAATGTGATACCATTTTATTCTATCTCTTTATGCCGTTTTCGAGTTCTTAGTAAAATTTTACGTAAGCAGTTAACATTTAGAAACTGTGGGAACGAACCAACCAAGAAGCTATCACTCAACAAATATGCAGAAGGAAGTAGAGATGGATTGGGCATACACTGAGAAGGCCAACTGGGGACATCACGCGTCAGGCCAGGCACTCGAGTGGAACCCAGATGGGAAGCGACGAGTTGGGCGTTCGAGGTGAGAGTGACATGGAGGAGATCGTGCGAGGAAGAAACGAGAGCCTGTGGACTGTTGTGTAGCCAGGTTCAAAAGTTTTCCGGGAAGAGAATGCACTGGAGACGTGCTACTGAAGCCCTATGTTCCATTAGGAACCCAAGGGATAAATAATAATAATAATTAACATTTAGCCTTTGTTGTACTTCGTACTCATTGCGCAGCTTAGCAGACATAGTTTTACACTAGAAAGGCCATAAAATATACATTGATTGGTTAGGGGAGAGCAACCAATTTCATGTTTTTATAGTCCTGAGGGCGATCGATTCGTATCGATCCTTTTTGCAACATAGCTACTAGGCTAGGAGGCTGAGCATCACGGTGCTCATTGATAGATGTCAGTTGGTTGGAAGCAATCTATTGGAAGCCCTGAACCTAGGTTTCGTGCTTGTTGGCACTTGTCAGTAAGATGTATCTGAAACCTCGACGGAACTGACTTCAAGCCTGAGATTCAAGCCTAGGTCACTAAGTGTTGTAGTCAACGACGTTATCACTGAGCTATTCGAATCGTGATTGATCTCCTGTAGGACTTAGATACATACATTGGTTGGTCATGGTCCTACTTAAGATCAATTGTGGCCCGATCAGCTCAGCGGTAACGTCACTGACTACAACACCGGCTAACCTGGCTTCGGATCACCGGCCGAACATAAGTTCCGTCAAGATTGTTAATACGCCTTACTGATAAGTGACAACAAGCATGAAACCTAGATTCAACACTTCCTGCCGATTACGTCCAACCAACCAACAGCTACTAAATATTTCTACCAGATGAGTTTGAATGTAATAGTATAATGCGCATCGGGAGTTTCTGAAAAGGAAGTTGACAATAGGTTAAACCAAACACTATTACAAAAAAAACTGCAGGAGCATCTATAGAAGCTTAAAAAGGTGGTTAATTTGATAGTCATTTTTGTGTGGTTGATGTAATCTTTAATGCGTTTCCCATCTTTATGATATAACGGTGTTAACACTGTGTTTATATGTGTATATGCGTGTGTGTATTTTTGTGCATTGGTCATGATCTTAATTTCTTTGTATTTATCTACTACATATTTCACTCTATATTTTACAGACAACTTACTAAACTGAAAGTTATCATGGCCGGTGAGAATGATATTAATGAAATCCCAGTTGAAATAGGTATGTGGTGTCGGTTTATATATTTAAATGTATCTAATAGTAGTCCATTTTTCATTTTACTCTATATTTTAAAGACTTTTAGGTTCTCTTATTGAGTTACTATCAATTAACAGACAGTTAAATTTTCTGTCGTCATTTCTATTGTATTCTGTTTCTATCCATCTAAGTGTTAACGAATTGTTAGATTGGTAGATTTGCTTCCATTTAATTAATAACTTCGTGTGCTACTACTTCTCTTCTTATTGCTGCTTCATCTTCTTACATTTTTGCTGACATACGGTGTGAACTACCGAAATGCCATTTTGCAGGTTGCTGCTTTCTCGATTACCATGTGGTCATCATATACTCTTAAACTTCAGATTTTATCGATCAATTTTATGGATAGTAATTTGTGTTTGATTAGATGTTGAACCTTTAAGAAGCAATCGGTGATCAGCCAGTCAGTCAGTATCACATAGAACTTGATGTTCCTACGTACTGACCCAAGTTGTCATACCCCATATCACCATATGAAGGGAGAATGCATCACTGTGAAAAATAAGGAAATAGGGAAGGAAATTGTTTTTAGGAAAACAAGAAGGAATGAGGCAGTAATGAAGTTTGACTTGATGATTTGGATAAAAATTAGAAAGGAAAGATGGGTAAGGTTGACAATAACCTGAGGAAATGAATACTGATAGATCTATGAGGGCGGTTGACAGTCGATAGGCACCTGTCTAGCTCTATTTACAACCTCTGAGCAACTTCAGGATTCGTTAAAGATTCCCAATTACTCAGTTACGTGCTGAATTCACAAACTTTTTGTTATGTGACTGCTTTTTTAGATTTTGATAAGGTGTATTCTTTCGTCGTCTGATAACACCCTATACCATACTCACTAGTCCTACGCGTTGGTTAAATTTCATCAAGCAGTTTTGTAGTGTGGCTAACAAATTAGGTTAATTAGTGTCATAGTACATTCTTCTCATAGCCGCATGACTACTACTGTCTGCATTATAAACTTGATCCATAGAATTGAATTGGCACTTATGTCCGGGTAGCATGACATCGTTCATTATCTAGTGGACTGATCAAGATGATCAGTTTTATTTATCCCTTTTTATTCGAATATATTTTAAGCTTTGTTCAAAATAATGTAAATATTTGTGATAACAATGATTATCGCTTTGTATTTGTTAGTTCCAGTTAAAGACCATTAGTCACAACTTTGTAAATACCCTAAAAAAACCAACACTTCCCGTGAACTATATACCATCTAGTAAATGCTAATTAACACCCTGTGTATTACTACATTATTTTATCACAAAGATTTAGACCATAATGTCTGAATGCAGTAAATTATCTTAGAACCTATTACTATTAATCGATATACTTGTGATTCTCCGTTGTTTTTATTGGATGAAGTTGTTCGACATCTATCGCCATTTTTCGCTCCTATGCAGATGCCTCAAAATTGCCTGAATTGTAATTATGATTATTTAAATTCCTCTGCTATCTAGAACAAAAAACAAAAATTATCCTAGAATCGAATACTGATAAATTTAAGGTGTTTCTAAAGTCTATATTCCACAAAGAGTACAAAACTCTTTTAAATATAGTTGAACTTCGAATACTTGGAGTATTTATTTATCGTTAGTGGTATATTTATTTCAGTTGTGGTTAATTATCATGGTTTTATATTTTTCTATTGTATATGATTAAACTCAGTGCACCAATTGTCTGTCTGTCACTTATGTCATAAGTGATGTAAATAAAGTAAAGATGTTGGCGCTTATTATTATTATATTATTAGTCCCTTGGGTTCCTAATGGAACATAGGGCTTCAGTAGCACGTCTCCAGTGAACTTTGTTCGCCGACATCTTTTGAACCTGGCTCCATGACAGCCCACAAGCTCTCATTTCCTCCTCACACGATCTCCTCCATGTCACCCTCACCTCGGACGTCCAACTCGTCGCTTCCCATGGGGATTCCACTCGAGGAACTGGCCTGACGCGTGATGTCCCCAGTTGGCTTTCTCAGTGTATGCCCAATCCATCTCCACTTCCTTCTACATATTTGTTGAGTGATATCTTCTTGGTTGGTTCGTTCCCAGAGCTCCTTGTTGCTTATTCTTTCCGATGTTGGCGCTTACCGCGACACTATTGAAATGAAATAGATGACTACTGTGAATCTGCTTAAGCATTTATATGTAAAGTATGAATGATTTCACATATTGTTTTCTCATATGTTATCAAAAGAAGTGGTTTAATATACACCAACTTTTAAGAATCATTCAATGTAAGTCAAAGAATTTGTCTTTTATCATAGAACTGAAATTCTGAATTATACTAACTAGTGAAAGTAATCAAAATAGACTGATTTTGCTTTGTCCTTACTGATAGGCTTAAGATAATATTATCTAGTTGACTAAAGCTAGTAAATTCATTGTAATCAAGGGTTAATCGGCTCGGTTTCGCTACAACCGACAACAGCCTCTATTTCTAGCTAATCAGTGTTCATTAAAGTCATTTAAACTCGTATTAAAATCCTATCAATGATCTAACCATTAGTATGAGTATAGCTGGGGTTATCTTTTTAATAAAACGGTGAACCGTATCACCTTTGGTGGTCAAGTTAGACGATGCTAATTTACTGTGTATTACTAGTTTATAATCTGATGGCAGGTTAGGTATACTGAATATATATATATATATATATATATATATATATATTCGTCTCTATGGGGTCAACTATGTTAGGTGAGTGCCCACTCATTGCCTTTTGCAACCTAGTGATAGAATGGTGATTCGCTCACTGTGAAACATGATGTTTTTGTGCTCGATGCATTGAAGTCGTTGGTGCATACTACCGTAAAGACCCAAACTACAAAAAATTAGTTCTCCAGTCCTCTCTGGTTTTCACTGGTTCTCTTATTGATATTGATCCATTATGAAGACGATTTTCAAATCAATGAATCCCTTAAAACGAAAATCAGAATTTGTGTTCCTCTGCTTCTGTATTCTGGACATTCATACTTCTCTGTAGTGATAAACATAATGAATATGTCCATTATGAACTGCCATAACAGCAAATAGCATTATCATTAGGAATTTCTCATTCATTAGAGTAATCGCTGGACCTAGATCCACAGTTCTATTATGTATACCTGGAAGAAGGAAATATATCCAAAAAGTTATAATTATGAGTGTAGTTTTGTGTTAATGCTTTTTTGATTTGGAACTTTCAGCCGCACCAAATCAGTTTACAATATCTTTAACAGCTGCTGTACAAAATTATATTAATGATGGTCAGCAATGGAATCCAGGACGCTCGTTTCGTCCTATTTACGGATAGTTAACTGAATATGCCTGCCTCCCAGTGAGCGATATTCTCCCCTTCCTCTGAAACTTGAACCCAAGACGGATCGATTCAAACCTCACACCGTCATCCACTATACCACCTAGTCACTATAGGCACTGCTTGTGCGACGGGTATAGTTATATTGTCGCTTTTGAAGGTGGTAGTGGTGGTTTCTTGTTGGTCTAGTGGATAGTGATCAGTCTTGGTTTCGAGTCTCGGTGGGGAGGGGAGTAGGTACATCCAGTTGGATTGTCCCTCATAGTATGGAAAGCGTATCTTCGATTCCACTACTAATCGCTATCCATCATTACTACAAAATTGAAACGACAAGCAATATTGAGGTATCTGGGCACGAGTGCATATGCTAATAGAGGCCAATCAATTCGGTCATGTCATCAACGACACAATACAACCAACGATATAAACTATACAATATTGCCTGAAGTCTGTTCATCACACCTAATGGTTTCATAGGTAATAATGAAAATCACTTGACTGAAGCTACTATAGATGTACACATATATATATAGAGATATATACGTATGTATGTATAGAAAATGTTTCGTTTTTTTGTAGATAATATTCATTAAATTCAATTTACCCTATATAACCTAGTCCATAATAATTCTGATAATATTATAATATGATCAGTAGTCTCTGTCTGTTGAATATTTGACAATTTTACTAATTTATACATTTGACCTGAAAATTATGCATTATATTTTTCAGAGTAAATTTAAACCCATTGTACTGTATCAATAGTGCTTAGTTCCTTGATATGAAATAGTTAGGCAATAAATCAGTTTTAATGATAATTCAACATTATATGAACATATATCAATCAAAGAAGCGTAAATTTTTGACCTATGTACATGAAATTCCATTGATTGATTAGGTGATTTTTTTGCTGTTGTTGTTATTTTTATCAACTTAATAGGTTAATTAAATTACAAAATAATTTCAAAGAATATATAACATAATTATAATTGTAATGGTAGATAGATAGTAAGGCTTAGCTCTATATTCAATTTGTTTTTATTAAATATAATACATAGTGATAAAGTATTATTCATTTGATGGCGTTTCCAACATCTGATTTTTATAATCATATCACCTTATATTCGTTTGTTTAATGGTAATAGAATTTTCCATATGTTGAGTAATTCCTAATATGTGTATTGGGTGTTGATTCGATGAACAAAGATTCAGTAATCAATCTCTTTTCGTCTTCACCTAATTCTGTTGATCTTAAGTACATTGGTTTAATTCTTCCTTATTGTATGATTGTATGTATTAATGCATGCATGTATTCTAATAGCTGAGTGTTTTTTGGACTATTGACTCTATCATTCTGAGTTTCATTCATTTCGTATGTTCCGGTAATCTAACTCATTCCAGTCGGCTGGTTTGACCTATTTACTTGACCTCATGGTAGATTAGATTATTTTACTTAATTGTATCTATTGGATCCTTATGTTGGTAAAGCTTATATCTGAATGAGTTTGTAGGTTTGAATGACACCTTGATTCCAGCTTTGTTAAGAATTCTGCGTAAAGTCTCTGATGTTCCTTCCCTAAACCCCTTTCTACTCGTGTTGTCATTATTATCCATATTCATATTTATTATTATTAATGTTTGTCCCATGGTTTCCTATTGAAACATAGGGCTCTTCAATAGCACGTCTCCATTGCACTGTGTCCTCTGCAATCGTTTCCTCTTTGGATT
This sequence comes from Heterobilharzia americana, assembly GCA_944470555.2. NCBI lineage: Eukaryota > Metazoa > Platyhelminthes > Trematoda > Strigeidida > Schistosomatidae > Heterobilharzia > Heterobilharzia americana. Next base: position 81,828,804 of record OX104129.1, read on the forward strand.
CCACTCGAGGGCTTGGCGCGTGATGTCACCGAATGGTTTTCTCAGTGTATGCCCAATCCATCTCCACTTTCTTCTGTATATTTCTTGGTTGGTTCGTCCCCAGAGTTCCTTGCTGCGTATTCTTTCTGGCCATCTGATTTTCAGTATCGAGCTAGCGTAGGCGGCGGTTGTTGATGAATGTCCGTAGTTTGTTGGGAACTCTTTCCGTAATGCACCAAGTTCCTGAACCATATAAGAGCACTGACTAGACTGACATTGATGTTGAAAATACGAATCTTGTTTACGCTTTATGCCGAGTGGAGTAGATTACCACACTGGTTTCAGACTAATGAGAGCTTGTCTTGCTTTTCCGATCGTGGCTCATTTGACGTCCTCGCCTGTGCCACTGACTGTAGTTGAAACGATGGTGCCTAGATGGTTGGTGAAAGAGACTACTACTTCCATTAGGTTTCTCCCGTTGATGCTGATTGGTGCTTGTTGTTGTTTGTTGAATGTCTTCATCACCTCTATCTTCTCCACGTCCACCTGAAGGAAGTCCCATCTTCACTACCTCTTCTGTGAAGTTGTTGGTTTTTGCCTGTAGATCTTCGAGTTTGTGCGACAAGACATTAGACATAAATCATCATCGTTGGCGAAATCGAAATCTTGTTCTGTGGGTGTTTTCATCGGTCCGGTCAGCGTATGCCCATCTTCTCACTGCTCACAGTTTGTTGCATGATCCAGTCTAGTCGACGACAATGAGGGAGATCATTGATGATAGTAGGTGGCAGCCTTATGTTAATCTTGTCTTCACTTCAGAGGTGCTACTTAGCTTTCCATTGTGAATGAGTTGGCATGTGGCGTCTTCATATAGTTGTTGAATGAGGTTGATGAAGGTTTGTGAGAGTAAAAGTGTAGTGTTGAAGTAGTTTGCAACTTACTTGTTGATGGACGTTGTTGAAGGCGTTTTCAAAGTGGATGAAGTTGAGGTAGAGAGTTGACTGCCACTCTGCGCTCTGTTCTATGATGATTTTTGTGGTGCAAATTTAAAATTCAATCATGCATAGTTCCGTCGCACGAATTTCAGAATGTACTTCTCACATTCTCTTCTGTTAATTTCAGTGTTCCTACTCACTCACTGGATGCGTTTCTGGTCATCCAAATGCTCCAGGACTGTTCTTCTGCGATACCCTGGGCTAATAGTGGGGAGTAAAGTCACTAAGTGCGTTTAACACTTCACCTACCCGGGAATCGAATCAGCCCTAGTCCATTGGTCAGTGCTCCACGAAATCTCTGCTCGGATACAAATTTCTCGACTGGTTTTTGCCAGCCCTACTCCAACTGTGGCGCCGCTGCAATATCCGATTGTCCATTAAGAGTCGAGTGTTCTGCGTCTCAGTTCTCTCTGATCTGCCGTATGTCTGTGAAGCGTTGCACATGACATGAAAAAACTTCTAGTTTTTGGTCACCCTTGCCCTCTTGCATTGGCTGTGTATCATGGATTCACCACACGAGTAACATTGAAGTCATATGCAGAGTTTTAGGAAGAGGAGGAAAGTCAGTTTATGTGGTTGTTAATTTTCATCGACTTAGATGGCTAGGACATAGAAAGGCATCTTAGTGGTATTTACGGGATCCCATGCCAACGAACAGTTAACAGTGATCGTCTGTTGCAATTTCGCTCCGACAATCATTTGTTTCTGGCCAGCACTAACTTCAGGCATAAGAAGAGACACCGTCTCACACGGCGTCCTCTGAGATCAAACTGACAATAGGGACAGATAGATCACACTGCTATTGATCATCGTCGGAGAGGATTGGTGTAGGATTGCAGTTTTTTTTGGAGTAAAAGTTTGGTAAAAGTTTGGACTTTGATAAAGCGTTAGTACTCCCTCGCGTATCTCTGGGCCTTCCTTGTCACAGGAAACAAGCGATAGTAAAGCCTGTCTATGGTCGATAAAAACATCAAGTTTGTATGAAGAGAAGCGGTAGCCAAGCATTTATCTCAACGTGACAGCAATGCTCATCCTGAGGAATCTTGAAATAATATTAAGTATGCCATGGAAACAGCAGTAAAGACAATTGGTTGCCTACACCCGAAGGTTAGCAAAGGTCATTGGATTTCTGCAACTTCATTCGAACTAACTGATGCGAGAAAAATGATTCCAGCTGGCTCCAACTAAGATGAAGCGCGAAAGAAACTTAAACATAAGTTGACCAAGAGTTTTCGCATCAATCGCGAGCAGTGGTGGTTTCTAAAATTCAGAGAGATGGAGAAGGCATCAGCGTTGGCTAACACTCGGAAACTATTTACGCTTATTAGGGATACCGGTAAGAAAAGGACGATGGTGAGTAAAACCACCACCGAAAAGAATGGACGCTGATAACTTCCCAGGAGAGGCGGGTAGAACTTTGAACAAAACACTGTGAAGCACAGTTCAACTGGTCCTCAACAACCCTTCAGTCGCCCAACATCTAGTCTTCACGTGAACAACACGTTGCTGTCGGTCCTCCAACTCTCCTTGAGGTTGAGAGAGCTGTATCAAACCACACCTGAAACGATACAAAGCAGCAGGACCTGACGGTTTGTTATCTGAAATTTTCGAGGGTGGAGTTAGTAAATTGTTGATTAGAGTGACAGAGGTAATGCATAGTGCATGGGAATCAGAGGTAGTCCTATCAGACTGGTCTAGTTCTCTGCTCATCCCAGTTTATAAGAAGGGGGATAAATTTTATTGTGACAACCATAAAGGAATTAGTTTGGCTAGGATTGTTTCCGAGATCCTAGCGTCCATAGTTATCCGACTCATAATTGAAGCTGGAAAACAGCAAACTTAAGAAAACCAGACAGATTTCAGATAGAGCTGGACGAGAGTGCACTGATCATATTTCCGCCTTCCTCCAGGTTCTGGAACACAGGCATACCTACCGGCCATTGGTGGATACTTTCCATATTTGTTAATTTGAAGGTGGGATTTAGCTCAGTCGACAGTGAGGTTTGAGGGCAGCATCTAATTGTGAAGGTAGTACCGATCGAGTATGTAATACTTATCAAAGCCTTCTGCTCGAAATCATGCATCCGTGTCAGGGCTTATGGAGATTTATCATGTCGTTTGACGACAACTAGTGGTATCAGCCAGGGATTCCTACTATCACCATTCCTATTTAACTTCATCACAGATACATTAATGGACATCACCGTTGGTACGTCCGCCTTCACATGAAATAATATACTCCCTGTTAGTCATCTGATTGATTTGGAGTATAAGGACGATATTGTGCTGCTTGGTGAAAATCTTGTCGAAATGCAGGGTCTTGTGAACGCGTTGAGCGGAAATCTGAGTATGTTTGGCATGTGTTTCGCGCTTGTGAAATGTAAGATGATGCTCCAGCACTGTTGTGCAGTTCGTCTTAGTTCAATCATATGGAGTGAAGTGCTGAATGTGTTGACGACTTCATTTACTTAAGGAGTTGCTACAGCCCCAAACTGGTTAGTTGCTGACGAAATCCTAGCTCGGATACAGAAGGCTCGTTAGGTATTTATCAGCTTGGGTCACCTATGGCATCGGTGAGATATCTGGCTGTCTATCAAAGGACGAGTGAACTATGCTGCAGTCCATCTGTCTTGTTGTACAACTGTAAGACATTGCAGTTTAATGTAGAAGACAGAACTAACACCGGGTTTCGATCACAGATGTCTTCATAGCATCACCCGTATTCGGTGGAACCACAGTGTGAACAACGTTGTGGTCGGTTGTAGGGTATGGAACAAGAAAGTCAAGTCGATTCATGAAGTTCTGAAACTTCATCGACTGAAATAACTTGAACATGTGTTGCTCAAACCAAGTCACCACCTACCTACCTCAACGTGCCATGCTAGGAGGGGAGGGAGTTGAATTTGGTTAGAAGAGGGTTCACGGTGGATAAACCAACACATGACATCAGTCAGTGAAGACTCACTATTGATCTGAGCTGTGTGGTGAGATGTAGACTGGTCTGGTTGAGGTGTCTGAGACAATGAGAATCAGTGGTTGATGACTCTCGGTGACATGATTGGAAATCAGTCACATTAGCTTTTTATTTATTCACTCCTTAACATCTGAAGCTTGAATATTCACACTGACTGTTATCTTTAGATTGTTTTTTGTCTTACTCAAGTTTGTCGACTTTGATATCAGTCTTTTCGTATCCACCTGTTGTGTGTATACTACTGTGAAGTGTGGCAACGTGAGGTGATGGGCTTATGTGAGAGGCTCCATTGTTGATTTTGTCAGTCATTCAGACACATGTTACGCATTCCTACTCACTATCTGCCTCGTTATTTGAAGTAGGTTCAGGCTGACGAAAGGTCAATGGCGATCAGACTAGAAAATGGGACCAACCCATGAAGTCTTTGACTATTGGTCTGAGTCATGTCAGGAGGTGCAGACTAATAGGTTGGTGTCTTCGAGACAATAGAAAACAGTAGTCGTAGACTCTAGATGATATAACTCAGAATCGATGTCAGTGGTGCATATGTATCCATATATTATGTTGATTGTTTGTACTGAATTCGGAATTTTTCTCAGTCTTCCTTTCTCTCTGCTATTGCTTTTTACTGACTATCCTTTCTTTCTTCATCTTTCATATTATTGCTTTGTTACTTGATGTATTGGTATAAGGTGTATGGCAGTGTGGACTGTTACGCAGTGATACATAGTGCTATATTGATGATTACTCCCTAACTGTCTGTTCTTAAACTTTAAGTCTTTTGTAGCTCAATGAAATAGTATTATTTACTGATGATATTTCAAGTAGAATTCAATGCTGATAATCATATGATATGATTATGAGCAGTAAATTCTGCTTGAAACGTCATGAGTAAATATTATTGTTTCATTATGTGATGTAGATTAAGAAGTGATTAATGGAATCATACTTAAATACTATTTCTCCCACTTTTGTAACATAATTAATAGTTTTTATGCATAACACTGATTCTTCACATGATCTGTGCGTCACTTGTTAGATGCCTTTGATAAAACAATAGGATAGTTGTGTTAGCGTAAAGTGATGCATTTTTTTTTCGAGTTTTGTTTCAGTGTACTTTTTTTTTTTGATTTATTGCTCTACATTCAAATTCTTATCTCTATGAAACATTAGTTATATGCTTTCATCAGTGTTGAAAAACTTCTTTGATTGTTACACTACATTCTTACTTACCTACAAACAACGAATGTGCCTTATTATTTGTGAAAAATACACAACTAATTTACTTCGTTTCCACAGTTTATAAACCGTTATTCCATCATAAAAATACTCAAGCATTGTGTTTTTTTTTGAAATATCCTTCCGTATGTCTTGGACAGGTGTGTAATTTAATTTATCGGATTATTTCGATATTGTAAATAACTGGTAATCCATCTTGAATTTATCTTCTGTATTAGTATACTTTCTTTTCTCTATAGATATGAAATGAATCACTAGAGTTGTAGGTATAAATGATCATGTTGACTGACATACGACATAGAATCGATGTCGATGTCAATGTATTTTCCCACGTCTTCTAAGACTTTGAAAGAAGCGAGTATAACAGTCTGAAAAAGAGAAAACGTTTACCCTTGACACTTTAAAGTTCATATTATCAGTTCGAATGTATTTACGGAAGCAAATACAAAAGTTGTACGGAAAGGTGGTGGTTGTCTTAGGTTTTTCTGAAGTGAAGATTCAATGAAACTTTTTACCTAAACACCTAATAGACTTTTGTGTTTAATTTCAACGCTATCAAACCATCTACAGCGATCAGCAGACAACGAAATAAGTAAACAGTTTACATTCAGATAAACTTATGTCTTTGTTAACACTTTTAATGTACTGTATTCTCGTCACTGTTAGTTAACTAGTTTTGTTTTTGTCTTATTCTAATATACCTTAGTAACTTGTTTCATTCAATGAGTGGATTTATTACTAGCATTCATTCACTAATCGTTTATCAAATATTTTGTCAGCGATGATGTAATTCAACCTTAAGCTATGTAGTTTTTTGAGTGACTCGAAAGGCGACCCTTGCAGCTGCTGGAATAACCAATCATATTTCAGTATATTGTCGAGGTTGGTAATTTTTTTATAAAATAAAGCAATCTCACCAGCTGTTACGGTGGCATTTAAAGTCCCTCCCAACCCATTTTGCATGCCCCCTTGACTATTTTCAAGAAGTCTTTCTCTAGTTAAGCATTATTCGTTGTACTAGTTTTGTGTATGTGTGTATATTACATCATGGTATATTTAATCAGGTGTATAGAGTCATCATCATCATTATCAACATAGGACCAGGCATTACTGTGTAACGGTTGGAGTTGCCACACCTCATATCAGCACATCAAGTAAAAAGGTAGTGAGGCGAAGGATGAAGATAAGTGAATTCAGTCAAAAGTAATGTAAAGTACGAGAAAAAGGAAAGAGGAGTGACAAAATAGTGAGATTCGGTATAGCGTTGTTAAGATGAAGATAATGTGTGTATACATGTGTGCCACTGACATCGGTTGTGAGCCATATCACCTAGGGTCTCCAACCACTGGTTCCTCTTGTCCCGTGGACCCCAACCACCTAGTCTGCATCGTCCTACATGGCTTAAACCAACATTCAGAGACTTCATACATTGGTGCCATGTTTTAGTCTGGCCACCTCGGGCCTTTTTCCAGCCTGGACCCACCTCAGTTGAGGAGTTCTCCTGAAATTTATGTATTCATTAAATCCTGCTTTCTATGTACTTATTCTTTGTTTTAAGTTTGTATAGCGAAGAAAAATGTTTTTAAAAGAAAAGAAAAATATTCTGAATCACAATGAGGTAGCTAGTGTTATACGCTCCTCAACAACTAATGTCTTTAAGTCATATCGCCTAAATTCTTGATACATCGCTTTCAGTGTTCCTAAGAATTCTAATTTGACGGTTTACACGTATTTATAACTTTCAGACCATTAGTCAGAGACTTTACAGATTACTATCATCATTTATCTTAGATGGTTCATATTTCATGGACAGATTATCAACTGTTCAACTATATTTCAAATATTATATTCAAACGATAGACTTGTTATATAATACTGTCATGTTTTCTTCGTGACCTCCAGTCTATGAAGTTTATTGACTTTCACTTTTCTACCACTTAGTTTCGTTATACATTGGTTTACCTCCTCATTTCTCGATATACGAATATTGTACTGAAAATTGAAAATACTCAACCAAATCCAATTCGCTTCAGATCTTTATGAAATAATATCTTGAGAGAAGAGATAATTCAGCGAAGAAAATTTTCTTTTTCGACTATATCACTTTTCCAAAGCTGCACAATCGTATATATATATATATATATATATATATATATATATATATCATAAACATATAACAGTCTGTTATAAAACAATAGGGTATAATTACATCATTAACTTAGTGCCAAAAAAAACCGGAATCAAGAATGCGAAGTAGTTGCGTAATAAACTAAGACAGTGGAAATATGGAGGAAGGCAACGAGTTTGACAAGGTGAAAATCGTTGGTAGATAAGAAACGCAAATATTGAGTGTTTACTTGATAGATAGGTGTAAAGAAGGTGAAGAATGAGACAAGGGTAATAATGAAGGTGATAATAATAAACTAATTAATTATAATGAAATTGAAAAAATAAAAGTATTAAGACCATGGTAAGATAAGAGGTTGGACATGCTTCTTCTGCACTCAGAGATCAGGCTTGAATTGATGAATTGCCAATGCCTCCGCTGTGCAAAACTGTCGATGGCGTACTCCTTTTGAACTATTCCGTCTGACATGATAAATGACATTGAAGGAAAATTCTGGTCTAGCTTTATGTCCAGAGTTGACCAAATATTGAAGAATTGAACTGTTGATTGATTTACATTCTTCCCTCGACAACCATGCAGGATAGTGCTCCGAGATCCGTTTGGAAAGCGTGCGCTTTGTGCGGCCTATATAGCTAGCTCCACAGCAGCAAGTAAATTTGTAGACACACATCGAGATGGCCCAAAGTGGCAACTTGTCCTTAACTCACTCCGGAATGAGCTGTTGACTAGAGAAGCTGACCTGCAGTTTTGCAGAGAAGAATGTCTTCTTCAGTGATCTGGACAGTCGATTCTTCAGGATCTCTGCTGCCGTATCACCTTTGAAACCAACGTGCATGAACAAGGTCTTCTTAGGAACTGTGAGTACTCGCTCCGTATTCTGATTTACTTTCAAATTCTTATCTATAAATCTGGATGGATATCCATTTTGCATGAGGATCTTTCATAGTTTAGCTAATTCTTCGTCGATAGTATCACTCGTGGAGATTCTTGAAGATAAAGAATGGATAAGATTCCTCTTTCTGCTGAGAGGCATCCAGCTGTGGAAATTCAAATATTGTCCGTTCCAAGTAGGCTTCCTATAAATTGATCGTTGAAGAGAACCATCTGGTCTTCGTTTCAATAGAACATCGAGAAAATGGAATTCCGAGTTCTCTTCAAATTCTGGTTTGAAGTTGATCGATGGGTGACAATCATTGAACGTTTTAACTACAGTCACAATATCTGTATTTTGATCGATTATGATGAATGTGTCATCCATATATCTTTTATATAGGTAGAAACTATCAACTGTTGAATGCAGCATACTATTCTCTAACTTCGTCATAAAGCAATCAGCCAGCAACGGTCTAAGTGGCGACCCCATAGCAACCCCATCCTTTTGTCTATATAGATCATTGTTGAATTTGAACTGCACATTGAAAGTACATCTTGGAAGCGATTCCTTGAATTTTGAGCTAACAGAAGTTGGAAATATGGACCACTGTATTCTGACCCAGTAGCTCAGCGTACTGACCATGGAACCTGAAGGTCACGGGTTCGATCCCTGGCAGGGTCGTGGGTGCACACTGCTGAGGAGTCCCATACTAGGACGAAACAGCTGTTCGATGTTTCCAGGTTTCCTTTGCTCCTCCAACTGATGTCAGTCTACGATGAATAACAACTTGAAATAACATTTGATCATCGTAGTAAAGTAACGCTAATAAACACTATGTATACATCCACCTCCTATTTCATTTTTCCATATTACTTATCAATAGTAATCACTATGGAACATAGTTCTTCGATGAATTCTATCCGAAGTTATATTGATTTGTTTGTAAATGGAAGACTTAATTGATTGTATAAAAATTACTGAAATCTATTATCTGCTCTGAAAAATGAATATGTCTACATGTATATTATTAGCTTTCTTTGGTGTTGCGTTTGTTTGTTTGTTTGTTTTTCAATGCAGAAGTATAAATCTGTCTACATGTAGGTGTTAAAAGAAACAGAAAATTGTTAGTGAAATAAAACCCAGAAAGACTAAATAATGATATATTTTATCATGTCTAGAATTTGAATCAAAATATAAACCACGTGTTCTCTGAATTAAGGATACTTGTTTTGTTTTCAATTTTCATGCGTAGGTGAATGTTTACTAAATCTTTAACAAAAAGATATTTCTAAATATAAATTGATTGAAAAAAAAAGTTAATCGTTTTTGTGTGTTATAAATATGAATACTTGATTGGTCTTTATTTATTTCATTGTAATTGTGAACGTAAAGAAAAATACTCAACCATAACATTCAGGGATGATTGCATTATATCATGAACTGATAGAAGTTGGAAATATGGACCATTAGATTCTGACCTAATGGCTTAATGGTAACATGTTGACCGCAGAACCCTGAAGGTCATAGGTGCTCACTGCTGAGGAATTCCTATACTGAGACGAAACAGCTGTTCAGTGTTCCCAGGTTATCAGTGTTTCTCTAACAGATATCAGTTCATGATGAATATCAACTTGAAATTAATAAATCCTCACAAACTTTCTCTAAATGAGACTAACTTTATAGTATTTCTATGCTGTTCGACACTATTCATTGCATAATACAAATATTTGAAGTTTTTTATCAACGCAAAACGTTATAATGGCATTGATACTTCTTTTCTTGTCATATAGGGAGTACATCGCCTTCTTGTCTTTTGTTCCGAATGGGTTACAGTCCTACTTCATCACTATTCTTCTTCGTCATGGTTTAGAGTCAGTTCACTTGTAACCACTAGGGTGTGTATGACCTTACACTGTAATTTGTTTGTATAGCTTTTCTTAGGAATAGTGGATCATATTTTATAACCTTAACCGGATGCATCATGCTAAAGATTTCTTGTTCATACTTTTATATCTGATGTTGCACACCATCACTACTGTTCAAGTTCTTATTTCATTTGGAATGCTTTCATCACACAATCTGCATGTATATGGTCATCTGTTCTTATCAAAAGCTGTTGTACATTCCTTACTTCTATCGGTTAACATAATGGTTCAGTTAGATGAAGTGGAAAAATCTTATCACGATAAAATGATTGACCTGTGAAGTTGTATTGGTTAATAGTTGTAGTGGTTCTGCAGACATTTATTGTACTTCACGTTTATGGAGTACATTATTGTGTCAAAATCTTTTACATGGTTACTACTTGAATTGGAATGGCGCTACAGTCTTACAATTTAGAATAAAAAATAAATGATTAACCTGAATCATGTTTTTATACTAATCAACTCACATTGGTCACATTTTATGACCACTAGTTGAGACAGAAAAAGATATTATATAGTGTAATCGCCCTTTAACTAACACCTGAGTATGCCACCGACACTACAGATGCTTCAAGCTGATGACTGATATATCATTTTTTCTTCTGTGTGCTGAGATCTCACAAAGAATCAACGTAGAGCCTCTCACATTAGCCTATCACCTCACGTTGCCACACTTCACAGTAGTATACACACAACAGGTGGATACGAAAAGACTGATATCAAAGTCGACAAACTTGAGTAAGACAAAAAACAATCTAAAGATAACAGTCAGTGTGAATATTCAAGCTTCAGATGTTAAGGAGTGAATAAATAAAAAGCTAATGTGACTGATTTCCAATCATGTCACCGAGAGTCATCAACCACTGATTCTCATTGTCTCAGACACCTCAACCAGACCAGTCTACATCTCACCACACAGCTCAGATCAATAGTGAGTCTTCACTGACTGATGTCATGTGTTGGTTTATCCACCGTGAACCCTCTTCTAACCAAATTCAACTCCCTCCCCTCCTAGCATGGCACGTTGAGGTAGGTAGGTGGTGACTTGGTTTGAGCAACACATGTTCAAGTTATTTCAGTCGATGAAGTTTCAGAACTTCATGAATCGACTTGACTTTCTTGTTCCATACCCTACAGCCGACCACAACGTTGTTCACACTGTGGTTCCACCGAATACGGGTGATGCTATGAAGACATCTGTGATCGAAACCCGGTGTTAGTTCTGTCTTCTACATTAAACTGCAATATCTTACAGTTGTACAACAAGACAGATGGACTGTAGCACAGTTTACTCATCTTTTGATCGATATTCGAATATCTAGTTGGCGAATCTCAAAGGGGTCTTCCATATCCGAGTTGGGATTTCTTCGGCAACCAAGCTGTTAGATCAGCTCCCGAAGTGAAGTAATGAGAACTCATAAACAGCGACTACATTCAAGCTGATAAAGCTTTTTGAGTAACTGAAGTGGTCAGTGTAGTAAAGATAACTGTACTTTTTTTACTTTTCAGAAAATCACTCCTTCATATGAAAGAGTGAAACACTTAAGGAAGTTGAAATTATATATATATATATATATATATATATATATATATATATATATATATATATATATATATATATATATATGTATTCTGTCACCTCTTAGATTACCCTTTTCAGAGGTAAGTAGAATAAGAAGTATTACTATTGAACGATTCTCCCATTACACTCAGGGGCTGTGGCAAAAATAGTTTACTTGTCAAGTATGAGATGTTCGAGTAGATGGTGGAATAAAATGAACTGTACAACCGTTAAAAAAATGTATCGTATAAAAGTAGGATATTTTAGCTTTCAGGTACATTTCATCAGAGAGTCATTTGTGGAGCCAAGCGTCTAACGAATGAGAATTGGTAATTGGTCTCTCACAACATATTAAAAGGTAGCGAGAATCCACTAAACCCTTAAGTCAACTTCTAGAGTTCATTGACTAACATAACTCGTTGATGAGCATAAATAATGTCACCTGCGTGATTACTATCTTTATATCTCTTCGAATATTAATCATTCTGTTATTTCAGCCTGATATATATATATATATATATATATATATATATATATATATATATTGAGAGGGTCTGGAAGTTTCTCAACTTGAACTTGAAGTCTTATATTTCAGGCTCTCTATTGATTCTAGTAAATGGTGAAATGAACTTCTTTGCATAACACTTCAAATCCTAATAAGTACCAACTGTTTCAGTCGAATATTTTAATTATTGGTAGATTTTTCATTGATCAGTGTTATACAACCTTCCCTTCTATCTGTTTACTTATTACTTTTAGGCAGTGTCACAGCACTTCGTGATTTACATTTAAATAATAATCCAAATTTGAACAGCTTACCTGCTGAACTCTCACTATGCAGCAAATTAATTATACTAAACTTAGAAAGTTGTCCATTACGCGCTTTACCTGAACCGATTGTTCAAGGAGGTTCTGCTATGATTATTTATGTAAGTTCCTATGTATACATTTCATTCTAACTGTTGAAAATCAGCCTAATAGGGTCTAGAATATTGACTGACGATAGTTTTTGTTTTTACTATCAGCAGTTCTAAGCCTGTTATTTAAACTGATTTTGTTGTCAAGATTTCGTTTTCCGTCGTGGAGTTAATATACTCTATAAATAACCAGATTTGACAGATATTGAGAAAGTTTGTTCTTTTGAAAGGACTGTGACGTAACGACACTCTTTCACAGGAAAGTCACATTCATTACCCTAACATGACGATTTTTCGTTAAAAATGAGAGTGTGAAGGCGAATACTCAGTGCTTATCTTGGGATTGTTGGATTCAAAGGGTTCACCTAGTGGAGTATGTCAAAAACCTAATTCCTCACTATTGTTAACCGCGGGCTCCTAGCATTCAAAACGGACTACTGGTGTACGAATCTTCTTTGGTCTTTAGCAATCATAAGAATGTGATGCAGAAGGAAAGATTATCTCTTGATTGTTTCTGCCTGTACGAATTTAGGGTGAGTTCTACCGTCAATTCAACGACCTCATCTACCAAGTGTACTTGGCAGATATCTTAGTGCTAGCTGGGAATTTTAACGCCCACATTAGATGTCCAGGTTCAGAGGACAGGACAGGAAAAAAAATAGAAAAAATAAGCATTCGTTGTCGACAGGCTGACAAAATCAAAATGGAACCTTGCACAGGAGTACATCAACTAGATTTGAAACACTTCACAGAAGTACACAAAGAACAGGTGAATAGAAAAGGAGTGATATCAAAGTAGGTAAAACAGTGTGATGAAATAAAATTCTGAGGATAAGGGTTGGTATGAATATTCAAGCTTCAAAAGATGTCAAGGAATGAGTACTTCTGCGCCACTGTGACCAGTTTTCAGCCATCTCACCAACAGTCCTCAATCACTGATCCTTTTCGTCTCGCGAACTTAAACCAGGTAGTCTACATCTCCCCACACTATTCAAATCAATAGTTGGGGACTTCACCGGCTGGTACCACGTCTTGTTCTGGCCAACGTGAACCCTCTTCCAACGAAATCCAACTTCGCCCTCCATGGCATATCTTAACAGGCGGGATGCCCAGTACTTGCCTAAGGTATCTCAGTCACTAAAGGTTCATAACCTTATCAACTGACTTGCCTATCTTTCCTAGTACCATTCACCTGAAGTCATCATTTCCTACATGGTGATTACATCATATTCCTTTGGAAATCCTTTATTGATCTTTATACTTAATGAAGTAATCGGAAACAATCTTAAGATTAATTGCCCTTTGTTTTCATTTTGAAAACTTTTCTGCATTTGTAGCATTAGAAATATCTGATGCGTTTATTTATGGCAAACACATTCACAAACTTAAATGTCACTATTATTTGTCAATTGAAGAGGAATAATAATAGTAGTTTTAATGTAGTGGGCGTCGCTGATAAGAATGGTTATAAGTAGTATATGTTGAGAGGGTGGCAGAAATTATAGGGAATTACCAGCAATGGGTAAGGATTCTGCCAAGAGCAACGCCATGGGATAATGCAGGCGTATTGCAGTGGGTGTTGCTGATAAGAATGTGTGAAGAGCAAATCAAGAGGGAAGCAGAAGATGAAAAGAAGTACATTTTTCAAATGACGGTTTTAGTGCAAGGTTTACCATATCTAACGACTGCCATTTCAATTGTTGACAATAGACAGTCTTTCCCTCGTATCTGTCTTACTGCTTCTTCATTAATATTGCATTTCTCAGTCTGAGATTGTTTTTCACTAAGTAATTTTAAATGTCAGCCTGTTTACGTCAAATTTTAACCTCTTTAATCATCTTTATAATGCATATTGTTTATACTTTCGATAGTCGTCTGCATTACTTTAGAACAAATTCCACATAAGGTACTGATTATGAACTGGAACACGTTCATGTGGTCAAAAATATCATTTTACAAGTATGACAATAATACTGTGTCGTTGTGATAAAGTATTTCGCATGAAAACATAATCAGTGGTCACTGAAAACATTGAAAAATATCAGGCGCTAAAGTACTCAAAACGGGTTTTTTTTAATATTTAACCTATACTCAGCCGGTATGAAGTGGACTATTGATATAAATGCTTCAATGACTTTTTTTCTCTCTGGATCATGTGAAGTTTTACTAACTGCTTATCATTGTTTTTCGGTGGGATTTTTGTCATTCGATTTAAGATGGTATTATGATTAACTAAAAGTTATACATTTTTAAACAACCTTTTAGTTTCTGCAACAAGTGCTACAATTGCGACGGCAACAGAATATGCTCCAATAATGTTATGATGTCCTAATGCTTCCTATCTATTTTGTACCTGTCTCTGTCAATTCGCTTTGCACTTATGCCTAGGTGCCTTAACCCTCATTTAGTTACAGGAAGTAAGTTACATATGTATAGCATTATTTTTTATCACATGCCTTTTGTTGTCAAGATCCATCATAGTGCAAATTATTGACATTATGTTGGGAACTGGTTTTTACAGATGATGATATCAATAAGGTGTTCTCCGCACATAACCGGCATTCAATGCTGCCTTCCATAATCGAAAAGATTGTTTCATAATGTTATTTTTGAGAGTAACACACTTCTCTATGCCTAACAACTTCCATTTTCGATGGCAAGGGTTTTTGTACAAGTATGGACGTCTTAGGGTTAAATTTGAAGTACAAAACAAAGTCATTTAATGTATTGGAAACAGCTCTGCTTTGTTCCTTGTGATCATGCACTTAGGTTGATAAGGCCACCCTTTTGAGTCCACTCTCATTTAGCTTGCCTCAAAGAAAAAGTAACTTTTCATGGTGCGAACAACTGAGAAATTTCAACTTTCCTCAATCCTCTTGCCATCACCCTTACATAACTTTACCTTCCAATATTTCACAACATCTTCCTATTTATATCATCCATGTAATTGTTTCCAGCTCTGCAGCACTATTTAGAAATTCAAGTTAATGGAATATTATCCGTGCTTCAAATCACATAATAAGGCTTTCAACATGTGAACCAAAAAACTGACTCGGTTACTCAATAGTAACATGCTGGCCGGGGAACGTGAAGGTTCCGCGTTCGTTCTGTGGTGGGGTTGTGCGTATTCATCGCTGAGGAGTCCCAAACTAAGATGAGACAGGTTTTCAGTGGTCCTCCAAATGGTGTCATCCCGTGGTGAAAACTAATTCAAAATCAATAAAAATCCCCACAAACCTGCAAATTGAAATTTTTTGGATTGGTAAGGAAGTATAGTGTACTTCAACGCAGTACATATACTAGGCTTTCAGCCAAATTCTGGAATCTTAGAGCATAGGGATATGGTGTGTCCGTAACTCTAGTATTCACTTAACCTTATGTGACCAGTGTGGTGACTTTGCAATTCACCGTTGGAGTTTCTGCTGATTTTTCGGTTAATTTTCGCTAAGTTACACAGGTTTGGGTACAATATTAAGTGCTGGATTAGAAAGCGCTTAGTTTAGCTGGATTTCAGGTGATAATTGCCTGTATACTGTTCGACTGTACAAAGCGGTAAGGACTAAAAAGAATAGTGACATATGCTATTCTTTCTTCATAGTCTGTGCTTTTGCATCCACTGTTTGCAGTTTCAAAAAAGACTATGGATTCTCTCATAACTTGTTCAACCTTCTAAAAAACAATAGTACAGGTGTGATCGTCGAAGTTGTTAATTTCAATACATAAGCAGGAAGGCTCTTTCAGATAAAACGTAGTTTAAATATTGCTTCCGAATCCCAGCAGAATGGGTCGATAGTTTTTTTCTGTTCACCACAGTGATCCTGTGACTCTTTGGTCTAGATGCTCTACCTCCAACTAATGGGTTCACCTACCGATGTCTTAACAGTCACGTAGTTTCACTAGTCGTCACACAACTGCTGTGGCGCTTCGCTTATTATGTAAACATGCGCAATGTTACTGAGTGGAATTCAAGTTCACTACAGCGATTGTTTGATGTTCCAATACCCATCCACATCTGCTTCTTCTGGAGCACATATTTGAATAGATATCACTCATTGGTTCGAGCGCACTTAGGTTTGCACACAGATGAATTTGTCACTTACAAGGCTTGATAGTCAGTATTCTCAGGCTTCTCCCAAAGACGGACGAATCGGGGAGTTTTTGAAACCTTAACAACATTATTCAACCTTAATAAGCTTGGCGCTATCTACTGTTTTTCTAAAAAGTAACGGTGAAGAAAGTAGCACTCACAGAAAATGGTAATAAGTGTGTCTCAGCAGCGTTTTTTAAATCAATGGATGCACGTGAACACATTCATACAGGCTTTGAGCACAGTAAAGAGCGGAAGCACTTTGAATACAAACTGATAAGAGTCTTTTCAATGACCGTAAGCAGTGGTGTATGCTGAAAGTTAAAAAGATGGAGAAAGCTTTAGCGATGGACAGTAATGAACAATTCCTCAAACTTATTCACCAAACAAGAGTTAGATATTTTGTCGGTTGATGAGACTGTGCCTGAGAAGGATTAATCTGTGCTTTACTCGCACTGGAGACAACTGGAATGATAGGTAGAACAATTCAACTGGCGTCAAGTTAATCTTCAGTTGCCTGTTATGAAGTTGAAGCCTGTGTGGAACATTGAGATAGAACTGCCAACTCTCGCAGAAGATGAAAGGTAAATAAGTAAATAATATAAACCGACGCAGGTACCGATAGATTTGTCGCTGAGGATCAGGGGTTAGAATGACTGAAGTGTTTTCTAGCTTTTTGAAATGAAGTATGATTTTCTCTAATTAGCCTTAACCAGGCGTCTCAGTTTTCAGTAATAGACGGAAGTCCTCCTGTAACCTCATAGAATCAGTTGCGACGGTCATAGGGTCTGACTTCTTAAGTTCTAAAACCACTAGACGTCTAGGCTAAGCTCAGAAACTCAAAACCAGCCGGCTTTTTAAATCTTGTCATGGGTATATCGATCAGATGTTTACCCTCCGCCATGTTTTGAAACATTACCACACTTAGTAGTGCCCCACACTAACCATATTTCTTGATGTGGAGGTGGCATTTGACTCTCTCATTTGAGAAGTCTTATAGTAGTTCCTCTTACCGAAATTATTATTGATTATTATTATTATTTATCCCTTGGGTTCCTAATGGAGCATAGGGCTTCAGCAGCACGTCTCCAGTGCACTCTGTTCTCTAAAATCTTTTGAACCTGGCTCCACGACTGCCCACAACCTTTCATTTCTTCCTCGCACGATCTCCTCCATGTCATTCTCACCTCGAACGCCCAACTCGTCGCTTCCTATCTGGGCTTCACTCGACTGACTGGCCTGTCGCGTGATGTCCCCAGTTGGCCTTCTGAGTGTATGCCCAATCCATCTCCACTTCCTTCTGCATATCTGGTGAACAATAGGTTGTTGGTTGGTTCGTTCCCAGAGCTCCTTGTTGCTTATTCTTTCTGGCAATCCATCTGATCTTGAGTAAGGAGCCAGTGTAGGCAGTTGTTGATAAATGTCTGTAGTTTGTTGGAAATGCCTTTCGTAACACGCCAGGTCTCTTAATTATCGCATAGAAGCACTGACTTGACTGGTGTTGGTGTTGAAAATTCGCATCTTGTTCGACATGCTGAGTGTGGAAGATCACCACACTGGTTTGAGGTTAATGAACGCCTGTCTTGCTTTTCCGATCTTGGCTGGCTTTGACGTCCTCGTCCGTGCCGCCACCTGTAGTTGAAACATTGCTGCTTAGGTAGATGAAACAGGTTACTTCCTTTAAGTTTCTCCCGTTGATGGTGATTAGAGTTTGTTGTTGTTGTTGTTGTTGGTGCGGTATCTTCATCACCTCTATCTCCTCTACGTTCACTTATAGTCCCATCTTCGCCGTCTCTTCTGTCAACTTATTAGTTTTCGCCTGTAGATCTTCAAGTTTGTGTGACATTAGACATAAGTCATCGGTGAAATCCAAATCTTTTTATGTGGTGTTTTCCCCGGTCCAATGTATCTACTTCTTCTCGCTCCTCACTGTTTGCTTCATGATCCAGTCCAGTTGACCAAAATCAGGAATATCATGGGTGATAGTAGACAACCTTGTTTTACTCCTGTCCTCACTTCGCTTTAAAGGCATCACTGAGCTTCCCATTGTGAATTACTTGGCATATGGAGTCTTCATATAGTTGTTGACTGAGATTGATAAAGGTTTGTTGTATTCCGTAGTGTTGAAGCAACTGCCAAATTACTTCTCGATCGACGCTGTCAAAGGCCGGCCTTTTCAAAGTCGATGAAGTTGAGGTAGAGGGTTGACTGTTATTCTATACTCTGTTCTGTGATGATGCGTAGCATAGCGTTGTAATTCGGTCCGCACATAATTTGTACTTCCTGAATCCAGCCAGCCTGTTCCGGTCGTAGTTTTGAATCCAGCGCATCCTTTAGTCTCTCCACTATGATGCGGCCTAATATTTTGCTTGGGGTGGACAGGAGCATGATTCCTCGCCAGTTTTTGCAAAGACTTAGGTCGTCCTCTTACTGAAATAGATTTCGGTTATATGTGTTATCCTTTTGACGGTGATGAATTTGAACACCTTAATCATACCTATAGAATTATAATTTAGCTCATTTAAAAAACTTTCAATTCTTAGACATTTCTTTTTTTCTGAAATCTGTATTTTTCTTTTACTGATGTGCATCATATGATGTGTAGGGTTAACCATCTGTCTCTTAAGAAGGTTGCCGTGTCTTAAGCAAATGGTTTTCTTTTCAGACATTTTGTCTGTGTAATATCAGTTGGTGGTTGTTTTTATAGAAACTGTGCTGCATTAAGTCAGTCGTTAGTAAAAGTATATCATGTGATTTTTGTGGTGTTCTAGCTGGTTATCATTTTCACATTGATTTTGTAAACTAGAAGACTTAGTATACTTTCGTGTTACCTGCGTATCCTACATAACTGATATGCAATTTATATTATATCACAATAACAATAGAGAATGAAGTGGTTGAGTGTGTTGACCACTTCACTTACCTGGGAGGTAGGATCAACCTTGGTGGGTCCAGTGGCCGATGAAATCTCCGCATGGATACAAAAGGCTCAATTGGCTTTTGCCAATTTACGCCACCTATGGCACCACCGTGATATCCGTTTGTCTATTAAGGGTCGCGTGTACTGCACAGCAGTCCGCTGTGTTCTACTGTATGGCTGTGAAACATGGCCATTGAAGGTGGAAGACATGAGAAGGCTTCAGGTATTTGACCACCGTTGCCTTCGTAGTACAGACCTTATTCCGTGGTGTCACCACGTGAGTAATGCAGAAGTTAGGTGTAAAGTTTTAGAGAGTAGAGGTAAATCGGTAGACGAGGTTATAAACCTTCATCGATTGAGATGGTTGGGACACGTACTACGTATGCCTAGTCACCGATTGCCTCATCACACAACGTTGACCGAAATAGGTGTAGGCTGGAAAAAGGCTTGAGGTGACCAGACTAAAACATGGCACCAATCAATGTATGAAGTCTCTGACTGTTGGTTTTAGCCATGTGGGACGATGCAGACCAAGTGGTTTGGGTTGGCGGGACAATAGGAACCAGTGGTTGGAGACTGACTCTAGGTGATGGAATGGCTGAGAACCGATGTGAGTGGTGCAGATGTATCCCCACAGACATTATCCTCATCCTAACGACGGTATACCGAGTCTCACCATTTTGTCATTCCTCGTTTCTTTCTTCTCGTACTTAATATTTCTTTTGACTGAATTTTCTTATCTTCATGTTGCACCTGACTGCTTTTTTACTTGATGTGGTGATATGATGTGTGACAACTCAGACCGTTATTCAGTAATGCCTTGTCCTATGTTGATATTGATTGATATCACAATAAACAGCAGTATGTGATTACTATCATTGTGTTGTTGTTTTTTTAATTTTTACGTTTGTGTTGATTTATTAATTTGAAGTTGATATTCACCATGGACTGACACTAGAAACTCATAATCACTGCATAGCTGTTTCACCCTACTATGAAACTCCTCAACAGTACTCACCCATAACCCAGCCAGGGATCGGATCCAGGTTCCATGGTTAGCCACTAGATTGGAATCCAAAGGTCTATATTTCTTACTTCTATCAGTTCTTAGTGTAGCATAACCTCCATCCAATACCGTCGTTGAGTAACTGTCGTCATGTTCGACTTGGTTGACCCCACTGGTCAGGACTTTTCATTGGAACTTCAGGAATCATCTGTCGTAGCCAGTTACCAATAAGCACATGACCAATTCAGTTTTGAGGTTTATGGGAATTTATTTATGGATTTCAGATTGGTATTCATCATGGACCGACACTAATTGTCTTTTACACATTGATTGACCTACAGTGTTTATGATTTTTGTCTTCTAGCTATTAATTTTGTCACATTGTTTGTCTTGGTTAATCTTTTATTAACTTCCATGTTAATTATTTAATGACTCACAATTCTTAAAGTGCATTGTTCTTCTCAAGAATTTTTCTGAGCAGTATCTTTCAATTTGGTCACTTTTATTGGTTCCCACAGTTGTTCACAAGGTATTGGTCTTACAAAGTGGAGATATCATCTTTTGCCCAACTATTTCTTTATTTCTATGGACCGATTCGCAGGAAAATTCGATTACATCTGTGTTTTTTATGCTACAGGAAGTTGTCGGGGCTTCCTTTGTTGGGTGTTAGCTGTCTCGTTTACTTATGTCCATTTTTTGGTCTATATCAAGAGAAATCGATAGCTTCAGTTGACTCCTGAGCTATACTGATCCGAACAACATGTTGATAGCCTGGTAGAGACTTTTGAAAATTGGTTCATTGTCCATATGTCATAATTCTTGCATTTATTCCACTTAACTTTGATCCTCTTTGGAGTGTTGTTGTGACCGAGTGGTGGGGTTGCGCGTGTGCGTATAATGAGTACTGAGAACTCAATAGACACCTCAACCAAATACCTGTACGACTGACCTCCCTCAGTACCTTCTGCTTGACTGAGCCACTGAGAAATCAGGAGACAAAGACGGCCTGTGACTGCTAGAACAGCGACAACTTTTATTAGGCAAATACATGACATATATGTATTTACAAAACTCTCAGGAAGTGAAGCCATAAATAAACCAATCCGATCTCTTGTATGAGGTCGAACTTCTCCAATCAGGTTCTCAGGTCAGCGCATAGCATAAATCACGACCTGAACATGACCTAATCATGACTTGAAAACAACTTCCCTAATGGCTGCCTTTTGTTGCTATGTAACAAGTGTCATTACTCTGCTCTTCTGGGTTGAAAATATCTTCACGAAACGGAAAGATTATATATTTGTTCGCAAATTTTCATTATCGATGAAGAGATTAGAAAACGGGACTTCAAGTGAATATAGAGAAGACAGAGGTGATGAAGATACCGCACCACCAACAACAACAAACTCTAATCACCATCAACGGGAGAAACTTAAAGGAAGTAACCTGTTTCATCTACCTAAGCAGCAATGTTTCAACTACAGGTGGCGGCACGGACGAGGACGTCAAAGCCAGCCAAGATCGGAAAAGCAAGACAGGCGTTCATTAACCTCAAACCAGTGTGGTGATCTTCCACACTCAGCATGTCGAACAAGATGCGAATTTTCAACACCAACACCAGTCAAGTCAGTGCTTCTATGCGATAATTAAGAGACTTGGCGCGTTACGAAAGGCATTTCCAACAAACTACAGACATTTATCAACAACTGCCTACACTGGCTCCTTACTCAAGATCAGATGGATTGCCAGAAAGAATAAGCAACAAGGAGCTCTGGGAACGAACCAACCAACAACCTATTGTTCACCAGATATGCAGAAGGAAGTGGAGATGGATTGGGCATACACTGAGAAGGCCGACTGGGGACATCGCGCGTCAGGCCAGTTGCTTGAGTGGAATCCCCATGGGAAGCGACGAGTTGGGCGTTCGAGGTGAGGGTGACATGGAGGAGGTCGTGCGAGGAGGAAATGAGAGCTTCTGGGCAGTCGTGGAGCCAGGTTCAAAAGATTTTAGAGAACAGAGTTCACTGAAGACGTGCTACTGAAGCGGTATGTTCCATTAGGAACCCAAGGGACTAATAAAAATAAATAATAATAATCTTTTAATAACTATCAACCAAGTAAACTGAAATAATCTATTAATTGGAAGTATTAAATCTCCTTTTTGTTAACAACTTATTTCTAGCATTTATTTTAGTCTCTATAGAACTTCATAATATTAGTTAAGTACTAAAATCCAGGCACATTATATCATATATCGCATAAGGTTACCTATTATGCACAGTTCTGAACTAACAAAGATCATGAAGTACCCTGGTTTTTGATAATACTTAACATCTAGTGAGTTCGATTTGTTTCTTGTCAATATCGACTGCTATGTTTGAGCTTCTGTTTATCAAATGACAGAATATTTCCATTGAATTATTGAGCAAGAAAAAAACAGTTACAATGAAGATGATCTATTCTACTAATTAATCTCCTCATCTTTCAGTTAGCCTTTTTTTGTCTCATTGTCATAAACTCTTGTCTTTGAGTAATTCCTGAATGTCCTAGGTGTGAATCTGTTTACTTTTGACTGTTGTTTTGTACTTCAACAGATCGGACAATAAATCATTCTTCTTGCTACCGATTCCAATAAACGCTTTTTGATTTCAAAGAATTATCTTTTATTTATATAAATTAGTGAAGTCGCCGAATTTTATTTTTGTTCCTCTATTCCTTCGTCAAATGTTACTGAAGGTTAACTGAATATCGCGTCCACCGAAGAATCATTAACATTAAAAGTTGTCGATTTACGGAGAGCACGTCTGACTTTGAGAATTGATTTTCATTTCAAAACATTCGATGCATCAAGAAGCGCAATTGTATACAAATACATAGAAAAACACAACAGTCAAATCTTTCAACTTATCTATTTTCATGTCTAAATTTCGACAGAGACGCAGACAAAATGAATGTAGAACCTCGCACACCATTACACCGGTTCAAATTGCCACACTTGCTAGTAACATACAAAGAACAAGTGGATAGGAGAAGACTGTTATCTAATTAGATAAATTTATGTGAGAGAATAAACAATTTGCAGATAACGGTTAGTCCAGACATTCAACCTTTAAAAGATATCAAGGAGTGGATACTTCTCCACCGTGACCGATTTTCAGCCATATCACCAACACCTGTGATCTCATCGACCCCAACCAGATAGTGTACATCTTTCCACATGACTCATACCAACTGTGAGGGACTTCATCGACTTATATCACGTCTTGGTGTGGCGACCTTGAAACCTCTTCCAACCAAATTCAACTTCCTCTAGCATACCGCGGTGAGGTAGACCGTGGTTTAGCTTGCGTAGTACATATCTAAGGTATCTTAGTCACTAAAGAGTCATAACCTCGTCAATCTACTTACCTAGTACCCTTCACCTGATGTCAACCTGTAATGTATTTCACAGTTTTTGTTTTTTTAAAGTCCTAGTGCATAGGTGTTTATCCATTACATGTTTGTTTTTCGTTTTTAGATGTATAGATTTCTTATAGACAAATCTCACTATTTATTCTCTCTCTCTTTCTCCTAGGATAATTGGTCATCGAAGAAGTTTAAATGGACTTATGCATAAATTATTCATACAGTATGTCTCAGGCTAATGTGAAATTGTTACCTGATAGTTTTGTTGTTTTGTTTGTTTGTTTTTTTTTTTACAAGAGAAGATAATCATTATGAAAATTGTACACGACACGCATATATCTTTACATCACTACGTAGTTTTTCCATCATTCTTTCTTGATCCTGTTTTTTTCTGAATATTTACTGGAAATCGTTATGTGTATATATACCTATTTATATGTGGTGAACGTATCACATGAAGGTATAGTGTATTATGTTAGATTATTTTTCATTTCTTTATGTACCTTTTTATTTGAAGTAATTAATATTATATGCTTCATTATCATTACATCTAAGTGAATTATGTTCTTATGATCATTCATATAATTTTTTTTTCCATTCTTTTATAGAACGTTTATTTTTCTGAAAAGGGGAGGTATTAGTTTCAGTATTCCCCTTGAAATATGGCGTTTTAGTTAATCAAACTTCTGTTCAGTCTTTTTATTTTGTTTCTTTCAGCGTTTTTGTTTAAAGTTTCTTTGTTTCTTTTTCTTTTTTTGTGTGTGGTCAGTTCAGTTTTGCCTTGTTTTATATATATATATATATATATATATATATATATATATATATATATATATATATATATATATATATATATATATATATACGGAAATGCCATATTGAAATACTATGTTAGGATAGCTTATAGAGTCCTACTGGTTTTGTTAAAATGGATATATGTATTTCAAATGAAGGTTGAATTATAAGGTTCAATGCATAGTTGTACATACGCTTATTGGCTTCTTCTCTTTTCAACATAGTGTTTACTAGTATGATGATAACTTTAGTCAACTGGTTTCTTCATTTATTTGATTATATTATATAACTAGTGTTACTAGTCTTGCTGTGTTTTGTCTTCGCTTCTTACCCAGAATAGATAAAATGTTTGAGCTCTACTCCCCTATCTATCTTAATTACGTCAGTACAATTATATATATATATATATATATATATATATATATATATGCTCTGACAGTTGAGCTACGAAACCTCACTACTGGCCAGATTTTTATTTCACTTCAGTCATCTAGGATTTTTTCCGAGCACCATGTGAATTCGTGATGCGTTTCTATCACTTGATGGTTCTCATATAAGCTGCTCAGTTAGTTGTTAGAACATCGGGTCGAAAACTCCGGTGGTCGCTGGCCTGAGTCCCGCCGTGACTCAAATTTTCATTTCACCTTCAATCATCACCCGGTATCAATATGTATATGTACTCATTCGTCTTAGTGATTAGTTTTTCTAAAACTTCTGCAACACTGAAAGACTCGGACGATGGGAAAGAAATCATACTTATCTCCATTGATCTGCTTAAAGCATGAAGGGGAGAGAATCTGCTGTTGTTTGCATCTCTATACTTCGAGTTATTTATTTAGTAGTATGATGTGTCAGTCTGTGATTGTTCTGTCTTTCCAAGATGTTGGATGATTTACCCACACTGAAGTTGATAACATATTTATGCAACTGAGTTTGCTTCTACTTTTGATTTATAGTTAGAAAGATTATATGCACTACTTTGTAGTTCTAGACTCATCGACATACTTGAACCAGTAAAGAATAAGATTTTAAAACATAATCTGTGTGACATATTTTGCTTTGTGGATTTAATCAAGGATGTCAATCCGTTAGGGAAGAGGATGATTTCTGTGGATTCGTTTCCCTGTTTTCAAATGTCCCACTAAGAGGAACAATTTGTTTTCTTTTGTGACTGGATTCAGTCCCATATCATAAACAATGGTATCCTGAGTCATTACTGAAAGAAACTTCTTCTTAGATGTATTTCCAACTTGCTCTTCAGGTTCAACAACGAAGTCAATAGATAGATAGATGGTGCGTTAATGTGACTGCCTGTAGGACTCCTCTTAGAACAAATAATTAGCTTATTTGCGGATGGTTACGGCTGTAACTCTCAACTTCTGTCTTCCACCACATTTTGAGAGAGTAGTTTTGGTGAAGTTGTAGGGATGCGAGCTAGGCCAGATAAATCAACGCAAGAAAAAAACAAGGGTACTAGGCAAAGTAAGAAGTGATACTCGGGTTCACCAATTGTAGGGATGCGTATTACAATTCCATGACGTTTGATCAACCCTACTTAACTTGATGTGTTCTAGTACCTGCTTAACCAGTACCTTACCTAACGTATAAGTACCGATAACAAAACACAAATCAAAAGAACTGGTTCGGAAATATATTTGAAGAAGTAATGTATTTAATTAAAGTAAATGAAATAGTAATGGATGAGGGAAAAGTTTGGTCAATTTATCTGGCTAGTGTTTCTGGGCTAGGGACTTTGAGTACGTCCGTGGTAACCAGCACTAAGGGAGCGCAAAATGGCGTCCAAGCCTGCTCGGATGCATGCTCGTTCAAAGAAAAGTTAAAACACCCTAAGCATCCAGAGGCGAGCTAGAGGTTTATTCTACTATTATTATTGTCATTATTATTATTATCATTGGTCTCTTGGGTTCCTAGTGGAACATAGGGCTTCAGTAACACGTCTCCAGTGACCTCTGTTCTCTGAGATCTTTTGAACCTGGTCCTACGACAGCCCAGAAGCTCTCATTTCCTCCTCGCACGACCTCCTCCATGTCACCCTCGGACGTCCAACTCGTCGCTTCCCACTGTGGATTCCACTCGAGGGCCTGGCTGGCTTGACGCGTGATGTCCCCAGTCGGCCTTCTGAGTGTATGCCCAATCCATCTCCACTTCCTCCTGCATATTTGTTGCGTGATAGATTCTTGGTTGGTTCGTTGCCAGGGTAGAGTTCCTTGTTGCTTATTCTTTCTGGCCATCTGATCTTCAGTAGTGAGCGTAAGCAGTTGTTGATGAATGTCTGTAGTTTATTGGAAATCCCTTTCGTAACGCACCAAGTCTCTGAACTATACAGAAACACTGACTTGACTGAGGTTGGTGTTGAAAATCCGGATCTTGTTCGACATGCTGAGTGTGGAAGATCTCCACACTGTTTTCAGGCTAATGAACTCCTGTCTTACTTTTCCGATCCTGGCTGACTTTGACATCCTCGTCTGTGCAAGTGCTGTCAGTAGTTGAAACAGTGCTTCCTAGATAGGTGAAGGAGGTTACTTCATTTAAGTTTCACCCGTTGACGGTGACTGCAGTTTGTTGTTGGTGGTGGTGCGGTATCTTCATCACCTCTGTCTTCTCTATATTCACTTGAAGTCCCGTCTTCTCTGCCTCGCCTCTTCTGTCAACTTGTTAGTTTTTGCATGTAGATCTTCAAGTTTATGTGACATCAGGCACAAGTCATCGGCGAAATCCAGATCTTCTAGGTTCTTTCCGCCGTCCAGTGTATCCCCCTCTTCTCGCTGCCTACTGTTTGCTGCATGATCCAGTCCACCACAATCAGGAATATCATGGGGGATAGTAGGCAACCTTGTTTCACTCCTGTCTTCACTTCAAAGGCATCACTGAGCTTCCCATTGTGAATTGCTTGGCATGTGGCATATTCATATAGTTGTTGAATGAGGCGGATAGAGGTTTCCGGTACTCCGTAGTAGTGAAGCAGTTTCCAAATTACTTCACGGTCGACGCTGTCAAAGGCCTTCTCAAAGTCGTTGAAGTTGAGGTGGAGAGGTGATTGCCATTCTATGCTCTGTTCTATGATGATGCGAAGCGTTGCAATTTGGTCTGCACATGATTTGTACTTCCTGAAGCCAGCCAGCCTGCTCCGGTCGTAGTTTTGAATCCAGTGCATCTTTAAGCCTCTCCAGGATGATGCGGCTTAATATTTTGCTTGCCTTGGGTGGACAGGAGAGTGGTTCCGCGCCAGTTCTTGCAAACACTGAGGTCTCCCTTCTTCGGCAGTTTGACAAGGTAACCCTTCTTCCAATCACTAGCCAGGTACCTTCTCTTCCTTCCAGACCTTCTGCAATAGTGGTGTGAGCATGTCCGCTGTTGTCTCTGCGTCTGTTCTCAGTGCTTCTGGTATGATCCCATCTGGTCCTGCTGCTTTCCCACATTTCAGTAGCTTCATGGCGTCCAGGACTTCCATTTTTGTTGGAGGATTTATGTTCACTTGTAGTTCTGTGGCTGGTCTGCAAGTGGTATTTGTGGACGAAGTGCAGGTGGTGGTCGATTCAAGAGCTTTTTGAAGTGGTAGGCCCATTGTTTCCTTTGTTTCTCTTCTTTCGTAATTAAATTTCCGACATCATCTTTTAATGGTTTCGTCTGCGTTGATCTCTTCCCTCTCAGATAACAACCTGGTTATTTGATACAATGTCGTCAGGTCTCTGTTTCTCCCACCTGCAGCCTGTTCTGCTTCACTTGCCAGTGTTTCGTAGAAGTGTTTTTTGTCTTTGCGTGCATGCACTCTTCTTCACTTCTTTATCCAGTGTTTTATACATTGTGCTCAGTTCCTCTTGTCGTTGAGCATCCCTGCACTGGTTTATCTTCTGCTTCACCATCCTCCTCTCCCTGCTCTATCAGCTTCCAGGTGTCCGTCGAGATCCATTCCAGTCCTTGTCTTCTTTCTGCTTCCTTCCTAATACGGCTGTTCAGGTTTCTTTCCACATAGCTTTCAAAGAGTTCCAGTGTTCTTCCACACAGGTTTCTTTGGAGATGTTGCTCGATGTCTCCCATTTTGTCTTGATGGCTGGCTGCCGTGAAGATCTCCTTTGTAGTTTCATCCTTCAGTTTCCGAGTGTTGTACTTGAACTGTGGTCCATCACCAGCTTCCTTGAAGGCTTTTAACTTGATTTGGAAGGTTCCTTGCACTAGATAGTGGTGTGAGTGGTGTGAACCTACATCTGCTCCTCTTCTTCACCTTGTGTCAAGTAGACTGTGTCTTCATTTTCTTGAGATTGAGATAAAGTCGATTTGATTTTTAGTGTGTCCTGGTGTCTGATGAAATCCATGTCGCTAGCTTTGTGAATATCCCTGTGCTTGAACACACTGCCTCGCCTCCAATCACTAAATCGTTGAATGCACAGAATTCTGCAAACAATTCTCCATTCTCATTCATCACCTCACCGAGCGATTCTCGACCCATGGTTAGTTCTCTTCCTGTGTTGTCCCCTCCCAGTTTGGCATTCATATCGCCCCACCCATTAGAATTTTGATATGGCCAACCGCAGTGTGGTCTTGTGCAGTGTTGATTGAAGTTGTCTGTAGATTTCCTCCTTTTTCTCTTGCTCTGCATTATTTGTAGGTGCATAGCGTTGCACTGCATGATTGTGACCTTCCTTCCTTTTGAGTTGAACCTTGCTGTCATGATCGTGGAGGAGATTGGTTCCCACTGCATGAGAGCCTTCAATGCTCTTGGGGACATCATGATAGCCACTCCATAACTCAATGTGCTCGTGGTTGTCGTCTGTGTGACAATGTCGGAGTAGATTATTGATTCTCCAGTTGAAAGTGGAAAGTCCACTCCCATTCCATCTGCTTTCTCAAATTCCTAACACTTCGATGTGATACCTCTTCATCTCGTTGACAATCTGAGCTGCCTTGCTGGGTTGAAACATGGTGCCGACATTCCATGTCCCCACGTTTGCTTTCGCTCTCACGGAAGGAGAGAAGACACATCGGCCAATTGGCTTCCCGAAGGCAGGCTTTCACCAACTGGCGTCATTTCGCCTCTCCGATTCCAGCTAGGGATAATTTTGTTATTATTTCTTATATTTTGTTTGTGCTTTGAAGTTTGTTTAGCGGTTAGATTTGTTTTAGGGGGTAGGGTTGCTAGCCCTATGCCCAGCCTTCCCTGTTTACGCGGGCTTAGGACCGGCTAGTAACTAGTGAACTAGTTAACCAGGCCAGGTTTATTTAGCCAATTTTATTTATTTATTTTAGCCCCAGTTGTATTTTCGTGCCAGGAAGGTGCACTACAAAGTTATCACATATTTGTGTTGAGAAAGCAAACTAAGCTATATAAGAAAGGAATTATCGACAGTCGTTCTCGACATTCGAAAGCTTTATGCTTGCTCCGAGAAATTCAGTCTTAAAGTCATGTATTTATAGATCTCGGGTATGAAATGACATTCAAATCCCCAAATTAGGACTTTCCTTAATCATGTGATGCCCATGCAGAACATCGTCTTAGTTGAGTTTATGTTAATGTATGAGTACCATTAAGTGAATTAAAGCTGGATAGCATCATCTTTTTGGTCTTTATTCCAAAGTTACCCTTATCCATGTAACTAAATATGAATGACTGAGAACGTTTCTGAATAATGCTTTTCGAAAACGACACTACATTTCCCGATTGTGTTTTTTTGGCTCGAACGCAAATCCATTACAAAATAGGTACGAGGGAATCTAGTCACATAATCATTTAGAAACATTGGAAAGACGAATTTTGTCCTCAACTTTCCACTTTTTTTTGACAAAACGTATGATTGCATCTTCCTGCTGTCTAGTCCATCTACATTCTTGACTAGTGACTCTTTAGGCTTTAAAATCACATCGAATTTGACTCAGTCAGTGTTCAACCCATGTAATCAGGGATCTTTAGATATTTATCCAACTAAATTGACCATCTATCTACGTTTCTGTCGGTTTTTGAACTAAGGTTTATGAACGAATTTTTCGTGACCACTTATTCTTACATCTAGTAACTTCATCGACAGCTTTTTCCTTTCTTAAAATCTTTAGGTAAGCTACTTGAGATAATCAGTGCATCTCTTATAGTCCTAATGGTTGGATACTGTATTCAATCGCAGTTTCGAGTGTTGTTTGGCTTACACCAGGATGGAAGAGTAGAATCTGATCGCTGTTACTCCATTGTTTGTTTATTGTTATTTTACTACATGTGTTACACTCAAGCAGTATTGTTTGCTAGGTGCTATTCCCAGAACAAATTATTGCTCATAATCATGCCAAGATGACCTTGGTCTTCATATTATTATGCATAGCAAATAACTTAAAAGTAGGACATTTGTGCATAGGTACCAATATTCCAAACATATTTGATATCAAGGGCGTAGCTTGCAGAATACAAGTCGGTTTTTATGGACACATATCGGGATTAGTCTGTCCCAGCGGTTCCAGTCTGCTTACTTATTTGGTTTCCCTGTGAACCTCGATAAGTTCAACAGCAGGAAAGCAACAACTATTGGCACCACTCAAAAGGCTTATTTAGATACCATCCTATTTTACGAAACACACTTTGTCTTAGTCGAAAAGTGCCACGTGAAATTTTTTGGTTTGTGTATCGCCGTGACGGCATGAACTTAATCTCTTCCGACACTTTACAAGTGGCTGTTTGTCAATTGGTCATTCATATCTGTCATAATGCTGAATATCGGATGGTAAGGGAAATATTTTACTGCCTAGTTATAATGTACATGGGTTACATACATTGTTGATAACAATCACAGGGATAGAATGACAGCACGATACTTGAACACCTTCGGAATAATCATTAATAAGCCTTGCGACTAACAACTGGCTTAAATGGTAATTTATTCACATATAAGGTACGTACATGAAACGTATCATCTACCAATAACTTCAATTCAGTCCGTGTTAATTGTGTCAGTTACGAAACCTAGATGTTTTGAAGTTAGTCGGGAGTGGTTTAGTGAACTAAATGCACGCGTTGTCATTTTTTTGTCTCGGAAACAATCGAAACTGGAGAGATGACATATTCATAACTTTTCAGGATAAGCACTGACATGCTGTTTACGTGTCTAATTGATGTCGTCGTTTGTTTTAGCGCCTAATAGTCAACAAATGTGACAGATGCTCCTGTCCTTATCACCATATAGGCGAAATTGCAGGATCATATCGTTTTTGAGCCAAACATTTAGTATCACCCTAGCCATCTTTTTCTACTGGCGAGTCTATAAGCGTCGTCGGGTTCGAGTCTTAGTGAGAGCAGCATCGCTCACTAGGAGGCAGGTACGTATATCTGCACAGTCAAATCAAATGAAATGCTCGTCCTAGATTCAAATGCCACCTACCATCCATCATTAATATACTAACACGAACGTTTCTGAAGTTCACGCAATTGAGAATAAACCTGTTATGTTGTTTCGACATAATCATATAACATGTCGTGCTAAGGGTTACAGATACTCTGAAGAAACTCTTTCATATTGCTTCAAACCATCCTCCTTTTAAATGTGTACTGTCGCTGTAGATACTTACTTTAATCGAATTCAAATAATTAACCCAACGACTGACTGTTAGGTTCATCTATTCCTCCAATGGTTAATTTGTCAGGGACTGTAATTGTTTTGGCTACTGCATCTATATTGCCTCCAATCATCTCTGTATGTGACACTTCCAAGCTGAAAACAGTCTCATGCAAAGTGATTCTTTTGCTACCCGGAGCTCACAACCAGTCCCTTCCCTTTTTATTGTAGTTCTACGTATTTTATGTTTAGTAGTCAGCCCTGATTGTATTTTCTCTTGCCGGTTACTTTCCTTAGGATATAATTGCTGACTTCGTGAGCAAGACACCATGCTCACTATCGAACCCTTGGTTCTCTCTATTTAATCCTTTACTCAATACTAAATCAGTAGAATGAAAGTCGTGCAGGAAAATTGATGCTATTGATAAAACTCAAACTCATTTCCATACTATTTCATCGCATCTCGTCCACTTTTAATGGCCCACTTTAACCTAGTATATCGGAGTTCCACGTTGACTTTCTATCGGAACTTCTGCCTATCTTCCTAGTTGATAGTCGGGAGTGTAGACTGGGCCCCCCCTGTGGAGATACCGCAGGGTATTTTTCTTTTGAAATGGTTATGATGGCAACACGGAATGTTGGTGGGTACGTAGCATGCGTCCCACCAGGACCTAGCTGGCCTTTTTCTCTGTTCTACCAATGACTTGGTGCGGTGTACAAGGAGGGAACGCCGCAGGACTTCTCGTGTAGCATCTCCCTCTTTTATCAATATTGCCTTTTTGAAAGTGTCCTCCTGGTGGTTGTACTGGAGGGGTGCGGTGGAGTTCGCACATTTGTTTACCATTTTTTTGACAGAAATCTTGGCATGCATGCGACGTGAATAGACTGCCGTTGTTAGATTCTTTGCACTCTGAAGTATTTTGGCAGGCGAAAGTCTCTGCAATTGCTGCTGTGATTCGGTTGCCGGGGGCTGTGGCGATAGAAATACCTAAATTGTGTTTAGAGAGTATCAGCTATACATGGGATACTTAGATGCATAAAAAGTTAAGTAACTATGCTGATGAGGGTTATCTGACTGGCTCGAGTGGTGGAACATTGTCATCCCCTTCGGTTTCTGAAGTAACTTGCCTTGTCCGTATCTCTGAATGACATACCAAAAACTTGGTTTGTTACGAAATCAAGATGGCTAACCCGTGCTGTAAAAATACGATGTAGCCCACAATATTTTTAATTAGGACTTCCAGTGGTATACCGCGTTTGGCCTTAGACACGAACTTCCTCCTAAGCTATCTGTGACCATCAAACTGCGGTACACGAGGGGATGGCCACTCACAGTTGGGTTTGATGAGAGCGTATTCATAATTTACTCCACCCTCAAGTTATAGTGTTTGCTGACTCAGGTTTGAAAGAATTGCAACTCGTAAGTAACTTGGAGTTCTACCTGTTTAACGAGCATTTACATGCACATGACGTATAGAGATTATGATGAAGCGGTGTTGTAGGTGAACAGGGTATTCTGGTGGAATGCCATCTCAACTAGAGGTTTTTATGTTCATCTTGCGTTCCTAGATCAGTTGCATTGTGGTATCGGTGTAAGCTTTTCGGCTATATTGAATACGTACTGACAAAAACCATGTCTACGAAAAGGTCTTCTCCAACTAGGTGGTTCTTACCTATGTGAACATAAGACAGATATCCACCCAGTATACTCATTGTATATAGGAACTGTGAACTTCATTGTTTCAAATGAGGAGGAATTTGACGCCGGCACGATGAATCTATTGCAGAAAGTTATACTCCAGGGAAACAATGACGAAAGTGCTCCAGATGGTCTACATTTCTTCAAGAGTTCACCTGACTCTACATGAATGCCCTAGCGTTGCGCATTTTACCAAAATTGTGTGTGCTCCTAGAGGAATCATTCGTGAATTTCATCATCATCATCATCTTAGGTCTATCAACTCTTACATCCCTACTGATTTCAAATTCCTTCTTGAATGAAGACTTTCGAGCCTATTTTATGCATACCAGAATATACTGGGGTGTATCAATCAGACCAAGCGATTCTCAAAATGTCTAACTCACATGAAAGTGCATTCGACTCTTATGAAAACTGCGATGGTATAGTTCACTGTAGTTAACTAAAATTAATTTGCCCGGACACACTGAATACCAGTCTCAACTACAAAGACATGGCAGCCAGTGCAAACTTTACTTTGCACTTTCTGCGTGGACGGCTCGGCTTCCCGGCCCCCAAACTGTTTCTCACAGTTTTCAAACCCTATGCAAGGCCGCACCTAGGCGTCTTGAATGTGATAACGCCCTCAAAACTCAACAGAGGCTTCAAACTCCTCGAAAAAATGCAAAGACCCGCAACAAAATCAGTTGAGGGACTACGAGGAAGGCATGCTCTGAAAGACCAAAACATCTCAATCTACTCACTTCGGGTTATTGCAGAAAGAGGCATGATCCGATTGTAGCAATAAGTGGGTACACAGCCAGTATGATGAGGATACACCGGACTAACGCTACGCCTTCATGGCGCGCTACCCGTGCACGTGATTCCTGTACATCTGCCCACACTCCCGTACAATGCCACTTGCTTAGGTAGGCCGTGAAAGATACCGCCGTGGCTGCTGTGAAGCCGGCATCCACATAGAGCACCACCACAGGTCCCAGCGACAAGTGTTATCACCGTTCCTCGGACGGTCACACCTCTGAGTGGGCCAAAAAGACCCAAACGAACAACCACATTAGCCCCTAACCCTGAAGTCGATTTAACGGCTACCCCTACCCCACATCGGGACAGCCGGGTCTCTATGAAAAAGAAGGCGCACACTCCACAAAACCCACTCGCAGCACACGACAACAGGGACACTGGTGATAGTTCAGATTCCGTCATTCTATTTAACATCCCTGCTTGTCATGATAGCCTTCTTGAGAACAGAGTCTTCTAGCAAACAGCAATGGCAAGCGGCACGCGCGATTCTGGGGCTGGATAGCGTAGAAGTAAAGGTGCACAGGCTCTACAGAGGCAACTGCTGACCTCAGGGAAAGCCACTGCCGATGAGAGTGACCCTGAGCCTGGCCAGGGAAGCGGAAAGATTCTTGTTTCTGTCACACACTAGTCATCAACTGGTCATCAGCATTTGGGCCAGGTCAAACCTTGTCAGCGAGAAACGTGTGTTGCGAGGCACTCCATGGACTGAAACTAATAACCATGGCTGTTCACGGTATACCGGGACTAACAACCGGCGCGTTAGTAGAGAAGCATGCTAGCGACGTCCAGCAGCGGTAGTGGCTATCAGTGAGTATGGGGTTAAATAGGATGGCGGCGGCGGTCTGAAGACTGCTACGTCCCTCTAATTTGACGAAAATAACATCACCCAGGTAGATGGCTTTTAATTTCGGGTGTCAAGAACTTCTCAACAAAAAGCCACAGACTTGGTACACAGTTAAGGATGACATCAACGGGAACGTTGGCCGCTGAGAAGGCAGGTCCAAAACACTGAGACTATAGCGAGCGACAGCCCCGCCCAGTGTCGACGTCGCTGTCAACAGACACGATATCTAAACCGGCCTAGATCCCATGAAATCCCAAGAGATGAGTGTGGAAAAAAATGAGATTGAACGGGTTCAACTGAAGCAGGCCGTTATGTAGCAAATTACGCCATTGCGCACCACCCCTTTCACTCTGCCGCCGCCAAGACACCCCACCTTTTTGGAGACGTCTTCAAGTATGAGGGGACTCAGAGGTGGGATGGAGGAACCACGATCTCTCTCTTCCTACCTTTCTCAGAAGACCATATCCCTAACGGAAACTCGGTCATCACTGGTTATTAGTGACGTCGAAACTAGTCTAGGCGGCATGCGCCTGTTCAGGAGAGACAAGAAGTTTAAGAAAAGTGGTGGAGTGGAGTGGAGTGGAGTGACCATTTAGAAGTGAACGAGCCACTGAAACTACTTTCAGAGCGTCCAGCCTCCATCTGGTGTCACTTTGCGGTTAGACACACCAAGTACCTGGTAGAAGGCGTCTTCAAGTAGTGTCTGGAGTGACGTCTATAGGATGTGACCTGGTCATTATGGCCAGGGGCCCTGACGCTGCAATCCCCAATCTTGGGTGAGACAGGGGAACCTCGAGCGGGAGGTTCGAGCGGAACTTACTCAACACTATCGAAAAGGCTGGACGGCATGAAGATACTAGCGGTAACACTCTCTGGGGGTCCCGCCCCTCAAACACCCTGGCGGCCGGTGGTAAGTGCACAACATGTCGGGACCTCCAAATTCCTGTTCACGTTACTTTCAAGGAGTTCGCTAAGGCTTTTGACGCAGACCTGCACACCATTCTTATCCGCAAAATGTGTGACGCTACGATGTGTTCATTTTTTCCTTCGCATTTCCTCACCTTCGGTTTTTCTGAACACATTTTACATCTTTTTGCAACTAGTGTGACCTGTATTCTGGTTGCATGACATTTGTGGAATCCATATGAGCCACAATACTTGAAATTACCTCACACTCAACAGACGTAACCAACACTCTACCGCCCTCTGGACCAACTAGTCTTTTGGGTAGAACTACTGCATCAGAATTCACCAAAGACATGGAAACATTCCGGGGGACATAGAGGCGTGTGCGAAGATATCAACTGGTTTACACTACCTCATAAAAAGATATTGGACACTCGACTTTCTACGCATACACTTTCAATCTTGGGAGATGGAAGTAATCTGTCAGAAGGTTGATCCAAGTATATCATGACAAAAACTTTTATATCCGTACAAAATTTTTTCTTCAGAAACACAGGTCTGAATTTGAAGAGCTGTCACTGCAGTCTTCGCTGATCGCAAAGTAACCTTAAGCCCATAGCGCCATAATTAGTTGAGGTGAACACATGTTCGAGGTCAGCAAGGTTCGGCGGAAAAGGGCTCGAAGATCTCGTGACAGGGTCTGTGCAGTTGATGACTCTACTGTAACGAAAATTTCCGTCACAAGTTTTGCGTCAAAATGTGCCAAAGTGGTTGTTTATCAGCCAAAGTGTTCAGTGGACCGTTCATGCTCTTGTTTCATCCTATTGACACGTCCAACACAACTTGCCCTTTTCGGCAGAGCGAAAGTAATGCACCTCTGTGGACCAAGCATCCATATACTAGGTGGTACTATGGAACCAAATCTTTCCACTTCCTTCAATGTATTTTCTTCTACCTCGCACACACCTATATCAATCAAGCAGTCGGATGATGCAGCTAAGGAAAATGCAGCCACAAGACT
The DNA here is from genome assembly GCA_944470555.2 of Heterobilharzia americana. Classification (NCBI taxonomy): domain Eukaryota; kingdom Metazoa; phylum Platyhelminthes; class Trematoda; order Strigeidida; family Schistosomatidae; genus Heterobilharzia; species Heterobilharzia americana. The sequence goes on from OX104129.1 coordinate 81,866,430, forward strand.
TCTGTCTCTAGAGGTGAAACTCGCAGTTGAAAGCCTCTGTGAACCTGGTGACGCCTGCTCTATTATTGAATCTCTTGTCGCTGAACTGGATTCCTTTCAAAATTCTGCTTCCGTTTTGCATTTCAGTCCCTTTTCAAACCGCGTTCTTGATTCCGTCACTGAAGTGAAGCGATTTCGCTTTTTATTTCATTTGCCATCAGAAGGCACAGTGCCAGGTATCTCTTTAGCCCATTCTCTTGGATTTAATTTTCTTGAGCATGATGGTAGCTTAGGCTACCAAGTCGTACCGGAGATCTCAAATATTTCGGTAAGATTTGGTAGCATCTCAGTGGACAAATCGTATAAGAGGCATGTGAATAAAATTCTGATTTGTGGTCCGAAAGGTGCTGGGAAGTCGTCTCTCTTACGTTTCTTATCAAACACAATTCTTACGGATACGAGCTGTCCTTCTGAAGAGCGGCGCGTTGCAATACTTGATTGTGATGTTGGGCAGCCTGAATTCACACCGAGTGGAATGATTAGCTTATCACTTCTTAGACAACCACTATTTGGGCCTCCATTTACTCATCTGTTTTCTGCTGATATGGATATAATTCGGTGAGTTTTCTTCATCCTGAAAACAATGTGTACCCAACTTGTATGCTAAGTGCAGTTATTTCAGTTGTATTTCTAATGCTATCAGTTAGATGTTAAGCATACAAAGCATTCAGTGTGTAAACTCTGACTACCTTTACTAAAAATCCATTTTATTTCATTTACGTTACTTTTTTGTTGAATATGATGTCTGGAAAGTTAATTTTTGAGATTTTTTGCGTTGTTTTAAAATATGTGCAAGTAAAGAACATTGCATGTATAAATGCCTAGAAGACTAATGACAGCGTCTGCTGTACCTTATTTTATTGTTTATTTACTATTAGCTATTAGTCATGATTTACAAATAAGACTCGATGCATAATTTCACTGAACTGAGAAAAATGGTTTAGATAATCAAAAGCACGATCACTCTTTGTAATTAAGTTGGATATCAGTGTACCGTGACTGCTGATATATTTGACCTGATAAACGTCGGTAATTATTTGGCACTTCATTAACGTTGGAGATAACAAAATTAATAAAATTTAGTTTACCTCCTGATAAATAGACCACACTCCAGAGTTACTTATCATCAAGTATAACCGTTTTATTGGCTTTGATTATATTCTCGAGCAAAATTTCTCAAGACCGGAATATTCTTCGAAACAGCTGCTCAGTGAAGAAGTATCCATTTTTATCTTTGACTCTTGGTTTTCACTGTTAAGCTAGATATGAACGTGTTGGCCACCTCATTTACTTAGAAGGGCGAATCAGCCATGCTGGCTTCGTGATCGATGAAGTATCTGTATACAAAGGCTCGATGGACTTTGCCAGTTGACGCTAACTGTGACATCTCCGTGCAACATTTTTCTCTGTCTTACTGTTCGATTGTGACAGCCGTTAAATATGTGGGACTTGTGATAGGTTCCGGTGTTTGACCACCGTTGCCTTCGTAGGATTTATCATGTGTCGTGGAATGACCGCTCTAATAACGTATAGGTCAGGCGTAGTATCAGATAAGTCGTATGATGAGATTGCAAGCCCTCATCGATGCTGGTCGCTGGGGGTAAGTACTTTCACAAGGATTCATCGTTTATTGTTCGAACCATATTTCAGTGGTTTGTAGCTTGGTGCATCTTGGATTTTTATACTGTTTTTCACCCAACTAGGATGAAATGTGTCACGAGCTTTTACAAGATTGGCAGGAGACAGGGCCTGCACTCTCTTTTCGTGGTAAATCAACAGAAGTCATCAAAAAGTATATGTATCTACTTGAACTCGTGCAGCGGTGTCAGAGCTTGTGTAAGTTGTCGCCTCCATTGATAAGCAGTGGGGTCCACCGAAGATGCCTGCTTTCACCTTTCCTATCTAAGCCGTCGTGTAAGTAACAATAAATAACTTTATGTACATCTAACTACTCTCTCTGGAAAGCATTCGGTTTACTTAATGAACTCAGATGACATAATCTTGTCAAGAAGATGCGCTGACAGTATGCGATATCGAAAGCATTACGAAACTATAAGAAAATCAGGTAGGTTTTCGGATACTTAACTACTAGCGAATTCGCCTCAAGGCCAGTCGACTCCCACTATTGTGTATTGGTGTCAACGACTAGGTTCGCCTAAACCGTTTCTGAATTAAGTCAAGTAGTTTTTCCTAGATTTCTCCATTTGTTTTTTCCAATCTGTAAGTTTTCTGTGATGCTTAATTTGTGTTGTATCCGAAATTTATTTGACTTGTTTGTAGTCAAATGTATGTTTATATGAATAGGTTTTATGAATTTTCTTACCGGAAGTGTGCAGGCGGTTGATACTGCCCGGTTTCTCACACCGTCGGAGGCTATTTCTTATTTAGGTACCTGAAAGAAAGAAAATATCCGTGTGACCACAGAGCCCTTGGGACATTTGTATGAGGCCTGTCACACAGCCTTTTGAGAATTGTTGGTGTGAGATATGATTGTCTTAACGCCGGCCAGAGAAAACCCATACTTCCGGCACTGGAAGACCAGAGGATGGGCAGAAGTATGTCATTTGGGAGGCCAACCTTTTCCTTCTCTCTCTTTACACAGGGAAAGCCGCATCAGCGTGGCGCTGCTAGTTATCCAAGGGAAACGTCTTACTGTTGTCACATCCCATCCAGCTAGCAGTAAGACTTTGCCCTTGAACCCCGTCATACTAGCAATTTACAGTACAACGTTAACTGTTTCTTGTTTTACCACTATTCACCAGACTCTTAAGGCATGGTAGAACCTCAAGGGTTCAAGTCATCCAGACAGTGCAGCTCGTCGGGTCATTGTGATATACAAGCCCAACCAACACGTCAGGGTAGCGGCTGTCAACTAGAGTAGAGAGGTGGAATGTGTCGACTACTTCATTGACTTGGGGAGTTGCATCAGCTCGAACGGGCTGGTTGTTGACGAAGTCGCAGCTTGGATACATAATTACCGTTTGGCAATTGTATCATCTCTTGCGCCGACAGGATATCTGAATATCTATCAAAGGTTGAGTATACTGTGGTGCAATCCATTCTGTCCTGTTTTACGGCTGTAAAATGGCCGCTAAAAGAATAAGAAGCGAAGGGATTACACGTATTTGATCACAAGTGTCTTCGTAGCGTTGCTCATGTTTTGTGGAATCACAGTGTAAACTGTGTAAAGATTAAGCAAAAAGCACTGAGCAAGTCAGTCGATGAAGTCTCGAACTTTTAGCGACGAGGTAGCCTGAACATGCACTGCCCATGCCGAGTCACCACCTACCTTGGTGTGCAATGTTAGCGGAAGTTGGATTAAATAGGACGGTGGCTGAGGGTGGCCAGAAAGAAATGTTGCACCAGTCTATGAAGTCCCTGACTGTTGTCTTGAGCCGTGTATGGAAGTGAAGACCACTTACTTGGGTTCACCGAGATAACAGTAATCAGTAATTGAGGGCTCTTGGTGACATGACACAGTCACAGTCGCAGATATATTCACGCCTTGACATCCAAAGCATGAATCTTTTCACTAATCTTTATTTTCAAATTCTTTATTCTTGCACACAACTTTGTCTACCTTGATGCCACTGCTATTCTTTTCATCTGTTCTTTGTATACTACTGTGAAGTGTGACAAACTGAACCGATGCACATATGCACGAGGTTCTTCGTTGATTCTGTCTGTCTGTATGTCTATGAGTTTTCTGTCGTATCCATTTTAAGTCAGGTATTTTCTTAAGATTAGCTTCCTCCGTTTCCTATATACTTATTGTGTTCATGGTTACATGCTTTGATTCTAGTCAGTGTTTTGTCGGGAGCATTTCACCTTCTGACGATCCCAATTTTACCTGAAATGTTTGGAGTTCATATTTGAGGCCTACATGAACTTGCCTGAACCTAAACCACGTCTCATAGTTAATACAATGGGTTGGATACAAGGTATGTTTCTCCTTATTATTGTATGATATTCACATTTTCATGTTCATTACAGTGTTTATTGTTCTCACCTGTATCACTTTAAAGCCTCTGAATCATAAGTTATTTTTCGAAAGCTTCGGTGATTTAATCCATAACCGTTTTTAATGATGAAAGAATACTACTGTTGGTAAAAATTCTGTAACATAGTCCAATATTTGTTTTATAGCGTCTTCGGGAACCACAATTTTTTTCATGTTGTTCCTTTGTTTGGTAGTTACGAGCAGACAAGTTAGGCAATGCCATGAAGTTAAGAGTCATTTTAATAAGCGTACAGGTTTACGCATTTAAGCATCGGACACACCTGCATTTGTGCGTGTATATAATGGGTGTTCAGTAACTCAGTAGAGTCGTCCAAAAATTTCCAGTATCACTATTATCATCCTATTTCACTGAAGATACATAAAATTGTCTCAGGATTGATCATGCGCTTAAGGTTACCGTTGTTTTATTATTGATATTTTCAAACATTTTGATGTGCGTTGTAGAATCATACTCTTATGCTGGCCTGAGTAGAAAGCAGATTTAGGATGAACTCAAGTTGATCAGATTGAAGTACAATACATCTATGCAGTTGTTAGCTCTAAGTTTGATTTGCATAGGTGATCATTGCTTTTCAGGTCCTGTTAACAAACAAACTGATTAGTAAAACAACGCATATTGTAGTAGATCTCAGTTTCTCTAGTAGATTCATAACGCATTTTCCTCCAAATTATAATGGCTTTTCATTCCTTCAGGAGAAGCGAAGTTGCGCAACGTCAGAAATTTATTTTTCTACTTCATTGGAGTTTTACAAATATATTTCATTTATAATCTGTTTACTCAATACTCAACTTATTCAACCCTATCAGGTCAAATTTTGATCTTGAAGTTTATAAAAACTTACATACAGCTTTGTATTGCTTGTCAATTATTTTAAATGCCTTTAAAATCTGGACTACGAGTCTTGTGTCCATCAAATGTTCACTAATGGAACTTTTAAGGCACTTTGGCTCCTTTAAGCTTAACTTATTTGGAATGTGTTCACCGAGTCTAGTCTCAGGCCTACTCTCTGTCCTTTCAATGTACGTGCTCTGACATGTACTTGTGAATTGATAGATTCGATTTCAGGTGACATGAGGCGGAAACCTGTCGACTTCCGGTTGTTCTAGTGAATACGTTTTGCATACGGAAACTAATTTAGCTGCTGGGAAGGTGATTCTTTAGTGCAGTTCTTATTCTTCTATCAACTTTGTTCATGAATTTATCTCCTCTGAAAGTCAGATGGAAGAATACAGGTTTCTTCTCGGGATTATCAAGTACACTCGTTTCCGATGTTATCATTTTGACTTTGACTTTATCTATAAATCTTTCAGGGTAACCATTTTTTTTCAAACATCTCTCGTTGAATTGAATTTCTTCAGTCAGTTTGTCTGATGATCAAAGTTTCTTAGCCCTTTGAAATAGCGTTTTAACTAGTTGTTGGTTATAACTCAAACAACAGAAACTGCTGAAATTGAGGTAGCTTCCACTCCACTATTCGTTTCTGTAGACAGATCTTTGACATGACCCATCTATTCCTCGTCAAAGTCCCAAGTCCAAAAAATGAAACTCACTGTTTGTCTCGTGTTCCATGTTGAACTTAATATTCATATATGCCCTACTAAGTATTTTTAGCAATGTTATCTCATGATTCATATCATTACATAAAGCAAACGTGTCTTCAACATACCTGTCATACTTTGTAGATTGACTGGTAGCTGTGGATAATGTAGTTCTTTCCAAGTTGGCCATAAATGGGTCCTCAAGGATAGGTCGCAAAGGATTTCCCATTGCCACTATATCTATTTGGCGCTGTAATCTGTTGTTGAATTAGAATTGCACATTCTTAGTGCACAAGGACGTTAACTTCTTATGTTCCGCCTCTGGTATGAATATTTCATCTGAGTATTGACAGCGGTATGTTGGTATACAATGCCGACATATAAGATATCATCAATTTATCTTTGATATTGGTTTCGTCTATTCTTTGCGCAAACTTAAATGTATCCTTCAGGCTGTAGATTTCTAGCTTCTTTCGAATTGGATCTAATCGAGTTGCCAACCATAGAGGCAGTTTGTTGCAGAGAGACTTGATCATAAACAGAATGAGTCTGAGTGGTACATTTGGTTTATGCAGCTTCGCTTGTCCATACATGAATGCCAAGCGTAATCCCCTTAGTTTCAGTTCTTCGTATATCTGACCATCGATAAATTTCTTCCTACCTACCTTCAGCTGAATTGTCGTAAATGGATCTAGGTTTGTCTTCCAGAGTAGATTGCATCTTTTGAATATAGTCGGATTTGTTCATCAACACTATGCCAGTGCCTTTGTCTGATTTGACAAGCACCGCTTGATCATCTCTTGAACATAAAGCTTTTTGATGGTTTTTGGTCAGGATTTTAGACTGAGATGATGGTGATATATGAAACTGGTTTTCTATATCAACTAACCCTGACTTGAACCAAAATTGTTTGTCCACACTCACCGGTGTGATTTCTGATACCTACTCTATAGGTTCGGACCTTGCTATACCTATCAACGTTTGAGCAGCCAGGTGGTACCATTATCGCTCACATTATGTGTGACTCGTCTACTTCACAAACGTGCTTATAATTGTTGAGGGCATTTTAAATTTTGTTGGGAGCGTTCATGGAGAGGTGAAGACAACCGGTAATCTTCCGCAAAGATATCCAATATCACCATTACTACTTCACTTTGTTTAAGTTAAACTGATGAGTGAGACTTCACATACCTCCTGATTTTCGGAGCTTGTGATTTAACGCTAGCAGAGTAACTGGCGGATGTAGTGTCTACAGAAGTCATAGTCGTGCTAACTGAAAATGCTGAGGAAGAGCAATCTTCTAAACACTTCGAGCAGAAGTCTGAACATTTTTGGCACGTGTTGCATGCCTGTCAAACGTAGGGTGATATTTTCTATCTGGCCTACACCTACTTGTTGCTTAAGGGCATGGTAGAGTGCGTTAACTACCTCACTTACTTGGGAACTTACATCAGCCCAAGTAGAATAGGTGCCAAGGAAACCTCATCTGGGATAGAGTAGGTGCGCTTGACACAAGCCAATTTAAGCTATTTCTGGTTCCAACAAGTTATTTGATTGCATATAAAAAGGGGAGTGTACTGTGTGACGGTTCGCTCTGTCTTATTGTACTGCTGTAAAACATTATTATTGAGAGTAAAAGAAGTGAGTCTGAAAAGAAGATAAATCAATAGATGTCGTTGGAAGCCTGCACCGACTAAATTTGATCGAATGTGTTGCGCTTAATGAGTCACCGCCTACTGGGATGTACTATGTTAGCCAGAATAAGAGTAGATTAGAATAAAGTTAAAGGCGATCAAACGAAAACGTGGCATAAATCTATGAATCCTTTGACTTTTGGTGTGAGATGTATAGAGGGGTGTAGGTCACTTGCTTAAAGGTCTCAGTGTCAGTAATCAGTGACTGAGCACTCTTAGCGATATGACTGGAAGTCGAGAACCATTGGGCTGAAGATGTATACACTAATGATTATTTAGTAATGATGGGCAGTGGCTAGCAGTGGAATCCAGGATGCTCATTTCGTCCTATTTGGGACTCGTCAGCTGGATGCACCTGCTTCCCAGTGAGTGATGTTGTTCCCACCGGGACTCTGACTCGGGAGCGATCGCTTCAAACGCCAGCGCGTTACCCACTACACCACCGAGCCACGATAGCCACTTCTTGTGCTATGGGTATAGGTTTAGTGTTATTATAAGTTATTAGTGTTATAATATAAGCAATAACACTAGTGATTATTTCCGAAATTCCGAGTATTTTATTGGTTGATTTAACCATCTTCTCACACAACTTCGTCTACCTCAATATTTTTCTTTCTCAGTGAACTTCATAATTATTTTCCCCACCAGATTCTACTTTTTCGGTTATCCTTTAACCTGAGTTTCTGGCTCGTGTTTAAACCTATTGACACTTTATAGGAAGATTTACTACAGGTTTCTTTAGAAATAACTCATAAAAAAAATTTTTTCAGCCAACCTTTTTTGGGTTTCCATTTTTTATATGGTTGAGAACATCGGCTGGGAAGCGAGTTTCGTAAAATAAATGTTATGTAAATTAAAAATCCTCATTCACTCCAGCTCTGGGGTACATGGATCATAAAGTTTTCTTGTTTTCCTACTCTTAGGGCTTGGATTGACTTTACTGTTGGAGCAGATACTACTAGTAAGACCAGAGCTAATTATTCAGCTTCACTTTGGTGAATCTTCAAGTAATCGCACAAACTCTGTAGACCTCAGTGATAGTGCATTGAAGACGATAGATACCTGGAATTCGCGGGCAAGTTTTATTCACTTCTATGTACACATTTGTATTTTATTTGCTAAGTAATTAGTATGAAGCGCTTGCTAAACACTTAGCGGCTCCCCTTCTTATTAGGATTGCTTTTATTATCCACTCAAGATTTTCATCCTATAAAAAGGATAGGGAAAAACTATCTGGAGCTGTTACAACTTGTAGTCTTATCAGTTTCCATGGTTGTCTCCGGCAATAACTGTTTCAGTCTTAGGTTTTTCTGATGGTTTATTATCGAAAGATTTATACATACTACTGAAGTTCAGTACTACTATGATTACGACAAGATGGGGGAATTCATTGTATTCAGAAAAAGTTTTCTTAAGGGAACCAGTAGTCATAATACCAGTAATCTTTGCTTTTATCATCAAGATTTTAAATTCATTTTCAGTGCTCAACCATACTGCCGTCATTGAATTTTAAAAAGGAATGTTCGTCAGGCAAGCCAAACAATTGTTGTTATTCTTCTATAAATATGCAAAGAATGATACCAGTGGTATATTGTGAAGAATATAGAATAAACACGCTACACTAAGCACTAAATTTACTATTTTAGTGATGTTTTAAAGTAATCTATCTCGAAATGTCTGTAACCTCCAGCTATTATTTCCCATTAGCGCATAGGAAAGCACTACTGTCTGCTCTACCTGTGATGTGGAAGTCATTAGTCTCTGGTAACCAAGTGAAATTGTTGTTTCTATGCCAAGTTCTTCCGTTTTATCAACTCCCGGGGTTATGAATATGATCAACATACTCAGTCAAATTACATTTTATCGTTAAATTGAATTCCAGAGTAAATCAATCCTGAATTAGATTTCCTCCTGTAGGAGGTAAAAGTTGCCTGTCAATACTTACCTTATCCCTCAAAGTGTTCAGAGTACTAGTTTTCCTTAGTCATTTCATCTAGCAGAATTAAATTGTCTATGTGACTACAGTTTATTTGTTCAAACAGTTATCAAGCAGTAAGTCAACTCCACCAACCTCAGTCTGAAAGACCATGTTCTTAACCCTAAAGTTCCTGGTTCCAAGGCTTGCCGCAACCCAGAGTTTTCACTTCCTTTCCAATCATCACCTGGTATCAACAAAACCAGTCTACAAAAAACCGTGCCTATCTCAAATAGTCTCATCAATCATACAAATTAAAACTACATCTCCTGGTTTAGCAAACAGACCATATGAGAGAAGTAATATTCCTTTCCAATAACTACCTCATCGTTAGCTCTACACTAATATGTAGCATTTTCAAAATACCAATTTACACACCAGTGTAGTGGTGATAATTCTTTCATAACAGCTTATCAATCTCAAATTATCAGCAGGGTGATGATAATAATAGCAGTAAGTAATTACGCAGTAAAATCTGTGAAATCTCAAACAGGTTGTTATACAATTGATAGTTTGTATGGTAGTAGCTAACATGAAAAGGACATAAAATGAGTGATTATGTCGAGCGGTCAACTGTTGACGGTATTTATGGACTTCAGGGCATCAACAAGGTGGCTAAAACTGCAATAACAACACTAATGATTGCAAACGTTTGTGGGATGAACGACCCTCGTATCGATCGTGTTTTCCTCTACTTAACCATGACGAGTGATATTCAGCGATTCGACGACGTGCTTGCCTGAGTGTGCGCCAATATAGCTAACTAGACAGGGGCAGGTGGACTGGTAAATACGCACAGAAGAGGATAGGTTGGGTAGTCTGTCTTTGATTCACGAAGTCATTATCGGTCAACTGTAGAATACACAGCATAATTTTGTTGCATTAAATAATCTCCTTATGGCATTTCTTAGGCACTGTGTCACGATTTCATTGATGATGTCACCCTGAAACTGGAGTCTTAGGGATAGTGATTTCTCGGAAGCTGTAGGCACTCTTGTTTTCATGATAGATATGTTCATATTTTTTTCAACTGGAAACGTTTTGGGATATCCATTACCACTGAGTAGATAAGGGATAATTTGAAGTTTCCATTGTAAGTTTCATCTGGACAGATAAGTCTTGCTCAATGGACAAACATTTGACCAGATTTCATTTACATTACCACGGAACGAAACTTAAGAAATGGATGTATGAATCGGTTAACATTGGTTTTTGATATACACTCTTTTTTATAATTTCACTCATCTTCCTTGACAATCGGAGATATTCAAGGTGATGCTATCGTCACTTTCTGTCTCAATGCTGGAGGTTATCGCTGGATGGACGCTGTTAAGTTTATCCAGTGTAATCCTTTCGTCGGCCTTGTTATTCAGAATTAAGGATGTACCATCCATGTAACCGCAGTTAGATTTCAACTCCCTAATCATTGCTTAACACAGTGTTGTTTCTCAGTTTCTCTAGGGAAAAGTCTACTAAGATTTTGCCTCGTGACCACATAACAATGCCATCTGACCATCTGTAGAATTCCTTGTTGAAGAGGAAATGTGCATTCATTATACATCTTAAGGGAAACTCTTTCAAGTTAGATGCCGTAATTCCGATTTGTATAAGACCTTTTGCTAATCATGATGCTCGATGAAGAAATTCAAGTCATCCCTTATCTACTCAGTGGTAATGGATATCCCAAAACGTTTCCAGTTGAAAAAAATATGAACATATCTATCATGAAAACAAGAGTGCCTACAGCTTCCGAGAAATCACTATCCCTAAGACTCCAGTTTCGGGGTGACATCATCAATGAAATCGTGACACAGTGCCTAAGAAATGCCATAAGGAGATTATTTAATGCAACAAAATTATGCTGTGTATTCTACAGTTGACCGATAATGACTTCGCGAATCAAAGACAGACTACCCAACCTATCCTCTTCTGTGCGTATTTACCAGTCCACCTGCCCCTGTCTAGTTAGCTATATTGGCGCACACTCAGGCAAGCACGTCGTCGAATCGCTGAATATCACTCGTCATGGTTAAGTAGAGGAAAACACGATCGATACGAGGGTCGTTCATCCCACAAACGTTTGCAATCATTAGTGTTGTTATTGCAGTTTTAGCCACCTTGTTGATGCCCTGAAGTCCATAAATACCGTCAACAGTTGACCGCTCGACATAATCACTCATTTTATGTCCTTTTCATGTTAGCTACTACCATACAAACTATCAATTGTATAACAACCTGTTTGAGATTTCACAGATTTTACTGCGTAATTACTTACTGCTATTATTATCATCACCCTGCTGATAATTTGAGATTGATAAGCTGTTATGAAAGAATTATCACCACTACACTGGTGTGTAAATTGGTATTTTGAAAATGCTACATATTAGTGTAGAGCTAACGATGAGGTAGTTATTGGAAAGGAATATTTCTTCTCTGACATTGTTTGTTTTCTGTATGTACAAATGGGACTTTTCGCACAATTCCTGTTCCTCCTGCTTCAATCCAACTTACTAGTTTGAGTGAATGCTACATTGGAATAATTGGTTGATAATTCGATTTGAAAGCTACATGCTGACTTCAAGGTAAATGATTAGGTAAGAAGATGTACAGCAGTGAAATAATGATGTATTTCACTAAATCGGTCTTTTCGTTGACAGTTAGTTGTACAACTGTTCTCTTTTTACATATTGGCTGTACAATTTGAACCCTGGTGTCATCGAGTTGAAGATACCAGTCTGTCCTCTAAGTGCAAACATGACTGTCTTATTAGGTTGCTTTACACTTACGGAAATATATAAATTGTGATATCCGGTGGTATCCTTTTTTGTTTGAGGGCGATCATCATTGGATAATCCAAGTCCTTGTGGAATAAATTTGGTTGTTGAGGGATGTTTTCGTATCACTTCCGTCAACTGCAGTTTTATAAATCATTTCCAGGCACTATACGGTCAGCTGGAAAAAGCTATAACGCATGCTTAAGAATGTTGACCATTCAATTTGAAACGATAATTTTAGGCAGCATTCAAGACCCGATCCACGCCCATCTTGGAAGCGACCTCGGAATTAATTAGCTGAATGTATGCTTAGATATTTTCCAGTTAGTTTCTTCAGTCAGTCACTGAAGCTGTGTGATTGGACCATTCAGTTCGCCCGGGTAGGTTTACGTCTGTGCAATTTTTCACTAGAATTCTTTTCAGAAAATATTCAGACTGAATTGTTAGGTTTGATCAATTTCAGTGATCTTAACTCTAGGTATTCACTTCTATTTGATGTTATATTAATTCATCAGTAGTGTTATTGACTTCATGATCGTCTGCAGCATAGTAACTGTCGCTTTTTTTGTCAACCTCTTTTTTCACACTCGACTATTTTTACACACTTTTTTGTTTTTAGGATATATCCAACGAAATATTTACTCATGATGTTCTACTTATAGAATCTAAAGCAAAATCGTACGTTTATTTCTAGATTTTATTATTATTATTTGTCCCTTGGGTTCCTAATGGAACATAGGGCTTCAGTAGCATGTCTCCGTTCCACTGTCTTCTCTGCAAACCTTTGAACCTGGCTCCACGACAGCCCACAAGCTCTCATTTCTTCCTCGCATGATCTCCTCCATGTCACCCTCACCTCGGATGCACAACTCATCGCTTTCGATGTGGCTTCCACTCGACTGCCTGGCGTGGCGTGATGTCCCCAGTCGGCCTTCTCAGTGTATGCCCAATCCATCTCCACTTCCTTCTGTATATTTGTTGAACGATAGGTTGTTGGTTGGTTCGTTGGCAGGCCAGAGTTCGCTGTTGCTTATTATTTCTGGCAATCCATCTGATCTTCAGTAAGGAGCCAGTCTAGGCAGTTGTTGATAAATGTCTGCAATTTGTTGGAAATGCCTTTCGTAACGCGCCAAGTCTCTTAATTATCACATAGAAGCACTGACTTGACTGGTGTTGGTGTTGAAAATCCGCATCTTGTTCGACATGCTGAGTGCAGAAGATCACCACACTGGTTTGAGGTTAATGAACGCCTGTCTTGCTTTTCCGATCTTGGCTGGCTTTGACGTCCTCGTCCGTGCCGCCACCTGTAGTTGAAACATTGCTGCTTAGGTAGATGAAACAGGTTACTTCCTTTAAGTTTCTCCCATTGATGGTGATTGGGGCTTGTTGTTGTTGTTGCTGGTGATGGCGGTTGGGTATCATCATCGCTTCTGTCTTCTCTACGTTCACTCGAAGTCCCGTTTTCGCTACCCTGCCTCTTCAGTCAACTTGTTAGTTTTCACCTGTAAATCTATTTCTAAATAGTATTTCATTTTACTCAGTTGGGACTAGGGAGTATTTTATGATGTTGTGAAACGTTTTGTAGTCATTTGTGCTTATTTCAAAGGGGTACATGCGAATTGTAGCGGAAATTACAGTGGTATGCCCACAAGTGATATATTCGGCTCTAATTTCTATAACCACTTCTTACTATTTGTTCACTGTTGTTTTTGTTATGAAAGCACTTTAATCCTTTTCTACTTTCATGTCTAATCTGTAAGCATAATGTTAATTTATATATTCTCAATAGACGATGGTTACTGTTCTTTTTACTAATGTATCTACTGTATTCCGTACCATAATTATGTTTACAGTACAGAATTCTCATCATGTGATATTGCGTTTGTTTACCTTCTGTACAACATTTTTCAAATGTATGTCAACGGTGATGCTGTTTAACAATACATAATAAAGAGTAATAGTGTAGTGGGCGTTGCTGATAAGAAGGGATATAAGTAGTATATTTTTTGAGGGAGTTGTGGAGATTTGGAAATATTTCAAGTTGTTATTCATCGTAGAATGACATCAGTTGGAGGAACAAAGGAAACCTGGGAGCACTGGACAGCTGATTCGTCCTAATATGGGACTCTTCAGCAGTGCGCACCCACGACCCCGCCAGGGATCGAACCCTTAGGAGTCCTATACTAGGACGAAACAGCTGTCCAGTGCTCTCAGGTTTCCTTTGTTCATCCAACTGATGTCAGTGTACCATGAATAACAACTTTAAATGAGTAGTATAAATTGAGAGGACGACAGAAATCATAGGGAATTATAAGCAATGAGTAAGGATTCTGCCCAGAGAAACGCAAGAGACAATGCAGTCATATTAAGAGCAAATCAAGAGAGAATCAGAAGAGTAAATGAAACACATTATGCAAATGACTGTCTTAATGCAGGTTGTACCATATTTAATAATAAACATGTAGCACTAAGATAGTCATTTGCATAATATGCTTTATTTACTCTTCTGCTTCTCTCTTGATTCGCTCTTGATACAACCGCATTGTCTCTTGCGTTTCTCTGGGCGGAATCCTAACTCATTGCTTGTAATTCCCTACCATTCATGTCGCCGTCTCAACATATACTACTTATATCCCTTCTTATCGGCAACGCCCACTACAATAGGATTTTTGAAGTGTTTAATGACTTCAGGGTCATTATAACTGTTCGCTATCGCAAAGTCGATTCATAAAACTATTTGTAACATGATCTCCTTCATACAATACACAAACTAAATAAAGTTATATGGTTGAATCTTTGTATACAGTTGTCCATGCATAAAGCTTCTTTTTTCCCAGATGATATACATGGAGAGAAGTGCAAATGCAGAGGATGCTTGGAATCAGATAAACTATTTTTACTCAACTGTCTACAAGAATTCAAGTACCTATCCACGACTGCATTTATTGGCAAGGTTATTGGTGTACCATTTGCTCTATTAACATTCGAAATCCTAATAAGGGGAAACAGTAAGTATAGAGAAAATGCGAGTTAATAAAACGCAGGAGTAAAGGCTGAGTTATGCCAGACAGTTTGAGTTTCCTTACATAAAAGGGCAAGCGATGAATTTTCCTGGAAATCAGTAAAATATGAAAGGACCAAGAAAGATCAAAAGAAAACCATAGGCCAAGATGGATCACGCTTGTTACATTTTTTACGATAGCGCTATCTATAACGCAAGCTATGAGACTGATACAATTTACCCAGGTCTTGTTCACGTCTTAAGCTAAAATTAACCATCTGACATTTGGAAGGATTTAGTGTAAGGAATATCAGTGATCGGTTTCAGTTAAGAAGTTATTAAATTGGGAGCAATCTGAAGAGGAGATGATCGGTTTGGATACGGCTAGGTCATCTGTGTACTCAACAGAGTTAGCTTTAGTTCAGGTGCAGAGGCCATAAAATTCATGACAAAACAAATATAAACTATGGGCACCGATATAGTATGATATGCTCAGCTAGTATATTTCATCAAGTTACCATTGACTATCCAGTAGACGCTTAATCCGAAGGCCAAATGAAGTAAGTACTAATTACTTGACTCCCTGTGATGGATGTGTTGTAGCAATCTCACCAGTTATCTTCTCTCTATATCGATGTGATTAACATTGCCGTGTTATTGATCACCTTATCTGTCCACTAAAAAGTTGCGAATCCAAGAGATCTGACTCATTCGCTTTTCGAGTGATATCTGGAGTTAAAACTCTCTTAAACATAGCTGTTGAAAGTTGAGGAGATAAAAAGGCTTCACATATTTCACCACCATTGCCTTCATAGCATACGCTTTGCGTTGCGGTACCACCATTTCAGTAACAGAAGTGAGGCGCACAGCTTTAGGTAGAAAAGGAAAGTCAGTTAATCGGGTCCTAAATTTTCATTGATCCAGATGACTCGGACTATGTATGTATAGGCATCGTTTGTTCCATCACGCAATGTTACCTGAAATAGGTTTACGCTGGGTAGAGGTTAGAGGTGGTGAGACCAAAACATGACAACATTCCATATAGCCTCTGGCTTCATGTTTAGTAATTCAGGATGGCGTAGACTTCCCGCTTAAGGTCCACACGGCGACCAAAGTCAGTGGTTGCAGATTCTAGTCAGTCTGACTTGAAGTCGATCTCAGTGGTGCAAGTGTATCTTCGTCTTAATCATCATACCTGATTTCACTTTCTTCCTTTTGTTACAACTTTAATTGAGTTTTGCCTTCTTTCCCCATCTTTCATCTAAGTGTATCCTATCCTAATGTTCTGATGTGAGATGCAGCAATTGGGGTCGTTAGGCAGTAATCCTAGGTCCCACTCCACCTATTTCACTCTGAGCAACCGAGTAACATTATAAGCTCCCATACAAATGTGGCTCATAGCCCAATGCATAAAGACGTACCAGGCTGAGTTGCATTAACAGTATGCTCAACCTATTCAACTCTATCAGGTCAAATTTTGATCCTGAAGTTTACAGTATGCTTTATTAATAATCATGGCATCAACAAGCATATATATATCTTTATCTCTCTCTATGAAATTTCTTATTTCTCAACACCGCGTACTTTTTGGAAGCAGGTTCCAAGTATCTATTTATTTTTGCTTTAGTCCCTGTTCATTCACAGCGGTTTAGACATCTAGGCTTTATCATCATCCCTCACTCAACATATGACTCATGACCTAGTACATCATTCTATGAGAAGTCATTTAAATGCAGGAATCATGACATACGATAGTGTATATCAGGACATCTTCATAGTTTTGATATGTTCATAACGTAGTTCAGGTCATATTGCACAGCCTTTTGGTATACTTGACATTCGTAATAGAAAATTAAGCCGACATGGTTACAATTTTTTACCAGGACTAAAGCACAATTTCTTTATCTTCAGTGTCATAAGTGCGAGTTTTGGATTTTAAAAAGGCTCATATCGAAGTACACATTCCTAGCCATTTTGACAGTAAAAGGTTGGAAGGGACATTATAGATGAGGTAAATTATTGGTGCTGGAAAAAAACATCAGTCACCATATGAATTGAACCAGCAGTGTCTGACTTCCCTGCACAGTATTCTACTCGTTGAACTACTTGATGTAAATTTTAAGCAGGTCTAAATTTAATCCCAGTCCCTATGGACTTCGCCCATCCATAAATGATTCTTGTACTATCTTCGTAATCTAAAATCATATAGTATTTCAACTGGAATTTGTCATTTATATCAGTTAGGACTAAAATTCTTACATCTCCGCAGGAGAACGAAGATCTTAATTGTAGTTCGTATATTCAAAGTCAAACAATACTGAATACCTGTATTTCTAGTATTGTGGTCACAGTTCCATAGTGTCATCGAAAATGGATAACCAATAGGTTTGTAATATCGACTACTGTAGCAGAAGCTAAAAGTCAGCAACTAGACTGTTACAATGTATGCGTCTAAGTATTTTAAGCGAACTAAATTTGACCTTCGTGCGAAATGACATTGTCAAACCCTACTGGTTAGGTGTGTCTAATCATCACAGTCTTCTCTTTCCCAAACCAGCTCGATTTAGATTAGGACGACAAGAAGTGACTGAATCTTCATAATAGTGCATCATTTCTCACTTTATGGCTTTCCGCGTCACCGGAAATTGAGAAGGATCACTATTGTATGAACACGAACCATACTCAAAATCGTTTGAGTAACCAGTCTCCAGTGTGCACAACTTCCTGGTGTAGCTGTCACTCGAAACCGGTCCATAGTATGAGTATCAGGAAAGTATCAGACTTAGGGATCAAACATGGGTATTCACTTTACGCAGTCTTACCGACCTGAGGAGTCCTTATGATCCACACTATAGTTGTCTAAGGTGTACATGGTCAATTACTGTGATCTTGGAAGTGTAGGTGTAGTATTAACTGTAGGGCAAAGAATACACTGACTGCACCCAACTTATCTGTACCCTTTGCCATCAAATGGCACAGTAAGAACTGAAAAGCATCATTATACGCATTGCTATTATTTCGTGGCTTCTGTTCACACATCTAACGATTTTAGCTTGGGCTATGTGAAAGACGAATTCTATAGACAACCAGTTACTTAGTAAAAAAAGATAAGTATTGTTATATTTGGCAAGTCGAAGCCAAACAAAAAGACGTATGCAGCACCTTCATATTACCAGTTTAGCGAATCATCAATATAGTCAGCTAATTATTTGTGAAATGAAGATGTTTTGTCCAACATAATGCCCACCAACTTCTGTGGATACGTATAAACGACTTTGCTCTTACTTACCATTAGAGATGTTCATGAGGGCTTTAAATCTTTAACCTACTGGTTTGACGTCAAGTGTAAGAACTAATAAACCATATCGCAACTATTACAAAGATAGTTAAGACAGGGTTAGTAGGTAACGCGTTAAATTACAGTAAGCCAGACAAAAACAAATGACTTTTAGATTGCGTCATAGGCGCATCTAAATGAATCGTTTGCAGAGGCGCAAATATGTCCGTATATTATATTCGAAACAATATGGTATCTGTTTATTTTCTTTATCTCTTTTTGTTTTTGTTCATGACTTTTTATTACAAGCACTGTCATTTTCATTTTCTTCAAGTTGACGTCCACCTCTATGTACTTTTGTGAAGCATAGCAACACGGAGCGTTATGTAACTATATAAAGTCGTGCATTCTTCATAGTGTGTGTGATGATGAGGATAAACAAGTATTTACATTTTACTCACCCACCTGATAATCAAACGAACATCCTGTTGACTGTAGTATGATCGAAATCTCATCAGTGGCTGTCTCTTGTTACTAGGTTGAGATATAGACAGTTGGGTAACCTCATCATCCTCAATATCAACATAAGACCAGGTATTACTGCGTAACGGTCCGAGTTGCCACACCTCATATCACCACATCAAGTAAAAAAGCAGTCAGGTGCAACATGAAGATAAGAAAATTCAGTCAAAAGAAATATTAAGTACGAGAAGAAAGAAACGAGGAATGACAAAATGGTGAGACTCGGTATACCGTCGTTAAGATGAGGATAATGTCTGTGGGGATACATCTGCACCACTCACATCGGTTCTCAGCCATTCCATCACCTAGAGTCAGTCTCCAACCACTGGTTCCTATTGTCCCGCCAACCCAAACCACTTGATCTGCATCGTCCCATATGGCTAAAACCAACAGTCAGAGACTTCATACATTGATTGGTGCCATGTTTTAGTCTGGTCACCTCAAGCCTTTTTCCATCCTGCACCTATTTCGGCCAACATTGTGTGACGAGGCAATCGGTGACTAGGCATACGTAGTACGTGTCCCAACCATCTCAGTCAATGAAGGTTCACAACCGTGTCAACTGATTTACCTCTACTCCCTAAAACTCTATACCTGACTTCTGCATTACTCACGTGGTGACACCACGGAATAAGATCTGTACTACGAAGGCAACGGTGGTCAAATACCTGAAGCCTTCTCATGTCTTCCACTTTCAATGGCCATGTTTCAAAGCTATGCAGTAGAACAGACTGGACTGCTGTGCAGTACACGCGACCCTTAATAGACAAACGGGTATCACGTCGGTGCCATATGTGGTTGTAGTTGGCAAAAGCCGGTCTGTGTGTGGATGCTACTATTTTATGTCCTGTCACGACCCTGGTTTTCTCAGCTTCAGTCATAGAACTAGTTTATGTAGAAATCAGTCTACTAACATGTCTTATGTGGTCTCATCAAAAAGTAGAATACATTAGTTTGTTATTGCCATATCATGTATTTACTATACAGTAGATGTGCACTTTTTTCTATTCTCATCTTTATTATGCTCACTCCTAACAGTTTTGTCAAAAAACCATCTCATTAGAATAGTAAAGGTAGGAAAATCACATATGATAAACTAAAGTTTTAATAAAGATCAACTGGATCTTTTTTTTACCATTGTTTTTCCTACGATAATGTTTTTATCAACAGGGTAAAATACGTTTTTAATTGTTGACAAATTATGATTCATGAATGTGAACACTTTGTAGGCTAAAATTGAATTACAAATCCTGTCATCTTTCTACTCGATTATAGATCCTCTCATCATGCAATAATTGATCCACGATGTCATCTTGGTCCTCCTGATCATCGTGATCTTACTATGCTAACCTATTTTATGTCCACACTTTCCAATGCACCTACTAGCCTACCTTCTAGATTAATGCATGAACCTCTTGGACATCCAGTGGCTCATGTTCTCGATTGTATACCATATCAAGTCCCAGTTATCTGTTCATCTAAACAACAAGATATATGTGGAAACAACACAGTGGATGATCGAGACTGTTCAATGTTTAACAATCGCATTTCTGTTTCTAGTGCTAACCAAAGCGTATTGCACACAACTCATTCATCATTATGCAGTGACAAAAAAGATCAAATACAGTTGGCTTTTCGAGTATTGAAACCCAAATCTAAAATATTCAAAGAAGATTCTTCTCCTTTTCTGTCCAATGTAGATGACCTGTTATCGTGCTTGAACGCTACTTTGGTCGCTCTTTGTGTTGTACCTCAGGATATTGTAAGTCATATCTGTGTGGATTTATTTTCTCACCTTGATGTAAACGTAAATTACTTTTCATCTAACCATGTTGTTTAGTTTTTCGGTGGATAACTTCAACTGCAGATTTCGTTACACGTGTATTGGTTTTAGAACCAGGGAAGAAAATTTATCCACTACAATGTTTAATATCGAGATTGCACTACTGCATTGTTATGGTAATGTGTCCCCTTTGTACAGATCAACTTAACTGGCATACATGATATAATGATCTGTCATTCCTCTCGTTTAACTTACTGTGAAATTGAGCAGTTACTCAAACACAGGTGTTCATTTCCCGATAGTAATTTACCTATACACATACCGCTGAGACTATACGAAAGATGACTTTTTAGCGGATTGTTGTTACAGGTATTTTCGGTAATCAGTGATTGTAACTGTTGCGTAGGAAGGAATTGATAGCTTAATACAACTACCTTGTTCAAGGTAACTTCGTTAGTCTTCATACAATGAATGGCTTTGCATGTTATAATATCCATTGACAATTAGCTTCGTTAAGGGTTGTTGTGTCGTACTTAGTATAAATCTCCCTCAGTTATTTCTTCAGACAGATAAAATCAACGTATAACCTCCCACATAAGTGGATCGGTGCAAGTTGCGGGACTTCACACCAGCATGCAAGGAACAAGTGGATAGAAAACACAATGACATCAAAATAGACAAGGGGGTATCTGAGGATACACAATTTGAAGATAAAGGTCAGTGCAAATGTTCCAACTCAAGACGTCAAAGAGTGTATACATCTGCACTATTGTGGTCAGTTTCACCCATATCGCTGAGAGTCCTCAACCACTGATTCCTATTGTCTCGAATACCACAACCAGGTAGTTTACATCTCCCAACACGTCTTAGACCAACAGTTAGAAACTTCATAGACTGGTGCCTCTCTTCCAACCTAATCCTACTTCTGCTAACATTACACTACGAAGTAAATGGTGTCTCAGGATGCGCCGTACATCTATCCACCTCAGTCGCTGAATGTATACAATTCCATCGACCAACTTGCCTGTCTTGTCTAGTGCCTTTCGCTTAACCTCTACATTACTCACACGGTGATTCCACCGTTCGCGAACACTGCAACAAAGAAACTTATGGTAAAAACCCTGAAGTCTCTTCACATCTATTTTTAACGGCCATGTCTCACAGCCGTACAACAGGACAGAACGAACTGCAGCTCAATATACACGTCCTTTGATAGTTGGATATCTCGCTATTGGGTGCCATAAGTGACACAAGTCAACAAGTTGTCAACAACCAGTCTCTTCGAACCGATGCAACTCCCCAAGTAAGTGGTCGATGAATTCCACCACTTCATTCCCTATCCTTAAACTAGAAGTAGTTGCAGACCAGTAGTGAAGCGTCATCTTACATTTGACAGGTATGAAATGAATACCCGAAAAATTCGTACTCCTTCACAAGGTTTTCAGAGGATCCATCATTTCTCAGCATCTTCACTT
The DNA here is from genome assembly GCA_944470555.2 of Heterobilharzia americana. Classification (NCBI taxonomy): domain Eukaryota; kingdom Metazoa; phylum Platyhelminthes; class Trematoda; order Strigeidida; family Schistosomatidae; genus Heterobilharzia; species Heterobilharzia americana. The sequence continues at coordinate 81,888,530 of OX104129.1, forward strand.
AGCAGGACAATATGGTCTGCGTACTGTAGATGACGTGCCCTCCAGGCAGTAATTCAATCCCTGCGAAGTCATAGGCACCTGAAGTTATGTCCATTAGTACCTCCTTAACGAAATTAAACAGCATTGATGGCAGTGAACATCTCTGGCGTACACCACTTCAGACGACCACTCCTCATAAGCCCTCACATAACTGCACGAGTTCAAGTAGAGAGCTTCGATTAACGCCACATACTTGCTTGGTACGCCCTTCACAATTGGAGACTGCCACAACATCTTACGGTCATCAGTGTCAAATGTTGCCTTCAGATCAAGAAATATGACAAGCATCGGACACCAGTGGTTATTCCTGTGTTCTACAATCTGTCAAAGGGTGAAAACCGGATCGATGCACTAGCTATGAAACCTGTCTGGTTTTTTGGAGCTCCATTTAGACAGACGTATGGATAACTATAGATCTCAGGATCTTGGACAATATACTAGCCAGACTGATTCCCTATTCTTGTCGCAAGATAACTTTTATCCTCTCTTATCGACTGCGGTGCTCAGTGAAGTGGACCTGTCTGAAGTATCATGCGATACACTACCTGGTATAACCATTACTCTACTTGGTAATTTCCCACCTTCATTCTTCAAAACGTCGGGTGTCAAACCGTCAGGTCTTGCCGATTTGAAACAACCTTCTCAACTTCGAGGAGTGTTTGATGACCGACTTCCGAGTCCCATTCAGGTTCTGACTAGTTACTGGGTAACGTAAGGGTTGTTATGGACCAATTGACCTGTTCTACTAAATATTCTATTCAACGTTCTGACCGTCTACCCTTGTTGATAATGGTTTCATTAAACATCGTCTTGTTCTTACTGGTGTCCTTAAAAAGTTTAAATAACTACAGGGTATTTATTACCTAACTCTGATATCTTCTCTGTCTCGCTTTCACCACCCACCATTGCTCGTGGTCATTTTGAATACTGTTGCTCAATTTACTCCTTAGTTGCTTTCCCTCTTCACTGTTGTTATAGCCAGTTGGAACTCGTCTTCTCACATCAATCGGCTCGCATGAGCTTGCAGAAATTCATTGACATTTGATAACCTTCAGATATAGGTTGCCAACTGTCTTTACCACTGTTTCGACAGCACACTGAATGTCAGACCAGGCTTCCTCTAGATGAGGATTTCTCCTACGTTCAAATAAATGCTTACCTATCTCCTACTTAACCATGTACTTCGTGTTCTCATCTTCCACTCAGTCTTCACTGTTGGCTGTTTTCTGCGATCAGTTAGGCGCAATTACACACGTTACCAAACACACGTCCAAACAGGTACTCTAAAAAGAGTGACAATCCTCCACTGATCCTCTCCAACGATGACTCATAGCATTATGATCTATCTGCGTTATCTCTGCAAAGTGTCGAAGATGTTTATCTAGATTTGGCGTTGTTTTCTGTGATTGCTTCCATGAGGAGAGTATTACTCTGTGTCGTCTCTGGTCATAAGAGATTTGAGTGCGGATCGTCAGTGTGGCTATTCGACTCGTGTGAAATCTAAAAGCACCAGGTGTATTGCTGCTGTTTAGTTTTCCAATTTTGTCGGTCATAAACTTTCTGCTTATTACAATCATTCCTGATGGTTTACCTGCTGATCATTAGTTTTTGGTTATTTCCGTGTGATTAGACAGCAAGAACCAAACGTTTAATGCAGTACGACTTATCTATGTTGTATTGGTTATCATATCACTCTAGCAGACACGAATGGAATAGGCATGTTTTCGTGATACTAGAAGGAATTTGAATAACATAATGAGAACACCGTTTGAAGGATAAGATGATGTCACTTATTTCATAGGATTTTCTTCAGCTGCATTACAATGTGAATAAATAAGTAAATGATCACCATAACAAATATTAGTATGCCTTATATGGAGCGTCTTAAAAAACAGGAGAATATAATTGAGGATACAAAGGAAGTTCAAGTAACAAATTCAGCTAAACAACATAAGGGTTATGTAAGGCAAAGTGAGGAATATTCACGAATGAGTAAGAGAGGAGCATTGACTGCTGAATCGCACGCAGCGGTCAGTATTTAAACCTTCACAACTTCTGCCCAGTCGACTGCAAGAAATGTTTAGTGAGGACGTTATACCAGTGTACAGAGCGATTATGTTCCCAAGAAAAAGTGCAAGAAAAGTTTTAACTAATCGAATAATGCCTACGCAATGATAGTTATCCGATGAAGTTCCTTCAGAAGTACTGGAAAAAGCAAGGAGAGGAAAGCAGGATGTATTACTGTTGAAAAAAACTAGTGTTTCTTACCTTGGCTTCCAAGGTAAATGATATTGTGACAAGAATCAACAGACGAATAAGAAGTGCTATGTCCAGGACCTATCCGGCTTTTAGACTTGTCTCACTATATGAAACAATATGTGGAATTACAATCCAAGTTAGACAAAGCGTCAAACCTTGGTAATTACAACTGTGTTTATGAGTGCACATGTACATACAGTAGTAAGTACGTAGGAAGAACTCAAAGGCGGTTGTCTACAAGAATTGCCTAACGCCTACTAAAGATTCTACGTCTCAGAGGTTCATCTTGTTTGACAGTGCAATAGCTCTTCACCTATGTGATACATGACATCAGGTAGATGCAATGAAATCTATCATAGTAGTCAATAGACAAAAGATCTCGCAGTTACTTCGAACTGCTGAAAACGTCGCTATCCGACGAGTTTAACTGTAACTGTATGTACAGAAGAAGACAGTTACCAATTTTTAATTACCGTGGTAATTAGTGACTTCTAACCCTTCCATCTTTGCTAAAATATTTCTGATACATTTGTTTTGTGCTTATTCATATCCATATTCATATTCCTTATCGTCTCAATATGTTGTTATAACGATAGTTTTATCTCACTCACTTAATAGCAGTTTGCTAACATGATATTTTCACATTATTCAGCAACTTCAACTAATCTTATTCATTCGCAAATATTCCTCACATTACCTTATATAACCCTTATCCCATCATCACCATTATCAACGTAAAACCAGGCATTACTGTGTAACGGGAGAAGTTGCCACATCTCATATCAGCACACTAAGTAAAAAGGCAATAAAATGAAAGATGAAGAAGGAAAGAAAAATCGGCCAAAGGAAATAGAAGTAGAAGGTAGTAAAAGAGAGGAAGAAAGAATGAGATGATGAGATTAAGTATAGCGGTTAATGTGAGGATAATGTGTATATATCTACGCCACAAATATCGGTCCCGAGCCATATCACCTAATGTCTCCAACCACTCGTTTCTCTTATCCCACATACCTCAACCAACTAGTCTGCATCTCCCTACATGGCTCAGACGAACAGTCAAGGACTTTGTGCATTAATGCCATGTTTTAGTCTGACCACCTCGAGTTTTTTTCCAGCCTGAACTTTCTTCGGCCAACATTATGCTACGAGGCAGACGGTATCTAGGCCCGCATAATGCATGTCCCACCCATCTCAGTTGATGTAGTTTGATTGAATTTACTACTTGAACTTCCTTTGTGTCTTGAGTTATTGTATTTTCCTATTCTTTAATACAGTAAACGCTTTTTTAAAACGCTCCATATAAGGCATACTAATATTTGTTATGGTGATTATTTACTTATTTATTCAGGTTGTAATGCAGTTGAAGAAAATCCTATGAAATAAGTGACATCATCTTATCCTTCAAACGGTGTTCTCATTTCGTTATTGAAGTTCATAAAGAGGACTAAATGTGTGAAATATAAGGGATTGGTTGTTCTGGATAAGCATACAAATTATTTTCCCTCTAGAATTTGCTGTTTAATCATAATTGTTTTAAGAGATGTATTTCAGTAGTTTATGCCCTCAACTTCCGACTCATTTTTCATCGTAAAGACTATGTCATCAATCTTTATGCAGTAGTCTATTACCATAGATCACTATTAGGACTTACACAAGCGTTTCATCACCATAATGTGTAGCTTCATCAACATTAACGTATATCAAAGTAAAGTTTGTCTTAAAGGAATATCCAAGTAAATACGTTTTCCATTTCTTTCAACATACCAAATTGAAAATCTAGGTAGATTCAGTGAGGCTTCATGAAGGTGAACAACATTAAAGGATTTACTGCTTATTCGTCACCTAATTTATTGTTTAAAATGACCTACATCCATTTTTCACTGTAGTTTACTCGTTATTCAACATGTTGCCTAGTTGCATTTACCCACCACCTAGTTGGATGAAGACACTGATAACATGCAGAGACTTCTGAACACTTTGAGTGACGATTTGAGAACATTTGAGATGCATTTCTCACCACCCAGATGCAAATTTTTGCTTCAGGATTGATCCTCAACGGTGCCACAACTAACAATAGAGAGTGTAGTGATTGAGTGTGTCGACCACTTCACTTATCTGGGAATTAGGATCAGACCTGGTGGGTCAGTGGCCGATGAAATCTCTGCACGGATACAAAACATTGGATTGGCTTTCACCAATTTACGCCACCTGTGGCGCCTCCGTGATATCCGTTTGTCTATTAAGGGTCGCGTGTACTGCACAGCAGTCCGCTCTCTTCTACTGCATAGCTTTGAAACATGGCCATTGAAGGTGGAAGACATGAGAAGGCTTCAGGTATTTGACCACCGTTGTCACCACGTGAGTAATGCAGAAGTCAGGTATAGAGTTTTAGGGAGTAGAGGTAAATCAGTTGACACGGTTGTGAACCTTCATTGACTGAGATGGTTGGGACACGTACTACGTATGCCTAGTCACCGATTGCCTCATCACACAACGTTGACCGAAGTAGGTGTAGGCTGGAAAAGGCCCTAGGTGGCCAGACTAAAACATGGCACCAATCAATGTATGAAGTCTCTGACTGTTGGTTTCAGCCATGTGGGACGATGCAGACCAAGTGGTTTGGGTTGGCGGGACAATAGGAACCAGTGGTTGGAGACTGACTCTAGGTGATGGAATGGCTGAGAACCGATGTGAGTGGTGCAGATGTATCCCCACAGACATTATCCTCATCTTAACGACGGTATACCGAGTCTCACCATTTTGTCATTCCTCGTTTCTTTCTTCTCGTACTTAATATTTCTTTTGACTGAATTTTCTTATCTTCATGTTGCACCTGACTGCTTTTTTACTTGATGTGGTGATATGAGGTGTGGCAACTCAGGCCGTTATGCAGTAATGCCTGATCCTATGGTGATTATTGATTGATTGATTAATTCACCACCTAGTTGGTGCATTTTAATGAAATTTAATTTCAATGCAATCTAACACATGAAAGCTATTACCTCTATGTTCTATTCTTGTTCTATCTCTTACTGAAGTCTTATTTTTTCTAAAGTCTTATCTAAATTTTGCTTCTCATTTCTCCCAACCAGATAAAGGAACCAGACTCAACATGCTTGTATCGTTGGATATCATGCAATCCAGTTTGTGAATGTGTTGGTCTAGGTGAGTGATTTCTAATCAAAAATTCCATTTTAATGTAACTTAAATCTTTATTACGGTTGTTTAGGTTTCATTTTATGTCAAACTATCGCCTAAATAGTGTGGATGAAGTACCTCAGCCACGTATACTAACAAAATATCCGACGCTATAACTGTTGTATTCTCAAGCACAAAAAGTATGCGATGCGAATGCTTTTTCAGTAAAGAATATAGACCCACTTATATTAGTTACAGTGACAATCACAATACAAATTTCAGCTCACAATACTCTGTTCTGACGGAGTATATTTTCAAACGCTTTACAATTGATTGTAATAATACTTGTAGCTTCCCGTCGTTATACACGGCCGAATTGCTCAACGTCTGTTGGGAGATGGGCTACTATGGGGATGCCTCGATACTACCGGATATTCATTATGTTATATTGGTCTTGGTGACTAGCAGAGGAATTCAGAACGTGCCTTTCTTCCTAACACCATAATTATCTGGTAGTATCGAGGCCTTCCCATAGGAACCCATCTACCAACAGAGGTTAAGCAATTCGGCTGTGTATAGCAACGGGAAATTGCAAGTATCATTACAACAGCTGATACACGTTGCACAAGATAGGGATATCCTGCCCCAGTAGCTTAGTGGATAACGCTCGGGTGTTTGAAGCAAAGGGTACTAGGTTGAAATTTCAGTGGGAACATCACTCACTGATATGCAGGTGTATCCAGCTGACGAGCCCCAAAGAGGACGAAAGGCGTGTCTTGGATTTCTCTGCCAGTCACCAAAATCAGTATAGCTTTACAACTGAGTTAAATTATACTTCCTACTTAAATTCAGTAGTAGAAAATGTGTACATGCTGTATCCATGCTGAAGTTACGTTGAGGAAAAGAGTACAGAAATACAGTTTACATGAAAAAGTTGAAATATTTCAGAGAGTTAATAAGTAACCATTCTATACTATAGAGAAGTAAATGTTTGTACACACAAAAAGCATCATGTTATCAACTGAACAAATAATCGTTGTTGGTTCCCAGTTTGGTTTTTGAAACATTATTTCCTAACGACAAAGTTAACTGAGTTCATTCTCACTGAAAGGCTTACAGAGTAAGTACATCACCTTATGAAAGCCTCTCTACTCGAACACTAGCGGGCGTGTTAGAACCTGTGGTGAGATGTCCACGGAGCTATGCTCGTCGAGTGGTGTCCGTCAATGGTGCCTACGTCCTCCATTTTTATTCACTTTTATCATAGATATTCTTATGGAAGTCTCCCTCTTGTCACCTGCTTACACAGACGTTGACCTAATCGCAGGAAAATTTTCGTTAGACCTAGAATATGCAGATGACACAGTTCTGTTAGGTGAAGACGCTGACAAGATTTAGGGTCTTCTGAACACTTTGAGTGGCAATTTGAGAATATTTGGAATGCATTTCTCACCACCCAAATGCAAATTTTTGCTTCAGCAACATCTGCCAGTTAGCCACCCAACGTTTTTAAGGATGGGGGTAGGAAATTGCTGAGCAGAATAATGGAGTTTGCACCAACACCTACCATCTTTAGGAGAAAGATATTTGACAACTTTCAAGATGTATTTACTGTTATTTTCTCGAGAGGATGTAACACCCACGCTTGACTGGCGGCTACCTTCATACGTCAGATCCACTGACTCCAACTCCAGACGAAATTGAAAAGAAGACTGGGTTGAATAGGAGATTTTTTTTACCTCTAAGAAGAATAGCCAACCCAAAAGCACGTGGGTATACATACATGACATATAACCTTTACTGAAATTTGAAAGAACGTAGTGAGGGCAAGCATAACCAATCAGTAAACCACCTTGAAAATGGAGGGCGGGGATGTTAAACTAGTAACTGTGCCGCAAAATCGGGTCGAAAATGACAATTAAAAAATAATAAACAATGTTTCGTACAAAGTTAAGACCTTTAAACAGTTACAACTTGTTTTTCACTTGCCTGTTTCAATGAATTTGAGGTAAGTAAAATCTGCACATAACCGAACCGTAAAAGTTTTATATAACGTGTCTTAGTAATTTAAATGAGTTACACATTGGCTGCTTTAATTATCCCTATTTATTTCAGTTTCTTGAGAAAGTTAATAATTTGCTATCTCAAAATCCCTAAGTATCCATAACCTTCTAGAACTTCAGTTGGTTACATTTAAGTGAACAGAATTTCTTCTTTTCTATTTCCTACATTACTTCTATTTAGCCTGTCATCGTAAAATGGTGTTCCTGTAGTTTTCGGTCACCAGTCATCATACGGAGAGCTCACTTTTCTTCTACTGTTTACAACTGTCAGCTTATATATATTCCAACCTGAAAATTCTTTCATCAGATAAGGAAAACGTTTTTTTCAAAATGTTTCTCTTCGCTTCTTGCTATTCAATTGTTCATAGTCATGTAATTTAACTTCAGAAAGTAATCAAAGTTTGGTGGAAGTATTTTCACTTATTAGGATCCATTCTGTACTGATATAAATGACCTACTTATGTTATGTAATTTTATTTATAATCATTGTAGTGTAATCCGTTTAATCATATTATTTGTTCTTCATTGAAAAATTCTGTAGCTGTTTGTCGTGCTATTGATCCCGTAGCTGGTGTACTTTATTTAACAACTGGTGTTCCAGAAGAAAATTTGTTAAAAGTAACAGGAATCCTTCGTGGTAATGTAAATTTACCCAACTGTTTCTTTTTGGATCAAGTATGCGCAAGTTGTATTAAATTATACTTATTGTAATCTACGCCTTTTTTTAATATTACTATTATTTATTATGTGTGTATATATATATGCCTGACTGACTGACAAAATCAACGTAGAGCCTTGCTTATAGATGCTTCAGCTCAATTTGCCACAAAGAATTGGTGGATAGAAAAAGAGTGACATTGTATGAGAGAATAAACAGTTTGAAGATAACGGTTTGGGACTTCATTGACTGTCTCCATATCCTTGGTCTGGCTACCGTAAATTCTCTTTGAACCGAATCCAGCTTCCTCTTGCATGGCACATTAAGTTGGATAGTGACTCGTCATGTGCAGTACATGTTTAAGCCATCTCAATCGACTAAAGTTCACAACCTGATGAATCGACTTGCGGGTCTTACCTGGTACCCTCAGCAATGACCTCAACATTGCTTATGCGGTGATCCCCACCAAAGGCGATCAATGTTACAAAGAGATCTTTTTTCAAAACCCTGTAATCGCTTCATGTCTTTTACTTTTAGCAACCATATCTCATAGCTGTATAATAGGACAGAATGGTCTGCGGCACAGTATACTCATCCTCTGATAAATAGTCGGATATCTTAGTAGTCGGTGCCAGATGTCATGGAAGGTTGACAAGTGTGAAACGGGTCTTTCGTATCCTAGTTGAGATTTCGTCAGCAACCAGCCTGTTCTAGATGGATGCATGGTGGATATATATATATATATATATATATATATATATATATATATATATATATATATATATATATATATGTATATATATATATATATGCAACAATAACATTTTACATGTAAAACGTAGGAAATGAAACAAAAGCATTACATCGTAGTACTCTGTGGCATTTATTCACTGCCATAAACCATAAATGGTTCGGCGACTGCGTAGAGTGCTTTCATAAACTAAACTGGATGGCAGCCAAAGTATTCTAATATTTTTTTTTAATACCGCCATAAAAACACTTTTCCAGTGGATAAAAAGATGAACTATTATATCTTTGAAATGTGTATGTAAATATCATATCCAGCGTAATGTGTGTTCGATAACTTCACGATTTCTCATCTTTGGGTTAAAAGGTGTTGTTTTATATGAATGATTACTTCAGTTCTTTTGTGTCATGATACATGCTTTAGAGCGTATTATTATTTTCTTGGTATATATTTCACTTTCAGCCCTTCTTCCGGACTAAAATCGATAACGAAGCCTGTATACTCCCATATTTGGGTCCAAGCAGTACAAAAGGTAAAGGACGTGTGGGATTACCTTCCAGACGTTCTTATCCTAAGACAATGCACCATGACAGTCATCGTATAGGCACATCAGAGACCATTGAATAACTTCTTTTTTTGTATCCACGTGCATATAAAGATCCACATAGTTATTTTTGAAATGGAAACTCCTGTCTATCATTTTCAACTAATCTCTTTTGAAATGATTTTGTTAACTTAGCGTTTTTTATAAGATTAGTTTGTGTGGATTACTTTTATATTTGATTCTACTTGTAAATAGAAGTTACAGTCCTCATGTAGCAGTGGCTTGTTGTGTTTTATTTCATCAATCAAGTCATAACAAGCAGAACCTTACACGAAAGTATATTGGTTCAAGTTGTCACACTTCACAGGACTACACAAAGAACAAGTGGGGACTAAAAAGGAGCACTATCTAGATGGAAAAAGGTGTATTAAAGGAAACGGAATTTGAAGCTGAAGGTTAATGAAAACATTCGAGACTTAGATGTCAAAGGGTGTATATATCTATGCCATTGTAACTGATTTTCAGCCATTTCACTAAAAGACTTCAACCATTGACGCCCGTTGTCTCAAGGACCCCAACCAGTTGATCTTCACCGATCAGACCAGCACGTTGTCCGCATCGTCATGACCACTTGGAGCTTTAAATGCTGCCGGCTAACACGATTACAGTGTTCCCTTTAGACTGTATCCACTTATTTGACTGAAAATAGTCAAACACTCCATAACCATTTGGTTTGAATTGACAAAATATCGACAGCATAGTGTAGCTAACAAGTTTGTCAGGATCATTGATCTATTCATAGCTTCGATGAACGTTTGCATGCCATCGAATTTACAACCTATATCCAGGCCAGTGAGTAAAGTGAAACGCTGGGAAGCCACAGAAGATCAAAAGTGTCTATTGCTTATTAGACCAGCAATTTTGATGGATCTTTCACTGCAAGTGTTATGTAACAGTTTCATAGAAATTCCTGTAAGTTTGTACTGCTTATGTCATACCGAGTTACGGAAGTTGTATATAGAACTCATCAAATAGCAGCTGCTTCATTTTGTAATTCACGTCGTTTGCATCTATAACCGGAGTAAAGTTGTGTATTCTGTCTGAAAAATGTGTCTGACGACGTTATACTTGCTTTTTTATGTTTCACTTTGAAGTATATGTGATGAGGTTACTGCTGAACCTTTTCGTATCAAACTGATAACCTATCCGATTAAGCTCAAGCCATTCTGGCTAACCAACGCAGAAGCCGGTTTCTGAGGCTTTGACCTCACAAATCCACTTTCACAACTTGTTTTGTTATTATGACTGCCGCGGCAATTAAACTGGTAAATTATAGGATACATATGTTATCCTGACGTAAGCGATCCTCCAACGCCACTTAGAATAGCTGTTTTGACGAAAAGTGATCTCAAAAACTGTTGGTGAGTGGATGAATTGCTTCATAACATGGAGCTACGGAACGGTTCATCTGCTTATTTGGTCGTACGAATGCGAGAAGTAATTGACCAACTAACGCTTGATTATTGTCGTTCCCCGCAAACTGTTTCTTTTTCAAAACTACCAAAGCCGGTGGGAACAATGATGACAGCTCTTCAGTCGGTTGCAATCAATTACCTTGAAGCGTCAGCTAATAAGATATTGGAAATATCTTTTTTGACCTGAATATAAAGTTTGTTCAGCAGCATCTCCGCTAGTGAAGTCCTCTCTCTCATGCCAGAGATTATTGCACTAAGAACTTTCTACAGTGGCCTTTACGGAGAACTGTTTCTGTCGAAACTGTGACAACAGAGGGGAACTGTTTTAGTGACGCTTCAGTGAGTTCCAATCGATGGCTTGGCAGCCTAAGTTGATAAAATGCTGGAGATCACTTTCAGAGCTGTCTCCGAAATATATTCCGTCCGTTTAAAAACTTGAGAGCCAGGGTTCAGAAGTGCATCTCTTCTAAACAGGTGCTACGAACCCGAAGTCCTGGGTTACTTGGCACATCAGAGGAATGCGTCTCAGTCCATCGCGGCATTTCACGTGGTTGTCCATAAACAAAACCTAACAGGGTGGAAAAACCTAAATGGCACTGGTGTCACAATACCTATGGGAACGAAGCCAGCAACCGCTGGAAGCCATGTGGTTTCAACACTTGCAAACTCGGGGAAATCCCCTGCCAGTATGTGTTCACGACAACTGTAGCCAGCAGAAAAAGCCTTTTGGTGCACGCCACCAACTTAAAAAAGAAAGTCCTCTACGTCGCCGACACCGGCGCAGAAGTCAGAGTTCTTCCTGCATCGACAAAAGAGCGTCATCATAACCCATCCTCCACTCTTCAAGCAGCTAACAGCAAAGCGATCACAACCTTTGGGAGGCGGTATACCTAGCTCAACTTAGGATGACGTGAACCTATTCACTGGATTTTCCCCCCAGCTGATGGTTCTGTGCCCATCATTGGTATACATTTGCTGGGGCATTACCATCTACTCTTGGCTACTCATCGTCGGCGACGCATGGATAACAACACAAGGTTGTCCATTGACGGCGACACCCACATAAGTCCAGGTTTAGACATTGTCAGCACTAAGCACCTAGCCGACGCGCCCTATCAAGCAGTGTTAGAGAAATATCTAGAGTTACAGCAACCAAAGTGTACTCTTCCGTGCGTAACCAGCAGTGATATGCATCATGTCACAACCACAGGTCCACCTGTGGCATCCAATGCACTCCATCCAGCTCAAAACGTGGGTTCGACGAGATGCTCAAACTGAACACTATCAAACCTTCAAGTGGTCCTTAGGCATCACCATTGCATATGGTTCCCGAAAAGGACAGCAGCGACTGGCTTCCATCCGGTGACTACCGAAGGCTTAACGCCAAAACGACACCAGACTGCTACCCGATACCCCATGTTTACGACTTGACTGCGACGTTATGCGGAATGAAAATATCCTCCAGAATCGATCTAGTTGAAGCGTACAATCAAATACCCATGGCATCAGAAGATACCTCGGAAACAGCTATTGTTACTCCCTTTGGCTTGTTTGAATTTTTGCGCATCCCTTTCGGTCTTCAGAATGCGGCACAAGCATTCCAACGCTTTGTGGATGATGTCCTCAGTGGTTTAGATTTTTCCAGTGTCTACATCCCCGACTGTCTCGCTGTTAGTTCAGATGAGGAAACTAACCTTAAACATTCGGACCTCGTATTCATTAGGCTGTAAAAACATGACATCACAGTCAACGTGCTGAAGCGTGAAATTTGAGTCGATTCACTCAGTTCCCTTGGGCATACTACTGAAAAAACTGTCTACGTCCATTGAGATATAAAGCGGCGGCTATCATGAACTATCCACAGCCGACCACTGTGAAGCAGCCCCGGCCTGGTAAGTTATTATCGAAGGCTTGCTCCCAGACGTGCCTCTGTCATGAGACCACTCACGTATTTACTTCGAGGTACCAGGATGTGCGCATCTCTATATAACGTGACTGGGCTTGCTTTCTGTAAAGTCAACGAAGTAAGTTCAAACCCAACCATGCTTACGCATCACGGCTCCAATGCTCTTTTGATACAGCCGACTCAGCAACTGGAGCAGTTTTGCGACAGTTGACTGAAAACCAGTGACAACCTTTAGCCTTTTTCTCAAGGTGGCTACAGGAGGCAGAAACAACGTACACTACATTTGGTAGAGAACCCCTAGTTATGTACTGTTCTGTACGCCACTTTCGATGTTCTTTGGAAGGTCGTGACTTCATCATTTTCATAGACCACAAGCTTTTAACTTTCTCCCTTCCTTCGGCGCCTGATAAATACTATCCGCGTGGGTGGCGACAACTGGGTTGTATTTCCCAGTTCGCATCAGACGTCCGCCACATTTTTGAAGCAAATGACTCCGCAGCCGACGCACTAAGGCGAATAGCTTCGGTAAACCATATCGAAGGTGTTGATGTCGTTAGACTAGCTCTGTGTCAGAAAGGAGATCTTGAGCTATGCCATGAGTTGTCCACAACTCTCAGGCACAACTGTGCCCAGTGGGATTAGGCAAAGATGCAATTTTATACCATGTCTCTGCTAGTCAACCACGCCCAAAAGTTCTGAAGAAATGCTGACGTCTCCAGTACGTTGCACTAACTACCCCACCTAGGTGTACGAGCCACCATCAGGCCTACTGCACAACGTTTCTGCTGGCCGGGAATGAAGAAAGATGTTAAGGAATGGGCTCAGTTGTGCTTAGCTTGTCAGAAGTGCAAAGTCGCACGACACACGAAAGGCTCTTTTGGTTCTTTTCTAGCCCAGACATGATTTTCGACCTAGTCCACACAGACATTGTAGGACCTCTACCAGAATCTAATGGGTGTGATCACCTTTTCACTTGCCTGGATCGTTTTACGCGATGGCCAGAAGCAGTACCTATTAAGAATATTACTGCTGAGACAGCAGCTCGTGCTTTCGTCGAAAGATGGATGGAGAACTTTGGATGTCCATCACGTAACAACCGACCGTGCGCGCCAATTAGAGTATGGATTATTTTTACGTTTTAACTGCACTTTCGGGTTTCACCCCGTCCCGAACGACACCCTCCCATCCACAAGCAAATGGCATGGTAGAACGTTTCCATAGGTAATTGAAAGCTTCCTTTTCAGCTGCGAGCCTACGTCAGTGAACCGTGGTTGAGCCTCTAGTCCTACCCGGTATTCGTAACGCGTTGAAAACTGATGCTGGATGCAACTCCGCAGAACTCGTCTATGAGACTACTCTTCGCTTACCAGGTGAGTTGGTTTCCCCTTCAACCCTTCAAAGTGCTGTTGACAAGACACGTTAAGTGGTTGGGCTAACAGACGCAGTACGTTCAGTTGGGCCCACTGCTGTTAGACCTCAAACAACCGATGTCTTCGTTCACCCCCTTTTTTCAAAAGACATCGCACGTGTTTATTCTCCATGATGCCATGCAACGACCACTTGAACCACCTTATGATGGACCATTCAAAGTGATCGAGCGGCATGTGAAATTCTACACAGATGGGGCGAACGGGCGTGAAGATACTATTGGCATCCGCCGTTTGAAACTACCTTCTTCCGAAGGCAGCCCAATCACAAGTGACGTTTTAGTTCACTGTCACCGACCGGCAGACAGCCCATCGTCAAAACCACTGATGGCGTGCCTGGTAATACACACATGCTACAACCACCGGCACAGCGAAAACACGATCAGGTAGAACTGTCGGGCTCCGGAGCACTGAAAGACATGTTCAACTAAATGAAGCGAGTTAAAATGTCCCCAACAGTTTTTAATCTTTTTTCGAGGCACCATTATTTTGCTTACTAAGAATGGGAAAATTATTCTACATTTTATTTTTTTGTACTCATTTTTTACTACCACATAAGCACACTTTAGAAAAATAAGATGGAAATTAGCATGAAAGTTGCTTTCGATGTACTTATTTATAAACGTTTCTCATTTTTACAAAACCTTTTCGTAGTGTCAACGACTTTGTTCCTACCCAGGTGCAACGAGCACCGAACGGAAGGTCAAAGGACACGGGATCACAATCAACTTACAGTTCGATTTGTTGCATTTTATTTTTTTCTTCCCTACGATACCCTAAAATTAGTTCAACCAACCAGGAGACACTTCTCGCAGTGGGCCCATTGGAAGTTTCTAACAGTGGAGAACCGCTAGATTTGTACTTCCGGCTGGTATTGTCCTAGTTTCTTCACGAACCTACTACGGGAGGAGTGATCTGTAGCGTCGCACACTCCTCCAGAACCAGTAGCTTAGAAATCGACGAGATTCGATACTGATGCTGACCTTCGTAGTTTTACCGGACTCGCTGAGCTAAAGGCACATGGTCAGGCATCCACGCGATTCGGTACGCTGTCCTGTCACGTTG
Source organism: Heterobilharzia americana (assembly GCA_944470555.2). Taxonomy (NCBI): domain Eukaryota; kingdom Metazoa; phylum Platyhelminthes; class Trematoda; order Strigeidida; family Schistosomatidae; genus Heterobilharzia; species Heterobilharzia americana. Next base: position 81,903,852 of record OX104129.1, read on the forward strand.
CATTGCCCATAACTGACCCTCCAGCCAGTCATTTGGAACGCATGAATACCTGTGCATGACCTCGCAAATATACTGGTCCATCCGACCACGCTATTGTGTTCTTCCTTGGTTTTTCATTCCTGGGTATATGACAAAAACGAATACTTGGTGGTTGACCTCTGTGTCTGTCGCGTTCGCACAACGACAATTCTTAAAATGGCATTTAAAATAGTTTGTCGCGTATCGTTTAATTTGCCACATGGATTGCGCACTCGTCTACTTCAAGTAACAAAAGCGACTACGCCTTTACAGATCTTATGTTTTTATTCATTAGGGATTTATTCAACCATTTGCATTACATCGGTTGTTGACATAATGAAACCTCAGGTGTTACATTGTACTACCCTTCTCCCTTTTGTTCTATTGATAATCTGGTGTGTTCTTATTGTTAAGCAAATAACTATTCATTGTTTATAACTGTCCATTAGTAAAATCACTCTACTTCGCTATTATGTGAGATACCAAAGAATAACCTGTTTCACATCATCATAATTACCATTTTTAGTTGCCTACAACTACTCTGTTGATGAGTTGCATCTTGACTTTATGAGTTTATTATATTCTTGGCCCGCTCAAAATCTGGGGTAGTTGTTGATCAACTCCTAACACTTGGCAGACAACCACATAAGTTGTAAACCTAATCATTAAATATTGTCTGTATTTGCATGAGTCGCAACATGTTTGTTTTAATGATTGTACCAGTTGTAGGATGACTTTAAAGGCCACCTTAACAACTACCAAAATAACCAATCAGGCCGAGGTATTTTGACTGGGATGACAATTTCATCAGAATAGAGAAACGTGATTGGTTATCTCAGTTGTTGTAGGGTGACCTCTAAAGTCGGGTTTGTTATATAGTTTCTGTGATAACTCAGTGAAACTGGAAGGTAATTTATGCAAGCTATGACCAAGATTTGACAGAATAGCAAAGCAAATATTGGAAGCAGAGTAAGAAATTGACGTTAGATATGGTGCTGTGCAGATGTACTGCGTCCTTTTCGATGAGCCCTTTACTGAACGTTTTCTGAACTGGACTGTTACAGCGACCACTGTTCAAGCCACCAATATCTAAGATGAATTCGTCTTGACGGAGAAGGTCTTGAGTCTTCGTAAATGAGGGTTACATTTGCGGAGACTACCAAACGAATTTCAAACTATTTAAACATCAGTTTTCTTCCTGCTTCAGAGATATAGACTGTCCCAACAAAAGAAACCTACCGCAACCATTTGACTGTTTTTTGGTGCCATCAGTTTTACGTGGTTCCTGCCACTGTCACTCCTGTGATCTGTTTTGTTGGCCCTGGTGGGTTCCTTGCAGTAGTGTTGGAGAAAGGTGGTGTGCATGTTTCCTTACCTTGGGTGAATATTGTATTCCGCATCACTATCCACTGCAAACTGTCCTCAAAATTGGAAATTTATCGACGTTAAAACCAGACATAAGTCCGGCCACTACTCATCCACATAAAACTGTTGCACCATAATATTACTTCAATTGCGTCGAACTATGCAAAAGACGATCTTTTTTGAGAGGCCGATCATGCAACACACGACCTTTTGGGTGATAATAAAGATATGTTTCGTACTACGTGAGCTAGATGAAAAGAAACCAGTCTACAGATGTGATCACTTTGATAATATGAACCAGTTGTTACGTGCAATAACAAGCAATACATTAGGTATCGTTGGGGCAAATAAGCGAAAAGCCCGAAGACAGAAAGCTAATGTTTCGCAGGCAACAAAAAATAGAGTAACCAAACACTAATATCAGTGTTCGTCTGGTTAAAGCGAGTTCTTTTCGAAATTAGGACTCATTAAGCCGTGACCTTGAATCTTGTACATTGCCCATAAAGTTTTGGTGGCATGGTTAACGCTGACGGTTGAGATTACGAGGATCCCGCGTGGATGAAGGACTGGCCATACAGACCTGAAAAGCGAATAACAAAAGCTAGCAGCCGGCCAAACTCAGGATAGAAATTCAAAATACTAGACAGATGTATATCAGTCGTGATGGGTACCCAGTCAGCAAGCACTGGGTGCACTACGGTATTTCTGGGGCAATCCAGAAGTCGACTTCAGGAGCATCTTGCAACTACGGACACTCATCCCGAAAGTCCGATTTCTACGAAGATTGAAGTACTGGGGGATCAAATAAACTGTTATATGTCACGCATGCTGCGTCAAAGCACGCACATACGCCAACCGCATTACCGTACACTACTCGCCACTTCTTACAGTGCCTAATTTGTGTAACTTTGACCGCACCACAGATACTTTGATACATTTGGGCACAGTGCAGACAATTTGGGTGATTCGCATGAACTTAAACAGGTTTAGGTAATTTGGGTAGACTTCAGAACACTTGGGCGAGATCCAAAATTTGTAAATGACCTTGAACCTGCAACGCAATCGTACAGTGGATACTTAATGTTGAATTATGCTTTCAATTCACTGGTGTCATGGTACTATAAGATGGAATTATCATACCTCATTGAAAGTTATTACCTGTGGAACATCTTCAACCAAGATGAATGGATTCAACAATTCGACGTTCTTTTAATGCACTCGTTTGATGTCGTTCAGTTTCCGCTCATCCGGTTCACACAAGCAGGAGACGTGAAGTTGCGTGAGGCTCCGTGTCTATGCTTACTGTTCATGCGCACGTTATAATTCTTGAAACTGCTGCCATATGATGACCTTATGGATACACTTGCTATGTTTGCATAACCCTTTATTTGTACTCAGACATGATATATGAGCCTCAAATAAGTTGTGCTCGTATTGCTAAACTGTGATGAAAGTCCAGTCTCGCTGCCTGCCATGTTGGCACTGCAGCACCCACTTAAGACTGGCAAAGAAGAAAAGCGTAAGAAGGCAGTTGCGGTTTCAGCTAACTTACCACAAATCAACGTTCTACCGCAGGGTACGAAAACTTAGATTTCAACTTACTGCTGCAGTACAAGGCGCTTCTTATAGCATCAACAAAAGACATCCAGGACCTATCCCCTTGTTAATAACCTGTCACAACCAACAACTGTCGACGAGTAACAGCTTCTTATGATCGGAACCCATTCCATCTGCAAGCAACGCAAATGAGTATACCGACTGCAGAATGGTATCCTCACTGGAGGCTAAACTTGAACCACTGTCCAGTGCTGAGGAGGATGCACCTGAGTTCGGCAAGCATTGAACTTCGGCGAGTCACTCAGAAGGATTGTCTACCCTACAAAGATCGGTTGAGGACTGGCCCGAATTTTGCTAGGGGAGCTACGACCTCATCATCCTCGACTGCCAGTTGATTGCAGAACACTTTTGCGAACTCCCGGTAAGCCCATAACAAGATGTGCAGGACCTTAAACTTGCGCAAGCATCAGCCTAGGAAATCAACTAAGAGCCTGTGTCGTGAAGTATCAAATTCCAACTTTAGGTAGTGAGGTATCAGTGTCCTTATACGTTGACGGCTTCGGATTTTTCATGAACTTCAGGTTGCAGTTGCGGCCGGCTGTAGGGAACGTTGTCTAACCGAGGGTAGTTGGGGTTTTTTAGTGAGTGTAAACCGGAGGATGCTGATGAGTTCCTAAAGGATACTATTACTGAACTGAGATCACTGTAAAAGCCAGGCTTAGATTTAATTAGCGGTGACTTCTTGTGTACGATGGTCTTGAAGGGCGTTATCTATGGCACCCGCACAGCCGTTCTCTAAGGAAATTTACGGACATAACTCGCTAAATGGATGAGATAGATGTGAGGCTCCGTCATCGTAAGGGAAGCCGTGTGGTATATTCTACTAAGAGCCAGACACGGTGTGCAGTAGTTGCAGCCAGACCATCATGGGCGCACATCTACTTCTCAAAAGTCACCAATGGATATGGCGATTTGCTTTCCTATCGACCCCATGCATCTCCTATATTTTGATGCGGTTCGTAAGATGATACATCTATGGAAGAAGGTGGCTTGTTCTAGGCTCGATGGTCTGGGTAAACACGTTATGAATGCATTTTATATGAGGTTTTTGGGTGCCTAGAAGTTAATCCCGCATGGCTTCCATCATATATATAGGCCGTTATGGGGATCCGATAAGTGGAAAAAGTCGAATATTTTCTTTTTATTTAGGCATAGAACACCTCAAGGAAATCCTCCCTAGCATTCTCAAGGATAATTTCTCCGACTTATTTCTGAGTGCACATCTTTTAAGTCACAAGAAACACTGTACGCCAAATTACTAGCGTTAAGCCCTTACTGGAGAAATTTGAGAGTAAGTTCCAGGTGATTTACGGCTTTGAAAACATGGTGTATAACGCCTATGGCTCATTGCATTTGTCTGGTGATGTAGCTTACCATAGTCAACTGGAAACGCTCCCATGCTCTCCGTTTGAATCGTGCATTCACTTCCCCAAGCAGTTGGCCAGGGATCCAAATGATCCAGCAGTTTAGATATGCAGGCGGCTTTCCGAAGTGTGCAAGGTAGCCAACATGACTAATTTCAACGAAAATCTACAGGGAACTTCAAATGGCACCGTAAACCAGACAGCCACCTTCGGACAGAAATGGGGCCTCGTCGTGAGGCGCCGGTAGATTTTCGTCTGCAATCAATTGAATTTCCTTAGTTACCGGATGCCGGACGCGCAAGCTTCCAGGTCGGAGTAGGCCGAAGTCACCCGAGCATTGTCCTTACCTTAAAATATGGACAGCACCAACTAAGGTGCTATCAGCAGTTTTGAGACGGAAGTAGTATCCCAGTCTTGCATCTTAGCCACCGGTAGAAACTGCTGGCCTAAAAGTGGGGATCGGCCAGTAATATGAACAACCTGTATGGACGACATTAAAATGACTTGCGCGATGACACTAAACGTGAGTGCACCTCCTATGATCGGATTAAAGACGAACTTCTCAATATCTCGGTTGGCCTCACCCAAAACCTCACTTCTTCTATCACCAAACCTGTGCCCCAAAAAATCACCCGTCCTCATGGTGCGGACAAAGTAGGAGCCACTTACACTACTTTTGGGTTCACTTCCGTCGAAGACCGATTTTTGAGAGTAATCGCTGAACCTGCGTTTGCATTTCAAGCCGACGGGCGTGATACGTTAGATAAAGTATTTAAAACAGCTACCCACTCAGTACGTACTAGTAGGGAGAGTAGAGGGTATCTGTAAAAAAGGGGGTTTCACCTGAGGTGTGCAACCACGGGTACTGTGTGCACTAAAAGGTCAATTCCGTCGGGGACCAACACCATCAAACAAGTAGGGAGTGGGACAACTGAGCAGCATATATCAGTGGCTGCCCTATCTAACTTATCATCTAGGGGATAACACTACCAGACTACCAGTCCGAATGGACATGGCTGAAATAAACAATATCTATAAACTCGTCGTGTTCGCTTGTCAGCCTCCGTGGTATTCTCTTACTGAAATGTGACGGTGCATGTAAACTGGCACCTCTCATGTTGAACTCCCAATGTGGGAATAAGATTATTGTCATTAAGAGTTATTAATATAATATCATCCCTGTAAGAAATCCAAATAAGGATTCTCACAGTCATTTGGTGAAAATGTCTGCACGGCCGTCATGCAGTAGCACAAGTCATTTTTGTGTGACAAATCAGCCAGACTACTACATAAATGAAGGTACACTGAGCGGACGTGTTGCCTGTTGTAAGGTTCATACCGCGGGTGGTCTGGTCGATGATTTATGCAGAGTATTACTGAGCTGAGAGCAGGCGGAAAATATTTTTGAAGCCATCGGCTTTATCGAGTGTTGTATAAAAATAGGTAAAAGGGAGGGAAGATAGTGATGGCTGACCGGAAGGCATGATGGCTTGGGGATGAACTGGAGCTGCCCTTGCCTGCATGGTAGTGTCTTTATGTAAACTACGACCCCCCCACTTACTACTGCTAACAAAACAAAACTGACCGTACAATAATGGAAACTCAAAATGGAGTGCATGGAGGATGTAGATTCTCCGGTCTACTACCCCAGCTCACCCCGCCCCAGCATGATGTTTCCACAGCCTTAACATGATGTTCGTCAACAAATAACATTATGGCCACTCCTTTCTCCATGACCATATAAAGCCTTCTCGTCGTTATGGGAAAAAGCTTGAGGTTTATTTAAGCGTCTGCTCTCCATTTTGCTCGTGTGCATTGGTTTCCTGCTCTAAAGTACATATCTGGTTTCATATCTTCCACTCTCCCTATTCTATCGCAATATCTTCAGCTTCGGCTTCGTCCTCATTACTCCCGCAAGTAACCTCATCTTTTTTCTCCATAAGCTGACCTTGATGCCGTGGGTTTAGGATGATGCATCAAGCTTGTTTGGGGTCACATTTAATCGTCTCATGTATATCATGACTGATATGCTTCCACGAAATATCTTTATGCTTTTACCTCGAGTTTGGCCTGCTGCTCGCTTTTGTTACTCATTTTTTAGGTTTGACTGATTATACCTTCATTCGTATGGGACGCCAACAATCGTAACCGTTAGCTTGCTGTTTCTTCAGATCTTAAATAGCATCGCATGAGATTCGAGATAATGGTTGTAACACTCGCCCTATCTTCAAGAATGTTTAGATGTCTAAACAATTATTGAAAGATTCTCAATTTCTGGCTGGGCCTGCTTTAAACTACTGAACAAAAATGTTTGCGATTGGCTATTTAATTCTTCGTTGTGTGCAAAGCAACAAAGATCTATCTTCAAACCCATCTCTAAAGCGCCTTCAGTAGTGTTTTCTAACGTGCTGCATGCTATCGAGCATAACAACGGATCATGCCCGCTAGCTAGTTTGTTTTCACGTGACCTGTGCTGCATGAGAAATGTGTATTGGTGATAAAACTTACCGTAACCCAAAATTCAGAATCAATGGCGGGGGCTGAGGGGCTTTCAAAACTGCATCATAATGTCAGATGGAACATAGACTTCCCTTCAGAGAATTTGGCGGATTACTGTGGATGCAGCTGAAACAGCCGAAAGCGTGAAAAAGCGGTGAAGCAACAATCAACGTCCAGTGCACTTAAGGAGCCATCTTCACGTTCTTCTGCCATATCCTGGGCATGAGCGCGGCGGAAATACAACCAGCATGCAGCCAATCGGCTGTTAACCTGAAGTTGCCACTGTTATCAATCCCAAAGCGAGTAATCAATTGTTTATTAACGTTCTACACGACGTCCAGTCCAGCAAAGTTTGCCGTTTTTCACTTTCCTCAAAAATGCAGCAAAGCGAACTTGATTCATAGCCAGTGGGTTTCAACAACTGTCTACATCTAGCCCCCTCTCCAGGTGGTAATCAGCAGGGTTTCTGATCATCCGGTGTCATATCCGTTGACGACCTCCATGGAGACTTCCTACTGATCACTGAAGATCAGTTTGATATTTATAAAGCATCCTTGAAACATAAAAACTCCTCAGAAATAACCTTTGGGTTACAATTCACCAAATAGAAATATGCAAACAGATAAAAGGATGACCAGGATGAGAGGATAGCGAAAGCCCCCTTTAAAATAGTGGTGAATGCTCTAACTAAACATCTCTGTTATGCAGAAATTTGTTCATGCCTGTAGAAATGTCTCACACCCATAAAGTCAGGAACAATTTTCATCGGTATCATTCTTGGACCAGGCCTGAAACAGCAGTTCACTACTCTGGGCACTTCATGAAAATCCATATTCGTTGGCCCCACCTACAAAACTAAAGAACATGGTATTCGTCTCACTTACTGTGTCTTCTTTAGTCGCCACTGCTTCAAAGTTCACGGAATCCCTGTTCAGTGAAGGTGGGATCGATCCAGTCGTGGACACGTCCACTAAGTCCTAATTCCACAACCTTAGGATAGAACGGTAGGGCGCAACAGGCTTGAAAGATCTGTAGATGGAACGTTGCATGCCATTCATTCCCTGCGCTCGTATACGACTGATGCTTGCGACGTTTTTTTCAAGCATTCATGACACGGTCCGCCCTCTTTGGTATGTCGGATGGCCAGACTGGGAAAGCGTATTTAGGTGTAAGAGGGTTTACTTTCTTTACTGGGTGAATAACGGCGGGAAATCACGGGAGGACCCCTATGCGGATGGTGAACTGAAAGGCAGGGAACTCCCGGTCCTACGAAAACCTTGTTAATTCATAGATAAATACAATCATTCGCCACCGTCCCACGCGCTTTATTGAAATTTTCAGTGAATTCAGTAGTAAGCCTGGTGGTACAGATAAACAGCCTTCATTGCTAGAATCGTGCGCTAATAAAGCAGGTGGTGAGAAAATAATAGGAGAATAAAATTGGCACTGTGAAAATTATGCGTAAACAATGAGGTGGGAGTGCTCAGGTAACGCACACATTTATCAGTGATGCGGCAAGCGCCAGAATTGTGCGAGGAAGGCGGAAAATTCAATTCAAACACCTTGTTTCCCCACTTCCAAACCACGCGTTAAACTGCACTCTTTCTGCATTCTTTTTTGACTGAGATCTCTTGCGTCCTGGTATATTGGCCCAGTGTATCTGTTCTCTGTGTCCTGCTTGTTCTCAGTATTACTCTCAGGTATGGAACAGCATAACCTCGCCTGGTTAACTAGTTCACTAGTTACTAGCCGGTCCTAAGCCCGGGTAAAGAGGGAAGGTTGGGCATAGGGCTAGCAACCCTACCCCGTAAAACAAATCTAACCGCTAAAGAAACTTCAAAGCACAAACAAAATATAAAAAATGAAAACAAACTTATTCCCCGCTGGAATCGGAGAGGCGAAATGACGCCAGTTGGTGAAAGCCTTCGGGAAGCCAATTGGCCGATGTGTCTTCTCTCCCTAGATGAAAGCGAAAGTAAACGTGGGGACATGGAATGTCCGCACGATGTTTGAACCCAGTAAGGCAGCCCAGATTGCAAGGGAGATGAGAAGGTATAACATCGAAGTGCTTGGGATTTGCGAAAGCAGATGGAATGGGAGTGGACTCTCCAAACTGTCAACTGGAGAATCAATAATCTACTCCGGTCACCCAGACGCCAACCACGAGCACACTGAGGGAGTGGCTATCATGATGTCCTCAAGAGCATCGAAGGCTCTCATGCAGTGGGAACCAATCTCCTCCAGGATCATGACAGCAAGATTCAACTCAAAAGGAAGAAAGGTCACAATCATACAATGTTACGCTGCACCTACAAATAATGCAGAGCAAGAGAAAAAGGAGGAATTCTACAGACAACTTCAATCAACACTGGACAAGACGTCAGTTGGCGATATCAAAATTCTGATGGGCGACATGAATGCCAAACTGGGAGGGGACAACACAGGAAGAGAACTAACCATGGGTCGAGAGGCACTAGGTGAAATGAATGAGAATGGAGAATTGTTTGCAGAATTCTGTGCATTCAACGATTTGGTGATTGGAGGCAGTGTGTTCAGGCACAAAGATATCCACAAAGCGACATGGATTTCACCAGATGGACACACTAAAAATCAAATCGACTTTATCTCAATCTCAAGAAAATGGAGACGCAGTCTACTTAACACAAGGTCAAGAAGAGGAGCAGATGTAGGTTCAGACCACTATCTAGTGCAAGGAACCTTCCAAATCAAGTTAAAAGCCTTCAAGGAAGCTGGTGATAGACCTCAATTCAAGTACAACACTCGGAAACTGAAGGATGAAACTACAAAGGAGATCTTCAAGGCAGCCATCAAGACAAAATGGGAGACATCGAGCAACATCCCTGAAGAAACCTGTGTGGAAGAACACTGGAAGTCTTTGAAAGCTATGTGGAAAGAAACCTGCACAACAGTATTAGGAAGGAAGAAGAAAGAAGACAAGGAATGGATCTCGACGGATACCTGGAAGCTGATAGAGGAGAGGAGGATGGTGAAGCAGAAGATAAACCAGTGCAAGGATGCTCAACGACAAGAGGAACTGAGCACAATGTATAAAACACTGGACAAAGAAGTGAAGAAGAGTGCACGCAAAGACAAAAGACACTTCTACGAAACACTGGCAAGTGAAGCAGAACAGGCTGCAGGTAAGAGAGACCTGACGACATTGTATCAAATAACCAGGTTGCTATCAGGGAAGAGACCAACACAGATGAAACCAATAAAAGATGAAGAAGGAAATTTAATTACAAAAGAAGAGAAACAGAGGAAACGATGGGCCGACCACTTCAAGAAGCTCTTGAATCGACCACCACCTGCACTTCGTCCAGAAATACCACCTGCAGCCGCTGAACTACAAGTGAACATTAATCCCCCAACGAAAATGGAAGTCCTGAACGCCATAAAGCTACTGAAATGCGGGAAAGCAGCAGGACCAGATGGAATACCGCCAGAAGCACTGAAAACAGATGCAGAGACAACAGCGGCCATGCTCACACCACTATTGCAGAAGGTGTGGAAGGAAGAGAAGGTACCTGACATGATTGGAAGAAGGGTTACCTTGTCAAACTGCCGAAGAAGGGAGACCTCAGTGCTTGCAAGAACTGGCGCGGAATCACTCTCCTGTCCACCCCAAGTAAAATATTAAGCCGCATCATCCTGGAGAGGCTAAGGGATGCACTGGATTCAAAACTACGACCGGAACAGGCAGGCTTCAGGAAGTACAAATCATGTGCAGACCAAATTGCAACGCTTCGTATCATCATAGAACAGAGCATAGAATGGCAATCACCTCTCCACCTCAACTTCATCGACTTTGAGAAGGCCTTTGACAGCGTCGACCGAGAAGTAATTTGGAAACTGCTTCAATACTACGGAGTACCGCAAACCTTTATCCGCCTCATTCAACAACTATATGAAGATGCTACATGCCAAGTAATCCACAATGGGAAGCTCAGTGATGCCTTTGAAGTGAAGACAGGAGTGAAACAAGGTTGCCTACTATCCCCCATGATATTCCTTATTGTGGTGGACTGGATCATGCAGCAAACAGTAGGCAGCGAGAAGAGGGGGATACACTGGACGACGGAAAAGAACCTAGAAGACTTGGATTTCGCCGATGACTTATGCCTAATGTCACATAAACTTGAAGATCTGCAGGCAAAAACTAACAAGTTGATAGAAGAGGCGCAGCTAAGACGGGACTTCAGGTGAATATAGAGAAGACAGAAGTGATGAAGATACCGCACCACCACCATCAACAACAACAACAAACTCCAATCACCGTCAACGGGAGAAACTTAAAGGAAGTAACCTCCTTCACTTATCTAGGAAGCACTGTTTCAACTACAGGCGGGACGGACGAGGACGTCAAAGTCAGAATCGGAAAAGCAAGACAGGCGTTCATTAGCCTGAAACCAGTGTGGAGATCTTCTGCACTCAGCATGCGGAACAAGTTACGGATTTTCAACACCAACCCAGTCAAGTCAGTGCTCTTGTATGGCTCAGAGACTTGGCGCGTCACGAAAGGTATTTCCAATAAACTACAGACATTCATCAACAACTGCTTACGCTCGCTGCTGAAGATCAGATGGCCAGAAAAGATAAGCAACAAGGAACTCTGGAGACGAACCAACCAAGAACCTATCACGCAACAAATATGCAGGAAGAAGTGGAGATGGATTGGCCATGCACTGAGAAGGCCGACGGAGGACATCACGCGTCAGGCCAGGTACTCGAGTGGAATCCCCATGGGAAGCGACGAGTTGGACGTCCGAGGGTGACATGGAGGAGGTCGTGCGAGCAGGAAATGAGAGCTTCTGGGCTGTCGTGGGACCAGGTTGAAAAGATCTCAGAGAACAGAGGTCACTGGAGGCGTGCTACTGAAGCCCTATGTTCCACTAGGAACCCAAGGGACTAATAATAATAATAATAATGGAACAGCATGCAGCAAGCTATCTGCCCACCCCGAATCCCATGGAAAATTTTCGGGATCCTGGCGACCAGAGCAGTGAGTAGTCAACAGATGGCCTTCAGGATTCGATGTCGGCGTAAGTGAGCATCCTTTACAAACCAAACCTGGCGCCGAGAAATGGCAGATCGAAATTCGTGATACGAATTGAAACATCCGCAAGTTGACAGAAACCCCCCTACTACTTCAAAGGAAACTACCGTGAAAAGATAATCACACCTATGGGACCGGCATGCGACTCAAACAACTTATGGTGCGTAAGAAATACGTTTTCATCGTCAAATGACACTAAGTCATCCTTTTTCCAAAAACATATCCGAACCATCCACCTCCACCGGGGCAAATGGTTACGTGGTGCACCATAGTTCCCGCTGTTTCTATCCATGAAGATATTCTACCTATTCGGTTTTTTCAGCTCCTTTTGGCAGTCAGTGTAAAGGCACGATATACGGTCAACCTTGAAAAGCTGGTGTTTATTTTCCAGTGATATAGGTAGAAGTTACACTGCTTGCGGACGCTTGTGGGGTTGATAGATTTTCCTTGTCACGTTCTGTAGATTTATCCCTAACACTCACCGCCGGCAATATAGGAGGCTTCCTTTAAATGGATAGGGCCTTCCTGCTTTTGTCCAACGCTATCCTCTTTGGGTCTGCCAGTATGCATGACAATGCTTGCAGCTACTCACTTGCCGCTTACTGGAATGACGTATATAATAATATTATCATTAATGCACATATTCCCACGCAGTGAATTTAACATAAGAGATACCCGTTCCCAGGCATCATCAGACCGACGATTTCTGAGAGTGTACACCACACACACACACACCAAGTCGTCGTGTCCATAACCGCACTAAGACTTGTTGCGATTTGTGAGACGGACATGAATCTGCTGTCTTCTAACAGCTGGGTAGGTTCCGGTATCACGGCCAAGCCATACTACTGAAATGATGAGGGCGAATGTGCAAATTATGGGGTAAATGGCGTCAATAATGCGAGCGAGTAGCAAGTAATAAAATCTGCGTCTAAAAGTGTCCCTGAACAGCCGAATTGATGCACGCAGTGCTGAAATAAGGCATGCATAGCCGAAATGATGAGGTAGTGCAGAAGTAATAATGATAGAAATAACAATAATTCCTGAATACACAGGGGCAGGCCATTTTTAACATGTATGAATATGTTTTTATATAAATTACGTGTTTCTTCATGGAAGGTAATCTCAGCCCCCACCTGTCGTCACTGGAAGATATAATTGCTGCATGTTCAAGTAATGGAACACCCCAGCAGAATAAGTGCCGAAAAATTTATGAGTTGGACAGGTGGAAGTATTGTCGTCGTGATAATAAAAAACTAGTTTGTACTTAACACTGCATGTATTACCTTGACAAAAATAAAGCTTGAAGCTAATACTTCCATTGTAACAGCTTATACTTTGTACTTGAGATAATAATGATGAAAAGTTCGCACAAATTGTTTACTTTTCTTACTTTATTGGTGATTTCAGAACTGCATAATTCATGCAAGCTAATACCATTCCACACTAGAGATTCAATATCTTGAGGGATATTACAACGGAGAGCCAGATATCTTCACTTTTCAAGCTGCGGCATCCAGATGCAATAGACTTATTTGAATATGCCAAGTGGACTCCCGGGACATCTTGTCCACCATTTTCACTAGTTTTGACGGCCTTGTGGTCGGTAAGTGTTGGACTTTCTTGATTGCTTATATAACAAGTAAATAGTAGATTGTGATAATTATGAGGTTGTAGTCAAGTGAATATTCTTTATTCCTGCCTGTTGAAGTTAAATATTGTGAACTCCTCAAAGCTGATTACCCTGTATAAGGAGTAGTTTCAGTCAGGGTGTCCCTCAAATACTTACTTCTCGACAACGACCGAGCCAACATTTAGGAATGAATTGCCTTTCTACAAAAAGGGGACAAAGCAGCAGGTAGAGAAAGAAGTGAGGAGTCCAACAAGGAGAGTGACATATATGTTCGTGTTTCTTCCTACCTAACTTTCCTTACTATGGCGTTCATTGCATGCGCTTTTTCTGTTGAGCACTTGAGAACATAAACTTCATGCTGTCTTGTAATGAAGGGCTTCTGTTTTTGGTTACTATGTTGGGCAGGGCAGAATGTGCCAGTGGTTCGTGGTCATAACTTTTGAAAGTCTTCCCAACGCTTCGTGTGAAAGGTCAGTGTAAATGTGGCGGATGTCTCATTATACATTAAGAGGACACAGCACACGAAATGTCGTGAAGGATACTGCCGGCGTGTTTGATAAACCGGGAACGTTGCCAGCCGATAAGAGGTTGGCCAGTAAACGACTACATCCAGAGGTTGGTTTGGAGGCCTTCACATCAGTAGGAAGTCTGTTCCACAACCAAGCGAATCTGACGGCAAAGAAGTTTGCAAGCAAGCAGGATTTAAATGGCTCCATCGTGACACTTTGATCGTGGTTGCGCACGTCGTACCAACTGTTGTGTTCCAGCTTGAGCCCACCACTGGCTGCAAAAGCGAATTTGTGCAACAAAATAAAGACCATTATCAGGTTGATTCTGAGTCGCCTTATCCAAGGTGGTTCTAGACTGAGGGTTCTGCATATGCCCTATTTGCAATCGTGTCCTAGCAATCTGGCTGTGAAATACCTCTGGACACCCTCTATTTTTTGTTTGCATTTTATGCGGATACCACTCAGTACAAATGAACAATGTTCTAACAGTGGATGTACACAGGTTTTATTGAGCAGTAACTTAACTTCTGTGAAGTGAAAGTTACGAACTTAGCAACCCATTAGGATCCTGGATTCGCCAGTCTGTGATGCCACCTTTCCAGAAAATGCAAGGTCCCTTGAGTACAAAAGATACTCGAAGTCTATGAACTATTGACTGTTTCAACATCCATTTTCATCCAATACAACAAGTATTCCCAGCAAAATCAATCTATATTACCTTTAAAAGTAACATAGTGTCCTGGATATGCATTGATATAGCCATACATGTTGGTTATATAACTGTGGATACTTTATTGATGCTCCAGATTGTATAAATGGGTCCTTTGTGGTCAGAAAAGCTAAGAACTGAAGATCATCCTAAGCAATAAACTGTCATATAACTAATCAGCAAACTATGCGAATGGACTAACAACGTCGGTTGGTTATAACGCAAACTGTGAACACTGCGCGCTTTTGATATTGATAATGGAACCTGTCTGTGAGATGGGAGATGGAAGGCCATATCCGTCTCATGAATTTCAGTAAATTTCAATAAGATTATGCACACTAATAACTTGATATGTAAATTATTCAATACTAGATACCAGTTCGTAAACCTTCAGAAGTTATGAATTTGACGGTGCTTGTAAACTGGTATCCCTCTTGTTAAACCCGATAAATAAAGACGATATTTATTATTATCTAAACTTTAACACTCCATGTACGTTGTAAAGTAATATTTCCTTGTTTATTTCATAACTAGCAGGACCTTCGGCAGTTTTCTTTTTAAACTGAGTTTAATGACATTCCATCAGTATCACTCAGGGCTCAAGTCTTGTGGATGTTTTGAGATGTGTCAACGTGATGGAGCCTGTAAACTGGCTTCTCTCATGTTAAAATCTTTTTTAACGCGAGAATAAAACATTTATTTATTTATTTAATATCTTAGTCCAAGGCAACATGCCTTTAAGAGCAGGTAGTTTCGTGGACTGAAGACGTAATTAGATACCCGCCGATGGGGCACCTAAACATATCCAGAGACATTTCCTCACTTTAAACTGAAGCTACCAGGCAGAAGACCATGTGGATATTACATGAAGCTCCCCTTGTATCAGAGCTTGGAAGTGGGATGGATCATCATGAATGAATGTGTTTACAACTTTCAGGTCATCAGCAAACAACAGTGGTTTACCGCGTGTAAAGCGGCTGCAGATGTCATTGACGTTTAAATTAAAGAGTAGGGGTCTAATACGCTGCCTTGAACTACACCAGTGATAGTTGGTCTAGGGTTTGAAGTCTCTGAATCTAATTTCACCACTCAAGTGCGGTTGCTGAGGAAAGACTTAATCCATCTTAACAGTGGATAGTCAATTTTCACAGGCATCAACTTACTTATTAACATCAAGTGATCAACTGTGTCAGATGTCTTTGAAATGTTTAGATAAAGTATGAGGACCAATTGGCGTCTGTCGTGCATGGTGGCTGTGAAGGTAGAGAAGTCTAGGTGGCAAATCATACAAGACCTAGATTTTAGGAACTCATATTGACTCAATGTGGTGATGCTGCCACTAAGCGTGTGCTGTAGAATGCCCCCTTAATAACTTTCTCCATAATTCTAGAAACCACAGGTGTAATATTTATCGGTCCATACATGCTGGCCAGTCTTTTTGAACCGTATTTATATCCAGGTAGGACAGCCGATGTTCTCCAGATAACAGGGTATGTGAAAAATTCTGAAGACAGAACAAAGATTTTTAGTAATAATAACGGAATATCAGGGCCACCGTATTTAAAGGAATGGGACGATACTCCACCTGTATCAGCACCGCTTGAGCATTTCAGCATCCCTGATGGCCCGCTAAATATTAGAATATGCAAATTCAACTGTATCCATCGTCGTTAGTTGGGAAGAAAAATAGCTTTTAGTAGTGCAGCCCGTACTAGTATCACACAAAATATTTGTGGGTTCCAGATAACCAACTGCAAATAAGTGGCTGAATATTTCACACATATCCACTGGATTATCACAAGCTTTGGCGCCATGGATAAGAAGAGGAATGTTGTCTTGCGCAGTTTCATAGCTTTTTATGGAGTGCTGAGACAGCATATACCCTAGATGAGCTAGCCAGCGCACTACTGTCTTCATTCTTCAAACGCAAATCGTGGTTATGAGAGATAGAGCTAAGAATATCAGCAATCGGCCGAACCCTATCGAATTAGTGACATTTGTGGTATCTTATTGAGAGTTTGTGTAACTTTCGATGAGCACTAGGAGGTATATATGGCTTGTTGGTTAGTGGCATTTTTTGGAAACCTTTCAATGAAACAGTGGTATCGAGACAAGTTTTAGAGTTGTAGTAAAACATATCAATGGCTAATTTGAGGTCGGCAGTGGTAAAGTATGGTCCCCAGTCAATGTGCCTGACATGGGACACATCTGCTGCCAATCCATCTTACCGTAGTCTCTCTATACCATTTAGCAAGGAGTGGAGTTACCGGTCAGGGGAATTAGTTGCAGGAAATGGTGGTCCGCATAATACCGTTTCGTTATCACTTCCTGGGAGCTTGTCAAAACAGGAACCGTGTTGTGGCAAAATATTAGGTCCAATGCGTTGTCACTTCTCGTAGTAGCAATTTGCTTCCATCCAAAAATAGCCAGCATAAGGAAAAAGTCATACCTGGCCGAACCAGTTAGTGGATCGCACTTAATTTCAGGTAGGTTAAAGTCACCGCACATGACCTTATGACCATATGGGAGACTGGATGCATGTTCCAAAGCTGTAATCAGGGAAATCTCATGGTCGTTAAAGGTACCAGGTGCTCTGTAAGCCCACCCAATGCTGTGACATTCCTGTGGCATACCGTGACCCATAGGGAGTCGCCTATCTTATCAGGAACCATATTTTACAGCCTGAACACGGCGAGAGTGTTCAGAAAGTGCATCAGACAACCTCCTCCTTTCTTGTTACTCCGGTCACATAGGAACTGTGTTTGCACCAATACTTATCTCCCCACCTGGTATATTTGCTTGAAACAAAGGCCCAGTGACGATCATTACGGGTGGTTTATACATGGGCGCAATTCCTTTCAATACTGACAGTTTTCTAAGGGCGGATCTGGCGTTTATGAGAACAATGTACAAGTAGGAGAAGTAATAATGTGCACGGTTTTCTGCTTCGCCAAACAGGCCAAATGGTATCTCAGTGTCACTTGACCGGGTGTGGTCTGACGTCGCTGCGTTGCGAAACGTCATTACACCTTGCCCACTTATAGCTGTAAAGTTACTAAGATATCCTGGTGGTAAATCGATCACACTGTGACCTGCAATAAATGTTGGCCTACTGAAGTTCATCGACCGTTTAACTGCCGAGAGAGATATGGTCACCATAACTATGGTGCGCACACCGTGGAGGTAGGTTGCTGTTTTGTGCCCCGGTGACTGTTACATATCACTCGCCATCCTGGTGTTACTGATGGTAATGTTTTATCTAAGACAACAACAACGTCCATTCAAAGAAGACAGGTCCTATCTGGTAGAATCCCTTTACCAGCAAACTGTAAGCGTTCCACTTTTTATCGACGTCGTGAGAGGTTATTTGACCCCACTTGTGCCAAGTTTCATGTGTCGTACTTAAGCCCTTCGATGCCCGTGGCAGCAGCAGTTGACAAACACCTTATTTCCGATTAATATGTACTAGAAGCATCAGCGTATACACCTGACCATGTGGGTGCGTCATGTTCGGTTTCGGAACCCGAAGTGGCGTCTAATGAAGCGGAAAAAGATGGCTTAATAGCACCAACTACGGAGCGGCGAACGTGTCCGGCAATCAGTCATGGAAATTATGTTCAGTCTTAATATGAGTGCCTCTGCTGCAGATGGAATGCTGGCCTATCTGAATCTGATTTTTCCTCACATCCAAACTGGTGTGACAGGATTGATGGGAGGTAGCAGTAATTCTGAGCCACGATTTCTTGAACAATGGGCTTATTACCACTTAGGCTTGAAACATAATTTACTACGTCGCCCAGCAGAATGGAGTGAATGTCAGTCGACAACTGACTTTGAAGTACAACTTAACCACTGTCGGTTTTCCATATCTAAGAGTTCCAGTCGGCAGTTACGGCCATTCCTTGGTAAAATCACTAAGCTTCGTACAAGTGAAGTGTTCTTGGTGGGTGCTCATGGGGATTTTAAAAACCCGTTAATTTCAGCGGAATAGCCCATGATTTAGTGAGCGAACTTCACGGAATACTGAACAATGTGTTGCTTATGGAAGACACTAATAGGTTTATAAAAATTGAACTGGCTGCAGTTTTTTGTGACAGTTCTACACCCTCAGACTTAGAACTAACCATAGGTCACAATGGAACCAAAGGCTGCTACGGGTGTTTGGTCGTCGGTTGCGATCTAGAAGAGAGGATGTCATACCCTAACTAGGGCTTCCGACTGCGAACTGATGCCTCTTTAAGTGCTCGAGCCGACGACAGCCTTCATTGGGGTAGAGGTTTCCCTTGGGACTCCCCACCGGGTATGATTATATGCTTTTTAGAGCCCATGAATCCGATTCACCCAGGTGTGGCCAAAACGTTGACTTCCCGATGGCAAAATCTGGCTAATCAGGGGAATGTAAGCTAGACGCTAAGGCGTTAAGTCCCATCGGTGATAGTTTACTTCGATGCAGGGAACGTACGCCGATGGACTTTCGGGGGAAAAACCGTTCTTCGAGTGAAGCACCCTCATGGAAAGGCACAGAGTGCAGCCTTATTCTATTTTACTTGGGACTGGTCATTCTTAAAGGTCTTCTATCTCTTCCGCTATATCATAACTTCCGTAGATCGTCAGCGGCCGTTTACTTGTTGTGCAGTCCTAGGTGGTGCCTGCCCTGGAGGGCTAAGGACGACTTGGACAGCTTTATTCTGGAATACGAACATTTTTACTCAGTGGACACCTTGTTTACAATGTGCACTCGTTGAAGCATTTCGCTGACGGTGTTGAACTGAACGGGACTCCAGAACTGTCCAGATCCTTTGCTTCTTAATCCTGCGTGTGCACTGGCTGGTCTTCAGTTTATTCAGGTTACGCAACAGCTAAGCAAGCATCACACGTCGCGCTGATATAATATTCTTACGGGGGAAGGTAAACCTCAGGCGCATGAAGAAGCAACCTGTTTTGGGCCCATATACCACGATAATGAGGAGAGGGTTGATTATCCCAATACAACTTTCTCCACATACGCACCCGACAACGTAGCTATTAGTCAAAGGAAGCCTGGCATGATTGTCAAGACGCTTGAAAATGAGTTACTACGCTGTAGGTACGCTGAGTACGTAAATTAACTTCTGTTTTTACAGGACTCATAGAATATGAAGGATTTCCTGATTCAATCACCTTTTATCGTTCACAGCTCGTGGGCAGTTCGAAGTGGGCTGTGCATGTATAACCCAAAGGCCAAAATCCAACGTCTAATGGATGAAGATTCTGAAGGTAAAGGTTAGTCTTTGATGAAGCTCCAGAAATTACATGAGTGTGGTGAGTCAAAATTTACAGTACCATTCCTTTCAGCCCCCCTTGAGGTAGCGGAAAGCCTGCTGAATCTACTTCGGACATTTTCGAGGATACACTGCGTATGGGTGATAAGAAATCTAAAAGGTGAGCCAACTGTTAATCACTGATGATCCGTCAGAGAATGTAGAGAGCCTTCTTTTGGCTTGCTGTTCAACTCTGAAGACACTGAAGCGGCTGAAATGCAGGCAGCAAGCGGTCAAACTTAATACCCTTTGACGAGCTACCTGGAGCCACTTCTTTCACCAATCCCAAGGTGTGCTCTCAAATGTCGCTTGACTCTCTGCAGCACGTCTAGTGGAGAAATGTTCGCTGCGCCTTCGCCTGCAATAGCATAAACCCGAAGTGCTGACTGAGTTTACTTCGAACACTCCTGGGTCCCCACCACTGGAGTCCTTTATGTGAGAAATTCTTAAATTTCAACCGGAACTTTGCGTAGGTTATAATTCACACCCATAATAGTATACAAAGGGATTTACTGAAGTATTGAAAGTAACAACGAAGATACTTCCTCTTTTCTCTGGGGGGAACCACAAACAGAACGTCAGCCTCCAGGGTCATTTACGCCGACAACCTTCACGAACACTTTCCACAGGTAACGGAGGACCGGTTGGATTTCTTAGAAGCGTCTGTGAAGGATGAACACTTCAGAGGAATGTTTGTGAGTTACAACTGATAAAGTCTAAATTTGCAGATGGCAAAGGTACAAGATGGGCCGAGGTCATCGTTGAAGGTGAAAATAATAATAGTAATAATAATGATAATATATTTCATACAACATAAGCTGCATGAAAACAAACCAGTTTACAGGTTTGATCATTTTGGTAATGTGAACCGACCGTTATGTACAGCGTCAAGCTATGCAATGGATACCGCTTTTCCTGAGAAATAGAAGATGCATCAACAGAAAGAACGCTAACGCTTCGCAGATAGCAAGGAATGAAACAGATAAACACCAGCATAATTGTTCATCACGCTGAAGCAAGCTGAGTTCGAAAATGGGAATTACTCTGTTATTGTTTGAACCATCAAATATTCTTGAAGATAGGGTGGACAGTACAACCGTGACCTTGGATTGTGTTCGTCCGCAATAGATTCAGCGGCATGGTGCATGCTGGCGGATGTGGTTACTTGGAGTCCATATAGATAAAAGACTGATTAGGTAGGCATGAAAAACGAGTAACAAAGGCGAGTGGTAGGCGAAATCCCAAAACGGAGCACAGAAATATTGCACAGAAGTATATCTACCGTGAAACATTAGGGTGAGTTCATCGTACCGACTGTAAAAGTTACTTGATGAGGTATCCGAAACCAACCATTTAGAGGTAAGCTTATGGGGAAGAAGTCGAAGGTGCATACGAAAGTAGTGGAAACTAAACCGGGGACGAAGATATCACTATGGAATGGAGAGAATGGAGGATTTTGGACCATGTATTCGCTTGTGTGTAGAAAACCTATGGACAAAAGTTTAATGAAGTTATAAACATTTGAATTAAACTCGTGCTTTTTGCTGTAGTGGACAGCGTATTACAACCAGGTCTCGGCATACAGTTCACCATGCTTCCTGTAGCTGTTACAACCCGCAGGTTCGCCGGGCCATGGATGCTACTATCAGGTCCTACTTCCAAAACATCCAGGACAAGCTAGATAGCCGTTTGAAGCCAAAAGCGTTTGTAATTCTTATAGTTCGCGCGATACGAATTTATTTATCTCCCACTGCGGAAAACGCCTCCTGAATTATCTCATCTTTTGTTTACAGAGGCAGACTTTAAGCAACACGATGACCAACCCTAACTGGTAGGTTAACTTCTCAAATTTCAATTTCACGTGATGACACAATCAATGTTGGCATGCACACCATAAACCTTTTTCCCCGCAGTATGTCTGCGACAGTAGGGACGAAAGTGAGTGAAAACCGATAGCTGTAAAACAAGTGTTTATAAATATCGTGCATAAATATACCCTGCGACAACGTGTATTTTAACACTTTTCAATAAAAAGCCGAATGCGTCGCGTAGTGTAGGTAGACAAGGCGACTCTGAAACAGTCGGTGCATGGTGCTGATTTAATGCAGTTGAAGCTGAAACAGTACTGGAGTTTCGCGTAATTAGGTATAAAATATGCTCAGATATGGGACAGTTTACCTAGGGAAACACGACAATCAAACACTTTGGCTAGGTTTATCAGACTGCTTAATTTTAAACCACAGGACTGCGCCATTAAAGGCACCACTAACATTGCTACTAGAACTACAGACACATTAGGAACTCTCAATATATAAACAGTGTCCAACCTGAGACGTGCAGAGGCTACACCTGCTTTTGTTGTCTTTTTCTACCAAAATTTCAGGTGGTTGCAACACGAAAATATCATTATTCTATGAAGAGACTGGACTATGATGAAAACTTACCAAATTATCTGGAAATCGGAAAGCTAAATGAACAAAGGATTTAACTCGAAACCTTGGAGGCGCGCATAATCAAGATGACTTTCAGTGATGGCAGCAGGGCACAAATGACGGATATCCGTCTCTAATTCTCAACATTCCACTTTTTCGAAGCAATGAAACTAGGCTCCTGCGAAAATTACCGTACAATAAGTAAGGGTTACTAATCCCATTCACCTATCTGACCCTCTCACCTTGTGAACATTTATCAATCCTTGGTTTACTCAAATTTCTGTGCGGCCATAACGGCAACGAAAATCTGGATAGGCAGTAAAATCCAGGAGATCAACTCGCCCATTAACTTTAAATTGAATATATTCACGATAATGCTCTGTAACAAACTTCTCTGATACTTCATCAAATAGTGGATATACCTCCTTCATAATGCTGCGTACCTTAACGTGGACAGTATGAAAAGTGCACTGCCATGGGTCTGCAGTTCTTAGATGTTTATTCCTCCGCACCACAGTATCTAATTCTGATGGCGTAAGTCTGTATACCTGTGAACAGCAACACCTGAATGGATATTCACCTGGATTACATGATTATGTGGAAACTTACAGGTTTCCGAAATCGTCATTGCTGGTTCTTTCCGTCTCCGAAGCTATGAGCATAAGTATTTATGGTAAAACAGACGTTTATTTGGGTAACGGGGTTTTGCGAAGACTAATCAAACATGTCGACTGCTTGTAACGGAAGTTTGGAATTTTGCGTGACCTTGGTGCCACCACTGGTGAAAAAGAAAGTATGACTGAAAACAATCTAAACCCTAGCACTGTATATGCTTGAAATTGGCATTTCCCTGTTCATTTCATAACTTGCGGAATCTTCTGATGTTTCTAATCAAGTTTACTGACCTCCCTTCCATACCATCCCGGTCTCCTACAATCTTGTACATTTTCCAACACATATCAATGAGATGATACCCGTAAACTGGCGTTTCTCATGTTAAACTACTAATATGAGAATAAAATATTAATTTTTTTATGATGTTGATGGGGTGGAAACAAGTCGGATGGCCCGTAAAAATCCGCTTAATTGTTGTACGTCGGCATTTCTCAGAATTTTAAATTAATGCAATGACTTGCAGCACTTCCTCATTCGCACGCAACATTTCAGCATTCGTGTTTGACCGGGTTTGGACACTCATCTTGGTTATATAACGGTGGATACTTACTTTGGGCACATACTGATTATCACACGAGTCCTTTGTGGGTAACAAAGCTACAAACCTTAGAATTTTCTAACAAACAGGCGGTTGTAATACCAAATAACGGGCTATGAGTGTGGACTAACAGTGTCTGCTAGTTATAGCGCAAACTTCAAATACTGCGCAGTTTCAATCCTAATCCCAGTCAAACACGAATGCTGAAATGGTGCGTGTCAATGGGGGAATGATGCAGGTCAACGCGCTGATTAGGGATGCTGGAGAAATGCTGAAATGCGACAAGGGCAAGCGAGCTTTAGTCTTCGCAGGGAAGTTAGCGGCCTTAGTCCCCTATGTTGCATTCTTAAGTTCACATTTATTCCTACTTTGTATTCGGGTTCTCCAGGAAGATTAGTTTTTCCTTGCTCAGCTGCACAGACAAGGATTTGTGTTTTGACGTTCTCGAAGCGATGAGGGTAGGCTGCTGCTACAGATAGTCCACCACACAATAGGCAGAAGTCAAAGTCACCAACAGAAAAGTCATGTGAATACCTAGGGAATATCCACATGGCCACCAGACAAAAAAATACGGCTTTAAAAAGTTGCTTAGTAAAAGGAATCGTGCTTCGCACTGACTAAGTTCAGAAGCGTTGTTCGATACTCATAATCTCCTATTCCCATACTGGGTCAAAATACTTGACCTCAGTTGGCTGACGGGTCCCTATATGAAAGCCTTGGTACTGGACGGTCACTCATGGTATTATACTCTTCTCGGTGGCTAGCAGACAAAACCAGAACCCGTAGTTATACCTGTTTGAGATTCTTCGGCTGGGTACACCTGCATTCTAGTGGGTGCTGTTGGTTCCGCTGAGACTTGAGCCCACCACCCACCATTTCAAACCCCAAGGCTTTGCCCACCAGATTACCGGGGTGCGGGGCCACATCCGCCAGTGTAGGTCAAATAATTCCGTCTTCTTTGACAACGGGAGATTGTGTGTCATACAATACCTAGTGGCTGTTTCACAAGAAATGACACTCATGCCTCATCGGCCTAATAGGTGACCTATCGGCCTTTGAAGCGATGGGTGCTGGGTTCAAGTTTCAACGAGAAGAGCATCATTCACTACCATACAGACACATTGAGCTGGAGAGCTCTAAATTGGATGAAAGGTGAGGCCTGGAAGCCACTGCTGGTCACCAATCGGAATACAGGACTGAGTGCAAAGGCTTCCAAATCATGTGCTCCTTGTTAAAGGCCTTCCTGATTTTCGATTCGAAGTTGCTGCTGCTCTGATATCTGACTTATGCAGGACCCAGTATTGAGCGGAAACCGTCAGTTCATATTTCGTGCATGAAGCGAACTATTAAAGTGAGTTCAGTGGGCGCCGATCAAGATGACTGGAGAACTCTTCAACCTATCGTCTGAAGAAGGAATATATTAGTCTTACCATGACTCGGGGTCTTATCATATTTTCCGATATTGTATCTTAGGTGACGATTTTCCTGAGAAAATTATTCCTTCCAACTCTGCAGAACTATTCACTTCACGCGACAATAACAAGAAACTCGTAATCCATGGCTTAGTCATGTGTGTCTGGAAATGTTTTTAACACAAAGTCGTAGACCACTGAAATTCTCAACCAGAGCACATGAATCTGAAACCCTGTACTGACACTTTCATGTTGACCCTGGGTCCCCATAATGCTACTAGTTGCAAGAACAAATATACTGTATCTGAATACCTCAAAGACCTAAAGCCGTTCTGCAAGACCTAGAAGTGAGTACGAAGAAATCTCCTGATTTACACAGGCTCGTTAAACAGATATTGGATTGGTTTGTTCTGCTTGTTTCTGAAAAGCTGGGTTAACTATTTCAGACATAATATTTTCCAATGGCAGGATTAGAATTTAAATAATCGTCCTTTGACATTTTTGACAGCAAGTCTGAAGTTTGAAGTTGAGTTCAAAATTTGTCCACTCCTGCGGGAATTCAAGTTATTTTTTGGTATTCGCATAGCGGCATTTCGATTTTCATAAATGTCTTGTTGCACTGTCCAGTCAGATTACAAAAAGGACGCCACATCTGAGAGCAGTGAAGTCGAGCAGTTTAGATCTGAATACATCATCGAAAGTGAGATTGGAAGGTGAGGAGTATATTTGTGTTTAGCTATTTTCCTACCATCACCAGGGGAAGGTTCGCTAAAGTATCGTTGGTCAAGCATCGTGTAAGTGGCGAATTCTCTGCAGCAAAGATAATAAGGCGATGGCGCTGTGGCAAAGATACCATTGAAAGCATTTTGCGGGAAATAGAAGTAGTGAAAATCAGTCATGATAGTCCTCACATTGTAAAAATGAAGCATTATTATATTGGCGAAAAGGAAGTTGTTCTACTTCTTGAAAAGTAAGTGCGATTCATTTTTAACTTCCTGTATTTAAGACCGCGTATAGCGGAAAAAGAAATAAGGTTGTTAACTTTAAAAAAACGCTCGTATACTAGCGAGACAGAGGCAGGCCCCCCAACACTAGAAGAAGTTGAGAAAGCGGTAGGTAGCCTGAAACGGGGAAGGGCAGCAGGACCAGACGGACTACCTGCTGAGGTGTACAAGAATGGTGGTAGAGTGCTCTTAGTCAGGTTAATGGAAGTGTAGTACTTGTCGTAACCATCTCAGTCAATGAAGGTTCACAACCTCGTCAACTGATTTACCTCTTCTCCCTAAAACTCTACACCTAACTTCTGCATTACTCATGTGGTGACACCACGGAATACGTCCTATATTACGAAGGCAACGGTGATCAAACACCTGAAGCTTTTTTGTATGCTCCACTTTCAATGGCCATGTTTCACAGTCACACAGTAGAACAGACTGGACTGCTGTGCAGTACAGGCGACCCTTAACAGACAAACGAATATCACGGCGGCGCCATAGGTGGCGCAAATTGGCAAAAGCCAATCGAGCCTTTTGTATCCGTGCCGAAATCTCATCGGCAACTATCTCACCAGGGTTGATCCTACTTCCCAGGTAAGTGAAGTGGTCAACACACTCAACCACTTCACTCTCTATTGTTAACCGCGGTGCCGCTGAAGATCAGTGCTGGAGCAAAAATTTGCATTTGGGTTGTGGAAACCGCATCTCAAACATTTTCGAATTCCCACTCAAAGTGTTCAGAAGACTGCATTTTGTCAGCGTCTTCACCTAACAGGACTATGTCATGTGCATATTGTAGATCTGAAGAAAATTCACCTGTGATTGGGTCAACGTCTGTGTAATTAGGTGACGAGAGGGAAACCTCCATAAGAATACCTATGATAAAATTAAATAAGAATAGAGATAGTGGGCAGATGTACAAATATTTATCTCCTAGGACGAAAGAAGTTTTGTGAAACTCAAGAAAATAGTGAGATCGTGAAGTTATGAGATAAATTTTAAAGTTAAAAGACGAATAACGGATGAGAAACTCATCCCTTTTTACAAGCTTTAGAAGTTCACCTTTGTACAGGTTAACGATAACACCATGAGTCACTGAGCAGAATAGCCCTCATAACTTCATTCACGCTAGATTTGGCTTCAAAAGTGTGCTTATGATTCTCGCATGGTTCATCTACAAGTGTTAACCCTACACGAAGTGTTAACAACAGTGTGTCCCAGTGATGAAATTCTAACCCTACTGAAAATTTCCGCTTCTTTTTTGACATTTTTCTCCTAATCCTGGAAAAGGGAGATAAGTTAGTTTTCAAAGTCCTTTTGCGTAACACTTCCTGAGTTGACCATTAAGCAGTAACGGATTAGTAGGCGGCTCAAAGTTGGTAGTGATGCAGACAACTCAATTTGAAAACTACCGACTAGCATACCAATAACCTCGCTTTTTGTCTTTGGCAGCCATATTGTCACTTATGGCTCAAAGAAGGCAGAGTAATTTTTACCAGTTATCGTTCATAGTTACCCTTTCTTTTTTAGGAGCGTTGTGTGATGAAGTAGAACAGACACTGCCAGAGTTTCTATCCTATTGAATGACAAGTAGTACTGTCAATCTTAAGCAGTCTACAGAAACGTCCGTAATATCTCATGTAACTCCGCCGCCTTCACAACGTCACATCAGTGCAGCTAGTACGAGTGTATGTATCTGGAGTTGGCTAAGTCATGTTAAGGTTTCTTTACATCGAGTTGTAATGATGAGTAAAACTAGGCGGTCGCTCTTACCCATTTTTATGAAGAACAGCCTTACTACATCAAAGCAGTGGACCAAACTTTAAAAAAGGATTGTTTGGTAAATATACACATGAGTGTATAATGTGTACTTTGTTGTAGGTATTGCAGCGCTTTTTAAGCGAAAAATTGAATTTCGGCCTTCTCATAAATCTAGGTTACACAATGTTTCTTCAGCCCTTAACTTTATTTTGACGTTGCTTACACGGCAGTTTTTTAAGTGGTTAAAGTTCTTATATTTGTTTGCTTCCTGAATCATTGTTCTACTATGCTACAACTCCGTTATTGTAAATATTTTAAGTTGCTCTCAAGGTGACCTCTATCATTATGTTCACTATAATGAAGAATCTCTTCCGGAATCCACCGTTGCTGAATTATCAATGCAACTTTTGGAGGCTGTCTCATTTCTACATTCTCAATTAATTGTTCATTTGGATATTAAGGTGAGTCACTTCTGCTATTTCGTAAAGATATTGAATTATACTTTGTTATCACTGTCTTATGTAGACAGATAATGAAATGGATTTTGGATGTTCCGAAGCCATCCAGCCTGTAGATATTTGAAATACGAAAACGAAACACATCAACCTGAGCTGTATTATTACGGATTAAAACAGAAGTTAGACCTGGGTGCTGTGATAGATTGTAATCCCGTCTTAGTTTTTTTGTTCTAATAACATTCGTCGCACTAAAACAGTATTATTTGTTGCATAATGTTTCCGACATAATGTATTGTCTATATTCCTACTCGAATAATCTCACAACGTCGGGACATGGTTTGCACAGTTCTAGTTTCCTCTCCTTTTTCATATAGAAAGCAGAATTTTCCATAAACGTGGGACAGGTACTTAATCAACCTTGTTGCATGTATTTAGTGTTGGTTCGACAAACAAAGATTCGGTTAGCAGTCTTAATCCAAGTAGTTTAGTTCATAATATGATCACTCTTGTCTCATTATTTTACCAGTGTTTGGAGCTGTGGGTACGCGTTTGATCCAACTGATGAATCACCGATTCAAATCCCGCTCCACCTACCAAGTTATGGACAGTCAAGTACTATCACTAGTCTTAATACAGTAGGTATCACTCATCGGTTACGGCGTGAATGTGCAAGTGGTTGCTGAGTGCATTTCTTTTTTCCTTTTTCCACAAAGATTTACCAGTCTTAATTTAGCTAAGTTTTGTGCTTGGATAGTCTAATTTACCCTGGTTTTGCTTTTTGAATCTATGGATTTGACCTCACAATCATCACAAGATAGTTAGTTAAGTATATTAATTTGCCTAATTGGATAGAAGCTTTCAATCTGCAAAGCTTATTTCTAATTGATTTAGTGCGTTTAAATTTCACTCTAATCCCAGTCTTGCTGAGTATTATCCGTATCATTCCTTGTGTGGTGATACTGATAAACTGAGTGTGTTTCTTTTCTTTCGTTCCTGTGAATCTCGATTTGAAATATCCTCCTACCTAGGCCATCAGGTAGTACCATATGCCTTGGCACATAGTGGGAGTTTTATTTACTAGATTAATTTCCTGACACATTATCGTCCGTAGTCATATCAAGCTAACTCTACATCTTTGAAACGTTTATATTAATCTAGTTGTCTTTGTGTGATACATCTGATAAACAAATTAAAATAAGACTACAATCCACCACATTAACAAAGTTTTACTTCTATGCGACTATGAGCTAAGTGATTTTTAACACCTGTAACTTTTTCAGCCCGAGAATATTCTTCTTCGACATCCTCCTCCACAATGTGAAATCGCTTTGTGTGATTTCGGTTTGGCCAAGTATTTGAGAAAAAACGAAGTAATTAGAGATCTTGTTGGCACACCAGATTATGCTGGTAAGTATAAGTATTTTTCTCGTTTGGCTTGCTCAAAAAAACAATCATATTGTTAAGTACATGTTAACCACCAAACTCCACATTTCTTCAGCTTAATTATATGGTGCCAAAGTGCATCTAGTAAAACAGTTTAGTGATTCCCCTCAGTTTGAATGCAGTGTTTAGATAGGCTACTCATTAGTGTGGCTTTGCTTACCATAAGCTTATCTGTATGATGTGCTTTTCTGCTTGAGTAGTGCACTTTGTCTATGGGTTTTATAGTGTACTTTCCGACTTACAGGTAGTAATTAGTTGTTGTTAGAAACTAAGACAAATGATATCCTTCTCATCTTTCCTTTTGACGTCAATAAGATATGGGGAAAATATTGTAAAGGGGTGGTCGCTTACGAAAATCTGGCTTAGCTAAATTCATGAATATACCAGATTTGAATTGTTATTTTACAGACTCCTTTTGATCCTAGTCTTCACCTACAAAGTAAACTTTTGACTTTGAGGCGCATATTATTTAAATGGGTCTCATAATTAACAAGTCTTTGTGCATATTCTACCGGTAATTGCTTTTTAAAATTAAGGCAATTAGTGCACTAATATTTCTTGATGTTAACATACGAGTAGACAAAATATATTTTTTTTTACACAAAGGATAAACACTTCAATTTGGCACACTTTTCACTAGCACTGAAACCGAAAGTCAGTGGCATTTGAAAGATAACTTCAAATATTTCATATTACAATATGATTCCAGGAATGACTATTTAGATGCAGTTTCTGAGATCTTTGAGAGTGGATTTCATGCAAACAGACTTATCTTCAGTTTAAACTGATAGGGACAGGCAAACAAAATCAACACAGAACCTCATAAATACTTCACCATAGTATACAAAGAACAGGTGGATAGAAAAAAAGTGATATTAAAGTAGACAAAGTTGTGTGAGACAATGAACAATCTCAAGATAACTGTCAGTGTAGATATTCTAGCTTTAGAAAATGTCAAGGAGGGAATACATCTGCTCCATTGGGACCGATTTTCAGCCATGGTATAAAGTGTCCTGAACCACTGATTTGTTTCGTCCCAAGGACCGCAGCCAGACAGTTTACACCTCCCTAAATGGCTCGTACCAACAGTCAGAGACTGGTGCCACGTCTTGATCTGGTCGGCCTGAACCCTTTTCTAACCTAATCCAACTTCCTCTAGCACTGCAGGGTATGGTAGGCAATGGCTCGGCATGCGCAGTACATATCTAAACGATCTCAATCGACTAGGGTTCACAACCTTGCTCACTCGGTGATTCCACTCAGCACGAGCAATTTTACGAATACGCCTATGAACAAAGCCTTGTAACTGCTTCGAGTCTTCTACTTTTAATGACCATGTCTCACATCCCTACAACAGGACAGAACAGACTGCTGCGCAGTATAATAGATAGTCGGATATCTCACTAGTCGTGCCACAAGTGATGCAAGTTAGCAGATGCCAGACAACCCTTCTGTATCCGAGCTGAGATTTCGTCAGCAACCAACTCGTTTGGGCTGATGCAACTCCTTAGGTAAGTGAAGTTGTCTACACATTCCACCACTTTACTCTCGTTCATTACACTAGGAAGAACTGCAAACCAGTCTCGGAGCATCACTTACATTTGACAAGCGCGAAACGCATGCCAAGCATACTCAAATTTCCACTCAACGCGTTCACAAGACCCTGCATTTCGTCAGGAGCTTCACCAAGCAGGACACTATTGTCTGCATATTCCAGGTCAACCAAATGGCTTCCAGAGAGTAGCTCAATCCCAGTGGTCAGATGTACGTAAAGTTATGTCCGCTAGTGCGTTAAATTGGAACGGTGACAGTGGACATACCTGGTGGACACCACCGATTGTCGTCAATTCTTATGACGATTCGCCATAAGCCCTTACACACCTATGAGTTAAATTAAAGAGCTTTAAGTAGTGTTGTGTATTTGGTTGGTACTTCGTTCACAACTAGACACTGCCACAACACTTCATGGTCGACCAAGTCAAATCCTGCCTCAGGTCAAGAAATATGGAAAGCAACAGCCGCTGGTAGGTATGCCTGTATTCCAGACCCTGCAACGGGGTAAAAATATGGTCGATGCATCCTCGTCCAACTCTATCTAAAACCTGCTTGCTTTCAGTATACTGTTCTCGAGCTCCACTTAGACGTCGAATAACTATGGAACCTAGGATCTCGGACACAATACTAGTCAAACTAATTCCCCAATGATTGTCATTGGATGACTTTTTCTCTTCTTATGGACTAGTCAGAGAAGTAAGTCAGTCTGACTGGACTACATCTGATTGCCATACAGTACACAGAATCTGCGTCACTGTAAGCAGCAATTTCCTACCTCCATCGTTGAAAACTTTGTGTGGTAAACTGTCAGGTTCTGCTGCTTTGCATCGTTTCAGGTTCGACACAACTTTCTCAACTTCACAGAGAGTTGGAGGACTGACATCTACGTGCCACTCAGGTTCAGGTTGGATGTTGGGAAACTGAAGCGTTGTTGAGGTCCAGTAGAACTGCTTCAAAGTGGTCTACTCAGCGTACTACCCGCCTGTTCTGAGAGGTTATCGGCATCCCATCTTTTTCGGTGACAGTTTCGCTAACCATCGTTTAATATAAACTATCTATGAATAATTGGGAAGGTAAAAACATGGCATAGTTTATGTTAAACAATCACTGCCAGCTCCAAAATAGCTTTATGTGACAATTTTTCGGCAACACTGGCTACTGTACACACGTTTTACTAATACACTAAAATTAAATTTCACCTGTTGGGTGGTCAAAGTATGTCGTAATCAGCAGCGTAGAAAGTTATTGTGTTCCATTTTAACATGGGTAGGCGAAGTCTAGAAATCATGTGCACAAAATCTATTGGTTTGTGCTATCAGCAGCTATACCTCATGTATGTTGCGCATAAATGACATCAGGTGTAGAGATTCAGTGTTTATGAATAGTGAGGATTTTTAAGTAGAGGAATCATAGGGCAGAAATGTTAGCGTATTTATGGTCTGCTGTTAATGATTGACCCCCTGGAGGACATCTGGTTGAATTGGAGCATGCAAAAAACATTGTTCTGTTAGACTAACGCGCTGACAAAATGTAGACACTTTTGAGCCCCTTTGAGAAAAAATGTGTAAGTTTGGCATACCTTTTTAACCTTTCAGATGTGAGATGATGCTTCAGGATCGGTCTGCAACCACTACTTGTAGTTTAAAGATAAGGAATGGTGGTAAAATGCGTTGCCGAACGTTTTTATTCATTACTTTACTTTTAAGGTTTTACTGCATTCGTAGGCAAAATGGATTGTTTCAAGTTGTTATTCGTCGTAGACTGACATCAGTTGGAGGAACAAAGGAAACCTGGAAGCACTGGAAAGCCGTTTCGTTCTAGTACGAAACTCCTCAGCAGTGCGCACCCACGACCCCGCCAGGGGTCGAACCCGCGACCTTCAGATTCTGCGGCCAGCACGTTATCATTGAGCCACTGGGCCAGAACCCAATGGTCCATATTTCCAACTTCTGTTAGCTCACGATATAGCGCAACCGCCACCCAATGTCATTGTTGAGTAACTGTCCTCACGATCATCAGGCTTTAACTCCATCGGTCACGACTTCTCATTGGAACTTCGGGAATACTTCTCGAAGCTAGTCACCAATGAGTACCAGTTCAATTGCATTTTTTGAGGGAGTTGTGGAGATTTGGAAACATTTCAAGTTATTATTCATCGTAGACTGGCATCCCAGGTTTCCTTTGTTCCTCCAACTGATGTCAGTCTACGATGAATAACAACTTGAAATATTTTCATATCTCCACAACTCCCTCAAAAAATGGATTGTTTATTAGAGCTGATACAACAGTTTAAATAATTTTGTGCTTGTAAACTGATACTGAGTTGAAAGATGTGGTCTTCATTTAGGCACATGCTTATTATTATGTGAATTTTGCACAATGAACTAACTAATTTCTTATTGTATACATTCGTCACCAGCTCCGGAGGTTTTGAACTATGATCGTATTCATTTCACAACAGATATTTGGTAAGTATCACTAATTCAGTTTTGAATAATCTTTAATCTTGAAGGTACACTGTTCCTCACTGCTTAGTTTGTTTATAGGGATGGCGGTTTAAGATATTAAATAACAGACCAACTTCAATAAAGTAAGATAAGGAAAAATTGTCTATGGACTCAACTTATCACAGCTCATACACATACGATGTCGAGAAATTCGAAGCAACGACATTGGCCAAGAAACGACGAAAATGAGATGATGATTAAAACGAGTTAATGGATGATAGCAGATTCTCTCAGTATTTAAGGGACGATAAGGTGCGAATGTATGTGCATCACTCTGATCGATTTTAACCCATACTATTTAAGCACAAGATATTCAGCGTAGAGACTCTTTTCAAGTGAAGTAAACTAAACACTATGTAATGATGATGACAACAATAATACTGTTCAGGCCTAGTGGTGCTTTGAAGACATCGACGACAAAACAGATATATTCTCAACGCGTCTTCTGACATCAACTACGTTCCTCATGAAACACACTACCGTAGAGCATACTTCTTCTTCTATAGACACTTAAATTTCTTGGTTGGATTCACATGCCATGTATTTCTCGATAGTATGCTAACCTCTAATTTCCGTCTTGACACTGTCAGCTACCTACGCATTTGGGTTGATACAGCCTCTCATGGAGACAAGTGGCAAACGCATGAAGGCACTCGGTTTCCTGCTATCAACTATCTCACCCCAGAAATGGAGTGATGGCTCATTGGTTTGGGGAGCTGACTCACCCAGTGGGTCAGGGGTTCAAACTCCGTTCCGTCTACTGAAGCTCGGTGTTTACTCATGCTAAATGGTGGGCTACGAAAGGTATAATTACAACACTATAAATATTAGCATAATCGATAATACGAATCATAAAAGGCAAACAATCAAAGAAAATGCTCATCATGTTGCTATTTGTATTATCCAGTCACTGATTGGACTGAATTGATCAGTCTCTATTGGTATGTAGGCTCCTGCGTGGATGCCTCCCTATTGGGTGTTTGGATATCATATTTACGATGGATGGTGGCTAGCAGTGGAATTCAGGACACATGTTTCATCCTATTTGGGACTCATCAACCAGATATGCCTACCCTCCAGTGATCGGCGTCGTTTCCGGGTTCGGGTCTTAGTGGGAACAAAATCGCTCACTGGGAGGGAGGTGGATCCGGCTGATGAGTCCCAAATAGGACGAAAGGTGTGTTCTGGATTCTACTCCTAGCCACTTTCCATCAGAAGTGCTTATGTTTTCGTCCTACTGTCTATGATGACTAAACGCAAGTCATATCTAATACCCCACTGAATAAGTGAGCTGGATGTTCTGTAGAAATCATTCAGTGTCCTGGTTCATTAACAAACCTTAATTTAGCATGTTTTCTGTGCATAACACTGTTATTTTATGAAATAACCATTTTTCCATTTATTGTAACCAGTTTCAAGATCAGTAATCGGTTAGACATGAAAACTGCTCGAATAACGTAAGCAGTATACAATTAAGTGAGTGAGGCCGATACGTGAATTACGGTCTACTGTGTTTATTCATTACTATGAAGTTTTTACGTTTTGTATCTCACTGTTCATCCTCCGCGTTTCTATAGGGTTTACTCGTTTGCTGCTGTAGCGCGCAGGAGGGGAATAACTGACAAAATCAACATAGAATCTCGTACACAGGTGCATTGGCTCAAGTTGCTATACTCCATAGAAGTACACAAAGAATAGTTGCGTAGAAAAAGTGATAGCAAAGTAGATAAAGTAGTGTGAGATAATAAGTAATCTGAAAATAAATGCTAGTGTGAATTTTCAAGCTTGAGAAAATGTAAAGAAGTGAGTACATCTGTGCCACTGTGACCAGTTTTCAGGAGGCGAAGGCAAAGAAGACAGTTAAGGAGGTTAAGGTATGTGAGTGATTAGGTCTTGTGTACTACTGGAAGCATGCAGGCGATTGACACTTCCCAGGTGCCCACACCGTGGAAGGCTACTTTTTCTTGAGGTACCTGAAAGAACAAAATATTTATGTGACCGCAGAGCTCCTGGGACGTCTGCTTGATGCTACGATAACTGGCCTTTAATTTGAGAGATGTAATTGGACATAGATTTTGGTTTTGAATTACTACTAACCACTGATGACTGATCTAAGCCACCATAATGCACCATCTAATTGTTTAAGAATATGTTAGGAGTAACTGCTTTTTGTCTAACCACTATCCAACAGACCTTACTGGTATGGTAAGACCTCGATGGAACAAGCGTTCCACCAACATAGCCTGTTGGGTCATCGTGATACACAAACCTGACCACTACGTCAAAGTAGTAGCTATGGATCGGGACTCAGAAGCGGAATCGATGACAACAGAGCGTTATGATAATATCAACACATCTTCGCTTCTCAGTCTCTCCTACTCCGGTCGTTTAAATGACTTTTGATTTTAAATATTTTAGTTGAAGCGATTGATACTGTACTCTATATACTAGATGTTTAACATTGCTTATTGGCGCAAGTGGTCTACAACTATTCATCCTAATCGATAGTATATAACTTACAGCTTTCTTGCCTGTAATGTCAGTACCATTGTTTGTGTCAAGCAAATCTTATTTTCTAGGCTGAATATCTGAGTTTCCAGAAGGAATTACGATCGGGTATCATTTTATTGTTATTATCACTGTGATCTTTGTGTTCTGCAAAGATCTAAGGTAAACGATAGGTAGTGTTGTTTTGCACACATCAGCACTTAACATGCATAGTACATGTGTAAATCCGTTCTCAAAAGATTAAAATAACAATGGAACCTGGCGATAATACTATGTAATCAGTTTAGACCATCGACAACAACACATAAAAGGTAATTAATTGAATGATAGGATGACAGTATATGATATAAGTATGATGCTAGATCTTAAAAATGCAACTCGAAATCGGTCAACTCCTTTTATTTGAAACTTTGACATTTTTCTTGTGTATTTCACATACATCAGTGGCTTGTAAGTCTAAACATGTACGCAACTAAAAGACTTGTTCCTAGAATCTCGATTTCTATTTGAAAGTGATTCTAGTTATTCTAGAAAATCTACTCAAATGAAATATCTACTTCCAGCCAATCTGAGATATTATTGTATTCACTGGAATACAGTTGTGTTAGGCAACAGATTATCCAGATAACACTAGCTGTTGGATAGTAAACAACAGATATCTTCCTAATCAACTTCTAGTATCAAGCCAGCGGATAAGATAAATTCTGAATTGAATGATGAGTCGCTCAACCGAAGCAGTTTGGAAGTTATATATATTCTATACCGCGGTTAGTGAATAACACAACAACAATAGGAAGGGGTCAACACTGAAAAAGTAGTAAAAAGAATACACTTAAGTATTTCGGGATGGAGAAAAAAAAATTAAACTTCTAGAAATCTGCATTGTCATTGTATTTAATTAGTGAAGTATCGTGATAGAGAAGTTTACGAGGTCTTTATTATGAAACTGTATTGTGAGTTAACTACTGTTGTTGGTTCATGGTGGCTTCCGTACCAGTCCGTTCATAGTTCTTTATGACAGATGTTGGGATAATTTCGAATGTCAGGAAGTATTAAGTTCAACACTGAATAAGTAAATCGCGAAACCTTGGTCAGAAGTGTGTTGCTTTAAAAAGACTGTGAATTTGTTCCACATCATGGTGTTCATTCTCATATCCTGTTGTAAATGAAATAAATTGCATCTGTTCACAATCGGTAACAACATAGGCTCACTGATCTAGATGCTTGATTTTGTAACTGTTTGACCACAGATTCAAACAGTTGTATTTACCACAGTCTGAACAGTCGGGTGTGAAGCTGTGGTTCAATGGTTTTGGGAGATGACTGCTAGCCAGTCGGCCACTGGCTCGAGCCCTGCTCCACCTACCGGGGTTTAGACAGTCAGGCAGTATCACTGCGCCTAACACAATAGATATGGTTTGTCGCTTATTGCACGAATGTGCACAAGGTGGCTGAGTGCATTTCGTTCGTCAAACAGTTGGATAGTACCACCATAACTCCCGATTGATAGTTGCTACCTTGACATAGTTGTCGGGCTTGTATATCATAGAGATCCAACGAGCTGTGCTGGTGGAAAGCTCGCTCCCTCGAGATCTTACCATACCAGTAAGGTCTGTTGGATAGTGATTAAAGAAAAAGCAGTTACCATTATAGTGTTAATTACTGCGATATGATGGGAGTTTAAGGGCAAATTTGTACCTTTGACTGGATGACCACCAGTGCCAAACTGATGCTACCTTCTCTATGGGACGGGAGTAGATTAGAAAAGACTGGCCCGAAAATAGCACACTCCCACTTGTCGCGGCATGACAATGCCTGCAACAGAGGTTCACAGTCGGATTCGAACGCAAAATATCCAGCATCTCAAACTTACCGAAATGCCGTGTGCGATCCGTCTCAACTAGATGTCCCTTGGGCTTTACGGTCAATCACTATCCCTTCTTTTTGAGGTATCTCAAGAAGAACTAGCCTTCCACGGTGTGGGCAGCCGGGAAATGCCAACCACCCACACACTTCCAAACTAACGCATAATAATCTTAATTCACGGTTAAGCAAATGAAAATGTATATGACTTCTACTATAATAGGCTAAAATTTTCATTGAGTGATTGCATTCGTCATCATTTAACTTTCAACTAGTCAGAATTACTGATCTACTAAGTAAGCGATTTGAGCTTATCCACCTATTTTTGATATATACTCTTCACTGATAAATGCAATACAATTTTTATTGAGAAAAGTGCTTTAATAATGTAAACAATTTACTCTAGTGCATAAAAATACTCAACTTATGTAGTGTTAATTCTTTTCTGTTAACTTTTAGGAGTGTTGGTGTTGTTGTTTATTATTTGTTGACTAGTGAAAGTCCATTCTGGGATGAAAGTAAAGAACAAACCTTTCTCAATGTATGTCAATTGAAAATTTCTTATCCTGATCAACTATTCCAAGATATTTCACCTGATGCAATCTCTTTCATAAAACGTTTAATTCAAAAAGATCCTAGGTTGGTGAATTTTGTCTAAATCAAATTTTCTAAGAATTTTAAAACTAACCATTTCTTTTTTCTATGATAATAAACTTAATTTCAATAGTGAGATATATTTTCTCTAGTAACTAGGTTCATTGACATATATATTTGGGCGCTTAATTCCAGGCCTATTTACGTGTATCGGCACCTTTTTAAAATGAAACATTTCTAATAGCTTGTAACTTCATTGTTTACAATTCATTTTGTCTCCGTATTCATATAATTTTATATAGTATCTTGAATTCATCTTGGTGGCTTTTCGTCCCATTCAGGACTCATCAACGGGATATACCTGTACCCCAGTGAGTTATGTTGTTTCCCACTGATATTCCAACTTAGCCGAAACCGTTATCCACTGAGGCACGAGAGCCAACTCTTGTGCAATGGGTATCAGTTGTTGTATATTGATACCTGTAATTTCCTGTTGCTTCATAAGGTCTAATTGTTCTAGCTCTATTGACAGTATCTTCCTTGTGATCTGGTGGTGTGAAAGTAAGAAAAACTTGTCGACAAATTGTTGAATCTGTTGACATAAATCACTTGATTTCATATAGTTAGACGAGCCACTATTATTATTATTATTATTATTATTATTATTATTATTATTATTATTATTATTATTATTATTATTAGTCCTTTGGGTTCCTAGTGGAACATAGGGCTTCAGTAGCACCTCTCCAGTGCACTCTATTCTCTGCAATCTTTCGAACCTGGCTCCACGACTGCCTGGCCTGGTGCGTGATGTCCCCGAATGGTCTTCTCAGTGCATGCCCAATCCATCTCCACTTCCTTCTGCATATTTGTTGAGCGATAGCCTTTTTGGTTGGTTCGTTACCAGAGTTCCTTGTTGCTTATTCTTTCTGGCCACCTGATCTTCAGTAAGAAGCCAGTGTAGGCAGTTGTTGATGAATGTCTGTGGTTTGTTTGAAATCCTTTTCATAACGCGTCAAGTCTCTGAGCCATATAGGAGCACTGACTTGACTAGCGTTGGTGTTGAAAATCCGGATGTTGTTCACGATGTTTGTTGAGTGCAGAAGATCTCGACACTGGTTTCAGGTTAATGAACGCCTATCTTGCTGTCTTTCCGATGCTGGCTGGCTTTGACGTCCTCGTCTGTGCCACCTGTAGTTGAAGCAGTGCTGTCTAGATACATGAAAGAGGCTACTTCCTGTAAGTTTCTCTCGTCGATGGTGATTGGAGCTTGTTGTTGTTGGTGGTGGTGGTTGGGTATCTTCATCACCTCCGTCTTCTCTACGTTCACCTGAAGGATGTTCTGTCTTCGCTGCCCTGCCTCTATTGCCAACTTGTTAGTTTTCGCCTGTAGATCTTCAAGTTTGTGTGACACAAAATATCCAGCCAAAGTTACCATATCAGTGATCATTATTTAAACAGTTATTTCTCTAGCTCTTTTTCGTATCCCAAACATATTTAATGTTCGATACATTAATTAATTAGCTACTTCAATCACTAAGCATAGTGAGTTTCGTATTACACTATGTTTTTGTCGTATTTGACATTGTATTTACAAGTATTTCGGTTTAAATATGCTGATTTTATCCAATTGTATATAATTGGCGCATAATCAGTCTCAACCAACAGCCATCTATAATGTTTGATTCGAAAAAAATTACTGATTCTTATTTAATGAAAAGAATTCCAATGTTTTGTTACAGACCAACTATTTTTCATTGATAAAACTAAAATTCTCATGTATCTACGAATGGCTTTTTTTCAAGTAGTTATTCATCATAGACTGACATCGGTTGGATTATATTATATTTTGTCCCTTGGGTTCCTAACGGAACATAGGGCTTCAGTAGCACGTCTCCAATGCGCTTTGTTCTCTGACATCTTTTGAACCTGGCTCCATGACAGCCCACAAACTCTCATTTCCTCCTCGCACGACCTCAATGTAACCCTCGGACGCCCAACTCATCGTTTCCTATCGAGGTTCCACTCGAGTGCCTAGCCTAACGCATGATGTCCCCAGTCGGCCTTCTCAGTGTATGCCCAATCCATCTCCACTTCCTTCCAATGCATATTTGTTGGGTGATAGGTTTTTGGTTGGTTCGTTCCCAGAGTTCGTTGTTGCTTATTCTTCCTGGCCATCTGATCTTCAGTAACGAGCCAGTGTAGGCAGTTGCTGATGAATGTCTGGACATTGGAGGAACAAAGGAGACCTGGGAGCACTGGACAACCGTTTCGTCCTAGTGTCGGACTCCTCAGCAGTGCGCGCCTACGACATCGCCAGGGATCGAACCCGCGACCTTCAGGTTCCGTGGCCAACACGTTACCACTGAGCCACTGGGTTAGAATCCAGTGGTCCATATTTATTTATTTATAATAACCCATTCACGAGTAAAACACATTTTGTAACCATTTTAGCCATCTTACGTCATTTTAACATTCTGATCTTGATAGAGTTGCTCAAAGACCCAATCACAGGTAAATTTTCTTCAGATCTACAATATGCAGATGACATAGTCCTGTTAAGTGAAGACGCTGACTAGATACAGAGTCTTCTGAACACTTTGAGTGGGAATTTGAGAATGTTTGGAATGCGGTTTTCACCACTCAAATGCAAATTTTTGCTCCAACACTGGTCTACAGCGGTACCGCATCTACCAATAGAGAGTGACGTGGTTGAGTGTGTCGACCACTTCACTTACCTGGGAAGTAGGATCAAACCTGGTGGGTTAGTTGCCGATGAGATCTCTGCACAGATACAAAAGGCTCGACTGGCTTTTGCCAATTTATGCCACCTGTGGTGCCTCCATGATATCTGTTTCTGTATTAAGGGTCGCGTGTACTGCCCAGCAGTCCGATCTGTTCTACTGTATGACTGTGAAACATGGCCATTGAGAGTGGAAGATATAAGAAGGCTTCAAGTGTTTGACCACCGTTGCCTTTGTAGTATAGGACGTGTTCCGCGGTGTCACCACATGAGTAATGCAGAAGTTAGGTGTAGAGTTTTAGGGAGAAGAGGTAAGTGAGTTGACGAGGATATAAACCTTCATTGACTGAGATGGTTGGGACAGGTATTACATATGCCTAGTCACCGATTGCCTCATCACACAATGTTGACTGAGGTGGGTGCATGCTGGAAAAGGGCCCGATGTATGAAGTCTCTGACTGTTGGTTTGAGCCATGTGGGACGATGCAGACTAGGTGGTTTTGGTTGGCGGGATAAGAGGAACCAGTGGTTGGACACTCTAGGCAATTTGGCTGAGAAGCGATGTGAGTGGTGCAGATGTATCCCCACAGACATTATCCTCATCTTAACTACACTATACCGAATCTCACCACTTTCTCATTCCTGTTTCCTTTCTTCTCGTACTTGACATTTCTTTTGATTGAATTTTCTTATCTTCATTCTTCACCTCACTACCTTTCTACTTGATGTGGTGATATGATGTGTGGCAACTCGGACCGTTATTCAGTAATGCCTGGTCCTATGTTGATAATGATTGATTGATTGTTTAATCCTATTACACAATACCTAACTGATTTACCACTTTCATCAGTTTCTTCACTCCTTTCTCAGTTATATACCACCTATGAACCATTCCACACATGACATAATCTACTTTATTATCATTCATGCTTCAACTATTATCATAATCCCAAATAATTATGTCATCATCTGTTTTATTATTATTATCATTGTCATCAAAATAGTGTTTAGTTTTCTTCACGGAATATAATATGTATAGGAATGTGTACAGCTTGAAAATATATTCGTTGGAATGAGTCTCTTCGCTAAATTGTTCAATGGACAGACAAAATCTACATTGAACCCTTACAAACAAGCGCATCGATTTGAGTTTGCTACACTTCACAGTAGTATTCAAAGAAGTGAATGGAAAATGAATGATAAAAGCTTATAGGAGACAATTTCAAAAGTATAAGACACATTAGTTAAAGTGTTCAAACTCTTTGATATCTTCGATGCATTTGTGTGTGTGATGGGCTACGTTGATTTTGTTTGTTTACTGGCGAAGGATCATATCCATTACACAGTTGTTGTATTAAAAGTATCATGTAATTTTAAAGTTTTCCGCATATTGTAAGTGATAGTACTTTCAGAAAGTAATAACCCTTATCAACAGCAAATGAAAAGTTTTTTTTTT
This sequence comes from Heterobilharzia americana, assembly GCA_944470555.2. Classification (NCBI taxonomy): domain Eukaryota; kingdom Metazoa; phylum Platyhelminthes; class Trematoda; order Strigeidida; family Schistosomatidae; genus Heterobilharzia; species Heterobilharzia americana. The sequence continues at coordinate 81,946,882 of OX104129.1, forward strand.
TATGTACAACAGTTGTACTCCCACTACTGATCTTGAAGTTTCATCTATGTAGAAACGTGGGAAATTTTCGACTTGTTCCCATGTTGTCATACAAGATCATTGTCTTTACGTCAATAATCATCCTAAGAGATTTTATTGGAAATCAAGGCAAACTTTCATTATGAACTGACGCCAGTTCTGTAAGCGATAAAACAACCATATAATCAGTTAAACCACTTAACTGTTCGTTTATGAGTTTTGTTATTCAGTGTCACTTTATACGGCAACGTACTCAAAGCTTGTGTTCTTCAGCCTAAGTTGGAAACTTGGAACCTCATTTCTTAGACCTCTTTATTTTAATTAAGAAGTGAAGATGTGTCAGTTGTGGGTGTAAATGTTAAGTTTTATTCCATAATATGATATAAGAGTACTTTTAGCGTTATTCTCTTGCCACCACTTGAATTTTTGGGTTTCTCTGCAAGGTTCTCTCAGTCTATCAATGCTATTCTTCAATTTACTCCTTTGTAAGGCACGTTGATGTAAACTACTATGCAGTTCTACTTAATTTTAAGTTGAATGTTCTCAGTTGAAGTCACAATGTTAATTTTCATTACGATTGATGTCGATCTTATGCATAGCAACTGGGATTATTGTACGGTTGCCGTCTGGTAAATATTCATAATGACACTGTTACATATTCGGTTTATTTCATAATGTAGTGAGTTGCATATCCTTACCGGGTTTTAAATCTTATCTTTCTTCTCTTCTTCAGAGATCGCCCTTCAGCTGATGATTGCTTCCATGATCCATGGTTCAGTTCCATGAAATCTACACATGATCCCTGTCAAAATGAAGCACTTATTTCGATATCACAAGATTTTACAAGACCGGATAGTGGTCGTATCTTTGGAGAATGATATCATTCATAACAGTAATAGTAATAGTAGATTAATAATCCATCCAAATGGGTTTTGTACAGATCTCTTCGAGTGTTTACCTTTATTTCTCTGTCTCACATTCGAGGTATTTAACGGATAGATGTATTGGTGAGTACTTACTGTTCAACCATCTCCTGTTTCCAGTAGTTGATCTGATAATTGTTGCATCCATCTGGGTCATTATTTCTTCAATAAGGTATAACCGATATTGTACAAATGTTTATAAAATATCCATACATATCTTCAGTGATGCGTTAATTTTTTTTATTGTATTCACTTATGTTATATTCACTCCATTTTGAGTATTAACTAGTTTATGTAATTACAGCAGCTTTTCGGTTTTCATATGAACGCAAATAAATTTCCGAGATAAATTTGTGTTTATGAAATTAATCTCTAATTAGAAATAAGGAATCATTCGTTTAGTCTATCATGACTTCGAATCCATCTCAGCTGTCAAGATTTGATTCCTCAAACAGTATCCTTAGACGTAACACAATAGATTTTGAAGCATGGTGTAGTACGCTGACAATGGGTATTATTACTGAGTGGTATTTTTTCATTGGATTAGTAAGTAATTGTTTGAACTTTGTCAGAACAATAAGAAGACGTATTTTGTCTGAACTGTATTATTTACTTGCGCGACAAGTTTTGAACAATCCGGTCACATATGTACTTGTCACAGGTATTTATATGAAAATTTATTAAGAGATAGGGGGTAAGAATATAAAAAGAGGTCCAGTGAAGGCCAAATAACAATGAAAATCAATCTAACAAAAATAATAGTACATCGAACTTGGTTTCCAATTTGAATTCACCAAGTGACGTGTTCTTGAACTCACAACATTGGCCTAAACTTCCTTATAGCTACAACCTAAACAAATTTAAGGATCCGTTCTCAACACATTTTGTAAATAGGTCTGAAGGAAATAGCAATGTCTCAACGATATGTTTCAAAATCGAAAACTTGGACGTCTGCAACCAACGTTTATGGGTTTAGGTGATTCAATTTGTTTCTGAAGCCACTTTAGAATATACTTCGAAGCCCTCACTTGGATGGATCTATGAGTCACCTCACGTATATTTGAGTTGCTAGATTCAATATGCAGATAATATAGTCCTGTTAGGTGAAGACGCTGACAAGATGCAGAGTCTTCTGAACACTTTGAGTGGAAATTTGAGAATGTTTGGGATGCGGTTTCCACAACCCAAATGCAAATTTTCGCTCCAGCACTGGTCTTCAGCAGTACCGCGGCTAACAATAGAGAGTGACGTGGTTGAGTGTGTCGACCACTTCACTTACCTGGGAAGTATGATCAACCTTGGTGGGTTAGTTGCCGATGAGATTTCTGCACGGATACAAAAGGCTCGATTGGCTTTTGCCAATTTATGCCACCTGTGGCGCCTCCGTGATATCCGTTTGTGTATTAAGGGTCGCGTGTACTGCCCAGCAGTCCGATCTGTTCTACTGTATTGCTGTGAAACATGGCCATTGAGAGTGGAAGATATGAGAAGGCTTCAAGTGTTTGACCACCGTTGCCTTTGTAGTATAGGACGTGTTCCGCGGTGTCACTACATGAGTAATGCAGAAGTTAGGTGTAGAGTTTTAGGGAGAAGAGGTAAGTGAGTTGACGAGGATATAAACCTTCATTGACTGAGATGGTTGGGACAGGTATTACATATGCCTAGTCACCGATTGCCTCATCACACAATGTTGACTGAGGTGGGTGCAGGCTGGAAAAGGGCCTAAGGTGGCCAGACTGAAACATGGCACCAATGTATGAAGTCTCTGACTGTTGGTTTTAGCCATGTGGGACGATGCAGACTAGGTGGTTTTGGTTGGCGGGACAAGAGGAACCAGTGGTTGGAGACTGACTCTAGGTGATGGCATGGCTGAGAACCGATGTGAGTGGTGCAGATGTATCCCCACACACATTATCCTCATCTTAACTACACTATACCGAATCTCAACAGTTCCTCACTCCTGTTTTCTTTCTTCCCGTACTTTATATTTCTTTTGACTGAATTCTCGTATCTTCATGTTGCACCTGACTGCTTTTTTACTTGATGTAGTGCTATGAGATGAGGTGTGGCAACTCGGACCGTTATTCAGTAATGCCTAGTCCTATGTTGATATTGATTGATCGATTGTTGGTAGATTCATTGGGATGTGACATTGGTGTTCATATACTGTAAAAGTTTAGGAGAATGTACAGACTTGGTGGTTTCTTTTTACCGAAGCTAATTGCATAGTAAGTCCTTCTAACAGTGGCGTTGAGTCTCTGCTAAAATATTATCCTTAGAGAGTCAGTCACTCTTGTAGAGAGAACTGATGAAAACATCTTTCTGCAGGATGAAGTAAAGAGTAAGTTTTGGCTCTTTAACTTCTTTGTGCCAACTAAGTTAGTGTTCTTATCTAGTCTTCCAAATGTCATCTGCTCTTATTCCTTGAATCACTCGACGTTACCAACCAACAAGTTTCAACGTGTCAGTGAAAATTATTTTGAGTTTTTAAATTCGAAGTTGTATTGATTCATCTCTTTCATCTTTGCTACTGGTTTTCCAATGAGTCTAATTCACAGTAGTCATTAGATTTTATTTGATTTTCCGTGGTAACTTCAAACGCCTATTTTATCTTCAGATATCTTTCGTGTCCTCATAAAATTAACCTAGAAATCAGTATGATAACATGTCACAGTAAGTAAGTTACACTCATTAAGGTTAAAGGTTATGAATTAAGCTTGTTCCTAGGACTGCAGCTAACGTATTTGAGTTCATTTTAGGGACACTAATCGGTTTTAAGTTATTTAACTAGAATTTCAGGTCATCGATTTGAATTGTGTTTTGGTTTTTTGCTTTTCTATCATTAGATCTTGGAGCAAACAAAGTTAAGATTAAATTAGTTTTCTTAGAATAAATTTAGTAGACTTTTATTAGTCTTACTGTTGAAATTTTGAACATACATTTTCGGTAATGCAAAAATTCCCATTTAGACATTTAGTAAAACAAACAATTTGATCGAAAAAATATTTCTTCTCAATTTAGTTCCTCATCAATGGCTCTACACTAATGTATGTAGCATTTTCAAACGTAGAATTACATACCAATCTAGTGGTAAGAGTTGTTCAATGAAAGGTTATCAATCTCAAAGTATCAAGAAGGTGATAACTGATCAGGCAATTAAGACAGTTAACTAAAGCAAAGATTAATTATCGTAGGAAGATTTTGTGAACAGGTTCTTACATAATTGATATTTTGTATAATGATAACTAAAGAGCGAAAATGAACTGGAGCTATTAAAATACTAGTTATAGTGAATTGTGTGGTGGATGAAATGAAGAGTCTTGTTGTAATAAATGAGCTATACAGATGGCCAAGGCAAAGAAAGAGGCTGTACGAATCTCTTCTGAACACACAGACTTGGCTTGTGTAGGTGGATTCCTATGGCTTCTGCTGTATGTAAAAGACGGACTCGTAGAGGATGGGTGAGGTGAGAAGGAATGTGATAAATAACTTTAAAGGCATTATGAATGTTAACTCGGTGGCCGGTGTCAATCAGATGAGAGAGTATTGAGCTTCGTGTCAATCTGGTTTCCCCTTTACTTAGCCATGAAGGATGATGCTCGGCGATTCGACGACGGACTTGCTTAACTGTACGTCCGGTGTAACTAGCTCCACAAGAGCAGTTGAACTGGTAAATGCACATAGAAGAGGAGAAGTCAGGGAGTCTGTCTTTAGTTCGTGTGGTGATCATCGGCCGGCTGTAGAAAACACAACATAACTTGGCGGCATTAAATGATCTTCTTATGGCATTTCTTAAGCGTTTTGTCACAATTTCGCTGATGATGTCACCTCGAAATTGTAGTCTTAGGATCAGTGGTTTCTTGGAGACTGTAGGCATTCTGGTTTTCATATTGGATGTGTTCATATTTTTAGCCAGGAACGTTTCTGGATATCCATTACTACTGAGTAGATAGTGGATAATTTGAAGCTCTTCGTCAAAAGTATCATCTGAACAGATGAGTCTCGCCCGATGGACCAAACATTTATAGAGATTTCGTTTATATTACAAGGGGACGAAACTCAAGAAGTGGGTGTATTGACCTGTTGATGTTGGTTTCCGATACATTTTCCGCAACACAAAGTCATTCAGTATACTTTTCAAAATTTTTCAGTGGCGCAAAAAAAATTGAATGAATAATAGTTAGAGAATGGATGGACAGTCAACAAATAGTGGAAGAGTAATAAGTAATTAAGATTTTGAAGCAACTAAAAAGTCAGTTTACCTATCTTACTTATTAAATTTTGAGGAAGTTGTCGAGATTTGAAAATATTTTAAGTTGTTATTCATCGTAGATTGACATCAGTTGAAGGAATAAGGGAAACCTGGGAGCACTGGACAGCTGTCTCTTCCTAGTGTGGGACTCCTCAGCAGTGCGCGAGCTAACAGAAGTTGGAAATATGGAGCACTGGATTCTGACCCAGTGTCTTAATGGTAACGCGCTGGCCGCGGAACCTGAAGGTCGTGGGTGCCCACTGCTGAAGAGTCCCATACTAGGACGAAACAGCTGTCCGGTGCTCCCAGGTTTCCTTTGTTCCTCCAACTGATGTCAATCTACGATGAATAACAACTTGAAATATCTTACTTATTGTTCTGTTTTAAGCTATTACCAAGGTGAGGGATCCAGGCATACTCTAAGCCTTTAGTATAATTGTTCTTTATATCATACCGTGATTGATTGGACCGAATTGATCGGTCTCTATTGGCATATTGGCTCATGTGCGGATGCCAGCGTTTTAATGCCAGCCACGATCCATCATTAACATAGTCTAAGCCTTCCTAAAGTTCATAGTATCATATCTTTTCCTTGAGCAGAACAGGATGTAGCACCAGCCAATAAAGTCGTTGACTGTTGATGTGATGAGGTGTAGACTGCCTGGTTGGGTGGGGGTCTTTGAGACGATAGGAATCAGTGGTTGAGGACGTTTGGTGACATGGCTGAAAATTGGTCACAATGGTGTGGATGTATTCACTTCTTGATATCTTCTAAACCTTGAACATTTGAACTAACCATTAACTTCAGATTGTTTATTCTCTCACAAAACTTTGTCTACTTTGATATCAGTTATTTTCTTATCTTTCTGTTCTTTGTATGCTATTGTGAAGCGTGGCAACTTGAGCTGATGCACCTGTGTGCGAAGTTCAACGTTGTTTTTGTCTGTCTTTTCCTAACCATGCTGAGTTTTCGACCAATCTAATCATACTACAACCATAGTTGCACAACAGGGCAGGGGATGGTCAAGCTTGCTTAACTTATTACAGGCATTTTAGTCGGAGATTTGCATCGTTTACCTCTGCCGACAACTTCACTTTTAGTCTTAACATTTATAACTTGCGGTCCCATAATACTTCAAAGATTTGACTGGTAATCTGTCTTTTATTATTATTTGTCCCTTGGGTCCCTAGTGGAACATAGGGCTTCAGTCGCACGTCTCCATTCCACTCTGTTCTCTGCAATCTCTTGGACCTGGCTCCACGACTGCCCACAAGCTCTCTTTTCTTCCTCACATGATCTCCTCCATGTAACCCTCGCCTCAATCATCATCATCATTATCAACATAGGACCAGGCATTACTGCGTAACGGTCCGAGTTGCCACACCTCATATCAGCACACCAAGTAAAAAGTCAGTGAGGTGAAGGATGAAGATAAGTTAATGCAGTCAAAAGAAATATAAAGTACGAGAAGAAAGGAAAGAGGAGTGACAAAATAGTGAGATTCGGTATAGCGTTGTTAAGATGAGGATAATGTGTGTATACATCTGCGCCACTGACTTCGGTTCTGAGCCATATCACCTAGGGTCTCCAACCACTGGTTCCTCTTGTCCCGTGGACCCCAACCACCTAGTCTGCATCGTCCTACATGGCTTAAACCAACAGTCAGAGACTTCATACATTGGTGCCATGTTTTAGTCTGGCCACCTCGGGCCTTTTTCCAGCCTGAACCCACCTCAGCCAACATTGTGTGACGAGGCAATCGGTGACTAGGCATACGTAGTACGTGTCCCAACCATCTCAGTCGATGAAGGTTCACAACCTCGTCGACTGACTTACCTCTTCTCCCTAAAACTCTACACCTAACTTCTGCATTACTCACATGGTGACACCACGGAATACGTCCTATACTACGAAGGCAACGGTGGTCAAACACCTGTAACCTTTTTGTATCCTCCACTTTCAATGGCCATGTTTCACAGCCATACAGTAGAACAGAGCGGACTGCTGTGCAGTACACGCGACCCTTAATAGACAAACGAATATCACGGCGGCGCCATAGGTGGCGCAAATTGGCAAAAGCCAATCGAGCCTTTTGTATCCGTGCAGAAATCTCATCGGCAACTAACCCACCGGAGTTGATCCTACTTCCCAGGTAAGTGAAGTGGTCAACACACTCAACCACTTCACTCTCTATTGTTAACCGCGGTACCGCTGAAGACCAGTCCTGGAGCAAAAATTTGCATTTGGGTGGTGAAAATCGCATCCCAAACATTCTCAAATTCCCACTCAAAGTGTTCAGAAGACTCTGCATCTTGTCAGCGTCTTCACCTAACAGGACTATGTCATCTGCATATTCTAGATCTAAGGAAAATTCACCTGTGATCGGGTCAACGTCTTTGTAATTAGGTGACGAGAGGGAAACCTCCATAAGAATATCTATGATAAAATTAAATAAGAATGGGGATAGTGGGCATCCTTGACGGACACCACTTGATGAGTATAGCTCCCTGGACAACTCACCATAGGCTCTAACATGCCCACAAGTGTTCGAGTAGAGAGCTTTCAATAAGGTGATGTACTTACTAGGCACGCCTTTCAGTGACAGACACTGCCATAAGACTTCTCGATCAACGGAGTCAAATGCCGCCTTCAGGTCGAGAAATACAGCTATTGTCGGGCGTCTGTAAGCATGCCTATGTTCCAGGACCTGGCGCAGTGTGAATATTTGGTCGATACATCCACGGCCAGGTCTAAAGCCTGCCTGGTTTTCTCGGGCTTGCTGTTCCCGAGCTCCACTCAGGCGTCGGAGAATTATAGAACTTAGGATCTTAGACACTATGTTTGTCAGGCTGATTCCTCTGTGGTTATCACAAGAGGACTTCTCGCCTTTCTTGAAGACTGGGATGATCAGTGACTTAGACCAGTCGGAGGGGATCGTATTTGATTCCCATATACTGGCTAACACTTCCGTTAGCCTGACTAAGAGAACTCTACCACCATTCTTGTATACCTCAGCAGGTAGTCCTGCTGCCCTTCCCCGTTTCAGGCTACCTACCGCTTTCTCAACTTCTTCTAGTGTTGGGGGACCTGTCTCTATGTCCCATTCAGGGTCCGACTGGATAGCGGGCAGCGCAATGGTGGCTGGAGGCCAGTTAAACTGTTCCTCAAAGTGTTCTGCCCATCGTCCCAGTCGCCTTCCCTGCGAGTGAATCGCCGATCCGTCCTTCTCCGCTATAACCTCACTAACTGTTGTTGACCATTTCCCCCCAGTCTCCTTAATAAGTCTAAATAACTGTCTACTGTTACCGATCGCCGCTGCCTTTTCCATCTCTTTAGCCTTTGCTGCCCACCACTGTTCACGATCGTTGCGCAGACTTTTCGTCAGTTTATTTTTAAGTTGCGCTCGCTCTTCATTGTACTCAGAGCCTGCAGGGATGCATTCACGTGCATCCATTAGTTTGGAAGAAGCTGCTGATATCCACTGGCTCTTTTTAGCCATTATCTTGGAGTCGGCTACAGTCTCCAGTGCTGCTTTTACAGTAGACTGAAGATGGCACCAAGCTTCTTCTGGATGAGTGACAGTCTTTTGTTCCGATAACTGCCTAGCCAACTTCTCACTGAACACGGCTTTGGTGTTTTCGTTGTCCAGCAGAACTCGTAGTGGTTTTGTTGCCAAATTTTTTCTACGTCCATTGAGACGCAGGCATATACGTGCTCGGACCAACGCATGATCGCTGTCCAAACACGTACTCCAGAAGGAGCGGCAGTCTTCCACCGATCCTCTCCAGCGATGACTAATAGCAATGTGGTCTATCTGTGTCCATCGCTGAGTCGAGCTCGGTGGACGCCAGGTCAGACAGTGCCTTTCTTTATGTCTGAAATTTGTGCTGGCTAAAAATAGGCGGTTATCTGAGCATAGTTGTAATAGGCGATCACCGTTATCTGTACGTTCAGCTGGGATTCCGAAAGTGCCACCTAAGTGCCTTTCTGCCTCACTCAGTCTACCCACCTGTGCGTTGAGGTCACCTGCAACAACCACTACGTCCGAACGTTTGGCTTTCGAGAGGAGGTTAGACAGTTTATGGTAGAACTCGTCCTTCACTTCATCCGAACTACAGTCAGTGGGTGCGTAAGCAGAGATTACAAAGAGACAACGGCGAGTCTCACTATTCCTTTTAGTTCTCACTGTGCCGTTCAGCCTCATAGCGCAGAGGCGACTATCAACTGGGATCCAGTCTAGTAGTGAGTTTTCTGCCCTGGTGCTTAATGCTATACCTACACCTGCAAGACCACGAGAGCTAGCTATCGAATCTCCAGAAACTCGAAGGGTGAATTTTGCAGATTCACCAGATTGGTCAGGAGAGGTCAGGTGAATAACCACACTTGGGTCCTGTATGCGTGTCTCACAAACACAGCACACATCCATGCCCGAGTTGCTAGAGTCTTTGCCAACGAAGCCTGTTGGCCAATTTGACGGAGGGTGCGGACATTGAAGGCTCCAATATGTAATTTGGAGCGTGGTTTAAGGAGACCAGGGATGCTGTTCTGTGGACTCAGATCGTTGTCGAAGGCTGCAGAGGTAGGAGAAATTGAAGATGATGCAGCATCATTAATTAAGAGACGTGAAGGAAGATTAGAAGGTAATGATGGAGGAGGAGGATAGCAGTCAGAAGAAACTTGGGTGCTGACAGAGTTGTGAGGGCGGTTGACACTTCCCGGCTGCCCACACCGTGGAAGGCTATTTCTTCTTAAGGTACCTGAAAGAGATTTGTGTGACCGCAGAGCCCATCGGACATCTGCTTGAGGCCTGTCACACCCAGCCTTTTGAGTATGATTATTTTGAATTTTTGTATTTTTGGGGCCGGATGAGCGAAAGGAAACGACAAGTGAACCAACACCGCCGGCCCGGCAGACCGTGGGGCGTGGTGGAGTGTGTTATTTTTGGGGCCGACCTTTTCTAACCCCCCCTTCCACTGAGAAGGCAGCATCAGCTTGGCACTGCTGGTCATCCAAGGGAAACACCTTACTGCTGTCACACCCCATCCAGCTAGCAGCAGTACGACTTCGCCCTCAGACCCCCATCATAGTGTAGCAATTTACACTATAACGGTAACTGCTTTTCGTCTAACCACTACCCAACAGACCTTTCTGGTATGGTAGGACCTCGAGGGAACAAGCGTTCCACCAGCATAGCTCGTTGGGTCATTGTGATATGCAAGCCCGACCACCACGTCAAGGTAGCAGCTATCGGTCGGGCTCGCCTCAAACACCCAACTCGTCGTTTCTCCTTTGGATTCCACTCGAGGGCTTGGCTCGTGGTGTCCCTAAACGGTCTCCTCAGTGTATGTCCAATCTAATTCATCCCCACTTTCTTCGTCTGCATATTTGTTGGGTAATAGGTTCTTGGTTGGTTCGTTGCCAGAGCTCCTTGTTGCTTACTCTTTCTGGCCATCTGATCATCAGTATCGAGCGTAGGCGGCGGCTGTTGATGATATATGTCTGCAGCTTTTTGGAAATGCTTTCTGTAACCCGACAAGTTTCTCAATCATTACATAGAAGCACTGGCTTCCTTGACATTAGTGTTGGAAATCCGGATCTTTTTTACGCTGAGTGCAGTAGACCTCCACACTGATTTTAGATTAATGAAGGCCTCTCTTGCGTTTCCGATCCTGGCTAGTATTGACATCCGCATCTGTACCACCACCTGTAGTTGAAACGATGCTGCCTAGTCAGGTAGGTGAGATACAACTTCCTTTAGATTTCTCCCTCTGATGGTAATTGGTCCATGTCGTTGTTGTACACACAACCTTTCTTTCTGTTCTTCTTGATTGTCAGTAGATTTATTTGCGTTGCACTGTATTTCCCCACGATGAATGTCTATGGATGCGCTTATGTGAAATATGACCAATGAAATCGGCCACCAATTTTTACCTTGCCCCTATGTTGTTTTTCTCTGGTGATCTGATTAAATACCATAAAATGTTTGTACATATACGGCCTCTTTTAGACCTATTTCGAAACAGACACATATCTATTGAGACGTTCAAAAACACAAATTAATTCGATGAAGAAAAAGTTTTTCCCAACTAATCATTTTTAGTGGCTGTACAATCGTACTTATAGTAATAACAAACAAACAGATTAATAGGTCTACATTAGATCATCAAAACGGAATCCTGTAGGGGGAAATAATGGGTCGTCTGTAGAGTTAGAAAGCAACTACGCAACGAACTGTGTATAAGGAAAATATGCAAAAGATTAACGTGGTGACTAATAGGCTAAAAAATAAACAGGTCAAAAAATAATGCTAATTATAATCACTAATCGGAGTAAGCTACTGTGAGATATTGGTAAAACATTCTATGCCTCCGAAACGCGCATTGTCTGCTCCAGTCGACAGTTAATTGAAGGTAGTATGAAGGACAAACTGCCGCTTTGAACCACATCCATGTGTCGACCAGTTTACTTGCTGTTGTGGAGCTGGACATATAGGCTGCACAACGTTCAGTCTTTTCAAACAAATCTACGAGCACTATCCTGCATGGCAGGAGAACGCAAGTCAAGCAACAGGTCAACCCTGGTCACGTCGCTTCCCCATGGTCTTCTTTCAAAATCCTTTACAACGTCAAGTCAAACGGCTCGAAAAGAGTACAGATTCGTCACCCATGTACGGTAGAAGCGTCGGCAATCCAACAATTAAAGCCTAAACTCTGAGGATAGAAGAAGTATGTACATTTTCATGTTTTGTCGTAGTCATACTCCTGCCTTGAGTTTATTGCTTCAGTATTCACCTTACTCTTCATGACTGATGATCACTACTTTTTATTTTTAATTCGCTGTTTACTTCCCCGCAGCTTAACTTGCTAGCTCCAATCATTAAAATTCCTACAATAGTTTACTCAAATTATCGACTATAATGTATTTTTGAGATGAATGGGGATTTGATTTAGAGGTAGTATAAAACACAAACTGACGTCACTTGGGGAACCATTGAAAATCTGGGAGCACTGAAAAAACTGAGTCGTCCTATTGTTGGACTTCTCAGAAGTAGGCACACTCGTCCCGACTAGGGATCGAACTCGAAACCTTCAGGTTTCTCGGTGAACGCGTTAACAACCTAGCCACTGGGTCGGAGTTCAGTGGTTCACAGTTTCTAGCTTCTGTCCATTCCTGATATAGCGCGACTATCACCGAATGTCTTCAGTTAGCATCTACTTCCCTACCGACTGGCTGACCCCACAGGACACTCAATGGTTGGATGGCTAACGCGTTCGCCATGAAACCTGTAGGTCTTGAGTTCCATCCCTAGCCGCGTTATGTGTATGTTCTGCTGAAGGGTCTCATACCAGCGCGACCCAGTTTGTCCGGTGCTCCCGGGTTTTCAGTGGTCCCCCAGCTGATGTCAGTTCGTGGTGAGTACTACCTGTAGTCAGTATTACTATTTTTTAGCCTATTAGTCATCACGTTAATCTTTTGCATATTTTTCTTATACACACTTGATTACGCAGTCGGTTTCTAACTCTACAGCCGACCTATTATTTCACCCTAGAGTATTCTGTACTGATGAATCAATGTTGACCTATTAACCAATAATAGACTAACCTGTTTGTTTGTTATTACTATAGATACGATTGTACAGCTGTTGAAAATGATTTATGGGAAAGAATATTTTCTTCACTGAATTAATTCATGTTTTTGAATACATGAACACGTTTCTGTGGATAGATTTCACAATGACAAACTGGAACCTTAGATTTGTATTAGGGGCAGTAGTGGAATCAATGAGAATTTTCATTGTAAACGCATTCTTCAGGTTTGTATTCATGATAGTTGTTCCAATTTCCAGGAAACCGGCAGTAGTTATTACTAAAATCAACTAAATTCCACAGTCTTGTCATTAACATAAAGTATAAGCTGAATATTTATTGTCTAAGTGTTTTAATCCACTGAGTGGAATTAAAAGTTGAACTTTGAACTTTTCAGATAAGATTACTTTTAACATAAATCACGTGAGAAATCCGTAGTACTAGGATGTTTAAGTCAATGAAAGGCGGACTATTAATGTATCTGGATTATGTCATTTTTTCGTAGTAAGAAAATGTGTCATGTAGATCTTAAGTTTACTGAGTATCTCTCTGAAGGGAAACAGATGGAATTAGGAGATATTGCGAATACATTGGTAGCTCCAGTAAAAGGCTTACTGGGCAGCATATGAAAGTGCGTAAGTAAATCATAAACAACAGTGTAGGCACTTCTGGAAAAAGACTCAAACAAATTAACCTTGAAAATACAGATCGAGAATCGGTGTATTTATCGACAACTTACGCTCTCTGCTAATCCGTCATTAGCAAGTTATTTACTATCATTAAACACTTTATCAAATAGGAGACGATGGGTTTCCGCTTATCGGACTTCCTCAGGTAAGTTACATAATGGTAGGATTGAGTACAAATTACCGTTCTGACTACATTTCACTTGGTTAATTATCTTTATCACTAACTAATGTTGTAGGTGAATCAGTTCGCTACATATCTCCGCCTCATTGTCTACAGTACGCTGATAAATTAACAATATATAAAATGACACACGTCAAATCAAAATCATCCAAATATTCTAAAATTAATATAACCCACATGCTAAACTCCAATCAGAAAGCCTATCCATAGCGAAATATTGGAATTGTATTGAGCATTTATCACTGTGGTCTTTATTTTTATGATCATGAATTTAAGTAAATAAGATTTAAATCAACCATTATTATTTACCGCCTACTTTTCTTACTGTGGTTCGAAGTAATGCAGTTCGTGTGGCTCTAATTTCGCTAGTCGAGGAATCCGAAGATATATTCAGCTCGTCATGTGTCTGACATTAATTAGAAATTAATGTAAGAAACTCTTAGAAGCATACTGTTTCCAAACTTCAGAACATAAGGTAGACATTATATTGATCTTGGTGACTAGCAGAGGGATCTAGGATGCGCGTTCCGTCCTATTTAGGCCTCGTCAGTTGGATATACCTACACCCTAATGGATGATGTTCGCACTGAGACTCAAACCCAGTACCCTTCGCTTCAAACACCAGAGCGTTATCCACTAAGCCACCTCTTGTGCAACTGGTATCAGTATAACATCATGAATATCCGGCAGTATCAAGGCATTTGCATAGGAGCCCATGTGTCTGTACTTCGTGAGTAATTAGGATATTCTAGGTACTCCATTGAGGCGTATGTGCTATGCTACGAACTGATTACGATTTTCCTAATGGTTTCATATTCAAGTAGCGTTTAATATCGAAGCCGTTTGAAATTTCTAGGTAATAGGACAAAAATGTTGTTCCGAACGGAAGCCAAAGCAAATGCTTCTCTACAATTGTGTACAAGTTCGTATTGTAAACTGTGATAGTTTTTGCGTTGAAGTTTATGATACCATTTGAATTCTACGATAAAAATTTCAACTTGTTTTCTGGTGGATGGAGTAGGAATATCCAAACCAAAGTATAACATATCTAAATATCTTTGTTGTGAAACATCTTCATGTAGAATAATATGAGTTGAACTGTATATAAATACAAAGTGCTTTGGTTATTCATCGTGCTAAAGTAAATTATTAGGGTATATCATGTCATTCAACGGTTCCAAGTTCACTGCTTATACCCAAAGATACAGAGCACAAATATACTTTATATAAGATTTGAATATTGTAATTAGACGATACAGTTTATGTGAACAATGTGATGTATTTGCGCAGTACATCTTGAACAGTCCGCTTGTATATTTGAGTAAAACAAGAACAATGGTAGCAGAATTAGCGTGGATTTATTTCGTAGATTCTCCTTAGCCGCTTTACAACCCATAGAATGTAATGTTTACTGGGAAAGGAAAAATGTTATGCAACGTAATCTCATAAATTGACAAGAATGTTTTGATTGAGATGGACGGTAACAGAACTAGGCTGTTTGCAACTGATGAAGTCGCTAAGACTCCTCAAAGATTAACTATCCATCCGGTGATAGAATAAACACTCTGGAGAAGATAGAGAAAAAAAATACATATTTACGAAAGTGGGGGGGGGGGGTGTGTGTTGTGCACAAGGATATTCAAGAACTGATAAGAATGACATCTTGGTTAGATACGCGAAATAAAAGGTTAACAGGTTTTCATCATGTTGATTAATAAAATGAATGTAACTCAGAAAGGGAGAGTAGATTTTGAAACTGACCGAAAACGAAGAAAGAATACTTGAATTACCAAGGCATGGTAAGATTGATAAAAGTACCTTTTTCAAATACATAGATAATGTTTGGGTATTTAACTCCAACTGCTTCTGTAAACAGCAAAAACATGAGTTTCACTTGTTCACTTTGGATAGCCCACTTCCATTCCATCTGCTTTCGCAAATTCCTAACACTTCAATGTGATACCTCTTCATCTCGTTTACAATCTGGGTTGCCTTGCTAGGTTCAAACATCGTGCAGACATTCCATGTCCCCACGTTTACTTTCGCTTTCATCTAGGGAGAGAAGACACATCGGCCAATTGGCTTCCCGAAGGCAGGCTTTCACCACCCGGCGTCCTTTCGCCTCTCAGATTCCAGCGAGGAATAATTTTGTTTTTATTTTTTATATTTTGTTTGTGCTTTGAAGTTAGTTTAGCGGTCGGATTTATTTTACGGGGTAGGGTTGCTAGCCCTATGCCCAACCTTCCCTCTTTATGGGGGCTTAGGACCGGCTAGTAACTAGTGAACTAGTTAACCAGGCGAGGTTAACTTGATAATTTTGGTCCCCTAAAATTACTGAACCATCTCGTCGACTCATGAGTACATCTATGAATGGTAGATGGTTATTAATCTTTCTCACAAGTCGGGCTGATATGGTTTTTTTTACAGTGTTTAGTCATTTTACCAGACAAAGCATGTTCACATGGGTCTCACAAATCATTATGACGTCATCGACATATCTCGCGTAAAGAGAAACTTTAGGGATGAAATCACCAGTCAGACTTTCGATATATGACATATAAAAATCAGCTAGTAATGGTCCCAATAGACTTCCCATAGCTACATGGTCAACTTATTAAAAGCATTCACCTTCAAATGTGAAATGAACTTTGTCGGTTCACAGCAATAATAGTCCCCTCAGAAGAGTTGCAGTAATAAGGAATAAGGCATTTCTAGAGGATATGTTGTCACAGAGCATTTAAACAGTCTTGGATAACGGCACGTTAGTCAATAAAGAATTAACAGTCAAAGGAGTACATAGTCTTGTTTTTAATATTCATGTTATTAAGACAGTCAAGAAGTTGAAAAGTATCTTTCAATGAAAATTTACAGAATTCTTTTCTAACAAGATTTAACATTTTCACTAACCATTTCACCAGTTTACGTGTGAGGGAACGACACATAGACAATATAGGGCGTAAAGGATTATTAGCTTCATGAATCTTAGGTAATCCATATAAATTCCTATTCTATGGGTTTCACTAGATGGAAATCTTCATTACTAATAGTATTCATGTTCAAAAGTTTTTACTAAATTAGACGTTCCTTTTATTTCCAATTTTTAATATCTTCTGACTAGACATCAACTATGGGTTTGCTTTCACCACTGAGGATGGAAAATATTTTAATTTCTGTAGTCAAATTTATTCATCACAACAATTTCTGATTTCTTATCGAGTTTCAGAATGATTCTGCCAGGTCTATTTCATAATTCTTTCAATGATTTGACGTGTTGAAAATCCCATAGGCTTCTTTGCCTGGGTTCTGAATGATGAAAGTGTTGAGCAATATTGTCTAATTTAGTCATTAACCAACTTAGAACAAAAGAACTCAAATGAAAACAGAGATGTTCCAAGTGAGCATCAATGTTCAGATGAGAAATTTTTTGTATGTAAAGATGAAAAATGAAATCCAAGGAAAAGTGTCACTTTCTCATGAAGTGAAAATACAACACAGTATAAGTTATGATAATATATTTGGTTGTGGCTAGTGGGTTTCACCCTATTTGGGACTCGTCAGTTGAATGGACTTGCATCCCAGTGAGTGGCGGTTTCCCCACTGAGACTCGAACCTCATACATGTCATTTTAAATCCCAAAGCTTTATCCACTAAGTCCCTGAGGAACGATAGCTACCTCTTGTACAACGTTTTTTAGTGCAACGAAGAAATACAAGTATATCAGCAAATAATAACAGGATAAATTAGATATTTATCTGAATTCAGTAGAAATGACTTTGTAAGAATATCAACAGAACGAGATCCCTCGTTTTACTGACAACAGAACTTAAAAACTGGGTGGATTAATTTAGCAAGTGAAAGCAATATCCTATAACAAAAGTGAAACATGGAAGTATAATTTTCAATGAAATCACATAAATTCTCATTATATTTATGTATATAGGATATCGTAACCGAACATGAATTCTGATTGACATTTAGAGGATCTTATGATTTTATAAAATCGTCTCGAAATTGTTAGGTTAGAAATGTACTTTTCAGATACAATTTGACGCCGCAGATTAAGGAGTTCATTCAACCGTTTAACGATTCATGCAGCGAATCTTCTCTACAAAAATCTGAAATAATTAGTCCCTTTCATAAGTTCGAAAAGTGTAATTGAAAGATAAATTTCATCTTCTGGTAAATGGAATCTAAATATTTAATCCCCAACAACAATAATAAATTATCGCAACCACGTAAAGCAATTAATGATGGATAGTGGCTAAAGGTGGAATCCAGAATGTGGGTTTCGTCCTGTTTGGGACTCACCAACTGGGTATGCATGCCTCCCAGTAGGCGATGTTGTTCCCACTGGAGCTTCAAACCCAGGTAACATCAAATCATCCATGCAGAAACCCATATGCTTGTACAGAATGGTTAATTGGGTCCACTAAACGACGGGATAATACAAGCAGCAACACGTAAAGCCTCACTGATTTAAGCATTTGATATTGTTAACCTGTTCCAATCCATCTGCATCTCCCGAGATCTAGACAGTAATGTAGTAGTGTTATTAACCCTTGGACAATAGATTTGGCTCACTGAATGTGCACAAGACTAATGAATGAATTTTCTGTTCGATTTAGAACCCGATAAAGCTTTAACTAAATGCCTCATAAAAGCATCCACCATGCAGTATTTCCATACAGAAACTTTTTTTAAGTTAGTCATGGATATCATATGTCAACGAGAGTGACATTTGAGAATCTCCTTCCATGAATTAAAAATATCCACTGAACTTTGGATATTCAAACAAGTCAAAGTGTTGCAAACTCTTAAAAGGCACAACTAATGAACAACTTGATTGGTTAAAAGCCGCTTAGGCTAACTTGTAGATTTCGCCAGCTAGATCAGAGTGACCTAAACACCAGACAGCTGTTTCTCCTACGTAGAGTCGATCCCATCAGCAGTGTGTCTGAATGAATTCAGTTCAGACAGCTGAATGAATTCAGATCATCTTAATCTGACTAGTTGACTTGCATGAACTGGCTGGCAAATTCTAAAGACCAACCTTAGTGGTTTCTAACTCAAGTTGTTCATCAGTAGTATCTTTCACTAGTTCATGACAATTTTGTATCGGAGGTCACATCTTACGATCTCAGCTGAGTGGTTCCCAATGAAAACTCTGTTGACACCATAGTTAGGCAGTTGAAAAACTAATCAGTTGTGAGAAATATCAGCATGAACCGTGGGATTCTTAAGTCATTTTGCAAATTGATCATCCAGTTTAGAATAGAAAGTCGTGCTTTTATTCGATCAACTGGATGATTTCTATGCCATTTATAATAATTATTTCATCAAAATGTCATTGCTGGGGAGATTCTATTTCCCCTAAAGGCAAATAAAGCAAGCATCCCTGGCCAAAACTCTGAAACCTTTGGCATAGATGTAAGCTGTGTCTCTGAGACATTTATGTAGGACCCAAGTGTAATTATTAAAGTGAACTCACCTGGCCATAATTATGAATCTTTAAACTTCACCTTGGGAGTATCCCAAGGCCCAGCGGCTAACTGTCATGGACTCGTGGGAGTAAGCATAGCATTGAGCTATAGAGCAGAAAATGTGCTCGACTGGATACCAGTCAACAGCCATCTATGTGTAGATCGATTGAATGGATCTGTAAAGACTAGGAAGGATGGTACGACCAACCAATACGTTTTCGTAATCTCCGCTCACGCACCCATCGGCTGCAGTTAGGAAAATTTAAAGGATGAATTCTATGAGAAGCTGTCAATTTTGCTACAGAAAGCAAAATATTCAAACATAATCAGATTGGTAGGTGACTTCAACGCTCAGGTAGTAAAACTGAACCAATCGGAAAATCGTATCGAAAGTTTATATGGGTTCCACTGCCAATGAACCAGCAACGGTGATCATCTATTACAATTTTGTTGCGACAATCACTTGTTTCTGGCCAGCACTAACTTAAAGTATAAGGAAAGGCACTGTCTGTGGTGCCTGCCAACATCGAACCAACAATTGACACAAATACCACATTTATCTAAGCCCTCTCTGAAGAGAATCGGTGGATTGCCACTCTTTATGGAATGCCTGTTTAGACTCCGACCACGCCTTAATACGGTCTTCTGTATGTCTGCGTCTTACTAGGCGTAGGAAAAAGGCGATAGTAAAGCCTATCGATGATCGATTAGCAGATGAGGGTGCCAAGTACGCATTTAGAGACCGGTTAGCTAAACACATTTCTAAATATGACACCAGTGCTCATCTTGAGGAAACCTGGAGTGATATTAAGTGTAGAAACAGTGGTAAAGATAGTTTTAAACCTAAACATGAAGATTACCAAACTACACTGAATTTTAGCAACATCATCCAAACTGACTGGTGCGATAAAACTGAACCTAGCTGGTTCCGGCCACAACGAAGAGCGAAACCAATGCAAACGTAAGATGACCAAAAGTCTTCGGGTCGACCACGAACAGTGCTAGGTGATGAAAGTGAGAGAAATGGAAAAAGTATTGGCGTTTGGTAACACCTGGCAACTGTTTCTGCTTTTTAGGGATACTAACATGAAATAAACGATGGTCAGCAAAGCCATCACTGAAAAGAATCGTTCGCTGATAACCTCCTAGGATAGGTGACCCTAAAATTTGAGAGAAACATTCTGAATTTCAGATCAGCTAGCCCCAGGTGACGCTTAAGTTCCTCAATATACAACTTGAACTTGAGTGGCATGTAGATAACGGTAGTCCAAATCTTCTTGAGGTTGAGGAAGTTTCACTGAACCTGACACGATACAAAGTAGCAGGACCTGACAGTTTACCACTCAAAGTTTTCCACAATTGAGGTAGTAAATTGCTGGTTATAGTGGTGGAGGTACTGCGTACTGCATGGGAATCAGAGATAGTCCAGTCGGATTGGCGTACTTCTCTGATTAGTTCATAAGAAGGGAAAGAAGTCATCCTATGGCAACCATAGGGGAGCCTGTTTGACTAAATCCTAGGGTCCGTAGTTATTCAACGTCTAACTGCAGTTCGAGAACAGTAAATTGGAGAAATCAGGCAGGTTTCAGATAGAGCTGGACGAGGGTGCATCGATCACATTTTTACCCAGTTCAGGGTCTGGAACACAGGCATACCTACCAACGGCTCTGGCTTGCCATATTTCTTGACCTGAAGGCAGCATTTGACTCGGTCGACCATGAAGTGTTGTGGCAGCGTCTGACTGTGAACATTTCTTTCCATTGGCGGTTATCTTTAAATTGTTTATTCTCTCAAACAACTTTGTCTACTTTGATATCAGTTGTTTTCTGTCCACTTCTTCTTTGTTTACTACTGTGAAGTTTAGCAACTTGAACCGATGCACTTGCATGTAAGGTCCTACTTACTTTGATTTTGTTTAAACTGAGGTCGTTTAGCTCAAAATGGCTAAATGTCATTCACTAAGCTTTGAGTTTCGACCTTCAACCTCCTCCTCCTCCACCATCTGATACAGACTTTAATAGCATTTTCTATATCTTTCGTTTTAACAGAACAACACCCTAATGGAATTCTAATGCAAGATGGCACTTAAAATTCCATTATTTCACCATAAACTGATCAATCGGTACTGCTAGTTAAGTAAAGAGAGATTGAAAACAAAAGTGGTATTAGTGTTTTCATGAACAAATTGGGTTAAGTAAGTCTCAGGGACTATTAACGCAACGACGGTTAGATTCTTTGTCAAGAATGGATTTAAAGTAGGACTTATCTTTGAGCAACTCTATCAAGATCAGAATGTTGAAATGACGTAGGATGGCTAAAATGGTTACAAAATGTGTTTTACTCTTGGATAGGTTATTCTAAATTAAAAAAAATATGGACCACTGGATTGTGACCCAGTGGCTCAATGGTAACGTGTTGGCCACGAATTTTATCCCTGGCGGGGTCATGGGTGCGCACCAGTTAGAAGTCGCACGCTAGGACAAAGCAACTGTTCAGTGCCCCCAGGTAGAACAAGTTAACTTAGTTGCATCTCTTCAAAACTCAAGATTTCTCACAACCGAAAAAATTTTCACGGTGGAAATAAACATCCACTTAGAATACTGAGATCTTCATTTATCCATCAACTAATGTTGGTATGTGTTAAAATTCGTTTTGAATTGAACAGTCCGCCACCAGAAATAATGCAGATGCCTTAAGTGTTCTGAGAAAATCTACATTGCAACTGACTAATCAACAAGTAAAATCAGTTTGTATTGAATTTTATACAAGGAGTAGAGCACAGGTGTTTTGCATGAATGAAATCAGGGCTCTTTCACTTTCAAATGTTTATGAGATCTAGTACTTTTCTTTCCATCCTGTAATGTAAATGAAGTAGATTTGATAAATAAACCCAACGTGCTGGCTGTTCAAAAAAAATAACTTCCGTCCACAAAAGTCGCCATTTAGACATGCATAACTGTAGATATTTAGTAGACGAGGTGTTTGTAAGTAGTTTTACCATTCTCAACCTACATCAATGCTTATCAGGACTCGAATAGGTCATCTAGTGAAACAGTTGTAGAGGTTACATCTGAACTATTCGAGATGAAGTATAGCAATATCGAAAAGAAATACTTTGCATAAAATTCAGTTAAAATTTTCAACATCAAATTTCATTGGATGAGAAGTTAGAACTCATTAACTGAAGGATAAGCAAATTCAGACGTTTGTCTTTAATTTATGGTATCAAATTTTGATGAAAACAATTTTAATTCAATGAAATTGAAAAAAAATTGCCTTTCATACACTAAGAAAACTATAAGTAAATTATTCGAATACAAGAATAATAAAAAAAACTAGCAATTTATTGATTCCATTGGTCATTAAACTATGAGGAAAGAAATGATTCATTGAGATTCTAATCATTTTTGAGTAGTAGGTAACAATGATTAATCCTATATACATCAATGTAGAATAGTTTGTATGAAAAACTAATAGACCAAAGACTAATCTTATCATTTTCACTTCGTTATTTGATTTCAAGACTCATCATACGTCTATACTAGATCGTTTAGTTGATATAACACACAGTGATACATTATTATTGACTGGATGACGTTTCAGGGAGAATTTATTGCTCATATTCATACCAAAGTAATCATACACCTTTCAAACTTCATTTATATAGTCCACCAGTTAACTAGTTCACTAGTTACTAGCTGGTCCTAAGCCCGGGCAAAGAGGGAAGGTTGGACATAGGGCTGGCAACCCTAAACCGTAAAACCAATCTAACCGCTAAAGAAATTTCAAAGCACAAACAAAACATAAGAAAATAAAAACTAAGAGGCAGTGAAGAGAGGACTTTAAGTGAACGTGGAGAAGACACAGGGGATGAAGATACCCAATCAACAACAACATTAAAATAACAAGCTCCAATCACCACCAATGGGAAAAATTTAAAGGAAGTGGCCTCTTTCACCTACCCACCTATCTAGGCAACACTGTTTCATCTACAGGCGGCACAAGCACAGACGAGGCTGTCAGAGCCAGCCAGCATCGGAAAGACAGCAAGACAGACGTTCATTAACCTGAAACCAGTGTCGAGATCTTCTGTGCTCAGCAAAAAGTGTGAACAACATCCGGATTTTCAACACCAATACCAGTCAAGTCAGTGCTTATTCTATGTGATGGTTCAGAAACTTGGCGCGTCACGAAAGGCATTTCCAACAAACTACAGACATTCATGAACAACTGCCTTCTCTGGCTCCTTACTGAAGCTCAGATCAGATGGCCAGAATAATAAGAATAAGCAACAAAGAACTCACTGTGGCTGGCTGGCTGGTTGGCTGGCTGGCTGGCTGGCTGGCTGGCTGGCTGGCTGGCTGGCTGGCTGGCTGGCTGGCTGGCTGGCTGGCTGGCTGGCTGGCTGGCTGGCTGGCTGGCTGGCTGGCTGGCTGGCTGGCTGGCTGGCTGGCTGGCTGGCTGGCTGGCTGGCTGGCTGGCTGGCTGGCTGGCTGGCTGGCTGGCTGGCTGGTTAGCTGGCTGACTGGCTGTCAACCAACCAACTAACTAACAACCTATCACTCAACAAACATGCAGACGAAGGAAGTGAAAATGGATTGGATTGCATTGTATTGGACATTCACTGAGAAGGCTGATTGGGGACATCACGCACCAGGTGAAGCCGTCGATTGTGAGCCAGATGATAAACGACGATTTGGGCATTTGAGGCGACAGTGACATGGAGGAGATGGTGTGGTGAAGGAATGACAGCTTGTGGGCTGTTATGGAGCCATGTTCAAGGTATTGCAGAGGAGAGAATGCACTGGAGAGGTGCTGCTGAGGCCCTATGTTCCATAGGAACCCAAGGGAAAAATAATAATAATATTAAAGTTTTCCAGATATCTGGAATATGCGTTAAGCGTTGATTCAATGAACAAAGATTCTCTAATCAATCTCTCCCTCCGTCTAGCTTGATTTGTCACCCTATCCCAACCTGCAGTGTGATTATGGGTCAGTGTATGCAGAGTGATTGTCGAGTTTTTTTCTTAATTACTTATTTTACTCAGATCTATCATTCTATACTTCGCTAAACTTTAATGCATCACCTTTCTGACTGACCCCGATCAGCTACTTTGACCTATACACTTAAACTCACAAACATTACGTGACGGTTAAAAGATTAGTATTTTCACCAACTGGATATACTTGATCTTTTAGCGTGGAAGCTTTCTCTCTGAATGAGTTTATGAGTTTAAGTGACATCGTATTACCAGTACTGCTAAGAATCCTACGTAAGATTTCCAATGTTCGAAACATCATTGATATAGGCGTAAAACGTGAGCACTGAGGTAGAATGTAATTCCACACTACATTGTTTCATTCGATCTATAACACATAGTGATACTGTATTATTTACTTGATAACGTTTCAAGCACAAATTATCATTGCTCACAATCATATCAACGTTATCAAACTCCTGTCGACATCTGATTTTTATAGTCCTGTCACCTCACATTCTTTGGTTTCATTGGTACTAAGATTTTTCACATCTCTGGAATAGATGTTGCATCATTCTCATTACATATATCTGGTGTTGATTCGATGAACAAAGATTCAGCGACTAATCTCTTTCTCCACTTAATTACATTGGACTTACGTATAGGGGTTTTATCCCACCTGCTAATCTAACTGACTTCGACCGGCAAGTTTCACCTATGTACTTGTACTTGACCTCACAGTCATTACACGAAATTTCATAGAATAGATTATTTTATTGAATTGCTTCCATCAGATCATTACGCCAACCAACAAAGCTCACCTATGAGTGAGTTTCTATATTTTAAATGCCATCCCAATTCCAACTCTATTGAGAATCCTAAGTAAAGTTTCTGTAGTCATCATACGTACTCGTGTGAGTGTAATTATTTCCTGTCTGATGTATTCATACGAATTCCTCATAAACTGTAGAGGATAATTATTAATTACTAACACTCCTTCTACACGTTTCAACCCCTTGTTTGACTTCCTGCATTGACTAGTGACTTTTCTAGCTCTGTTATTCAGACGTTTAACTAAACCTGACTTCACTGACAGTGGATGAGTTGAACTAAAGTCTACATACATGGTAAAATGTGTCAGTTTCCTGTAGACAGTAGTATTGAAATCACTGTCTGTCCATCTGTCAATAATGAACTCCTGTATAAATGAGCGAAATGATGTTTGAATCGTTTTGGTCTTGTTAGTGGAATCTACAGATTAGTGTGAGTTGTTTTCAAATAGGAAAATCCGCCTTCAGTGGAATGAGATACTTTTGTATATAGTTTTATACTACTCGTTAGTAGCCTGAGTTGAAGTTGGAATTTTAATCGTGTTGCATCAAGTTGTAACATATTTGATTAAGTTTTCGAGCCCTGTCATTCAGACATTTGATTAAACCTGCCCTAACTGACATTGGATGAGATGACTTGAGGTCTAGACAGATACCTGTTAGGATGTGCCGTTTCACTGTGGACGGTGGTGTGAAAACAACCGTCGTTCATCATTTTGCTCTGTAATCCAATACGGGTAATTCTCCTTATTCGCTTTCTACCTCGTAAGTGAATCAGATTGCACCTGCTATTGAGTTTATATGTGTGATGAAACTGTTGAAATGTCCCAGTTTCAACACATTAAACGTGTCATCCACATACCGCTGCCATATCTTAGATGTAGGATCAAATTTTCGTAAAACCAGGTTTTCCCAACTACCCACAAATATATTTGCTACAAAGGGGAATATTGGGAATCCCATTGCTACTCCTTCTGTTTGTCTACATATTTTTTCCTGAAACTTGAAGACTGTGAAGGTTGAGCACAACTTTACGTCCACTGTAATTTCGTTAACCGATATCTTAGTCCTATGAGTAAGTTCTCAATCGATTTTTAGTTGATTTATGACTGCCTCCAGTGCCGTACTGATTGGTATTTTAGCATAAAGACTTATTAGGTCGATTCTTATGAGCTAAAACTAAGACCTAATGACCTATATATAGAAGACGATGAAAAAGTGGTTAGTTTCGTTGAATTTTTATGCTCAACTTTTTTGACTGACCATGATCGTTTGTTTTGACCTATAAACTTGATCTCACAATCATTACAAGGTATTTGATGGATTTTAATTGTGGTTAGTTGAATGTTCTGAATCTTATACTCTGTCAGCTTTCTCACTCAGCAAGTTTGCGAGTTCAAATGCTACACGAATCCCAGCAATGTTAAGAATCCAACCTAAAATTTCCTATCTTTGGAACGTCATCTAGCAAGCTATACTGCATCACTGTATTCTATACCAAATAAACAATCTAATTTAAAGTAATTAATTCCCTTTATAAACTTCGATAAAACAAAAAGGAGACGTACATTGTCTGAACCGTGTAATGTATTTGCGCAACACATTTCGAACTATCTGATAACACACGTACTTGTCATAGGTATTTATATAAAATCTCATGAAGATAAGGGGTGAGAAAATAAAAAGAGGTCAGGTAGGAAAACTGAATTAAAGGGAGAATAACAATGAAAATCAATAGAGAGAAAAATAATAGTACATCGAACTTGGTTTTCAATAGTTGAATTTATCAAGGAAGATTGAATGTGACAACAAATTGTTTATGAACACACAAATGTATGGTTTCAACTTTCTAATAGCTAAGGAAGGCTTCAATAAATTTAAGGATCCCTCCCCAGCGTGTTTTGTAAATAGGTGTAAGGGAAGTAGCCATATCAATCCTGTGGCCTGTCTCTATGATATGTTTGGCGATCGAAGAACTTGGACGTCTGCTACCAGCACTTATGGGTTCAGGTGATTTAATTTACTTCTGAAGCCACTTTGGAACATGCTCCGAGGCCCTTACTTGCATGGATCTATTAATCCTCCCTATGTATGTGTCACCACATGTACACTTGAATTGGTAGACACAATGGCACGTGACACTGTCCTTCACATGCTGTGGGGGGTTTGGAGGAATATACGGCCTTCGTGGTTTCGATTACTCGAACCCTGGCTGCATAGTAAGTCCTTCTAACAGCAGCGTTAAATCTTTGCTGAAGGATTGCACTATGAGAGTCACCTTTGTACGGAAGGCTGATGAAGACATTCTTCTTTGGGACAGACTGAAGTTCTAGTTTTGGCGCTCAGGTAATTTTGTTCTGCCTGATAAATGTTGATGGATAGTTATTTTCCAACAAAATATCAGTCAGTGTTCCTCTTTCATCTTCTAAAGTATCCTTTGTGCATATTCGTTGACTTCTATTGATCTTATATTAATTTTCTTTCGTGATGTTGTACATACCCAGTAACTTACAATATTTACACTCATTCTATCACCACAACCAACATGCATATATAAGCTATACTATCATCTTCAAATTTAAACAACCTAGTTGTAATCATAATTTCATATGGTTTCTTAAATTCATTCGCCTCAAATTTGGCTACTTCCTTTACATCTATTTACAAAACATGTTGGGGAAGGATCGCTCTATTGATTTTCACTGTTATTTTGCCTTTAATTCAGTTTTCCTACCTGACCTCTTTTTATTTTCTCACCCCTTATCTTCATGAGTTTTTATATAAATACCTATGACAAGTACGTATGTAATCAGATAGTTCGAAATGTGTTGCGCGAACAATTTAATATGAAATTATATTCTACAACATTGCACAAGTTTTACATTCATAATAACTTGAAAGTAAAACCATTCAACTGTTTGTCCAAATCAGTCTATAAAATCGGCAGATTATAACTCAATTGGTTCATTTAAGGAATTTCAGTTTAACTGTACACATTTAATTTGCGACCTGGAGTAGCTCAAACTCAAGACTGAATTCACTATAGAAATAGTTATCCGTATATTCTATTAAATACTGACCATATTTTGATGACCTGTATATCATAAACTGTATTTATAATCTTATGCGCAGATTTGCGCATTATTTCAAACAAATCCTGCTACTGTATTGTGACTTCAACCAACAAATTTACTTCAAAAGACATAATCCCTTCAGTTCAATAAAATGTTATCACTTTTTTTACTCCACGTTGTAACTTTAAGGTGAAAACACAAATGAAAACTATTACTATGGATTAATTATAATGTTGTTGCTTGTATTATTCCGTCACTGAGTGGACTGAATTGATCGGTCTCCATTGGTATATAGGCTCCTTAGCCTCGATATTGATAGTCAATAGCCATCATTAATATATATAATTAAAACACAGGCAAAAACCAAAAACGTTTTTGATATGCATCCTAAAACTTTGTAGATATTAGTAACTATGAAACTCCAGTGATAAACAAAAGGTGCCAGTACTCTAGATAGAGTTTTCAACTGAACTCCAAATATGACAGATAGGACAGGTTACCTGAGCTGAAGATAGCCCTTTTGACTCAATCCTTATCAGATTATCTTGTGATCCTGACAATTGTGATTATTTTCGGTCAGTAAAAAAAGTAATAAAACCTGTTTAATAAGGAATATGTGAGATGAAATGTTCAGATCGCGTGACATAATAGCTTTGATGTAGTCTCCCAATCGTCGTTTACCATCTGGCTCCGACTCGATGGCCTCGCCTGGTGCGTGATGTCCCCAGTCGGCCTTCTCAGTGAATGTCCAATCCATCTCCACTTCCTTCCTCTGCATATTTGTTGAGTGATAGGTTGTTGGTTTGTTTGCTGGTTGGTTGGTTGACAGCCAGTCAGCCAGCCAGCCAACCAGCCAGCCAGCCACAGTGAGTTCTTTGTTGCTTATTCTTATTATTCTGGCCATCTGATCTGAGCTTCAGTAAGGAGCCAGAGAAGGCAGTTGTTCATGAATGTCTGTAGTTTGTTGGAAATGCTTTACGTAACGCGCCAAGTTTCTGAACCATCACATAGAATAAGCACTGACTTGACTGGTATTGGTGTTGAAAATCCGGATGTTGTTCACACTTTTTGCTGAGCACAGAAGATCTCGACACTGGTTTCAGGTTAATGAACGTCTGTCTTGCTGTCTTTCCGATGCTGGCTGGCTCTGACAGCCTCGTCTGTGCTTGTGCCGCCTGTAGATGAAACAGTGTTGCCTAGATAGGTGGGTAGGTGAAAGAGGCCACTTCCTTTAAGTTTCTCCCGTTGATGGTGATTGGTGCTTGTTATTGTTGTCAGTTAAGTATCTTCATCACCTCTGTCTTCTCCATGTTCGTTCTATATTCGGCTAAATTCATGTGTTTCACTAATCTAACTTACTTCGACCGGCAAGTTTCACCTATGTACTTGTACTTGACCTCACAGTCATTACACGAAATTTCATAGAATAGATTATTTTATTGAATTGCTTCCATCAGATCATTACGCCAACCAACAAAGCTCACCTATGAGTGAGTTTCTATATTTTAAATGCCATCCCAATTCCAACTCTATTGAGAATCCTAAGTAAAGTTTCTGTAGTCATCATACGTACTCGTGTGAGTGTAATTATTTCCTGTCTGATGTATTCATACGAATTCCTCATAAACTGTAGAGGATAATTATTAATTACTAACACTCCTTCTACACGTTTCAACCCCTTGTTTGACTTCCTGCATTGACTAGTGACTTTTCTAGCTCTGTTATTCAGACGTTTAACTAAACCTGACTTCACTGACAGTGGATGAGTTGAACTAAAGTCTACATACATGGTAAAATGTGTCAGTTTCCTGTAGACAGTAGTATTGAAATCACTGTCTGTCCATCTGTCAATAATGAACTCCTGTATAAATGAGCGAAATGATGTTTGAATCGTTTTGGTCTTGTTAGTGGAATCTACAGATTAGTGTGAGTTGTTTTCAAATAGGAAAATCCGCCTTCAGTGGAATGAGATACTTTTGTATATAGTTTTATACTACTCGTTAGTAGCCTGAGTTGAAGTTGGAATTTTAATCGTGTTGCATCAGGTAACATTTGATCGATAGTCAAGTTTAAAGGGAATTAATTGGATTAATGCACAGAATAAGCGTTATATTTATGATTAAGGTAATTAATGGTAGATCTGTGGATGCATTTGATTTCTTCCTAGGCCACATTTTGCATGCGATATAGAAACAAATAGGAAAAATCAAAAATCGATCTAAATAGTAATGGCAATCTTTTTGATTAGGTAATATTACTATAAACCCTATAAGATGTCATATTCAAATCAGTTACACACAGATATTTTATAAACGTTTGATTATACACATACGAAACTATATTCATGCTTGAAAAATCTTCATCCTAGATACTCAACTCCTTCTAGATGGAGACTAGGTACACTACCTAGAGTAATGACAATAAAAATGAAGCAAAGCTGCAGATTTATAAAATTTATAAGTGTTGTCAGGTTTCTTATGTTCCTCTAAGTGATGTCAGTCCACGATGAATCTCAACTCAAAGGCAATTAATAAATCTCTACAAACCTCCATATAGAATTAATCCAACGTACACTGGTGACTGTCTTCGAGAGATGATTCCCGAAGTTTCAATGAGAATTCGTGACCAGTGGAGATAATCAAGTTGAATATGAGGGTAGTTACTTGACGACGTCATTGGATGCAGGTCGCGCTATGTCGTGAAATGACAGAGGCAGGAAATACGGAGCATTCTATACCAACCCAGTCAGTCAGTGATAACGTGCTCTCCAAGGGACCTGGTCCTGGATTCGATCCCTAGCGTAGTGCGGTCGTGGGTGCGCATTGCTGAGGAGTCTTACACTAGGACGAAACAGCTGTCAAATGCGCTGAGGTTTCCAATGTTCCTCTAACCGATGTCATTCCATGATGAATGTGAACCTAAAATTTTATCTGTATCTTCTCTTCAGCATGCAAAGAATAATTTACAGAGAATCAGTATCATGTAACATTATTAACTTACTTTATCTCTTAATAGAAATACAGTTATCATATATACTTGACAAGATATAGAATTCTATACACCGATTTCATATGAATATTTAAGATTATTTCTACCGTTAACATTGTAAGCTATGTATGTGATAATTATTCCCTATGCTGTGTAATTGCCTTTCAATTAATGATGTTGGCAGTTTATTCGATTTTATAGTTTATCTAACCAGCATTTATTATGGGCACACCATATGTGTCAAGTAAACTGAAGCCTTCTATGTCATTAGCTAGATTCATTCAGGCTAATTCACGTAATCCAGTAATTGCAAAAACGGACTAATAATTTAAAGACTTGATTGAGGCAAGTAACTTTCTTAATATTCACCTAAAGTATTCTTCAGGCATCGAAAAAGATTACACCAATATTTTAAAAAGAATTATTATTATTATCTGTCTTCTGGGTTCCTAGTCAAACATACCGATTCAGTAGCACGTCGCCATTCCACTCTCTTCTCTGCAGTCTTCAAATCATGGCTCCACGACTCCCCACAAGCTACCATTTCTTCCTCATATCTCCTCCATGTTACCCTCGCCTCGAACGCCCAACTCGTCGTTTCCACTTCGGATTCCACTCGAGGGTCTTGCCTGGCACGTGATGTCCACAACGGTCATCTCAGTGTATGTCCAATCCAATCCAATCCATCTCCACTTCCTTCTGCATGTTTGTTGGGTGATAGATTCTTGGTTGGTTAGTTCTCAGAGTTCCTTGTTGCTTACTCTTTCTGGTCATCTGGTCTTCAGTATCGAGCGTAGGCGGCAGCCGTTGACGAATGTCTGCAGTTTGTTGGAAATGCTTTTCGTAACACGCCAAGTCTCTCAACCATCACATACAAGAAGCACTGACTCGACCGACTTAGTGTTGAAAATTCGGATCTTGTTCTTTATGCTGAGTGCAGTAGATCTCCACACTGATTTCAGATTAGTGAAAGTCTGTCTTGTTGTCTTTCTGATCCTGGCTTCGACATTCTCATCTGTGCCTGTGCCACCTGTAGTTGAAACGATGCTGCATTCCCTAGGTAGGGGAAAGAGACAAGTTGCTTTAGGTTTCTCCCGTTGATGGTGATTGGAGCTTCTTGTTGTTGTTGTTGTTGTTGGTTGGGTATCTTCATCCCCTGTGTCTTCTCCGCATTCGCTTGAAGTCCCGTCTTCGATGCCTTTTCTGTCAACTTGTATATGACAAGAAAACCATTTCACTGAAGACAGGTATTCCTTCGCAGCAAGTAATTTATCACAGCTGTACAATCATATTTATGACAACGGAACACAAACAGCAGACTATCAATGAATAATATTTTGAGATGGTAATTTCAACACTGTACTGAAATGGAGAACAGAACATGAGCACATATAGAGAAAACAAACTAATAAGTAGTCTACAATAAATGACAAAAGTAGTCAAAAAAGCACACTATTTATTGAGGTGCTAATCTTTCCTAAGTGTCCAGTATCATAGTTAAGTATATTCTTAACAGGTGGAAACAAAGAAATTAAAGAAGCAAGGCTCATGATCGAATTGATGTTCGATGAAATCGACTCTTCTCACTGCGAACTCGATGAGGCGAAACGAAACATGAATGCTATCATTGATATTTTCCGTCATCAGTCTATGGTGTTTTTTAGTTTCAAAATATTTGAGATCACTTAGGCTAGTAAGTTTTAATGCGTGTTTGTTGAATTTCGAATCCATGGCCTAGTTGCACAAGGAGAGTTGAACAGTAAGTGATCCGAAGCGTATTAGAGCGAAGACAGTGGAGAACAAAAAATAGGTTATGATATTCAGCACGAATGCAGAAATTCTATCATGAAACACAGTAACTACTATTACCGGTAGTACGACCTAACACCCTTCAAGCGATACGAGCATAGAAGACTACGAACAATACGAACCTAGCGCTCAGCCAATCGACTCTAATGCACATCAGTGCGTCAACCACCACCACGATACGCAAAGACAAGAAGAGGACATAGAAAGCTGACAGAGAGCTTTTTACAGTCTCAACAACAGTCAAAACAGTTGACAGTGATGCTGAAGACATACATTTATAAATGACCTTGACAATACTAAATCCATATATAGGTTAGAACAGTTAACAACCAATGAGACTTCAGCTTTGAGAGCAGATGGAAGAAAAACTAGTGACAATGCGAAGACAGCCATGTAGGTTATTTTAAAATTATGGGCAAAATAGCAGGCAAAAGCTATACGAAATTAGGGGTATAGAGCAGTAATCATAGATTTTCATGGTCTTTGAGCCGACAAAACCCCGCCTGTTTAGCTAATTCACTAGTTTAGTACCCCGTCGTAAGCCCGGGTAAAGAGCGAAGGTTGGGCATAGGGCTAGCAACCTTACCCCAGAAAACCATTCCAGTCGCTAAACAAACTTCGAAGCACAAAGAAAATATAAAAAATATAAATAAACTTATTCCTCACTGGAATCGGAGAGACGAAATCACGCCGGTTGGTGAAAGCCTTCGGGAAGACAGTCGGACGATGCATCTTCTCTCACTGAAAGCGAAAGTAAAAGTGGGGACATGGGATGTCCGCACCATGCATGAACCTAACAAGGCTGTCCAGATTTCAAAAGAGATGAGTAGGTATGGCATGAAAGTGCTTGAAATCTACGAGGAATATGCAAATGAAATGGAAGTGGACTCACCAAACTTTCAAATAGAGAGTCAATATTCTACTCTGGTCACCCAAACGACAAACACGAGCAAACGGAGGGAGTGGCTATCATGGTGTCCTCAAGAGCATCGAAGGCTCTCTCTCATGCAGCGGGAACAAATCACCTCCTCCAGGATCATGACAGCAAAACTCAACTCAAAAGGAAGGAAAGTCATAATTATACAATGCTCTACTACGCAACTACAAATAATGCGGATCGCTAGAAGAAAGAGGAATTCTACGGACAACTGCAATCAGTACTGGACAAGACCCCACCTGAGATGATGACATCAAAATTCTAATGCGTGGGGTGTCATGATTGTCACACTCGGAGCAGTTAACACAGGAACAGAACCAATCATGGGTCGAGAAGCACTCGGTGAAATGATGAGTGAGAACGGAGAACTGTTTACAGATTACTGCGCATTCAACAATTTGGTGGTTGAAGGCAGTGTGTACAAACACAAGGATATTCCTAAAGCTACATGGACTTCACCAGATGGACGCATTTAAAATCAGATCGACTTCATCTCAATGTGAAGAAAGTGGAGACGCAACCTAATGGACAAAAGATCAGATCAAGAAGAGGAGAAGGTGTAAGTGGTTCAAGCCACTCACTACCTACTGCAACGAACCTAACTTCCAAATCAAGTTGTAAGCCTTCAAGGAAGTTAGTGGTAGACCACAGTTGAAGTTCAACACCCAACCAGAACAGAAAGCGAACTGAAGGAGGAAACTTTAAAGGACATCTTCACATCAATCAGCCATCAGAACAAAATGGTAGACATTGAGTATCATCCCTGAAGGAACCACCATGAAAGAACAATGGGACTCTTTGAAATTGACATGGAAGGAAACCTGCAAAACCATGTTAGGAAGGAGGAAGAAACAAGACAAGGAATGGATCTCGACGGACACATGGAAGCTGACAGAGCAAGGAGAGGAAGATGGTGATGGTGAAATAGAAGATGAACCAGTGCAGTGCAATGCAAGGATGAACAACGAAAAGAAGAACTGACTACAACCTATAAAACACTACACTGCACAAAGAAGTGAAGAAGAGTGCACGAAAACACGAAAGACACTTCTACGACACACTCACAACTGAAGCAGAACAGGTTGCAGGAGAGACCTGACAACATTATATCAAATAACCAGGTTGATATCTGGCAAGAGATCAACACAGATGAAACCAATAAAAGGTGATGAACGGAATTTAACTGGCAAAGAAGAGAAACAAAGGAAACGATGGGCCGACCACTTCAAAAAGATCTTGAATCGACCACCACCACTACACCACTGCCACCTGCAACTATTCCAGATTAGCACTAGCTACCACAGAACTGCCAGTGAACACAGGCCCTCCAGCGAAAGCCGAATTCCTGAACGCCATAAAGCTACTGAAGTGTGGGAAAGCAGCAGGACCAGATGGAATTCCACCAGAAGCACTGAGAACAGACGTAAAGACAACAGCGGACATGCTCATACCACTACTGCAGAAGGTTTGCAAAGGAGGAAGGAAGGGAAGGTACCTGCCTATTGACTGGAAGGAGGGCTACCTTGTCAAACTCCCAAAGAAGCGAGACCTAAGTCTTTGAAAGAACTGGCGCGGAATCATGCTCCACTCCTGTCCACCTCAAGCAAGTAAAATATTAGGCCACATCATCCTGGAGAGACTAAGAGATACTCTGGATTCAAAATTACGACCGAAACAGACCTGCTGGCTTCAGACAGAACAAATCATGTGTGGACCAAATTGCAAAGCCACACACTTTCATAGAACACGGCGTAGAATGGCAGTTAACTCTTTACCTCAACTTCATCGACTCTGAAAAGGCCTTCGACAGCCTAGAATGAGAAGTAATTTGGCAGCTGCCTCAACACAACGCTTTTAGTGCCGCAAACCTTTATCAATCTCATTCAACAGCAATATGAAGACTCCACTTGCCAAGTGATTCATAATGGAAAGCTTGGTGATGCCTCTGAAGTGAAGTGAAGACGGGTAAAACAAGGTTGCATCACTGTCAACTGTTTTGACTGTTGTTGAGACTGTAAAAAGCTCTCTGTCAGCTTTCTATGTCCTCTTCTTGTCTTTGCGTATCGTGGTGGTGGTTGACGCACTGATGTGCATTAGAGTCGATTGGCTGAGCGCTAGGTTCGTATTGTTCGTAGTCTTCTATGCTCGTATCGCTTGAAGGGTGTTAGGTCGTACTACCGGTAATAGTAGTTACTGTGTTTCATGATAGAATTTCTGCATTCGTGCTGAATATCATAACCTATTTTTTGTTCTCCACTGTCTTCGCTCTAATACGCTTCGGATCACTTACTGTTCAACTCTCCTTGTGCAACTAGGCCATGGATTCGAAATTCAACAAACACGCATTAAAACTTACTAGCCTAAGTGATCTCAAATATTTTGAAACTAAAAAACACCATAGACTGATGACGGAAAATATCAATGATAGCATTCATGTTTCGTTTCGCCTCATCGAGTTCGCAGTGAGAAGAGTCGATTTCATCGAACATCAATTCGATCATGAGCCTTGCTTCTTTAATTTCTTTGTTTCCACCTGTTAAGAATATACTTAACTATGATACTGGACACTTAGGAAAGATTAGCACCTCAATAAATAGTGTGCTTTTTTGACTACTTTTGTCATTTATTGTAGACTACTTATTAGTTTGTTTTCTCTATATGTGCTCATGTTCTGTTCTCCATTTCAGTACAGTGTTGAAATTACCATCTCAAAATATTATTCATTGATAGTCTGCTGTTTGTGTTCCGTTGTCATAAATATGATTGTACAGCTGTGATAAATTACTTTGCTGCGAAGGAATACCTGTCTTCAGTGAAATGGTTTTCTTGTCATATACAAGTTGACAGAAAAGGCATCGAAGACGGGACTTCAAGCGAATGCGGAGAAGACACAGGGGATGAAGATACCCAACCAACAACAACAACAACAACAAGAAGCTCCAATCACCATCAACGGGAGAAACCTAAAGCAACTTGTCTCTTTCCCCTACCTAGGGAATGCAGCATCGTTTCAACTACAGGTGGCACAGGCACAGATGAGAATGTCGAAGCCAGGATCAGAAAGACAACAAGACAGACTTTCACTAATCTGAAATCAGTGTGGAGATCTACTGCACTCAGCATAAAGAACAAGATCCGAATTTTCAACACTAAGTCGGTCGAGTCAGTGCTTCTTGTATGTGATGGTTGAGAGACTTGGCGTGTTACGAAAAGCATTTCCAACAAACTGCAGACATTCGTCAACGGCTGCCGCCTACGCTCGATACTGAAGACCAGATGACCAGAAAGAGTAAGCAACAAGGAACTCTGAGAACTAACCAACCAAGAATCTATCACCCAACAAACATGCAGAAGGAAGTGGAGATGGATTGGATTGGATTGGACATACACTGAGATGACCGTTTGTGGACATCACGTGCCAGGCAAGACCCTCGAGTGGAATCCGAAGTGGAAACGACGAGTTGGGCGTTCGAGGCGAGGGTAACATGGAGGAGATATGAGGAAGAAATGATAGCTTGTGGGGAGTCGTGGAGCCATGATTTGAAGACTGCAGAGAAGAGAGTGGAATGGCGACGTGCTACTGAATCGGTATGTTTGACTAGGAACCCAAAATACCAATAACAATAAGAAGCGCAGCATTTTGTGGCTGTGACTTGCCTTCCTTTTCATGATCATGTAGGCGACTTGTTTCCTGTTGCAAGCGAGAGGTACTTTGATTCTCTCAGAGATATCATGATAGGCACTCCCTCCGTTTGCTTGTGTTTGTCGTTTGGGTGACCAGAGTAGAATATTGACTCTCTATTTGAAAGTTTGGTGAGTCCACTTCCATTTCATTTGCATATTCCTCGTAGATTTCAAGCACTTTCATGCCATACCTACTCATCTCTTTTGAAATCTGGACAGCCTTGTTAGGTTCATGCATGGTGCGGACATCCCATGTCCCCACTTTTACTTTCGCTTTCAGTGAGAGAAGATGCATCGTCCGACTGTCTTCCCGAAGGCTTTCACCAACCGGCGTGATTTCGTCTCTCCGATTCCAGTGAGGAATAAGTTTATTTATATTTTTTATATTTTCTTTGTGCTTCGAAGTTTGTTTAGCGACTGGAATGGTTTTCTGGGGTAAGGTTGCTAGCCCTATGCCCAACCTTCAATCATTTTTCTTTCTTAGGAGCAGCTGGTAACTACTAAACTAGTTAACTTAACAGGTTTATAAAGTATCAATAATTGAGTTTAAATATTTATGTTCTTTCTATACTACCCTTAAATGTGCATAATTAATGACCGTAGGAAGCACTTTTGTGAGCAATCTACTAAAAACTATTTGACCCATCACCTAGGTTCGTTGTCACTTGTTAAAAATTGATGATAATGACACAAGTTTTGAATGCATTAACAAAGTGTTTATGTTGTAAATTGCATAGGCATTACAACTACTCAAATACTTCCATGCGTTTATGTGACCCATGGTATATTTTAAAGCATTACAGCCTGTTTCTAAAACATTTTATATTCGAATCTTGCATCAAAAAGCAACATTCTTAACTAGACAAAAAGGCTTAAAGATAGTATATCTCGTAAAAATTCCTGAAGTCCGCCACTTTTATTATTATTATTATTATTGTTATTATTATTATTATTAGTCCCTTGGGTTCCTAAAGGAACACAAGGCTTCAGTAGCACGCCTCCACTGCACTCTCTTCTCTGAAATCTTTTGAACCTGGCTCCACGACAGCCCACAAACTCTCATTTCCTCCTTGCACGATCTCCTCCATGTCACCCTCACCTCAAACACCCAACTCGTCGCTTCCCATCTCGGTTCCACTCTAGTACCCGGCCTGACGCGTGATGTCCCCAGTCGGCCTTCTCAGTGTATGTCCAATCCATCTCTACTTCATTCCAATGCATATTTGTTGAGTGATAGGTTTTTGGTTGGTTCGTTCTCAGAGCTCCTTGTTGCTTATTCTTTCTGGCCATCTGATCTGAGCTTCAGTAAGGAGCCAGCGTAGGCAGTTGTTGATGAATGTCTGTAGTTTATTGGAAATCCTTTTCGTAACGTGCCAAGTCTCTGAACCATACAGAAGCACTGACTTGACCTTGGTGTTGAAAATCCGGATCATCGGTTCAAGAAGTTCGCCACTACATGGTTATATTTATTGTCACCCTAAATTCAAATGGCTTTTGAGATAATGTTGATTGAAGTATAAGAAAACCGACTTTTCAAACCAGAAACGATTACATTGTACTAATGTTAGTACACTCATTTAGTAGTATATATATATATATATATATATATATATATATATATATATATATATATATATATATATATATAGTATTGTAGGTACACCTTTCTACGTGAAGTTCTGTTCTAACAAGCTAATAACAAAACATATTGGGTGTAATCATCTACATGCATCACTTATTGACAGAGCGAACAAACTGAAGTTTGTTAAAAACTGGACTTTTTTATTTCTATGCGAAAACTGCACAAATCAAAGAGATCAATTTTAAAATAGTGGAGAATAATTGT
Source organism: Heterobilharzia americana (assembly GCA_944470555.2). Classification (NCBI taxonomy): domain Eukaryota; kingdom Metazoa; phylum Platyhelminthes; class Trematoda; order Strigeidida; family Schistosomatidae; genus Heterobilharzia; species Heterobilharzia americana. The sequence continues at coordinate 81,986,159 of OX104129.1, forward strand.
AGCTCAGGTGGATGGTCTTGGTTGTATTATGTTCTCTGAGCTGGGTTGTTTAATCGTGAAGCTTTCATCGTCCTTCTAGACGATACCATCAGCACTTGGAATTGGTGTGTCTCATAAACCAACAAATTCCCTACAAACACTGTTATGCAGTTCAAAGGATGCAACAACCAAAGAAGACAAACCGAATATCATTTACAAAATCAACTGCAATAACTATAGTCAACACTACATCGGACGAAATGGTCTCCCTCTTCGCCTTCGTCTACCTGAACACCAATTGGCTATCAAACGTCACAACACTTCATCACTCATTTCAATGCTTGTGGATAATTATGGGCATGAATTGAATCTCGACAATGTAGAAATCTTGGAGGGAGAAAGGAAACACAAAGAATGTCAGAGAATTCCTAGATGCTTGGCATTCAGGTCAGTCAGTCAGCAATCAACAGATGTATAGACATAGACCCAATCTATCAACCAATGAGGAAGATGACAAATGACAGAAAGGTCAGAGGTGAAGCAGAGGAACAGCCAACAGGAAAATCTATACAATCAATGACACAACAATCAAAGGATACAACCAGTCATAGACCACTTCATCAAGGCAAGCTGCTAAATCACTCACAGAGAGATACTGACAGCTCACTTCATACTGAAGTTAGTGCTGATGATGTCGTCTAGCAAGGCGATGAAAGCTTCACGATTAAACAACCCAGCTCAGAGAACACAATAAAACCAAGATCAATTTTTACTACCCAACATTAACATCACATACGAAATTTTCACCATCTGATTACAGGAAGTTTACTGGTTCACACGAGTGTCAAAATCGTATGAAGAAGTTATATTGTTTTCATTCAAATACTGAATATCTCATCTTACTGAAGACACCTGGAATTCCCGTTTAAGATACAAGCCTAAATGGAATAGAAAGCCAGGTAGTCAATTTAAGTGTCTAGTATAATTGTTTTCACATGATGCTATCGTTGATTTGACCGAATTGACCGGTCTCTATTGGCATATGGGCTCCTGTGCAGATGCCTCGATATTACCAGTGTTCTAATCATATTAATGATGAATCGTGGCTGGTGGGAACAACATCACTCACTGGGAAGAAGGTACATCCAGCTTTCGAGTCCCGAATGGGATGAAATGCGCATTCTGGATTCCACTGCTAGTCACGATACATCATTAACATAATTAGAACACTGATAATATCAAGGCATCCGCACAAGAGCCCATATGCCAATAGAGGCAGATCAATTCGGTCCAATCAATGACAGTATCATATAAAAAACCAACAAACAATTATACTAAAAACTATACCCGTCACACAAGAAGTGGCTATCGTGGCTAGGTGGTGTAGTGATTAAGCACTGGCGTTTGAGGCGATCGCTGCCGAATCCGAATCCCGGAGGGAATGACATCACTTACTGGGAAGCAGGTACATTCAGCTGACCAGTCCCAAATAGAACAAAATGCGCATCCTGGATTCCACTGCTAGCCACGATACATCATTCACATAATTTAAGTGTCTATTTTTTTTCCCGGTATTACCTATTACCTACTATGAGTACCCATTTACATTATAATTTACATATTGTATAACACAAAAACTTCTACTATTCAAAGAAATTAAGACTTGTAAATCTTAGACTGTCAAAATAAATTGAAAAAAAAATCTTTAGATAAAAGATTCTTTTATGTAAAGCTCCACTGTAAACTGATCTAATGGTATGATAGACAGTTTAGAAAAGTTACACTTTCCAAGTATCCATATGATTGAGAAACTATAGAGTGAAACGGTATTCAGAGACACAAATGATCATATGATAAACAGAAAGAATTAGATTAATAGAAATTCTACAGTAAAAACAACCATAAAATTGAAGCATAAAAACAAATAATCACGTGTTTTCTGACCTTATTTCAGCTTTGATCAAGAGAAAAAAATGAATTAAACTTCAGAAATAAATTTTCATCCTATGAACACCAAGAATATTCGAATAGATCTGAAGAAAAAAAAGTCGAATTTTATCGTTATTTTGAAATTATGTTGTACTCATGATAAATATATTAGATGTAACAGGACTGACTAATTCATCTCATTATTTCTAGTATCGGCTGATATTTTCATCTCACCAAGAAGTACCTCACTTTCCCTATACTTGAAGTATAAGTAATTTATTAAAACAATTCCAAGGGATTAAATTGGTTACGACTAACAGTGGAATCCAAGATGTGCGTTTTGTCCTATTTGGGACTCTTCAGCTGAACGTACATGCACCACACTGAGTGATTTTGTTCTCAGTGTGGTACGATAGACATCTCTTGTACAAAGGGTATTACTTATGATTATTAATTAATACTTGTAATTCTTTGTTGTTGTATTGAATCAAATTGATTAACCTCTGTTGGTATATTGGCTCCTATGCAGGTGTCTCAGTATTGCCTGAATATTTACTGTTATGATTAGGAATAACATCACTCTCTGGGGTGGACGTACATCCAGCTAACGAGTCACAAGTAGGACAAAATACCCATCTTAAATTCTACTGCTTAAAGCGCAACCAAGTCGCTCATAACAATAGATATCCAGGTAATATCAAGGCATCTGCATAGGACCCCGTATTGCTAACAGTGGACTATCACTTCGACCCAGTATAACAACGGATAGTTACAAGTACCAACAAAAAATAATCCTATGAGAGATAATAAGACGTTATATAAGTGTGTTAAGCGTAAAAACAACTGATGAAAACTGTGTTTGCATGCGCCTAATTGATTAAAAACCACTATATTTGTCATACTCTTCTAAAATCCTGTAATCACATGCAACAACATCACAGATGAAAATGATTTATCAGTTGGAATCCATATGCGTACATTTACTACTGTTTAAAATTATAGTTAAGCTGTTGAATACCAGAGACTAGACAATATGATTTGAATTACCATCCGTCCAATCACTGATTAGTTTAGTTTGGAACACGTTAAACGTTTGACCATAAAATACATTCCGTGTATGTTTGAATGACTAGTCCATTTTATTCACTAAGTTGTTATCATGCCTATCGAATTTAAATGACCATAAATGATATCATCTGCAAACCAGGTAAGCTAAAGTATAAGTATACTGTTTGCTTTTTCAGTTGATCTGTCGAATTCTTAAAACAAACTAGATAATTTCTCCTTTCAAGTTGTATCCAGGTATGACTAAACAGTTTATTGAGAATATTTACGATTAATTGTCCCATGATTACTCAGAAACTGAAGGCTTAACCATTTGTCTCATACTAACCACTAGAACGTTCTTTGTTTTGCTGTTGTATGAAGTTTTAATTTCAGAAACGACTGTCTCTATCATTCTATCGTTAACGTATACTTGATGATGATTAAACGCGAAATGAAAACCTAGGTCACTAAGGGATTTGATCCATAGACCTCCAGGGTCTTGGTTACCTGATCTACTGACTGAGTTACGAGGTCCAGTCGTAGACAAGGTCTTTAATTCTACTCAGCCGTAGAAGAGTTTTGCCTGGTTGAAGAACGAATCCATGATACACTGACTGGTCACTGGAGGGCAACCTATTACCTGTTGTCTAGTCCTGAGCGTTGGCTGAATTCCATCGATAATTTTTCACTGTGGCCACCAAGCTTGGAGGCTTATCATCACGGTGCCCTTTCATATGTGTCAGTCGGTTGGAGGCAATTGGTATGAAGCTTTAGATCTGGGTCTTGGGCTCAGTGATGAATGACAACGACTCACTAAAATGGACGATGCATGACCATAAGTTTATCATCATCAAACTGACTGCCTAGCCAGGCCTTCTCATCCCAGTTAAATTTCGCGTCTGAGTTAGATGCATATTACCACCTATTGACTAGTTCAATCTTTGGACTTTAATTTCAGGGGCTTGGACTGTGAACTTCATCTCAAGGGCCTTCCTAAGCTTCACCATTTTCCAGACATTAAAGTGGCTGGAAGAAGCGGAGAGGTGGTATGAGAATGATGTGGAACCACAGGGTGAAGGATAGTTGTAGTGAGTCAGCATCTATTTATGTACTAAGACTCTGTGGATAGGTTCCGAAAGATAATATCACTCAGTGGCTTAATATATTGTCAGACAAAGGTCAGAATCAAAACCAGTTGCTTCGGTGTCAACGCTTTTCATCTGCCGTTGAACTGTAAAACTTAAGTATTGGATATCATTTTGAACTCAGCTTATGAGACTACTGTTGAGATGATTTATTTCCTTTTTTGGCTCCTATTTTTTTTCTTTTTTTACTTCTGTATCACGTGGGTTTTCTTCAGCAGGACATCACATTTTTGCATGGTATATTTCTTGGCGTCCATACTATGCTAATTCCTCATTTTGGAGAAAATATGTTATTTCAGTGCAGTCTGAGACAATCGTCTTTATTTTTCCCTATTCCAAATGTGGTGTAATTTTATAAATAATCATGTGGTTAATGGTGTTACTTGTATTATCCCGTCGTTGAGTGGTCCGAATTGATCGGTCTCTGTTGGCATATGGGCTCCTGCACGAATGCCTCAATATTGCCTGTCTTTAAACTATCTATTAACGAGGGTCAGGGGATAACAGTAGAATCCATGATATGCGTTTCATCCTGTTTGGGACTCGTAAGCTCGTTATGCCTGCTTTCTAGTGAGTGATACTGTTCTCACCGGGACTCGAACTCGGTTAAAATTAGGATAATACACAGCAACAACACTAAAAATATACCCGTCGTATAAGAAGTGGCTATCTTGGCTCGATGGTTTAGTGTATAACCCTCTGGCGTCTGAAGCGATCGATATCAGGTTCAAGTCCCAGGGAGAACAAGATCTTTCATTGGGGTGCACGTACATCCAGTTGGTGAGTCCGGAATAAGATGGAAGGTGCGTCCTGGATTCCACTGCTAGCCACTATCCATCGTTAAGGCATAGGGTTATTGAGCCCAAGCATCATTTCAGTAGATTTTGTTCATTTACATCTACATCCCTTCTATGCATATGCTCTAACCATATAACAAGCATGAGGATTTACATGCTATCACATAACGAACATGTAGTAAAAACGGTTTTCATTTTCAAGATTCTTACTATTCATGTATTTTATGATAATCGATATGTAAACAAATTATTAACCATGCGTTGTGCATGAAAGAGATTTAGTTCAACTATAACAAAATGACCTGTGATTAACTATGGGTAAGAAAGTATTAAAAAGGTTGAATACGTGATGGGTAACTCAAACTAACGTGACACTTTTTGCTAACTAGCCACTACCACAAATACTATACCAGGTTATTCTTCATTATGGTTATTAAAAACTTAACATATAGATTGTGAGTTGTTTAACACACAGGTTTACATCACCTTTCGAAAGTATTCATTCTTGTAGAAATCTTGGAAGGAAATAATTTCTAATTCTTAAACAACTTCATTTTATTATTCTGAATCTTTAGTGATCTTATCATCTTGTTTGATGTTAAAACAATATATATATATATATATATATATATATATATATATATATATATATATATATACTGTCAATATATTCGTCAGCCGCATCATCCTGGAGAGACTAAAGGATGCACTGGATTCAAAACTACGACCCGAACAGGCTGGCTGGCTGGATTCATGAAGTAGAAATCATATGCGGACCACATTGCAACGCTCTGCATGATCATAGAACAGAGTATGAAATGGCAGTCAACTCTTTACTTCAACTTCATCGACTTTGAGGAGGCCATTGACAGCGTCGACCGAAAGGTAATTTGGAAACTGCTTCAACACTACAGAATGCCACAAACCTTTATCAACCTCATTCAACAACTATATGAAGACGCAGCATGACAAATAATTCACAATGGGAAGCTAAGTTATGCCTTTAAAGTGAAGTGAAGACAGGAGTAAGACAAGACTGTCTACTATCACTCATTGTGGTCGACCAGACTGGATCATGCAACAAACCGTGATGAGCGAGAAGAGAGGGATACGCTGGACTGGGGAATGAACCTAGAAGACTTGAATTTCGCCGATTACTTGTGTCTATTGTCTTGAAGCACAAACTTGAAGATCTACAGATGAAAACTAGCACGTTGACAGAAGAGGTAGGGCAGGGCACGGCACGGCAGTGATGGGAGATGGGAATTCAAGTGAATATAGAGAAGACAGATGTGATGAAGATACCCAATCAACAACAACAACAACAACAACAAACTCCAATCACCATCAATGGGAGAAACTCAAAGGAAGTTGCCTCCTTCACCTACCAATCTATCTAAGCAGCACTGTCTCATCTACAGGCAGCACAGACGAGGACATCAGTGTCAGGATTGGAAAAGCGAGACTGGCGTTCATTAACCTGAAACAAGTGTCAAGATCTTCTGCACTCTGCATACATCGTGAACAAGATCCAGATTTTCAACACCAACACCAGTCAAGTCAGTGCTTCTTGTATGTGATGGTTCAGAGACTTGGCGCATCACGAAAGGGATTTCCAGCAAACTACAGATATTCATCAACAACTGCCACCTACTTTGGCTCCTTACTGAAGCTCAGATCAGATGGCCAGAATAATAAGAATTAGCAAGAAGGAACTCTGACCAGGCATCGGACTAACCAAGAACCTTTCTTTGAATAAATATGCATTGGAAGGAAGTGGAGATGGATTGGGCATACACTGAGAAGGCCAACTGGGGACATCACGCGTCAGGCCAGGCACTCGAGTGGAACCCCCATGGGAAGCGACGAGTTGGGCGTCCGAGGGTGACATGGAGGAGATGGTGTGAGTAAGAAATGAGAGTTTGTGGGCTGTTGTGGAGCCAGGTTCAAGAGATTTCAGAGAAGAGAGTGCATTGGAGACGTGCTACTGAAGCCCTGTGTTCCATTAGGAACCCAATGGACGGATAATAATAATAATAATAATAATAATAATAATAATAATAATAATAATAGTAATAATAATATATTTGTCAATTCATTTTAGTTATATAAATCAATTAGGGACAGTATAGTGTTAAAGGATTCACACCATCCAAAAAATAAAATGGTCAATTTGTAAACTTCACAAATTGCAGGATTCATTTGGCAATTCCTACAATGTACTAGCATTTCAACAGCTTAATTGGGCTGTCAACAGGATTTCTATCATAAATCATACTGATATCAGTCTATCCATTCATCCAGATCAACCTAGTACCAGGCATTACTGCGTAACGGTCCGAGTTACCACACCTCATATCACTACATCAAGTAAAAAGGCAGTAAGGCGCAAGATGAAGATTAGAGAATGCAGTCAAAAGAAATATAAAGTACGAAAAGAGAGAAACGAAGAACGAAAAGGTGGTGAGATTCGGTGTAGCGTAGTTAAGATGAGGATAATGTGTGTGGGGATACATCTGCACCACTGACTTCGGTTCTGAGCCATATTACCTAGAGTCTCCAACCACTGGTTCCTCTTGTCCCGCCAACCCACGCCACCTAGTCTGCATTGCCTCACATGACTCAGACCAACAGTCAGAGACTTCACACATAAGTGGCCACCTCGGTCCTTTTCCAGCCTGGACCTACTTCGGTCAACATTGTGTGATGAGGCAATCGGTGACTAGGCATACGTAGTACGTGTCCCAGTCAGCCATCTCAATCGATGAAGGTTCATAACCTCTTCAACCTCTTTACCTCTGCTCTCTAAGACTCTATACTTGACTTCTGCATTACTCATGTGGTGACACCACGGAATAAGGCCTGTACTACGAAGGCAACGGTGGTCAAACACTTGAAGCCTTCTCATGTCTTCCACCTTCAATGGCCATGTTTCACAGCCATGCAGTAGAACAAACCGGACTGCTGTACAGTACACGCCACCTTTAATAGACAATCAGATATCACGGAGGCGCCACAGGTGGCGTAAGCTGGCGAAAGCCTATTGAGCGTTTTGTATCCGTGCAGAGATTTCACCGGCCACTGAGCCACTAGGGCAGGACTCATCCTACTTCCCAGGTAAGTGAAGTGGTCAACACACTCAACCACTTCATTCTCTATTGTTAGCCGTGGCAGTCAGTCTATGATGAATACCAACCTGAAATCAATCAGACAATCCTCACAATCCTCCTCCAAAATAAAGATAATCATACTGATTGAAAGTTTATTCCAACTTCAGAACATCTGAAAACTTATATAATACTGGACAATTCTAACGTTACATTCATGAATTTGTCCAAAAGTGTTAACTAAAAATGAATGAAAGCTTCTTATTGGTAGCATGATATCACTTGGCTCCTTATCTGACATCAAATAAATACGTGGTACAGTTTATCAGATGATGAGAGAATAAATTGGTTGTGAAACTACCTATTTCTATAAGGTTACAATTAGATAGCAAGAGAACAATGTTTAATATGTTTCAGCACTAAGTTTTCCAAGTGCCAGAAGAATTCATAATTAAGCGTATAAGATGATATGATATTTTACTTGAAACTCTGCAGAAAGTCACAAATATTATCTCCTTTAGAGTCCATTTACCTGATACTCAAGCCATTCAATTCTATCAGGTCAAAATTTTGATCCTCAAGTCTATAAAATCTACATAAAATTAAAGTTACATACATTCCCTTCGCCTAATGCTAGATTATCATCCATAAAAAGGTGAATCAGCTGGTTCTAAGTCATAAACATGTCATAATTCTTTGACAGCATTAGACATCTTTATGGTTGTATTCATAAGGAAGTGACATCAGTTAGGGAACCAATAAACGCCTGAAAGCATTGACCTTCAACCCAGTGGTTGAGTGTTAAACGCATTCGCCATGAAATATGAAGGTTTTGAGTTGGATCACTAGCGGGGTCGTGGGTGCACACAAGTGAGAAGTATCATACTAGGACGGAGAAGTTGTCCAGTGTCTTCAGTTTTTCAACGGTCCCCTCAAATCATGTCACTCTGTGATGAGCATAACCTTAAAAATTAATTCCCATTCACCTCGAACCATATTCAATATCTGTTGAGCATTCCTCCTATTTTTATTCTATGTATATTCTGATGACAGTAAACCATTTTTTTCCTAGGTAAATATACTTAATACTAAGCTTTTGTACCTTAAAGATTAAAAAAATTTGTAAATTTAAGCGCAAAACATTAGATTTCAGAAACTAAATTGAATACGGAAATTATGTCAAGTATTTGTAGCTGAAGGTGGGGATATTCAGAGTAAGTTATCATTTGAGGTGGATTTCCAGTTGGCCAATTAAAACTTTAGGTTGAACAAAGTCGAAAAATTACGACTAGACTACTCAGATTTTGAACAACTTTCATTAGGAGTGGATGACATATATATATATATATATATATATATATATATATATATATATATATATATATATATATAAACATTTTATATGAGTTATGTTTTAAGTAGGGTATTTCAGCTAAGGTGACCTGTTGAAAGCCAAAGACACTGTTAGATACTCTACTCTATGACTGCAAATAACAATTAATATATGCCGTTAAATGTTTGCTTCATACAGTATTGGTGATGACGTTTCGAGCGTAAATAATCATCGCTCATAATTATATCAATGTAATCACACTACTCTGGACATATGGTTTTTATAGCTATGTCACTTTATATGAGTTGTTTTTATTGTAGCAAAATTTTCCATATCTCCGGTATGGGTGTTGCGTCATTTCTGTTACATGTGTTGAGTGTTGATTCGAAGAACAAATATTCAGTAATCAATCTCCCTCTCCACCTTATTATATTGGACTCAAGTACAGTGGGTTTATCCCACCTATTGTGTGGTTGTCTTAATGTACGCATAGCAATAGCCGAATTTTTTTCTAGATTATTGATCTTATTTAGGTCTGTTATTCTATATTTAGCTGAATTCCTATGTTCACCTATTCTAACTGACCCCGACCGACTAGTTTGACCTATATACTTGACCTCGCAGTCATTACATGGAATTTGATAGATTAGATTATTTTGCTTAATTGGTTCTTTCGGATCCTTAAATCAGCCGACAAAGTTTATCTCTGAGTGAGTTTTTAGGTTTAAACGCCACCCTAATTCTAGCTCTGTTAAGGATTCTACGTAAAGTTTCTGAGGTACCCGCCTTATAAAGTAATACAATGGAGGCTGTGAACTTGTAGGGATGCGTATTACAATTCCATAACGTTTGATCAACCCTACTTAACTTGATGTGCTCTAGTACCTGCTTAACCAGTACCTTACCTAACGTATAAGTACCGATAACAAAACATAAATCAAAAGAACTGATACGCAATGTATTTGAAGGAGCTAGGTATTTAATTAAAGTAAATGTAATAGTAATGAGTGGGGGAAACGTTTAATCAACTTATCTGGCTTGTAAGGCTGAACTAGGGACTCGGAGTACGTGCGTGGTAATCAGCACAATGGAGCGCAAAATGGCGTCCAAGCCTGCTCGGATGCATGCTCGTTAAAACAAAACTTAAAACACCCTAAGCATCCGGAGGCAAGCTGGAGATTTATTTAGTTAATTTAATTTAAACTATTTATTTTAGCCTTAGTTATATTTTGGTGCCAGGAAGGTGCACTACAAACTCTCTTTTTCTCGTGTTGTCGTTATTAGTCGAACCCATGTGACTGTTATTTTTTGTTTTTTGTATATCTGTAAGAATTTCTTAATAAACTGTGCAGGATAAGTATTAACTACTAGCGCTTCATTTACGTGTTTCAATTCCTTGTTTAGGTTCTTGCTGTGACTAGTCAGTTTTCTAGCTTTATCATTTAGACATTGTACTAGTCCTACCTTAACTGACATTGGATGGGATGATTTGAAGTCTAGATACCTGTTGAAATGTGCTGGTTTTCTGTAGACAGTAGTATCCAAGCCATTTTCTGTTCTTCGGCAAAAAATGTCCTGTTTACGAACCTCAATAGTCTCCTTCTCCGTGTATACGCCACATTATCTCCCTTAAATCCAAGGTTCAACAGTAAATTGACCTTCTTACCAGAAACTATTTCGGAATATTTTATCCTTTTTATTATACATTCATGAGTCTACAGCTAAGAGAATGCTTTTGACGAAAAGAAAAAATTTCCTCCGGTGCAATTATCTGCATCTTATGTTGAAACAGGATTGTTTCGATATTTGAATTTCTGAATCACAAATTACCCTAATGTTTTCAATTATTTTTTGGTTTTTCAATCGTTTTTAACTTGGAAAGGATCTATTAATGTAAGTGTATAACCTGAGTATTGTGTTAGAATGTAATTCCGCATTATTATCATTATTTGTCCTTTGGGTTCTTAGTGGAACATAGGGCTTCAGTAGCACGCCTCCATTGCATTCTCTTCTCTGCAAACTTTTGAACCTGGTTCCACAACAGCCCACAAGCTCTCATTTCTTCCTCACACCATCTCCTCCATGTCACTCTTGCCTCAGACGCCCAACTCATCGCTTCCCATGGGGGTTTCACTCGAGTGCCAGGCCTGACGTGTGATGTCCCCAGTTGGCCTTCTCAGTGTATGCGCAGTCCATCTTCACTTCCTTCTGCATATTTGTTGAGCAATAGTAATTGTGTATAAGATTAGTTTATTTAATACAGCACACAATAGTATATTATTGTTTACTTGACGATGTTTCAAGGATAAACTAAATTTCATACATCATATCACTTTGATGTCATTCTGAACAATAAATATTCGATTTACTAACAATCAGAATCCCATATTTGTATCTTCATTGGTGCTTCCTAACATTTTATCCAATTCATACTCTTCAACTGTCTATCCTATATGATACTTTTTGGTCTTCATTCTACTCTATACATACCCTAGCCATCACATGTATTAACTTGATTGAAATGTATCCGTTCATTACAAATCATCAATCGAAATTCATTGCAATCCAATCGCTTAAATTGGTGATAATTAGTTAGGCAAATATTATGGAATCAAATGAAATATTTTAAATTCAATCGTTTTCTTTCCTTCAGTATGATTACAAATAACTGTAATGAATTGTTGGTACTTATTCAGAATATAAATTACACATGATTTGTTTTTATTTTTTATTTTTTCCCTTTTAAGAAAAGTTTAAAGGTGAATTTATGTGAATGGATGTCTGAACTTCCGCTACAAATAACACGTCAAGCAATTAATACATTAGCCATTCCAGGTTTGTGAAGTTACTAAAAATATACATCATTTTGTATATTACATTCATAATTGTAACAATAAATATCTGTATTACTAATTACCTAATAGCAAATAGATAATCAAAGCTAATTAGTATTCCTGCTGGTATCAGTTGATGATGAATACTGTCTTGAAAGCAATCGGCTGTCACAAACCACAAGCTGACAAATTAAAATATGATTTTAACTATCTGAAATAACTGTGATTTGGTAGATTAGTATAGATACTAAGTGATAATTGAAGGTGGAATGAAAATTTTGGACAATGATTGGATTCAAACCAGCTACCATCGAGTTTCCAAGCCGATGCTCTACCGACTAAGCTATAAAGTCTCACTACTGATCAGATTATTATTTTACTCCAATCACAAAGGGTTTTGCCCTATTAATGAAACGAATATCTGATCAGTAGTCGGACCTCCATTTTCAATCATTACAAAGTATAAATTAAAACATACTTACGATTGGATATTGATTCAATTAACAAAAATTCAGTAATCGATTTCTTTCTCCACCAAACTATGTTAGACTTAGTTACAGTGGTTTTATCCCACGCATTGTGTGGTTGTTAGTCAGTGCATTCATTGCGATATCCAGTTTTTTTGTAGATTATTGGTCCTATAGGAGTCCATCTTTCTACATTTGGCTAAATTCTTGTGTTCGGTAATCTAAATGATCCTAACTAGCTAGTTTCGCCTATGTACTTCACCTCGCAGTCATTACATGGAATTCGATAGATTAGATTATCTTGCTTGATTGGTTCTATCAAATCCTTTAGCCAACAAAGCTTATCCCTGAGTGTGTTTGTAGGTTTAAATGCCACCCTAATTCCAGTCTTGCTGAGAGTCCTACGTAGATCCTAGTAACAGAACAGAGGCTCTGAATTTCTTTCTTCCCGTGTTATGCTTTTGTTTCTTATGTTTGTATGAATTACCTAATAAACTATAGAGGATAATTATTAATTAGTAAGGCATTTTCATTATTTACTTTACAAAATATACTTGATGGATTTCGCTTCCCTGTGAGAAAGTCACTGGTGACTCAGGAAATAAAAAAGTGGTACTTCATTTGGAATACCTACTTTTCATAGTGCGAAGAAAGTAGTTTGGCTTAAAACCTTCGGATTCCTAGACTTTCGCTATTTGACTGAAGTGCTTTATGTTTAATTAATAGGTATTCGGTTAACTGTTTAGTATGAAGATAAATATAGTGCTATAATGTAGTTGCAGATAGGAATGCTATGGAATTCGCACAAGCTGAGAAACTCTAGTTTTGTTTTAAACAACCCATTAGAATTGTGAATCTCCTTAAATAGGATATTTTGTTTTAAGCTAGTATTCCTTACTAACTGATATTAGTTGAAGAAACATTACAAACTTGGAGGCAATAGGTGGATGTTTCGTCCTATTATGGGACTTTTAAGCGGCGCAAAACTTTAACTTCACCTGGAATCAGTTCAAGAATCCTCAGGTCTTCTAGTAACCACCTTGCCGTTGAACCACCTAGTCACAGTCGATATTTCTTCAACTAACGTCAGTTCATGCTAGATGTTACCTTAAAATCAACTTCCAAACCAAATTAGGTTTTGTTTTTGTTGAAATACATTACAATTAAATAAGTGGATTAGAATCTAAGAGAGTATAGTTTACAGTTCCAGACAATAAAATATCCAGTGCACCAATCACCTAATGCTGTCTGTTGGTGTCTATCCACAATGTAGATTTGGCTAACTCCTTATGTTGTTGCTTTGAATTTCAGCCTAAGTAAATCCACTAAGAAGTAAGCTGGTAATGGGTAATATACAGTCTAAGAAGAATCTGTTAACTTGAAGTTACTTTCTATTATAAACTGATAGTACGTCTAAAGTCAAACAAACTAAAACGGATAATCAATACTAGCCGGCATAAACTAGGTGATAAATGCGCGGCATGCTCTATTGACTATGCTTGGAATTATAAACTGTCATATCCAGTCCCAGCAGGTTAATAGTAATCGGTTTGTTACGAAACTTGAAAGTCAAGGACTCAATTCGGCAAAATGTTCAAACTCGAAATAAAGCAGATACAAAAAAGTGGCACTTGAAACATGAAATGAACAACGAGAACAATATAGTGGTAATTTAGTTGGTTGTGGCTAGCAGAAGAATCCAGTACGCGTGTTTCGTCCAACATGGAACTCGTCAGCTGAGTGTACCTGCACCCTAGTGAGTGACGTTGTCTCCACTGAGACTCGTACCTCATACCCATCGCTTCAAACTCCAAGGAACGGTAGCCACTTCTTGTGCAACGGGTAGTAGTTATTACTATTTATTGATGCACTTGTACTTCTCCATCGAACAATTCAATCCAATAAAATAACGCTGAATTACAAGTACGTCAATAAATAGTAAGAATAATCTAATGACAAGATAATTTTTTAATTGGTATGTAATTTTACAAATATTATTAATTAAGCAGCCTAAATAGTCATAATTAAGTAAATGAAGGAAGGCTATGAAATATTATTTGGAGGTGGGGCCAACCAAGTGGAACATGAGTACTCAGCGACGCCACTGGATGGAGGTTGCGCTATATCGTGAACTGAAAGAAGTAGGAAGTATAGAACACTTGATACCGAGTAGCTCAATGAGAAAGTGGTGGCTGAGGAACCTGAAGGTCTTGGGTTCTATCCTTAGTGGAATCATGGATGCTCATTCCTGAGAAGTCCAAAGCATTACCGCTCCCCTGTAAGATACTCCTATTCTAGTTTATTAAGGTGACGAATATGACTTATTTCTATCACTCTTTTACTCAACTATGGTTATATGAATTGAAATGAAGTGTTATGTAAATTGATCAGCTCTTTTTCACAACTTTAGTGACCCATGTGCTGTCGAAACAAAATACTATGTTCACTAATGTTCTACTGTCATTGCCATTTGCTGAATTAATTTCAATTGAAGTTTGCACAAACAGTGTTCACACAGGTCAAAAATGCACACTTTTCTGTTCATAGGCTCTCATGACTCTTCTACATATTCAATCAACATTGCAAGCAGTATATCTCCAGATAGTCCATTATACTGTATGAAGAAATATCTTCCAGATTATTTTTTAAGTCGACTTAGTTATCCATGGTCTGTGACTCAATCACTTAGCCTTATTGAACAGTTACAAATTGGAATTCGTTATTTTGACTTACGTATTTGTACTAAGAAGTCTAAACTGAAGTCTTTGGAAGGATCTGATAAATTCTATTTAGTTCATGGTCAGTATGCACGACCAATTGGTGAAGAACTGCAGAATATACGTGAATTTATACAAAAATATTCCAAAGAAGTGATTATTCTGGATATCAATCATTTTTATTGTGCAACAAGTGCAAAACAGCTACGTCATTTTGAAGAACTGGTAATAAGTGTAAGTTTTTATTAAAATCAAACTCTTTTGACGCCAATTTTTTATCTATGTAAATTTCTGGATGTTGAAAAGAGGACATATTATCGTTTGATAAAAAAAGGTGAAACATTTTATAGTTATTTAGTTCACTCAAACAAAGAGGTAAGTCAGTTAATATGAACACGGGACCTAGAATAACTGCGTGAAGCTCCGGATTGCACTTCAGAACATTAGCTAGAAGTCATCAAGTTGGAATTTAAGAAAGAAGTACCGAGGGCAATAATCGAAGTGATCACAAGTCATGGAAAGAAAACAAGAGGGAATCAGACACTAATGTAGTTTGTTTTAATGTTTAAAAGGAAGATAATGCATTGATGCATTTGAGTAAATTAGACTCATTCTGAGCTACATTACGTAGAGCGTACAATCACTGATTTCTGTTATCTCGGCAGACCCTGATTGGAAAGTCTAGTAGACGTGAGGAAGCGAACATAATATCTTTCTGCACAACGATTACATTGGTGCTTCTAATTGCGAGTCAACAAATAACC
This sequence comes from Heterobilharzia americana, assembly GCA_944470555.2. Taxonomy (NCBI): domain Eukaryota; kingdom Metazoa; phylum Platyhelminthes; class Trematoda; order Strigeidida; family Schistosomatidae; genus Heterobilharzia; species Heterobilharzia americana. Next base: position 82,002,278 of record OX104129.1, read on the forward strand.
CAATAAGAACGCTCTCTGTCGCTTTGTACCATAGATATACCAACGAATAGTGACAAATTGGAAAAATTAATTCAGAGCTTCCAAGTGAGTAAGTAGTTCTCTTTAAGTGATTAGTAAAGCTTACGACTAACAAGTTTCTGAATACAAGGTGAATCTACATATATTTTAAACAATTTTTAAGAAGTATCTGGGCTTCACTTAACTCAAGATTTTGTTGATAAACTTGAAACTTCCAAATTCTGTTGGTATTAGTAGAAACATTTCGTTCAAACAGAAGTTTTGATAGAAATATGAATTAAAATCATGTATCTCACTCGTTGGGACATAACATTATGATATTTTACTGTAGCAATAGCTGGAAGCTGGCTAAGTCAACAGTAGTTTTAAATACAGTCAACTATACACTGATACGCTGTTCAGCTCATATAAGAGCCGGACATTTAAGTGCATAAATGGACAGCTTAAGATTTAGTAAACTCACTTAGATACACTCTAGTTAGGCTGGATATGATGCAACATCATGCATTGCATGAATAATCAGAAGATTATTCTCAATGATGAAGCTCCGTTTTTCGCTGAGTTTCGATAATTTATCATGAATGTCTCTTCACCAGGCTTGGTAACAGCCTCAGCATTAACTTCATAAAGATAAGAAGCATTTTTAAATGTTGCACAAATGCTTTGATACTGTTTTTATTGACCCTAGATTTTGTCTAATTATAAGTTGGGGAAGAGATTTTTATCACAAATTGACCTATTTGACCTTAAATTCCCTTCAGTCATGCTGGTAGAAAATCTTTGTACTATTTGTTACTGTCACAATGTACATCGTTGCTGATTTGTTTGATCAAATTACTTTCGGTTGATGGATGGTCTCTTTTCTTTCTCAAGTAGATGGAGTGTATATCCACGAGTCTTTCGATTAACTTTTCGTTGAAATGCTATGCTTCTAGAAATTCTCTTGCACCTTATGAACTTGTTCTTTGGCGAATTTCCACATTCTCCTAGTCAAATTTGCGATTGTGACTGTCGAAATCAAAGAGGCTACGTCATTTCACCTTATTACTAGCTGGTATTCATGAATTATTTCTGCTATCCAACGGCTAGACTGGCCAACATAGTGTTATGAAAAATCTTTGCAGTTGATTTTACAAATTATATTTGTCCTGTCTTTTTTTGTCAACGAATCCTTTGGTTTACTCAACATACTGTGTAGGGATTTCGTTGATTTGTGTGCTACTTCAGTTCGAAACAGATGAAGCAATCGGTTGACATCTTCTGAGATTTGTTTGATGTAGGATAGTGTAATACGCCTATTGGTTTGAGGCAATTACCTTGTCTTTTCTTCTGCTGATAAACACTTCTTGATGAAGTTGAGTAAATAATCATTGACTCTGAACAGTATAAGCGGTTATCTTTCTTCAACTTTCCGTAATGCTTCAGTACTTCAATGTGTTTTGGCTCTTGAAAATGGTGCTTGAGCACATTTCTTATGAACTGTTGGATGATTACTGTTGAAGTTAACTATTTGATAGATGTGTATGTTTATATTATTATTATTTTATTAGTCCCTTGGGTTCCTGGTGGAACATAGGGCTTTAGTTGCACGTATCCATTCCACTCTCTTTTCTGAAATCTTTTCAACCTGGCTCCACAACAGCCAATAAGCTCTCATTTCCTCCTCGCACAATCTCCTCCATGTCACCCTCACCACGGACGAACAACTCGTCGCTTCCCATGGGGATTCCACTCGAGTATCTGGCCTGACGCGTGATGTCCCCAGTTGGCCTTCTCAGTGCATGCCCAATCCATCTCCACTTCCTTCAAATGCATATTTATTCTTCGAGAGGTTCTTGATTAGTTCGTTGCCCAGCCAGAGTTCCTTCCACTGGGTTGAAGGTCAATGCTTTCAGGCGTTTATTGGTTCCCTAACTGATGTCACTTCCTTATGAATACAACCATAAAGATGTCTAATGCTGTCAAAGAATTATGACATGTTTATGACTTAGAACCAGCTGATTCACCTTTTTATGGATGATAATCTAGCATTAGGCGAAGGGAATGTATGTAACTTTAATTTTATGTAGATTTTATAGACTTGAGGATCAAAATTTTGACCTGATAGAATTGAATGGCTTGAGTATCAGGTAAATGGACTCTAAAGGAGATAATATTTGTGACTTTCTGCAGAGTTTCAAGTAAAATATCATATCATCTTATACGCTTAATTATGAATTCTTCTGGCACTTGGAAAACTTAGTGCTGAAACATATTAAACATTGTTCTCTTGCTATCTAATTGTAACCTTATAGAAATAGGTAGTTTCACAACCAATTTATTCTCTCATCATCTGATAAACTGTACCACGTATTTATTTGATGTCAGATAAGGAGCCAAGTGATATCATGCTACCAATAAGAAGCTTTCATTCATTTTTAGTTAACACTTTTGGACAAATTCATGAATGTAACGTTAGAATTGTCCAGTATTATATAAGTTTTCAGATGTTCTGAAGTTGGAATAAACTTTCAATCAGTATGATTATCTTTATTTTGGAGGAGGATTGTGAGGATTGTCTGATTGATTTCAGGTTGGTATTCATCATAGACTGACTGCCACGGCTAACAATAGAGAATGAAGTGGTTGAGTGTGTTGACCACTTCACTTACCTGGGAAGTAGGATGAGTCCTGCCCTAGTGGCTCAGTGGCCGGTGAAATCTCTGCACGGATACAAAACGCTCAATAGGCTTTCGCCAGCTTACGCCACCTGTGGCGCCTCCGTGATATCTGATTGTCTATTAAAGGTGGCGTGTACTGTACAGCAGTCCGGTTTGTTCTACTGCATGGCTGTGAAACATGGCCATTGAAGGTGGAAGACATGAGAAGGCTTCAAGTGTTTGACCACCGTTGCCTTCGTAGTACAGGCCTTATTCCGTGGTGTCACCACATGAGTAATGCAGAAGTCAAGTATAGAGTCTTAGAGAGCAGAGGTAAAGAGGTTGAAGAGGTTATGAACCTTCATCGATTGAGATGGCTGACTGGGACACGTACTACGTATGCCTAGTCACCGATTGCCTCATCACACAATGTTGACCGAAGTAGGTCCAGGCTGGAAAAGGACCGAGGTGGCCACTTATGTGTGAAGTCTCTGACTGTTGGTCTGAGTCATGTGAGGCAATGCAGACTAGGTGGCGTGGGTTGGCGGGACAAGAGGAACCAGTGGTTGGAGACTCTAGGTAATATGGCTCAGAACCGAAGTCAGTGGTGCAGATGTATCCCCACACACATTATCCTCATCTTAACTACGCTACACCGAATCTCACCACCTTTTCGTTCTTCGTTTCTCTCTTTTCGTACTTTATATTTCTTTTGACTGCATTCTCTAATCTTCATCTTGCGCCTTACTGCCTTTTTACTTGATGTAGTGATATGAGGTGTGGTAACTCGGACCGTTACGCAGTAATGCCTGGTACTAGGTTGATCTGGATGAATGGATAGACTGATATCAGTATGATTTATGATAGAAATCCTGTTGACAGCCCAATTAAGCTGTTGAAATGCTAGTACATTGTAGGAATTGCCAAATGAATCCTGCAATTTGTGAAGTTTACAAATTGACCATTTTATTTTTTGGATGGTGTGAATCCTTTAACACTGAACTGTCCCTAAATGATTTATATAACTAAAATGAATTCACGAATATATTATTATTATTGTTATCCGTCCACTGGGTTCCTAATGGAACACAGGGCTTCAGCAGCACGCCTCCAATGCACTCTCTTCTCTGAAATCTCTTGAACCTGGCTCCACAACAGCCCACAAACTCTCATTTCTTACTCACACCATCTCCTCCATGTCACCCTCGGACGCCCAACTCGTCGCTTCCCATGGGGGTTCCACTCGAGTGCCTGGCCTGACGTGTGATGTCCCCAGTTGGCCTTCTCAGTGTATGCCCAATCCATCTCCACTTCCTTCCAATGCATATTTATTCAAAGAAAGGTTCTTGGTTAGTCCGATGCCTGGTCAGAGTTCCTTCTTGCTAATTCTTATTATTCTGGCCATCTGATCTGAGCTTCAGTAAGGAGCCAAAGTAGGTGGCAGTTGTTGATGAATGTCTGTAGTTTGCTGGAAATCCCTTTCGTGATGCGCCAAGTCTCTGAACCATCACATACAAGAAGCACTGACTTGACTGGTGTTGGTGTTGAAAATCTGGATCTTGTTCACGATGTATGCAGAGTGCAGAAGATCTCCACACTTGTTTCAGGTTAATGAACGCCAGTCTTGCTTTTCCAATCCTGACACTGATGTCCTCGTCTGTGCTGCCTGTAGATGAGACAGTGCTGCTTAGATAGGTTGGTAGGTGAAGGAGACAACTTCCTTTGAGTTTCTCCCATTGATGGTGATTGGAGTTTGTTGTTGTTGTTGTTGACTGGGTATCTTCATCACATCTATCTTCTCCAAATTCTCTTGAAGTCCCGTTTTCCATCACTGCCCTACCCTGACCTGCCCTGCCCTACCTCTTCTGTCAACGTGTTAGTTTTCATCTGTAGATCTTCAAGTTTGTGCTACAAGACATTATACACAAGTGATCGGCGAAATCCAAGTCTTCTGGATTCTTTTCCCCTGCCCAGCGTATCCATTTATTCTCGCTCATCACGGTTTGTTGCATGATCCAGTCTGGTCGACCACAATGAGGAATATGATGAGTGATAGTAGACAGTCTTGTTTTACTCCTGTCTTCACTTCTCTTCAAAGGCATAACTTAGCTTCCCATTGTGAATTATTTGGCATGCTGCGTCTTCATATATTTGTTGAATGAGGTTGATAAAGCTTTGTGGTATTCTGTAGTGTTGCTAGCCCTATACCCAACCTTCCCTCATTGCCCGGGCTTAGGACCGGCTAGTAACTAGTGAACTAGTGAAGTCACATCAAATGGCACCATCCTTTCGTCACCATCCATCTTTAAATCTTTTATTTTGTCTGAAAGTTCAGTTGCCGAGCTGGTTGAATCTTTCACTTCCACCGACAAGGGGCTATAGCTTACTGGATAATTCTTTCAATGGATTGAATGAAGGCAACCCAAGTAATGAAACTACTAGTCGCAGTAGAATATCTTTTTCATATATCTTAGGTCAACCTTTAAACCCCAATAGGACGGGTTCATTACCTTCATCCTCCATTGTTTTTCTTTTACGAACTCACCAGGTTTTACTAAATTCCTTCATTTTCTTTGATCCATTTGTCCAATTTTTGAACTAGATTTTGGTCAAATGGTTGGTAAACACCTTCATCGTTAAGTAATTCTTATACCTTTTGGAAATATTCTGTTTTGTGCATTACTATGATTTTCTTTCCTTTATCCGAAAGTGATACTACATTAGAGATTTCAATGCAATCCCCCATCCAGTAGAACTATTGATAAGTGGTTTATTTGTAACACTTTGTGGCAAGATATTTCACTGCAAACATTTATATAGAAAGAAAAACTGCTCTCGAGTAGAAGCTGTCTAGTCGGTGAAGTTCTACCGTTTCCCAACACAGAGAAGTGCAATACGCCTAAGGTTGATGGTGAAACGTCCATGACAAAATTTCAAAGCCCAGAGAACACTAAACCGTCATCATCCCTATCCTTACCTTTCGACCTTTTCTTTCATTTTCAATTATTCTCATTGCATTGTGCTTCTGTGTTTCTACTTAAACCACCCGAATCATTTGTCCCAGGTAGATTACGTGAGTACTAATATGATTTTTTGACAAAAGATGATGCTACATTTAAATTTTATTTATAAACCTTTATAAGATTTCAATAGAATGTACTTTGAGGAGTAAGGTTATAATTCACTCTACATTCTTGCTGCATCTAAATGGATATTAGATTGTCTCCTAAAACTGAGTTAAATTATCCTGGCTTAACTCAATTCAAACTTTCAGCTGTTTTTTGAAACGAATCACTTTAGAAATCCATTCAGCTCTTTTCTAGGATATTCAAAAATTTCTTGAAGAAATATTTAATATTCTTAAGATCAAAACACAATTTAATAACTTCCAATATTTCATTCTTGTGTAACCAATAACTGATCTAATTCCATTGCCTTCCTACAGCTTATTGGGTCTTTCATGTTACCTCAGGATAAGAAGATACCAACATTAGATGAAATATGGGCTACAGATTACAGAATAATATGTATCAGTTGTCATTTTAAAGAATACCAAAAACTGAATAAAAAGTTTTGGCCATCTTTTAGAATTGTATCATTTTGGCCGAGGTCTACAGATCCAGAGTATATGGTCTACTTTCTTAACGCTCATTTCGGGTTTGTTTAATATCGGCTTAGTAAAATGTTTGATTTCTTATTGGATAGTCTTGGTGTATTTTATTTTTTTTCTCCATAACTTGCAAAACTGAAGTCTTTTGAAATAATACTGAAACTCAGATGTCTATGCGCTAGGATTACACAATATACAATTTTAAGTTATATTGGGTAACAAACTCAGTCCACTGATGAAAATCCCATGGTATTACTTCACGAAATTTCCTTCACTTTTATTATTATTTGTCCCTTGGGTTCTTAGTGGAACACAAGGCTTCAGTAGCACGTCTCCATTGTACTCGCTTCTCTGCAAACTTTCGAACCTGGTTCCATGACTCCCCACAAGCTCTCATTTCTTCCTCACACCATCTCCTCCATGTCACCCTCATATGGGTTCCACTCGAGTGCCTGGCCTAGAGCATGATATCCCCAATTGGCCTTCTCAGTGTATGCCCAATCCGTCTCCACTTCCTTTTACGTTTATTAGATTGATATAATTATTCACCTATAGATAAATTTATTCGTTGTACATACATCACGTGTATTTGCTGTGAAAAACCATTAGGAACAGTTATAAGGAGCAGTACAAAAGTGTTGGTTATTAATAACCGCAATTTATTTGTATGAATGATGCTACTCCAGCATTAACAGTCGTTTTCAATGTTAAAAATTGCTGGCTATGCTGCTGTTTTGAGGCCCTAGTTTTGCATAAAACATCGTTATTGATTTGAACATTTTTAACCTGGCATTCTCACACCATTTTTTTTCGGTGTAACTAGTAGTAATCCGCTGATTGGTTAACCTTTACTCTTACGATGCCAATGTTTCAAATTGCGGACAAGGTTAAATTTGATGTGTGTACATATTCACGTGTTCTGGGATTGATTGATTATTACTGTAGTCTCTGAGAAATAAACTCTTCCATCATTCAGCTTCGGTCTTCCCTCTATTCTTCCCGCAGTTGCAGTTAGTAGTTCTTGCATACTAAGTTAAGAGTCAGTTAAATGTGCGTATTATATTCGTTCGGAATTTATAATCTTTGGCAACGAAGATGTAACAGTTGCGTCTGTTCCTGAACAAATTACTCCCCTTTGGGTAACTGTCCAGTTCTTAATGCTCAGCACTGATTGAAGTCTGTCGACCACCTTTGTATTCTAGCCACTGAGCCAAGTGACACAACAATATGTTACACTTTATTTTGGTGTTTGTTATCGAAGGCTGACCAATAGGAAGCCCCACTTTACCTGGATTTCACACGTCTTGATACTCATCATCAAGGCGTACCTACAACCATCGGGAAACTAGTGCCATCTTGGTGATTCACGCTTCCACCAGTCAGTGATAAAGTTAAAGACTTTGCTACTGAGCCATTCAGGCAACAATTAATCGTCATATGATTGGATTGTTTACATGAATCCACCATCAGTGCTCAGAGCTGATCGAGGTCCACTAATCAAGCCTACTATTCGGTCATTAAGACTTCGCACTGAGTGATTCAGATTCAAATCACTGGGAGAAAACCAGTTTCTTCATGCTTGTTTATAGATATGGCATGGTGATGAGTCCCGATAAGCACCAAATCTATGATCAGGGTTACCTATAATTTGCCTCTTAACATTTAACACTAGTATGTATTTATTTTTATTTAGTCATTAGTTAACGGAATATACCAGTTTATACATATAGTTTAGTAGTTATGGTTTACCTATTTTTTTTTTCATAGACCTCATTTTTGCAAAGATCCATCAAAATTTTATGTTTATCAAACTGTTTTAACACCGAATAAATTATTCATGATTATGCATCCATTTGGTTCAGTAAAACGAATTGCTGAAGTTGCTGCTCCATACATTAAAGACTGGATAAATACACCAGTTCGTCAAGCCGGTTTGAATGGTTTAAGTATAGTGGTTATTGATTTCTGTTCAATGTTCTACGCTTCGTATTGTGAAGATATAATCAAAGTGAATTATAAAACCTGGTATAGTTAACGACTGACTATTCCAGTCTGTCATTGATTACAGTGTGATTTTGTACGAAACGTTGAATTACTTAACAAAGTAAATTCAATTCCTAATAATGTATTATATGATTAAGTAGTTAATATTTTTCATGAAAATAAATTGATTTCTTTAACGTATTCCCATTATCATTGGACCCATTGAATTGGTGACAAACGTAATCCTGTTGAAAATTATTAACATGACACGGAAAAATAGATTAAAATTTATCATATTTTAAAAGATTCATATCAAGTGATTACGCGTAAAAGTTAAAAATTTGACCTTAAAATTGATTTTAACATCATATGATGATATACACTTTTAAACTGGAAGTCAGTATTACCAGTTAATGCTGTCATTCCTAGTCACCTATTTCTTCAAATATTCAGAGATGTTCAATTTTGAAAAACATAGTACACATATACTGAGTAGTCTCGTGTCATGTATTCACCTTTGTTTTATACAGTGAGTAAAATAAGGATAGTGACGACACAGAAGTTTATCACAAATGACATAACCTCGAGCATGAAAGTAAAAGCGACTGTTGATTAGATTTACAATATGTCGGAAAATACAGAATTTACACACTCGTCTTCATCATAGGTTGATACAAATAGTAGAACCTTTGAAAACCAAGAAACAGTATATAATTGCCTTGTCTGAATTCTGTACCCCTTATCATCATCAATACCAACCTAGGACTAGGCATTACTGCGCAGTGGCCTAAGTTGCCACACTTTATATCAGTACAACAAATAACAAAGCAGTAAAGATGAAGAAAGAGAGAGAAATCGATCAAAAGCAGTAGAAAGCAGTAAAAGAGAAAAAGCGGGAATGACGAAATGCTGAGTTCAACATAGCGGTTACGATGAAGATGATATTTACATACATCTGCACCACTAACTTTGATTCTAAGCCATATAATCCAGAGTCTCCAGCCACCGGTTTCTGTTGTCACATGGACCCCGACTAGCTAGTCTATGTTTGCCTACATGGCTCAAACCAACAATTAAGGAATTAATTCATGCAGTGATGCCATTTTTTAGTCTGGCCGTGCCGAGCCTTTTTCCAGCCTGACCCTACTTCAGTTAGCATGCACGATGAGGCAGATGGTGACTTGGCTTGCTCAACACACGTCCCAGTCATCTGAGTCAGTGATGTTTCACGACTTTATTGTGAATCTCATCAACAGCTGCTACCTTGGAGTGATGGTTGGGCTTGTGTATCAAAATGAACCGGCGAGCCATCCTGGTGTAATGCTTGTTCCTTCGAGGTTCTGCCATGACAGAAAAGTCTATTGTATAGTAGTTAGACAAAAAGTAGTCACAATTATAGTGTGACTTGCTACACTATGATGAAGGTCTGAGGGTCAAGTCCTACTGCCGGCTGGACAGGAATGTGATAGCAATAAGGTGATTCCCAGGAATGACCAGTAGTGCCACGCTAATGCTATTTTCCTTATGAGGCTGCGGAGTTAGAACAGGTCAGCCCAAAACATCGCACACTTCTATCACCTCGCAGTATTCTGATATCTGTAACGCGGGTCCATAGTCGGATATGAATACAACAAACCAAAATCTCAAACTAAGAGAAAGGCCGTATGTGACCGGGCTCAAGTAGAGCTCTACTTTCTTAGATATCTCAAGAAGACTAAGCCTTCCACAGTATGGGCAGCCAGGAAGTTTCAACCACCCTCACAACTCTGCCACCATTCAGGTTCTTGACTTTGAACTACTGCACAGTGAATCCCAGGAAAGCAATACCGAGCAAAAGAAATAATTGACAGCTCTCAAATTAAGTGTCTCATACTCAGTTACTGGGTTATAATTCCTAGGTATGCACCTTCCTGCACATGATTTCCAACCATATTTAAAGGTTATTGTAGAATACTCCAGTTTCGGTGACCCTTGACGATGTTGTGAAGTAAACATTACCGTAGATGACTATAGGAATATATTTTAATATAATCTAAGCGTGTTTAGAAAATCAGAATATTCTGCTGAAGAAGCTGTTGCTTACAAAGCGAAGCGTTCAAAAATATCTTGTTTTAATTTTCTAAACACGTTGGGATTATATTACAATATCTTATTATATTGATTCAGTCAGACTTGGCCCTCAACTTCTTTCAGGACATTCATAACAACCATGATCTGGATGTTTATAATTACTGTAAATGGTTGAGTATACGACACGTCAATGCCGGCACTTTTGCTCTATGCCTGTGAAACCTGGCCTTTCCGAGATGAGAACATCCAATGATTCTACTTTTTTGCACACCTTTTTCTCCATAGGATTTCTGCTGCCCGGTGAAAATATCATGTAGGTAGTCCTGAGGTGTTGAGGTATATTCTTTGGTCTGATGAAGACCGCCATTCATTGAAATCAGCTATTTTGCGTCACTAGTTCCAGTTGCTTGAAAATGTGTAAAGCATATAATCCCAACGGTTCCCAAACCGCTCACTGTTTCCTACTCCTGGCACTGGTTGTAAGAAGCACAGGAGTGATTTGTATTCGACCTGCTACCATAGAATGAAGGGCAGATACGTTGGGCTAGAATCTGTAGATAACTCACAACTTTCTGGATGGAATCTCAGAGATCATGCAATTCACTGGCTCTAGAAGATACTAGACGAAGCTTAACGCAGAAATCAGTCGTCATCATGCTGACATTTTCTAATTTTGAGATGATGCGAAAGAAACGAATAGGAAAACGCTTATATATTAATTACCCACATTTTCGATGACATCCTCTTCACAATAGAAGAGGAATCAAATGATGAACTTCCATTTTTAGATATTCTGATCACTAGTATGGATTCGGGGAAATTGGAAACTGAAGTATACACAAAAAAACATCTCATATGGACCAAATCCTCGACTAAAATAGTAACAATCAAACACTACACAAAATCAGTGGTTAAAAAGCATTGTTCAACAGAGTGAAGACATACTGGTGCATTAACATTACGAAGAAAAGAAGAAAAGTAATTAATGATTTTATCTAGAAAAACGCCTATCCACGCAACTTCGTCAAAAGATGCTTGCATAGTTCGTCGTCAACCAAGTAGTCAGCCATGAAAACTAACAAATAGATTGATATACCCTACATGAAGAACATCGCCAAGATCACAGCTAGATTATTGAAGCCTTTTGGAATCGCTGTAGCTTACAAGCCTGTGAAAGCTCTTCATTCTCTTTTATTCAGGTCAAAAGATGTAATAGCAAAGGAAGACAAACCAAACATTATCGACAAAATAATCTACAGAAAACACTATATCGGACAGAGTGGTCACCCTCTTCGTATGCGTCTACATGAACATCAACTAGCTGTGAAGCGTCATGACAAATCTTCATTCATATCAATGCATTCAGATAACTGTGAATATGAATCTAACTGGGAAAATGTGAAGATCCTGGACAGAGGAAATAAAAAATAATGCCAAGGAATTTTTAGTAGCTTGGTACTCAGGTCAGTCAGCAACCAACAGGCATATTGACATTGACCCAATCTATCAAGCAATAAGAAACAACACGAAGGTCAAAGTTCACATCATCAGGACAAACAAACGAAATAAATATGAAGGTAATGATAAGACTTTTGCAACGACAGCCAATCACACACAAGGCCATCATTATGACAGGTTGCTAAGCCACTTGTTTCTGAAGTTTGTGCTGATAATGTTGTCAAGACTGACAATTAAAGCTTCACGATAAGTAAAACAGAAGTGCTGATATTCATAAGGCTGCAGAAATCTAACGGATTCTACCAACTTTTGATTATGTTATTCGTCATACTACTGAACAAAATGAGTAGCTGCAAACCACTCACTCTGATCGGTAGTTTTCACAAGTTGACCTGGATAAGCCATTGTTCCGTGAACAAGATAAGTAATTTGTAACTTACTGGCAAACATATCAAAGAAATATATCTGAAATTCTCAGTGGAGTAGAAAAGTACATTTACAGCGTTTCACAACCTCAAGGAAGCCTCTTCTTTAGAGAGTAAAGTCTGTAAGAATTATTACATGGCCCATATTTCCTACCTATGTCTGTTCACGAGATAGGACTACCTACATTCAGTGTCATCGTTAAGTAACTGCCCTCATGTTCGACTCCATGACTTTTGATCAAAACTTCGGGAATCATCCTTCAAAGCTGGTCACCAATGAGGTTTGTGCAGATTTATTTATTGATTTTAGGTTGGTTCCCTGCTGGCCACGGAACCCGAAGGTTTTGGGTTTGACCTCTGTTAGAGTCATAAGTGCGCATTTCTGAGGAGTCCTATAGTGGGACAAAAATACTACATGCTTAAATAACGAAGGGAAACAAATTAGATCACGTTTTTCATACGTACTAATGAACAACTGAACAGTTCATGGATAAGAGTTTCCAAGTTGATCATCTAATACCAAGTTGCCATATACTTTAACTTCCATTTACAATAAAAGTTGAATATGATACTAGTTTATCTTCTCATGGTAAATAGTGAAAATGTCTAAACTTCAGAACACATCAAAAGTGAATATAACTATACTACTATGACTAATTTTAACCGTGTCATGAATAATCGTCAACCATTGACTCCTGTTACCGCAAAGGCGCATGTCAGGCAGTCTACACCTAACTACATGTTTTATAACAACAGTCAGAGCTTCCCTGAACTGGTGCCGTATTTAGGTCTCACCACCTTAAACTTATTCCAGACTAATCACCTGTGTACACTAGGTGTCCTCCTTAGAGTAAATCAATTAATGAATTAGTATGTCTACAATAAGTTTAAACAGACACGATAACTGTCAGTATCTCTAGTGAACCCCACTGGCTGTCATCGCTTCAGACCACAACTCTCCACTAGGTCTGATAAGGTCATGTGAGTTCAAATACAGCCTTACCTAGCAAAATACACTTATCGGCGCTCGTTCACACTCAGACACTGTTACAGCACTTGAGATCAAGAAGTACTACAAGTTTCGGATCAAAACAAGTTTCTAAAGACATCCTTATTATGTGTTCTTTTTAATTTATATGTTACAGCCACCAGTTTGTGCAGCTTTATAATAATTTGACCGTTTAAAGAATGGTTGACTATCTGAATACAGTAAGAAATATCTCATTTCTCACAGTTATTTATTAGTTGCATAACAAATGCACTGCACTGAAATGTAAATGAGGATTATAAATCAGCACCAGTGTGTTATTGCCTTTTAGTCTACTGATAAGATTTTAATTTAAACACTTCATAGGTGACCGTTGCAAGAAAATAAAATCCTTTGTCATTTTATGAGAAGGATATATATCTATGACCAAATACATCATAGAGCTGACTAGCAAAAACTGTTTCTCGACTTGACATAAAGTTTGTACGCCAAAAAATTGGAACATACAGTTGACAGTTTGGTTTCAGTAAGTTAAAAACAATTATTTTTAGTTGACTAATCTCATAATCAAGCGTATCAAAGTACAAAGAAGTTGAATAAACTGGTTAATTGATCAGACTGGTAACGGTATTAAATTGTGCATAAAAAAGTAAGGCTAAATATGATTGGTGACTTATGTTCACTTAAACAAAAAGAATATACAATCCGTAATATTTGAAATAACTGTCAGTCATTAGTTAAGCATACAAAATTGTTTATTTCAGCTAACAACATTTTCTTCACATGATTTATATTGCTTGTAACATAAAACGTTAAATCTAGTACATTGATACAGTATACTTGCTAATGAATGTCTATTTACTGACAGTGTACTATATTACAGCGTTCACTTGTTGTGCATTGAGTTCCAGTCATTACCACAGAAATAGATCTAAGTCGGAATTATTCACATTATTTGCCAACTGAATTGATCTATCGATAAGGAAGCTAAAATAGTAATCGTTAGCGATTTATTGAAAAAAACTTTAGTAATATCAAAATACTGTATCACTTATTCCAGTAATGTTTTAAATAATATTTTCTTCATTTGGGAATGTGACCATCAGACTAGAAGGCTGACCATCGCGATGTACTTTGCTGGATGTCATTTAGTTAGAGACAATCTACAGGAAGTCCTGTTTGACCTAGTATTTATGCCTGTTGGCACTCGTCAGCATGGAGTATCTGCAACCTGTAGGGAACTGTTGTCCGCTCTGGAATTCAAACCACCAGTCGCGAAACCCAGGTTGAACAGAGCTTTCTGTTGACTGGTTCTGACTAACATCAAGTAAAGCGCATCGCAATGGTGAGCCAACTAGTCTGGTAGCCACATTACAGAAGAATTCGTTCAACACTCACAACTGGACAACATGAGGTTGGCTGTTCTCTAGTGACTAGTAAATACATGTAACCCAGTCAGTTGCTGTCCGAATAGCTCAGTGGTAAAGTCGCTGACTACATCACTGTGTCACGCGGGGGTTCGAATCTTAGGTGGGATTCCGGTTTCCTCAAGGTCGCAGATATACTTTCTTGATGGATGCCAACAATCATGAAACTTAGATCAAGCAGCGCTTTCAGCCGATGACCTCCAACCAACTAGTATTTCTTCGTTTCGCGTTAGACTATTGGTAGTCAGTTGAGAAAAAATCCGTATATAGCTAACCAGTGATCTATTCGAACCTCAGGTTACCAAAAACCCCACTCATCCACCCATCTAATATTAAATGAAATATCTGGCTATTTTTAAAGTTGTTTTAATCATTCAGATATGTCTTCAAAACATATTATGTATGTATCCTCGCAATCTTTCAAAATGTTTCCAAATAGCCGTTTTGTAAATTAACAACAAAATTAAATGGAGAAAGAACATCATAGTAGATAATAATGGGTTTTTTGACTAACAATAAATTAGACAACTATTCCGTAAATGGTTAGATTATATTGCAAACCTACCTGTCATTTTCTTCCCTTTAGACCAAACGCTAGCTGGCTGTTATATGCTATTGCCTTACAATACTGTTATTATTGAAATTACCACGAGATTATGAACATTTCACTTAAAAATATTGTACAGAGAGTAAATTTGTTGACATAGCACATTCTGGGAGTTTTATACTTTACCAAACATACTCTGAAGTAAAGTTATAATTATAATTAGTGAACCTGGATTTCGTGCTTGCTGATACTCATTAGCAAAGTTTGTCTGTAACCTCAAGAAGCTCACTTGGCCTTCAGTATTCGATCTACTCTGACCCAGGCTGACGTCTGGGTTTCTCCTTTTCTTCGTTTTGAAATGCTAGAATACTTATCAAAACGAAATCTTCATCTCGTCTTTCGCTAATTAGTGTGGAATTCCTTTGACTTTTCATTGACAGACACACATTTACACAACCACGTGCCTTTTGTTTGTATTTATTCCTTCTTCCATGTGACTTTTAGTTTACAATTAGCAAATATTGTGTGTACTTTTCTTTTGTTTCGCTGCCATATGTGTCCAACCGATAATACGATTATAAAACATACGAAACTGAACAAACAATATTCTGACTGACTTTAAATACCATCATAAGAACAAGTGAAGTAGCACTTGGCTATTGAAGCGATGAGTAGTGGGTTTAAATCTTAGTGGGAACGACATCACTTATTGGTGTGCAGATACACGAAGCTGACGAGTACCAAACTGGATGAAACGCGTGTTCTAGATCCCCCTGCCAGACTTTTCAGCTGAAATAAAGAAATCGAATTGGCTATCTCAGTCGTTGCTAGAGTGGCTTTTGGAGTCATGCCAGTATCCTACATATGCACACACACAGATTACACTCTCATTAAGACTAGTGATGATCAATAGGCCGAGATCGTTCACTTTAAATGATGTGGTTTGGATGGTATTTCAAATGAAGACATTTCAAGCAAATGCTGACGGTTTTGTACACCTTTTATAGGTATGAATGTGAATGATATGAAGAGATTAAATTAAAGTGATTTAATTTTTATGAATATTTTAAGGCCGCAGAATAATAAGTAACTTTTTAAGTAGTATATTACTTGGAAACAGTAAGACTACCGTTAAATTCCGTTTACCTTTGACAACCAAGTAAATGAGCACACAGTTTCGACTATGTATTCTGGTCATTGAAGTGACGCAAAATCCTAAACAATCCGAAATGCATTTTTTGTCTTTACTAAAGAGAAGAGACAACTTTAGCGATTTGTTAGCAGCGTTTTGGTTGGAGGCAATCAGCGGAAAGCGTTGTCCAGCCTAAGTTACATGCTTGTTGGTGTTCGTCAGCAAGCTCGATGGAACCAATGCCCTGCCTAAGATTTGAACCTGCACCACTTAGTTGTATAGTCAGCGGCGTTACCATTGAGCTACTTGGACAGCGATTGACCTCCTGTATGACTGAGTTACATACACCGATTGGTCACTAGAGAACAACCACCAATCTCATGTTGTCTAGTTGTGAATAGTGATCAAATTTTATCCAGCCGGTTTTCCATAGATGAAGCTTCCACTGACACATTTTTCAGTAGTTTCAGTGCAATTTTGAAGCTGGTGAAGCATGTTTGGCTTTTATTCTCATTTAAATAAATTTGTATGGGGAAATTCCGTTCTTCACCAATCAATTAAATTACACTGAAGCTAATCACTAGGATTCCCTTGAGAAATTTCTCCCAGAAACGGTTAAATAGAAGAAAACTCCAGCCGAAAAGGATATACATCATAAGTTGTAGATATTCTATTCAATGATGCATTTTATCAGCATCAATCCTAACGGAAATGTTTGATCAATAAGAAATTTGACTTTTTCTATTGGTAATAAAGTCTTCTATATTTCTGGCGTAGGTGTTGCGTCATTTCTGCTACACGTGTTGAGTGTTGATTCGATGAACAAAGATTCAGTAATCAATCTCTCTCTCTCTCCACCTAATTATATTGGACTTAAGTACAGTGGCTTTATCCCACCTATTGTGTGTTTGTCTTAATGTATGCATAGCAATAGTCGAGTTTTTTTCTAGATTATTGATCTTATTTAGGTCTGTTATTCTATATTTAGCTAAATTCCTATGTTCGGCTATTCTAACTGACCCCGACCAGTTAGTTTCACTTATATACTTGACCTCGCAGTCATTACATGGAATTTGATAGATTAGATTATTTTGCTTAATTGGTTAAATCGGATATTTAAGCCAACAAAGCTTATCTGTGAGTGGGTCTGTAGGTTTAAATGCCACCTTAATACCAGCTTTGTTCAGAATCCTACATAGTTTCTGATGTGCCTTCCTTGTAGGGTAACACAATGGAGGCTGTGAACTCCTTTCTCTATTCGAGTCGTCGTTATTATTCGTACTAGTGTTACTGTTATTTTTTCATTTGCGTTCGTACGAATTTCTTAATAAACTGTGGAGGATAATTATTCACTATTAGTGCTTCTTCTACGTAAAAGCAATAACCTTTGACATAGTTCAATTACTGTCAATATTGTTATTTCTCTTTCTCCTATGAGTCCACAGCTTTTAAAAGGTTTATAAAGACTCTATGAACCGATCACTCCTTGAATAACAAAGTGATAGTTATCGGTTTCGGAACTGAGTGAATCAGGCTGACATATTCAAAAGAATACGCGTTTCCTTAGTGCCACAAATAAGGCTCAAAGTGTGTTAGCAAGTACAAAACCCAAGTACATGGTTCTTTCCTGATTAAACTCAAACATAAACTGTACTGCTAGTGAAAATAGAGTCAATAAGACATCTTATTGCAGTAAGAAGCTTTAAAGGGAAAAATGGTTGAATACTCAAAGGGTGTTAGTCTAACAGTTGCCAACAAATGGGAAAACAAACAGAATAACGTTTAACACCACACAAGTGTGAAACAGAAACTGAGTGGACACATTTGGTGCTTACCAAATGAAAGCCTTTTCTTCTAATGAATACAAACGTTTGCTGTTACTAAGCTTGAGTCATATCGCTAAGTCTCTAAGATCTGATTCTTCTCGCTACAAATACCTCCTTCACGTACCTTACAATACGGTGCACATTTCAAACCTAAAGTCAGCGAATGTACTGCCCTCATCTAAAACCTTTTCTCGCTATGTCTGCAATCTGCTGTACGAAAAGATGATCCAATAGTATATAGACAATACACCACTTACCTATCACTTAATCTGTGCAAGATAATATCAATCCTCTGAAGGTAACAATAACAACCAAATACCAGTAAGTCCTCCATTTTATATTGGGAACGATTCGATCGCAGAGGTACAGAAAAGTTTAACATATGACTATGATGTACGGTGGAATTAAACTTTAGTGACAGGAAACTTTAAGGAGGACCAATCAGGTTGCAGATGTCGGTTTCAAGGTCATTTCACTACAATCATTTACCATATTATTGACATTGCATAACTCTTGATGAATTATGACAAGGAATACCTAGTCAGTTAGTCGCAGAGTTGGATCGCTTACGAGAATTGTGAATAAGGTGTTGTAATGCACCGCCTGCTACACAGTGAGAAGACAGACGGTTTCATCTTTCATTGTCTCATCTCTCGAAAAAAGAAATCTCTGCAAACAAGTTCGTTTTTCGAAAGGCCTCATCCAACTCAATCAGCAGGAGCCGTAAAAGATGTTAGCGAAGTCCCTGCAGTGCTGATACCACTGCACAGATATTTGCTCCGAAATAATCTGCAGTTTTTACGTGAAGTTTGGTAGGAATAGGTGAATATTTTGTTCGGAAACGTAAATATAATCGAGACAGTTGGCGTAAACAGGAATGGGTAGGTTACATTCATATGTCTTTACAAATCATAGAAGAAAGGATATTTTCAGTGGATAAAGGACAGATTAGAAAAGTGAACAAAATATGTGGAATAGTCTTGGAAAGTTCTTTGGAAAGAACTTCGCTTGATTCTGATTGGTCAGTGCAAGCTTAAAAGTGATTGGCTGTCACTGAAGTTTAGTTCCACCCGATGTACCATCTGACAGCACAAATGATGCAATTCCAGCTAATCAATCAAGCATTTAAACGAACACTAAAAGATATAGGGTACTTTTGGTGTTCTCTATTTGTTTTTAATGGGCTGATAAACAAACATATGTGTATTTGTGTATGAAAACAGAACATGTGACAAAAGAAGTAATTGTTGTTGTGATTAGATTAAAAAATAAACAAATAAATAAAAGGGAATCTTACCAGACATACACAAAAGAAAAAAAATAGTACAAAATAATTCAATAAATGAATAAATACCAACAAGCCTTGCTGTATACAATGGCGCGAAAAAAAAAGACAAGTGTTTCGATGATCACAGTTGAAAATGAATGTATGTTTTGACATGTTCAAGCTCTTGTGGAAGTCAGTAAAATAAGAAGTTTAATAAAAACTACGCAATCTACTTTATTCACTGAAATAAGGATAAATGGATAGAAAGATATTTCATAAAAAAGATTATGAAATTATCATATTTGCATAAGTTTGCAAGGAAGAAGATAGCAAGTTTGTTTCCCGCTCCATTTTTTTTGTTGTTGTTTAAAACAGTCAATAAATAAACAAATAAATAGCTGAATAAAAGAGTAGAAAGACAAGACTAAAAGACAAAAAATTGCACATGATTTGAGAAAATGCAGATTTTTCTTGTTGTTCATAAGTTGGCCAGTCAATAGGATTGAAGATAAAACACACATCTTCAAATATAAGATTGTACACCGAAGGCACTGTGACATTTTGATGAATAATGAATGACTTTTTTGTATGAAATTATGGTGAACATATATTGGATGATTAAATTTGGAAAAGCATAATAAATTCATTTGGAGATAAAAGACGTATTCGTGACTCTTTGCTTGGATAATGACAAGGATGTCCGAAAATCTGTAAAGAGAATAAAATGAAATCATCATTCAAGCATTATCTTTGATACATATCATAAAGATCAAAATTCAAGTTATTCTCTTAAAGCCTATAATCCTCAACATATCTGTATGTGATACAAATCAAAACCTTCGAATTTCGTAGTCAACATTTCCCTCAACGAACCAATGAAGAGGATAGTTGCCATTACATTTTAATTCAACTGGTGGGATTATGTATCGTTGGACAGGTTACTGCCAAACTCTTTACTTTAAGATTTAAGTTTATTGTATACAGTAATCATTAAATAAGTGGCGATTCCACACTGTTGAAAAGATCTAACCCACGAAAAACGCTGTCTATTACTTTCTGGTTTACAATGGATCTTCGGTTGACAACGTTGGGTCAATAAACATCATCGATAGGAAATGGCTTAAATGTAAATCAACATTTTAGTTCATCAACTGTTAAAGAGAGAAGTTTTGTCCTTCAGTTTTTGCTTCATGTTACTGTGTGGTCAGGAAAAACCATATTGGGCGATTTTATCCTACAGTTGGCCAATCAGAAAAGTCATCCAACTTTTGACCTAATGGTATTATATGTTTATGAAAATTGTACATAAATGATGTATTTTTGTCGCGTAAAGTGTCTTCATTACAGTCAGCCTGCCTTTGCCCTCTGATATTTGTATAGCTTAGTGCAGTATAAGGTTCTGGGGGGGAGAGAGAGGAGGAACAGCAATCCGTATTCAGTTCAACTATCCCATCGCGTATTTATTCATTTCTATTCACTCGGTCTTACTGATGAGTAGTGCAATGAAAATAAAATTTACTGAGTCAGTAAGGTACACAGCACAGTCGCACATCCGACCAAACTACTACTTTCAGTTTTAGTGCTTATTTTTGATAAAGAAATACTAATGGCCTAACGACAACCATTATGCTGAGATATTGTAGGCAGATAATCCCTAAGGCTAACTTTCTCTTTCACCCTCAATGAGAATACCTTAACAAGTAAAGTCTTTCACTACAGCAAACAGACAGACAGACAAATAAAAACAACCAACGTAAAAACTCGTATACGAGTGAATCGGTTTAAGCGGTTACACTTAACATAACATAACTATACAAAGAACAGGTGGATAGAAAAAGTGGTATCAAAGTTGACAAAGTTGTGTGAGAGAAGATAAAAGTCAGTGTGAATATTTAAGCTTCAGAAGATGTCAAGGAGTGAATTATATCTGCGCCATTGTGACCCATTTTCAGCCATTTCAACAAGAGTTATCAACCACTGATTACTATCGTCTCGACGACTCAAGTCAGGTAGTCTATATCGCCAGACACGAATCATACCAACAACCACGGACTTCATCGAGTGTCGCCACGTCTCGCCTGGTCTGGTTACGCTGAGTCTTCTTCCAACCTAATACAGCTTCCCTTAATATGTCATGTCTAGTTACATGATAAGTTGGTATGGGCAACACGTGTCCAAGCCACTTCAACCGATGAAGGTTCACAACGTCATCAGTCGACTTGACTGTCTTGTCTAGTATCCTTCACCAAAACCTCAACACTGTTCACACAGTAAACCCACCAGGCGTAAGCGATGCTACGAAAGCACTAATGATCAAAACACTGAAAGCGCTTCACGTTATCTACTTTTAATGGCCATGTCTCACAGATATATAACAAGAAAAAAAGAATTGCAGCGCAGTATACTCGTCTTTCCATAGATAGTCAGATATCTCACCAGTTGGTGCCACATATGACACAAGTTGACAAATGCCAAACGCACCTTTTGTATCCAAGCTGAGATTTCATCAGAAATCAGTCCGTTCGGGCTGATGCAACTCCTCACGTAAGTGAAGTAGTTGACACAACCCGCCACTTCACTCCCCATAATTAAACTGGGAGTATTTACAGCAGACCAGTTTAACAGCATCACCTTACATTTGACGGGTGCGAGAAACATACTGAATATATTCAGATTTCTACGCAAAGTATTCAGAAGACCCAGAATTTTGTCAGTCTTCACCTAGCGAACGCATTGTAAGAAAATATCCAATCATACCATTAAAATATCAGTACGCTGCGCACTCACAAATAATGCAGATCAAGAGAAGGAGGAATTCCAAAGACAACTGCAATCAGTAATAGACAAGGCCTCACCCCAGATGGCGACATCGAAATTCTAATGGGTGAAATGAATGTCAAACTGTGAGCAGACAACACAGGAAGAGAACCAATTATGGGTCGAGAAGCACTTGGTGAAATGATGAGTGAGAATGCAGAACTGTTTGCAGACTTCTGAATTCAGTGATTTGGTGATTGGAGGCAGTGTGTACAAACACAAGGATATTCACAAAGTAACCACAGTTCAAGTTCAACACCCAGAACAGAAACTGAAGGACGAAACTTTAAAGGACATCTTCACATCAGTCAGCCATCAGAACAAAATGGTAGACATTGAGTATCATCCCTGAAGGAACATCCGTAGAAAAACACCGAAACTCTGTGAAAGTGACATGCAAGGAAACCTGCACAACCGTGTTAGGAAGGAGGAAGAAACAAGACAAGGAATGGATCTCGACGAACACATGGAAGCTGACAGAGCAACGAGAGGAAGATGGTGATGGTGAAATAGAAGATGAACCAGTGCAGTGCAATGCAAGGATGAACAACGAAAATAGGAACGAAGTACAACCTATAAAACACTGCACAAAGAAGTGAAGAGGGAATGCACAGAAACACGAAAGACACTTCTACGACACACTCACAACTGAAGTAGAACATGCTGCAGGTTGCTGGTAAGAGAGACATGACAACATTATATCAAATAACCAGGTTGATATCTGGCAAGAGATCAACACAGATGAAACCAATAAAAGATGATGAACGGAATTTAACTGGCAAAGAAGAGAAACAAAGGAAATGATGGGCCGACCACTTCAAAAAGATCTTGAATCGACCACCACCACTACACCACTGCCACCTGCAACTCTTCCAGATATAGCACTAGCTACCGCAGAACTACCAGTGAACACAGGCCTTCCGACAAAGGCCGAATTCCTGAACGCCATAGAGCTACTGAAGTGCGGAAAAGCAGCAGGACCAGATGGAATTCCACCAGAAGCACTGAGAACAGACGCAGGGACAACAGCGGACATGCTCACACCACTACTGCAGAAGGTTTGCAAGGGAGGAAGGAAGAGAAGGTACCTGCCTATTGATTGGAAGAAGAGCTACTTCGTCAAACTCCCAAAGAAGGGAGACCTAAGTCTTTGAAAGAACTGGCGCGGAATCATGCTCCACTCCTGTCCACCTCAAGCAAGTAAAATATTAAGCCACATCATCCTGGAGAGACTAAGAGATACTCTGGATTCAAAATTATGACCGGAACAGACCTGCTGGCTTCAGACAGAACAAATCATGTGTGGACCAAATTGTAACGCTACACATTATCATAGAACACAGCGTAGAATGGCAGTTAACTCTCTACCTCAACTTCATCGACTCTGAAAAGGCCTTCGACAGCCTCGAACGAGAAGTAATTTGGCAGCTGCCTCAACACAACGCTTTTAGTGCCGCAAACCTTATCAATCTCATTCAACAGCTATATGAAGACTCCACATGCCAAGTGATTCATAATGGAAAGCTCAGTGATGCCTTTGAAGCGAAGTGAAGACAGGGGTAAAACAAGGTTGCCGTCTACGATCACCGATGATCTTCCTGATTATGGCCGACTGGATCATGCAACAGACAACCGTGAGGAGCGAGAAGATGGGCATACGCTGGTTGAACTGATGAGGAGACCCTGGAATATTTTTGATTTCGCAGATGATTTATGTTTAATGTCGCACAGACTTGAAGATGTACAGGTGAATGTGAAAAAGGCAAAGGTGATGAAGATACCCAACCAACAACATGCATCACTCACCATGAACGTGTAAAACCTCGAAGAAGTAGTCTGTTTTACCCACCTGCCTAAGCAGCATCGTTTCAACTACAGGCGGTGGCAAGTACGAGGATGTCAAAACCAGGTTCGGAAAAGCAAGACAGGCTTTCATGAATCTGAAATCAGTGTGGAGATCTACTGCACTCAGTATAAAGTACAACATCCGGGTTTTTAGCACCAATATCACGTAAGTTAGTGCATCAATGTGATAGTTGAGAGACTTAGTGTGTTACGAAAAGCATTTCCAACAAACCACAGGCATCCATCAACAGCTGCCGCCTACGCTCACTGGATACTGAAGATCAGATGACCAGAAAGAATAAGTAACAAGGAACTCTGGCAACGAACCAGCCAAGAACCTATCACCCAACAAATATGCAGAAGTGGAGATGGATTGGATTGGGCATACACTGGGAAAGCTATTCGGAGATATCACGTGCCAGGCAAGGCCCTCGAGTGGAATCCAAAGGGGAACCGACAAGTTGGGCGTTCGAGGCGAGGGTAACATGGAGGAGATGGTGTGAGGAAGAAATGAAAGCTTGTGAGCAGTCGTGGATCCAGTTTTTGAAGACTGCAGAGAAGAGAGTGAAATAGCGACGTGCTACTGAAGCGGTATGTTCTACTAGGAACAAAAAGGACAAATAATAATAAGGATTTTGAAACTAGAAGGAAAGACAGATAACTGAGGCTTATTTCACATTATGCTGAATCCTAATGCACTCAGCAAAAAGGAAGGTCTACCCGTCCAACCGAATTGAACAGCATAACCAAAATACTACGCCACACACAACAGTCATAGTTAAACTTACACATACACAAAATAAAAGTGATCCCTTCACTTACATTACTATTTGCTGATATACTTGTAATTCTCCGTTGTTATACTGGACCGAATTGTTCAACCTCCATTGGTATGCAAGCTCCTATGTGAATGCCTCGATATTGCCCAAATATTTATTATGATGATTTAATTGGATTGGGCTAACAGAGGAATCCAGGACGCGCGTTTCGCCGCATGTACCTGCACCCCAGTGAGTGGTGTTGTCTCCACTGGGACTCGAACTTCGTACTCATCGCTTCAAACGCCAAGGGTTATCTACCCGTTGTACAAGAAGTAGCGATCGTGCCTCAGTCGCCTACTGCATAACGGTTTGACATATGAAGCGATGGGTACTGGGTTCGAGTCTCAGTGGGAACAATATCACTCACTGAGGTGCAGATACATCCAGATGATGAGTACAAAACAGGATGAAACGCGTGTCTTTGACCCTACTCCAAGCTAACAAGATAAAATCTCACTCCTTAGTATGAAGTATGCTAAAAATCAAGTATATCTGCTTATAACAGATTATGATTTCGACAGCATCCAATTATAGGCGGTATTACTACAAACTGCAATATCTTGCACGTAAACCTGTTAACTTTATCCAAAGACTTAAAACGAATTTAAAAATAGTGTATGAAATTTAAATAATTTCTAAGTTCTGTGCTTAATCGAAATCCAATCGTAAACGCCTCAATCTATTTTCCATCGTACTCAAATAAGTTGGCTGTAAGAGTTTTCATCGAGACACTAGTAGCTACTTTCTTCAGACGCTTAATGTTTTTGTTTTTTTCAGTAGCTATGTATGAAAATACGTAACTTGTTGCTTAGCTGTTTATGGATTCAACTCTCAACTACCCCACTCAATTATTGGTTCCAACCCAATTATTTTACTTCAAACTATGCAAGTAGGTAACATTCCTAGCCATTGTATACTGAGTAGGATACGCAACCGAATAAAGTAGTAATGCTGTAAGTATAAGTGAAACCTTTGACTTCGGTGATCAGAAAGAATTTGATTCTCACTTTGATCGAAAGCCCGCTCACTATTATGGGCCGTATCTCATTTTTAATCCGATTGGATTAAAAATAGCAGGGAAATCACTGTTTGCTGTTCACATCTCCAAAACTTTCTTGAAACAAAGGCACAGAAGAACTTTGAATTAATGAATTTATGTTGAGCGTTAAAGAGAACACTGTACGCCAGGTCTGTAGCACTTAACCATGGTTTATAACAACAGTAAGGTTAAAAAGGTTTTGTTGGATACTAATTGAACAACTTCTTTAGAATTTTCATACTCGTCTTTGCTGAATTTCAAGTACTAGATGTTATGATTCCATCGTGATATCCGTTTGTCTATTAACGGTCGCGTGAATGGCACAGCAGTTCGGTGTGTTCTGCTGTATGGCTGTGAAAAATGGCCATTGAAAGTGGAAGATATAAAAAAGCTTCAGGTGTTTGACCACTATTGCCTTCGTAGTATAGGCCGCCGTATTCCATGGTGTCACGACATAAGTAATGCAGAAGTCAGGTATAGAGTCTTAGAGAGCAGAGGCAAATCAGTTGAAGAGGTTATAAACCTTCATCGATTGAGATGGTTAGGACACGTACTACGTATGCCTAGTCGTCGATTGCCTCGTCACACAGTGTTGGCCGAAGTAGGTTCAGGCTGGAAAAAGACCCGAGCTGGCCAGACTAAAACATGGCACCAATGCATGAAGTCTCTGACTGTTGGTTTTAGCCATGTGGGGCGATGCAGACTAGGTGGTTGGGATCGGCGGGACAAGAGAAACCAGTGGCTAGAGACTCTAGGGGATATGGCTGAGGACCGATGTCAGTAGTGCAGATGTATCCCCACACACACATTATCTTCATCTTAACTACGCTATACCGAATCTCACCATTTTCTCACTCCTCCTTTCTTTCTTCTCGTACTTTATATTTCTTTTGACTGCATTCTCTTATCTTCATCCTTCACCTCACTACCTTTTTACTTGATGTAGTGATATGAAGTGTGGCAACTCGGACCGTTACGCAGTAATGCCTGGTCCTATGTTGATATTGATGATGATGATCGTGCCAGAACACTTCCCATTGTCCTATACACTTTTTGTTCTTCAGTAAATAAGTAGTTTTATCCGCTTTATTCTTCCAAATCTTCAGATATAATCTAACTATCAACTAGAAAATTACCAGACGAGATACAACTACTTCAAGACTATGAAGACACCAACGCTTAAACTTTGGTGACCTTAAGTTAAAAAAAACCTTTGACGAAAACTAAGGGTCATGTGATTGATTTGCTTCAAGGTAGCACCCATATATCCAACTCCATTGACCCTAAAAGTTACGTAGAAGAACAGAAAGTGCTAAACTGACTTATCCTTGACTTTCTGAGAATAAGAGAATATTTTTCAATCTTGAAGAAAGTAAATAACAGAAAAAATTCTCTGTATTTCTCAGCAAAATATTGCCGGTATGAACCGAATTAATCCGATAAGAAACATTCAGGAAGATGAAATTACCTACGATTTTAAACAAAAACTGGGGAATAACAAGTTATAAAACATCAAACAACGTGCTCAACATGCAGAATTGAAGGGCCAGTTCACAGATGTTTACCTAAAGCATTTATGAAAGTCTCTTCACAATGTTACGACATTACAGAACTATGTTGTCTATGTCTTTGAGGTTGATAAACATGTATCACGATAATAAAGTTACTTAGACGATGAGATACAAAAAGTGGTGATATAAATTTAATGGTTATATATGGAAGAATATATAAGATATTACTGGTTAACGTACCGGCCAGAATAAACAGAAGCAAATTTCGCAAACAGCTAGCTTAGCTGGATAAATATGAGTGTCACCATATCTTTTCAATAGTCTTACATAAGCTCGTTTCCAATTGCAATCACTTATTGATATCGGAGATTGACTATGCCATCCAGGAAGACCATAGTTAACAGTCGGTATTTGACTTATATCGAAATGTGTCAGCGTTAAAGTTCGCCAAAAATGTTTATCTTCAACAACATTTGCTAAGGCACTTGAAGCTAACGACGCTGTTTCCAGGTCTTGAGGTGAGTCCAAGAAAGTAAGAACATGAGATAAACATTCAGATGGTAGTCTTTCCAATCTTACACATTCTTCGGAAGAGCTTTGATGTTCACTTAAAGACCTGAGCTTCTGTTGGGGATGGGTTGCAATGGATTGAATCTTCTTCAAATTATACAAATAAAATTTTTTAAAATATTAGTTATATAATAAGCTGAGCAGAGAAAGATATCAAAATAAATGATCACTGATAAAAAGTAAAAACACAGAAATCTTAAAACGAATCATTACAAAATGAAAGATCATCCCATCTGTGATAATATGCACGTAAGAAACTACAAAACAACAAAAATCAACCGGCAATACAGGTCACCTAAGTTAAATTGCTATGAATAAAAAAATTTAACGAGGCTTTATTATCCTAATGAACCAAAAAAAAAGCATACAAACAAATCAGAAAAACAGAAGTATCACTTCAAATCCTAGAATAGGTGCCAATTAACCAGCTACGCCTTTTATGTATGCACAGAATGAAATACCTAGACATTTTAGGATATCTCATTTAATGAATAATTAGACAATCTCCTTGCTTCTTGCCTTCTACTCTGTTTAAACTAGTCCTAGAATACGCTGTTTGAAACCTACCAAATAAATTACTAACAGCCATATACCCCTTGTCTCATACTTACAGTTATATACAACACACGTTGATTGAAGTAAACTTCAGAATTAATCGGCTCTTGTCTTTCTTAGGAAGAAGTTGAATAATCTGCTTCCAGTAAATCACGTTGTGTCTATAGAAGAAGCCTTTCCATAAACGTTCTTGTACGGTATTAATTCATAACTATACTCGTAATATCAATTTTCATAAATTTATTCAGAGAAGATTCGCTTAACTTAAGGTACCCGAAGAAGGGATAGTACGTGACTGCAAAGCCTAAGAGACATCTGCTTCAGGCCAGTCACACACGTCCTTTCGGTAAGTCTGAGATTTCGGCTTTTTACTTACAAATCCACGTGGCAGGGATTGGTATGCCATGAAGGGATGTTAGTATGCTACTCTTCGGTCGACGTTTACTAACCACCCCCATCTTCCCATTGGAAAGGCAGTATTAGCGTAACACTCCTGTCCATCTAAGCGGAGGATCTTAATGCTATCATAACCCCATGCAATCAGCAGTACGACTTCACTTACATACACTACAATGGTAACTGCTTTTTGTCTAACCAATATACAACAGACCTTTATGGTATGGTACGACTTTGAGGGGACAAGCGTTCCACCAGCATAGCTTGTTGGATCATTGTTATATACTAGCCCGACCACTAAGTCAAGGTAGCAGCTATCGGTTGGGATTCGTTTAACTAAAACTATTCTGCTCGCTTTTTAATGTGAATAACTTAGTTCAGTGTTTGTAGCTTATTGATAGATTTTTTCGTGTAAGCTATATGCACAAATGCAAAAGTGGGAAGCTACTATACTATTTGCAAATAAAAGGTCGTCAATACATATCTTGTCTTTTCGCCAAGTGGTTAAGTTACTGACAGCGTACACTTCATTTCAAAGAATAGTACAAGTGTATGTACCATTAAGAGACACGCTGAATCATATCATGTAATAGTTGAGGATTTACTGGCAATTACTGCTCAAATGGAAAAACATCGAACAGCTACAGACCATTAGCGGGGCTGTGGCTCATTGATTAAGTTAGGTAAATTTCAACCAATGGATCATGGGTTCCAACACTGCTCCACCTACCAACATCTGGGCAACCAGGTAGTATCACGCGCTCGCCCTCACACAATAGGTGTGGCGTAGAGCCTACTTCACGGATGTGCACAAGGTTGGTACGTAGACTTCGATTTGACTCGATTAAATAAAGACAATGAGTTCGAATCTGCTTTCATCAAGGTTATTTGGAACTTCGACTATCATTTTCATTCTTTGTAACAACTCCTCTACGTTCTCATACAATTAGGCACTTCTAAGAAGTTACTGTCAATAAGAAATTACGATGAATAATCATATCCAAAGGTAAATTTTCCTGCACATTGAGTAATAAGCGACTAACTGAAGATATATCGAGTTCAACATGTTAATTCATCGTTTTAAGTTATCATAATTCGAAATACTACATCTAAAGGCAATCAACGAGAAACGTAAGGTGGATAAATACGTTTGCAGATGGTAAGAGTTCAGAATAACTGGCAGGAGGAGGGGGTGGTTACGACTGAATAATGCATACATAATGCGCCGTGTATTTTGCAAAAGGTGCAACTTTCATAAAAAAAATTTCTGATATTGTTGGACAATAGGCCCAAAGCCTATGGTTGCTTGTAAAACTTGGAGGAATAACTGACAAAACCTTTCAAATGCATAGAAGAAGAATTACGAATCCAATGAGTGTGAATTATAATAGCGCGATAGGATGTGACATCATCAGTCTTCGAACTACACTAGTCATCGTAAAATGTAATTACAAGTGGAAGTGTTGCCCTACATTAAAAAGCCTATACGCAGAAGATAATTAATCTGAAACTGCTTCAAAAGAGCAGTCATTGGTCAGGCCACTGCATACTTGTCAGTATGGAACTGTCTCCAAACACTGTGATAAAGAGGAACTCATCCATCACATGCACCTTCATGCAGTAGACAATGAGCCATCCTTGATTTCTGAAGGTACGGCCTAGCCGCCCAACCCTAACTAGGTGGAATAGCTTTGGAACCTGTGACCGACTGGTTTTAGAAATTGAGTTTCCAGACCAATCGACCATAAATCCAAGATGAATAGGAAAGAGTCTGAATGGTTTAAGCAAGCGAAGTTGAAACTGAAAAATTAGTTATTTCAGATATAAATAACCTATTAACTGATACAACCACCACCAAAAGTTTGCACCAACATTGCTGTTACAGGAATAAACGTAATCAATAGGAAGTTCTGCAACTAGATTCCGTGCTTCTTGGCGCTGGTCAGCAAAGTTTATCTACAACTCTGCGAATACTGATATCCCCTTAGAGATTCGAACCCACATCATACAGTTACACTAAATGACTAGTAGGATTCGGTCGACACTGAAGACTATATAACATAAAATCTTTTACTCTCTAGTGATCAATCGATGTACGCTAATATCTTAGTAAAAAGCCAACAAAATGAAATGCAAATGATGATACGGATAAAATTTAAACAAACTTGGAGGTTTACGAAAAGAAATACGGTAAGGATGGCGAAATATAAGAGTATACTAATATTATCAAGAATTATAAAGACGTTAGGTGTGGATTCATCTCAACAACCGAGACGGATTCTGAAACATCGCTTAATCTCTTAGCATCGATTCTGACCATATGCGAAACCACAACCACGGATTGAACATTGTCACATGTGATTAAGACAATCGGCTGTCCTGGTTCCCGTCCCATTCAACTCTTACTCCAAGAGGAATTCATACTGAGGAAAGGAGTGACCATGTAGGATTAGCACGTATTCTAATTACCTTAATCAATGCAATCCCATAACTTAAACCTTTGGTTTACCAGTTCCACTGAGAACACTAAACTTTAATATGACGCGGTCAACAATTTCTGACCCTAAAATAATGAACATCGTCACGACCGGGCATCGTCATTTTCGTAACCAGTGGCCTGAAGAAGGAAAATGGACGGGTCGATAAAATTTGAAAAGTCGTGTGAACGATCCGGCTCTTTTGGCTTTGCTGCTCCATACTTACAGTTGGGTAATAGCGGTTAAAATCCACGTTATTTCAGTCGATCTCTTTATGGTTGTTTTACTCAGATCCTTTCCTTTTATTATAGACTAAAAAACCAACGATTGATGCCATTTACACTGAGTTATATCTGCCCCTGTTGCCCCTGACCAATACCCTACAGAGTGTGATAAGTGCTCTAAGGCCAGAATCATTAGAGAAACTCAAAATAAATTCATTATAAACCGTTTATTTAGCCATTTTTTGGATAGCTACGCAATTTTTGAATTCAGAAAAAGTTGTAAGCCTAGGGTTATTGTCCACTTCAGGTCAAAAAGGGCAGCAGAATGTTAGTGTTGTGGGTCAAAATAAACTGCTACCCAAATTCTTCTGCCATCATTTTAATCAAATGGTCCTAAACAAATCACTAGCCTGAGTTTCTCTGTAGTATCATCGTCTTTAGCTGCATTCATCGCTTCATTGTCTATAACAGGTATAAACATGTAACCACCACCTTTTATCACAGCTATCTATCATATAAGGCCTAATGTTATCAGTAGTCACAGCTCATGATAGTCTCCAAAACTGTCAGTCTACGGTAAAGCTGCCTTCATTTCTTATTGTTCGCACAGTCGTTTTGAAACTGACACATACACGAGTACTTCTACGAAGACACTTGTAGCCTACTCATCCAAACCATCTTCAATAAGCATGTCGCATAGCCATGCAATAGAAAAAAGGGGAATGCTGAGCAATACACCCATCCTCTGACAGGTAGTCAAATTCCTCATCTGTTCTAAAGATGGAATAAATTAGTAAAGTTGGTAGACCGATGGTAATATTCAAGCTTGAATTTTCTCAGGAAACAGCTTATTAAGATTGGTTAGGATTAATTAGAATGTTGAGTCCTACTGATAATTCTTGACGTGAAGAACATACCAAAACCAACGACCCAAAAGACTTTACAACATACGTACGCTGTTTCTAGAAAACATAGCTATATATACCTTTGGCTAATAGGTGTGGTGAATTTGGTTATCATTTCTGTAGAAGCCATCTTAAGCCGTTGGTACTTATTTCAAATCATAAAATAAAGTGATTATTGTTTAAAATACTGTATCTACATGCCTTATAGTATGAGAACTAAGTTGAAACAGACAAAGCAATGTAGAATCTGACAAAGAAGAACATCTGTTTACAGCAACAGGAAAGGAAGGAATGGATAGAAAAAGTTATACTAAGGCAGATAAATATGTATAAGGAGAGACAGTTATAAGAGGAAGGCCTAATGAGAATTGAGACGAGAACGGTAGCCAGAAACTAACCCAATTACTTTTCCCGTTAATATTGACGACACTTTCCAAGTGTACTCCATTACACGTTGAGGTGTAGACAAATATGTTTGAACCAAAGTGTAGTGGATTTTTTTCGAGAGAGTGGAATTGTGAAACAGTATCCGACAATGATACAATCTGCGTTCATCGCCTAATTTGAGTCACTGGTTTCCAGTTTAAACAATATCCGTTTAAATTTACTGTTAATACTGGTTAAAAATAGGTGGTTTTTGGGGTACAGTGGCAGCAAGCAGTCATCAGTGTCGATTTCCAGATATAGGATTATGAAAATATCAATATCAATATATTCTTTCCAGGTGGGTTCATACAGTACCATTCAAGCAGAGGATGAGGTGCTATAATGACAAAATCAAGGAAGGCTTTTTATGTACTGCAACAAAGTTATGCCTGAAACTACAAAAGTGAGGAAACTGACCATTGAATCTTTAATTGCATGAGAAATAACTACACCAATGTGGTAAATCAAATGGAAGAACCGCATTATGATACTGTACATGTATCCGAGAAGCAACATGTATCCATGACCGTGGATGTCAAAGTTTAGACTAGTAAGGCTCCTGGTGTATGACACGATGTACAGACTAAATAACCCAAATGTACTTTGAGACGCAACTGAAGGAGGTCAGATATGTTGTTTTACGAACCTCAATAGTTAGTAACCGTTGCAGGAGTGAGAGGAATTGTAAATTGGAAACGGTGGGAGCAGAAAATGAAGAAGATATATGACAAAACGAAAACGTAAATGATGAGAAGGAAAGACTCAAAGGCTGCTAAAAATATGCAGAAGATGGACACCTGGTTACTCATTTGTAGCAGTTTAATTCTTTTGGCTCACTTGGTGGTGTCAATGATCTGGAGGTTGTTGACTTTACAATATAAAAGTAGTCTGCTTCAGATGAGTGAAACAAAGTACTTTTGGTAATCTATGATTTTAAATCATGGGCTCCTTACTACAAAATATTACTAATTGTACTAGAGAGTTTCTGGGTGACGCGTGCAATTTTAGGTCAAAATTTTCGAAACTCTTTGTCTAACACTACCGCAGATACTGGTTTACACGAAACACTGGAACACTGTTAACTCCCGTGCACATGCACTCACTTCATTACCGACGTTTTAAGCACTTTCACTAACTTGAAACGACTGGTGCATCAATACTTTTCTGCTCTTTTCTTGTATTTCAATGTAATTCTATTTTTGTTTACCACCTACTTGTACACTGTTGCAGTGTAGCAACTCGAAATAATACACTTCAGAACAACCTTTCACGTTGAATGTTTCTTGTGTCCGACACACTGAGAGAACTAGAGGTGCCATTTCGCTTTCAAAACACAAGTTTGTCTGTTTGATCTTCAATATTTTTGGCTGATACTAACTCCTATAACGTCAATATGGTAAACATGGTGATTTTAGACTGATACTTCTTAAAGTAACAGAATACAACTGCTGTATTTTGCAATTCACAAATGACTAAAATATTTGTAGCAACAGATTTAACCCTTACAATTTTCTAGCAGACGAGGCAAGGAAAAGATAATGTGGCTTCAGGCAAAAACAATCCTTACTAACTCGTACTTTGAAATTTCAATT
Organism: Heterobilharzia americana; assembly: GCA_944470555.2. Taxonomy (NCBI): domain Eukaryota; kingdom Metazoa; phylum Platyhelminthes; class Trematoda; order Strigeidida; family Schistosomatidae; genus Heterobilharzia; species Heterobilharzia americana. Next base: position 82,036,846 of record OX104129.1, read on the forward strand.
TTTACGTTCAGCTAATGGGTTTTGATTTCAAACTCCGCACCAAGGTTAAGGAAGCCAAGTAGTATTACTAGTCCTCATGAAATAGATGTGGCTATTAACTTAGTGCTCAAATTTGTGTGTGCTTTCTAAGAGGCACATCCTTATAACGTAGGATTTCACTGTGACCGGATTTAGAAACCTCTAAAAACATAGGTGACAATATAAATCAAATAAAAATAAAATATCGCATTTCCCTACGTTCTGTAGTTTTTTAATGCAGGTACGGCTTTCAGTAGGTTGAAATGTAAAGCGAATGGACCGCTTGGGAAGCTCCATACTGAATTTCGTTTTGCTTAGCAGAAAGAATACGAATGTATTTTCCTTTTCTAAAAGTATAAAAATACTAAGTGTATATTGGCACCTTAATAGTGACTATCATCTTTTCTATGTATAGAAGGATTTCGGACAAAACTGAAGGACAGAATTCAGAATGCATTGAATTTATCTCACTGAGGAAGTAAGTTGAATCGGGAAAGGGTACTATTCTATGATCTAATGTAAAATGCAAACAAACAAAGGCACATCAAGTAAAAGCAGAATTTCTAATTACATTAGCCACTCAAATAACTAAAATCAAATGCAAATATGAAAATTTCGACCTACTTTTTCAATGTCAAAGTTATCAATACTGTCATACATCTCATCTAAGGCTTTTCTGTGGTTTTGCCAAAGCAAGGTACTTCCGATATGATCATATTCGTTTTTCTCTAAATTCTCTAGTAATGCATCCAAAAGTTTTCGGAAGCGTGCTGTTTGGTTGCAACTAGCCTGAACTATATAACTTAATAAAAACATCAACACGCACAAACCTTGCTTAAGCACCTCTCTTAAAAGTTCGATTAGAAAGAGCTGCAGCCTACCGGCCAATCGATGAAAATGTTCTGATATCAGAAGCTCCATTATCTACCCGATTAAGTTAATATCAAACGAATACCTTGCAGATGTAGTCAAATCTCCGTATATCTCTTAAGGCAGCTTTAGTGTCTAGCTTCAGTAAAGCTTCACTGATTGTCGTTGTTGTTGCTATCTACGGTTATTGTTAGTCATATCTATTGATCACAAACCTCACGAGTAGCACCCGCCTGAAGATGTATATGTGGCTGGTAAAAAACAGCTCTCAGATAATCACTAGCGTAAGGTGTTGTCTCCATTTCATCTTTAAGTGTCTGGCGACACAACCTAAATTTATATATTACCACAGAACACAATCAAACCGCTTGACAACGTTTTCATTGATGGTTTCAAACATCCTGAGCCTGTATATTTTAGCATTTTCCCACATGCTACCACTTTCATTCGTTTTTAACCATTGATCCCCAGGATACCTCCAGTCTGGGCTGAGAAATGGCATTACGGACCAACAAAGGGCAGTGGATAATATGTGACAACCAGGTGCCGGTACTTCTTGCTCTAGCCTTTGTGCTTTGTTGCAGATGGGCGAGTAGAAAGGTCTTCTTAAGTTTGATAGTGGCAATCCAGTCAGCTAGCACAAGAATCTGGAAGGGAAAAGAAAAGATGATAATCGTGAACAGAGGACTCACCAACCTTAAGGGATATACTTACGTTGATGAATAAAACGGAATCAAGTAAGTTATTAATTTTCAACAATAAGATAGGGGGAGCAAGAAATCAAGACTGGAGTGAGGTTGTGTAGATGTCACAACAACAAAAGAAAAACAGCTGATCGGAGACCTTCAGTGTTTCACATACAAGGTCAGCTCCTCAGTCGTACAATGTTACAACGTAATGAGTAACTTCAAACTGCTTGGTGTAGAAAGAGTGAATGATAGTTCCTTGAGTAATACATCTGAGTTGCGGAAAAAATATTTTCAATTAAAACAAACCTCTTCTCAGTTCCAAGAAAGCTGAAAAGATGGAGAAAATTATTATTGTTGAACAGCTCTTTTCTGCTATCCAAGGTCAGTGGAATCATAGGCCTCTTATACGTAACTCATCTTAACCAAAAGGTTCTAAGTGGGATCTAGTAAGCCTTCATCTATGTCTAGATTTTTTCACGTGAATACCAACCAGTCATACTGACATCATTCTACCGGTAATTCAGAGTGATATACTCAGAAATATAACTGGCTTAATCCGATTTAATTTTTCTAACCCGCAGAGAAAGTTTTGGTTTGAAGGAATACATGTTTACTTATTCTATCATCTGCCATTTTCTGTTGGGTTCTATAAGTTCGTCCTACTTTCGATCTTGCTAATTAGGGGAGTGGGAGTCGGGGGAAAACTGAGTCCTCCGGCCTCTGTGTTTTTGGATGATAAGCAGTGAGCTTCCAGACTTTGATCTGAAAAGATGAAGTCTGTTTCACCGCAGGTACTACGTTAACGTAATATTTGATGATAACTTTCTTTTGTGGTGAGGAAAGGAAAACTTGATGCGTGATGGACCCGGTAGTACTAAACATATGGTATATGTGGTAAAAACATGAAACGGGAGGACGGATGAGGAGCAGATACAAGGAAATTATCATCGTCCTCACAAGGCACCTTTGACTTTTTGCATAGTATCCCTTAGTCATGCTCCAAAGTAAGCTATCTTGTGACCAACAGAAGGCTGCTACCCTATTATGCATTAGATGACTTGTATGAGCTTGGGTGTGCGGATAATAGGCTGCGGAAGGAGAAGAAAGCTCCTGAGATTTCCAAGGACGAGGGACCATAAGGCCTAAAGTGGTTGGTTCATGGTACATATAGTGTGGCAGACAGGTGGCCGTGAGTGCCTGCTCGATAGTATGTTTTGAGTCTATGCCATATGTTTACTTCTAGAGAAGGTTTTCAAGGAACGACACTGTCTATGGGGTACCAGATGACACTTGTAATGGCTTTCCTTGTCGTTTAGTACCATCGCAGGTTTGAATGCCTCAACGTCAGTTTACTCTCTCGGTCAAGGATGGTTCCCTTAAGTCCCCACGAGTCAAACGAGCAATGAACTCATCTTTAAAGTCAAGGGGAAAACATGGCATAAAAGGAGGCTTTCCGGAACAGGGTCAGATCGCAATGCATAACTATACACTTAAGGAACCGCTGCAGCATCCAGGTGACGGGGACAGGAAGTCATTTCAGATAACCCTTACCCAGAAGCTTGAGGCAAGCCCCAAACCTTAAATCAATTCATAGTGGAGAGAAAATCTTCCGACCAGGGAGCCTACGTTGTGGCGGGTCCAAAAAGAGAACCTTTCCGGGGTGAGGACTGACGAAAATCTTAACTCCACCCTTGACACAACCAAGCTTTCAGCCACTTAACCAAAGTTAACGACTGTCTGTACAACTTTCAAAAGTACTCACTGCGAAAGCGTTGTATGGAATATAGATAACCCCAGCCATGGCCCTCGAAAACTAGGATGCGATTAAATCCGGCATCCTGATCTGAAGCGGCGTGTGAGTGCTTCTTGTGACCCACTATGTAACCTATCTCGACACTCCTTAGAAAGACATACTGTCACGGGGTGAAACGGGCTATCCTGTTGCTTACCTTAGAATTGGACAGGCCGAACCCGAAGTGCCATCTACCTATAGCACTTCTGGCGGTGATGCCGAAAGTAACGGAGAGTCTGGCAGGTGACCATGTCTCAGAATATTTTAAAAAGAGAGGAATACTAAGTGATGCTCAACACGGTTTCTGAAAGTGTAGGCCCTCCGACTCAAACCTCCTGGCAGCCAGTGTTTACTGGACGGCATGCTGGGACCTATAAGTCCTCGTTCTTAGGATCTTTCTCAGACTTCCAAAGTATTCCTACATGCCATTCTCAAAAACAAAATATCGAGGTTGGTCATCAAAGGTCAAGTTTTCTTCTTCTTCTGGCTGCATGACCATTCAGACGGTAGAGTAAGTAAGTAAGCAGGGTTCGCTCAACGTGTAGGACCTCATCATCTGGTGTATCAGGAGTGATTTCGGGCCCATCGCTGTTCCTTCTTGTGAATCAACTCACGATGAGTCCAGTTCCGCGAATCCGTATTACGCCACCAACGTCAATTTGTGTAAAACGTTTACGTCCGGCGCAGGACTTCGCGCGCAGGCAAACAGGAAGCTTCTCCCCGGGACCTTTTCGGAAGTTCTAAAAGACCTACATACAACCCCACCTATAGTAACTCAACGTCACTGCACCCTCATGCCAAGAAAGAAGCCCCAGCCCTCCAGAAAAAGCCAAGAGGTGAGCGACGAATAGCTTTGTGGGAGTGTGACAAAATCCGTAGGAGGACGGGCCAAGGATCTATGGCTTTGTACTCCCGGCTATCGCCGGTCACGTGGAGACTCTCAGCATCTGACGACAGGCGAAATCAATGGTGCAAGCATGGGAAACTGATTTCTTTCTGGCCTGTCGCGCCTACTTACTGGGGCTTGGTTCCTGGTGTTCGCTTTACTCCCTCAGAGAGCAAGGAGATCTCTTCTTGTTTCCAGTGAGATGAATGGTAAGCGGGTTAGCGATTTGTAGATTAAGATGGTTGGAAGGTCTGTGTTTACCGGTAAGGTTGGGGGGTATTTCGCTGCTCCCGCCCGTAAAGGTGTCTGAACAAACGTGGCGAAATAATGGGAAGGAACACGTGGGACGTACTCGAAAGGCAAAATTAGCTGGTAAGTATTCAGTTACCAAAGAAGAGTTAGCAGATAGCGGAGGTCTATCAAAAAGAGAGAGATGGTGGGTGGCAAATAATAATGAAGCGGTGGCGAGCCGGTGATGTCAATAATGCCCTAAGCATACCTGTAGTAGGCCGTAAGAAATGATGTATTTATCTAACCGTCCTGTGAATTCATCTACCGAGAGGGCTATGATCACATTCCACGGTAGGACACTCCACAGAACACATAATCCTAGGGAGGACAGGTTAAACCCAAACCTTGTGTCAGTCTTGTGATGCATTATCCCTATGGGGCTCCCTTGTGATGACCACCTTGTCTCAGGTAACCTTGGGTTTCTTCGTGACCGGCATGGCGGGTGATGATCATATAAGCCGCAACAAAATCCCATCTCCTCCTGCGACAGCCCAAGGTGAATAGACTTAAGTGTCTCGGTCACTCAGAGTATGCCCTCCCCCTTGGTCCCATGACTGATTTTATTGCAAGTCTTTGTCCACTCAAGGAGGCTGAAGTCTCCCCTAAGCATCGGAGGTGCCATCGTGTTATGAAATCTGCAAATGCGAGAGTACTTAGTGTCCGAAAACCATGACAAATAGTTCGGAGGTGAGGGCGCCAAGCTGTCTGTAGCGAAAATGTAAGATGAAGTTTCCCACGGCTGCCATCTCTAGATTGTTACACCCGATGCTCAGGGTATCCTAGGAGTTGAGCCCTAAATCTTTCCCGTGGATAGTTTGATGATAACGCGGTTACTCAACTCGTACTGAAGTTCACCCATCCTTGGTTTGTAGGTACTGATGTGCCTCACTGAGCACTGCTCCGTGTTGAAGCCAAACCACCTTCCCAGCGACCAGAGATTTAGCAGCTGCAGGTCATTTTAGAGTTCTTTAAAGTCGGTCTCTTCGTCTATTGCCCTCCACATTTTGTCTCATAAGCGAAGGGCAAGATGGATGTTGGGACTTCGTGTGACAGATCTTCGACGAACAGGAGGTACAGCAGTGGCCCCACGGTCGCTCCTCAGGGAACCGACACCGGTGGTCTGCCCTTCGGCCATATTCTGCTTACTTCAGGCTTCGAGTTGCGAACTCGGAAACTCAAACATCTCCAGGCTGGTCATTACATCCCCACTGAACCCCGTGATAAGATTAGCCCCTCCTCGGGTCGACCCCCTTCGGCGTGAAACGATATAGATTTCTGCGGTTACTTCGTAGCTCCCTTCCAGGTTTGCTTCTAACCTAAACCTGTCGCTACGGCCTGCTTTGTTGCAACGCCTGGGAATTCTCTTGTTCTTCAAGAAGTCGGACTCCCCGCATGACGAACGCCACTTGAACCAAGCCCGTTTTCCTGTCCGAAGTGACCTCTGTGCCCTACGCTGTATCCACGAGGCGGTCGGTATGTTACTTGCGGCGCATCGTGGCCGATGATCCCAGGGATTATTTCATTCTCCTGCTTTCAGTGACCTCTCCTTTCTTTCCCCGTTTGCAGAAACAGCTGCAAGTAGACATTTGATGTTCAAATTCAGTCTGAACGTGATTACTTTATAGGAATAACACCTGCTCATTGACGCCACTAATTATTGGACTACTCCCACTCTTTCGCAAATCCTGGACCATCTTCAAGATTAACTCGCCTACTCGTCATGATTTTTCCTACGACGAACCGTCTGACCATTCCCAACAGTATTAGCAGCGGAGGCATTCTGAACAGATGATTAAACCAGAGACCAATTAAAATATTGGCTCAGGACGTCACTTACCTGCAGTGGCTCCACACTAGACATTTTCAAGTACTCTGTACCAAGAGAACTTTTCACATGGAACTTACTACGCATCAAATACACTTCTCGAATGATGCCGCCTATGCTAATACAAAAGATGCTCGAAGTCTCTGGACCATCGGCCGTCTCAACACCTCCTTTCATCCAATACAACAAGTATTCCCAGCAGAATTAATTTATATTGCCTTTAAACGTAACATGGTGACCTGGAGATGCATTGACATAGCCATACACGTTGGTCATTTAACTGCGGATACTTGATTGATACTCCAGATTGTATAAATAGGTCCTTCGTGGTCAGAAAAGCTGAAAACTGAAGATCATTCTGAGTAATAAACTGTTATATTACTAATCAGCAAACTATGCGAATGGACTAACAACGCCGGTTGGTTATAACACAAACTCTGAACACTGCGCGCTTTTAATATTGAGATGGGAGATGGAAATCCATATCCGTCTCATCAATTTCAGTAAATTTCAATAAGATTATGCACACTAATGACTTGCTATGTAAATTATTCAATACCAGATACCAGTTCCTAAACCTTCAAAAGTTATGAATTTGACGGTGCTTGTAAACTGGTATCCCTCATGTTAAACCTGTCAAATGAAGACAATACTTATTATTATCTGAACTTTAACACTCTATGTAAGTTGTAAAGTAATATTTCCTTGTTTATTTCATAACTAGCAGGACCTTCGGCAGTTTTTTTAAATTGAGTTTAATGACATTCCATCAGTACCACTCAGAGCTCAGGTCTTGTAGATACTTTGAGGTATATTAAGGTGATGAAGCCTGTAAACTGGCTTCGCTCATGTTAAAATCTTTTTTTAACGCGAGAATAAAACATTTATTTATTTATTTATTGTGAAATGAGTCCGGTCCACAGGCCGTGGTACAGCTACGAGGTGACTTATCGCATTTTCGTGGTTGGCCTCGCTGCAGCAAAGGAAGGTGTTGGGTATATATTGTGGCAGAATCTCTTTGGTAATCACAGAGAAAGTTATCACCACATCACGAGAAGGGCGGGGAGGCGTCTGGATATATACGTTCTCGATGAGAAGATGGTCGTTCGTCAGAACGTAGTTCAGGTGCGTTGTACTTCCGTTAGGCCACCAAAGTCTAGTACTGCTCGTCTTCTCTGAGGGACCAACGGATTTAATTGATCTCCTCAGCTTTTGACCGAACGATATGGTCTCCCTCCTCAATCTCGAAGGAGATGGATGGGGTGTTGAAATCGCTGTCGACGCTTATGGAGCCACAACCTGCGTAGGCAGTCACCAAGATTGTTTTGATGTTCATTTCGTTCCGGTCTGGGTAGCTGGTGGGGTCCTCAAGAGGGTAACCGATACGGCGAAGAGTAGGATAACAGCGCGAGAGTTCTGTGAATTGGATGGGAACCACACCTCTGACCACCACTGCCTTTAAAAGGAAGCTCACGTAGAGAACCGCTCCGCCTCCCGCCCTGGGCCTCAAGTTCCGGCAGAAGAGATGATATTCGTCTCCCTGCCAGAAATATCCGGGAAGGTTTGGGATTCTGTTACAAGTATGGCGTTAGTGTGCAGGCGTTCGTGGAGTTTCTACATCTCTCCTACTTTCTTCTTGGTCCCTTGACGTTTCTGTGCATGCACGTCGGGGTGTGTCCGATGGGAGCAAAGGACTCTGCAAATTTCGGTGAGTAAAGCACTCATGTGACTGGGTTTAGGATCAACGGTTTCTGCAGAACCGACATTTTTCTATGTATTGGCAATTCACTTTTAGTTTTCTGGGTGACTGTGGGGATAGAAGCTTCGGCACTCGAAGAATTCGGTTCACTCACTTGTGTCTGAGTGACAACCGTCGACTCCAGTGGTATTGGTGGTCCTTCCCTCTTTTCTTGCATGGTTGGTCTTGGATTACCTTCACTTATGGGCAGTGAGCTAGAACGTGCATCAGTAAGATATACGTAGAACCCAGGGGACCGTGGTTCACTAATTCTGTGACACAAGGGTTAAAGGTTGAAGCCCCCTATGTGGCCTTTCACACTATGTCGCCTGTGTAGAAAGTCCGTTGGGGAGGCATTTGAGCCAAATTAAAAGGCGAGTAGTCGAGGAGTGGGAACGGACCTTGGGTACAATGGCCTTGGTGGTCTCCTGCCTCTGCTGTCCACCATATCGTCGAGGGCAACCTAATTCGAAGGTCATCGCCACCGCTGGACGTCGTGGGGGTGCCGATCTTTGACAGGTGGACAGCTTAGCTGTCCCGGGACTTCATACACAAGGTAAGCGGTGTTTCCGTTCGGATTTCCACTGGGGACCTTCTCTACTCCTCTTTCATTTGCAATGATTCGTCAGGCTTAGCAGGGGTTTCACAGATGTCGAGTGTCCATTTGGCGCGGGAGAAGAAGGGAATCTTTGGCTTCTTTTGTCCTGTTCAAAGGTACTTCTTAGGTTGTCAGTTTGCTTCGGAGTACACGGTCACCTGGCGGGATGATACATAGTGTGGCAGGGAGGGGGGAAGAAACCCGGTGTCCAACGGCAATTGATGCAAGTTTGACTGTCAAACTCCTCTATCAAGACCAGTAATGGGTCTGTCGGTATTTCGGAGTCGAACGAAATGATTGGCCAGACCCTTCTTTCACTTGCATGCCATAAAGGTGACCCTCCCAATTTCCTGATGGAGTTTTTATACGGTTTATGCTTGTTTCCCATCCGCAATGTCTAAGAAGTTTAGGCTGTTTCTACAGGGTCCGGATCATGGTATCTTTTCACAAGCCGGATCGGGGATACGGAAGTCCCACCCAAACGGGTTTCGTGGGCTGTGGTGTTCACATATCCACAGACTTGGCTTTGTTTTCGGATTCCTTCGTGTTATGGCATGGTGTCTACCTCGGTATGTTTGAGAAGGTTGATAACTTTTGTATGGTGAGGCGTATATCTCCAAGGCCCATCGTGTAAAGCCTATGGCGCATTCTGGACAATGGGCAGATGCACCAGAACCACTGGCATGGTTGTTTCTCCGTGAATTTGTAGTAGCAGTGGCAATGTATCCATCGGCCAGACAAAATTTATGTGAATGCATCGTCAGCAACCAAGGCGACCTCAGTGAACATGTTGAATTCGCCAGATATCATGGTGCAACTAAGATTCACGTGATGCCGAGTAACTCTGCAGTCGACTGCCTGACGACGAACATCTCAGCGCCCGCCAAGCGATTACCGATTCGTGGAAGTAGGTTCAACTCCATCAGAAGTGAGATTCAATCCTCAGACGAATGAACGTCACAGTGTCATTACTGTGGCACGTAAGAGCATCACGGCAAAAGGGGAGGGAAAAAGATATCAAAATATACGTTCAACAGAAACAGAAAAGCTCGAGAATACACACCGGGAAAAAGGCTAAATAACAAAGAAAATAGAATTCAAGATACATAAGTAAAAATCGATATCACTCGAATTTTAAAAAAACGGTGATCATGCCAAAAATAATAAAAATGACAACGTTGACTGGTGCACGTTCGATATAGGTGACAATGATGATAGGATTCAGGAAAGCGGAATGAAAGCGGATATTCCAGTGATAAAAGTGGGTTAAAAGCTCAGAAAAATAAACGATGAGTTATAGTGAAGGAAGAGGTAAGCTGATGAAGGAAGTCTAGGAAAGCGTGGTGAGTACATGAAGGGGTGGAGGACAAGAAAGGGCTGGGAAAAAGTGTCAATGACGAAGTCGTTGATTAAGTATTCCCTGGCCGAGGGAGAGATGGGTGTACAAACGTTTCCTGGACACAAATACCAGGACTATTAAATCAAATTCCCACAAATTCTTCTATGCACAAAAGACGAGTTCAAACACCCTTCGGGCGCGCTTTGAAAAAGGACAGTGGAGTTTGAGAAACTTAGATTGGTTTGTTATATTCACTGTGTTGTGGTTCACAACTCCCCGAACAAACGTTTGTCTTCACTTCATTCAGTCTAATGATAGTTTCGAAAGATGTCCGAGGGGTTTGTTGCTGGAATGTAAGCTGCTCGGCTTAGGTGATGGGTTTCGAGCTTTGCTCTTAATGAACTCACTGCTCCTGCGATCCTAGCCAGCCGTCCGGTTATTATGTGGTGCTGCTCGGTAGTCCTTTTGGTAGAGATTAGTACTTCTGCCCATGTCGTAGGTCCAAAGGTGAGTACCGAATAGGCTGAGAGCTAGTGAATCAGAACTCTGATCGCCTTACAGTTAAGATCGCCACACAGACCCAATTCAATCAAGAGAAGTCGTATGGTCCAAAAAAGACACCCAGAGTTAGCAGTAAGGGAAGTCGCAAAATCATAGGTTGTTCTCAGGTAATAATCAACTTCAATATTTCGTACGCAAATGAAGGTAGGAATGAAATCACCACGATCATGGACTGCCTCTCCGTTAGTACGCTTTGGAGCAGACCCCCTTAGTGATGAATTTGAAGCCCACACCTGATAGGCACCGGAAAAAGGGTTCGAAGAAATGAAGACAGGTCAGATCAGTTAGAAGTGAAACTCCAGGTAACGGTCGCAAGCCCAGAAAAGTAACTAATATTCAGCCCGGCAGGAAGCCGAACCATTAGTTGATCATTTCCCCTCGTGCTCAAGTGTGGAACGATCTGAAAAAATAAGACCCCGGTCCCACCACCTGCAAGTCACAGCGGAGGCCATCTGCATTTCATCATCAGCCTCGGTAAATCCCTGAGGTCACTATCATGGCTGGTATCTCAGGTCATGCAAGTCACTCCCAAGAGGGCAATCAGAGACTTGAGTCTGAATTCAAAGGGAGGACTGAGTCCCAAAAGTTAGACCGTGGCCTTAACCTTGGATCCGTCATACCCTTTAGTGTCCAGGAGAGTGGCCCCTCCCCACTGACTGATCATGAAGAGCATGATCTTGATAAGTGGAAGGATGTATGTAGACTTCTAGGGACCTCGCCCTATGGTCCGAATCTTCAATGCCTAGCACGTAGCGAGCCGTGCCCCAAAGGCTCTCCTAGACCTTTGAGAGTGTCCCGCGATAGTGCTGGCTAGTCCGAACACATCCTCCTGAAGGGTCATCGGTTGGTGAAGCAAAAACTGTCTGACGTTAGGATTAAGCCTGACAGACCCTGGTCAGTAAGGGAACTTCCTAGCAATGGTAAGAAAATCCGCTCTCAAGATCTATGCCATCCGGTAATCATGCATGGGGTTCCCGGATGTTCAGGCACTGATGCTGCTGAATATATACACGACAGAAATCAATGGAGATATATGGCCAACAAACTCCAAATCGACGTGAGGTTCGAAAAAATTAACAGCCTCTCAAGGCCGGCTCACCTCTCGACCATTTGTGCTCCCAGGCTTCTCCAAGTAACCCTTGACTCTCCGGACATGCTCGGAACTACCCTGGAGTCCTGGCATAATTGGTCTGATGCATTCTCTACAGAAATTAGGATAGGCGAGTGCAAACCCAGGGGCAAACCCAGAGATGGAAGCAATTCAAGTGCCCACCGTTGGCCAATCCACATCTAACGACTGTATGGTTGGACGATGAGCAAGAGTCCTTGTAGAATTTGTCCTAGATCAAGGAATTCTGAACTAGTTCCCGATCAAGAGATTGATGTATCCACTAGCTCCTGGTCCCTCTCCCTTACCAAGGAACTCGCCGTGGTCGCCCATCTAAATGCTGGCAACACACTGTTAACTCAACCTGATTCTGGGACCTCCGGCCTTCATATTCTCATTCACTGTACCTATAGTAATAGGCATGGCCCACGCTCCAAGATGCCCGGGTTAAGGTCGTTAGTTGGTGAGCATAGCCCTGGCATAATTGCTTTCTGTGAAACTTGGCTTAAAGTGAACGCAAAAGATGAGGGAGTCTGTTTGGGGCAGATCGGCATAATCCGGAAGGATAGGCCGGAGGGCCCAGAAGGTGGCGTTGCTCCTTACCTTTGTCCTCCCTCGAAAGTCCACGAGATTCAATCCCATAGAATTGGCACTAGAGATGCTCTCTGGAGTAGCATTAGGTGCTGCGGAGGTCCTTGTTTGGTTGGAATCTTATACCGACCTCCTGGGGCTTCTACCACATTGACTGTTTCAACATCCATTTTCATCCAATACAACAAGTATTCCCAGCAGAATTAATTTATATTGCCTTTAAACGTAACATGGTGACCTGGAGATGCATTGACATAGCCATACACGTTGGTCATTTAACTGCGGATACTTGATTGATACTCCAGATTGTATAAATAGGTCCTTCGTGGTCAGAAAAGCTGAAAACTGAAGATCATTCTGAGTAATAAACTGTTATATTACTAATCAGCAAACTATGCGAATGGACTAACAACGCCGGTTGGTTATAACACAAACTCTGAACACTGCGCGCTTTTAATATTGAGATGGGAGATGGAAATCCATATCCGTCTCATCAATTTCAGTAAATTTCAATAAGATTATGCACACTAATGACTTGCTATGTAAATTATTCAATACCAGATACCAGTTCCTAAACCTTCAAAAGTTATGAATTTGACGGTGCTTGTAAACTGGTATCCCTCATGTTAAACCTGTCAAATGAAGACAATACTTATTATTATCTGAACTTTAACACTCTATGTAAGTTGTAAAGTAATATTTCCTTGTTTATTTCATAACTAGCAGGACCTTCGGCAGTTTTTTTAAATTGAGTTTAATGACATTCCATCAGTACCACTCAGAGCTCAGGTCTTGTAGATACTTTGAGGTATATTAAGGTGATGAAGCCTGTAAACTGGCTTCGCTCGTGTTAAAATCTTTTTTTAACGCGAGAATAAAACATTTATTTATTTATTTATTAAATAGAATGTTAATGCAGTCCGTCTGAGGAGCTCCAGAACAGATCTTTCCACAGGTCCTTATCATGGGACATTTTACCCTTCCTCAACTCTTTACCAGTGAAAGCTCATCCGGTTCTTCAAAAGACTGTAGGGAATTATTGCCGAAAAATTCTTTGATTCAACATGCCTGTCAGTGTACTCGTCGGTGGGCAGACGGCAAGGCATCCTGACTGGATTATACCTTCACAAATCAGTTCGTTGTGGTAACAAACCTAAATGTTCTCAGTCCTCTTGGGTTAAGTGACCATGCGTTTATTTCCTTGAATATTTCGATATCTAAGCCCCTCGCTCCCTGTAGGTTGTAGTGAGTTTTTCGTGAACTGAGAAATTTTCCTGCTTTCTTTCAGAGACAGTAGAGTTTTTATGTGAACATCGAGGTTCCGGTACACATCCTCAAGGATTAGCTTCCTATATGGACTATGTATGTACGCTCTCTCTCCAGCAACTCGCATCATAGACAAATTAATGTGATGGCCATTGGTTCACCAATTGGCCCTATTTTGGTGGATATATTTCCCACCAAATTGGAGAATGCAGCATTAAAATGTGTCAACAATGAGATGAATGTGTATCACAGTCATATCGGTGACATATTCACTATCCTGGATCAGAAGGTGGATGCAAACGAAGTACCAAGAAAGTTTAATGAGGTACGTCCTTCACTCGCTTTCACTTGTGAGGAAGAAAGTGCAAGTAACCTACACTTAAAGCAATAAATATTTTACTCTCACATTGTGATTTGGACGTGAGAGAGGCCAGTTTATGGGCATCATCGCACTCATATGTGTTGAAAAATCTACGGGATTTCAGGTGTTATGAATGGTGCAGAAGCTGGTTCGCCAAACTCTATGAAAACCCTCAAAACATTCTGCTAGCTATGAAACGAACAGGAAAGTATCGCTTCTCTGCATATACAGATTGCTGAAGTTTAGATGGTTCTCAGTTATTTCTTCACTGCAGATGACACCAAGGTAGAGCAAAGTTCCAAATTCCCTTCCTAGGAAGTTGATAGGTTTGAATCGTCTCGATAGCGTCACGTTACGCCAGAAAAACATCTACTGTACCATAAATTCTTATGCTTATGGCTTCAGAAGCCAAAAGAACCCACACTGACGGCTTCATGAATCAGCAAGTGTCCACATGGTGTCTTGTTAAGCAGAAGAAAAGACGGTTGACCTAGCAGATGTGTTCACAGGAAGGCTGCATCTATAAGTCAGTACACACATTCTCTCAGTCACGTACTCATTAAGTACAACGCGAACCTGGTTATACGCCTTACTAGCAGAGGGAGGAGAATATATCCGAAATTCGTCGGCCGAAATGGGCTGCCCTGATAGTTTCATAAAAATGCGCGCGGACAAAGTGAGGAACAGCAAACCTGGAGTTATTGCAGCGCAAACGAAACCGTCGTTCAAGAAGTTGCAATCTAATGGAGATGTCGCCACATAAGTTTTATATCGCAGACTCACTGTGGTAACTAGGAGGACTTTCTACGTCGTGCAACTCTGCCCACCATTTTCTAGTTAGCCAATTGTTGATGCTCGGAAAAAAGATAAAGTATCTGGCGTCTCCATTTCTGTGTGCACTTGCAAGTCTGGCTGGTCCTGTGGAGAAAGTTATGTGGAGCATACTACTAGAAAACTTAGTAGACGTGCTGCTTAGCGCCTACCTTCATGATTGGGAAAGTAATGGATAAAATCCATCGGAAGTTCCGCCTCATCTCCCCTGGTTGATGGCTGTCACTTGGCAGATAAGGTCAAGGTTTTCACGATTGTTCACTGCATACCACCTCGTGTTTCAAACGTTCAAGTTCAAGCTTCGTGTTGTAGACTTTGTGAATGGCGTTTCATATGATTCTACTTCTGTCTCACTGGAGTTCTTTCCGCACATAGGATGGTCACTATTATCATCCCGGTTCCAACACATCTGAAGGGATAGAGATATTCTATCATTAATTAAGATGGTCCCAAGGCAGTATTGCTTTATCCGTCTGAAGATGCAGTATAGCTTCTCGGTTGCGGCCCATCCGAACTGCAGAACTCAAGACGTGAGTCTAACCTCCTTTTAAAAGCATCAGGTGGTGGGGCTGTAGGAGCTGCTGGAGGAGGCGTGTTCTTCAGCTCACGACCCTCAACTTCAAACGAGTTGGCACGGATCTTTGTACGTGCTCTCTCATTCCTAATTCTTAGCGCTTGACCCTTCAGTTCGCGTTTCCGATCGAATTTTTGAGGGGATTTGTTAGTGTGGAGAGAATTATGGGCTATGTGGTACAGCATGACAATATCCCTCCTGATCCTTCCTTATTGCACTGGATGCAGGCCTAGGCCGACTAAGAGATGTGGGTTTGGCTTGTGCCGTAGCTCAATTACTTTCTTTATAACCCTTGTGTGTACCCATTCTGGGATGGCTATATCCTTCTTCAAGCATGGGGATATCACATGCAAATTTCATTCTAGGTGGGGGTGAATGTACAGAGCATGCGCTGTGGTGAAAAGAGAAGGAGTCTGACCGCCTGAAGTTCGCGAGAGAAACTCCAAGACTCCGTAGGCCCTGTTGGCCCAGGAAGACGGTTGCCTGAAGCCCCTAGTGTGTCGCTCAGTGAAACTCCCAGATCGTGTTCCATATTTGGGTGACAAATATCTACTTCACTCAGAGAGTGAGAACTGGGACTGTTTTCATTATTTTCAACTCTCATTATCCGGCACTACTCCGAGTTGAGAGGAAGCAGGTTTCCTGCAGTCAAATTAAAGATTTTTGTGAGGTCCTCCTGGAGGACTGAAATACTAGTTGGCACCTGTATTTCCCCCAAAATATTCGGATCACCTGCATATACTAGTGAATGACAATTGAGGGCTCCTGGTGGGTCACTGATAAAGGCAAAAAAACAGTATTGAACCCAGAATAGAACCCTGAGGCATACCACTCAGCGCCGAAAACCAACTAGATGGAGAGGAGCCAACTCTGACTGCAACCTGGTGTAATCTCTAAGATAATTATGGTAACTTTCCGCGTACGCCCATAAGCTGAGGTTTCTTACGTAGGATATCATGATTATCCTGTCGAAGGCCTTAGAAAAGTCAACTGAACCAGTGTGGATGAGCTTTTTCCCCTCAACATAGGGGGTTCAGACATTCCAAGCCATCAACAAGTTGGTGCCACATGACCTCCCAGGTAAAGAACCATGTTGGCAATCATTTAGACTAACTTCTTAAGTAAGTGATCACGAAATGAGTTATTTATGACTCTCTCTATGACCTCCGCAACTGAAGAATTTAGGGAGAGCGGTCCGTATTAGGAGGAAAGTAGTTGGTTTCCACCTTTATATATTGGGATGACAGCCACCCGTTTCCAATCCTGCTTTCCAGAAGTGAGCATCTGAAGAGGTTAGCTGGTTTTGGCATATAGAGCTTCAGCACTTACTTTGAGTACCCTCGGATGAATCCCATCAATTCTTGGAGACTTATTGGGGTTCAAACCCTTCGATATCTCCATAATTATAGGGAGTTCAAACTCTATATGGTTTGGCCCTTCTGTGATACCGGTGTCCGGCAGATGCGCGATGCTACCTCCCACATGGCAGAAGTTGTTCGGGAATTCACGAATGTCAGCAAGTTTGCCACCTTGGAGCTAGAACGGAGAAATTCCAGATTACCGTGTTTCTGTAAACTAAGAGTAATGTTACCCTTAAATTCCATCATTGAGTACAGTATCTCATGATTCCTCTGCAGCGTTCCTCAAACATGCATGCATGGTCACTTAACCCAAGAGGACTGAGAACATTTAGGTTTGTTACCACAACGAACTGATTTGTGAAGGTATAATCCAGTCAGGATGCCTTGCCGTCTGCCCACCGACGAGTACACTGACAGGCATGTTGAATCAAAGAATTTTTCGGCAATAATTCCCTACAGTCTTTTGAAGAACCGGATGAGCTTTCACTGGTAAAGAGTTGAGGAAGGGTAAAATGTCCCATGATAAGGACCTGTGGAAAGATCTGTTCTGGAGCTCCTCAGACGGACTGCATTAACATTCTATTTAATAAATAAATAAATAAATGTTTTATTCTCGCGTTAAAAAAAGATTTTAACACGAGCGAAGCCAGTTTACAGGCTTCATCACCTTAATATACCTCAAAGTATCTACAAGACCTGAGCTCTGAGTGGTACTGATGGAATGTCATTAAACTCAATTTAAAAAAACTGCCGAAGGTCCTGCTAGTTATGAAATAAACAAGGAAATATTACTTTACAACTTACATAGAGTGTTAAAGTTCAGATAATAATAAGTATTGTCTTCATTTGACAGGTTTAACATGAGGGATACCAGTTTACAAGCACCGTCAAATTCATAACTTTTGAAGGTTTAGGAACTGGTATCTGGTATTGAATAATTTACATAGCAAGTCATTAGTGTGCATAATCTTATTGAAATTTACTGAAATTGATGAGACGGATATGGATTTCCATCTCCCATCTCAATATTAAAAGCGCGCAGTGTTCAGAGTTTGTGTTATAACCAACCGGCGTTGTTAGTCCATTCGCATAGTTTGCTGATTAGTAATATAACAGTTTATTACTCAGAATGATCTTCAGTTTTCAGCTTTTCTGACCACGAAGGACCTATTTATACAATCTGGAGTATCAATCAAGTATCCGCAGTTAAATGACCAACGTGTATGGCTATGTCAATGCATCTCCAGGTCACCATGTTACGTTTAAAGGCAATATAAATTAATTCTGCTGGGAATACTTGTTGTATTGGATGAAAATGGATGTTGAAACAGTCAATGTGGTAGAAGCCCCAGGAGGTCGGTATAAGATTCCAACCAAACAAGGACCTCCGCAGCACCTAATGCTACTCCAGAGAGCATCTCTAGTGCCAATTCTATGGGATTGAATCTCGTGGACTTTCGAGGGAGGACAAAGGTAAGGAGCAACGCCACCTTCTGGGCCCTCCGGCCTATCCTTCCGGATTATGCCGATCTGCCCCAAACAGACTCCCTCATCTTTTGCGTTCACTTTAAGCCAAGTTTCACAGAAAGCAATTATGCCAGGGCTATGCTCACCAACTAACGACCTTAACCGGGCATCTTGGAGCGTGGGCCATGCCTATTACTATAGGTACAGTGAATGAGAATATGAAGGCCGGAGGTCCCAGAATCAGGTTGAGTTAACAGTGTGTTGCCAGCATTTAGATGGGCGACCACGGCGAGTTCCTTGGTAAGGGAGAGGGACCAGGAGCTAGTGGATACATCAATCTCTTGATCGGGAACTAGTTCAGAATTCCTTGATCTAGGACAAATTCTACAAGGACTCTTGCTCATCGTCCAACCATACAGTCGTTAGATGTGGATTGGCCAACGGTGGGCACTTGAATTGCTTCCATCTCTGGGTTTGCCCCCTGGGTTTGCACTCGCCTATCCTAATTTCTGTAGAGAATGCATCAGACCAATTATGCCAGGACTCCAGGGTAGTTCCGAGCATGTCCGGAGAGTCAAGGGTTACTTGGAGAAGCCTGGGAGCACAAATGGTCGAGAGGTGAGCCGGCCTTGAGAGGCTGTTAATTTTTTCGAACCTCACGTCGATTTGGAGTTTGTTGGCCATATATCTCCATTGATTTCTGTCGTGTATATATTCAGCAGCATCAGTGCCTGAACATCCGGGAACCCCATGCATGATTACCGGATGGCATAGATCTTGAGAGCGGATTTTCTTACCATTGCTAGGAAGTTCCCTTACTGACCAGGGTCTGTCAGGCTTAATCCTAACGTCAGACAGTTTTTGCTTCACCAACCGATGACCCTTCAGGAGGATGTGTTCGGACTAACCGGCATTATCGCCATGGTTATTTTTAATTTCGTTCATATTCGTCAACAAATATGTATGGTTTTCTATATATATGGATATATATATTTTGCTTTTGTGGAATTTCGGCGTGAATTCTTTATGTGTTTTATCAATGCTTTTCGGTTGATGTCACTTTTGTTTTTTACTTTTCTTCCTGTTGTTTCAATTTTTTTCATCAGCTCCAGTTTTGGATGATATCATGCTAGCTACCTCCTCCCATCCGCCTCCTTTGCCCGTCGCCGTTTTTTATGATGCGCCATATTACTATGGTGGAGATACTGATTCATTAATTTAGTGGAAGGGCAAAACATATGAATGATGACAGCCTATGTTGGCTTGCCTGCAGACAGATATCACTTGGTCATCATCACTTGGCCGATCAGTGTGTGCAGAGCCGGGAAAGATTTGCCACGGCAAATGGCCCCTGTGGGGGACCGGTAGTTGGGGTAGTTGGCAGCTGAAACAAAGAAAAAACCACTGACAGGTAGTAGATTGTCTGGTTCAAAGAAATACTACCACCAATTTTTTCGATTGAGTGATGCGTTGACAGTTGTGCCACAATCAGTTGCATGTTACTGCCTCGCCTTTCGACAGCTTCAAAAAGAGGTCATACTCCTGAAAAGTGACGGATGACTCTAGCACATCCAGCTGGGAAGTGGACAAGTTGAACACAACCAACTTATTTCGCATTCTTTTAGCACAGCCAGCCCCACATCAAATCTTTTATACTACTACCGCTATCTAGAACTCGACTCGACCTCGTACTTTCCTGTTGGATGTCTCACCCTCACTCACCATCGACAACATTACTACATCTACTCTCAACACTCCTTCTATAACGTTAACAGCCCCTCCTCCCTCTGACTATAATTTCACGCCATTTATTAAGGCTCTCCTCGGCGCTGTGCCTTCCCCATCTTCCATGAGTCTAAGTCCCTCATCTCCGTCCATTTTGCTTCATTTCAACCTCTTTTCTCTCACACCTTTGCACTTTTTCTACATTCTTTCGGCAACTAGTTCAGACTCTCCGGCTATACGATGTTTGAGGGACCCTTCCGCATCGCGGTACTTGGACAAGTCATTCAACCACCACGAACTTAACTTACACCCAACCGCCCGTCTGGTGTATCGGAGCTACAGTAGGCAGCTGGGTAGACCTAATTCACTGGAATCCATCGAAGACCTGGAATGGTCCCGTAAGACCTAAAACCAAGTGCCGAAAAGTCAGCCGGTTCACACAAGTTCGTAAAAAGATGCTGGATGGTGGACGCTGGAACCAAGCCCTAAGAAGGAAACACGAGAACCGAAAGACCACCTGAATCGCCTTGTCGCCATTAAGCTGCATGCGCTACAGGATATGATCATGGTGTGTCACACTGTCTATAATTCCCTTCGTCCTGACAGATTACTCTAAGCTTTAATCAGAAAAGCCACCCGTTAAGAGTGCATAATGAGAGAACATGTACAAGGATCCGTGCTAACTCGTTTGCAGTTACAGTTTGTAAACTGCTGAACTCCGTCACTTCAGAGGTTGTCATAGACATATACCCTGATACTTTTAAGGGGTGGTTAGATGCACGTCTGTAGCCTTATGGTACCGATGTGTTATACTCAACAACCTTCCCATCATCTACAGGTCAGGAGGATTAGTGCGATCTACTTGGACCAAATAAACTGATAATCAGTTACCTTTATCCTCTCAAGTTTCTCAGGAGCAGGAAGACAACCGCTACCATCCCTAACGAAGAATGTACTCCAGTAAGACAGAAGCAGAACTCAAGGAACCATAGTTCGCCAATCCTATCACACGAAGTTGGAAGTTCGAAATTTGACTATAGGCTTGATAGACTGGCACCATTGATGTTAGGCGGCAGAAATCATACATCTCACCAGAAGAATTGCCGGTGTCAACCCACCCACTGGGTTAACTAGGAACACAGGAGGTAGGTGGATCCACTTACTGCTTTGGAATCCGCCAAATGCCGAAGCCTTCTCCGCAAGATCTGCTTTCGAGCGCAAGGAAATCAACTGGTTTATACAAGCTCATAGAGTGGCTATCGGATCTTCGTATCTTCGGACACCAGAGGTAACGAAGTGCAGCTACACCTTCAGCAAGTGTGCAAACGTCAGGGTATCTACAGAGGAGGACCTAGGACTAAACTTTTCTGACTTTGGGTGCCACCGACAATTATAGAGGAATAGCGGCAAAGGTGAACGCCATCATACACTTGGATCGTCAGCCTCTAAATTATTCCTCATAGTATTTAAAACCCATGTCAGACCTAGAAGTGTTCAACGCGATAGCCTCCCCACCACAAAGGAGATACAAATACTCTCGGGAAGGTACAGAGAAGAGTGACAAGATCGGTGTTGGACTAACAGGCAAAACGCATGCACGACGCCTCCAGCAGTTCAGCTTGTTCACACTGAGCTATGGAGGGAAACGAGGTGATCTGATAACAGCATACAAGATCATTTACTAGGTGGACCGCCCATATAGGTCGACGTTATCGGTCTAAAACCGACAGTCCCATGGAAACCCCACTGGCATACCCCACCACAGGTCAAAGAAGAGGGCAGGATCTAACTCCTCCCCTATGGAACGCTCTGCAAAGGGAGTAGCCATAGCTACACTAGTCGACCCCTTCAAACCACTGCTTGATGGGTATGTGAACGTAAATGGCTTGCCACAAACATTTGTCGGCGGCAACCGACAATACGCTTTTTCACCCCTGTATCCTCTAACCCTACTATCCGCAATAAAATGCTTCCCTTCTCCATATTTTTACCAGCAGCACCTATCTTTTGTAAGTACTTTTCATCCCTCTTTTTCTCATTCCCACTCACCCCACGTCTAGCAGCTTTTAGTGACGCTTAATACTTACTTGCGTGTGCTTACAAAAACAGGAACTGAAAAACGTTAACTGATCTTGTCGGAAGCTCCTTCGTCCCCGGCAAAACAAACCAGGCCACAATTTGCTAGTGAAATACCTTCAAATGACAGTCACCACCAAAGCTACAGGCAGGAAAAGAGTAGGGACTTCTGCGACCATCTAAGTAGTACGACCGAACAAAAATGACTGAGCCCCAAGGAGTAGTGGTGTGTTTTCGCTCTTCTCCACCTGTCTAGACAAAATCCACACTTACGGATATCCGATAGGAGCTTCCAACTCCTCATTCAGCGTCTTGGCAACAGTTCTGCTTCAGAAAATATCACCGCCTACTTCATCACTATTATTACGCGCAAAAGGAAAACCGTGCGGTGGGTTTAGCTGCCTCGACCAACTGTTATAACTCAGACTGCTTGCTTCATCCGCAGCAAAACATGTCTCACTGACTTATACTCCCGGGCTCGGTAGTTTTTGGACTTCGATAGAGTCACAGGAACAGACAATCCAAGGTAAGGTCGAGAGTTTTCTGTTTACTTGCTTTGCATTCCAATTGCTGTACTCCTTTTATCGAACCTGTTACTGTCTTCGTCTGTTTATTGGAATGCGTAGTAAAAGTGTGCTGACCCCGAAAAAGGCAAGTATTAGAAATGCTTCGAGTACAGTCTCACCGCAGTCACTGACCACCTCATTTTCAAAAGCTACTAGGGCTGAAGCTGCGAGACGTCAAAACATGACGAGGAAAGCTACTGAGGATTCGAACGCACCGCCCAGGTTCACCTCAACCGAACGGTCACAGTCACGGCTTGCAGTACTCGAAGTTAGCCGTACAGCCAATCCTCCCGGCGCTGTAAACATCACTATACCCAGTCAAGTAAATCCACAGCCCCACGCTGCACCTGGCGCCCACCCTGACCCCCCAGTGAGAACCGGTGGGAGGAAAAGTCAGAGAGTAGGGTGGAAACATTTGAAAAAGCCACATGGACATGACACAGCCACCACACATGTGCTCTCACTGTCAACAAAAGGGATGCAGCCTTGGAGTGCAACAGCTGCAACAGTGTGGTGCACTGGCTATGGGTTAAAGAAGTACCACGTCAGTACTATAGCTTTATGACCAGCCACCGGCGCAAGTGGTTTTGGTACCTATGCCCACAGTGCCGTCTGGGATCGCACCTAGCTTCGGGCTTACTTAGAGTAACCGATAAATCTCCAGTAACCAAAAAGCGGGTATCCATCGGAGCTACTATCACAGAGGAGATTCACTGTCCAGAGGATTTCGGCAGCGGCCTATCGAGGGGCGTCAACCTTTGGGTTTCCAAGCCGAACAAAAAACTGCCTTCACCGATGACAACTGCATCTACCTCAAGCTTAAGAGCCACACCAGAGAAGACAACCAACGGACAACATAAGGAGTGGGTTAAGGCAGAGAAAAAGCTGAAATCATCCGTGAAAACGCACCTACAGGACCGGATAATGTTGGCACCACTGACCGGTCTAGCTCTGCCATTCTGTTAAACGTTACTCTCTGCAGTGATAGCCTTCCGGAGCACGAGGAAAAACTGACAGGCATCTGTAGAACTCCCTTTGCGTCTTGTCAGGTTTGGGCGCTCCCGAGGAAAAATTGTGTCGACCGCACGAAGGCACCCACTCACCGCAGGGAAGCCTCCGCGATGAGGATAACTCTGGGCTCAATCGGGGACGCTGAAAAGTTCCTCCTTCTGTCATACACCCTGGTCATCAACAGATCATCCGACATTACAGCTAGACCTGGCTGATCGTGAGTGTCATGAAAGACATTTGGATGAGCAGCTGGTTCACTAAAACCCACAACCATGCTCGTACATGGAATGTCTGAAATGGTGACCGGTACCCCAGGTGGTAAGTACACCTATGACGTCCGACAGTGGGAGTGGTTATCGGCTCGGATGGAGCTGAGTGAGGATACAGCTGCGGCAGTTAGCAGACTGCTACGCCCCTTGCATCTGACAACCATAACCCCACGTAGACCAGTGGCTGTTTTCTTCGAATCCCCGGAAGTACTCACCAGAGTGCTAGAGACGTGACACAAAGTCAAGAGCACCGCGAGCGGTGACGCTTGCTGCTGTGGAAGCAGACCGAGGACACTGAGACAACAACAGACAGCAGTCACTCCCTGTGCTCAGGCCACCGTAGACCTAAACCGAGACGTGGAGCGTTCGACCAGCGACCTCGACCCAGCACCGAGTGCACCAATCGATCCTGGAAAAAACTCAGCTGGGCTAATTCCATTGAAACCGGCCAGTCAGCAGGAACCCTCACATTAAAACCTGTACCACTAGTTAACCCAGAGACATCTCACGTCACGAGAAGCACCCGCAAGTGTTTTTACAGCAATATGGGAGAAGTACGAAGTAAATTGTGAGATCTCCGACTCCTCCTTTTCCACTTTGTCCCGAAAACCATGGTCCTGACAGTAACGTGGTTGTCACCAGACATAAGCGAGACCGAAGTTAGCAGGAGAGACAGAGAACATACGGACGGAGGGGGGTTTGCAATATACGTGAATAGTTGGTTCAGCAGTGAACAAACCAGTGACGAAGTACTGACAGAGCTCCGAGACTCTATCCGGTGTCGCTTTACGGTCAAACACCAGATTCCTAGTTGGAGGACTCTGTAGGTCCCTCAATAGCAGCTTAGAACACAACCATAAACTACTCCAAATAATATGCGGTGTCAGCCATGGGGTACTACCAGATTCCAATAGCTGGCGACTTCAACGCTCCAACCATCAGCCTAAACCAGGGTGGCACGACTCCGAGCCGAAAGTTCGATTGTAACCTGCTAAACGCCATCCAAGCGGCTGGACTTCAGGGAAAAAATCAGCGACAACGCCCGCCGGAGGTCAGATAATAAACCGTCTACACTGGATTACCTGCTGGGTAGTGATCACCTTCCGGTTAAAAACGTCCAGACGCAAACCCCTCTTGGAAGCAGCGATCACGCCATGGTAGTGTTAGACCTGGTATTCAGTGAAAGATTGTCGTGGAAGGGACCTCGCCCTTACCTCTGTTACAACAGAGCAAACTACGAAGGTGTGAACAAAAGCCCATTAAGAGCTCCGTGGCCAGTGGATTGGTGTTCCCTATCGATCGACCAGCACTGGGAACTGGCAAAAGACATCATTAGGACTGCCATCTCGCATAACGTCCCCTTGGTGGTAACAACACCGAGAAATCAAATCTCATGGCTAAAACGGGGCGCTGAGCGCATTCTAAAGGCCAAAAGAAGGGCAAGGCACAAGTGGAGACTCTCCGGAGAACAAGACGACAATGACGCATACATGGCTCTACGCAATGGAAGCAACATCAGGGTGCGGGGAGACAGGAGGCTTGGGGTAAGCCCCAAAAAACCTATGCCGAGGCAAAGAGGAAATCGACAAGTCAAGGAGCATGCGTCATTAAAGGTCCGGACAGGAAAAACCCCCCTGGACTGGAGATCTCCGAAGTGTTGAGCACCACATATGACACACGGCTCAACACT
Organism: Heterobilharzia americana; assembly: GCA_944470555.2. Taxonomy (NCBI): domain Eukaryota; kingdom Metazoa; phylum Platyhelminthes; class Trematoda; order Strigeidida; family Schistosomatidae; genus Heterobilharzia; species Heterobilharzia americana. The sequence continues at coordinate 82,062,349 of OX104129.1, forward strand.
CAATCGAGGAAGTACGCATACTAACAGCCAGAACAGCCCCCAGCGTTACCCGTTGCTGAGGAGTTACATGAAGTACACATGACCCGCGCTGTTGTTCCAGACAAGCTATCAAAGCCAAGAGCAGAAAAGTCAGCGGGGTGCGACGATATCCGCCCATCTGTGTTGAACGAATGCGTAAGTACCCTACGTGGCCCATTCTGCAATCTTTTCCAACAATCCTTGGATGAACAAAAGCTCCCAAGACAGTGGAAACGGGCTATCCTTTCTGCCATCTTCAAAGGAAAAGACAGACGGAATCTCAACTATTATAGACCCATAGCACTTCTGCCGGTAGTATCAAAGGTTACGGAAAGTGTGATGGACGGCCGTATCAGGGAATGTCTGAACAAGAAACAAGCACTCAGTGACTCTGAACATGGCTTCCGGAAAGGTAAGTCCTGTGCCTCAAACCTCCTGATGGCCCATGACCACTGGACAGCATGCTGGGATTTCAAGGTCCTGGCCCACGCGATTTTTCTAGACTTCGCCAACGCCTTTGACGCCGTCTCTCACACGATCCTAATACAAAAGATAGCTAGGTTGGGTATACGCAGCCAGGTGCCACTGTGGCTGCAGAACTACCTGGACGATAGGGAGTTCTGCACGAAACTCAGCGGCGTCTACTCGGCTTGGAGAACATCCTCGTCTGGTGTCTCACAAGAAGCAATCCTGGGTATACTGCCGTTTCTACTGTTCCTGAATGACCTGCCGTTACATATCCGCTCCCAATTCTCCTATACCCTGATGGCCTCAAGTTATGGAAGGCAGGAACTCGCGAAGCGGAACCGAAAGCATTACAGAACGATCTCAAAACACTAGAGGAATGGGGAACTAATAACAGACCGGGATTCAACCTGGATAAGTGCCGGCCCATGTTTTTCCGCTCTCCTGATCCCCGGAAAGTATCCTACTATCTCTGTAGCTCACGTCTATCCCATACTACTGTAGAGAAAGACCTGGGTTTGACGGTGACGAAGAAACTGGACACCAATTCCAATTACCCGGGTGATGCCTCGAAAGCATATGTTGTACTACACTTTGAGCGTAGATAACTAGGTGCTCTCACTTCAGAGCTCTTTCTGAAGCTCTACAAGACTTACATACAACCCCACTCAGAGGTCCGTAGCGTCGTCGCTCCAACACAATTGGAAAGTGGCACTAATCTACTGGAGAAAGTTCAGAGGCAAGCCACGGAAGGAGTTAATGGGATGCAACGAAAACCATATGAGAATAGGCTGAAAGACCCAGGCCTATACTCTCTTGGCTACCGAAGGTTACGGAGTGACTTGATAATAGCTAACAAAATACTTAATAATTCAAGTCACCCAAACAGAGGAATACTACCGAGTGGCCACTATGGAGATCCTCGAGGAAACCCTAAGAGAATGGCCCACCAAAGGTCAAAAACGCATTTGCGTTCACAGTTCTTCTCCCTCCTAGTCTGCGGGTGCTGGGACGCACTACCAGTAGAGGTGGTCTCCATCCCGACTATTGAAAGCTTCAAGAAGAAGCTAGGCAGTCACGCAGAGACCCACGGTCTACCTACATATAGCTGGGACACGAACTAAACGGACGAAATCAACCGGTGTCAAGCCACCCCAACTATTTTGACTTTACAACCAGTTCTCTTTCGAAGGTATCCTGACCAACAATGGACTGTTGTAACCACTTAAGCCCTTTTCATCCCTTCCACTTGCCACGAGTTAGCCTCACTTACCTAAGTTCTTCATACCTTCGCACCCCTCCTGGCCTTACTTGGTTGTAAGTAGATCATTCCAGTAGTTCACGTTTCTTTTCCCTTTTTACTCTCACAAACTCACCTTCCTAGGTTTTCTCTTCATTATCCCCAACCCTCTCTAGCGAACAGTCCGAACAACTGTCTGGCAACTCGACTTCTGAAGAAGACAACTGCATCACAGTCCAAGGCAAACAAACCAACACTCAACTTCCTGTTCTATAAATCAGATCTATAGCAGACGAGTGGTTGGATCTACTGCATCGGTGTCTGCCAAGGACCTGGAACCATTCCGCAAGACCAAGAAGCGAGCAAGAAGAAATCAACTGGTTTATACAAGCTAGTTAAAAAGATATTGGATATTGGGCCCAGAAACGAGAGCTCAAAAACTACAAGTTTTCTTTATTCGCACCATTGATGTTGGATATAGGATATCCTGCCCAGCGCTAATAATGAAAAAAGGTCGAGGTCAAACTATTGACAAGGTACTTTCCTGTGACAAGAGGTATAAGTGCTTGAAATAAATACTTATCCTTAGTGTCAGTCATGAACATAATAAAGTTACATCAAAGCACAAGAAGGCTAAATTTCATGAACTGCTGGCTTGGCAAAAGGAATTGAAAGGAGTAAGTTATTTCCATTGTATTCCCTCTACAGGTTAGATAAAACGTGAAAAGCAGGAAGAGATTGAGAAAAAACGACAGGAGCGACTTAAGAAACGTAAAGAACGCAATGTATCTATGCAAAAGTTGACCAGAAAGGGGCAACCGGTTATGAAGCACCGCATTAAACTTCTTTTGAAACAGCTATGCACGGATAATTCTTGAATAAATCCTGTTGATGCCGCTAATGCTTAAATTCTATAGTACGGCCGTGGACTTTAATTTATAGAAAGGATATACGCATACACATTATTTCTAGATTGACTATACTCAATCCAGAAGACCCTTACTGGTCTTATAAAATTTTGACAGAGGAGTCGACTCATCTGTCGCAATCGCTCTATAGTGGTTTCTGCTACGTGAGTTGGCAACTATAAAAATAGTATCATGAGAAATTCTCAAGTGTATCGTCTGCGTTGTATTTTAAAGGGGGGTATTGCAGGGTGTCTGTCTATTTTTTGTCATTATATACAGCCTAGTTTATGAAAGGAATAAATTCTGAGTGCCATCACAAAAAACAACATAAAAAAGGAGAACCTCTATAGTAGCGACAAAAACATGATTATTCGTATACAGCCAGTTACGGAATACTTAGAAAAGTACACGTCAAACTGGTAGTCGTTGATGCACTATGTCTTACCGAACGAAGTAGTCTCAAAATTTTGCAATGCCATCAATTCGAAAAATACTGATGGCCAAACTAGATCAGTGTCCTTACAATTTGGATAAGAATGAGAACCACATACATTAACGGTTTGCAACAACTCAACCCATGCATCGATTAAAAAGAAGTATCATCGTGTCTGTTAAGGATAAAGCAAGTAGTCCACCTTGTTATTAATTTACCTACATGTGGCAATAAAGATAGCAAGTGAAAACTAATTAACAGGAAGATTCCACAATGCTATTCATTGTCACTGAACACTCAGAAAGACTGGGCATTAGGGATAAAAATCAATACGTTTGGAGTGAGAGAAGGCTAAGAAACACATAATCGGTTTAGAAATGACGTTACAGTTAATGGGAGAAATATTAGAAACTACGCTGAAAATTCCAAATGATGACTATTGAAAGCGCTCCCACTTAACTGCTTTGTTTAGAAATAGATTACTAATTGGTGTATTAGTCATTCTAGATGTAGAAAAGAGTGTAGTAAATCAAATTAGTTATAAGTAATGTACAATTTCGAGTGTCTATCAAGCTTGTGTTTGTAGGACTGTTGTAGTAGCCTGAGACACCTACTAGAGGAGAACATCCTAAAACTTGATAGCTCTGAGTGAAGGTTACACCTAGTACCTATCATACTATTTTAAAGTTGTGTCTTATAAGTGATCCCTCTAGGGTTTGTGTTGGGTCTTAGCTTAAGTATGCGATGAAGCTGGTAAGAAAAGATGGACTCTGTTGAGGAACCCATTCATCACCGGTGTTGTAGCTTTTTGAAGTGTGTGTTCTGTCTTCAGATCAACCATTAGTTCTTACGGACAGTAGCTACTTACGTTACCTAATGATCACCTTATTTGTACGAGCTGTGAAAGCCATCTTACATGAGAGTGGATCATGTGAGTTATTACTTTGTCGGTTAGAATGTAGATGGTAGGACATTAAATTGGCTGTATTTTACCATGATGTTGAGTGTGAGGTTTATGATTTGTTTTTAGATAAGTTAACCGTCTGGCAGTTAGTTTGTCTCTGGTTATAAGAAACTCCGTCGTTACAGAGACACGGACCAGCTCGTTTGATCGTTGGTCTTTACAATCTGCTGTGTCCGTAGTTCTTGTATGTGTTAAGTAGGTTTCTGGTAACAACTGGCGATAACTACTCAGCTTCAGATGTAATCGTTTTAATGAAGATAACATAAAATTTCACCTGGCACCGTGTAGCTCTTGGCACTAATGACTAGATTATCATTTATAAGTTCATAGCTACCAGTGTTCTGGGTTAATGCCCTGGCTCAGCTCAACTTATGAAAGGCTGGTACGGCAGCAATTAACTCTGTAACCCCTTTAGAAAACCGAAAAGTTAACCAGTAACCTGTAGCCAAAGCCGCACGGTGCTTCAGACTACTATATTTCCATGTACCGTAGCCGTTTGTTCCATAGACTATCTCATAGGAACAGAAATGTTGTCCTCATTGGATAAGCTGTGAAGTTCGTACTGAGGCAAGAGAAATTGTGTTGGGTATTTGTTGCTGTTATTAGTACTCAAAGAAATAAACCAATAAAGAATTGTCTAAGTAGTTTTCAGATATTTACTACACAGTTCACAATGGATTAGTGCAAGTAGCTGTTCTTGTGTACCGTGGCATTTCTCCCCTAATTTATATCATGGAAACATTGGAACTAGTTGAAAGCGATAGGACTATTGTAAAAGGCTACTTCATTGGGTTTAATATAAAGTCTCTTCCAGGTAATAATTAATCACTATAAGCACTGCTAAAAGCAGATTGTAGAGCTCTGATTCAGTGGTTTAAGAAAATGACTTTCAGTCTACAAGTCACAGGCCCGAGCGCTGCTCCACCTAACTAGGTTTCGACAGTCGGGTAGTATAACTAGCCCTCACACAAAAGTTGTGGCTCGCTACCTACTACAAGAATGTGCACAAGGTTGCTGAGTGCGCTTCATTCGTTCGTTCGAAAAGCAGATTACATCCTGTAGACGTCGATCACTACCCCGCTGCGTCAACATGATTTCTTCGGTATACTGACCACTCTGCATACATGAAATTCAAAAGGATTAGAGCAACTACAGGTAAAGCAATTGAACCACGTAGCCCTGTCATCAGTCTCCATACTCAGATCACTCATCAACAAAGAATCCATCTTGAGATAGAGGATATTTGTAGCTCAGGAGGGTAATTCTGATGGTGTTAAGTTCTCCGAACTGGGTGGTTTATTCGTGGAGCTTTTATTGTCATTCTAGATAAACTGATGAATATATTACTAGACATTGAGTAGATAACTACAAATCCTTGGCAAAATCGGTAGCTTAATGATAAGTTGACAACTTAAATTTTCCTTCAGAATCAGCGTGTTACGTAAGTGGTATCATCGTTGTATTGTAAATTATAACAACGGGTACTAGGCAAGTCTATTGATGAGGTTGTGAACCTTCATCAACTAAGGTGGCTTGGACATGTATTGCATATACCGAGTCACCGCCTACCTCAACGTACCATACTAACGAAAGGTGGAGTAGGTTAGGACAGGGTTCAGAGTGGCCAGACAATTATGTGGCATCAGTCCATGAAGTCGCTAAGTGTTGGTTTGAAACGCGTTGCGAGGTGTAGATTACTTGACTGGGGTCTATGAGACGATAGGAATCAGTGGTTGAGGACTCTTGGTTGCGTGGCTGGAAATCGGTCAAAGTAGTGTAGACATATTCACTATTTGATGTCTTCAAAAGTTTGAATATTTGCACTAACCAGTATCTTGTATTACACGATATTTCCTAATTTGATATCAATTTTCTTATATCCACTTGCTCTTCGTATGGTACTGTGAAGTGTGGCAACTTGAACCAATGCACTTGTGTGCGAAATTCTAAGTTGATTGCACCTCCCCCCTCCCCATCTCTTTCTCTCTCTCTCTCTCTAGAAGACGATTATTTTCAGCTTACACCTTAGTTACTACAGAATCTTTCTTGGATGTTTTCATAACATGTGCCTAAATCAGTCCTTTTACAGCGAAATTACGTTGATAGATGAAGTAATGAATCGTTGCGCAGTGTAATCTGATCTCAGTTATTCAAGCTGTTTTTTAGAGATCTATGTAACTGCTTTGTTTTTAGCATTCATAATTTTCTATGAAGGATTTCAGTGCTTCTAGAATACATCCCTACTCTAAGTGATTGTAAGTATTTCCCTATTAGTTATAGATTTTTTATGTCTACACACTCGAACGTGCAAACATTACGTACAAGTGTATAAAAATTTATTTTTAATGAGTTGGAATAACAAAATTACGCAAATAAGCACAAGATACTAACCGATTGTCAAAACTGATTGAGAGAAAGACCGGTTTAAATGTTTAACAAAACTCAATTTTCAAATTATAAAGCTTTCTAAACTCCAGATAAATAATAACATCTGACGAGTGACTCTAAAAGACCATTCTAGCAACAACTGAAATTGTCAGTTAAATTTATTAGTTTATTGATGAAAATCTACCACTCTAGCCACAATAAAGAAGCCTAGTTGCTAATTTCACTGCATCCTTAGGCATAAGAATCAGCAATTCTAAAGGCCAACCTAGAAGCCACTGGAATAACCAATGAGATTTCTTAAAATTTAGCTTTGATAGGTAGTTTGCAGTAAATTGGCAAAACCCAATTGATTATTTCAGCAGTAACTTGGGTGACATGTGGAGTTGCTCCATATCAGCCTATTTTTACCAGTTAGCAAAAGCTCCTCAGCAGTCTTTGGTGTATCTATTACGAAACACCTCATACTTAGAAAAAATACAAAATGTGTTAGAAAGTACAGAAAGACATTTATTATTGTATTATTTTTCCTCTGGGTTCTTAATGGAACATAGGGCAGCACACTATTCTCTGCAAACTTTCGAACCTGGTTCCACGATAGCCCACAAGCTCTAATTTCTTCCTCACACTATCTCCTCCATGTCACCCTCGCCTCAAACGCCCGACTCGTCGCTTCCCATATGGGTTCCACTCGAGTTCCTGGCCTGGTGCGTGATGTCCCCGAATGGTCTTCTCAGTGCATGCCCAACTCATCTCCACCTCCTTCTGCACATTTGTTGGGCGATAGGTACAGAAAGACATCTGACTGAATAATATTTTTCATGCAAAATGTGAACTAAATATTCCTTCTTAACCTTGGTCAAAGATAGTGTCATTTGGTAGTTTATGATTTTATTTTTAATCGCCGCCGAAAGTTTTGTTATTGACATTTACTAGTTCATTATTAACCAGTGTCTGAGACGAGAATTTTTCCATGTTAAACTTGGCAGTTATATTGGTCCAGTAAAATAAAGTATACAAATAGCTATGTTTTTAGTTAGTTTTCTGTCACCTTCTTTCAAAGCAATAAATATTTGCCTTCCTAGTCTTGTCTTCTGTGTCTTTCCCTAGTGTGGGGACAGTATTTCAGTGATCAGCATCTATTGTATTGTGTCGAAATGCTGTCAGTATAAAACGATAGTACCTAATTCGTAACCCATCAGCTAGGAGATATCCACAATTCAGTATTATTTGGTAGCATCAAAAACACTGTCACATAAATGATCAACAGTACTACAGACAGCCAGATAGATTGTAATTTGTAAACCGTGTGTTTTGAAGGCATTTATTATATGTATGTCTGTATAGAAGAATATACCAATTGGTCACTGGAGAGTAACCAATTTCACATTAACTAGTCCTTAATACCAACTGAATTCTATTGGAAATTTCAGAGTATAACCATGAAGTTAGGAGATTCACCATCGCGATACACTTTGATTGGTGTTATTGTTTATTTTGAGTTGATGGACAATATTCATAGATCTGGTGGATTATGTTGGTTGCATTCAGTTATCTGAGCTAGGTGGTTAAATCATAAACTTTTATTGTCTTCCTAGACAAAATCATCAACGCTAACTTTATTATCAGTCAATGTACATTCTAAAATTTGTTCTCAGTGGAAGTGTTCAAAGTTCACTCTATTTCTATCTTATTCACCAATAAATAAGTTTTCTATCCTTAAAATCAAGTCACTTTTGATACAAATATCATTTAGTTTTGATAACAGCCTGGTGTGTAGGCTTTTATTGAAGACTTAACTGAGACCAATTAAAGTCACACATATATGAACAGGCTGGATTCAGGAAGTAGAAATCATGTGCGGACCAAATTGCAACGCTTTGCAACATCATAGAACAGAGTATAGAATGGCAGTCAACTCTCTACCTCAACTTCATCGACTTTGAAAAGGCCGGCCTGAGACAGCGTCGACCGACAAGTAATTTGGCGACTGCTTCAACCCTTATCAACCTCATTCAACAACTATATGACGAAAGCCACATGCCAAGTAATTCACAATGGGAAGCTCAGTGATGCCTTCGAAGTGAAGTGAAGACAGGAGTAAAACAAGACTGTCTACTATCACCTATGATATTCGTGATTGTGGTCGACTGAAATGAACTGGATCATGCAACAAACAACTGTGAGGAGCAAGAAGAGGGGGATACGCTGAACCGAGGGAAAGTTCCTAGAAGATTTGGATTTCGCCAACGATCACTTATGTCTAATGTCAGACAAACTTGAAGATCTACAGGCTAAAACTAACAAGTTGGCAGAAGAGGCAGGGCAGCGAAGACAGGACATCCTTCAGGTGAACGTAGAGAAGACGGAGGTGATGAAAATACCCAACCAACGCACCTGTTCCCACTGAGACTCGAACCCAGTACCCGTTGTTTCAAATGCCAGTGTTATCCACTAAACAACTGGAGCACGAGTTACAGCTTGTGCAAAGGGTATCAGTTGTTATTTAATTCTTCTAATCTCCTGTTGCTACAAGTTACGAGTATCAAACGATAAATGGATATTTATCGCTAACCAACTGTTTCCTCCTATTTTTGAGCTAATTAGTTGGAAGCACCAATAAAACACGAAAATTTGATCTAGCATATTTTTGGTGTGCAATGGTCATGTTATCCTCTCAGCTAATAAACTTGCTCCTGGTGAAACTATTTTTTTAGCATAACCGTCTGACCTTTCATTGTAGCGGAGTCGGATAGTGAAGTGAAGCACAAATATATGTTTGTCTGTGATGAATACTACCTTAAAAATAAAATTTCCATAAACCTCAAACTACATTACTGTATAGTGTTCAGTAGAGACGTGTTTCAATATGGACATCTCAAAGTTCTAATGCGAAGCTGTGACCTGTGGGGTCAGTCAGTTGGTGAATAAGATGCAAAGTGAAAACCTTGTTGGATAGTAGTGTTGTATCACGAATTGACAGAGTAAGAAATTATGGACCACTGAACTCCAACCAGGTGGTTGGATGGTTAGCACCTTCACTCTGAGGCGCGGAGGTCCTGAGTTCGATCGATGGTGGGGTCCATTGTGGACACAATTAATTTCTTATAAATATATTTATAAAAAATTAATTGTGTCCACAGCAGTCCGTTCTGTTCTGCTGTATGGCTGTGAAAAATGTCCATTGAAAGTGGAAGATATAAGAAGGCTTCAGGTATTTGACCACCGTTGTTTTCGTAGTATAGGTGTCACCACATAAGTAATGCAGAAGTTAGGTATAGAGTCTTAGAGAGCAGAGGTAAATCAGTTGAAGAGGTTATAAACCTTCATCGATTGAGATGGTTAGGACACGTACTACGTATGCCTAGTCGTCGATTGCCTCGTCACACAGTGTTGGCCGAAGTAGGTCCAGGCTGGTAAAATGCCTGAGGTGGCCAGACTAAAACATGACACAAATGCATGAAGTCTCTGACTGTTGGTTTGAGCCATGTGGGGCGATGCAGACTAGGTGGTTGGGATCGGTGGGACAAGAGGAACCAGTGGCTAGAGACTCTAGGTGATGGCATGGCTGAGGACCGATGTCAGTAGTGCAGATGTATCTCCACACACACATTATCCTCATCTTAACGACGGTATACCGAATCTCACCATTTTATCATTCCTCTTTTATTTATTCTCGTACTGTATATTTCTTTTGACTGCATTCTGTTATCTTCATCCTTCACCTCACTACCTTTTTACTTGATGTAGTGATATGAAGTGTGGCAACTCGGACCGTTACTCAGTGATGTCTGGTCCTGTGTTGATATTGATTGATTGTAAATATATTTGTAACCAATATTTACACACAAAGATATTAATTTGAGTTCTGTAATATTTACAGTAGAATTACTGTCTTTTGGTTAAAAGACTTGCCGGCAAGTTCACACATTTACCCAAAACAGAATCCATATATCATAATCAATCACAGGAGTTCCAATATCAGATGTCTTAAATATGAAATTGCTTCAATATATAAAAAATCTGAATCACCCATTTCTACAAGCAGAGATGTTTCTCATACTTCAAGAATAAACATATGAAAAAGCATATAGAGAGTTGAAAATTTGGACCGTGGTCGGATTCGAACCAGCGACCACCGGATTTCCGGTCCGGTGCTCTAACAACTGAGCTACGAAGTCCGACTGCTGATCGAAGCAGGAATGAAAACTTGGTGAGCAGTCGCATTTCGCAGCTCAGTAGGTAGAGCACCGCTTAGGAACCCCAGTGGTCACTGGTTGAAATCCGGTGGCGGTTCAAATTTTCATTCCAATTTCAATCATCACCCAGTATCAAAATAAGTCTGCCAAACCACGGATATCTTAGATAGCCAAATAATACATGAAATTATCAAAAAGCTATTCACTGAAATGAAAAATAATTTCAAAAATTGGTGTATTCATGAGTAATATACTATAATCTGTTGAATTATTTAAATTCATCCCATTTTCCTCTCTTCTCAGTAGTATATAAACACACAGAGTTCTCCGAGAAAATGTCGAGTTCTCATAACAACAGATGGTAAAAAGAGGAATATTTCAATAGGTTTTAAATGAATGAACTGTAAAATCACTGTTTTTACTTGCCGATTACTTCACTATCCTCTCCTTATACGTCTCACCTTTTCTCTACATGTTTATGTGTGTATATATATGTTGAAAAGGGGTGGTGATCGAGTTTTTAATCAAATATGAAATTGAAAATGATTACATTTATCATTATTTATGTCCTCTGAGAGAGGCAAATAACATCATAGTAATGATCTTTAAGATAAACTGTTATATTTTTTTCCACATCATTTTCCTTCCTATGTTGTTACTCTTTCAAAATCATAATCACTATAATCTCTTTAAAGAATATAAGGGAGGGGGGTAAATAATCATTAGTTAGTGGGAAAAGTCTGTTACTTATTTAATGATGATAAAGCAATTAGTTCATCTTTCTTGTACATACATTTCATATCCCATTAGGCTTTTCATAGAGTTATTATGGTCAGCAAAAGTGTAGTTAACTGTCATACTAATATATATATATATATATATATATATATATATATATATATATATATATATATATATATGCGTGATTATGTCTAGATGTGATGAAAAACAAGTAATCTTACTCATCTGGAATGATTTCGAAAAATTTCCCATGAGAATTTTTTAATAATGTATAATTTTCCAAGTTATTTATCCTACTTAGTATATCACTACTAATAATTTCATAGTAGTAATAAACCCACTACTATGACAGAAAAGTAATGACTATTCAAGTATAAATTTTTTTTGGAAATAAACTTTAATGATTGGTAATTTAAGACCAGAATTGAGTGTATACACGAAATGGAAAGAGATTATGAGCATTATCTATGGTGCTATAAAGTTATACCTAAAATTATACTTGACTGTTTTTTGAAATCTCTTTTCTATTGCCTATAGTTTGTAAAAACCGTCAGATTTCAAGAGACTTTTCACTTAGAAGTAAGTCACTATCGAAAAATGATAAGCTTTGAACCACTGATTTGCAAGCTGGTAATCCTTCGCCTACATATACTAATGCCAAGTGGTTATTCGGTTAAAAGTGAATTTTAGTGAGTAAGCTCTTTTAAACAAGATAAAATTACTGTACAGTCAAACTGACTGCTTGTTGTGAAATATCAGAGTTTAACTTATTCAGCTGGTGATTAGAAATGGCTAGGGTGATGATTAGTGTTGAAAGATCACTTTTAAAAGATAATGCAGACAGAAATGAAGTTTCACAGAATACAAAACTGAAGACTTCAGTTAGAAGAAAGCCAGAGTTGTGGTAAGATTCAGGTTGATGGCTTCCAGTTTATCGACCTATTGTTCCACCAGCGAACTAATACGCTAATTTTCTAATCACATCTGCGTTTCATTTTCGACAAAATTACATTCTTACACAAGGAGGTCACGTTTGGAAACATTCCAAACGTTTCACCCTAATAAAGTAAATTGCATGACCTCCTCTTGTTTACTAGTTCACTATTTTATTAGCCGGTTCTAAGCCCGAATAAAGAGAGAAGGTTGGGCATACAGCTAGCAACCCTACCTTGTAAAACCAATCCAACCACCACAGAAACTTCAAATCACAAAGAAAATTTAAAAAATAGAAATAAACTTATTCGTTGCTGAAATCGGAGAGACGAAATGACTCCGGTTGGTGAAAGACTTCAGGAAGCCAGTCGGCCGATATCTCTTCTCTTCTCTCAATGAAAGCAGAAGTAAACATTGCGGCATGGAATATCCGCACAGTGTTTGAAGCTGGCTGGCCAGCAAGGCTGCCCGGGTTGCAAAAGAGATGAGAAGGTATGGCATAGAAGTGCTAGGAATCTGCGAATGAAATGTAAGTGTACTCCCCAAACTTTCAACTGGAGTCAACAACCTACTCCGATATTATCACCCACACGACAACCACCAGCACTTTGAGCTTTCGAGTGGCTATCATCATGTCCCCAACAGCATCGAAGGCTCTCTCTCATGTAGTGGGAGCCAATCTCCTCCTGCAAGATTGGGATCATGACAGCAAGGTTCAACTCAGAAGGAAGGAAAGACACAATCATACAATTCTGCGCTGCGCACCTACAAATAATGCAGATCAAGAGAAGAAAGAAGAATTCTACAGATAACTGTAATCAGTAATAGACAAGACCCCACCCCAGATGGGGACATCAAAATTCTAATGGGTGGGGTGACATGAATGCCAAACTGGGAGCGGACAACACACAAAGAGAACTCATCATGGGTCGAGAGACACTCAGTGAAATGAACGAGGATGGGGAACTACTTGCAGACTTCTGCGCATTTACTGACTTGGTGATTGGAGGCAGTGTGTACAAACACAAGGATATTCACAGAGCGACATGGATTTGATTTCACCAGACGCACGCACTAAAAGTCAGATAGACAACATCTCAACCTGAAGAAAGTGGAGACGCAGCCTACTGGACACAAGATCAAATCAAGAAGGGGAGCAGATGTAGGTGGTTTACACCACTCACCTTCTAGTATAAGGAACCTACCTTCAAAATAAAGTTGAAAGCCTTCAAAGAAGTTGGTGATAGGCCACAGTTCAAGTTCAATACCCAGAACAGAAAGTGAACTGAAGGACGGAACTATAAAGCACATCTTCACGTCAGCCATCAGGCTAAAATGGGTGACATTAAGCAGTATCCCTGAAGAAACCTGCGTGGAAGAACACTGGAACTCTTTAAAAGAGACGTGAAAGGACACCTGCATAACCGTGTTAGGGAGGAAGAAGAAGCAAGACAACGAATGGATCTCGATGGACACATGGGAGCTGATATAGCAGGGAGAGGAAGATGGTGGTAATGTAGCAGAAGATAAACCAGTGCAGTGCAAGAGTGAACAACGAAAAGAGGAACTGATTACAACATATAAAACACTGGACAAGGAAGTGAAGAAGAGTGCATGAAAAGAAAAAAAGGCACTTTTTGGTTGTATCATGTTCCCTGATCTGGGTTGTTGAAGCTCAGAGAACACGATACAACCAAGACCACTTACCTGAGCTACAAATATTCTTCACTATTGCAAAAGACACTCCTACAACACACTTACAACCGAAGCAGAACAGGCTGCATTTGGGAGAGACCTGACAACACTATATGAAATAACCCTGTTACTATCTGAGAAGAGATCAATACAGATGAAGCCAATGAAATATAGTGAGGGAAACCTAGTTACCAAAGAAAAGAAACAAAGGAAACGATGGGCTGACCTCTTCAAAAAAACTCTTGGGTCGACCGCCACCACCACCTGCAACTCGTCCATAAATAATACCAGCAGCCCAGCCACAGAACTATTGGTTAACACAAACTGTCCGACAAAAGCCGAAGTCCCGAATGCCATAAAGTTGCTGAAATCCGGCAAAGCAGCAGGACCAGATGAGCTTCCTCCAGAAGCACTGAAAACAGACACACAGACAACAGAGGGCATGCTCACACCACTAATGCAGAAGGTTTGCAAAGAAGGAAGAAAGGAAAGGTATCTGCCTTTTGATTGGAAGGAGGGCTACCTTGTCAAAATCCCAAAGAAGGGAGACCTAAATCTTTGCAAGAACTGGCGAGGAATCATGCTGCTGTCCACTCCAAGCAAAATACTAAGCCGCACCATCCTGGAGAGACTCAGAAATGCTCTTAATTCAAAATTACGACCAGAACAGGCTGGCTGGCTGGCTTCAGGAAGAACAAATCATGTTCGGATCAAATTGTAACGCTACGCTACGCATCATCAAAGAACAGAGCATAAAGTGGCATTCAACTCTTTACCTTAGCTTCATAGACTTTGAAAAGGCATTCGACAGCGTCGACCGACAAGTAATGCTATATGCTATATGATGCGTCATGCCGAGTGATTGACAATGGAAAGCTCAGTGATGATGCATTTGAACTTAAGACAGAAAGGAGTAAGACAAGGTTGTCTACTATTACCGATGATCTTCCTGATTGTGGTCGACTGAAATGAACTGGATCATGCAACAAACAACTGTGAAGAGCAAGAAGATGGATATGCACTGGCTTGACTGATTAACAGACCCTAGATATTTGGACTTCGCCGATGATTTGAGTCTTATACCGTTTAAACTCAAAGATCTACAGGCAGAAACCAACAAGTTGGTAGAAGAGGCAACGAAAACGGGACTTCAAATGGACGTAGAGAAGACATAGGTGATGAAGATACCAACCACCATTAATAACAAGCACCAGTCACCATCAACGAGAGAAACTTACAGGAAGTAGCCTCCTTCACCTACCTGCCTGCCTGCCTGCCTAGGTAGCACTCTTTCAACTACAGCCAGCACAGGCACAGATGAGGATGCCAAAGCCAGTCAGCATCGGAAAGATAGCAAGACACACCTTCGTTCATTAATCTGAAACCAGTGTGGAGATCTTCTGCACTCCACTCAGCATAAAGTTTGAACAAGATCTGGATTTCGAACACTAAGTTGGTCAAGTCAGTGCTTGTGTGTGTTTCAGAGACTTGTCGGCGTGTTACGAAAGGGATTTGTAACAAACTACAGACATTGATCAACACCTGCCTGTGCTCGATATTGACACTGAAGCTCAGATGGCCAGAAATAATAAGCAACGAGGAACTCTGGCTGGCTGTCAACGAACCAACGAAACAAGAGCATATCACTCAACAGCTATGTAGAATGAAGTGTAGATGGATTGGGTATACGCTGAGAAAGCCATTCGGAGACATCACGCGTGGCCAGGATCTCGAGTGGAATCCAAATGGGAAACGACGAGTTGGGCATCCGAGGCGAGGATGATATGGAGGAGATCATGTGAGGAAGAAATGAGATCTTGTGGGCAGTCGTGGAACCAGGTTTTGAACACTGCAGAGAAGGGAGTGCAATGACGACGTACTACTGAAGCCCTATGTTTCACTAGTAACCCAGGGGACAAGTAATAATAATAATAATAATAATAATAATAATAATAATAATAATAATAATAATGATCTGTAGAATGTGTAGACAACCGTAGGCTTCACCTGAAAAACACCCATAAAAATAACGAATAAAGTATCTCAGAATATGAAGAAATATCTCACAGGTCAACACTAAATCCCTTTAAGCCTCCTACAACTTCCTTATAATTTTCAGTCTATTCAAAAGGAGTGTAACGGGCAGTCACCGAAACAAAGATTGCGACGCTTGGTGGTAGCATCGTGCTTCACAGATGGAAGCACCGCATGCATCGCGCAGTTGCTAGGACCTTTTCTTATCCATATTAACCATTAAAATCAAGAATTGTGGGGATACTGAGACTATCCAGGAGGCGAATATTATGCTAACTAATAATCATCAAAGAGGTTTAAAACTCCGAGACTAGTGTCTTAAGAAGAATTTGTGCAAGTATTCTTTAGAGCATGAAAACCATCAAGTTCTTAGATTATTACCACATACATTTGAAATGTTGGCTTCTGTTATAATCATAGGCTATGCAAAATGCAGGGAAAGCAGATTACATAGATAGGGAGATGGAAATTCGTTTTGATCATGATTACACTGACTACATATTCTACATTTACCACATATTAGAACGTTGTGGCATACACAACAGACCAAAAGTCATTATTTTCTTACATTATAACTGCCTTCGACTCTTTGGGCAAGACTTTTCTCTTGAATTAAGCTTTGTAGAAGGAGTGTACAGAAAATATGTGAGTTGGAATCATGGTGTCTAAGAATTTCAATCTCTCTTCCTGGCATTCCAAACAGCTAGTATGATTTTGCAGGGTTATCCCTATTCCTCATTTGATCTTTCTTTTACAAACGATATATTCACGAAGTAGATCTGAAGGAGATGCAACTTGAAGCGGAAAGATTATTCTACTTTGAGTATGTGGATGATGCCACCTTACTGTAAAGCAACATGCCAAGCACCAAAATAACACCTAATCAGCTGGTTGATAGTGTCTGTAACTTTAGCATGCTGTTTACTAGATTGGCAGAAACCTATGTCTGTACTCTATTAGGTGGTGAACAACTGGAAGTAGTGCAAAGCTCATCTATCTAAACATTTGTATAACCGTTTGTGGTGACATACCTAGTAAGCTTTTCATCATTTGGCAATTTGATAAGTAAATCAAGCAGGGCAAACTACATATTCTCAAAGTATCATTCATATCACTTAACGATTCAAATTAAAATGAATTACTACTGTCACAAGAACTTGAGCAGACTTATTTTAGTTTAAACGAAATGCTCATCAATATACTCATACTTGTAATGATTATAGATAGTGGTTAACAATGGAATCCAGGGTGTGCGTTTCGTCTTATCTACCACTTGTCAGCTGGATGTACCTGTCTCTCAGTCGGTCCCCACTTAGACTCAAATCGAAGACCAACCACTTCAAACTCCAGAACATTATCCTATAGGCCACAGAATCATGGTATTATTACTTAGTCACATTTATCTAATACATTTGCAGAATTACAGAAAATCAAACTTAAGACTACCAATGAGATCTTTCTATTTCACAGAAATAGTCAAACCTGATTGCTTACTTTAGTGATTACTGACTTGCAAGTTAGATTCATTGTGCAATTTCAAAGTACAATATTCTCGCTTTCTACATTTTATTCTTTTCAATAAAAATCTGAGATTGTAAACTGGTAGAAAAAGAATATTATCGAGGTTGCCGATGACGATTGTTGATGTACACAAAACAGATTTTCTTCTTAACTTATGCGTCTCTATTTTCAAAGTATCTGAATGCAACAAATTATTTCTGCCTAATTTAAGTCATGAGTTAGTGACTGTCTTAGTGTAATATAACAGTATTTCTACTAGATCCTTTAAATTTTTGAGGGAGTTTTGTGGATTTGGAAATATTTCAAGTTGTTATTCATCGTAGACTGACATCAGTTAGAGGAACAAAGGAAATCTCAGCAGTGCGCACCCATGACCCCACCAGGGATCGAGCCCATGGACTTCAGGTTCGGTGGCCAGCATGTTACCATTGACGAGCTGGGTCAGAATCTAATGCTCCATATGTTCAAAGCCTGATTGCCGTGAGGATAGTTACTCAACGATGACATTGGGTGGCGGTTGCGCTATATCGTGAGCTAACAGAAGTTGGAAATATGGACAGTTGGATTCTGACTTAGTGGCTCAGTGGTGATGTGCTGGCCACGGAACCTGAAGGTCGCTGGTTCGATCCCTGGGGAGGTAGTGGTTGCGCATTGCTGAGCAGTCCCACACTAGTCGGACGAAACAGCTGTCCAGTGCTCCCAAGTTTCCTTTGTTCCTCCAACTGATGTCAGTCTAAGATGAATAACAACGTGAAAGATTCTTTAAAGCCAGTAAAATAGTTCAATCGAAGCTGTCGGAACATGTAAGCGTTTACCTGCTGTTCATTGGTCAATTTAATAAAAATAACGATAGGGAAAAACGTATGAAAAAACTTATCCATCCAATTAAATGCTCCTATAGTTTGAATGTAGCGATTTTCTTTTGCCTTCATTTTAATCCACCCTTTAAAGCAACCGAATTAAATGAGACGAGTTAGAAAAAGGTTTTAGCGAAGATAATGAAGTGGGTATATAGGGAGCAAGTATTTTACTGGCAATGAAATTAAATCATATCAGACATGAGAAGTTCCCTATTCTATCATCACTTTGTGTCAGCTATTCATTAGTGGATTTTGTACTGGAACGTTTAACTTAACAAATGTAAGTTTTAGCCTAATTTGTTGCAATTCAGTATTGAAATATCTGTAAGGATGGTTTAATTTGGAATACATAGATTTTTTTCACTAAAGGTTTTTTCTGATTTGAAACTGAAGTTTAACAGGACTCATATGGTATTCTTTAGTTCAGCCTTACAAAAGTGAAGCTTCGAAGATCATAACTTGCAGACTACTGACATGTTCGCCTTTAATGGCTATTCCAATACGAAAGTAAACTATGTTATCTTAAATATCTATCCGAGTTATTTTGAGGTTAATGAGGATTTTATTTTTAAGGTTGTGTTCATCAACCTCATAAGGGGTTGAACTCAGAACTTTCATGTTTCACTGTGAACGCGTTGACCATTCAGCCATTGGGTCGGAATTCAATGGTTCACACTTTCCTACTTCTGTTACTTTGCGATACAGTCAGACTATTCACCAAGATCTTCAGTTTGCATCTCCTTCACTTTCTACTGATTGAACCAACAGGTCACGGGTTCTCGTTAGAACGTCTGGATATCCATCTGATTGCATGTCACCAATGATCACCGTACAGTAATGCAGTTTGAGGTTTGTAGAGATTTTATTCTTAAGGTTGTATCCATCTCTTACTGACGGTGCTTCGTCCTAGCATGGCTCACTAGCAAGACAAAAGTAAACTTCCAAAGTGAACCACTACTTAAGTGTATTAAGATGAATTTCCTGAGTATATGATGAGAAGCTATGACATTCGATTCACCTAATTCGGGCATGAGGACAAATATTCAGATATGGTACTAGGCGATGGTAGTGCTATATCGAGGGTTGACAGAAGTAGTTTAGTATGAACCATTGGAGTCCAACTTAGTAATTGAACGGTATAGTCCTCATTGCGAGATCTGATGGCCATGAGTTTGATCCCTGGTAAAGTCATAGGTGCGTTCTGCTGTGGAGTCTACACTGGGTCGGAATAGATTTCCAGTGCCCCTCGTTTTCAGATGAATTTGAACCAAATTACTGAAGATGGACAAACTACTGTCCCCAAATCTGAAATCCTATCTGAAGATTAGAGAACAAAGCGGCAACTCTAATGAACAGTAGGACATTATTAGCGTAGCATTGACTGGTATAATTTCATATTAGAACTGCTAATTTCGTGTAGTACATAGTGATAAATGTTAAGCATGTCAACAGATTATGACTAGCGAACGAACTGCAGAGGATTATTATGAAAAACTTGATTTTTATTCCGAATCAAATTCAATAGTTGGAATAAAGACACACGAAAATATTCAAGGGCAGAGACTGTGAAATCCTAGTTGAAGCAAGAAATATAGTCTTATTATAGTAAGGTCTGTCAAATAATTTGAAATGAAACTCTGCTACTGTACCTAAGCTCTACATTGTAATCGTACTCATAAATACAGTACCAAAAATGTGTTTCAAAAAGTTCAAGTAGTTTGACCATGAGGCAGTCTTGTACTAAGTTGGTACTCATCATAGACTGACGTCAGTTGGGGGAACACTGAAAACCTGTGAGCGCTAGACAGCCGTTTCGTCCTAGTATGGGACTCCTCGGCAGTGCATACCCACGACTCCGCCCCACCAGAGATTGAACCCAGGACCTCCAGGTCCCGTGACCAGCACGTAACTATCGAGCTAATGGTCGATATTTCCAACTTATGTCGGTTCACGACATCGCGCGACCATCACCCAGTGTCATCGTTGATTATTCGTCCTCGTGGCCTCGGCGTTTTCCCCACCGGTTACGACTTTTTGTTGGATCTTCAGGAGCCACCACTTGAAGCTGGTCACCAAAACCACTAGATCAAATTGATTTGGGGGATTTGTGAGGAATTTTAGTAATTTCAAGTTGGTATTCATCATGGACCAAACAGCTGTACAGTGCTCCCAGGTTTCCCATGTTCCTCCAACTGATGCCAGTCCATGCTGAATACCAACTACAAAGTTTTCATTCCATATCAATTAAACAAATCTAATATGGAATTACATTCTACCATAGTGCCCAAGTTTTTCACTTATACAAAGTTTTCACCCCTTTGTAATCTATATCCACCCTAAGAACGACTAAACCGTCTTACACAATCCATTTTAGTTCTCATTCGTCCCTTACGTTGTCAACTAGCAGCATTACTATAAATGTAACCACCATTATTGTTACTTTAAACTCTCATCTTTTAACTTAAATCTTCCTCACGCATTGCGACATTTAAATATTATATATATACGAATGCACAGCTTGAGAACAAATTCATTGAAAAGAGTCCTTTTCACTGAATATCGTGTTGTCGGTTTCCGTGATGCAAAAAATTATTTTAGTCATAAGTTTATAGTGAATAGCTACTGAACTCTATGATCAACTATATTGGCATGATTTGCTCAACTTTCAGCAATAACTGATAAAATAAAATTCATCAAGGATTTGGTTGAAAAATTGTTATGTTTCAGCTCATCAAAATGTTAACAAAAATAGTTATGACAGTTACTAAACAAAAGAATAACCTATCCCTTCCTACAGTTTGACTAAGTTTGGCAGTGTTAACAAATAAAAATGAACACAACAGTTTGATTTTGTATCTGAAGTATAAGGAGTCATATTGCTTTGTCATAAGTCATCGAAAGATTAATGTTTGAGCAATCAGCAGTCAAACGGTATAGAAATGTAAGCAATTATTAATAATAACGGATAGTGGCTAGCTGTGGAATCTACGGTGACCATGGCTGTATCGGCTGAGCGGCCTGATAAATGACGCTGCTGATTTTGGAGCCATCGGTTCTGTGTCTGAGTCTTGGTGGGAACAATATCATTCACCTGGGTTCAAGTTCATCTAGATGATCAGTTCCGAATAGTTTGAAACACGCATCTTGGATTACTCTGCTAGCCGTTATTCATCATTACTACCAAGTTGAAACTATAGGCAATATCGGGGCATCCGAGAAGGATCCTATACGTCGGTGTTGACCGATCAGTTTGGTACAATCAGTGACGGAAAATTAAAGGCAGTAATGTTTGTTACTGAATGATTTTAAAGTCACTTAATTCTTTTTTGAGTATGGAATTTTTCCACAGAGGCTTTGCACTCTACTTTTCGCCCTCTTGACTTGATCTTATGTAAAAGATTTAGAATAACTTTGAACAATTTTGTAAAATAGAATATAGTCTTATGAGTAGTGACAGGAAGCACTGATGAATTTAAGAATTGGACACCGCTGAGTCCTTAGTGCTTAACACTGATCAAAGTTAATCGGTCAATTTTTGCAAGGTGACTACTGAGCAAAAGTAATGTGACACTGCAGTGCAGTGTATTTTTGTGTTAAATATTGTAGAATTCAATTGGTACAGAGCCTTGGATCTAAGTTTCATGTTCTTTGGAACTTATCAACAAAGCGAATCTACGTAGGTTACACAACAGTTCGTGTACGTAAATCAGTTGTGCAGGTTAGTCGTAGCTTGGAGAACTTAGTGGTTAAATGTGTCATGCGGCTTTAAATCACCAAGGGAATATCAGTTCTCCTACAGTTTCAGACACGCCCTGCTGATGAGTACTGACAAGCATGAAACCTTGGTTCAGAGACCCCTGCCAACTGACTTCCACTAACTGAAAGTGATAAGTTAGAATTCTACCACTATTTGTACACTGAGTAGTGTAGATCACTTTATGAAGACCTATGGATAGCTTCAAACAAGAATTCTGATGATGAATTCTTGGTGAGTGCACTACTTTCAAGTTCAATTTAGTGTTTAGACCACTATAGCATCTTCAAGCAATTACATGGTCATGAATGTGTCTTTTATGTACAGATTTGTTATGTACTAAAATCGATACTAGTGTCATATATTAACATTCAATTAGTAGACAGACTCTTGAAAGAAAAGATAAAGATGAACCTTTTAAAGGTTGATTTAAATATGATAGTCTTTTTTTCAGTACTCATCATTCTTTGAAGTTGTATTTCAGATTGTTGTTGTTGTCGTGAAACATTTAAGTAGTTTCTGAAATCGTTGCTCTTTAATCAAGCCCGTGGTTAATATCTGTAAGTGAAGTCACTGAGAGTATTAACAAGATGATCACTGTTACAAATATCTCTCAATAAGAATTAGTATGATAATTTTATAGCTTTCAGTTTGGCCAAGGTCATCTATATATTCGAAATAAGTTGTTAAAGACTGTCGATAATATGACTGAAATTCTACGATAATGGTGTAAATGTTTTCAGTCTCTTTTCATCTACAAAACTATAAACATTTTTTTAAAGGTTTTTACATAATCATTTCTTTTCTTTTTATAACCCTTTTCCCTACTTTAATGTCATTCCGTATTAAAATAAGGTGAATTAAACCGATGAATTTCTGTGCAAATTTTGACACTGATAAGTTAGTCAGTCTGTCAGTCAACTACTTGTCTATCTGTACATCTATTTCATATTTTTAGTATACCGATTTCCCCCGATAAGGAATTTATAGGTATGCACATCTTGAGAATATCAGATAACGTAAAAAAAAGTTGTTCAGCATTGAATTCTTTTGGTGACATAAGTCTTTGATAAAATTATCCCTGGCGGTATTTCTTTATTCTCTGAGCTTTTGTATCATATCGCCATTTCCTTATCCTTGATTAACCTTCATCTTACTAGGATGGATACATTTCTGTAAGTAGGAGTACTGTGATATTATTTATTATTATTATTTGACCCTTGGGTTCCTAATGGAACATAAAACTTCAGTAGAACGTCTCCATTCCACTCTCTTCTCTGAAATCTTTCCAACCTGGTTCCACGACTGCCCACAACCTCTCATTCCCTCCTCACACGATCTCCTCCATGTCACCCTCACCTCAAACACCCAACTCGTCGCTTCCCATCTGGCTTCCACTCTACGGCCTGACCTGGCCTGGCCTGGCTCGTGATGTCCCCAGTCGGCCTGTTCACTGTATGCCCAATCCATCTACACCTCCTTCTGCATAGTTGTTGGGCGATGGGTTCTTGGTTGATTCGTTTCCACACCAGAGTTCGTCATTACTTATTCTTGTTATTCTAGCCATCTGAGCTTCAGTGTCAGTATCGAGCACAGGCAGGTGTTGATCAATGTCTGTAGTTTGTTGCAAATCCCTTTCGTAACACGCCGACAAGTCTCTGAAACACACACAAGCACTGACTTGACCGACTTAGTGTTCGAAATCCAGATCTTGTTGAAACTTTATGCTGAGTGGAGTGCAGAAGATCTCCACACTGGTTTCAGATTAATGAACGAAGGTGTGTCTGGTTATCTTTCCAATGCTGACTGGCTTTGATATCATCATCTGTGCCTGCACTGGCTGTAGTTGAAAGAGTGCTGCCTAGTCAGGCAGGCAGGCAGGCAGGCAGGCAGGCAGGCAGGCAGGTAGGTGAAGGAGGCTACTCCCTGTAAGTTTCTCCCGTTGATGGTGATTGGAGCTTGTTGTTGTTGTTGTTGTTGATGATGGTGGTGGTGGTGTTGGTTGGGTATCTTCATCACCTCTGTCTTCTCCACGTCCACCTGAAGGATGTCCTGTCTTCGCTGCCCTGCCTCCTCTGCCAACTTGTTAGTTTTCTCCTGTAGGTCTTCAATTTTGTGTGACATTAGACATAAGTGATCGTTGGCGAAATCCAAATCTTCTAGGTTCTTTTCCGTGGTCCGCTGTGATATTAGGGTTAAGAAACAGCCTTGTATATGCTTTGAGTTAAACATAGTTGTGAACAGTCACTTAAATTCGCATTTCTCAGATATGCATTATTCAGCACTTACCATCTTCCCTCATAACTTATTTATTGAAGAAGGCTTGAACAAGATGAGCCAACTACTTGAAAGTACTTACAAAGCCTTTTGTTACACTAGATGATGAGCTGCTTTTTATGGGTTACAAACTTTGATTTAATAAGACTTAAGTGAAATTAGGTGTCTTTGTTGTTTGACACTTGTACCTTCTCGTTGCCATGCAGTGTCAAACTGCTCTACCTCCTTTGGCATATGGGATCTTATACGAATACTTCGACGCTGCCTAATATTCATTGTGTTGTGTTCATGTCAGTGACTATCAGTGCAATCCAGGACATGCGTCATCTGTATGTACCTTGCTCCCCAGTGATTGATGATGTCCTCTATGGGCTGGAACCCAGTACCCATGACTTCAAACTTCAAAGCGTTATTCACTAAGTAAGTGGAGCACAAGAGCCCATCTGCTAACAGACGTCAGGTAATTCCACCCTGGATGGCAAAGGAAAACTATAAGTATCAACGAACAACTGATAACCGTTTCACAAGTAGCGGTTGTCTTGCACCAGTTTCCTAGTGAACAACACTTCGTCATTTGAGGCGACAGTTACAAAACTCGAATCTCAGTGGCAGCAACATCACTCACTGGGGTACAGGTACACCCAGTTGATGAGTCTCAAATAGGATGAAATGGGCGTCATGTCACCAAGATGAGTATAACATGATTAAGTCTTTTCTGAACACGACAAGAAAACTTATTCATTAACGCCTAACTCTACGTGTGGTTGCACATAAAAGCGAAGGAGAGTATTTCAAACTGTGATATATGTTCTGTTTTATTAAACTCATAAATAAATAAACCGAGGAATTTTAAAGATACAAATATACTATATGAAATATCCTAGGTGCAATGAACCCTCAATAGACTTGAACTGTTCTAATTTGTTGTTCATTATAGGCGTTGTGATGTATACGGAAAAAACTACCTCTATAAACTTCCATCGAGGCATTAGAAAACAAAGACTTCAGCAAACGAGTTTTATCCAGCGAATTCATCTTTCGCAGTTGCACAATCGAATAGATGTCAATATTTGTTACTCAATAATTGATAATGGGTGATGACTGATGGTGAAATGAAAATTTGGACTGTGGCTTGATTCGAACCAGGTTTCTTGCCCGATACTCTAACAAGTGAGCTACGAGGTCCAATTGTTGACCAGATTTTTATTTCACTTCAATCGCCAAGGGCTTCGCCCGACTACCATGTGAAGTCGTGATGCATTACTGTTGCTTGATCGTATCCACACTGGTTTCTCAGTCAGAAATTCTCATTCCAATCTCAATCTAACTGAATTAGAGAGGAAGGTCATCGTATTGGTTATTATTTTAACTATGAGATGGCAGCTGTGGTATGGCAGGCTAGTATTTATATTGGGTGACGATTGAAGGTGAAATGAAAGTTCTGCCTGTGGTTGGATTCAAATCAGTAACCACCGGGTTTGCGGCCCGATGCTCAACCAACCAGCAGTGGTCCAAATTTTCATTTTATTTTCAATCATCGCCTAGTATTAATATAAGTTTGCCGAACCACGCCTGCTATTTCAGATAGTCAAGACGATAATCAATAATTATTAGTAGCCTTGACATGAAAATAATATAGGTATGGAAATCACGTAAGAGATACGCACAGAAAAGCTTAAGAATCAAGAAATGAGTAAGAATACGGAGTGGTAAAGTTGCTTCTGGATATGCTATTCTGGTTTCGATTGTTGTGTTCCCGAAGCTTCAGCAACTCAAAGTAAACGTTTTATCATACTTTTTAGAAGATCACATTACACTTTGTAGACTAATGCTAACTGTGTCAACTGCCAATCAAATGCTGCAGTATAGAGCGGTTAACTGATCTGCTTTGGTCTTTAATGAGGCATGTATGAAGGTGTTAATATTGGTGCTAGATAATCTGTTCCTGCGTGCAACTTAAGTACCTAGCTCTACAGGATCAGGTGAACCGACATTTGCACACTGAAGGGGGTAGCAGTGACAGTTTGTCCCTTACACACATGTTCACCATTTGGTGGACTAGTATATGTCATTTGGAGAGTGGCTGAATAGAATAATGTTTTGACAGCCTTCATTAGTCTGTGTTTAAGTAACTCATCTTATGCATCTCCATTAGATTTTGAGCTCAAAATTAGTTTATTCTTTTCCACATTGATAGGAGGCTTCAGGGAAGTATTTTGAAGTAGGTTTTGATTTATGAATTTCTCTAGGTAACAATTTGCGATGAATGTGTCCAAGGTACAAATCTTCGGGATTCGAAGTGAAAACTAGTGGATTTAACTTCTTTTTTGGTTGGTGAGAAGCCAGCTATGAAAGTGTGTCATTTGCCTATCCCACCTAGACTATCAATATATGGATCTTTCAAGCGTCTCTTCATGCTAACAGCACGTCGAGGAACTGTACCGTTGACTGTGATTTAATCTCCATTGCAGAGTTGGTGCAGGAATAACATTTATTGAAAGATTGAAGTAATTTTTGCAAGTCACAATCCCTGTCACAAATAATAAATGTATCATAGACATTTCTTCTATAGGATTTAAACTGTCTGATAACTGCAATGAATATGGTTGTTTCCAGTTTGGCGACAAACTAGAAATAGTTGAAAAATAAAAGGTTCGGTAGATGCTTTCAGTGACTATAAAAAAGTAGGCCGCAATATTTTTAAGTGATGGTAGAGTTAAACAGGAGCAAAAACCTATTTCAGAAGTAAATACAATTTCTTTAAAAGCTTAACCTTATTAAATAGTGTCGCAACTGAAATTTGACAGTAACGATTCATATTTTGGTGGAACTATGGTTCACCGACTTTGGTAGTTGACCTGCAACCTGTAGATCACAGTTTCAAACTGTACCCTATATACTAGGGTTTGCGTAAACAAATGATGTAACTGTCCAACACATTAAATGTGGCTCAAACCTCCCTAGTATACAGGCGAAATACATCTGTTTAATCACATAATAATTGTTAAATATTTTTGTATATAAAATCTTTCATGTCAATTTCACCGCTCACTGTGCTCCCAGACTGCAGGAATCAGTTTTATTATATGAGTCAGGTGGGGTAACACTATTCGAATCCAGCTGATTGCACTAACTTTTGACTCAAAATTAATGTGGATTTCTACGGTGGACTGGAAATGATATCAGGTTAGATCAGGGTTGGAATTAATGCCTAACATCAATAAACTGACGGATTTTCAACACTAACCTCAGTCAAGTCAGTGCTCCTGTATGGCTCAGAGACTTGGCGCATTACGAAAGGGATTTCCAATAAACTACAGACATTCATCAACAACTACCGCCTACGATCACTCGATACTGAAGATCAGATGGCCAGAAATAATAAGCAACAAGGAACTCTGGGAACGAACCAACCAATAACCTATCGCTCAACAAATATGCAGACGAAAGTGGAGATGGATTAGGCATGCACTGAGAAGACCATTCAGGGACATCACTTGCCAGGCCCGACCCTCTAGTGGAACCCAGATGGGAAGCGACGAGTTGGGCGTTTGAGGTGAGGGTGACATGGAGGAGATCGTGAGAGGAAGAAATGAAAGCTTGCAGGCAGTGGTGGAACCAGGTTTTGAAGACTGCAGAGAAGAGAGCGCACTGGAGACGTGCTACTGAAGTCCTATGTTCCATTAGGAACCCAAGGGACAAATAAATAAATAATAAATAATCAATAAACTGATAGTTAATTCTTGTCAGGATGAAGATATAACGTTTTCATCTTAAAACTAAGTACAGAAAGACTTTTCACCTTGATACTACAAACATTGGTATATCTGCAAGATCGATAACTTCTAATGACACTCGTTTTGGAGATTCATTTAACTGAAGTTACCAGAAGCACAGCTGTGCTTCCTTTTTATCCAGAAGAATACCTAATACATGACTGTTAGCTGAGACCCAGTCAACAAGTATGGTCTCAGAGCTAGGAGTTGTTGTGTTCCTTACATCTGTAAGCAAAAAGGATATGTTGTATTGATCTTGGTGACTAGCAGACGAATCCATGACTTGTTAGCTGGATGTACCTGCATCCCAGTGAGTGATGTTGCCCCCCACTGAGCCTTAGGCTCCAAAAAGTTCAGTGAATAACACCATGGCGTCTGAAGCGATGGATACTGGGTTCGACTCTCTCTGGGAACAACATCACTCACTGGGATGCAGGTACATCCAGCTAACAAGTCCTAAATAGGATGAAACGTGCGTCATGGAAAGAAATAAGAAGCCATCCATAGAATTAGTCCGTTCTAGGTGTAATCATTAGCTTGTATTCATCATAAGGGACTTAGTTAAGACGATTTGTTATTTCACATTTAATAAAGTTGAGTTGCTTACTTGTCATTTTTGAGGATTGATTTGTTTCAAGGTGGCATTCATCATAGAACATCAGAGACATCAGTAGCAGAACCATTGGAAAACTGAAAACGCAGGAGAACCGTTTCTTCCTAGTATTGAACTCTTTAGCGGTGCATACACATAAAACTGCAAGGAGTTTAGCACGAGACTATCGATTAATCTCCATGAAATGTCAAATGAATCACTTTCTATTTCTCATTGGTCACTTGCTTCAAAACGAATTTTCTAAACTTCAGATGTGAAGTTTTAACTTTTGGGGTCAACCAATTTGGTTGTGAGTACAAATACTTGGCGATGCCACTAGATGATAGCCGCGTCATATCTTGAATAGACGCAAATAGAAAAATGGCGTATGTTGGATTCTATCCCGGCGGATGTATTCGAATGTGTTCACAGCGATATCTATCGTCCTGAGCTCGATCTTTGATAGTGTTTTAAGTGTGCACAGCTATTCAATGCTTCGAGGTTTTCAACAGTTCTCCAACTCATGCCAGTCCGTAATGAATATCACCTTAAAAGTAATACTAATTGAAATTTCAACTGACATGATCACATTCAGATGTGCATAACTTGACATTATCTGGAAGCTAATTGAATGATCTTTTAGCATTCCTAAATTTCACAAATTCAATAAATACATATTAGCCTTAAATACTAAACATCGTAAAGTCTTTCTATATTTTAACCTGTGGCTTAAACACTATACTGTGTTGTTAAAATGTATTTTTTTATCATAGGGAATACCAGTACTGACTACCAAATAAGAGACTGTCTTATCAGCTTGAAAATTGTGGTTAGAAAACTAATCTGCAATAAGAACCTACTTTAGCCGTAATCGTGGACAAAAAATTTAGCTAGGTAGTGCAACGGAAACCAAATTATCATAATTACACTCGAATAATACTACTGGAAGTAATGCAACTGGTAATCAGATTCAGTGGCAGTTTCTTCATTCGAAATGGAGGACATTTTGTTTTTACAGATATCTCAAATTTACTTCCTACCAGTTTTAGTCAGTTGTTTGCTAACAAAACGCGATATTTTTAACGTCTTACTTGACCTACTTATTAATTTGTTAGTAGCTAACAAACTTGGACGAAAAATTGAAACATTTAGTTGAATTTCAGAATAAGTGGACTGAATGATCACATGAAGAAATATGTGGATTCTATCAATGGGTGTAGCTAAATATTTCTTTAAACTCAAAGAAAACGGTGGAAGTTTCATGCCAATATCTCATTTTCTTTATGATGACTCACTAAAAATATATTCTTGAGGCTATCGGTTCGAAACCCTAGCATTCTGTTAACATCCATCATTATCCAAGAGTATAAATGTTGGTCATCACTAGCCTGAACTGCCTAATTCAAGAGTAAATTCTCTAGTATGCAGCTAGCCCACAGTAATCGGTGAAAAGGTTAGTCAACTGGGGAAATGACTTAGAACATGATTACAAACAAGTTCATGCGAAACCAAAATCTTTTAGTTGGATATAAAAGTGCCGAAGTTTGAAGTTAACTTGTTTTTAAGATCAACCCTATAAGAGTGGTTGTACAAACTTCTTTTGAACACAGAAACTTTGTATGTATGCCACTTTCATCGCAAAGATGGCTACAGAAACCATGCAGAAGACTAGATGCCCTTCGAAAATAAAACATCTTATGGTTGTCTGGTTAGTGGCTGGCAGTGGAATCCAGGTTACATATTTGGGGCTTGTCATCTGGATGTACCAGAGCCACAGTAAGTGATATTGCTCCCAGCAACTTGAACCAGCATAACAACAATATCCTATAAGGACCAACCAGCTACTGATCCTTTTTGTACAAGAGGTGTTCCTCATACCCGAGTGGCCTAGTGGATAGCGCTCTGGCGTTTGGAGATATGTACTAGATTTGAGTCACGATGGGAACAACATCACTCACTGAGATGCGAGCAAATCCAACTGAAAAGTCTCACATAGGAAGGAACGTGCATCCTGGACTCCACTGTTGGCCATCAAGCAGATGGCGACATGATGAGTGATCTGACCATATCACGGTATCCGCGCAGGAACCTATCTGCCAACAGAGGTCGATGAGTCTGTCACAACGGAAGATTACAAGTATCAAGAAAGGCATCTTGTTTTCTGCTGATTATCAATGTCTAACAGATAAACAAGTATAAAACTTCTCATTTATTTTATTTATTCCTTTCTGAGCCACGATGAGTGATAATAAGAAAAACAGTGATGAACGTACCTAGCCTTGTATTGCTCCTAATCAACAGTTAGGCTGATAAAAACATATGGAAGAGGCTGAACCAGTTGGTTTGGCTTTACTCCTTGCGAAAATGATTGGTTGATTGTAGAAGATGAAAAAGGTTTCGACATGTTGAATACTTTTTGGAAAATTCTGCTCGAACGTTGAGTAATGAAATTAATTTTTTTAGTCCTACGTAGAAGCTTAGTTAACAGTTAGTATGTCATCTAAAAATGTAGGAAGTCTACACTAACTCTCCTTTAAGTTAACATTCACTTGATGTATTTTAAGGTGGATAAAAACGGTTGTTAAAAAAACAATTATTCTTTCAGTCTTGTGGAAGCTCATAATATTTCAGATATCTGTATAGTAACTAATAGACGTACACCTTAGTGTCAGCCTATTCACCTTCATGTTCAAAAAGTGAACAGAAAGTGATTTTTGTTGAAGTCATTAACTTTGGTACAGAAGGTGATCTTTATGATCATCCAGTCGGATCGTGATTTCGAACAAAGACCAATATAATGTAGGTGAGTGATTTGACAATTCTGTCAGAAAAGCTTATCTAAGTTGTGCAAGTAAGATAGTAAAAAAATAGGTTGAGGAATTCAGTTCTACTGTAAAATATACGATGCAGTTTTGAGTCATCAGCGGGGATTAAGAACCAGTAACTGTTCGGGAAAGATGAATATATGTTCGGAATAAATCATATGGAGAAGTCTGAAATGAAAATGTATCCAACCTTATCCTTGTATATTATTTGGAACTTTCTATTCGAGTCACAAGTATTTGCTATATCTTATCCTTCTCATCTGTTGACCACAGACAGGTATGGACACTCGTTGTGGGATAGGTAACCCATTTGGAAGACTTTTGCCTTTTCTTGCTGCATGACCTGTGATGGCAGGACCTTTTCCAAGTCTGTCCTGATCATAGGAATGTTTTGGTTGCTACTTGCAACTTTGACAGTGTTCAGTTAGACTTGTTACTACTTAAAAGGAAGTCTCTCCAATGTATGTGGTATCGCATTCGCTACAATCTACGTTATAAGCACAGTTATGTTCTAAATAAGGACAAGTATCAGTTTGGTATTCGTCACTTCAAAGAATACCCTGGCGATGTAACTGTTAAGTATATGCCTTATTTATGCTGATTTGAATGTTCGATAAGGAAGTAATACAGTACTTATCCTGAAGACACGAAGAATAGTAATATCCTGACAGTCATTTGACTTTCCGTTTTGTTATAAACGAATTCGATTCGAGAAGTGTGTCTACCTTATAACTTGGAAGAATGGCACTGTAACAGGGATTAGAGTCGCAGATGGGTGAGAAAACATTGATATCCTCAAGGTACAAGTATCATTCAACCAGTCTCAGATAGTTCTTGAGAAATGTGAATATTCTTAAGCACATATACGCAGAAAAAAACCTAGAAGATTTGGATTTCGTCAACGATCACTTATGTCTAATGTCACACAAAATTGAAGATCTACAGGAGAAAACTAACAAGTTGGCAGAAGAGGCAGGGCAGCGAAGACAGGACATCCTTCAGGTGAACGTAGATAAGACGGAGGTGATGTAGATACCCAACCAACGCCACCACCACCACCATCACCAACAACAACAAGCTCCAATCACCATCAACGGGAGAAACTTACAGGGAGTAGCCTCCTTCACCTACCTGCCTGCCTGCCTGCCTGCCTGCCTGCCGAGGCAGCACTCTTTCAACTACAGTCAGCACAGGCACAGATGAGGATGTCAAAGCCAGTCAGCATTGGAAAGATAACCAGACACACCTTCGTTCATTAATCTGAAACCAGTGTGGAGATCTTCTGCACTCCCCTCAGCATAAAGTTTCAACAAGATCTGGATTTCGAACACTAAGTCGGTCAAGTCAGTGCTTGTGTGTGTTTCAGAGACTTGTCGGCGTGTTACGAAAGGGATTTGCAACAAACTACAGACATTGATCAACACCTGCCTGTGCTCGATACTGACACTGAAGCTCAGATGGCCAGAATAATAAGAATAAGTAATGACGAACTCTGGTGTGGAAACGAATCAACCAAGAACCCATCGTCCAACAACTGTGCAGAAGGAGGTGTAGATGGATTGGGCATACAATGAAAAGGCCGACTGGGGACATCACGAGCCAGGCCAGGCCAGGCCGTAGAGTGGAAGCCAGATGGGAAGCGACGAGTTGGGTGTTTGAGGTGAGGGTGACATGGAGGAGATCGTGTGAGGAGGGAATGAGAGGTTGTGGGCAGTCGTGGAACCAGGTTGGAAAGATTTCAGAGAACAGAGTGGAATGGAGACGTTCTACTGAAGTTTTATGTTCCATTAGGAACCCAAGGGACAAATAAATAATAATAATAATAATACATATGCAATTTGAAATTTTTCTAGAAAAGCTTAGGAATGAGAATTATCAGTCTTCATTACGGTGTAACTCTCTCACCAACTTTTGACGACTATTCTTTTTCTGAATGCTGATTAACTAGGTCTAACCATCATACACCAGTGATCATTCGACTATAATCGTGATGGAATCCATGCAACATTTTTATGCTTTGTAGGAGTTCAGAAATAGAGATTGGACTTTTTTTTTGAGTACATTGGACTTTTTGAAAGACAATCGTATGTGTCACTGAAATCATGGACGTTGTGTTTTTACTGTTAACAAAGCAACATATTACAGCCTTTGATAGTGTTCTAAAGTGCTAAGAAGTATATTCAAAACTAATTTATTTCTATTTTCACCATGGTCTTTTCTTATTAGTCTTCATCGTCTTCGAGACGATATCATCAGCCTAAACTTTAATATGAAGTTAGTTGTCAAAATCTCGCAGTAAGTGATCTAGCAGCCTGTTCTGACCAACTGCTTCGTCATTGGTTGTTTCCGATGATTACTGTGTCATCAACTACATAGATTTTTTTTTGGCTGTTCCTCAGCTTGACCTGTGACCTTTCTGTCGTCTATCATTTTTCTCATTGATCGGTAGATTACGTTCATGTCTTTTCATCTGTTGATTTCTGACTGACCTGAATATTAAGTTTCTAAGATTTCCGTGGTATTCTTTATGTTTCCTGTGTCCGCGATCTGCACATTGTCGAAATTAAATTCATGTCCACGGTTATCTTTGTGCAATGAAATGCGTGATGAAATATTATATTTTATTATTATTAGTCCCTTGGGTTCCTAGTGGAACATAGGGCTTCAGTAGCACGCCTCCAGTGACCTCTGTTCTCTGAGATCTTTTGAACCTGGTTCCACGACAGCCCAGAAGCTCTCATTTCCTCCTCGCATGACCTCCTCCATGTCACCCTCGGACGTCCAACTCGTCGCTTCCCATGGGGATTCCACTCGAGCAACTGGCCTGACGCGTGATGTCCTCAGTCGGCCTTCTCAGTGCATGGCCAATCCATCTCCACTTCTTCCTGCATATTTGTTGGGTGATAGGTTCTTGGTTGGTTCGTTCCCAGAGTTCCTTGTTGCTTATTCTTTCTGGCAATCCATCTGATCTTCAGCAGCGAGCGTAAGCAGTTGTTGATGAATGTCTGTAGTTTATTGGAAATCCCTTTCGTGACGCGCCAAGTCTCTGAGCCATACAAAAGCACTGACTTGACGTTGGTGTTGAAAATCCGTATCTTGTTCCGCATGCTGAGTGCAGAAGATCTCCACACTGGTTTCAGGCTAATGAACGCCTGTCTTGCTTTTCCGATTCTGACTTTGACGTCCTCGTCCGTCCCGCCTGTAGTTGAAACAGTGCTTCCTAGATAAGTGAAGGAGGTTACTTCCTTCAAGTTTCTCCCGTTGACGGTGATTGGAGTTTGTTGTTGTTGTTGATGGTGGTGGTGCGGTATCTTCATCACTTCTGTCTTCTCTATATTCACCTGAAGTCCCGTCTTAGCTGCCTCTTCTGTCAACTTGTTAGTTTTTGCCTGCAGATCTTCAAGTTTATGTGACATTAGGCATAAGTCATCGGCGAAATCCAAGTCTTCTAGGTTCTTTTCCGTCGTCCAGTGTATCCCCCTCTTCTCGCTGCCTACTGTTTGCTGCATGATCCAGTCCACCACAATAAGGAATATCATGGGGGATAGTAGGCAACCTTGTTTCACTCCTGTCTTCACTTCAAAGGCATCACTGAGCTTCCCATTGTGGATTACTTGGCATGTGGCATCTTCATATAGTTGTTGAATGAGGCGGATAAAGGTTTGCGGTACTCCGTAGTATTGAAGCAGTTTCCAAATTACTTCTCGGTCGACGCTGTCAAAGGCCTTCTCAAAGTCGATGAAGTTGAGGTAGAGAGCTGATTGCCATTCTATGCTCTGTTCTATGATGATACGAAGCGTTGCAATTTGGTCAGCACATGATTTGTACTTCCTGAAGCCTGCCTGTTCCGGTCGCAGTTTTGAATCCAGTGCGTCTTTAAGCCTCTCCAGGATGATGCGGCTTAATATTTTACTTGGGGTGGATAGGAGAGTGATTCCGCGCCAGTTCTTGCAAGCACTGAGGTCTCCCTTCTTCGGCAGTTTGACAAGGTAACCCTTCTTCCAATCGTCAGGTACCTTCTCTTCCTTCCACACCTTCTGCAATAGTGGTGTGAGCATGTCCGCTGTTGTCTCTGCATCTGTTCTCAGTGCTTCTGGCGGTATTCCATCTGGTCCTGCTGCTTTCCCGCATTTCAGTAGCTTTATGGCGTTCAGGACTTCCATTTTCGTTGGGGGATTTATGTTCACTTGTAATTCAGCGGCTGCAGGTGGTATTTCTGGACGAAGTGCAGGTGGTGGTCGATTCAAGAGCTTCTTGAAGTGGTCGGCCCATCGTTTCCTCTGTTTCTCTTCTTTTGTAATTAAATTTCCTTCTTCATCTTTTATTGGTTTCATCTGTGTTGGTCTCTTCCCTGATAGCAACCTGGTTATTTGATACAATGTCGTCAGGTCTCTCTTACCTGCAGCCTGTTCTGCTTCACTTGCCAGTGTTTCGTAGAAGTGTCTTTTGTCTTTGCGTGCACTCTTCTTCACTTCTTTATCCAGTGTTTTATACATTGTGCTCAGTTCCTCTTGTCGTTGAGCATCCTTGCACTGGTTTATCTTCTGCTTCACCATCCTCCTCTCCTCTATCAGCTTCCAGGTATCCGTCGAGATCCATTCCTTGTCTTCTTTCTTCTTCCTTCCTAATACTGTTGTGCAGGTTTCTTTCCACATAGCTTTCAAAGACTTCCAGTGTTCTTCCACACAGGTTTCTTCAGGGATGTTCCTCGATATCTCCCATTTTGTCTTGATGGCTGCTTTGAAGATCTCCTTTGTAGTTTCATCCTTCAGTTTCCGAGTGTTGTACTTGAATTGAGGTCTATCACCAGCTTCTTTGAAGGCTTTTAACTTGATTTGGAAGGTTCCTTGCACTAGATAGTGGTCTGAACCTACATCTGCTCCTCTTCTTGACCTTGTGTTAAGTAGACTGCGTCTCCATTTTCTTGAGATTGAGATAAAGTCGATTTGATTTTTAGTGTGTCCATCTGGTGAAGTCCATGTCGCTTTGTGGATATCCTTGTGCCTGAACACACTGCCTCCAATCACCAAATCGTTGAATGCACAGAATTCTGCAAACAATTCTCCATTCTCATTCATTTCACCTAGCGCCTCTCGACCCATGGTTAGTTCTCTTCCCGTGTTGTCCCCTCCCAGTTTGGCATTCATGTCGCCCATTAGAATTTTGATATCGCCAACTGACGTCTTGTCCAGTGTTGATTGAAGTTGTCTGTAGAATTCCTCCTTCTTCTCTTGCTCTGCATTATTTGTAGGTGCATAACATTGTATGATTGTGACCTTTCTTCCTTTTGAGTTGAATCTTGCTGTCATGATCCTGGAGGAGATTGGTTCCCACTGCATGAGAGCCTTCGATGCTCTTGAGGACATCATGATAGCCACTCCATAACTCAGTGTGCTCGTGGTTGGCGTCTGGGTGACCGGAGTAGATTATTGATTCTCCAGTTGACAGTTTGGAGAGTCCACTCCCATTCCATCTGCTTTCGCAAATCCCAAGCACTTCGATGTGATACCTTCTCATCTCCTTTGCAATCTGGGCTGCCTTACTGGGTTCAAACATCGTGCGGACATTCCATGTCCCCACGTTTACTTTCGCTTTCATCGAGAGAAGACACATCGGCCAATTGGCTTCCCGAAGGCTTTCACCAACTGGCGTCATTTCGCCTCTCCGATTCCAGCGGGGAATAAGTTTGTTTTCATTTTTTATATTTTGTTTGTGCTTTGAAGTTTGTTTAGCGGTTAGATTTGTTTTACGGGGTAGGGTTGCTAGCCCTATGCCCAACCTTCCCTCTTTACCCGGGCTTAGGACCGGCTAGTAACTAGTAAACTAGTTAACCAGGCGAGGTTGTGATGAAATATAGTGTCTTTTAATAACCAGTTGGTGTTCATGTAGACGAAGACGAAGACGGTGACCACTTTGTTCAATGTAGTGTTGATTACAAATAATCATTGGAGTTGATTTTGTAAATGACATTTGGTTTTTTTTTCTTTGGCTTTTGTCTCCTTTGGTATAATGTGGTTTGGAGGGAATTTATTGGTTTATAAGCTACACAAGTTCCAAGTGGTCTCAGTAGTCTTGTCTTGGCTTCTGATATGTTCTTTATGTACAGTAGGATGATCCGTTTGTTGATTTCTGTTGATGACTTTTTAGTTGATGATGTACGGGATAAGCATAAGTTTCGCGGGTAACCGTCGTCTTCCCGGTAAGTTGTTGTACTGCAGCATGTTCTCACTCTTTGGAATATAGTCTACAAGCAACTGATTTCGTGCGTTGTTGGGTTGTTGCTGCTCCAGCTAAGGATTCGATTAGTGTGCACTGACTATCTGTACACTTCAGTTTCCAATTTTTCGCAATGGTTCTATTGACCAAAGCATCCAGGAATGACAGTGGGTTGTTCGGCTCCTCTATTGTGAATGTGATGCTATTGAAAACGTTGTTGATCGAACTGCAAGCGTTTTCTATTTCATCACTTTAATGATGACAAAAGTATCACCCACAAAGAGAATCTAAAT
Source organism: Heterobilharzia americana (assembly GCA_944470555.2). NCBI lineage: Eukaryota > Metazoa > Platyhelminthes > Trematoda > Strigeidida > Schistosomatidae > Heterobilharzia > Heterobilharzia americana. The sequence continues at coordinate 82,100,478 of OX104129.1, forward strand.
TATCGGTTTGATGGGAGGTAAAATGATCGTTTCCTAACAGTATTTCTTGGGAGGTTATTAATTCTTGACCAAGTGTATCACCACTTCATATCTTTCTTATCCAAGATTCCTTTTCCTGCTTAAAAATACCCAACTTAGAAGGTTGGTGAGTTTCCCATTCTAAGTGGATTTTCTGTATATAGAGCTCTGAATGGAATTAGCAAACCTTCTCTAGATTTTGACGATGAGGAAGTGAAACGCTGAGTTTAATTCACCTTCTAGCGAATGTTTTATTGAAGAGTGGCTGTCGTTAAAATTCTGCAGGAAGTGTATGAGGTTCAGGTTGTCTTCATAAACGATGAAAGTATCCTTCACTTACCTTTTGTATACATAAGTTTGCCGATTGTTGGATTCATGTGGTATTCTCAAGTCCAGACATGAAACAGTCATCAAGTAGGAGTTCAGGAGACAATCCTACAGGTGCACTATCGATTCATCCTTAGATTTCTTTATTAACTCTGAAGTGAACGTTAAGCGAGCATCTTAGGAGAAGTTCTTTCGGGTAGTGATTTAGTAGGCCAACATCTAGATTTCTAGATTGCATAAAGTTGCATAAGAAACGGACTGCCTCTGTTAACGATACGTTCCTGAATAGTAGCATGATGTCTAGTGAAATTACTCTTCTTCTAGACAGAATAATATCCTTGACTGACCCAGTGAAATCGAATTTGTCAGAAACAGTGTGTTTCAAGAGTTGTTTCATTTCAGGTCTAAAGGTTTCCATGAGCCATTTTGTAATTGTGTGATATGGAGAGTTTGTCATGTTCAGTGGTGGATACAGAGGGATACCATCTTTATGAGTTGTTTGTAGAGATCATTCCTAATGACTGATTCGTCTTTCGTTTTCTTCAGCAGTTTATAGAGTGGCTCTACTGTCTGTTTGATTGGGTATTTCTGATTCATTGGATTGGAGAATGGATTTTCATCTGGCAAAATGGGTGGAATCTTGTCAACGTAGTGACACTCACTCAGTAACATTATCCCAGCACATTTGTCTGAGCGCATCATGATAAGATTTTCATTTTTTTCGAATTTCTTTTAATTGATTAATATGATCCTTTGATAAAGCACGTCGGCTGTTGGGTTTACTGTTGATGTACTGGAGACAGAAGTTTAGAACGGTTGATTCTAAGTTATCAAGACCATTATTAAATGCTGGAATTAGATTTTTGACTAAACTTTAGTATCAAGTACGTTAACTTCCAAATTGAAACCATAGTTGTGACAATCAGAACTCGAACGCAACGTATCACAGATATCCTGAGCTCTATTTAAATCATTGACTGACGAAAGAAATGAATTAGAGGTTTTCATTACTAGCATCCATCCAGCTTCAGGCTCTATCCCTTGACTCCAAGTTCTGGTGTGATAATTTTCTTCCCCATTTTCCTGTGTCTCGTACTGATGCCTCCTACCTATTTTACTTCTATGAGGTAGGAATTTGGAACATTATGCAGTAACGTCACGTTCCATATCAATGCTCAGTGACCGATACTGCATGAACAGTACTAGTTAGTTTCAAACAGGGTAGATCGCGTTCGCAATGTGCATAGATAGACTGTCATGACGAAAAACACAAAGCTAAAAGCGTAAATATTTATTTTGCTTTTTAGATGTCAAATCAGTTCACAATCTCCAAGATTCTTCATATTTCTACTGGACAAGCATTAAAAGCTGTGTTTAATACTTCAAACGAAGTAAGTCAAGCATAATATTGTATATTTCATCATTTATTTTCAGGATACTAATCGACAAACAAACCTTACCTCTTCTACATCTGTTTCAACTGAAAATCAACAATCTACACATCCTTATATAGGTGAGATGACATTGAATAACTCTGACTTATTGATGATGAACCGATTTCAGCATAGTATTCCATCGACAACAAACAGTAATAACAATGAGCATAAAGATTATGAAACGAAATTAGGTCTACATTCTAATGCATTTAGCTTCTATACAACATATATGCAAAATTCACTTTCATCTAATATAAACGCATACAGTGGAACAAACAATCAAGTTGAATTGCATTTAAACAAAATTAATAACTTTGATAATCTATACACTGCTAGACAACTTCAAGAGAAGGAGCAACATAAACCAGAAATTAGTCTAGATGAAACTAATAACAATTACTGTTTAATTGATCAACCTTTCAATAATAATAGTCAAGAGATTCGACAGAAATTTCTAAATTTATTCAATGAGATTGTAACTAAGCAAAATATAATGAATAGTGGTAAAAGTCTACAGTTAATACAAACTGAAAAAACTGCCAAAATTGACAATGATGAAAATAATCTATTGTTGGGACACAGTAATTGCAATGAAAACGTTTCATTTACTTCTTGTCAAGGTAAGTAAGCTGAGGAATATTAAATATAGATGTAAGCAACTGGTAAAAATGCTTACCATATATACTTCAGCTTATACTGTGTGTACTTAACCTAGTATACTTCCATTCAGTATGAAGATAAAATGAAAATCGTCGAATAATGAACAAGGGGAGTAAAATATTTGAATCTCATCTCACAGTGTTCATATCCTCGTAGCAGCATTGGAAATACAATGATATATACTGTTATCTATTAGGTTTGTGGAGAAATTAAAAGGTAAAGGTCACAATACTAGAGTTCAGCAAAGATAATCACCATTGCTCTTGAAGGATATCCATAGCTTCATTCATCTTTTAATGCTAAATTGGATATTGTTCATTTGTTCATGTTTTGAATCAATAACCATGGTATGCGTTACACATTGAACAATTCAAACAAATGAAAGCTCAACCAAAAGTAATTGAAGCTAATGATAGTTACTGTAGTTATTTTCTCAATAGGGAAAACAGATTTAGAATAGATTTGCAATCAGAGTATTTTATATAAAGTGAATTCAAACCCTCTAACTAAAATTAGTTATTTCAGGCAGGAGAACTAGTGAACTATAATTGTTAGTAGACTTTTACTCTCTTTGTAACTACCAGTTGTTGATAAGTTTTTGTATAGCCTGTAGATCGGGACGTTGTTGCAGGGGGGGGGGGGGCGGCGCAGAGCAGTGTGAGATTGGTGGTGGCCACGAGAATCTGGAAAAGAAAAAAACGAAGAGAAGAGAGGTGAGCCGATGACTCAGCAAGTACACAGGATGTACTTACATTTAATAATAAAAGTTAACTGACAAACTGTAGAACTGGACAACGAAGAGGTGAGGTGAAACTCTAAGGTGAATGAGTAAGATTTCTAATGTGCTACATCTTATATCACGCATTTGTTTTTATTCTGAGGAAAGTTATTAGTTGTATAATCTGAACTTGCCTTACTGAATACTAGGACTTAATGTACTTAAGCTGTTTCTTTAATATTGTCATCTGAGACAGGATCATGCATACCGTAATTGAAAAATTTAGAAAGCTTGAGGGATATTCACTTCAAGTTGAAGTTGTGACTATCTGAGTTGACTTTTTCGTTGTTACAGCTTGTAGTTCAATCCTTTGCATTTTTAAACATAATAATTATATTATGATAGTTGTGATCCCTGCATATATGCTTCAGCATTTTCTCACTGCGGATGGACTGAAGATTTCATTACTGATTGACCTTCATCATTTTATGTATACAGGATCTAATTCCCTCTATTGAAAAGTTGGGTAAACCTTGGCAATTATTTTTCGTTGTCAAATTGAAAAGAAGCATTAGAGGAGGATAATATAGATCCGTTTTACTGTCTACTCTATCCTCATCAGCTGCATACAGTCCAGATTGTTCCAAATACTTAATTACAATAAAACAATAACATACATTGGTCCACCGAGATAAGTTAGAACAATACAGTGAAGTGACAAGACTATGCGAATCGTAATGAAGTCAGAATGTCATTTGATAATGTCAAGAACATAATCTCGTTGTTGGGACGACAGTTCTCGTGAAAATTGAATGAGGATAAGAAGAGAAATATTGCAAATTCTCAGAAAAGGAAACCACAAAAGTAGACGTGTGGGACAATTCATGACTACTAGGCAGCATCATTTCAAATACAGGCAGCAAAGGCACAGATGAGGATGTTAAAGCGAAGATCGGAAAGACAACAAAACTGGCTTTCACTAGTCAGAGATCAGTGTGAAGATGTACTGCATTCAGCATGAAGCGTGAACAAGATCCGGATTTTCAACATCAACCTCAGTCAAATCAGTGCATCTGTATGATTCAGAAAATTGGCGTGTCATGAAAAGCATTTCCAACAAACTACAACGATTTATCATCAGAAGATGGCGTTCATGTTCGCTCGATAATGAAGATCAGATGGCCAGAATAATAAGAATAAGCAACAAGGAACTCTGGTGTGGTAACAAAGCAACTGAGAACTCATAGCCCAACAAAATATGCAGACGAAAGTGGAGATGTATTGGATTGGGCTCACACTGAGAAGACCATTCGGCGACATCACCTGCCAGGACAGGATCTCGAGTGGAATACAAATGGGAAGCGACGAATCGGGCGTCTGAGGTGAGGGTAACATGGAGGAGATGATGTGAGGAAGAAATGAGAGGTTGTGGGTAGTCTTGGAGTCATGTTCAAAAGACTGCAGAGAAGAGAGTGAAGTGGGGGCGTGCTACTGAAGCTCTATGTTTCACTAGGAACCCAAGGGAAAAATAATATAATAATAAAGAGAAAAAAAGTATAATATAATGCATGATACTCAGCAGTTTAGGTTTGCAGTTTAGTGCGAACTCAAAAATGAATGACAAGATAAGAATGTTAGAAAGCAGGTCAACGGTTAAGAAAATCTAATTCTAATCTGAGAAGTTTCACTCAATATATTCTATATTAATTTGCCTACATCATACTGGAATTTCCTCATGACATTTAAATAATTCCGATCTAGTAGCTCAGTGGTAGTCAACGCACCCACCATGAAATCTGATGATCTTAACTTGCATTACTAACAGAAGCGTGAGTGAGCGCTGTCGATGAGGACTAAACTGTTTTCCAGTGCTTCCAGGTTTTCGCTGGTCAGCGCTCCATGAAATCCCCCTTGGAATATTTCATTTTGTTTTCAGATTATTTTAAACGTTTCCACTCATTCATTTATGTGGACTTTTTCCTGAAACTCTATAACATTTCTCTTCCTATCTTAGAAGTAGTATTCATCATGGACTGACATCAACTGGGGAACCATTGGAAATTCAGGAGCACTGGGCAGCTGTTTCATCCTAATACGGGACTCCTCAGCAGCACGCATCCACGATCCGGCTAGGGATAGAACTCAGGACCTTCAAGTTTCACGGCGAAAGCGTTAACCGTTCAGCCACTAGGTCGGTTTCCAGTGGTTTACAATTTCCAACTTCTGTCAGTTCACGATATGGCACGACCATCACCCAAGGTCTTCAGTTAACCTCCACTTCACATCCGATTGGTTGACCCCACAGATCACGGCTTCGCATTAGAGCTTGGGGATATCGCTCTGAAAGCAAGTCACTAATGGGCACTTTACAGTAATGTCCAGTGCTCCCAGATTTTCAATGGTTCCCCAACTGATGTCAGTCCATGATGAATACTACTTCTAAATTAAAAATCCCCATTCACCTCAAAAATACATCTCTTCCTATCCTCATTCAAGTTTCCTGAGAACTCTTGTCTCAATAACGAAATTATATTCCTGACATTATCAAATGTCATTCCGAATTTATTACGATTCGCATAGTCTCGTTACTTCATCACACCACTGTGCTGTTTTAACTGATTTCAGTGGACCGATGGGTGTTATTATTTTATTGTAACTGAGTATTCGGAATACTCTGAGTTGTATGCAGCTGATGAAGACAGGCGAAATAATAAAACCTATCCATATTATTCTCCTTTAATGTTTGTGCTTAAACTTTACTCACGTGGTTCATTCACTGAATGACATCTTGCGTGGTTTTCCTTGATCAAGTCGATTGTTAATGTATGTTAGGTGAAATCTTTCAAAATGGCAATTAGAAATAGTGGTTAGTATAAGAATAGGGGAAAGGAATAAATATGAATCCATTCTGATTGAACATTGCCATTCACAAATGACTTTAAAGGTCACTCTAAGAACTGTGGAGATAACCAATTACAGTTCTCTATTTTATGAAGAAGTTAACTTCCCAGTTGAAATATAGAAAGCTGATTGGTTATTCCAGCTGTTGCTGACATAACCTCTTAGGCCACTCGATATCTGCGTATGTCACTACGCCTGCATAGTTATATCATTTGCTAGCAACAGCGCATCAAAACATTCTGGATGAAGGTAGGTGGTTTTTCCCACTTTCTAAATTAGGATATTCCAGTAGTGGAGGTGACCAACTACTTAGTACTGTTACTACAGAATAATTGGTAGAGCATTCCAGTTGTTTTGCATGCTACTGACATCAGTGTAACAAATACCTTTTAAAACAGCATGAACGAAACCTAGAATAGAATAATTTATCGATCCATTTTCATTAGTTCGGAAGTTCCCATCAGCTGCTCAGAACCTACAATATTTACAAAGACAAGCTACAGTTAAATATTAACGTACTCCAGCATACTGAAATAAGTAAAACGGGACAACGACATAACGAAGTTAGGAAACTGTCAGAATTAAAATAAAGTCGTGTAGTGATGTTAGGGTAATATTTATTCATCATAGACTATCAGTTGGAGAACCGTGATGAACGCTACCTCAAAAATAAAATCCCCAAAAAACCTCAGACTACATTACTTTATGGTGCTTGTTGACAAATTGCTTCCAGATAGATATCATGAAGTCTTAATGAGAAGCGATGACCTGTAGAGTGGACCACTTGTAAGGGAAGTGAATACCAACTGAAGACCTTAGGTGATAGTCACACTTTATCACGAACTGAAAGAAGTAGGAAACTGTGAGCCATTAAATTTTAATCTAGTTACTGAATAGTTGACGTATTCGCTATGAAACCTGAGAGTTCTGAGTTCGATCCTAAGCGGCTTCTGTCGTGTATGAGTACATCTAACGATTACTACACTAAACCAAAACAGCTGTCCAGTGCTCCGAAGTTTTTAACTATTCTCCAACTGATTTCATTCTGTAATGAATACCTTAAAGTGAAAATTCACCATTAACTCTAAAAAACATAAATATATGTATCTTATTAGGAAGAAAGTTATCGTAAAAATTAGGCCAGGATAGATAAAAGAACAAGAAATTACGTAAGTGCAAGAATAGACAAGTTGACAGTAATCAAAAAACAAAATCCAACTGACGTTTATCTGCCGGAACACTTACACTGAGAGCACAGAAAAAACAGTTTACCTTTGATGTTTTGAACATATCTCGAACAATCAACGACTGAGAGCAGCAAGTATCCTCAATAGTGTAATTACTAAGCACTTAGTGAACACAGGATATGAAGCAGAGTAATTATTAAAGCGAATAATTCAAATTTTATTCACTTCCTTTAACGTATTACAATCAGATTTTCAAGTGTCCTAGCAATCTAATTTCTTAATCTTCCACTGCCATTAGATTTTCAGTCAACTCTAAACCCCAGTTCTAATCAGTTGAGCTTAACTAATAATTTTCTATTACATTTCGTCTTTTGGTTTCTGCTAACGTATCTGCTCGTTGACTAAAATATTTTATTAGTCAATCTGGAGGTTTATGGAGATTCATTAATTGATTTTAGGTTGGAATTCATCATGTACTGACATCACCTGAGGGAATATTCGGATTTAGCGAGCACTGGAAAGCTGTTTTGTCATAGTATTGGATTCCTTAACAGTGCGCAACTATGACTTCACTGCATCAGGGATCGAACCTAGGACCTTCAAGTTCTGCGGCCGCAGGGTCATCGGTGCTCACAGCTAAGGAGTCATATACCAGGATAAACAGCTATTCAGTGCTCCTTGGTTACCAGGTTACCAAGATCTTTTAGTCAAACAAGATACATATATTTATGACATTACTAAATAACTTAATAATTTCCTTACTTCTGGTTGGCGTTGTCCCATTTAGAGTGATCTCAGTAGGCGAAAGTATGCTAACATTCGATTGTAATTTGCTGCTGTAAATACTGTAGTTTCTGAGCAGCTGATGAGGGCCTTTAAATAACAAAGTGGGTCCGTATTCTGCTCGGAGGTTTGTCCTCGTTCCTTTAAAGTTGATAAAGAGAAATGCGTGCATAAATTAACATTTATGATTAGCTTTATCAGCAGGTTACAGTAGCAAATCCTGTTAATAAAATACATTTATTACTATAATTATTTGGCCTTTGGGTTCCTAGTGAAACATAGAGCTTCAGTAGCACGCCCCCACTTCACTCTCTTCTCTGCAGTCTTTTGAACATGACTCCAAGACTACCCACAACCTCTCATTTCTTCCTCACATCATCTCCTCCATGTTACCCTCACCTCAGACGCCCGATTCGTCGCTTCCCATTTGTATTCCACTCGAGATCCTGTCCTGGCAGGTGATGTCGCCGAATGGTCTTCTCAGTGTGAGCCCAATCCAATCCATCTCCACTTTCGTCTGCATATTTTGTTGGGCTATGAGTTCTCAGTTGCTTTGTTACCACACCAGAGTTCCTTGTTGCTTATTCTTATTATTCTGGCCATCTGATCTTCAGTATCGAGTGAACACAGGAGTCAGCTGTTGATGAATCGTTGTAGTTTGTTGGAAATGCTTTTCATGACACGCCAATTTTCTGAACCATATAGAAGCACTGACTTACTTGACGCTGGTGTTAAAAATACAGGTTTTGTTCTTTATGCTGAGTGGGGTGGAGCGGAGTTCAGAGCAGTGCAGTAGATCTCCACACTGATTTCAGATCAATGAAAGACAGTCTTGTTGTCTTTCCGATCTTCGCTTTGACATCCTCATCTGTGCCTTTGCTGCCTGTAGTTGGAATGATGCTGCGTATGCAGGTAGGCTAAAGAGACAACTTCCTTTAGGTTTTTCCCGTTAATGGTGATCGATGTTTGCTGTTTGTTGGGTATCTTCACCACCTCTGTCTTCTCTACGTTCACTTGAATGACCGTCTTCGATGCTTTCTCTGTCAACTTTTTAGTTTTTGTCTGTAGATCTTCGAGTTTGTACGACATTAGACATGAGTCATCATCGGCGAAACTCAAATATCTACGGTCTCTTCATCGGTCCAGCCTGCGTATGGCCATCTTCTCGCTCCTCATGGTTCGCTACATGATCCAGTCCACCACAATCAGGAAGGTCACAGGTGATAGTAGGGTACCTTGTCTTACTTCTTCCTGTGTTCACTTCAAAGATGTTACTGAGCTGTCTGTTGTCAAGCACTTGGCATGTAGCCTCATCATCATCACATAGCTCTTGAATGAAGTTGCTAAAGGTTTGTAGCACTAAGACCGTAGTCTTGAAGCAGCTGCCAAATTACTTGCGGGTGACGGTGTCGAATGCCTTTTCAAAGTCGATGAAGTTGGGATTGAAAGTTGAATGCCATTCCATGCTCTGTTTTATAGTGATGTGCAGCGTAGCTTTGCAATTTGACCCGCACACGACTTGTACTTCCTGAGACCACCCACCGTCTTCCAGTAGTAATTTTGAATTCAGAGCATCTTTTAGTCTCTCCAGGATGGTGCGGCATAATATTTTGCTTGGGGTGGACAACAGCATGATTCCTCACCAGTTCTTGTAAAGCCTTAGGTCTCCCTTCTTTGGGTATCCCAGGAATAGAAATATGATGCATTTATGAGCATTCAAAAGTCTATTTCTGTCTAGCATAGCATTTTTTCTTCCTTTTGTTATCAATCCAAAAAATGGCTATTTGAGAACACTTTGAAAATCCGCAAGAGTAAGTAATACGTTTGAAGGACATATTTGAAAGATTAAAACAAACTGAAAAGGAAGAAATTGGTGTAATTTATGCAGTGGAAAAATTTTTGGTAGTCCAAGTTTTAAGCGGGCTACATTTAAAACCTCTAGATTTGATTTTAGAACAGTTTTAGCCTTAGTTTTAGCAATTCGTTTTAAGCAAAAATAGAATGGACATTATAACGCTTCCATGACATACGAATTCGAATAAGAACTCTGTCAACAGTTGAAAAAACTTATCAGTTGTGTGCTCTTTTTAATTGATACAATAAATAAAATCAATATTGGTTGGACTCCGTCACAGTAATTGATGCTTAGAATTCAATTAGTACCAATTATGCACAAGTAAATACGTTCAGCAAATTCTACAAAGAACGTCAGAAAACAGTTTAACATTTTAAAAGCTGCTTAATCTATTGCTGTTCATTATTTAAAGGTATGATAAATATAGCAACAAGAAAACGTGGATAAGAGTGAAATTTAAGTGGACAGTGACCTACCAATCATTCACAGAATACATACAATCAGAATTATCACAATTGAGACTCGGCCATCAGTTAGGTTTTGCAGTTCAGTCAGTGGTTTCAATCTACGGATTGTTGCTTTTAACTCCTAAGCGACTGAAAAGAAAAATAAACAGGTCAAAAGTCACAGTTCCGCATTTTTGTTAATGTTTTGTTTTTCAAAATGTTTTAGGAAACTAGTAGCCCATCTACTCTGTTTCTCCTGTAGCCAAGTGGGTAACTTTCTGGCGTTTGAAGTGATTGATACTGAGTTCGAGTCTCAGTGGGGGTAACATCAATCACTGGCGTGTGGGTACACTCAAGAGACGAGTTGCTGGCAGGACGAAAGTCCTGTATATCTGCATAGTTTAGTTGGATACCGGATGGAGAGGAGAAAATATTATCTCTATGAGAAGATGACACTATCGTAGCGTGATGATTACCGATAAAACAGAATAATTGGACACAAAGTGATGATTCACTGAGATCATAAAAATACTTTATCGGTATTGTAAAGAGAGATGGAAAGATTGGAAAGCTGATAAAGCTGGGAATATATTGGTAATAGTGGGAATAAAGTAACATGATAAAATTTTGACTTCGAACCCAAGTTAAGGATGGGAAAGTATGTAGAACGCTAGTTATTTAACATTTGTTTCATTTCAGTAGTAAAAATGATTTCTTCATTTCATGAGGCTAGATGAAACTTACGAGGAACATTATACGCCACTGTAATGAAATATACACCTGAGAAATATGATTAGATCAGAGTGATTCAAGCATTTCACCCGCTTGAGGCCAAGCTCATCAGTTGTGTGCCCAGATAAATTCAGCTCATGGAATTGAATTGTTGAGATCAACTTAATCTGAATAACTGACTGGATAAAACAGTATACCTTAAGTTGATCATTCTATTACATACTTTTGTTTTAGAAGACTCTACTCCATCTGTTGTCAGCCCATCAGTATCAAATGTAACAAACCCCTCATCCTTACATATTATTCAAACTATAAATAATAACAAACTAAAACTGGAAGACAAATTATTGCCTTTGTTACACAAAGTATTTAAACTCAATTCAAACCAAACAATCACTTTTGAAGACAGTCAACATGCCACAGTTAATAAGAACTTAAACTCGAATCTTCTACTAAATTTAAAACTCCCAGTCAACTGTATGAATATGAGTGATGTAATAAAGTCGAATGAAAAAGTATCACAGATATTGTGTTTAAAATCTGATACGAATGAAAGAACAACGCCTTACACAGGAAAACAGCTACCAAAGAGGAAAACACGTAAAACTCATCAATCTAAACTGAAACAAAATCATGAGTTGGAACGTAAGCCTAGACAAGCTTACTCAACAGTTCAACTTGAACGTTTAGAAACAGAATTTGAAGTATGTAAACGTTTATTTATTTATTTCTTGAAGAAATGTTTTAAAGATGATAATTTGTTAATTTCAATGTGATTTTTTAAATCTAACACATTATATGGGTCAAATGAAACCACAGATGTAGTACTGTTGAATTAATTTCAGAGTTTATCATAGTCATGCAACACACACACACACACACAGAGAAGTTATGTGGTAATAAAGTGAGTTAACATAGTAGTAAAAGTAAGTCATGATGATTAGTAGCTTGTTCCAAAGATCCCTCTGAATCCAGTAAAAACAGCCTCAAATCATTCCAAGGTAATGCTTTGCTCCTTGTTAAAATCATCTTATTATGCGCTCTATGAATAATTCTCACAAGTCATAGCTTCTCCGGTTCGTCTGAAATGTTTTCGAAGTCAATGAAATTGATTTCATATTTGCATGTGGTAAATTGTAAATGTGTGGTTTACCGAGACTACTTTTATACGACTCAGCGGCATAGGAAATTACTACGTGTTAATGTTATTAACTGAAATCCATTAGAATATCTCAGGAAATAAAATATAGGACGACATTTAAACCCCCAAACTTGTAGGCTAAAAGATCTAGTAGAGTCAATTAAAAAAATAACCTAATTTATTATGTACCATATAATCATAATGAGGTACCTGCAGATTAGAAGAAGGGCTACCTTGTCAAACTCCCGAAGAGGAGCAATCTAAGTCTTTGCAAGGACTGGCGCTGAATCATGCTTCTGTCCACCCCAAGCAAGCAAAATATTGAGCCGTATCATCCTGGAGAGACTGAAGGATGCGCTGGATTCAAAACTACGACCAGAACAGGCTGGCTGGATTCAGGAAGAACAAATCATGCGCGCATCAAATTGCAACTCAACGCTACGCATCATCATAAAACAGATTATACAACGGCAGTCAACTCTACACCTCAACTTCATCCATTTCCAAAAGGCAGGCCTGAGACAGCGTCGACCGACAAGTAATTTGGCAGCTGCTTCAATACTACGGAATACCACAAACCTTTATCAATCTCATTCAACAACAATGTGATGACGCCACATGCCAAGTAATTCAAAATGGAAAGCTCAGTGATGCTTTTGAAGTGAAGTGGAGACAGGAGTAGAATAAGGTTGCCTACTGTCACCCATGATGTTCCTGATTGTTGTGGACTAAATCATGCAACAAACAGTGGGGAGCGAGAAGAGGGGGATACGCTGTGCCACGGAAAAGAACCTAGAAGACTTGGATTTTGCCAACGATGACTTGTGTCTGATGCCACACAAACTTGAAGATGTACAGGCGAAAACTGACAAGTTGTCAGAAGAGGCAGGGTAAGGCAGCGAAGACTGGACATCCTTCAGGTGAACGTAATGAAGACAGAGGTGATGAAGATATCCAACAAACAACAAAAACAGCAGCAACAACAACAACAAGCTGCAATCATCATCAACTGGAGAAACTTAAAGGAAGTAGTCTCCTTCACCTACCTGCCTAGACAGCACTGTCTCAACTACAGGAGGCACAGGTACAGACGAGGACATCAAAGCCAGCCACAATCGTAAAGACAGCAACACAGGTTTTCATTAACCTCAAACCAGTGTGGACATCTGCACTCAGCATACATCGTGAACAAAATCCGGATTTTCAACACCAACCTCAGTCAACTCAATGTTTCTGTATGGCTCAGAGACTTGGCGTATCACGAAAGGCATTTCCAACAAACTACAGACATTCATCAACAACTGCCACCTACGATGACTCGTTACTCAAGATCAGATGGCCAGAATGATAAGAATAAGAAACAAGGAACTCTGGCTGGCTGGCTGACAACGAACCAACCAACAACCTATCACTCAACAAATATACATAGGAAGGAAGTGGAGATGGATTGGGCATACACTGAGAAGGCCGACTGAGGACATCACGAGCCAGACCAGGCCCTAGAGTGGAATCCAGATGGGAAGTGACGAGTTGGGCGTTTGAGGTGGGGGTGACATGGAGTAGATGGTGGGAGGAAGGAATGAGAGGTTGTGGGCAGTGATGGCGACAGGTTGAAAGGATAGCAGAGAACAGAGTGGACTGGAGACGTGCAACAGAAGCCCTATGTTTGACTAGAAACCAAAGGGACAAATAATTATAATAATAATATAATCATTATGAGGTCAAACAAATGGATAAAAGCGGACAATCTAGGTCAGGAAGAGTAGCAGAACACAAAGTCTAGCGAAACATACAATACTAGACCCTAGTATGATAAATAATGCAAAGAAAAACTCGGTTATAGCTCTGAACGCACTGACCCATAATCATACTACACGGTCGGTGGGATAGGATGATAAGGCTAAAATCTTATATAGCTAGGTGAAGGGAGAGACTGATTACAAAATCTTTGTTCATCAAATCAAGAGTTAACACATGTAACATGAATGATTTATCAGGTCAGGTCAGCTAGTCAGTTAGCAATCAGCAGATGTATAGGCACAGACCTAATCTATCAATGATAAACAACACAAAGGTCAGAGGTGAAGCAGAGGAACAGCCAACAGGAAAGTCTATACAATCAATGATACAACAGTCGAAGGAAACAACCAGTCACAGACCACATCGTCAGAGCAAGCTACTAAATCACTCACGGAGAGACACTGACAGCTCACTTCATTCTGAAGCTAGTGCTGATGATGTCGTCTAGCAAGGCGATGAAAGCTTCACAATTAAACAACTCAGCTCAGAGAACACAATACAATCAAGATATAAGTTATCCTAATCACTGCCGATATCCCGCATGTTGTGATATAAACGCAGTTGATTAAAAATATCACAATAAATGAAGAGAATAATTGAGGTTATCCTCAAATTTGCTCGTTTCATACACTGCTTGAACGGAATAATAACCACTAACGTTAGGTACCCAACAAAAGCTCACATGGTAACTTGCCAAATATATGCAGTGATCCTAATTTGTAGGTAATAACATCAACAAAGCATTTTCTTTGTTATAAGGGAATCCATTTTTGGCTTGATCGAATCGGTGCCAACCTGTAATCTTACTCTTCTCCATGTCTTCTCCATTTCGGTGGTTTAGTGCATGATTGCTGTCGTATTGCAACGAATTACCAGTTATTTTTATCATGCCCTTAGAAATGTTTGCAAACATCCAGTATTTATCGTATTATTGCTATCTAACCTACTACAGGTTCATCGGACAAGTCTAAATATTCAGTTCATTTTATTGAAACAGGTTACGAAAAACTACCTTCAGTCTTCGTAGTGTTAACATTTTCCTAAAGAGTTAAATATTTGTATTGAAGCCCAAACGTCGACCACACTGCCAATAATTTATTAAGTGAATCTAAAAACTATTTTAGTAACAAGTGAAATAACCAGTTAGGTCTATCTACTTCGATCGGTAGGGTAGAGTTTCGCTGAATACAGAAGTCTAATTGGTTACTTAATTTGTAACTGAAAATACCTACCAGGATATAAGGGAAAAAGAGAAGTTCAGTGAATATATATTTTTCGGCGATTTCATTTTCAAAAGTTGTACCATCGCAATTTATACATTTGTTCAATTATATAGGACAGTTACAAGAATAAACCTAGTAACAAAAATAAACTTGAATGAAAATTACTGATTCACAGGTGTGGTGCAAGGTGAAAATATAATTCACGGAGTAGAAACCAATGTAATTAACCGGATAGAATATAAAGCTATACAATATGGGGAAAAAGACTTTCAAGGTGTTCAATTATTACTCTTCTGAGCTACCCACTAGCATCTTTTTGCAGTCAGGCGGGTGACGTCCCCTAAACCGTTTGGATAGAATTCACATCAGACGACCTACACACCTGGCTCCACAGCAGCAGGCGAATCGATAAACACACATGGATGTGGTCAGATGCAGCTTGTCAGGAAACATTGAAAGACTGGAGAATAATATTCTCGACATGGACGAAAAGAAAGGCTTCTTAAGAGTGCTTGCAATTCTTCTCTTGAGGATATCTATCAGCAGCGAAGTTACCTTTAAAGTGGTGATTCATGTTTAATATATTCTTTGCAACTGAAATAGAGATCTGTCTTCGTGGTTTCAGTTTCGTTTCCAACCATAAATCCTGCTGGATATACGTTTTCAGCAAGAACCCTTTTGAGAGATATGAGCTCTTCTTCTAGGCTTTTAAGTCTATAAATTCTTCAAATACGGTGGGCAAGGGAAATAACAGGTGTTTCTTTTCAACTAATGGGTACCTAACTTCATTGTTTGTCAGGGTGACCTGTATGATCATGCATTTTGTTTGAGATGAGATTAAATTGCGTACTTAACTTGCTTACTTATCAGTGACTGATACCACGTATTTGTGGTTCATTTTTATCTGCTCATAAAAGATAAGGAGTCACTCTAAAGACCACTGTAATAATTACTGTTCTATTCTTTGTGAAAAAGCTAACTTCTCAGTTGAAATAAAGAAACCTAATTGGTTATTTCAGTCATTGACTGGGTGACCTTTCTAGTTACTCCAAACAAGCAAAACATTTTAGGATTGATCACTATTGTTCAAATACACCTTATGTAGGTATTTCATTTTCACGTGTTTATTATAAGACCGGATTCCACTAGTTGAAAGACAATATTCTTTTCAATAAATTCTGATCAAATTCCATGGTTATAAAATGGAATAGTTCAATGTGAAAACAATCTGAGATCGAGGTACAAACAAAATTAAAATGGAATGTGAATAAAATGACGTCAGCATGCCGGTCTTTCGTTTCACACTTATTGGTATTTGGATGACTTACATCCATACAAATAATATAATGATGAGAGAAATAAATAAATATAGTAAACAAGTAAGATGAGAATACACTCCAGTTCATGGAAAATCAAGAGAGGATTCATGTCTAAACGTGTTCATTTTGAATAAAGGATTTGACTTCAATCGGTTTTGTCGTTACAGCCTCAGCTAGATTGAAGTATTGGTGAGCCAAATATGGTAATGTTAATACAACACGGTATGTTACGACAGTGGAAGCTATATTAGCACCTGTATAACGCGTAGTTATCTTAGACAGAATATATTACTACTCTAATTTCACCTTTCTCAAACTAAGTCGGCAAACATTTACGCATCTGTAAACCTACCTGCCTTACGGTGCACTTAATGTAACTTTTTCCATTGAGGAAATTGACCTTATATGTAGGCAAGATGAGGAGCGTAGATTAAGTAGAGTATCCTTAATTCTCAAACTGAGCATTGACTGACTATTTACAGATATACCAAGCTGACCTGAGCAAAATCTTTCATTTACGTTCAAGGAAATGTAAATGTATAGTTCCATTGAGGAAGAAAAACTTCTGACATTTCGCAACCTCATTGCAGTCATTTCATCAGTGAATAAAACCTATAGCATGGTTAATTAAATAGTAAGCGGCGACAAATCAGATCACGCTGTTCATACATGGTAATAATGATAGTATGGGAAAAATGTCATCGTGATAAGTTATTAGTCGTTGAGTTCAAGGTGATGTGAATATGTGGAGGTGTAGGAAAAATGATAACAATAAGTGAGAATAATTTGACTCGTCGTGGCCAGTGGAGGAACCCAGAACTCACGCTTTGTCCTATTTGGGACTCGTCAGCTGGATGTACCTGCACCCCAGTGAGTGATGTCATTCCCACTGAGGCTTGAACCCAGTACCCATGGTTTCGAACGTCAGAATATTATATACTAAGCCGCTGAGGCATGATTACCACCTTTTATACAACACGTGAATAACCCTTTGGCCATGTATGTAGGTTGTTTGATGTGGATCCAATCAAAACGGGTTAGAGAACACCACCCGCCTGACTGCAAAAGGTTCGAGTGGATTGTTTCGAAGTGCACTAATTGAATACCTTTTTCAACAGCGGTCACAGCACTGCAACTGATTCAATGTTAAAATTCATCTATAATATGAAGAGAAATTTACCTAGGATGATGCGTTTCCGACTTGTGCAACCTTTGCTGTTACCTTGGACTTGTAAACTGCTAATAATACATGAACTTCAATCTCTCCCTTAAGGTTTGTTTATCAAATAAACATAAAGTAATATAGAATTACTGTCTGTCACACTGGCCAAGTTCTGTACTTGTATTAACAAGGTTAATTGGCTATAAGCTAGCCAATTACTGATCTTAATCAACATAAAATATATCACAATGCATTATAGACATTTTTGTTCACTATTTTATTAAGTGTTAAACATGTGACTTATAATTTTTATGAGAGTCTATCGATTTTATAACTTCATTTGTGTAAATAAACTTAATCTTTATAGAGCACTGTGAAATAATTATATTAATATTCACTTGGGTGCTGATTTTATGCAAAAGTGTATAGTAATATCGAATATCACCTAGAAATATACTCGGAAACATGAATAACACGAATGAATACAAAGAAATTGTATGATTGAAATGTGGTTGGTATTTCAGAGGATAGACTTTGTATGCATTTACAAGTGTATACAAAGACTTAGCATATTTCTAAAGAAAAAGTGAATTCAACTTAGTGAAGTTTTTTGTGAATACTTTGGAGTTCAAAGTTCATTCCTGAATAGTATGAACGGTACTCCCTTTATCTGCATGCCTAACTTTTAGTAAACATTTTGAGGATATTTTTATCAATTCTGTTCTACTTTAGTATGGTTCAGAGTTTAGGAAACCTAAAGCTATAGTTCAAGGGGTTTGGGATATCAGTACGTCGAAAATTCCCTAATGTTACCCTTAGTTTATTTAACTATTCTTCATTTATGTTGTTGCTTGTATTATCCTGTCGTTGATATGATCAAATTAATCGATCTCAACTTTGACGAAACGTGCGTCGTGGATTCCACTCCTAGCCACTATCCACAATTGTTATAAAATTGAAACAACAGGCAATATCAAGGTATTTATCTGCTCATACACCAATAGAGACCAATCAATTCGGTCGAAGCAACGACAAAAAACTGAACCCGTCACATAAGAGTTAGCTATCATGACTTAGTGGAGTAGTGAATAACGCTTTGGCGTTTGAACCGATTATTCTATGGTTTGAGCCGTATCGGAGACAACATTACTGACTGGGGTACAGGTATATCCAGCTGAAGAATCTCAAAAAGGACGAGACAGTCATCCTGAATTCCTTCGCTAGCTGTGATCCACGGTTACTATTCTTCACCTATCCCTTGAAAATAAGCTTGCTTGGTCAGTCCCTATCGCATCACTGAAGTCTTTAACTATCAGTCTTTTTATAAAACTTACTGATTTTGATGACATTCAGAACTATCTTGGTTAGAAAAACTTGCTTCCGGTAATCTGAAATAGGAATGATGACTGTATAAAGAACGATCATTCGCCCTTTTATATGCTTACACATGGTTAACGAACCGATGCTCTACCTACTGAGCATCTAGGTCATGTAAGTTAGTGGGTAGAGTACCGAGTTGGTAACTTGGATGACGCTGGTCCGAATCCTGCCACGGAGCAGATTTCCATGTCACCTTCAGTCATCATCCAGTATTATTAACATTTCATTTAGCAAATATAGAAAATACAAAATACCCTGAAGAGTAGACTGTGTTAACAAGACTTTCTTCAAAGGCCATCCTATAAACGATTAAAATAGCCAATTAAGTTTCTTTATTTCAGCTGGAAAGGCATATTTTCATTAAACTAAGAAATATGATTGGTTATTTTAGCTGTTGTTAAAGTAGTCTTTAGTGTTACTCCATAATCAATATGTTATGCATATGGATTTAACAAAAGTTATGTGCAGATGTTCTTTGGTCATTATGGTCAGATTGATTTCTTTACTCAATAACTTCAGTTGACCAGGAAACTGAGGTTTTTATATATATGGATAGTTAAGAAACAATTGAAGTGTAAATACATTTTGAAAGGGAAATGAGTCTGACCCTTTGCTTAACTGTATTATGTTTTAGAGGGATAAATACCTAAAACTGAATAGACGAATTGAGCTGTCGAATGAATTAAACCTAACAGAGACACAAATCAAAACTTGGTTTCAAAATCGTCGGTAAGTATGAATTACATTTAATTGATTTCATGATGAATAAAATTGAGCATTATGATGTTAAACCGATATTCATCACAGGCTGATATCAGTAGAAGAACTATTGGAAATCAAGGAGCACTGAACAGTATGGGACTTCTCAGCATTTTGCGGCCATGATGCCGCCAGGGATAGGGCCTGGGATCTTGAGGTTCAACGGGAAATACTTGAAGGTCATGGTTTCCTATAGCTCTCCAACTTATGTCAATCCGTGATGAATATCAACCTGAAATCAATAAATAAATCCCCAAATTGCATTATGACATCGCTGATCTTTCTAAAAAATATTTTTCTCAGCTTTACTGTGTACACTTCTGAGTGACTTTAAAGACCATCCTAGAAACTGCTAAAATAACCAATCAGGTTTCTGTATTTCGGCTTGAAAGGTATTTTTTAATAAATAAAATAAAGATCTGTAATTGGTTATCTCAGTAGTTACTGAGGTGGCCTTTATAATTAAACTTATTAAGTACCATTTATGAAGATAAAAAAAGTGTTATACTCCAACCAACTAACATCTACCTGTCTGAACTGACAGGCTGAGCCTCCTTGTTTTATGACCGCATTGCGAATACGATCCAGAGGATCCGATCTGCACTCTAAACTAGACAACATGAAATTGGTGACCCGTTACCAATCAACATGAAGTGTTATACTACTTAGTATTTTGATGGATACGTATACAGTCAAACCGTTAGACATGAGGCGTCATCCTCTACAATATAATTAACAAACTGATCATCGTGAAATAAGCCAATATTAAAGTTCTCTTACCACAACTTTCAACCGCAACTAAAAGAGTGTGCGTAAGCATCATTGGAAACTACCAAATTAGGATGAATCTTTTATCCGCTTCATGATAATATTTTGATGGACTTCCAGCTTCTGCAAGTCAATCAACCTGTGGTAAGCATCTACTTGAAAGTTAATCGAATTTTCATTGCAGACCCATTTTTGAGTAGATCGTTTGATTGTCTTCTTAAACAGGAACTATGATATGTAAAATCAACCGACCAAACTGTTTGGTCTGAAAACGGCAAGCCCTTGAACTCCAATCGAAGTGCTACATGTTTGCCTACTTGACTTATGTTCGAAAGTTGTAACTTTGACCTTTTGTTAAAGAGTGATACTTTGCAGAGAAAAGTTTCTGGTTGTTGAATTTCTAAGGGTTAGATAGGCTTATTTAACTTGACACAATGATACAGTGGTCAAGCTTTGCTCTTACATAAATCAAATTTACTATCTTTTTGGTCGACAGTGCGAATATGAGCAATAACTTGCGATCAAGAGGTTATGCAGTAAATTATTCTGTAGCACCGTGCGCTAATAAACAAATTTAGTGTGGAACTGAAGACACCAAGTATAACTGCAATTCCAGAATGAGCTGTTCAGCTGGTGTCTTAGTTCTAAGTGAGAATTCATGACCGATGCCAAGTTCATTTATAACTGCTCATACAAGAATAATGGCCATTACATATGAAAAGGTTTTTATCACTGACTAACATCAGTTGGATAACTACTGAGGACTTCTGAGTACCAGATAAGAGCGTGCACTCAAGGCAGGATCCTTCACAGGGTCGTAGGTCTGCACTGCTAGACATTAGATGAAACAATTGTCCAGTCATCCCATGTTTTAACTGACTTTCCATAGGATGTTAGGCTGTGATGGAAACTACTTTCAAATCAATTAATTCATAGTCCGATTCACACCTACTTTTACATGAACATAAATCTAAATACAACAGTGTTCAAGTTTCACCCTTAGATTAAGTGCAAATGAGCAACTGTAACATCTGACAACGTAAGTTGTTATGTATCAAAAAAGTAAGAAGTTGATGAACTCAACTACAAATGAACGCTATAGTTACTTCACACTTTGATCACCTAGATCTGACTAGCGTATTATTATTATTGGTCGGTACAAGTGATATACAACTGACTAGTCCTGTCAGCCTGAACAAGTAAGTGACATCTATTTGGATATATTCTTAAAGAAAGAGAAGCATTAGGAATACATATTCTCTTTTCAGTGTTTATGAGCCTGCTGGATGAAATATAGACTTCTAAAAATTATATACGTGAAATTAGCAATAAAAATACTATTTCCTTTTATATCAGCTGACTTTATCTGCTAATTTATAGTTTGAGGAAGATCGGTGACAGTAACTCAAGTTTTCAGATTACTTATTAAATGACTAGCATTTCGAATGTTTCTCAGCATCTGGAACAAGATCCCGATTTTCAACATCAACACCAATCAAGTCAGTGCTTCTGTATGGCTCAGAGACTTCGCGCATCACGAAAAGCATTTCCAACAAACAACAACGATTCATCAACAACTGCCACCTACGCTGGCTCGTTACTCAAGATCAGATGGCCAGAATGATAGGAATAAGAAACAAGGAACTCTGACTGGCTGGCTGGCTGACTGGCTGACTGGCTGACTGGCTGACTGGCTGACTGGCTGGCTGGCTGGCTGGCTGGCTGGCAAAGAACCAACCAGCCAACAACCTATCACTCAACAAATATGCATTGGAAGGAAGTGGAGATGGATTGGACATACACTGAGAAGACCATTCAGGGACATCACGCACTAGGACAGGCACTGGAGTGGAACTCAGATGGGAAGCGGCTAGTTGGGCGTCCGAGATGAGGGTAACATGGAGGAGATGGTGTGAGGAAGAAATGAGAGGTTGTGGGTTGTCGTGGAGCCAGGTTGAAGGGATAGTAGAGAACAGAGTGGACTGGATACGTGCAACAGAAGCCCTATGTTTGACTAGGAACCCAAGGGACAAATAATAATAATTTCAAATGTTTACAATGATTGTTAGCTGGAGGAGAAGCAACTTCATCTTGTCTAGTCAAAAGTGCTGATTGAATTCTACAGATCGGTTTACAATCTGGCCACCAGACCAGACCACTTGACATCACAATGCACTTTTGATAGGTATTAGTTGAATATAGGCAGTTGGCAGGAAACCCTGCATTGAGGTTTCGTGGATTCTGGTACTCTTCAGGAAGGGGCATCTGCAACCTCTATGGAACTGACGTCTCGCCTGAAATTCAAACCTAGGTCAATGAGTTAAGCAATCATAGACGTTACCAGTGAGCTATTTGAGACACAACTGATTTCCTTTCTTAATGCACTGCGATGAACAGTCTCCAAACCAAGTGGGCGTATTACGAAGTATTCAATAGAATTCGATCAACACGTAGGATTAGACAACTTGAAGTTAGTTACCCTCCAGTGACCGATCAGTGTACCTAATCCAGTCCAAAAGGAGGTCAGTCGTGACCCAAATAGCTCAGTGTTAATGTAGATGAATACGAAACTGGATGGTGTTGGCTCGATTCTTCGCTGGGACATTAGTTCTGTATGGGTGACAGGTCCATATTGCTCGAAACCAAGGTAGAGAATGGCTTAATTTAGATCACGTCCATCCAACTAACATTTCAAAAGTTTTTTGAGTCTCAACTCGAATATGTTGCGCTTTTTTAGCCAATATATGGCCTGTTACAAATGTTGCCTGGGTTACATAACTTCTTTTAGTGTGTGGGTCTGAGGTACCATTGCTTCCAGTGGCATATAAGGGTACGTAGACTAAAAAAAGAATTTCTAATTTGAAACCAATTTTTGACAGTATGGTTCCGTGATAGCTTATCTAAGAAGCGTAGGTTGTAGGTATACTTTTCTTTTTCTTCATTCACAGAATATCTTAAAATTTGGTTCTGTCAGTATACGTAACTTGGTCAGTATAGAATTACACCCTATTGTGGTGGGTACAGATTCACATAGGTTAAAAAGTACCCATATTTTTCTTAGCCTTATCATAATTTCCATAATAAGAATAATCTAAATATCTTTTCTCATTAATTTTCGAACTATTCATATCACTGATTTCTAATCAATTTCATTGTATTTACTAGAACTAAATGGAAAAAGAAGGTGTATTCATTGGATTCTACAAGTCGATCCTCTTTAAATTTAAATAAACATGAAAATAAATTATGGTCAATGAATAGTATATCCACTGACACTGAAGAACAACAACAGTCTACAATGGACAGCAGTTATACAACTTTTCTACCTACTCAAATGATGAATGTTAATTTTAATTATGACGATAAACCAATAGCAAGTTATAATAATCCTCAATTAAAAGTTAATCTATGGTCTATATGTCCCACATCAAATGTAACAAAATTATAACCGATAAAAAGATATATAATTCATCTACTAAGTGTAGTGTTTGAAAATACTTCTAATTTATGACCGATGGATGAATTTGAAGTAATTCGGTGATACTCTATTTTTATTGATTTCTTAGATTTATCACACAGTGTAACAGTATGGTTTACTGGATTACGTTTCGGACATAATTTATTGTCCACACAACTTTGAGATATCCTTTATATAGTCCTAATTTTCTCGTATCTTTGTGAGGTGGGCAGTAACATTTTCCATATATCTGGAACAGCTGCTGAGTCATTCCTGTTACATGTGTTAGGTGTTGATTCGATGAACAAAGATCCGGTTATCAACTTCTTCCTCCACCCTGTTATGTTAGTTTTAAGAATCTTCACCCTGTCTCATCCTATTGTGTGGTTGTGTGTAATTGCGTGCATAGCTATGACTGAGCTCTTTTCTGAATTCCTTACCTTACTAGGATCTACCAATTTTGACCTAGCTAAGTTTTTGTGTTCCGATAGCCTAATTGATCCTGGTCGACTACTTTGACCTATGTATTTGACCACGCAATCGTTGCAAGGGATTTGGTAAATTAAGTTATTCTGCTTAATTGGGTTAATAGGATCTTTTAATCTACAAAGCTTATTTTGAAGTGAGTTTGTAGGTTTAAATGCCACGCTAATCCTAGTCAGCCTTATTGAGAATTCTACGTAGTGTTTCTGAGGTGCCTTCTTTGTATGGTAATAATGTGGAGGTTTTGAATTCTCTATTCACAGTATTGCCACCACTATTATTAACATCATTACTACTATTAATGTTGTTGTTATTTCTACTAGTATTACTACTATCAATAACTAGGTTACTGATATTTTTCTTACAGTTCCTAAGGTGGTTATCGATTAATTTGGGAGGGTAATTGTTGATGATTAAGGCGTCTTTAATGTATCTGGTTTCTTGTTTTAGATCTGTTTTACTAGTAAGTTTTTTGGCCCTGTTACTCAGATATTTTACCAAACCAACTTTAACTGACATAGGGTGAGACGAGACGATGTGAAGTCAAAGTAACGGTTTGAATGTGAAGGTTTTCTGTAGACAATAGTGTCTAAACTCCCATGTTGTTTCCATTTTATTGTGCGATCCAACATCGTTAATTCTCCTTCACTATTTTCCAATTCATAGGTGAATTGGATTGCGTTGACTACTGAATTTATGTATGTGTTCCGATTTCAACATTGTAAACATGTCGTCTACATAGCGAAACCATATTTTTGGGGCCGGACTATATTTTCCTACAGCCATCCGTTCCCAACTATCCATAAATATGTCAGCCACAATAGGGGATATTGGTGATCCCATGGCAACTCCTTCTGTTTGTTCGTATATTTTATTCTGAAACCTAAATATTGTGTAAGTTAGGCATAGCTGTACTCCTAGTATGATATCATCTATTGGTACCTTAGTTCGCAGTGTAAATTCGTGGTCATTGTTGAGCTCGTTTCTAACTGCTTCCAGGGCCGTATTAATCGGTATAATATTGGTATACAGACTGACTACATCAAAACTAACCATTTTTTCATCGTAATCTAAATGTATGTCATCTAATTTGTGCTTCAAGTCATAAGAGTTAGTAAGTCTTGATTTAGAACGGTTCCTAATTGGGTTTAGTACCATCGCCACATATTTAGATAAGTCATAGGTAGGAGTGTTTCTAAAGTCTATGATAGGTCTGGATTTATGAATTTTAATAGTACCATAAATCTTACTGGGATTATTAGTTTTCGGCATTAAATTAAACTATTTAGACTCACTCAGAAACGGCTTCATTCGGCGTATTAGATCCACAGTGGTTCTTTTAGCTTTATCCATGATAGTGTCGACTGGATTCTTAATTTTTTGTAGGGACCTATTTCTATATGTTCCTTAAGTTTCTGAATATAATCAGACTATTTTAACACTACTGTTGAGTTGCCTTTGTCCAGTTTAGCATTACTATATCCTTGTCATTTCGGAGGTTCTTCAAGGTTTCTTTTTCTTCTTTTTGAAAATTGTGTTTTGTTTTCTTCTGTTGCTTAAGTGTAAGAGTACATTGCGCTCGAACCTTATCTGCTACCATCTTATCTACTGAACTTAGTGCTATTTCAATTTTGGGAATGACATCTTCAGGTTTCAATTCACTAATTGTTACATTGAAGTTAAGCCCCTTTTCTAATACCTTTACTTCTGCTGAGCTTAAAACCCTAGTTAAGAGGTTGATAACCCACTTTGTTTTACCGTTGGTTGGAGATGTGCTGTCGGGAATTTCATTCTGCTCTATTGGATACTTTTCTTCCATTAGCTTGTTGAACTTCTTTACTCGAGTATTCTTGGATTTTTTCAAGGCAGCTGATCTCGCCCTGTTGAAGGTGTCCGTCAAGAGTTCATAATCTTCATCACTAACTGTTTCTTTCAGTTTACATTTAAGTTCTTCAATATAGCTACAGATGCTGTGTAACTTCTTGACTATCCTATGAATTTCTTCTTTTAGACAGAGTTTGCTGATCTGTTGTAATGCTGCTTTTACACTCTCACTTGGAATTAGAGCACGTAGACGTAGATATTTAGGAGTAATTTGATATTTTAAGACATTGAACACTGAATATACGACGGTTTATGAATTTGGCTTCTGTCTGTGAAAGTCGCGTGTTTGTTGATTAGTCTCCGAGTTTGAAGACCATATGTTTCATTAATATAAGAGTAAAATATGTGCACTGTGATAGAATGTAATTCCATTTTTATTGATTTATTAGATTTATCACACTGTGTGATACTCCATTCCTATCTGATGTATAGCAACGCTTCAATTCACCTCATTTAAATACTAAAAACTAAAAGATTCATTTTAGCGATATTTTTTTAAACCGAAATTTCTTAAGGTAGACAATAAATTTAGTACAGTATAGTTTCAAATCACAATGTGAAACTCAGTGACGCCTTTGAATTGAGGCTAGGAAAGAGTAAGACAAGGTTGTCTAATATTACCCATGGTTTTCCACATTGTAGTGAACTGGATCATGCAACAAACAGTGAGGAGTGAGAAGAGGGGGATACGCTGGACCAGGGAAAACATCCTAGAAGATTTAAATTTCGCCTATGACTTGTGTCTAATGTCTCGTGGCACAAACTAGAAGATCTACAGGCGAAAACTAACAAGTTGGCAGAAGAGGCAGGGTAGGGCAGCGAAGACTGGACATCCTTCAGGTGAACGTAATGAAGACAGAGGTGATGAAGATATCCAACAAACAACAAAAACAGCAGCAACAACAACAACAAGCTGCAATCATCATCAACTGGAGAAACTTAAAGGAAGTAGTCTCTTTCATTTACCTGCCTAGGCAGCACTGTCTCAACTACAGCCAGCGCAGGCACAGACGAGGACATCAAAGCCAGCCATGATCGGAAAATCAGCAACACAGGTTTTCATTAACCTCAAACCAGTGTGGAGATCTAATGCACTCAGCATTCAACGTGAACAAAATCCGGATTTTCAACACCAACACCAATCAAGTCAGTGCTTCTGTATGGCTCAGAGACTTGGCGTGTCACGAAAGGCATTTCCAACAAACTACAACGATTCATCAACAACTGCCACCTACGATGACTCGTTACTCAAGATCAGATGGCCAGAATGATAAGAATAAGAAACAAGCAACTCTGGCTGGCTGGCTGGCTGACAATGAACCAGCCAACAACCTATCACTCGACAAATATGCGTAGGAAGGAAGTGGAGGTGGATTGGGCATATACTGAGAAGACCATCTGGGGACATCACGCACTAGGCCAGGCACTCGAGTGGAACCCAGACGGGAAGCGACGAGTTGGGCATCCGAGATGAGGGTAACATGGAGGAGATGGTGTGAGGAAGAAATGGGAGCTTGTGGGCAGTCGTGGAGCCAGGTTGAAAGGATAGCAGAGAACAGAGAGGACTGGATACGTGCAACAGAAGCCCTATGTTTGACTAGAAACCGAAGGGACAAATAATAATAATAATATAATAACAGTTTCAAATGCATCCTACTATCAAGTTTATTGTTCACGGTTCAGTGTTTGTGATACTGTTTAGTATATTTAAATAAAGTAACTTCCAATAAACGTAGTACAGAAAATTAAACTTTAGGGCCCAACTTTTTCTGAAAATGATGTTGAATTACACTACAACATAGTTATAAATTATAGGCGTAGTAGAATTTAAAGTGTCGATCTAACACACTAACTAGTAAGTTGATTTCTCTCCTGAAAGCTTTGAAACGAAATACAGACGTCGCAGAAGTAGTTAGAGGTTATATACGAGTGAACAGCAGAGCAAGTCTTGTGTGGTGACTGGTAACATTTATCGAACTATTAGCGTTGAATTTGAAAAGCTCTAGTTGAAAGGAAGATCTGTCAAAAATTTCACAAGTGAGTAGAAAACTTTGGCTTGTATTCACTCAAATTAATATCAGTAAACCTCTCTAATTTTCAAACACTTTATCAATCACCTTTTCATTTTTCTATCTTTATGTCTGCACAAAGGCAAAAGTATTATCTCTGTAATACGAAATCTATGACGATCAACTAATGAACAACCTTCAGGATTCGATTAGGGGGTTTTTCTGGCAGCAATTTTATCATACTCACTTAATTCAGTGTACTGTGTATTAAAGGCATACGGTAGACTAAAGAATAGTTTATGTGATTGCCTAATTTTCAGCTTACATTAATCTAGAGAGTGATTGGTTACAAATTGCGCTTCCTAGTCAAAACAACCAGTTGTTAGAAAGCCAGTTTCTGTGGACTGGAACTAAGGGATGATAATGCCGGATCGTTTTATATTCTCATCTTCTATGAGCATAGTAAGATAACTAACTAACTGACTGGTGTGACAGAAAGCATAATTTAAAGACTGTTGTGCATATGACTACCGGTAACTTCAGAAGCAAAGGATTCGTTGTTCTATTTGGTATAACGTATGTATTCATTACATTGTCAAAATCTCCATATGCCTATAACTATGACTGTGAATTTACTATCATTATGTGAATGCAAAACGTAATTCCTGCTGATGGATGGAGAGCCTCTTAACCAATCCGTCACATTGAGAAGTTATCAAAATAATTCGACTAACACCTAGAACTAGACAACGTGAAGTTGGTTACCCTCCAGCGACCAACCAAAGGCTAAGATGCTATCTACTTTGGACAAACAAAGGCATGGCTGCTCTTTATTAAAAATCCAAATGCCTATATTAGCCATTTAGAAGAATGCGCTTAACTGAAATGAGTTTACTGCAGAGATGTTGATCATTATCAAATGTTAATCTATAGACATATTACCTAATATGAGTTTAAGATGCAAGGTCTAGTGTAAACGCTGGCTCGAACGCTTTACCTACCATGATACCATAAAATATCAGGCTACAGATTCATTGGTTCGAATCTAGAAATGAAAAAAATAAGAATTAGAATCTCTTATTCTAGCCACTGAACTATATAACAAATCCCAATTTCGTATCTCGCCAGCTGTATTTATCGAATGATAAATACATTGAGAGGAGTGAAAGGAGAGCATCCATTTGGTTGGCTGAGACAATCTCCGAGGACCTCGACTTGAAAGGAAATAAAATTCTAACCAGTGTAATTGTCAGAAACCTCGTAGACACACGAAATCAGGTTGGGACCTCAAATGCTTTTATGGTAATAAACGTATAGAAAATGCATGGATTACTGCGCTTCTGTAATAGCGATTATAATACAACGCTTTAAGCTTGATCTCACTCTCTTAATGTCTATGATTTAATCCTGTTTCAATTTCACTTTGATTCTACAGCTCTTTATTTGTTTATTTATCATTACATTTCCCTCTATTTCATTTATTACCTCCGTACAATAAATAATTCGCATACATGTTACTTTTGGACTATCAATGATATTATTAGTTTCCTAGTTTTGAAATATCTGATGTCCTAACCATTGTACTTTTAGACTGTATGCAGCTGCAGAGTATTTGTGAAACTGGAAGATGATGACAGTTTATTCTGCAGATTTTGTCCTTTCTACTTTGTCCGTACAGTTCTTATTCTCCACGACACCTAATTACTTTCATCCGAAGCTGATATTAAGAAACAGCAAAATCAGAATTGTGGTTCCGACATTGCGGTAACTCTTGAACTTAGAAGTTTTGTGAATTATAGTTTTGTGCCAGTGACTTAAGCTATTATTGATGAGAAGAAATTAAGGGGACTAAAGAAAGCCTTGAAAAAAGTCATACAATACACAAAGGCTTAGCTTCTTATCAGACGAATTGTATGTCAGAGGTTTCAACACCATAGTTTGAAAATATGTCCTACACTTGACAGGAAGTCGCCTCAACCTGAGAATTAAAAATATCGTGACATCAATTCACCTTTACTCAGGCTAGAATTATCAAAAATATACGTTCATAATCCCACTATCATATGCATCAGTTAACGAAATTACTTTGTCGCCAGGCTAACTTTCACCTTATGTTCCGTAAATTTTCAACCAGCAAACTAGTAAACATTATTGTTCCTGTTGTTGTGCTAATCTTTATTCGAGGAATTCTATAAACGAAACGACAGATAAGAGAAGAATATTATTCACCTATTTCGATGATACCATTTTCTAAAGCTGTACAATCGTCTTTATATACATCACAACTATACAACAGTCAATTAGTAAATAATACGGTATCATTACATCATTGAGATAATGTTAAAAACTAAAATTGAAAATGGAAAGTAGTTGCGTAATAATCACTCAGTTTATAGAAGTAATCACAAAGATAAAGAATTCGACAAGGTGAAAATTTGTTGATAGATATGAAAAGTGATGATTGAATGTCCATTTGATAGATAAGTGTAAAGAAGGTGAAGTAAACAACAAGGATCACAATGAAGATGACAATAGTAATCTAACTAATTATAGTACAGTCGAAAGAAACATTGTGAACAAGTTAAGACTACAGTAGAATAAGAGATTGAACATACTTCTTTTGTATGTAGAGACCAGGATTGGATTGATGAATTGCCAGTTCTTCTGTAGTGCACAACTATCAAAAGTGTACACCTTTTCAACTTTTCTTTTCACTCTGTGAATCACATTGAAGGAGGACTCTGAACAAGTTGAATCCAGAGTTGATTAAATGTTCAAGAATTGAAATATTAGTTGATTTACATTCTCTCTTCCACAACTATACACGATAGTGTTCAGAATTACGTTTGGGAAGTGTGCGATTTATGCTGCTTATATAACTAGCTCTACAGGACCAAGTAAATTTGTCAACTCACATTGACGTGGCCAAAAACGACAACTTATCTTTAACATACCTAGGAACCACTTACTCTGTAGAGTAGCTGATATGTACTTTTACATCAAAAAAAAAGGCTTCTTCAGTGATTTTGACAGCCAGTTCTTCAAATCTCCCCTGCCGTATCAACTTTGAAAACAACGTTCATAAACGAAACAGTTTTTGCAGCTGTCAGTACTTACTTACTCCGTATTCTGTTTCAATTCCAAGTTCTCCTCAATACATCTGGATGGGTATCCATTTTGTATGAGAAATTTCAGTAGCTTTTCCAAGTGATTGTCGATAGTATCACTCGTTCAGATTCTTCTGATTTGTGATGAAAAATGATGCATCAGATTCCTTTCTCTGATGAGAGGTACTCAGCTGTGTTAATTCAAGTATTGTCCATTCCATGTTGGATTCTCATAAATCGATCTAAGAAAGGAGTCATCTGGTCTCCATTTCAACAAGATATCGCGAATATGAAACCCTGGGTTCTCTTCCAATTCTGATGTGAAGTTGACTGATGAGTGACAATCATATAACTTTTCAACTACGGTCCCATTATCTTTACTTTCATCACATATCATGAATGTAACATCCATATATTTTTTCTATGGGTAAAAACTATCAATTGTTGTGTGGAATAGACTATTCTTTGGGTTTGTCATAAAAGGTGATCAGCCACCAGAGGTTTAAGTGGTGATCCCATCCTTTTTTCGGTGTAGCTGGTTGTTGGATTTGAACTGCACATTGAAAGATCATTCTAGAAGTAGTTGTTTGGGATATCCACGTGAAAATTATGATCTCTAGTGGAATCACATAGGGAACAGAGACAGACACTGGTTAAGACAGAAACCACATGAAGAGAAATTCTTTGCTTGCTGGTTACTTTAACATTACTAATTGAATCGACAAAGTCTAAAAAATCCAGTAGGCGGTGCTTATTTAGGTGTTTTCTGTCTGACTGAAGGCATCCAGCAATCACTTAGCGACAGCATGGCATGGTGAAATGTTCATGTCCACAATTGGAAGAAGAGAGAGAGATTCACTTTGTATACTTTCGACAGGCCATATAAGCGAGGATTTGCAGAATCCGATGTTCAAATTTACTAAATAGTTCGGGGTTGATAATAGACTCATTCTTTATTTTCTCAGGAACCTGAGTGTGCTTTTGTTCAATTTTCTCACTATCATTTTGAGCGCGTTCATTTGAAAATTTACTCTTATCTCATAGTAACGTATTTCAGTGTTATATATAGTTCAGACGACCCATGTGGACAATACCTATGTCTTTCTGAAGTGTGATTTACAGAGTAAAAAAGAAGAGTTGAAAAGGTATACACTTTTGATAGTTGTGCACTACAGAAGAACTGGCAATTCATCAATCCAATCCTGGTCTCTACATACAAAAGAAGTATGTTCAATCTCTTATTCTACTGTAGTCTTAACTTGTTCACAATGTTTCTTTCGACTGTACTATAATTAGTTAGATTACTATTGTCATCTTCATTGTGATCCTTGTTGTTTACTTCACCTTCTTTACACTTATCTATCAAATGGACATTCAATCATCACTTTTCATATCTATCAACAAATTTTCACCTTGTCGAATTCTTTATCTTTGTGATTACTTCTATAAACTGAGTGATTATTACGCAACTACTTTCCATTTTCAATTTTAGTTTTTAACATTATCTCAATGATGTAATGATACCGTATTATTTACTAATTGACTGTTGTATAGTTGTGATGTATATAAAGACGATTGTACAGCTTTAGAAACTAGTTTCGTTGAAAAAGAACCAATGTGTTTTTCGATGAATCATCTCTTCATTTCTTTATCTCTTAATGGGCATGTTTCATTTTATGAAATTCCAGAAACATCCTACATTTACAAGTTCGTTTGTTTAGTTGTCCTTATGTACAGTGGAAATCGATGGGTACCATTGATAGGTCAATTCAGATTCTTGCTTCTCAAGTACGTATAGTCTTGAAACTCATGGCTGACAGTTATCTAATAATTTAAATTTACCGAGTTAGTACTGCAATTTTTTATAGCTTTACAAAATGCTACATTACTTCGTTAAGTAAAGCATGCCTACCCTCCTTATTCCGTGAATCTAGTCAGATGTTACCTTGATTGGGTCAAATGTACACTTGATACTGCAAAGCTGTTTGAGTTGATTATTGACTATTATCCTCATTCTTCTATCATCTCTCGACTTTCTCCCATCTTAAAAGCTTATCATAGTTAAACGATGAGATGAAATACAGGGAAGGCTAAAATTCATCCATAAGTGAATCAAGTTTTCTGTCTGAAGTGTAAACTGCAGTCTTTAATACCTCTTGGTACAATTTAAAAATTTAGTTAACTCATTTTGATTTGTGAGCATTGTTCTACATAAGTCACTGTCATTACTATCCACCTAAGAAGTGAAAGACCTAGCCTGGTTAACTAGTTCACTAGTTACTTGTCGGTCCGAAGCCCGAATAAAGAAAGAAGGCTGGGTGTAGGCCTGGCAACTCTACACCCTAAAATTAATCCAACCACTAAAGAAACTTCAAAACACAAACAAACTTATTGCTCCCTGGAACCGGAGAGGCCAAATGACGCCAGTTGAAGAAAGTCTTCGGGAAGCCAATTAGCCGGGCCGATGTGTCTTCTCTCTCTCGATGAAAGCGAAAGTAAACGTGGGGACATGGAATGTCCGCACCATGTTTGAACCTGGCAAGGCTTGCCCAGATTGCCAAGGAAATGAGAAGGTATCGCATTGAAGTGCTAGGAATCTGCGAGAGCAGATGGAATAGAAGTCGACTCTCCAAAATGTCAACTAAAGAGGAGTCAATAATCTACTCCGATATTGTCACTCAGACGACAATCACGAGCACACTGAGTTATGGAGTGGCTATCATGATGTCCCCAACACTATCGAAGGCTCTCATGCAGTGGGAACCAATCTCCTCCAGGATCAGAACAGCAAGGTTCAACTCAAAAGGAAAGAAAATCACAGTCATATAATGCCAATACTACGCACCTACAAATAATGTAGAAGAAGAGTAGAAGGAGGAATTCTACAGACGACTGCAATCAACACTGGACAAGACCTCAGTTAGCGACATCAAAATTCTAATGGGCGACATGAATGCCAAACTGGGAGCAGACAACACAGGAAGAGAACTAACCATGGGTCGAGAGGCGCTAGGTGAAATGAATGAGAATGGAGAATTGTTTGCAGAATTCTGTGCATTCAACGATTTGGTGATTGGAGGTTAGGCAGTGTGTTCAGGCACAAGGATATCCACAAAGCGACATGGACTTCACCAGATGGACACACTAAAAATCAAATCGACTTTATCTCAATCTCAAGAAAATGGAGACGCAGTCTACTTGACACAAGATCAGACTAAGAAGAGGAGCAGATGTAGGTTCAGACCACTATCTAGTGCAAGGAACCTTCCAAATCAAGTTAAAAGCCTTCAAAGAAGCTGGTGATAGACCTCAATTCAAGTACAACACTCGGAAACTGAAGGATGAAATTACAAAGGAGATCTTCACGGCAGCCATCAAGACAAAATGGGAGATATCGAGGAACATCCCTGAAGAAACCTGTATGGAAGAACACTGGAAATCTTTGAAAGCTATATGGAATGAAACCTGCATAACCGTGTTAGGAAGGAAGAAGAAAGAAGATAAGGAATGAATCTCGATGGATATATGGAAGCTGATAGAGCAGGGAGAGGAAGATGGTGATGGTGAAGCAGAAGATAAACCAGTACAGGCAAGGATGCACAACGAGAAGAGGAAATGAGTACAATGTATGAAACTAGACACTGTACAAGGAAGTGAAGAAGAGTGCACGCAAAGACAAAAGACATTTCTAAGACACACTGGCAAGCAGGGTAGAACAGGCCGCAGGAAGGACAGATCTGACAATATTGTATCAAATAACCAGGTTACTATCGGGGAAGAAATCAACACACATGAAACTAATGAAAGATGATGAAGGAAATTTAATTACGAAAGAAGAGAAACAAACGAAACAGTGGGCTGACCATTTCAGAAAACTCTTGAATCGACCACCACCTGCACTTCGTCCAGAAATACCACCAGCAGCCGCTGAACTACAAGTGAACACAAACCCTCCAACAAAAGTGGAAGTCCTGAACGCCATAAGGCTACTGAAATGAGGGAAAGCACCAGGACCACATGGAATCCCGCCAGAAGCACTGAGAGCAGACACAGAGACAACAGCGCGCATGCTCACACCACTATTGCAGAAGGTGCGGAAGAAAGGGGAGATACCTGCCCACTGTTCGGAAGAAGGGCTACCTTGTCAAACTCCCGAAGAGAGGCAA
Organism: Heterobilharzia americana; assembly: GCA_944470555.2. Classification (NCBI taxonomy): domain Eukaryota; kingdom Metazoa; phylum Platyhelminthes; class Trematoda; order Strigeidida; family Schistosomatidae; genus Heterobilharzia; species Heterobilharzia americana. The sequence goes on from OX104129.1 coordinate 82,136,199, forward strand.
TCTAAGTCTTTGCAAGAACTGGCGCTGAATCATGCTTCTGTCCACCCCAAGCAAGCAAAATATTAAGCCGTATCATCCTGGAGAGACTGAAGGATGCGCTGGATTCAAAACTACCACCAGAACAGGCTGGCTGGATTCAGGAAGAACAAATCATGCGCGCATCAAATTGCAACTCAACGCTACGCATCATCATAAAACAGATTATACAACGGCAGTCAACTCTACACCTCAACTTCATCCATTTCCAAAAGGCAGGCCTGAGACAGCGTCGACCGACAAGTAATTTAGCAGCTGCTTCAATACTACGGAATATCACAAACCTTTATCAATCTCATTCAACAACTATATGAAGACGCACATACCAAGTAATTCACAATGGAAAGCTCAGTGATGTTTTTGAAGTGAAGTGGAGACAGGAGTAGAACAAGGTTGTCTACTATCACCCATGATGTTCCTGATTGTGGTGGACTAAATCATGCAACAAACAGTGAGGAGCAAGAAGAGGGGGATACGCTGGACCAGAGAAAACATCCCGGGAGATTTAAATTTCGCCGATGACTTGTGTCTAATGCTTTATTGCACAAACTTGAAGATCTACAGGCGAAAACTGACAAGTTGGCAGAAGAGACAAGGTAGGGCAGCGAAGACTGGACATCCTTCAGGTGAACGTAATGAAGGCAGAGGTGATGAAGATATCCAACAAACAACAAAAACAGCAGCAGCAACAACAACAAGCTGCAATCATCATCAACTGGAGAAACTTAAAGGAAGTAGTCTCTTTCACCTACCTGCCTAGGCAGCACTGTCTCAACTACAGCCAGCGCAGGCACAGACGAGGACATCAAAGCCAGCCATGATCGGAAAATCAGCAACACAGGTTTTCATTAACCTCAAACCAGTGTGGAGATCTAATGCACTCAGCATTCAACGTGAACAAAATCCGGATTTTCAACACCAACACCAATCAAGTCAGTGCTTCTGTTTGGCTCAGAGACTTGGCGTGTCACGAAAGGCATTTCCAACAAACTACAACGATTCATCAACAACTGCCACCTACGATGACTCGTTACTCAAGATCAGATGGCCAGAATGATAAGAATAAGAAACAAGCAACTCTGGCTGGCTGGCTGGCTGACAATGAACCAGCCAACAACCTATCACTCAACAAATATACATAGGAAGGAAGTGGAGGTGGATTGGGCATACACTGAGAAGACCATCTGGGGACATCACGCACTAGGACAGGCACTGGAGTGGAACTCAGATGGGAAGCGGCTAGTTGGACGTCCGAGATGAGGGTGACATGGAGGAGATCGTGTGAGGAAGAAATGAGATGCTGTGGGCAGTGATGGCGACAGGTTGAAAGGTAGCAGAGAACAGAGAGGACTGGAGACGTGCTACTGAAGCCCTATGTTTCATTAGGAACTCAAGGGAAAAATAATAATAATATAATAAGAAGTGAAAATGCAGCCGACAGTTTGCATGCGCATAAATGGCTTGAATATGATTCAATGGCAGACACACATTTTTCACAGAAAGCTATGACTTATATCAAGGAGGGTAACACATGGAAATGACTTTCAGCCTCGTCCATGAAACAAAGCATTCTGAATGAATTAAATGGCGATTGAACAATTGATGAAAATATTTTTTCTTTGTTTACTATTTTGAACTATGTCAGTTTCTTTCTCACTGATCTATTAGCTAAGTTCACAGGATCACATGACATGCACTTAAAACAAAGCGTGATTGTACAGATTAGAAAAAACAGTAATAACGAACTTCTAAGAATTCAATATTTCTATTTTTCTCATCTTGAAACTACTAGCCAAATGATAAATACGTGATTTCCAATAATTAAATGTTCTAAAAGTGTACATTCCATCCGCTTGTGCTTATTTTTGTTATTTATACAATGTAACTTAACCCGACACATGTTTATTAACTATGCTATAAGACACAGTATATATGTGAGAGCTAATGGATGCTACCCAATAGCCCAGACTAAAATAGGTGGAGCGGGATTTGAACCTGAGATCCACTTCATTGAAAATCTAGTTATATTGTGAAACTGTTCAATAAGCATTTACTGAAAGGGAACAGACTTTACTAAAGCTAAAATCTATGACAGGGGTTTACCAAATCATTATACAAGTGGATGATACATGACAAGAGAGACAAAGTATTAGCATCAGAGCAACAAGCAGAACTGTTGAGACTCTTTTACGACATTAATAATAGCTATTACTAGTCGATAGATAATTGTGGGTACAGAAACACGGGAACCAATGATACCCATGTTATCAAGGCGATATCACGTGAACTGAGAACCAGATCTTGATATCACCTTAACAACCAAGTATACTACTCACTTGATAGTAATAAGTAGACAAAATACAATAGTATGTTTTTGGTCAGCAAACAGAAAACTAATCTTTTATCAACAGTGACTTTTAAACTAAATCGGTCCATGGGATATCACTCACTTGTTGATAAATTCAATTGAGAATAAACCGTTTGGTGATTTGGCCTCAATGGAGCAGTTAGAGGCTTCTAATGATTGGTACATATAACACTTAAATATTCATATACATCTGTACATTTTAGCATTAATGTTGTCAACGAGATAACACCTTGTAGTCTGGGTGTTTGGGTTTGCAAACGGAACTATGACAGAAACTTGTGACTGCATGAACCCTAGTTATGTTGTTCTCACTTTCTAGTGTGCTTAGACCCACCGTATAAACTGTGGTTTACTTATGTAATTCTGTCGTATTATATTAGAGCAAATAACAACAACATTTTGACCCAGCTAAAACATTCTTCCCAAAATCATTAAGAATTAGGTCGAAAGGCACTAAACAAAGCACACTTTGGTGGTCATACTAATAACGCTTATGAAGTTTGACTCATTCTCTGCAAAACTGGTTGGAGTTGCATCAATAATAGTAACATAGGTTTTCAGAAAATACACAATTTTCTGTGTATCGGTAGCCAAAAAAATTTCAATGAAATTAAACCTTGACAACTGAAAGCCATCAATAAGCAAACAACAGTTCAATCAGACGAGGGTTTGTTTCAACACGGCAGTAATAAAGCCAATAGCGAAACTTTGTTATGTTGAGAAGAGTGATAGTTCCATATTCCCAGATATTAGTTAAGCATGATAGAAAGAGGAAAGTGGTTAGAACCAACATTATAGATATTTGACATATCTTCACTCAACCAAATCCCACTAGGTATTTAGATTTTTCGGACAAATGGAATCACAAGAAACCAAAGAAATGCAACAAGATCATGCATAACGTGATCTGCTTTCATTTTGAAAAATGCAGTAGACCTACAGTTAGACAAAACCAAGGTAGAACCTCAAACACAAGTGCATCAATTGAAGTTGCCACGGTTCACAGTCATATACAAAGAACTAGTGGATAGGAAAAGACTGATATCATAGTACACAAAGGTGTATGAGGGGAGAGGAGATTTAAAATTAAGGTTAGGCAAAACATTCAGGTTTGGTACGAAACCGAAGACTTAGTACATATGTGCCATTGTGACTGATTTCCATGGACTGGAGCCATATTTCACCTCGAATATCAGTTTATAAACTAGGTTTTCAGGATCAAAGTTAATAAATGAACTAGTCACTGAATCATAGTTGTCACTGACAACAAAGAGCTCAGCAGCCAGTAAAGTTTGGAATGTGAACGTTTAGCTAAGTGATGCGGCACAATGTATTTCGCCGTTACATGTTAGTACTCAACCAACCAGAAACCCTAGGCATAGACATTATCATTAAGCTATTCATGCCACGAATGATCCCCATGTAGGAATGGATTATATACAAAAATTATTCATAGAATACCTATGCAGCTATAGTCTCTGACTTCAGCACTGAGCGATATAGGTTCGAATCCTCCCTGGAACAGGAGTTGCCTCAAGATTGTTAACATCCTTCTGCCAATGAGTGACAACAAGAACGTAAGCTCGGTATAGAAGCTTGCGACTAGTTACCTCGAAATATCCAATACACTAATATATCTTTTCCCGTGTAAGACATCAGGAAGTACTAGTTGCATCAAGATTTATTACCACTAAAAATACTGCTGACCATCCTTCCATTGTTCAATTTACATGAAAAATTTCATAGCTGCACCAAGTCATTTGAGCTGAGTATCAAAACAGTGAGGTTCAGCACTTCTCGCTACACTCTGTAAACAATTTTTCATGAAGACATTCTTTAAGAGGTATTCAATAAATCAACCAATCGATACTAACATAGGACCAGGTATGAAAGCCTAAACATTCAAGTTGTCACAGGAAGTAACAAATTAGTAAGATGCAAGATGAAGAAAGAAATAGAAATCGGTCAAAAGCAGTAAAACAGAAGGAAGAAATACTAAATTCAGTAGGACGATTAAGTTAATGTATGGATACATCTGCGCCATGCCACTTACAATCTCTAACCACTGGTTTCTGTTGTCACCGGGACCCCAACCGGCTCAGACCAACACTCAAAAGCTTCATACAATGCTGTCTTATTTTAACCTAGTTGCTCCCAGCCCTTTTTTCCAGCCTTAACCTTGTTTAGCTAAGATTGCAAGGCTAGGTAGACAATGACTAGGCATATGTAACACATGTCCCTGCCACGTTGGTCGATAAAAGTTCACGACCACATCAATTGACTCACTTCTCCTCTATAGAACTCTGCATGAGACTTGGATACTTCACTTAATTGAGGTTTGAAAGTCATATGATTACTTTGATATGAATATAAGCAACGAATTCTGCTCAACACTTCATCCAATCAATAATCCTGTATCTATGTGTGCAAAACTGTAACCTTTAAGTAATGAAATACTGAAAGGATGAAATTTAGACTAAAGTTATAAACCGTCTTTGAAGAACTGCCATCTTTAGGTGGTAAGGTTTTGGATTCCAACGATGTTTTAGTTAGCTTTATAATCTGACTTGAGCAAAACTAGGCTGGTAGAAAGTAAAATATGGCCAGAATACGATATCGAACGGATGCATGAAGTAACTGACCATTTCATTTGAACCATGTTATCTACTTCGCTTGAATCCTTAAGATATTAGAAATGCGATGAAGAAACTCCACTGGACGGCTATCAATCCAACCCTGTGGTACACTCAAGATTTAGCTAACCTGCAGAATCTTTATTACCTGTTTTATACTTTTTAAATTATGTTTACTTCTTCTGTAGGTTGCCGTTACATAGTGTAATTTTCTGTGAAAGACCTTTTGTTGCTTTGTCTATTAGTTTATGCATTGAAAACGTCGTGTTGAATTTCTATCGAAAATTCCTAATTCATGGTCAGTACAAAACCTCCTAAAACGCATGATAAAAATAATCCTCAATCATAGAAATACAGAAGTGGGTTTCACCTTCATAGTATCTCTCATTTTGCATATCGTCTTATCTTACTTTTCCACTACATCTTTTTTGTATCAAGACATTTTGAGGGAAGTGATTATTAAAGTCTTGAGATCATCAACAAGAGTAAACTGGTATTAATTGAAACACTCATCAGAAAGGTATTAACCGGCTTTCAGACCACATGAGCTTCTACCTGTTTTCACTATCTAATTAGATGAAAAGTATGATCACAACTTTCAGGAACAAACTCCTTCGATATTAGTCGGTAAAAAACAGTCATTAGCTTCTTTTTTTCACAACATATGAGGCATTATCATATATTTCGCCAGGGTGGTTAGTAACACTTGAAAGACAATCAGTAAATAAAAAAATTAGAGAAAGATAAAAATGCTAACTGATGACTTATATTCATCATGACAATAGTATGAATAACATGAATGGTCTCTATCGAGGCTGACTGAAATTGTTAGGATGCTTGAATACATATATGACAAGGGTTTTATACTAATGATGAATAGTGATTAGAAGTGGAATCCAGGACATGCGTTTCGTTCTATTCGAGAGCAGTCAGCTGAATGTACCTATCTCTCAGTGAGCGATTTTCTCCCCACTAAGACTCGAGTCCGCGACCGATCGCTTAAAACGCTAGAGTTATCCACTAAGTCACGATAGCCACTTCTTGTGGGACGAGTATGGTTCTTATGTTACTACTTGTATTAGTGGGAAAAACATCAGCTACTAGGAGACAGGCACTTCCAACTGACGAGTCCCAAATAAGACGAAACGGGCGTTCTGGACTCCACTGCTAGCCACTATCTATCGTCACCATAAACTGGAACGACAAGCAATATCGAAGCATCCGCGTAACAGCTTATATGTCAACTGCGATCAATCTGTTCGGTCCAATCCAACGACGGGATAATACAAGCAACAACATATATTTCAACATGCACAAAAGGCTGAGTGTGACAGGCCTCAAGCAGATGTCCAATGGGCTCTGCAGTCACACAAATCTCTTTCAGGTACCTTAAGAAGAAATAACCTTTCATGGTGTGGGCAGCTGGGAAGTGTCAACTGCCCTCAAAACTCGATCAGCACTCAACTTTCCTCAGACTGCTATCCACCTCCCCTATTATTACCCTCTAATCTTCCATCACGTCTCTCAACTAACGATACTATATCATCTTCAATTTCTCCTAGCTCTGTAGCCTTCGACAACGATCTGAGTCCACAGAACAGTATCCTTGGTCTTCTTAAACCACGCTCCAAATTACATATTGGAGCCTTCAATGTCCGTCAAGTTCGTCAACAGGCTTCGTTGACAAAGACTCTAGCAACTCGGGGCATGGATGTGTGCTGTGTTTGTGAGACACGCATACAGGACCTGAGTGTGGTTATTCACCTGACCTCTCCTGACCAATCTGGTGAATCCACAAAATTCACCCTTCTAGTTTCTGGAGATTCGATAGCTAGCTCTCGTGGTCTTGCAGGTGTAGGCATAGCACTAGGCACTAGGGCAGAAAACTCACTACTAGACTGGATCCCAGTTGATAGTCGCCTCTGCGCTATGAGGCTGAACGGCACAGTAAGAACTAAAAGGAATAATGAGACTCGCCATTGTCTCTTTGTAATCTCTGCTTACTCACCCACTGACTGCAGCTCGGATGAAGTGAAGGACGAGTTCTACCGTAAACTGTCTAACCTCCTGTCGGAAGCCAAGCATTCGGACATGGTGGTTGTTGCAGGTGACTTCAACACACAGGTGGGTAGACTGAGTGAGGCAGAAAGGCACTTAGGTGGCACTTTCGGAATCCTAACTGAACGTACAGATAACGGTGATCGCCAATTACAACTATGCACAGATAACCGCCTACTTTTAGCTAGCACTGATGAAAAGTCTACGCAATGATCGCGAACAGTGATGGGCAGCGAAGGCTAGAGAGATGGAAAAGGCAGCGGCGATCGGTAATAGTAGACAGTTATTTAGACTTACTAAGGAGACTGGGGGGTAAATGTCAATAACAGTTAGTGAGGCTATAGCGAAGAAGGACGGATCTGCGATTCACTCACAGGGGAGACGACTTGAACGATGGGCAGAACACTTCGAGGAGCACTTTAACTGGCCTCCACCCACCATTGCGTTGCCCGCTATCCAGTCAGATCCTGAATGGGACATAGAGAGAGGTCCCTCAACACTAGAAGAAGTTAAGAAAGTGGTAGGTAACCTGAAACAAGGAATGGCAGCAGGACCAGACGGACTACCTGCTGAGGTGTACAAGAATGGTGGTAGACTACTCTTAGTCAGGTTAACGGAAGTGTTAGCCAGTAGTATATGGGAATCAAATACGATCCCCTCCGACTGGTCTAAGTCACTCATCATCCCAGTCTTCAAGAAAGGCGAGAAGTCTTCCCGTGATAACCACAGAGGAATCAGCCTGACGAACATAGTATCCAAAATCCTAGGTTCTGTAATTCTCCGACGCCTGAGTGGAGCTCAAGAAAAGCAGACCCGAGAAAACCAGGCAGGCTTTAGACCTGACCGCGGGTGCATTGACCAAATATTCACGCTGCGCCAGGTCCTGGAACATAGGCATGCTTACAGACGCCCAACAATAGCTGTATTTCTCGACCTGAAGGCGGCAGCATTTGACTCCGTTGATCGAGAAGTCTTATGGCAATGTCTGTCACTGAAAGGCGTGCCTAGTAAGTACATCACGTTACTGAAAGCTCTCTACTCGAACACCTGTGGGCATGTTAGAGCCTATGGCGAGTTGTCCAGGGAGCTATACTCATCGAGTGGTGTCCGTCAAGGATGCCCACTATCTTATTTAATTTTATCATAGATATTCTTATGGAGGTTTCCCTCTCGTCACCTAATTACACAGAAGTTCACCCAATCAGAGGTGAATTTTCTTTAGATCTAGAATATGCAGATGACATAGTCCTGTTAGGTGAAGACACTGACAAGATGCAGAGTCTTCTGAACACTTTGAGTGGGAATTTGAGAATGTTTGGGATGCGATTTTCAACACCCAAATGCAAATTTTTGCTCCAGGACAGGTATTCAGCGGTACCGCGGCTAACAATAGAGAGTGAAGTGGTTGAGTGTGTTGACCACTTCACTTACCTGGGAAGTAGGATCAGTCTTGGCCTAGTAGCTCAGTGGCCGATGAAATCTCTGCATGGATACAAAGGGCTCGGCTGGCTTTCGCCAAGTTACGCAACCTATGGCGCAGCGGGGATATCCGATTGTTTATTAAGGGTCACGTGTACTGCACAGTAGTCCGCTCACTTCTACTGTATGGCTGTGAAATATGGCCATTGAAAGTGGAAGACATGACAAAGCTGGCTTCAATTGTTTGATCACCGCTGCCTTCGTAGTATTGACCGTATTTAGTGGTGTCACCACGTGAGTAACGCAGAAGTCAGGTATAGAGTTTTAGGGAGAAGAGGTAAATCAGTTGACGAGGTTATAAACCTTCATCGACTGACATGGTTGGCGCCCACATGTGTTACGTATGCCTAGTCACTGATTGTCTCGTCACACAATGTTGGCCGAAGTAGGTTCAGGCTGGAGAATGGCCCGAGGTGGTCAGACTAAAACACAGCATCAATGTATGAAGTCTGTGACTGTTGGTTTAAGAGATGTGGGAGGAGGGGGGGACAAGAGGAACCAGTGGTTGGAGACTGACTCTAGGTGATGGCATGGCTGAGAAGCGATGTGAGTGGCGTAGATGTATTCCCACACACATTATCCTCATCTTAACTACACTATACCGAATCTCACCATTTTCTCACTCCCCTTTTCTTTCTTCTCCTACTCAATATTTCTTCTGACTGCTTTTTCTTATACTTCATTCTTCACCTCACTACCTTTCTACTTGATGTAGTGATATGAGATGAGGTGTGGCAACTTGAACCATTACACAGTAATGCCTGGTCCTGATGATATTTCAACAGTTGGATGAATTACTATTTTGAACAAGCGCTCATTTAACCAAACAATCAAGCACTAAAAAATGAAAAGAAGAAAACACAAACAAGAAATAAACAAAACCTCATACAGTAACTGTTTTTCATCAATTAATATTTCTAACAACAAAGCTTTTTTTTTCTTCTTCTATTAACGAATCTACGCTAAAGGCGCCAGCAGTGTAACAATCATCTTACAAAATAAAAGGTAATAGAATAAAAAAAGGGAACTGTCTAAACATAACTTGTTGATACAAAGTAAGAAATTATGACTAAAAGTCTTGTGTTGAGAACATATTTACACATATAAACACCTTTCATTGTTATATCAGTCAGAAGAAACAATTATATCAGCAACAATTAAGAAAAAAATTACAGTTTATCAAATGGACAAATAATAAATCATTCTTTAAATACAAAACAATACATAATCACTTTAAAATAAACAATTAAATCAACTATTTTAGATAATTACAAAAAAGAAATATATGTAATGTTGTAATAATGACTAATTTGATGTAATTGTAAAGTCATTAGAGAATGCAATTGATCGTCGAGCACTTGTATTTCGTATAGAATTCGATGTTGTTTTAGGTATACTGATATTTTTTGAGAAAGCTTCAGAACCCCAAACTTCTATCAATGAAAAAAAAAAAACAACAACCCAAAAGAGATAGAGGTTATATGTAGGACGATTTGTATACAATAAATCAATTACATATGGCATTTTGTTGACAAATATAACTTCAGTTGCTATACATATTCATCTTCAAACAGTTAAGTGTAATAGGTTGACCATTCTGAAATTGATTTCTTCAATTTTCAATGAATCAATCAATCAAATCAATACCAACATAGAACCAGGCATTACTGTGTAACGGTTCGAGTTGCCACACCTCATCTCATATCACTACATCAAGTAGAAAGGTAGTGAGGTGAAGAATGAAGTATAAGAAAAAGCAGTCAGAAGATCAATATTGAGTAGGAGAAGAAAGAAAAGGGGAGTGAGAAAATGGTGAGATTCGGTATAGTGTAGTTAAGATGAGGATAATTTGTGTGGGAATACATCTGCGCCACTCACATCGCTTCTCAGCCATGCCATCACCTAGAGTCAGTCTCCAACCACTGGTTCCTCTTGTCCCGCTGACTCCAACCACCTAGTCGGCATTCCCCCCTCCCACCACATCACTTAAACCAACAGTCACAGACTTCATACATTGATGCTGTGTTTTAGTCTGGCCACCTCGGGCCATTCACCAGCCTGGACCTACTTCGGCCAACATTGTGTGACGAGACAATCAGTGACTAGGCATACGTAACACATGTGGGCGCCAACCATGTCAGTCGATGAAGGTTTATAACCTCGTCAACTGATTTACCTCTTCTCCCTAAAACTCTATACCTGACTTCTGCGTTACTCACGTGTTGACACCACGGAATGTTCAATGACTGACTGATAAAATCAAAGTACAACCTCGCACACACGTGCATCAGCTTAACTTACCACAATTCACAATAGTCTAGAAATAAAAGTTGGATAGATAAGAAGTAGATAAACTAGTGTGAGAGAGTGAACAATCTAAAGATGAAGGTTAGGGTGAATATTCAAGCTTTTGAAGCTGTCAGAGTGAATACATCTGTGCCATTCTGACTGATTTTCAGCTATGTCACTAAGAATCCTCAACAACTGTTTCTTATCATCTCGGGTAAAAAGCATGTAAGCCGAACATACTCAGTCGCTGACTACAACACTGGGTAACGCGGGTTCAAATCTCAAGCGCGATATCAGTTCCATCGAGGCCACACATACGCCTTGTTGACGAGTGCCAACAAGCACGAAACCTATGTCTAGAACTTCCTGCCGATTGTCTCCAACCAACTAATATACTTAAATTTCTTCTCAACAGCGTGCACTTATAAATTCTAATACAACTTATGATCTATCAGTGACTGAAACAGAGTCATTGAACTTCAAAAAGTTAGAGATAACATCGCAAAAGATAATAGGTTCGAAAGATTTGAACAAGAGAAATACTATTCATCTGTGGGTTAGTGAATGGAAGCATCAGTCAGATCCGACTCAACCGTTATGAGTTTAGTTGTTTAAGTTCATCGTAGACGTACTAATGGACATGACCTTAGGCACTTCTGACTTCATAGAGGTCATCTAGTTGACTTGTTGTATGCGAATGGTGTTGTTTCGTTGGGTGGAAACGCTGACAAAATACAGGGTCTTGTGAACGTGTTGAGCAGAAATCTGTGTATGTTTAACATGCATTTCATAATTGACAAATGTAAGATGATTCTTCAGGACTCATCTGCAACTACTTCAATTTTAAGAATAGGGAGTTAAGTGGTGGAATATGTCGACCATTTCACATTCTTGGGCAGTCACATCGGCCCGAATAGGCTGGCTGCTGACGAAATCTCAACTCGAATACACTAGGGGCCGTCTGACATTTGCAAACTTGCGTCATCTGTGGCCCCACCAGGCGAGATATCCAACCATCTACCAAAGACGAGTATACTGGGCTGTAGTTCGTTCTGTCATGTTGTAGGGCTGTGAGACATGATTGTTAACAGTAGAAGGCATGAAGCTATTACTGGGTTTTGATAACAGATGTCTTCGTAGCATTGCTCGCGCTTGGTGGAATCAAAATGTGAGTAATGTGGAGTTTAGAAGGAGCATACTAGGCAAGACAGGTAAGTCGCTGGATAAAGTTGTGAACGTCAGTCGACTGGTATGACTTAGACATGCACTGCGCATGCCGAGCCACTAGCTACCTTAACGTGCCATGCTACGGGAAGCTGGGCCAGGTTGGGAGAGGGTTCCGGGTGGGTGGACCAAAACCTGGAACCAGTCAATGAAGTCTCTTAATGTTGGTCAGAATCGTGTGGGGAGATGTATACCGCCTGGTTGGGGTCCGCGAAACGATAGGAATCAGTGACATAGCTGAAAACCAGTCAGAATGGCACAGATATATTCACTCTTTGACATCTTAGAAAGCTTGAATATTCACTCTAACTTTTGTCTTCAGATTATTTACTCTCTACAACTGGTTTTTCTACTTTGATATCACTTCTTTTCTATCCAACTGTTCTTTGTGTACTTCTGTGATGTGTGGCAACTTGAACCGAGCCAGTTAGTCAGTCAGTCACTCATTACAACATGATAGTTGATATACTGCAGACATACAAATATGAACGACAAGTCGTACATTAGAATGAAACAAAAAATAAGTCCAAGTAAGTAATAATTGAAAAACACAAGCATTATTCATCATCTTCTACATACAAATCACTTAAGTTAGTTAGGTGTGAGTGAAGGCGACGAATTAAGAAAGCTGAATGCAATGTTGTGGTATAATCTCTTCAGTGTAAAGAGATGAAGATTTTCGACTAAGCAATACTCCAAAGCAAAATTTTACATTATATCTAATAAAAACTTGTTCATTAGTAAACACTCCTTTAGAAAACATTTAGGTAAGACATTGTTACTAGTAGAAATCAGTTTTCAGTCTACCTATGCTGATCAATTGTTCGATGCTAACTATTACAGTATCCAAGTTTTATGCCTCAACTTATTTTCAAACCTGTACATTTGTGAATCTATAACTCATAGGATAGAAAGTAATGGAAATCTACCGTAAAAGTCGATAGAATAGTGAAAGTAGGTTTAGCAAAGGAATGTAGAAGTCTTACGTAGCATAGTTGAGATTGGAATTTGGTTCGGTCAGATTCTGTAATCAACCGAGTACACTGGCTATACCATGTACCCACTTACTAAAGGCATTAGTCAACCATATCTAAAGCTCTATCGCCACACATTAAGTGATTTCAGGACATTTAACACCGGTCAAAATGACTATCAAGATACCTTACAGAGTCTGACCGAATTGTTCAGAGGCATAGAGGTTAGACATTTATATGCTATCAAAGCATTAGTGACCCACAAATTCAGGTTTCAACTATGCATTCAAAAGAAATGAGAGCAGTCACTTTCCTTACTATAATGATGCGTTGTAATTTCTTTGTTTTTACTTGTCTTGTGGTTTTTCAGAAGGAAAAATACAAAAACGTGTCATAAACAATCTTCCTGATTTCCTTTCCTACTTTTCGACTTTCACTCCGCCAACCTTATGGGAATTTCCACGACTTATCCACATCACGTAATACTGCTACACTTGTTTGTTGGACGTACTTTCATTATTCTATCGACTTTGACAGTAGATTTCAATTACTTCCTATCCTTTGAATTATAGATTTACACATATATAGCTTTGAAAATGGAGATGGATTGGGCATACACTGAGAAGGCCGACTGAGGACATCACGAGCCAGGCCAGGCCCTAGAGTGGAATCCAGATGGGAAGTGACGAGTTAGGCGTCCGAGGCGAGGGTGACATGGAGTAGATGGTGTGAGGAAGAAATGAGAGGTTGTGGGCTGTCGTGGAGCCAGGTTCAAAAGATAGCAGAGAACAGAGTGGACTGGAGACGTGCTACTGAAGCCCTATGCTCCATTACGAACCCAAGGGACAAATTACATATATATATATATAATATGCTTGAATCTCTACGGGGAGATAAGTTTTAAAAAACATCTGACGAGTGCTGTGTTAGGACCAAGTAATTCATCTAACACTATCCATCAAGTACTCCCAATTTATCATCAAAAAGGTTGGAATACTTTTTCCTTGGATTCTAATGTACACTTTTCTTTTACACTTTCATACATGAATTATCATAATAAAACGATAAATGGGTTACCAAGTTAAACCAACTTTTTAAATGATTAAGTATAGTAAACATAAAAACAGGAGTCTATAGTCAGTAACAATTGTGAATTATGCATACAATAACCACAGATTGCATTCTCTGAAGAAAACGTTTATCCAATGCTTTCAATGGGTTTATAGTTATGTGTCGTCTTGAACAAGGAACTTAAGGCATCTCTGTTTATGTTTAAGACGTAGAAATTCACTCAACAACCACAAGCACGAGGTAGTGAGTCACACCTGATGTATAAAGGTTATTGATACTGTCTGGCTGTCGAAATCTCGGTAGGTGTAGCGTAGCTTTGAACCCACAACTATTGATGATCACTCACATAAAAGTAAAATGGGAAAAACCTCAAAAATTATCAAGTACGAACTGATGCATAATGTCACTGACTGCTAGTATGAACCTACTGGAAAGAACAGTGTACTTCTCGTTATAACTCCATAGATCCTAGATAGAAATCATTGATTTACATCAAAATTAACGTTACTGATCCAAACGCGTTATGAAATATTTCATTCAACGTCTTACAAAACACAAGGAAGTTTATATAAGGAACTAAGATATAATTAGTGGTTTGAAAGTGTATTATTGGATGTGAGCTAGAAAAATGTAACTCAAAACTAAATGTTTCTGAGTAAAAATGAATACATTATTATCCTCTGTGTAAGAATAATGCCTCAGGAACATGAAAAAGATACCATATGCTACATATACATTTCAAAAAAGACAACAGTATTTACGTTGTCAAATATAACAAGATATACCTTGTTCCTTTATATGATTTTTAATAATTGAAAACCAAGCAAGAACTTCTTTCTCATCATATTCAAATATTCCACTTGAATCGTCTAACTGCATAGGATCATTTCCAAATACTTTTGTTACTGTGAATTCGAATACTTCATTGACAGGATCATGTACTAACTCCGCCGAATGGTGTTCATGTGACACAATATTTCCATTTAAAGGACATGTAGCAATGCGGAATGTAAGTAATTGAGATGAGTAAACTTGAGACTTATCAGAGTCTGTGTTATCATTTTTGACAGTATCACAAATCGGAATATGTGAACTACATTCAGAAGATTGCGATGACAAATACTGAAGTTTTCTAAGCTCGGTGAAGTCAAACGAGTTAGCAATGTCCACATTACAGGCAGATATTTCTTTAGATAATAGCCTACCAACAGGTTCAACAGAACGAGAAATTCGATTAGTTCTTTTCCTGGTATCAATAGGACTAAGGATACGTTTTCTGCAACGTTTCATTAATGGAGATAATGAACTTCTAGATAAAGATTCACCTTTATCTTCAATAGAAGGTAAACCATTCACCTTTGTAGTCGATCGAGTATACAACTGCTTGGACGAATTGTCTGACTGGAGTCCTAAAACAGACTTATCTTGTAATCCTTCAGAGTTTTCAATTTTCGTAGGATAATAAAGATTATCAACAGATTGGGAATTTAACAATCCCGTCTTACATGAAGAGAAAAAGGATTGTGTATAAAGGGGATCTTCAAAATGAAAACTATGAGACAAACATGATATATCAACTGTTGACAATGCTCGTTTTCTTTCAATAGGAGGAACATGTTTGATTTCTGGGTGATGAATTCCAAGATTGGACTGTGATCCGTTGTTAGGTGAAGGTATATAACATTTAGCCGATGTATTAGAGTCGGTTTGAGAGATATCTATTGCCTGACTACTTTTTCCACAGGTAGCAAGTTCAATTTGTCTCACAACAGGTTGAGGATCGAGAAAATTTGTTTTCTAATGATAAGAGAAAATATTGAAATTGTAATAAATTAGTCACACTCAAAAAGTTATTAAATGAAATATATAGGGGAAGCTTCAATAGGCTGTTTCGTAAATATTTACAGATGTCATAACCTATGTATATATATATATATATATATATATATATATATATCGACATTTCTTACTAGTTGCATTCTGGTAACTTGAACTAATTCGGGTGTATGAGCTCGACCGCAAACCAGTGAAACAACCACCTGGCGTTTAGGTCACTCTGAACTGACAGCCAAAATCTACAGATTAGCTTGAGCGGTACTAGAAGTAGAAGTATCTTTTCCCAGTTAGTAAGATATCTAAAATTCCAAAATAGTAGGCATCTTACCAACAGAAAATAACTGGAATTCGGTCAAATGCTAGCGATGAAATACTACTCACAATAAAAAAACACAATGTGTAACACCCGCGACCCCGCCAGGGATCGAACCCGCGACCTTCAGGTGCCGCGGCCAGCGCGTCATCATTGAGCCACTGGGTCAGAATCCAATGATCCACAACTCCCTCAAAATTCAACTGAACTGGTGCTCATTGGTGACTAGCTTTGAGAAGTATTCCCGAAGTTCTAATAAGAAGTCTTGACCGGTGGAGGCAAAGCCTGATGGTCATGAGGACAGTTACTCAACGATGACATTGGGTGGCGGTTGCGCTATATCATGAGCTAACAGAAGCTGGAAATATGGACTATTGGATTCTGACCTAGTGGCTCAACGGTAATGTGCTGGCCATGGAACCTGAAGGTTGCGGGTTCGATCCCTGGAGGGCGGGGTCGTGGGTGCGCACTGCTGAGGAGTCCCATACTAGTCGGACGAAACAGTTGTCCAGTGCTTCCAAGTTTCCTTTGTTCCTCCAACTGATGTCAGTCTACGATGAATAACAACTTGAAATAAATAATAATATATTATCAGTAAACTCATTAAGAACAAGAGTCCGGAATTACAGCATTCGATGAATTTATCAATCATATTTTGGCATGAATAATATTTGCATGAAATTTTTGTTTGAAGGAATACTCTGAAACTAGTGAGTATCTTATATGTATACAACATCGAAATAAAACACGACGGTCTACGGGATCAAAATGATAACGCTTTAAAATATAGAACACAAAAAGTAGTTATCAAGTAAAAAATGATCTTACTGGATGAATAGGTATCATCAGATCAGGGTGACGAAGATTACGCAACAATTGATCTCCATTTTTTTCAGAACTTGATGAGTTGTTACTTGAAAAATGATCGGAATCATCAGAAACGGAGATAATTCTTCTGGAATTAGCTGGGGTTGAAGATAACTCAGGATTGTTTAAGTGCTTTTTTTCACGACTTTTTTTTTTCGATGAAGATACTGTTTTGATAGTTGGATCATCACTTACTGGTATATCTTCAGGAGTTATACTCAGCCGATGAACATGAGGTTCCATTATATGATTTGTAGATTTCAACTTGTGAATTTCCTGTTTAGTTGGAAAACATAACATTGAGGTACACATCCGTGAAACTATAAATATTCAGTTAATATATTGGTGAACAAAATGCTAATTTAATGGAATTGTAAACAGTAAATTAAAAATGGCGGTTCAAAATAATTCCGTGTTTCACCAGGTTCGCTAAAGTGATGAAGTTTATCGCCAAGAGTCAAGAAGTAGCACATGAGAAAGTTCTTAAGCCTGATGCAATGATTACACATTACGGTAGGTGGTGGCTCAACATGCACAGTACACCTCCAAATAACCTCAGTCGACTGACGCTCACAACTTCATTAAACAACTTGTTTGTCTTGGCTATTACCCTTCGCCCAAATGCCACATTACTGACGCTTTGATTCCACCACACATGAGCAATGCAGTGAAGAAACCTTTAGTTAATTTATAGTCTCTTCCTATCTCCCATTTTCAACGGCCATATCACACCGCCACACCAGAGGACGAAACAGACTGCAACGCAGAATACTCATTCTTTGATAGGTAGTCAGATATCTAGTCAGTTCCACAGATGATACAAGTTGGCAAACCAAAACGAGCCTTCTGTAACCAAGCTGGGATTTCGTCAGTATCTAGCTGATGCAAGTCTTCAAGTAAGTGAAGTCGTCAACTCACTCGGCCACTTCAATCCCTATCTTTAAACCGAGGGAAGTTTCAGATCAGTCCTGAAGTATCATCTCACATTTGACAAGCGGAAGACGCATGCCGAATAGTCTGTATTTTGTCAGCATCTCCATCTAGCAGTGACAATCGGCATCCCTAACGGATATCACTAGCTGACGTCAATTCTGATGACTAGTCCAAACTCAAAAACTACACAATTATCAGTAAAATAGTTCCATAAGCAATGATATTGAAAGTACACGGTAAACAAAACTTAATATCAGTCGAAGAATGTATGGAAACAGACAAAGGATTTACAGCTTTTTGATTTGCACTATGCGTAAAAATGGTATATTGAGGTATTCAGAAAATTGAAAGAGCCTGATGTTTATTTTCCAAAGTTTCCATTTTAATCCAACCTCATTCAGATGGAAAGTGGAGTATAATTTATTTCAAAAAAGGTTATCTGTTAAATAAACACTGATACCTATTTAAGGAACACTTGGAGAATGAACTCATTACTCATTAAAATCAAACCATTTAATTTTATTAACAATGATACCAAGTGAACAACTGTTCAGTGTTTTAATTACTTATTTGGTATCCATGGCATACGTTATACGCATTCTGATAAAATATGCATCAAAATGAAATATGGTAAGCTTGCATATTTATGAGTTGATATTAATTTGGTAAATGCCTTCAACATATTAAAATGTTGAAGGAAACACTCAGTTTTACAGTATTTGAGAGATATAAACCCACTATTGACATTTACTAGGCGTTCGTTACATCCCAATATCGAATTTCCTACTGAATAATCTTTACAAAAGTAACCAACTTGTAATAGATAATACACCTATTGCCGAAGTTGAGTACCACTGAGCTGAAAATAAAACCTAATCCATTCGGTTTGCAGGAGAAAAAGAATTGGAACACTGAGAAAAATATATAAGGCCAAACCGACGATGAGAATAAGACGATCTTGTTCATGAATATCGAATTCGAATGGGATAATGCAGTGAAACCATTCAAGAAGCGACTTTATTCTACGCCGACAGTTCATTCACTGAGGTGTGAAAGATAAAGTGTCACTTTGAGCCACATACACATGGTTCTTGTGGACCTGGTTATGTAGGTCGCACAAAGCATAATCTTTTCAAACTCATCTTCGAGCACTATCTTACTTGATTGTCCAGAGAAAAATGGAAGTCAAAGAACAGTTCTATATCAGACTATTCTGTCAACTCTGGTCGTCACTTCCTCACAGTTTTCTTTCAAATCCCATACAAAGTCAAATCGAATGGCTGAAAAGGCGTAGGGATCCGTCACCTATGTATAGCAGTAGTGTTGAAAATCCAAAAATTAAAGCCTGAGCTCTGTCCATAGAAGAGGTACTTCCATACTTTTATTTCGTCGTGGTCATTATCTATCTTTGAGTTTCTTCACTGCTTCAATTTCCATCCCACTCTTATTGACTGTTTATTTTTACTGTCTTTAGTTTATGGCTTATTTTCCTACATCTTATCATGATAGTGGAGAACCACTGAAAACCTGGGAGCACTCAACAGCTTTTTCGTCATAGTATGCAATGCCTAAGAGGTACGAACACAGTTGGCAGGGATCCAACTCAGGACTTTCAAGTTTCCCGGGAAACGCGTTAACCATTCGATCGATGGGTCTGAGTTCCATGGTCCACAGTTTCCTACATCTGTCACATCGCGATATGGTGCGACTACCACCCAAGGTCTTCAGTTGGCAGCCACTTCACTAGTTGACTCCACAGGTTACACACCTCGGGGACTTCCATCTGGAAGCATGTCCCTAATGAGGACTATACAGTAATGCATTTTGATGTTAATGGGGATTTCATTTTTAAGGTAGAATTCATCACGGACTGAAATCAGTTATCACTGTTTTCTAACCTTTTAGTTATCACCATAATGGACAAAATTATTTCCCTATGCACCTATGATTATAAAATCAGTTTACAACTCAAGAAACGACTTGCTATTTCACCTTAGAACACTAGCCAATAATAGACGTATTAGTTTGCTTGTTATTAGTGGAAATACGATCGTACAGCTACTGGAAATGGTTCGTCAAAAAAAACTTCTTTGTAGAATTATTGTTCTTCTGAATGCTTTAGTAGGCTGTCTTTCTGATCGATGTGAGATAGATGCGGCCTAGAAAATTAATATTATTGGTACAGGTGGTGACTTAATGTAAAATAAAGCCTAAGTCCCAGCAGGATACAAACCAGTAAGAGTGTCAGTGATAAGGGACTCAAACCAGAAAATAGCTACTCCACCTTAAGACAAGTTGACATTCTTTGCAACAAAAAAGATTAGCAGTAGTATAAAGATATTAAAACAAGCAAGAGATAAACCACAGCAGAAATTCTGAAGGTGACAAAGGATGAGCAAACCGACAACAGTTTCAATGAGTTTAAACCAAAATCTAAAGCCATCTAGTCTCGTAGTATACATGCGTGGAACTAACAGTTAGTGACTGCATCGGTTAGCGCCTTATTTGACTACTCTTAGCTATTTTTCAAGACTAAAACTACTCCATACGGGTTTTAGGCTGTACCCAATCATATGAAAGATTTGAATAGCCACTAGTGGATAACGGGTTCAAAACTTGAGCCAACCAATGGGATTTCAAGCAGCGTCATTAGTTCTTAAACAATAACTATGGTTCACAGAATATTTTATGAACCTGGGTTATACATTCCATTTTCGCGCATCAAAGTAGACAGTGGCTCGATGTGTGTAACGCATGTTTCAACCACTCTAGTAACTGTTCAACATCATTAATTGATTTATATTCCTTCGATAGAAGAGCCTTGAAAGCTGTTAGAAGTATGAGTGTCATTATCATCATAGAAAGTGACTTACTCTTGAAGTATCTAGAAGCGAAAATGAGCTAGGCTTTTACGACTACACAGCCAAAGTAAAGTATCTTTGAAATTCATCTTTAGAGGAGTGTTGCTATTCGTATGTTCTTTAAAGAATCTCATTACTGATAGAAATAGGCGTTAGAACAAAGTATTATTTACAGTTTCCAGAGCCTTTCTATGATATAAAAAAAAAAATCCTTCCTTTGAGAAGAAAGTACACTTGAAATACCAATGATCCGAGGAATAAATTTGGTTAGTAGTACATGACTTCATCCTGAGGCCCCCATTAACAAAGGCTTATAGTTAAGGGTGGTTAATAATAGTAATAATAATAATAATAGTAATAATAATAATAATACATTTGTACATATTTAAATAAAATTAGGATTTGATGTTTTGAAAATATTAGACACAGGGTAAATGACATTCATTACTTTGATATCTTTATTTCTAATTTCTCGCCAGGAAATACAAATATCAAAATAGTGAACAATATTTAAAAACTTACATGATCCAATGATGAAAATCCATATGAACTTTTTATACTACAACTAGTACTCATCAATGTGGCAAAAATGAAACGATCTTGAAGTTCACAGTAATAAAGCATCATAGGTGATTGAATAGGTGAAGGAGTTAATTTCTAAAAAATAAATCCAAGAAAAAGTTTTTGGTAAATCATCTGCTACCACTTTATTATGCATAAGAATTATTCATAATGTAATAAAGGTACATTCTATAGTGATGATGGAGAGTAGCTAGCAGTGGAATCTAGGAGAAGTGTTTCATCCTATTTGGGACTCACCAGCTGGATGTACCTGTCTGCTAGTGAGAGATGTTCTCCTCACTAAGACTCAGTACTCAGGACCGACCGCTCCAAACGCAAAAGTGTTATCCACTAAACCGACGAGCCACGATAGCCACTTCTTGTGCGACCGGTATAGTCTTTTTTAAATGTTGTTGTTTGTGTTATATTGTCGTTGATTGGACCAAACTGATCGGTTTCTACTGGCATATAGGCTCATGTGCGCATGTCTCAACAATAGATGCTGTTCTAATTTATAATAATGATTATAATAAAGACGACAACTCGCTATAGGCCCTAACACGGCTCTCAGAGTTCCAGTACAGAGCTTTGATTAGCGTTATATGCTAGCTCGGTATCCCCTCCATAGTCAGACACTGGGATAAAAACTCACAGTAGACACAGTTGAATCCCTCCCATCCAGGTCAAGAAACATGACAAATGTCAAGTAAGTATTCCTGAGTTTTAGAACCTGTCGGAGGGTGAAAGTAAGATCGTCCAGGTCTACGGCATCGATAGAATTCCCGAGCTCTAGTTAGACGGCGTATAACTATGATTCGTAGGATCTTCGATAGGATGTTAATCAAAACCCCGCCCCCTCCCATGACTGTCACAAGAAAACCAATGTCCTTTTCGATAAACTAGAATGATCAGAGAAGTAGACCAGTCTAACGGGACTACCTCTGATTCCCATAAGCTAATGCACTTGGTAACCAAATGCTAGTTTGTGTAGTAGGCAATGAAGGGTTGGTGATACCAATTGGTTGCTCAGACCTTGATAGATTAAGTGGAACTTGTACTCGCGAAAAGGTATCACTTCAATACCTGTGCCACTATAATCAGTAATATACCATCTCCATCCTTAAAAAATGCAGGTGGCAAACCATTAGGTCCTGTTGCTTTGCACCATCCCAGTTTAAATAAACTTTTCAACTTCGAGGAGAGTTGGGGGATCAACATCTACGTTCCATTCAAGTTCAGGCTAGATAACTGAAGAGTTGCTAGAGGTCAAATGAATTGTTCTTTAAAGTTTTCTCTCAAAACGTCCTAGCCTCATGTCTTGAGAGGTTATCAAAGTCCATTCTTTTCGGTGATAATCTCACTTAATCTCGTCTTCTTCTTGTCAGTTCCCTGGTAAGCCTAAATAATTGTCAAGTATTATGCAATACTGATGCCTTCTCTATCTTTATCTCTGTCGTTTTTGCTACCTACCACTGCTTTGGATCATTGAAAAGGAAGACTAGAAAATCATGAAGGTAGAACTCCTTGATATAGTCTTCTTTGTCCATGACTATTGTAGTGCGTCCTTTGTCTTCTGGAAGTATAATGATATCTTTCCTATTTTTCAGTCTTTTTAATATTTTCTGTTCTTGAGTGTTCATTTGAGCATAATGTCTCCTCTGCCTAGTTAGTGGTACGATTGTTTGCCGTATTTCTTGTTGAATGACCTCATTTAAGTGACGATTCTAATGCCGTAAAGAATTCTGATTTCATGGCATCTCTTGTGTTGTAATTCAATCCTTTTTGAAGGAGAAATTCTTCCATTTTCCTTAATGACTGTTTTGATAAGTTGGTAAAGCAGTCGTTGATTTCTTCGGTTGTAGATGTTTCTGAAATTTTGAGTAGCTTTTTCCTGAGGACTTTTCTTCCTTGTTCTTTGTTGCGTCATGAGTATGCTTTCTAGTTTTCTCAAAAGAGAAAAGGTAGAACTCCGCTTAACAATGACGTTCTTCACATTTGATGGGAAGTTGTATCAACAAAAAGAAGGTGTACCAATGGGATTATCTATCTCAATAATAATAGCGGATACATTTATGGATATTTAAACAAAAAATACTCTAAAACCATACACATCTTCGATTAAAATTTGGTAAAGATGTATTGATAATATTTTCTAGTCATAATGAGTAAGAAGGATGCTGTAGGATTCCACTCACATAAACAGTCAAGTAGACTCAATAAAATTCACTATGGAAATAAAGAATGAATTGAAGAGAACTGCCAATGCTGGAGTGTAAAATCAAAAGAACAGTGAAAGGTACTTTAAAAACAACACTATATAGAAAACAAAAGCATTCTAAGTTTCTCAGTTATCATTCAGTCAACCCAACCACAGTAAAATGAGGGTTGATACAGTGTCTAGCAAACAGAATAAGTAGACTAGCATGCTCTGAAAACCAACGTAAAAAAATGAATATCTTATTCAGGATGTTATTAAAGAATCAATAACCAGAGCAATTCAGAGATAGCATGAAAATGAAGCAACAAAAGTCAACATAAGGAGTTATTAGGAAGATTTACACAAGAAGTCAGTGGTATTACTATACGAAAAAGGTACAGCAATTAGAAAAAAACAAGTAAATTGAACCAAATAAAAGTTCCAATTAAAAAATTGAACAAGAACAATATGGTGTATTAAAATACCGTGTGTAGACTGCCCAATAAGCTAAGTAGGACAAACATCGAGATCGTTGAAAATCAGACTGTATGAACATCAAAAACTAACCAAAAGTCAATGATGGATCGTGGCTAGCAGTGGGATTCAGGATGCGTATTTCCTCCTATTTAGGACCCCTCAGCTGAGTGTACCTGCATCCCAAAGAGTGTTGTTCCCACCGGGATTCGGACTCGGGAGCAATCGCTTCAAATGCCAGCGCATTATCCACTATCGGTGGTGTAGTGGATAACGCGTTGGCGTTTGAAGCGATCGCTCCCGAGTCCGAATCCCGGTGGGAACAACACTCTTTGGGATGCAGGTACACTCAGCTGAGGGGTCCTAAATAGGAGGAAATACGCATCCTGAATTCCACTGCTAGCCACGATCTGTCATTAACATAATTAGAACACTGAGAATATCGAGGCATCCACACAGGAACCCATAAGCCAATACAGACCGATCAATTCAGTCCAATCAACGACGGTACCATATAAAAACAATTATACTAACCAAAGGTCAGCCCTACAAAGGGACAAAATAACGAGAAAAAAACTTGGAAAAACATTCATCGATAGCAGCTTATGAATAGGATGATAAATATAACATCGATATTGGAAGAACACTAGTAAACTACAAAAATAAATGGAAAGAAAGGTTAATAACAGAATCCATATTTATATATATGTCACCCCTAACACATGCAACAAAGGTGAATCTCAATACAACTGTCAACCGTATTGCACAAACAAAGTAGTGAACAATGAGTAAAGACTACGGGTAAATATGTGAATAAATATTGCTAAAATACTTCAACTAACCTCGCCTGGTTAACTAGTTCACTCAACAACTATATGAAGATGCCACATGCCAGCCAAGTAATTCACAATGGGAAGCTCAGTGATGCTTTTGAAGTGAAGACTGGAGTGAAACAAGGTTGCCTACTATCCCCCATGATATTCCTGATTGTGGTCGACTGGATCATGCAGCAAACGGTGGGGAGCTGTGAGAAGAAGGGGATACGCTGGCTGGACTGCGGAAAAGAACCTAGAACATCTGGATTTCGCCTATAACTTGTGTCCGATGTCACACAAACTTGAAGATCTACAGGCGAAAACTAATAAGTTGACAGAAGAGGCAGCGAAGACAGGACATCCTTCACGTGAATATAGAGAAGACAGAAGTGATGAACATACCGCACCACCACCATCAACAACAACAACAAACTCCAATCACCGTCAACGGGAGAAACTTAAAGGAAGTAACCTCCTTCACCTATCTAGGAAGCACTGTTTCAACTACAGGCAGCACAGGCACAGACGACGATGTCAAAGTCAGAATCGGAAAAGCAAGACAAGCGTTCATTAGCCTGAAACCAGTGTGGAGATCTTCTGCACTCAGCATGTGGAACAAGATCCAGATTTTCAACACCAACACCAGTCAAGTCAGTGCTCCTGTATGGTTCAGAGACTTGGCGCGTCACGAAAGGCATTTCCAAAAAACTACAGACATTCATCAACAACTGCTTACGCTGGCTCGCTACTGAAGATCAGATGGATTGCCAGAATAGTTAGAATAAGCAACAAGGAGCTCTGGGAACGAACCAACCAAGAACCTGTCACGCAACAAATATGCAGGAGGAAATGGAGATGGATTGGGCATGCACTGAGAAGGCCAACTGGGGACATCACGTGTCAGGCCAGGTACTCGAGTAGAATCCCCAGGGGAAGCGACGAGTTGGACGTCCGAGTGTGACATGGAGGAGATCGTGCGAGGAGGAAATGAGAGCTTCTGGGCTGTCATGGAACCAGGTTCAAAAGATCTCAGAGAACAGAGGTCACTGGAGACGTGCTGCTGAAGCCCTATGTTCCATTAGGAACCCAAGGGACTAATAATAATAATAATAATAATAATAATAATAATAAAATACTTCAACTATTGGTATGATCAACGGGTAGTAAATTTTACTTGAAATATCACCAAAACAATAAACTGATAATTGGCATTAAAAATTTACTTATAAACCAAAATGAATACAGGGAAAAATGAATAAGTAGTGAAGTCTTGGAGAAGTAAATTTACAGAAAACTAAACTTACACGAATCCATATGTAACCTGACTTCAAAGGAAGTTTAGTTGAATGAGGCTGAGCAATTAATCGATAACAAATATTGCCAAATAATGGTAGATCGCATACTTCAGACATTTCATTCAATTGGTCATTAAACAGATGATTCTTTTGACTTGTTGTATTACTAGGCAGCATTGATGACAAATTTTTAGACTCAGGTGGATACAATAGTTGACCACCCACTTCCAATGCATGTGAAGAGACTTTATTGTTTACATCTTTTATGTTCGCCACACACCGTCCAATCAAATCGAAATAATGAGATCTATATCATATTATAAGATGAGAATTAATAGTTTTAGCATAGAACAGAAATTAAGGAAATGGAATAATTTTATACCCTCCCTCCTCCTCCAACACTTCATTCATACTAAGCAGGCAAATATCTGCGCGCACTATGAACAGGGCAGAAATATATAGTAGAAGTACTACGGAATTCCCTCAGTTATAAATCTTGGTAATCGATAAACAAAAATAACGAAAATATTGAAAAGCCAGTAACCATGTATGAGAACGGTGGTACCCTAGTGATGAATATGTCTAATATTAGTTATCAGTTTGACTATATAAGATAGCCGTAGTAAGGCAGACTCGTTTTGAAACTAAATGATGATTGAAGGTGAAATGAAAATCAGGCGTTCATTAACCTGAAACCCGTGTGGAGATCTACTGCATTCAGCATAAAGCGTGAACAACATCCAGATTTTCAACACTAATTCAGTCAAATAAGTCAGTGCTTCTATATCGTTCACAAACTTAGCGCGTCATGAAAAGCATTTCCAACAAACTACAGACATTCACCAACAGCTGCCACCTAGCCTCACTAGATACTGAACATCGATCAGATAGCCAGAATAATAAGAATAAGCAACAATGAACTCTGGCTGGCTGGCAAAGAACCAACGAAGCAAGAACCCATCGCTCAACAAATATGCAGAAGATAGTGGAGATGGATTGGACATACATTGAGAAGACCATTCGGGGACATCACTCGCCACGCCAGCCCGTCGAATCCAAGGGGAAACGACGAGTTGACTGTCCGAGGCGATGGTGATATGGTGTGAAGCAGAAATGGAAGGTTGTGGGTAGTCGTGAATTCAGGTTCAAAAGACTGCAGAGAAGAGAGTGAATGGGAGACGTGCTACTAAAGTCCTATGTTCCACTAGTAACCCAAGGAACAATTAATACTAATAATAATTATGTAGTATAATCCATAGTCTTAGGTTGACTGATGATATTTCATTCACCAAATGTCTACGAGCATTACGTAATATAAATACGCCATTAGTTACTATAGTGTCACAAGAGTACATCCTCAGTTAGGTTTATTCCACCCCCCCCCCCTAACTACCTTCTATTCATTTTCTAGTGAATAGTTCTTTTCACTTCTCATAAGACATAACTATAATTTAGAAAGGAATATAAGCTAACATAAATATGAAGAGTGATACAGATATTAATTAAAACGCTCAAATATTCGGTAATAACCTTAATGCATGAATATGTCATCGTGAGTGAACAATATACTAATACTGTCTTAATTATCAACCTTCTTAGAAGTTGTGTGCTAGACATTTAAATTTATTAATCAAGGAGAAAAAGATGTCTAGATCGGTTTTCACGCTGCGCCAGGTCCTGGAACATAGGCATGCTTACAGACGCCCGACAACAGCTGTATTTCTCGACCTGAAGGCAGCATTTGACTCCGTTGATCGAGGAGTCTTATGGCAATGTTTCCCACTTGAAGGCGTGCCTAGTAAGTACATCACCTTATTGAAAGCTCTCTACTCGAACACCTGTGGGTATGTTAGAGCCTATGGCGAGTTGTCCAGGGAGCTATACTCATCAAGTGGTGTCCGTCAAAGATGCCCACTATCTCCATTCTTCTTTTTATCATAGATATTCTTATGGAGGTTTCCCTCTCGTCACCTAACTACACAGACGTCGACCCAATCACAGGTGAATCTTCTTTAGATCTAGAATATGCAGATGACATAGTCCTGTTAGGTGAAGACGCTGACAAGATGCAGAGTCTTCTGAACACTTTGAGTGGGAATTTGAGAATGTTTGGGATGCGATTTTCAACACCCAAATGCAAATTTTTGCTCCAGAACAGGTATTAAGCGGTACTGCGGCTAACAACAGAGAGTGAAGTGGTTGAGTGTGTTGACCACTTCACTTACTCGGGAAGTAGGATCAACCCTGGTGGGTTAGTTGCCGATGACATCTCTGCACGGATACAAAAGGCTCGATTGGCTTTTGCCAATTTACGACACCTGTGGCGCCACCGTGATATCCGTTTGGCTACTAAGGGTCGCATGTACTACACAGTAGTCCGCTCTCTTCTATTGTATGCCTGTGAAACAGCCATTGAAAGTGAAAGATATAAGAGGGCTTCAGGTGTTTGACCACCTTTGCCTTCGTAGTATACACCGCCGAATTCCATGGTGTCTCCACTTGAGTAATGCAGAAGTCAGGAGTAGAGTTTTAGGGAGAAGAGGTAAATCAGTTGACGAAGTTATGAACCTTCATCGACTGACATGGTTGGTGCCCACATGTGTTACGCGTGCCTAGTCACCGATTGTCTCGTCACACAATGTTGGCCGAAGTAGGTTCAGGCTGGAAAAAGACCCGAGGTGGCCAGACTGAAACACAGCATCAATGTATGAAGTCTCTGACTGTTGGTTTAAGCGATGTGGGGGGGGGTGCAGAATAGGTGGTTGGGGTCCACGGGATAAGAGGGACCAGTGGTTGGAGACTGACTCTAGGTGATGGCATGGCTGAGAAGCTATGTGAGTGGCGCAGATGTATTCCCACACACATCATCATCTTAACTACACCATACCGAATCTCACCATTTTGTCACTCCTCTTTCCTTTCTTCTCGTACTTTATATTTCTTTTGACTGCATTCACTTATCTTCATCTTTCACCTCACTACCTTTCTACTTGATGAACTGACGTGAGGTGTGGCAACTGGGACCGTTACGCAGTGATGCCTGGTCCTATGTTGATAATGATTGATTGATTGATTGAGATCGGTTTTCAAGAGCTAGCTGAATGTGTAAACTCTTCACTTGCGGTAGACATAAGACGCACACGACTACAGAGGCAAGAAATATGAATAATAATCAGATGAGATTAAAAATCCTTCTTTACTAATTAAAATGAACAAAATTCACTATATCAACTCATTTATTGAACTAGTAAATTAAAAAAGAAATATTCCTACGAAGCAGTATAGGTTTGTTATCAAACTGAATCGTCAACAATTGAAACTCATGAAGCATCCATTTATGTCAGTAAGTTTTCAATAAAATTAGAAAAACTATAAGGTCTGCTATTGCGTTTATTATGATTGTTTAGATAATACAGAGAAGCTCAGCATCATTGAAACCTTTCACAACCAATCATCATACTCTGAAGTTTTCGGAAAAGACACGTGATCATAACTGTAGACATCAAAGTTGATGAAGGGATAAAATCAATAGGACATGTGTTTCTGGAAAAGCCTGAAACAGTTAACGTCAACGTAAATATATATATATATATATATATATATATATATATATTGTCGTTATATTTTGTGCATACTCAGACGTTGCAATACACTTCCGTGTTGTCTTACCGGCTTTTCTACTTAACAAGGAATTCAGAGACCATCAAGGGTAGAAAGTTATTGTTCAAGTCTCCACATGTGGATAATCAAGTTATATGAAGAATTGATCACTTTATTTATTATCCCAATAATACATAATGGAGATGTAGGTTATTGGCTTCAGAACTAAACTTTCATACAATATATCCTAAGTTGAAACCTAACTCCACCTACAGTAATTGAGTACTCATGCTTCAACGAGTTTTCGAATAAAATAAATAGCTATAATAATAATAATAATAATAATAATATGTTACTAACAAAGAATAAAACTTACGAATTCTGACTGATCAATGAATCTACGTCGTACTAGAGAAAAAAAAGAGAATGAGAGAATTTTTCACGATTGTAAACTATTATGTAGAACTTTATATTACTACTGAACAACTGGATGTTTGTCAGTTTGACTACCTTTATCTAGTTACGTTAAATTAATTTTACTTTTGTTCTATCAAAAGATTCAATCGTATGGAAAGTGGAAATACTCAAGAAAATAGTTTATTTCTCGTAGTCTATATAAGTTAGTTGCTTTATAAAATGACCTACATTTTGATCAAAAATCCAAAAACAGACTGCTTATCTACGGCTTTACAACAAAACTGTATCAATAAATCAATCAATGAATATCAACACAAGGACCAGGCATCACTGCGTAACGGTCCCAGTTGCCACACCTCACGTCAGTTCATCAAGTAGAAAGGTAGTGAGGTGAAAGATGAAGATAAGTGAATGCGGTCAAAAGAAATATTAACTACGAGAAGAAAGAAAGAGGAGTGACAAAATAGTGGGATTCGGTATAGTGTAGTTAAGATGATGATAATGTGTGGGAATACATCTACGCCACTCACATCGCTTCTCAGCCATGCCTTCACCTAGAGTCAGTCTCCAACCACTGGTTCCTCTTATCCCGTGGACCCCAACCACCTAGTCTGCATCCCCCCCCCCACATCGCTTAAACCAACAGTCAGAGACTTCATACATTGATGCTGTGTTTTAGTCTGGCCACCTCGGGTCTTTTTCCAGCCTGAACCTACTTCGGCCAACATTGTGTGACGAGGCAATCGATGACTAGGCATACGTAACACATGTGGGCACCAACCATGTCAGTCGATGAAGGTTCATAACTTCGTCAACTGATTTACCTCTTCTCCCTAAAACTCTACTCCTGACTTCTGCATTACTCAAGTGGTGACACCATGGAATTCGGCGGTGTATACTACGAAGGCAAAGGTGGTCAAACACCTGAAGCCTTCTTATATCTTCCACTTTCAATGGCTATGTTTCACAGGCATACAATAGAAGAGAGCGGACTACTGTGTAGTACATGCGACCCTTAGTAACCAAACGGATATCACGGTGGCGCCACAGGTGTCGTAAATTGGCAAAAGCCAATTGAGCCTTTTGTATCCGTTCTTGGTGAGAGTTGATTGGTGTGAAGGTTACTTCTGTAACTTTAGGAACAAAAGTACGTTCTCTCAATTTCACCAAAAAGTTTCACAAACAAAGAAACTGTGCATATTAATACTTTAAACTTAGCATATATATTCTCACCGTGTTAAATTACAAGAACAAGACGAATATCAAACTGCGTACATTTCGTGTCTTCAGAGCGTTGAAACTTGCTCTTCCCTTTGTCACGAAGAAAGATATCTTCATTAGTCTTCCTTATAAGGGTAACTCTTATAGCGCAGTACTTAAGCAGACGCTTAACACTGTTATTAGAAGGACTTTTTGAACAGTCAGGTTTCAACTAATATAAACCATCAGGCCTGTATATTCTCCCAAACTCTTATAGAATATGAACAACAATATCACATCCCATTGCATTTACCAACTCAAATGTACGTATGATGACACATTTATTGAGAGGACTCCAAGTAAGGGCAAGTAAGGGTCACAAAGCATATTCCAAAGTGGCTTCAGAAGCAAGTCAAACTACTTGAACTCATAAACGTTTGTAGTAGACGCCAAAGTTCTTCGATCACAAAATGTATCGTTGAAACGGATCACATGATTGACGTTGCTACTTCCTTTGAGACCTATTTAAAAAACGTGTCAGGGACGAAATCTTAACTACTAAAGAAGTTTAAACCATTTTAGTGTGTTTATAAACAATTTTTGATCACATTAAATCTCCTTTGGTGAAACCAAGTTCGATGTACTGTAATTTCCATTCTATTGACTTTCATTATTATTTGGCCTTTGATACAACCTTCCTAATTGGTCGCTTTTCATACTCTCTCCCCTTATCTTTATGAATTTTCATATGAATACCTATTATAAGTAAGTGTCTGATTAGATTGTTCGAAATGTTTCGCACAAATACATTACATCTTATTATTTTGTAGAAGATAAGTTAACATTAAATATACAAAGTAACAAACACAAACTTACTTGATCGATAACTTTTTTCCCAATTTCATAAGCTGATGAAAATCGGCGTTTGGAGAATAGAGAATTGCTTTTACCATTTCCCTTAGGGAATGCGTAAATTTCAATGATACACTCAAATTCGGATGTTACATCATCACTTAATATTTCAAAAGAAAAAAAGTATATACAGTTAACTTGATTCGATTTCACTCTGATGAAGCAGTAATCAATAGGAAGTGATTCCCTTTTTCAGATAAATAATTTCTCTAGGGGTTTCTCACTGCAAACTATAGGGTAACAGTTTGATCAAAAATGCAATACATAATAAGTTATTAGTTGATGAATCTGTAAATCTTCTCTGTCTGAGGCAGCTTGAACACATGTTGCACCTTCCAAGTCAACGCTTACGTCGGCGTGAAAGGTAAGGTTTGGGTTGCACTAAAGCTCAGAGTGACCAGCCCAAGATGTGGCATCAGTCTACGTAGTAGTAAACTATCAGTTTGAATCATGTACGGAGGTGTCAACTGGCAAGCTAAGGTCCTCGAAAAGTTAGAAACCAATGCATGAGACCTCTTTGAAATGCCCCAAAATTAGCCATGATGGTGCAGATGTAAACACCTACAAGTTCTAAACATTATAAACATCTAGATCATAGTTGTCATAAATGTCCTGGAAGAAGTGAAGCGTCGAGTCTGGTTGAATCATTATAAGAATGTATTGTAAGATAATCCCAAGATATTTCTGAATGTTTCGCTGTGTAAACCACAGCTTACGTGAAAATGTCCTTGAACAACATTACTGATCAAGCGAATAAAGCAACGAGTACTACTACTAATAGTAATTAAGGTACAACACAATCACGGACGTCATCCATGACGTTACCATATCGGAAACGTACTTCTGAACACATTAAAAGAGTACACGCTCCACATAGTATTAAAGTTTGTTTTAAACTTGCAGATTCACCATTAAAGATCTTAGTGAAAGATAAAATTCTTAAGATGACACAGAACAACTGTGTCTACAAAATTACATGCTTGGAATATGAAGCTTCAATAACAATGACAACGATTGATGATTCATAAATAAAAATACAGGGAACAACACGTATTCTACAACATACATAAACACACACACACACACTTTGACTATTCTACATATTCGTTGATAAATGAGAATAGGAAGCGTAAAAGTCTAATGATTAATCTCATTTCCTCAGACTGGACAGGAAACCATCGAACCAATGACCTACATTGCGATAATTTACTTAGTTATGGCTAGCAGCTGATGAGTCCCAGCTACAGCGAAACGCATGTCGTGAATCCCTGTACTAGCGATAACTAAGTTAACTATCATAATAAATAATGAGACAATATCGAAGCATCGGCATAGGAACCCACATGTTAATAGAGACCGAATAATTCGAGAATTACAAGCATACTAACAAACATTAATTATTTCAAGTTGTTATTCATAGTAGACTGACATCAGTTGAAGGAACAAAAGAAACCTGGGAGGATTGTACAACTGTTTCGTCCTAGTATTGGACTCTTCAGCAGTGCGCACCCACGACCCCGCCAGGGATCGAATCCACGACCTTCAGGTTCCGCAGCCAGCACGTTACTATTGAGCCACTGGGTCAGAATCCAATGGTTCATATTTCCAACTTCTGTTAGCTCCACAACTCCCTCAAAAATAGTAATGACTTATATTCATTAAATATTTGATGTATCATTTAACTATATATTTTGATGTTAATGAAAATCTGTATATTCTGCTGAAGAAGTTGTGGTTTACATACCGAAACATTCAGAAATATGTTGTTTTGATTTTTTTTAAACACGCTGGGGTTATATCAAAATTCATTTTAATAATCATTTTCACTAACTATTATCTATCTATTCTCTCTCTCTCCTCGAATAAACTTTCGCTTACAATTTTTTATTCATCTTCCATTAATCTTTTCTTTGTATGCAGATGAGAAAATATGGTATGTGTGATGTGACATCCATCTGGAATTCTTGCGAAAAACTTGGAATTTAAACAGAATATGTAACGATGTAACAACAGAAATAACTACACTTCTCTTAAAGCATCCTTGATGATGAGCAAGGGATCAACGTGGAGAAGATCTACACGATGCGGCTAAGGATAATGCCGCCGTTAAAGGCATCCAGTCTTCGGCCACTATCGCCTTCGTAGCATACACCATGTGTCACGAAGTTATTAATGCAGAACTCAGGTGAGGAGCCCTAGAGAGAAGAAGAAACTCAGTTGATAGGATTGTGAATCGTCATTGACTCAGATGGCTCAGACATGTGTAACACATGTCTAGTCACCGTCTGCCTCGTCACACAATCTTAGCTGAAGTATGTTTAGGCTAGAAAAGGCTGGAAACAAACAGGTCAAAATACTGTATCACAATACAATCTTTCACTGCTGATCCGACCTGTGGAGGAAAATGTTGACTTCACTGTTGGGGTCCACGTGACAACAGAAACTATGGTTTGGTTCTAAGTAGTATGGCTCATAATCAATGTCAGTCATGCAGATATATCCACACACTATCTTCATCTTAATCGTCATCCTGAATTCAGTATTTTCTCATTCCTCCTTTCTCTCATTCACTACTTTCTACTGCTTCTGACCGATTCGTTTTCATCTTTTTATCTGACACTACAGTACTTTCCCTCTTGATGTCCTAATATGTGGTGTGATAACTAAGTTGTTATGCAGTAATGCCAAGTTCTATATTGATGCTGACTAACCTATGTCTCTTGACAACGTTTATTAAGAACTTGAACTTATTCTCCTGATATATGCAAATTTTAAGTGGTGAAATAGTTTGGCATTACACTAATCAGTGTATCTTTACAACCTGTTAACTGTTACTGCTGATGAAAACGAAAATTAACAGGTGAAAACAATCCACAGGTCAATCATTACACTCGAACTGAAGCATTCAAATTAAACAATTAATGAATCAACTACGTATTCAACTTACAAAATCCAC
Organism: Heterobilharzia americana; assembly: GCA_944470555.2. NCBI lineage: Eukaryota > Metazoa > Platyhelminthes > Trematoda > Strigeidida > Schistosomatidae > Heterobilharzia > Heterobilharzia americana. The sequence continues at coordinate 82,171,568 of OX104129.1, forward strand.
TTATCATTGAATTCGATGTTTGCAGTACCAGGTTTGATGTCGAAGATGAGTCGACTGTCAAGAATTACATGACCGACTTGAATAGTACAAAACAAACTGTAACCATGAAACTGATCTTTACTATCTGATATATCAGTATTATCTCCTGATGCATTGACAACAGTAGGCAATAGACCACTAACAATGCTAGAGGACTGTGGAAACAATTGTTGCATTGCTAAATGTATATTAGTGCCTGGGGGTATGTTACGCCATAGCAAAGGTATGCGCACATCTGTAAACAGAAAAGTTACGTAGTATAATACAAAGATGATTAAAGTTAAACATCCTATCTCTCCAAATAGTTTTGTGTTAAATAGAAAGAGTCAACCGTATATAACAGTAATAATAATAAATTTTACTTCAAACAATTTTGATACATCTGGAATTCCCAGCATGAAAGCTTTGATCGAAATGATATTGATGAAAAATAGTTTTGTTAGGAACATGGAAGACGTCATAAAGTAGAAGCCATGCGTTTGAATCCAAATAGATAAAAAGCGCGCTATTTCCTACTGCGTCTTTATTTTCATTTAATGTCGAAAAACTAATGAGACCCAATCAGTCACTTTGTAGCATCCAATGAGTTACATTTATTGAGTGACAGCTAATGATAGTATGGGGCTGCCCGAACCTCGGTAGGTGGAGCTGATAGCCATCTGCCTAAATTACTAAACTATAACTTCACTCATTTAATGTCACAATCAATTGATTAAAATTCTCTTCAAACATCTGCTTACTAGTTCTTTAAAAGCAACCAATAGACTTTGTACAAGCCTATTATAAAACTATGCCGTCTCAAATTTAGAAGTACACGTATAGAAAATATTTTAAACACAAAAATCTCGACGAAAACACTGAACCATAAGGCTATTTAATTCAGGCAGGATATTAGAGACAGTAGAGTTTGTATGTCAACAAATATTGGAAGGACAAATTAATATCAGAATTTCAGTCCACATCATCAAGGATTTACTTCTTAGATGCATTATGAATGCACAGTTTGTCACAAATTATAGAAAGATTGATGAGATGGCTACCGCTCCACCACTTGGCTCAATCAATCAATCAATATCAACATAGAACCACGCATTACTGAGTAACGGTCCGAGTTACCACACCTCACGTCAGTTCATCAAGTAGAAAGGTAGTGAGGGGAAGGATGAAGATAAGTGAATGCAGTCAAAAGAAATATTAACTACGAGAAGAAAAGAAAGAGGAGTGACAGAATGGTGAGATTCGGCATAGTGTAGTTAAGATGAGGATAATGTGTATGGGAATACATCTACGCCACTCACATCACTTCTCAGCCATGCCATCACCTAGAGTCAGTCTCCAACCACTGGTTCCTCTTGTCCCGCTGACCCCAACCACCTAGTCTGCATCCCCCCCTCCCCCCACATCGCTTAAACCAACAGTCAGAGACTTCATACATTGGTGCCATGTTTTAGTCTAGCCACCTCGGGCCTTTTTCCAGCCTGAACCTACTTCGGCCAACATTGTGTGACGAGGTAATCCATGACTAGGCATACGTAACACATGTGGGCGCCAACCATGTCAGTCGATGAAGGTTCATAACGTCGTCAACTGACTCACCTCTTCACTTGGCGCAATTTAGGCTGATATATTACTCACCAAACTAGAGAAAGGAATATTGTAAAATACCATTAATGAAATAAATATGTATCACTGTTAATATTGACGGCAAATTTATTATTCTGGAGCGGGACGTGGAGAGAAATGAAGTGTTAAGGAAATTTAATGAAGTCCACCTTTCACCTATAAAGAAAAAATGCAAGTAAACTGAACTTTTTTGGATGTCTTGCTAAGCAGAAGAGAAAATGATTGACTCAGTAGATGTGTGTACAGGAAGACATATCTACGGATCAGCACATGCACATATACAAAGCGAACCTAGTTAAATGCTTCCTAATACAGCAAGAATATGTTCTGACTGATTACTACATAAGGAGTTAGAATAAATCCGAAACTTATTGATCGAAATAGATTATCCTAAAAGCTTCATCAAAAGGCACATGGACAAAGCGAGGGTAAATAAATCTGAATTTATTACTGTTCAAAAGAAATCATTGTTTCTGAAACTGTAATTCCAGAGAAGTTTACTATCAAAAGCCATTTAAAACCATTAAGAGGACTTTCTACACTGCTCAGAAAAAGGTAAGTCACCTAGTCTTGACATTACTATGTGTACTTCAAAATTATTTACATGCTCCTGTGGAGAAAACTATACAGGGCGTAACATCAGTCAACTTTGGATGAAGAAACATGCCCATTGAGTAATAAAAAAATGAAGATATAATTCAGCGAAAAAAAATTTTGTTTGTTTTTCGACGATACCATTTTCTAAAGCTGTACAATCGTCTTTATATACATCACAACTGTAAAACAGTCCATTACTGAACACAATACGGTATAATTGCACCATTAAGCTAATGCTGAAATCTGAAATCGACTTTTCGTTTGACTTTGAAAATCACACTGAAGGAGGAATCTGGTCGAGCTACATGTCCACAGCTGAATAAATGTTCAAGAATTGAAATATTAGTTGATTTACATTCTCTCTTCCACAACCATACACGATAGTGTTCAGAATTAAGTTTGGGAAGTGTGCGATTTATGCTGTTTATATAACTAGCTCTACAGGACCAAGTAAATTTGTCAACTCACATTGACGTGGCCAAAAACGACAACTTATCTTTAACATACCTCGGAACCACTTACTCTGTAGAGTAGCTGATATGTACTTTTACATCAAAAAAAGGCTTATTCAGTGATTTTGACAGCCAATTCTTCAAAATCTCCCCTGCCGTATCAACTTTGAAAACAACACTCATAAATGAAACAGTTTTTGCAGCTGTCAGTACTTACTTACTCCGTATTCTGTTTCAATTCCAAGTTCTCCTCAACACATCTGGATGGGTATCCATTTTGTATGAGAAATTTCTGTAGCTTTTCCAAGTGATTGTCGATAGTATCACTCGTTCAGATTCTTCTGATTTGTGATGAAAAATGATGTATCAGATTCCTTTCTCTGATGAGAGGTACTCAGCTGTGTTAATTCAAGTATTGTCCATTCCATGTTGGATTCTCATAAATCGATCCAAGAAAGGAGTCATCTGGTCTCCATTTCAACAAGATATCGCGAATATGAAACCCTGGGTTCTCTTCCAATTCTGATGTGAAGTTGACTGATGAGTGACAATCATATAACTTTTCAACTACGGTCCCATTATCTTTACTTTCATCACATATCATGAATGTAACATCCACATATTTTTTCTGTGGGTAAAAACTATCAATTGTTGTGTGGAATAGACTATTCTTTGGGTTTGTCATAAAAGGTGATCAGCCATCAGAGGTTTAAGTGGTGATCCCATCCTTTTTTCGGTGTAGCTAATTGTTAAATTTGAACTGTACATTGAAAGATCACTCTAGAAGTAATTGTTTGGGATATCCACGTGAAAATTATGATCTTTAGTGAAATCGCATAGGCAACAGACGTGTAGCTATATATCTACCTTCATAGTTGGGAAAGGGACACTAAAAATCCATAAAAGCTCTGTTTAATCTCTTCCGGTTGACAGAAGTCACTTAGTTAAAAAGAGGAACACTTTCAAGTTTATCTACGGTACACTAACTAATCTTTCGAAAGTTATTCGAACTCGTCTATTACATGTAGCAGAAGCTATGGGAATTTGAGCTAATAATTCCAGTCATTGTATCCAGAAGAAGTTTGCACATCTTTTATCTCTCCCTTGGTCAGCATTTTTATGCTGTCTTCTTGGTTCTTATCATCTGTATTACAACTGGTTGCGCACCCCTGAGTAGACGGTGGTTATTGGCAAAACATACTTGCTCGGCACCCCATCACTGTCAGACACTGACGAAACAACTCACAGTCGGCATAGTCGAATCCTACCTTCAGGTTATGAAATATGGCAAGTGTCGGTCACTGGTTGGCAAGTATCCCTGATGATGAACAAAGATCCGATCGATACACTCTCACTCAGGTCTGAAACTTGCCTGGTTTTTCCCAGTTTATAGTTCTTGAGCCCCAGTTAAGTGTTAGATGACTATGGACCCCAGGATCTTGAAAACGATCTCGGTCAAACTTATTCCCTTATAGTTGTCACAAAAGGAGTTTTCCCCTTTCTTATAAATTGAAATGATAAGTGAAGTAGACCAGTCTGATGGGACTACAACCGATTCATATATGCCACCAAGTACTTCCATTACTCTGCGTAGTAATTTCTAACATCCGCCGTTAAAAGCTTCTAGTGGGAAACCATTGGGTTTTGCTGGTTTGTACTGTTTCAGATTTGAAACAGCCTTTTCAACGCGGAGATTTGGAAGACCAACGTCTATGTCCCATTCGGGTTTGAGCTGGATGCTGCGCAACTGAATTGCGCTTCAGTGTTCTGTCCAACGTCCTGGCCATCTGTCTTTATACGTTATCAGGGTCCCATCCTTTTCGGTGATAATCTCATTCACCATCGTCTCCTTTTTGCTTTTATCCTTAATAAGCCTAAATAATTTTAAAGCATTACCCAATATTGTTGTCTTCTCCATCTATCTAGCTCCCACCACTGTTTGCGATCACTGTGAAGACCCTTGGTCAACTTACGTTTGAGCTGCTTTCGGACTTCACTGTGGTCAGACAGTTGGAATCGACCTTTTCACATCGATCAGTTCAGATGACGTTGCGGAAATCCAATGACGTTCGCTAACTTTCGGGTGTAGGTTACCAACTGTATTTACCGCTGTCTATAGAGCAGAGTGAATATCACACCAGGTTTCCTCAGGATTAGCATTGCTATCACGTTCCAATAAATGCTTCGCTGTATCCTCCCTAAATATGCATTTGACGCTCTCATCTACCAACTGATCATACACTGGCTGCACTGTCACCTGTTTTCTATGACTAGACATAGACATACAGACATACGCGTGATCGGAGTGCAAACTAGTACTCCAGAAAGAGCAGCAATCCTCTACCGATCCTCTCCAACGATGGCTTATAACAATATGATCTATCTGTATCCATCGTTGGTTTGATGTCGCCAGACACCATAGGAGAAAATGTCTCTCCTTATGCTTAAAGTCAGTGCTGGCCAGAAACAAATGATTGTCAGAACAAAATTGCAACAGACGGCTACCACTGTCAGTTCGTTGGCACGGGATTCCGTTTTTAGATTTCTTCCAATCCGTTAATTATCGTTTCACGTCTCATCGTTAGAAAATAAGTCAACTAACCAGCAGAAAGTTACATCCCTCAGTTTGTTACTTTTATAAACGTATTGTACATTTTTCTTTATTTAATGTGTTGTGGACCCAATTACTAAGCTGTTTAGACATATCAGGTGTTCATTTAAGGGAACTACAAGTAAAAGGGCTGCAATTTTTTCACATTGTGTTGAATTCATCAAGTGACTCGTAAACATGGGACAATATACGCAAGTTCGGTTGTATGTGGACAGTAAGATGGAAAGAAAGGCATAATCGAGTGAAATTGTTGATGTTATATGGAAGTACAAAACACGTGAACAAATACAAACAATTGACTGAAGTAATAACAGTGTAGTCAAGATTTTCAAGTATAGACAGCTATTTGAAACGCTGATCTTATAGGTCAAGACATCTTAAAAAAGATTCCTAATACTACACTATGGTGCTGCGTACATTATATCACCATGAGTTTTCGTAAGAATAATTCAGTTTTCCCGGAGCGTTTCATGTTTCCAAAGCCGATATACACACAACGTCATGAGAACGGTAATCACAAAACACCCTCTGATAAATAAACGCAACTATTAAGAGCTTAATGGTGGATCCAAGGAAATGTAAACATATAAGAGGGCCACGATACGCCAGTAGGTGTCAACGTATAATCACAAAAAACCTAACTGGATAACACGGACAAAGTTTGAGTTTATAAACTAAAATATACAGTAGCATCAGTTAAAGCATTCTGTTACAGTATCGTAACAGTTTAATGAATGCAAACAATTATAAAAAAGTACCTGAAAGACATAATTGCGCATAACCTGGTCGAGCCAAACATGTTTTTCGTGAAACAGTCCCATTAATAATAGGGATTTCTTTTGTCAGTAGATTTGAAGATGACAAATTCGGATGTAAAGCATCTTCAACTTTTCGCGTTGAATTGATCGCATACAACTTAGTAATTGTGCATGACTGACAAGTAGTGTTTTAGCCGCATCAAGACGTTGTAATGGATTCTGAGCAATTGATAAAATTCGACTAGCTGCTGCTCGTATCTTATAATATCGTTCTAAATCTTGTAACAATTTTGGATCCTGAAAAAGATAATGATTGAAAGATACTCTGTGCAATAGTTGAGATTGAGATAGACGTATTAAACGAGCACTAAAGACAGTAATAAATATAGAAATTTGCTAATCGGAAGAGTATAATAAACTTTTCAATCAATCAATATCAACATAGAACCATACACTACTGAGTAACAGTCCGAGTTGCCACACCTCATCTCATATCACTACATCAAGTAAAAAGGTAATGAGGTGCAACATGAAGATAAGAAAATTCAATCAAATGAAATATTAAGTACGAGAAGAAAGAAAGGAAGAGTGACAGAATGGTGAGATTCGGTATAGCGTAGTTAAGATGACGATAATGTCTGTGGGAATACATCTACGCCATTCACATCGTTTCTCAGCCATGCCATCACCTAGAGTCAGTCTCCAACCACTAGTTCCTCTTGTCCCGCTGACCCCAACCACCTAGTCTGCATCGCCCTACATGGCCTAAACCAACAGTCAGAGACTTCATACATTGATGCTGTGTTTTAGTCTGGCCACCTCGGCCTTTTTCCAGCCTGGACCTACTTCGGCCAACATCGTGTGACGAGGCAATCGGTGACTGGGCACTTTTCAATAAAACAGAAAGTACTTTAAAAAAATGCAGCTGTCAATAGCTTGGCAAGAATTTCGACTATCCCTTAAACTGTGACAAATAACTATACATCCACTAATAAATGGCCATGGTGAACTTATCCACTCATAGATGATATGATAGTGCAAAATGGAAATTAAGCCAATTATCTGTATAGAAAATTTGAATACATTATTCAGCACAAAAAAAGATTTCAGTTGTGGTAATGAACTCAAAGAACTCTGGCAACGAACCAACCAAGAACCTATCGCTCCACCACTATGCAGGAAGTGGAGATGGATTGGGCATACACTGAGAAGGCCGACTGGGGACATCACGAGCCAGGCCCTAGAGTGGAACACAGATGGAAAGCGACGAGCTGGGCTGAGAGGTTGTGGGCTGTTGTGGAGACAGGCTCAAAAGTTTGCAGAGAACAAAGTGCACTGGAGATGTTCTACTGGAGCCCTATGTCCCATTAGAAACCCAAGGGATTAATAATAATAAAATAATACAATGAACTCAATCCACTGAACGATTGAATGATTAAAGTAAACATGAAGCGAATGATCTTATCATAAAGCCACAGCGATCAAACACAAAGAATAGCTACGAAAAACCACCTTGGAAAAAGAGGTTGCTGATAAACTGCTAGAACAATTTCTGACTAATAGTTCAAATAGTCTTACACTACCTATCACAGACGTTCTTATAAAAGTCTCTCTTGTCATCTGACTTCATAGGATATGATTTAATCACAGAAAAATTCTGAGTAGACCAAGAGTATACAGATGACATAGTCCTGCTAGATTAAGACACCGACAAGACGCAGTCTTCTGTACACATTGAGTGGCAGTTTGAAAATGTTTGAAATGCATTTCTCACCACCCAAATGCAAAGTGTTGTTCCAGGACTGGTTTTCAGCAGTGACCTAGGTAACAATAGGAAGTGAAGGGGTAGAGTGCGTTGAACACTTCACTTAACTGGCAAGTCGAATCAGCACTGATGCGTCGGTCAGTGGCCAACGAAATTTTCTTACGGTAACGAAAGGCTCGATTAACTTTCGCCAACTTATGTTATCTGTAGTGCCCCTGAGACATCGTGTTGTCTATTAAGAGTCGAGTGTACAGCGCTCCAGTTCTCCCTACTCTACTGTATGACTGTGAAACATAGCCAATAAAGACAGACGACATAGAAAGGTTTCAAGTCTTCGGTCACTATCGCCTTCGTGACTTGAAGCACAAATTAGATGACATACATTTAGATTATGATGAAAAAATGGTTAGTTTTGATGTAGTCAGTCTGTATACCAATATACCGATTAACATGGTCCTGGAAGCAGTTAGAAACGAGCTCAACAATGACCACGAATTTACACTGCGAACCAAGGTAACAATAGATGATATCATACTAGGAGTACAGCTATGCCTAACTTACACAATATTTAGGTTTCAGAATAAAATATACGAACAAACAGAAGGAGTTGCCATGGGATCACCAATATCCCCTATTGTGGCTGACATATTTATGGATAGTTGGGAACGGATGGCTGTAGGAAAATATAGTCCGGATCCAAAAATATGGTTTCGCTATGTAGACGACACATTTACAATGTTGAAATCGGAACACATACATAAATTCAGTAGTCAACGCAATCCAATTCACCTATGAATTGGAAAATAGTGAAGGAGAATTAGCGATGTTGGATTGCAGAATAAAACGAAAACAAGATGGGAGTTCAGATACTAGTGTCTACAGAAAACCTTCACATTCAAACCGTTACTTTGACTTCACATCGTCTCGTCTCACCCTATGTCAGTTAAAGTTGGTTTGGTAAAATATCTGAGTAACAGGGCCAAAAAACTTACTAGTAAAACTTCGAAATAAGCTTTGTAGGCTAAAAGATTCTGTTGACCCAATTAAGCAGAATAACTTAATTTACCAAATCCCTTGCAACGATTGCGTGGTCAAATACACAGGTCAAAGTAGTCGACCAGGATCAATTAGGCTATCGGAACACAAAAACTTCGTTAGGTCAAAATCAGGTAGATCCTAGTAAGGAAAGGAATTTAGAAAAAAGCTCAGTCATAGCTATGCATGCAATTACACACAACCACACAATAGGATGAGACAGGGTGAAGATTCTTAAAACTAACATAACAGGGTGGAGGGAGAAGTTGATAACCGGATCTTTGTTCTTCGAATCAACATCTAACACATGCAACAGGAATGACTCAGCAGCTGTTCCGGATATATGGAAAATGTTACTGCCCACCTCACAAAGATACGAGAAAATTAGGACTATATAAAGGATATCTCAAAGTTGTGTGGACAATAAATTATGTCCGAAACGTAACCCAGCAAACAATACTGTTACACTGTGTGATAAATCTAATGAATCGATAAAAATGGAATAAAATACTGTATCACTGAATGCAATCTTTCACTGTTGGTCCGACCTGTGGAGGAAAATGTTGACTTCACTGTTGGGGTCCACGTGACAACAGAAACTATGGTTTGGTTCTAAGTGGTATGGCTCATAATCAATGTCAGTCATGCAGATATATCCACACAATATCTTCATCTTAATCGTCATCCTGAATTCGGTATTTTCTCATTCCTCCTTTCTCTCATTCACTGCTTTCTATTGCTTTTGACCGATTCTTCTACATCTTTTTATCTGCCATTATAGTACTTCCCCCCATGATGTGATGATATGAGGTGCGGCAACTTGGAGCGTTAAGCAGTAAATTCTGGCCCCATGTAGATAGTGATGATGATCGAGGAAGGTTGGTAAACCATTCCTTACCTTAATGTTATGTAGCTTATTTGCGCTACTGGTTATAAACCATGATCTTTAAATTTTATTGGATGAATTCTTTGCATCCGCTAGTCTGATGATTAGCGACAATTATTAATTTTCCCCCCCTTTATTTTTCATGGAAAAACACAAACATGAAAGCAGTGAACAGAAGATGTGACCGAATATCAAAGGCTTTAACTAGTGTTATGGTCTGTTAAATGACAAAATATGTTATGCATAGAAAATATTCAACTCCCCAATGCTCTCCAACGACCATATACAGAGAGACGCTTTGTATGTCGAACCAGTAGGTCCATGGTCTCTCAAGCCACACCATGGGAATGGGCATGCATGGGACAATAATCCATCCACGACTCAATATCATAAGATGAGTGCCTGCTAAATCTAACTAACTACTATCATTCAAAAACATTCCTAGTATATGAAGACTTTAAAGATCTTACTTGTAAAAAACTCGGTAATGATGTCTGCGAAAAACGTCTATGCACTAAAGCAGCGATTTATACGTTATCTTATTTAATTCTTCACATATAACGGTAGGCATTTTTCCAAAATTCAATGAAACAGATATATTCAAGTGCGTAAAATCGCTAAAACTACAACATAGCTTAGGACTACATGGCATGTAAGTTATTCGATTCAGCAAATGTGTTGATATTCTATGTCATCCACTAACAGACATTTTTAACGACTTGTTTGCCAAGAATGATATACTAACCACCTAAAAGGGAATTAGAACAGTCCTCGTATCCAAGTTCATATTTTTCGGAGCAAGTGTGAAATCCAAACCGATCGCAATAACCTAACTATTCCTAAAAGCAATGGAAAAAGTGTTCATGTGCTCGAACTTCCGTTGCAGCACATATTATACTGATGTCGAAGAAAATTATTCGCTTGATTTTTTATGCAAGGAAACTAAGATTGTCTGGCATAACTCAGCCTCTACTCCCCCGTTTCGTTAATTTCTGTGTTTAGCCTGTACTTATATATTGTTCCCCCTTATTTTTTCCTGGACCCTAGAAAAAAGACTATGCTATATTGTGTAGGTTTCTGAAGGCTGTCAGTAGAGCAAATGGTACACCACTGACCATACTGATAAATGCGGTGTGGAAAGACATCTTAACTCTTGTAAACAGCTGTCTAAAAATATTTTATCCGATGAAAACATCCTCTGCATTCACACCTATCCCCATGTCTGTTCATATGGAAGACAAGAAGCCAATACAATAAAATTTATGCACGTACAACTATATACGAAAATCCGACTATACTTTATTTAGCTTGTGTATTGTGTGAATAAAAGCACGTAAGAAACAGTCTTATCAATTAGATTTGTAATAGCAGAAAGTTATCATAACCGTGCAGAAACTACACACTTGTACCTGCCCAACATCTAGCTTGAACCTGAATGACACGTAGTTGTTGAACCTCCGGACTGTCTTATAAGCTGCATCGAACCCGAAACGACGCAAAGCGACAAAAACTAACAGTTTGCCAACCGAAATTTCCAAGGATGAAGGTAGGAAATTGCTAAGTAAGGTGACGGATACACTAGACAGTGTATGGAAATCAGAGGTAGTGCTATCAGACGTGTACTTCACTGATCACCGCACTCTATAAAAAGGGAAAAAAATTTTGTGACAACCATAGGGGAGTCAGTTCGAATAATATTATATCCAAGATTCCAGGCTTCAGAGTTATCCGACGCCCAACTGGAACTCGAAAAAAGCTAACTAGAGGAAACCAGGTAGGCTTCAGATGGAGCTGGAGGAGGGAGCATCGATCATATTTTTACACCACAACAGGTTTTGGAGCACAGGTATAGGTACCGACCAGTGGTCGATGCTTGCCATATCCGTTGACCTGGAGGCGGCGTTTGACTTGATTAGCTGTGAGGTGCTGTGGCTACATATCACTATGAAAGGAGTACCGAGTAAGCACATAACGCTAACTAAAGCTCTCTACTAGAACTTACGCAGCCATGAAAGGTCTTATGAAGAATTGTCATGTAAACTGACGAAAACTAGTGGTGTCCACAGAGGATACTTACTGTCAGCACTCCTATTTAACTTCGTTATAGACATACTGATGGACACAACTTTATGTATATCTGTCTTCACTGGGATTAATCTACTCCCTGTAAGGTCATCAGGTCGACTTAGAGTATGCAGAAGATATAATCCTGTTGGGTGAAGATGCTGAAGAAATGCAGACTATTCCCAACGTGTTGATCAGAAATCTGATTACGTTTGGCTAGCATATGTTTCACTGACACCTGTTGAATGTGAGATGATGCTACAGGACTGGTATGCTGCAAGTACTCCCAGTTTCATGATAGGGAGTGATGCGCTGGATATTTCTACCACTTCACTTACTTAGGGGGTTTCATCGACCCGAACGGGCTGGTTGCTGAGGAAATCTCAGGTCGGATACAGAAGACCCGTTTGGCATTTGTCAACTTGCGTCATCTGTGGCACCAACTGGTGAGATATCTGACTATTTATCAAAGGATGAGTATACTGCGGTTCGTCCCGTTCTGCCATACACCTGTAAGATACAGCCGTTGAAAGATGTGAAGCGATTACTGGGTTTTGATAACACATGTCTTCGTAGCAAACGCCTGGTTAAATCACCCTGTGGGAAATGTTGAAGTCAGATGAAGGGTACTAGGCAAGACAGGCAAGTCAATTGATGAGGCTGTGAAATTTCATTGACTGAAATGGTTTGGATATGTATTGCGCATGCCGAGCCATCACCTAACACGACGTCCCATGTTGAAGAAGGTTAGATTAGGTTGGGAGAGGGTTCGGAGTGCTCAGACCAAGACCTGGAACCAGTCGATAGAGTCTCTTACAGTTGGTCTGAGTCATGTGGGGCGAAGTAGAGTGCCTGGTTGGGGTTCGCGAGATGAAACGAATCAGTGGTTGACGAATCTTGGTGACATGGTTGAAAATTAGTCACAATGGTGCAGAAGTATTCACTCCATGATGTCAGAAGTTTGAATATTTGCAATAACCTTCATTTTCGGATTGTTTATTCTCTCACACAATTTCGTCTACTTTGATATCAGTCTTTTTCTCTCCACCTGTTTCCTGTATACTACTACAAAGTGTGGCAATTTGAGCTGATGCACTTGTGTGCGAGGTTCTACGTTGATTTTGTGTCAGTCAACCAGGTATTTCAACAATCCTGTCATTATTTTTAATAGATTGTGAACCATTTTTATGGTTAATATCTTTGAAAAATGTACAATGAGTAATTTACTGCAATATAACATGCTTAGAATTGCGTACTGTAAACAAAATTATGGTTTGGAATGAGGCAGATATATCTATCATTATTGTTAATAGTGCCGCAGTTGGCAAATAATGACATCCACGTAACGAAATCACCTTGAGTAACCTTTGTGTACCGAATATGTCTCCACCATCCCTAAAAATATCCTGTTACCGTTATTACAAATATGATATTCCGGTCAAATGTGAGTAATGCAGTAAACATCAATGACTAGACAAAGAGAGCTGTAGAACCTCCTCGGTTTAGAGATTAAATCTGGCAATCTTTGAAGAAAACTAGAAAGATCGCCATTCTGCAAATTGGACTTTTTATAGCTTCACTTACAACAATGCTACAGGTGCTGTAAATCGAATGACACGTTCAGAAAAAACTATGAGGTCAAGAATTATGAGTCGTATTCACATTATAAGGATAATTTTTATTAGTTATTTATCCAGAACAAACTTAGTCCCGTTTGGGCATCAAGAAAGTAACTGAAGTGCATTGGATGCCATGACTAAGTGGTCAGTAAGTAAGGAAGTCGATATTACATTGAACATATCTCAGTGCCAATATGTTACTCATCACCTTAAGCACTCACTTTTCAGACACCCGGTGTTGGGTTCAAACCTACCTTAACCCGAGTAACCAGTTATTACCTCCAGCCTTTGTACAGTTATTCGGGACCAGAGCCTATGGGGCAAACTCGTATGACGTTGATGATTTACAATACACTGTATTAAGAAATGATGGAAAAAAGCTATAGCTCAGGATGAGGATGACGACGGTTTTGTACTCTCTAAGTTTTGATATTGTTGTTTCATCACCTAATGATGAAAAGTTCACGACAAAATATCAATCTTCAGAGAACACCAAACCATCAGTATTAAATTATTTCCAACAACTTTAAGGAGAATAACTTACACGGTTTCTGATTTTTAACGGAGGTAGTGGTGGCAAAGTTGGATCACACAAATTATGTCTAGAAACTTTAAAACATCTACGATTCAAATTCCAAGAACGGGGAAGAGACATGAGACTTTAAGATATATCCTCCGCATTGCAAAATCGAGAATTAATACGCTGTTATGCATGAATCACATGCAATGTGAATCAATTTACCAATCAATTTCATAAAAATATGACGAAGAATTTTAATAGGTGACAATTTATGACATTAAAATTTACATCACATATAAACGTGAGTAGAAAATGTTATAATAATGCAAATAAAATATTTTGCTCAGCTAATACTAGTGACACTTTGATACACATGACACCAAACATGCTTACTTGACTCAGAGCACAAGACAGTTGATGATCAAAACACATTAGATTATATTTCTAACATATGTAAATCATATTTTAGAGTAAAGCACTGACTCATTGAAAACATATTGATACAGATGGGCGTCAGACTCTTATAGACCATCTGTACGACTAAAATTATACTGGATAGAATTAAATAAGTTGAGTATTGGGTAAATTGGTTTTAAAGGGAATATACACTGATAAAATCCCATTGAGGTAGAAAAATAAATTTCTGATGTTTCGCGACCTCGTGCACGAGAAATGTAACAAAAAGTTGAGTAACAGCTAAAACGGTATGATACAAATCATTAGTCCATTACCTTAGGCGAAAACAGAAATTGAAAATACTCTGCAGCTTTATGACGTTCACAACCTATTTCAATCAATCAATATCAACATAGGACCAGACATTACTGAGTAACAGTCCGAGTTGCCACACCTCATCTCATATCACTACATCAAGTAAAAAGGTAGTACGGTTCAACATGAAGATAAGAAAATTCAGTCAAAAGAAAGATTAAGTACGAGGAGAAAGAAAGAGGAATGACAAAATGGTGAGATTCGGTATGGCGTAGTTAAGATGATGATAATGTGTGTGGGAATACATCTACGCCACTCACATCGCTTCTCAGCCATGCCTTCACCTAGAGTCAGTCTCCAACCACTAGTTCCTCTTCTCCCGCCGACCTCAACCACCTAGTCTGCATCGCCCTACATGGCCTAAACCAACAGTCAGAGACTTCATACATTGGTGCCATGTTTTAGTCTGGCCACCTCGGGCCATTCTCCAGCCTGGACCTACTTCGGCCAACATTGTGTGACGAGGCAATCGGTGACTGGGCACACGTAGTACGTGTCCCAACCATCTCAATCGATGAAACATATTTCAAATCAGCACTAATTCTGCCATAGCTACTTTTGTTGTACGACTTGGCATCGTCCTGGTGCCAGTCGAGTTTGAACACCACATCGCAATCAGCCACTGACATGGATGCATTTAGGACTGCTACTCCTTCCGAATCATCTGTTTGCACTCTAATCGTAAGTTATTGTGAGCTGAGTTCCTTAGCCATCAAAACGTTTGTCGTGAATAAGTTCACGAAGGCAAGTTGAGTGGATTCAGTAAGTCCCAGTAAGTGCCACACAACTAAATTCAAGTCTAACTATGAAACCTTCAGAAAGTATAAATGCGCATGGGCCGTACTTACAAAACGCTATGAAAATGGTGAGTAGAGCAACTTTTGGTGTTTGAGAACATTACACAAATTAAAACTGCATCTCTATGAGCTCTACGTAATTTTCGAACTCTTGTTGGCCGATTCCGGCAGACAGTGAAAACAATGGTATGCGTAAGTATTTTGAGCGACAGGTTAAACCTCATTTCCGTAAATACCACGAGAACGGGTAGTCAGAACCTGTGAGATGGTAGTAGTCGAAACCCGCCCCAACTTAACTGAGCTACTAACAGATAGAAGTCCGGCGTAAATGAGAGGAAACTTGAATTAGATGGTAGGTGAGAAAAAGAATTTTGAGGACGCTTGGAACGCTGAGTGGAGTGTTTCCAAAAATATTGTAGCCGACCTATTTTTCAAGCAACAGCGAGTACAGCCTCTTGCGTCCCACAGTCAATTAACATAAACTCATCCATGAAGGGGATATCTGTAAGCAACCACGCGTACAGTTTCACCTTGCAATCTTCAGTACTCCAAATATGATGCAAATGGAATCACACACAGCTTTTGTAGCAGCTTGGGAAATCTCCTTGGTTGACTTATGCTGCATCGCAAAAAGCCACGAGAAACTTCCAAATGAAACTCTTCGAATAACTTTACCTTTTGTCAGCTTGAAATATTTTTTCAATGTGAGGTTACCCATGAACTCTGTAGTGTCGGTACTAAACCTTGCTGTTACATCACCAGGAGCCAGAAAAAAACTGAACTACTCAGCTGGATCTCTACTAACGGTCTGTGTGCCTTTAGGTTAGAAGCCTCAGTTAAGTCAAGGAGCACCTGGCAGGAGAAACAGTGCTTGTTCACCGTCTCTGCTTATACACCAGTGAGAAACTAAGAATGAATCCCATCACCAACTAAGTAACCCCAAATAAGTGCGTTTCACACATATCTTTGTACTAGCTGGGCACTTGGATCCATGGCTTAGATCCTGGGAAAATCACCTTCGGTGGCTGGTCAGGATGACTCATTTCCAGGCCAGATAATAGTGATCGTACTCTGGAGTTTTGTGTGGATTACAATCTGTTTTTAAATAGTACCAACTAACTGTATAGCCATCAGTTTCTCCACTACACTATTCCAGTCTGAACTCAGAGATCGAATTGCGTCTAGTTACCGATAGAATGAGTGTATTCAGGACTGTTCTTTCTTCTGAACAAAAACTATGGCTCACTGTGAGCTGAGTCATTTTGCATTTTGATCGTCAACAAAGTTGTTTGCCGAAATAAGTCAGCGCTAGGGAATTGGCTGCACACAGTATTGCATCTAAATATTGAAAACAGATTCAAAAAGGGCTTTGAAATCCCCAGAAGGTATAAGTGAACATTAGATATGTCAGACGCCTGTGTTACAGAGAGGTTAAGTAATATAGAGTTTGAACCTACTATAACTAAGGGAGTCTTAAAGAACTTGAATCCGAATAAGCCCTTAGGAATTGGTGCCATTCACTCAAGAGTGTCAATATGATGCGGAATAAAGCTATTATTATTATTACTACTATTATCATTATTTTTGTTATGTTTTGCGAGACCAACCAGAAAACCTATTCAGATTCTCGTTTCTAAAAGGCAGGTTACCCTCTGCTTAGAAACGAGTGGCTTTCGTCCCTATAGGTTGAAACAAACTAATTATCTTTAAAGACCAATCTCCCTGATCTCTTCAGTTGCGAAGGTCATAGAAAGAGTAATAAATGACTCATTTCATGATTACTCACTTAGGAATTCAATCTTAAATGAATGTGAACTTGGTTTTTTACCTGGAAAGTCATGTAACACCAACTTGTTGATAGCTTGAAATAGCTGGAATCTCTCGGTTGAGCAGAAAAAGCCCTTTCACATTGGTTTACTTGACTTTTTTAGGGCCTTCGATGGGGTAAATCATGACATTCTGTGTAAGAAACTTCAGCTTGTGGGTGTACACGGAAAATTACTAATTTGGCTTAGGTTTTCAATCAGAGTAGGCTTCCCTCTATCTAATTGGTTCCTGATGCTGAGTGGTGTGCCTCAGGGTTCTGTTCTGGGCCCACTACTAGTTTTTGCTTTTATCAATGATATACCAGGACCACTATGTGAAATAAGTGTCTCAATCAAACACGGAACAAGATCTGAGAGTTCCTGCAAGTCGCCTCGCAACGAACAAGATCTATGGAGTCTTGGGGTACCTTTTCTGAACTTTAGGGAGTCTAACTTCGGCCTTTTGCACCCGTGTATGGAATCTATATTCGTCCCTATCTTGAAGAAAGTTTGCTCGTGATCTCCCTATACTTGAAGAAAGACATACCCACCCTGGAACGGGTTCAGAGAAGAGCTACGAAGAAAGTGATTGGGTTATGGTGCAAACCTTAAATGGGTCGGTTAGTTGCTCTTAAGCCCAATCCAGTACAATACCAGAGGATCAGAGAGGATATGATCATGATGTATCATATCGACCATAATCCCCTTCATACTAACAGATTCCTTTTAGCTTTAATCAGAAACGCTAACAGTTAGGAATAGAGCATGAGGGAGCACGTACGAAGATCCATGCTAACTCATTTTCAGTTGCAGATTGTTAACTGTGGAACTCCCTTCCTTCAGAAGTTGTTACAGCCATATCCCCAGATACTTTTAAAAGGTTAGATGCACATCTATATTCTTGTGGTACCCATGGGTTATACGCAACAACCTTTCCATCATCTACAGATCAGGAGGAGTAGCACTACCTATTCAGACCAGATTAATTAATAACCGACTATCTTTGTCCTTTAAGGTTCCTCAGAGCCAGGAAGACAACTGTAACCATTCCAAACCATGAACATACTTCAATACGACAGATGCAGAACTCAAGAAACCATCGTTCACGAACTTTACAACACGGTTTTTGAAGGTTTCAGAGAGAAATCTACAAGAGGTCATGAAAATGGAGAATTAGCTGCACATAGCTTTCAGAATGTGCCACTGACAAACAGTGGCAACTTGGACCGTTAAACAGTAATACCAGGTCTCACGCTGATATTGACTGACTGAAGTCGGGTCTCCAGGAGCTGTTGCAGTCGCTTGACACTCGACGATCTGTTGATGCATATAGTGAGTATATTGATTTCTGCAAGCCCATTATGGGATGTTATATACGCATTTAGGATGGGTATATATACTCGTCCTAAATGCTTAAAACACCCGAAACGTTAGAGTTAGCATTTCTGAGTACAGCTTGGCTGACATTTTGAAACCCTTGATCTCAGAACCAATATTTTATTAGGAGAACACCAGAGTTATCAAAAAACGTTGTTAAGTAGTCCATTTGTAGATGTTTGCTATTTGCGTCATAACACACTACTCAAAACTCACTAGTGGCACCCTAAGGTATCACTATACGTGTTCCCGGTTTCTAAGCGAGATTAGTTTTATACAGCAATGTCAAATACTAAGGTTAACCCTAGTAGCAATAGCTACTGTGAACTTTACTCTATGTCCTGAGACATTACGCTTCTAGAAGCATATCATGACCGATTAATTTGGAAAAATGGTAACAATTACAAAGTTGTACAACACAATTCAAAAACTGGTAGTATAAATGCATATAGCTTATCAAGTTACCTTGGAAATTGTTCCTTTTCGAAACAAGCTTGTCATGTCAGTGGCTGGCTAACAGTTGAATGACCGCCAACTATGACCTTGTCCACCGATGCTATTGATTGGTTTTTGTGAAATCTGTACCTAGAAAGATCGATTGGCAAATATGCTGTTCCTATTGGCCGAAACTGGAGTAAGAAATGTGTTCACGTCTGTATGGACATTCAACGAGCAATACTGCACTTAAGAAAGTGGTGTTTACTGCAGATTTTTTCACTAAAATCAAGCACTCATTTTTCGTGACCTCTGTTATAGCAGATATATGTCAAATGTACAATTTGGTGTTGTACAGATTGTTCAAAGTCTTTTTGTTATTCCATCTGTATTTTTCATAGATTTTTAGAGGCTCACAATCCAGTGTTCTGCAATGAACTCAACTCTGTTTACTCACCATATTAAACGAACCCAAGCTTTAGTTGAAAAGTATAACCTTAGAATTCTTATTGTTCACTGCAGCTTCGCACAATATACAAAGGTAGAAATGGCGACCACATGTAAACTGCTACTTTTATATACACTGTAGGCTACAGCGAATAAGAATATGTCCTAGCAAATACTTGGGCTTCGAGTATTGCAAGCTCAGTCAAGTAGATGACCAAAACTAGTCTGACTTGACGAATCACCTCTCTAGGTTGAGTAACTCAGGTTACATTGCTGACTTGCTTGGCTTTACGTTATCTTAACGGTCATCATGTGTTAAGATTGTCCAGCTGTTGATCACTTCTGATCACTTTCATTGATGTTTGTCAAACGTTTAAAATTCCTGGTTATAAAAAGTAGAAATGAAGTTTTGACATTACATCTTAGCGTTTCTTAAAGTAGTATAGATTTCATTTCTGTGGGTCAACTTTTCAGACCATTAAGGCCTCGACAAATACACAATATCCCTCTGCTAAATTAATCTAACGCATGGTGAAATATAAAAGTCTCTAGATATTTGCTGGTTTTTGTTTCGGTTCCACTCAGACTGGTTTTGAATAGACCGTTAACTTTTCAGAGGACTACAAACGTCAAAATATCTATATTAGACAAAAAACACCAAAAGTCCATTGTGTACTAAAGATCTTAAATAATTTCTGTTACATATTCGTCCTCCAGCAAAAGTATAAGTGACCGTGAAGACCAATTATGTTTGTTTATTTTCAGTTTGACTATCTAAAGTAACCATGGTTTAGTGAACTTGTATTGTTACTGAGTAGTGATTCAAGGTTAAACTTAAATCTGGGCCACAGCGGGATTCCAACCATACTCCTCCGAGTTTGCGGCTCGGCACTCCGCCAACTGAGCTACAAGGCCCATCAAATTTCACCAATTTCAGTTAGTTGGCATCTTCGTTATCGTTCATCTCAATCAAAATATTCTTGACAGTTAAGCTATATACCTTGTTTTCCTATCATAAAGATTATATTCTATAGGTTGTAAACCAGCTGAGAAGAATCCGCAAGATATATACATGCGCACTAATTCAACTACTGTTGTTCTCCTTACTTCATTCAATATCATGAAAGGGAAGAACTGTATGAAATAAAGTCAGAAAAACCCTTGGTGTTTAACCCGTCAGTGTCATTATCGGCATTAATAGACCCATGATGTGAGAAAATGCCTTCCATTCGTGTATACAGATAGGTTCAGTACCCGTTGCTAGTAATTCGACTAACAACAACGCTTATTGAAAAGGCCAAAACACGAAAGTCTGTGGACAAAATATTTCAATAGCTCTTTGATAGGAAACCGAAATCCAAGACAAGCGCCAGGTGTACAAGACTTGAAGAAAGTGTGTCAAATTTTCTCAGCCAATCCTGATACAGACAAATATCTCGTCATCAAGACGTATATGCAATCTGAACGGGACTGATGTTTCGCCTGAGATCCGACCCCACGTCACCCAGTGTTGTATTCAGAGACTTTACCACTGAGCCATTTCGACCGCTATTGACCTCCTGTAGGACTGGCTTACATGTAATGAGTGATCACGGGAGTGCCACCAATTTCATGTTGTCTAGTCCTGAGTGCAGACCAAATTCTACCGATCATATTTGCAATGTAGCAACCAGGCTAGGAAGCTCAGCATCGCGTTGCACATTAGTAGATGTTAGTTAGTTTGAAGTGTTCGTCAAGCGATTTTACAGGCAATCTCATTGAAATTAGTGGAATTCAAGCAACCGACAGTTAAAATAACTTTGATATTCAATAACTGTGAAATGTTCTTTGTTTAGTCATTCTATTTGACATTCTTTTTCTTGTGACATCTCGGTTAGTCTGACTTGAACTATTCTCGTTACGCTTAATGCTTAGTCCACTATACCTACCCTACTCCTGATTTCATTGACCTCAGTAAGTAAAAACTCTAAGGAAAAAAATCATAAACTAAATGAATAGCATTAAGTAGTTTCATGCCACACAAGGTTTTCCAATTTCACCAAATGTATTTGACAAAAATGCCAATGAAATTCCTATTATCTTAAAAAAAAACCTTAAGGATGGTCTGTGGTCACCTGAAGACTCGGTGAAAGACAACAAGACTTCAGGAAACCATAATGAATGATGCAATCCAGCAGTGAATGTAATACATGAAGAAGATAACCTGAAAGATGAAATAAGGGTATGAACACACACTGGTGACTCGAAAACTACCAACAATATACATGATAATCAATGATCCTCAATGTTATTTAGATACTGGGTACCTCTGAGAAACCGGTTGTTATGTCAAGAAAATGTTTTAAATATTTACAAGCATTACTATTAAAAGTCAAAACTAGGTGATCAAAGTAGTCACTTACAAAAATGAAGACGCCAAAGACCATTAAAGTATGCCGCTCTGATGGAGAAGGTTTAATATCCGCCGTTAGTACGAGATACCAGGTTAGATCTGTGTATTTGGCAGGCGCAGTTATTTTTAACATGGAAAACGACTAATATACATGGAACTATACAAGATGTGAAAATCATAACACTGTCTTATACTTCCTATTGTAGGAATGACTTTCGGTGGTAAACTGCAATCTTGAATAGACCGGGTAAATAATGCTATTTTTTAAGACTTATATGGACTTTTAGTTAGAATAAATACACTAGCGTTGTAATGATAGTTGTATCTTCCCATTTTTATCCAGGGCTGAATTACTCCAATGCAGACGTCTTGGTACTGATGGATATTCATGATGTTATATTGATCTTGATGACTAGGAGAGAAAATCTAGTATGCGCGTTTTATCCTATTTGGGACTCGTTAGCTAGATGTACTTGCAGCACAGTCAGTGATGTTGTTCCCACCGAAGTCTGAACCCAGTACCATTCGCTTCAAACACTGGCAGTATCGAGGCATTCGCATAAGAGCCCATCTACCAGTAGAAGTCGAGCAATTCAGCCCTATATATTAGCGGGAAATTGCAAGTATCGTAACAACCACTTAAACCCGTTGCACAAGAGGTGGGTATCATGCTATAGGGGCCTAGTGGGTGACGCTCTAGCTTTTAAAGCCAAGGATAATGGGTTCAAGCCTCAATGAGAACAACATCACTCATTGGAGTGCAGGTACAACCAACTGACAAGTCATTTCCATTGTCTTGTAATTCAGTGACTTATCATTTTGTTTTCACTATTCATCTGGCAAATATTTTCCTAATTCACAGATTGTAACTTCATCAATTCACGCAACAGGAAACTTTCTTGTAATATATGCTTTTGAAAAAATTGCTCCTTGGATCCATTTGTCGACGGCATCTCTGTGTGTTGTAAATCTTCTTTGCTGTTTATGCGGTATATAACAAGAAAATGTCGATTGAAGGCAATGTTACAGAAGAATTAAACGTACACACATTTTCGTCACAGCCTCATCAGGCTCAAAGTTTAAATGTAAAATATTTTACTATAATACCGTATACATGTGCCAATGAAAATAAGAAGTCGAGTTAAAATGCACTTGAAATATATTGACGATTTAATGACTGAGAAACAGAGAAAGGAAGTAAACAAATATCGTAATCATGACGGGAGGATCTATTATAACTTCAAACTGGTATAGGTGCTATCGATCCACACATATAGACCATCAGTCACCAACGTTCTACAACTTCCCAGTTAATTCTTAACTCAACTGATTAACGGATAAGACACACTGATAAGAATAAAAACATGTATTCAGAACGAAAATCAAAAGTAATCATTGAAAAGAGAATATATCAAAATATATAAGAAGGCGTTTAAAAAATAGCAGTGTTGATTGATTGTCTGCCAGTCTAACTGTACAAGTAATTAACACAAAGTACATTTTGATTGGTTGGTTTCCGGACTGGTTTATTCAACCTTTCTATGTTTTACGGACTGATATGACCAAGTCTAGAGACCGGATAGAAAGGCACAGCTATAGAACATTCACTAGTTCACCATTGTCTTATACATAATTCCAATCAGTGTTGAGAACTGCCTCGGAAGGGTATATACCTACTAAATCTCAAGTAACAGTCCAATGTACTTGACTAGTACTTCCGAATTATCGGGCATAGAGACGTCTAGTGGTAGAATGTGAATTCTGTATAGGTTGGTAACCATTGACAATAAACGATACAGTTAAAAACTGTATTGTTGGAAATAAAAGTTGACTGGAGGACCTAATAAACTACCAAAATTTAAGGTTTGTGATTTATTCGATCTCAAAGTCATATAAAACTGTCTGGGAAATGTGTAACTTACATTAAAAGATGCGTACAAATCTTCTGAAATAGACTTTCCTTCTTAAGGTAAGCCAGTTCACGTAACGTTTTGATCAAACATCCATTATGGACTGACACCAGTTGGAGAAACAGTAGAAACGTGGGAGCGCTGAAAAGCTGTTTCGCCCTAGTATTAAGCTCCTCAGCAGTGCTCACCCATGACCACTCCCTTCCAGGGATTGAACTCACGACGTTCAGGTTCCGCAGCCAACACGTTACCATTAAGTCATTGGATCGGAATAAAATGGTCCATACTTCGTACTTCTGTCAGTACACGATAAAGCGTGACCGTTGAATTCCCACTCAGTGGCTCAAAAATAAAGTGTTGCCTGCGGAACATGAAGGTCCTGAGTTCGATTCCTGAAGGGGTGGGATCATGGCTGTGTGCGGCCGAGGAGTTCACTACTAGGACGAAACAGATATTCAGTGCTCCTCCAACTGGTGTCATTTCATGGTGAATTCCCATCTGAAGTCAATAAATAAATCTCCAGATTGAATTGGTTATCTTTAAAAAGCCTTTGAAGTAGCTACCGTTTTTACCAAAAGTTCCGAAAAATTGTAAATGAACGGAAAGGCCCTGTTCTCTGACATCTTTTGAACCTGCCTCCACGACAGCCCAGAAGCTCTCATTTCTTCCTCGCTCATGTTTAAAAATACTAACACTGAAATCACTGAAATCATACTACTCTCATTAGCTAGCGTATAAAGACACCATTGCTGACTTTCTTTAAAGCTTGACCTCGATTAACTATAAAAGTCACCCAAACAACTACTAAGATTTCAAATATTTTAAGATCCCCATCACACTAATAAATAGCAACAATCTTATCGAAGAATATTCTTTTCAATAAATCACTCGTCAAGTCCTACAATCATAAAATTTTACAGAATGAAAACAAGTCAGAAAGGAATAAGAGTTGAGGACTGTAAGGAAGTCGATTTTCCCCTTTAGATTTGTAAATATTTGGAATGATATATGTATGCAGACCAAGAATATGATGGTGAAAAGAAAGATAATAATGAGAAAGATGGGAGTAGCTTTTTGTTTACTGATGGCCAAAAGAGGAGTAACATATGAATGTTCTTTCTGAATGGGAAATCCACGTTTGATCAGTCTTATTGAGACAGCCTAAGGTATATTAAACAGGCGTTGTTTTTAGCACACGATGTACAACAGTGAATGATTTATTAGTATTCATAGGATACCCTGTATTTACTAGATGCTAAAGGATAGAACTTCTCAGTATAAAGCGTCTTCTTTTCTTGTCATTAACACATCAAGAAAGTACATCTAACCAGTGATTTCATTTTCTCATAGAAAATAAGCTCATGGATGAGCGCTGTTGAAATTGTTCAGAATAGAAACAATACATATACATCTATCAAGAACTAAAATGTTATCATGCGTATATCAGTAGCCCAACTTCATATTGATAATTTGACCTTTCACATTACTATTTTCCAATTTTACCAGAAATGTGTCTTCAAAATATAGGAAATGATGGAGATCCCATAGCCATGCCGCCAACTTTTTTGCACAGATAACTGTAAAAGATGAATTGGACATTCACTGTAGATTTTAACAATAGTTCCTTCAAATTTTCAGTAGAAATGCCAGTACCTAATTTCCTGTTTAATAAGTGTTCATAAATGTAAGCCATGGTTTCCGTTACAGGGGCGATAGTCAACAGAGATGTGTTATCTACGGATCCCATGCATTTGTCTATTCCACTTATCATCATCAATCATCAATATCAACATAGGACCAGACATTAATGAGTAACAGTCCGAGTTGCCACACCTCATCTCATATCACTACATCAAGTAAAATGGTAGTGAGGTGCAACATGAAGATAAGCGAAAGCAGTCAGAAGAAATATTGAGTACGAGAAGAAAGAAAAGAGGAATGACAAAATGGTGAGATTTAGTATAGCGTAGTTAAGATGACGATAATGTGTATGGGAATACATCTGCGCCACTCACATCGGTCCTCAGCCATGCCATCACCTAGAGTCAGTCTCCAACCACTAGTTCCTCTTGTCCCACTGACCCCAACCACCTAGTCTGCATCCCCCCTCCCCCGACATCGCTTAAACCAACAGTCAGAGACTTCATACATTGGTGCCATGTTTTAGTCTGGCCACCTCGGTCCATTCTCCAGCCTGAACCTACTTCGGCCAACATTGTGTGACGAGGCAATCGATGACTAGTCATACGCAGTAGTAGTCCACTTAAGTGTTGTTTTACTTTGTCTACAAACTAGAAGGCCTAGTTCGTGTCATATTTTGCTAACGTATGAACAGTTGGGGCTCTTCATTTCGTGAAAAACTACATTTTGAGGTTAAGGAAAGAAACTTAGTTTCGGTATTTCTGTATTTGCTAGGGAGAACTTTTAAGTCACTCGTTGACCTCGCTAACTGATACCAAGTAAATCACAGTTGACTAATGTCTGAAGATGTCACTAGGTTCACTGTAGCAATCACCACCTAATGAGGACACCCTCTGTCCACTGTTTGAAGTTTATAACAAATTGATAATAATTATTTTGTTGATTAAATTCAAAAGACTGAAATTTAATCACAGTCATGACTTAATCTTTTCTGTCTCTGCATCACCCCTATTGTTTTGCTTCCATATGAACAGATGGTCAGAAGTACACTTCAAGTTGTTTCTGTTATTCCAAATGAGGAGAACAACCACCAAGCTGAGCTTCAAGAATTTTATTTAGAAGCACTTAGAAGTCAAAATCTGTTTTCTCTTAAAAAAATCAGATTGTTTCGTATCCACTTTTTTGGTGCTTTTTATACTACTTGCACTCAATATAAGTAGTATAAAACGTTTACCCGCTTTTTCCTTGAAATGCTTCTTCAGGTTAAATCTTCGCATCACCAGAAAATTTCATGGTATTATCGTTCTGCGTTTTTCCTTTATTGCTTCATTGTTGTGACCGAGTGGTGGGGTTGCGCGTGTGGGTGTAATGAGTACTGAGAATTCAATAGACACCTCAACCGAATACCTCCCTCTGTACCTTCTGCTTCACTGAGCCACGGAGAAATCAGAAGACAAAGACGGCCTGTGACTGCAAGAACAGTGACAACAACTTTTATCAGACAAATACATGATATATGTGAAGTTACAAAACTCTCAAAAAGTGAAGCCACAAATGGACCAATCAGATTTCTTGTATGAGGTCGAATTCCTCCAATCAGGTTCTCATGTCAGCCCATGCATAAATCATGACCTGGACATGATCTGATCACGACTTGAAAACTCCCCTATTGGCTGCTTTCTTGTCGCTACGTAACATTCATGCCATCTTCAGTTTGTTTTAGAAGTGTCACTCTGTTCCACCAACCTTAGACTGAACTCATGTACTTCATTTCCAACTGTCCTTCTACTTTTGTAAGTCACTGAGCAATCAATTTAGTCCACTGAAGCACTTCTTAAATACCTAGACAACTTGAAATTAGATTTTTATTTGTTCAAATAATCCTGCGTTCTCAATAAGTTAGGTGTGTTTGACTCCAGGATTTATGAGTAGATTGAGTGTTTGGTTACACTGTCAGTGACAATGTCAAGAGAATCTCTACAGGATACAAGTCATAAAGGCTAGAAGTGACAGGGAATAATAATGATTAGGACCAGTGATAGACATTTCCCTCAGTTCATTAATCATAGGAGCCAATAGGAAACTCGAATCGAAGTTAAGACTAGTAACAGCAGGACAAATCATCAAGCCAGGGAGGTAATACTTCGAAAAATATGTTGCGAAAAGTCTCACCTCACTAACGATGTACACTATTAAGAACAGTAAATAGTTCATTTCGAAGGAAAGCAACCCTAATGAATGAAACCCTTGTTCAGAATAACGTATCTTCTCTGTCACCAAACATCTTTCCAACTAGGTACAAAGTATAGGACATCAAACCTAAGGTAACCATCTTCTTTTCCTATGATTTTTTTCAACAAGGTAGTAAATTACTCTCAATATGTAGACGTATAATCTCCTACATATTATCGTTGGTTTCCTCAACTATTATTTGCATCAATACAGTTTTATTCATACGTACACTTTTACACCTTTAAACAACCAATCATATTTCATTTAGATATTTAACCTTGGTCGAAAGGTAAGTGCACTTGTTTATCATCGATTAAGGTTGATAAGATAGACACAAAGTGTCAATAAGGTGAGTGACCTTGTACATTTTATAGAGTCGATACGAATAGAAATGATAATTTAAGCATAAATAGAGTATTTCAGCTTTAGTAACCAAAATAGTTATTAAAATGAAACATGATTACTGAAGAAAATTCTAATTATTACTTTTTTGACCAAATTAAACCATTAAAGCAGGAAATTAATGGAAATAACCATCATATCACATTTGAAGTTGACAGTAATCAACATGATTTATCAGAGTTCAAAGGATTAAAATCATATTCACAAAATATTGATTTAAAGAATAATATAAATGATCAACTATCAATTGATTTCAGTTCAAATTTTAAAACGAATATTGATCATACTGTAACGACGACGACGTTGACAACAACAACGTATTCTGAACAATGTCTAACATATGACAAATCAACCTCAAAACAGTTAGATTATTATACATGGGTTAATATTAGCCAACAGACTGTAAAAAATCTTTCACTTTTATTACAACAACAAAACGTGAAGGAAATAAAACTTCCTAGAATATTAAACTATCGTTTAGATGCAACATGGGATGAATTAATCTCTACTGTAGATGAAACTCCAAGAGATTGGCAGTTACCTACAATTAAAACTGCCTATGATTTGTGGATTCAGGTGAGTAGTATTACACGATTTCATTATTATTTATTTATCCCTTGAGTTCCTAATGGAACATAGGGCTTCAGTAGCAAGCTTTTGAACCTGGCTCCACCACTGCCCACAACCTCTCATTTCCTCCTCATACCATCTCCTCCATGTCATCCTCACCTCAAACACCCAACTCATCGCTTCCCATTTGGGTTCCACTAGAGTACCTGGCCTGGCAAGTGATGTCCACAGTCGGCCTTCTCAGTGTATGCCCAATCCATCTATACTTCCTTCCTATGCATATTTGTTGAGTGACAGGTTCTTGGTTGGTTCGTTGCCAGAGTTCCTTGTTGCTCATTCTTTCTGGCCATCTGATCTTCAGTAACGGGCTAGCGTAGGCAGTTTTTGATGAATATCTGTAGTTTGAAGGAAATCCTTTTCGTGACACGCCAACTCTCTCAACCATCACATAGAAGCACTGACTTGACGTTGGTGTTGGTGTTGAAAATCCGGATGTTGTTCCACATGCCGAGCGAAGTGGATCTCCACACTGTTTTCAAGCTAATGAAGGCCTGTTTTGCTGTCTTTCTGATAGTGGTTGGCTTTGACTTCCTCGTCTGTGCCGCCTGTAGTTGAAACAGTGCTTCCTAGATAGGTGAAGGAGGCCACTTCCTTTGAGTTTCTCCGGTTGATGGTTATTGGCGTTTGTTGTTGTTGTTGGTTTTGTTGGTTGAATATCTTTATCACCTCTGTGTGTAGAAACACAAAAATATTCACAAAGTGACATGGATTTCACCAGACACCATGATACACTACAGATCGAATCGACTTCATCTCAATGTGAAGAAAGTGGAGATGCAGCCTACTGGATACAAGACCAGATCAAGAAGGGGAGCAGATGCGAGTGGTTTACACCATTCACTATCTGGTGCAAGTAACTTACTTTCAAAATCAAGTTGAATGCCTTCACAGAAGTTGTTGATAGAACATAGTTCAAGTTTGACACCCAGAAACTGAAGGATGAAACTACAAAGGAAATCTTTACGTGATCAGTCGTCAGGACAAAATGGGAGACATTAAGCAACATCGGTGAAGAAACCTGTATGGAAGAAAACTGAAACTCTTTGAAAGCTATGTGGAAAGAAACCTGCATAACCTTTCTAGGAACAAAGAAGAAAGAAGACAAGGAATGGATCTCAGCGGATACATGGAAGCTGATAGACCAGGAAGAGGAAGATGGTGAAGCAGAAGATGAATCAGTGCAGTGGAGTGCAGGGATGAACAACGAAAAGAGGTACTGAATACAACACATAAAACACTACACTGGGGAAAGAGGTGAAGAAGAGTGTGGAAAAAGACAAAAGATACTTCTACAACACATTCACAAGTGAAGTAGAACAGACTGCAGGTAGGTGAGACCTGACAACACTATATCAAGTTACGAAAATACTATCTGGTAACAGATCAACACAGACGAAACCAATGAAACATAACGGAGGAAATCTAGTTAGCAAAGAGGAGAAACAAAGGAAACGATGGGGTGATCACTTCGAAAAAATCTTGAGTCCACCACCGCCACCCCTAACTGCAACTCGTCCAGAAATACCACCAGCAACCGCAGAAATACCAGTGAACACAAGCCCTCCGACAAAACCACAACTGAAGTCCTGAACGCCATAAAATTACTGAAATCCAGGAAAGCAGCAGGACCAGATGGAAGTCCACCAGAAGCACTGAAAAGAGACACAGAGACAAAAGCAGACATGCTCACACCACTATTGCAGAAGGTTTGTGAGGAAGGAAGGAAGATAGGAAAGGTAACTGCAGATTGGAAGAAGGGCTACCTTGTCAAACTCCCAAAGAAGGGCGACCTAAGTCTTTTCAAGACCTGGTGCGGAATCCTGATCCACTCCTGTCCACTCCAAGCAGAATATTAGGCCACATCATCCTGGGGAGACTAAAACATGCTCTGCATTCAAAATTACGACCGCGACAGGCTGACTGGCTTCAGGAAGAACAAATCATGTGCGGACCAAATTGCAACGCCACTCTACGCTTCATCATAGAACATAGTACAGAATGGCATTCAGCTCAAATTAATCGACTTTGAAAAGGCACCCGACAGCATCGACCGACAAGTAATTCAACAGCTATGTGATGATGATGATGCTACATGCTAAGTGATTTACAATGGAAAGCTCAGTGAGGCCTTCGAAGTGAAGTGAAGAGAGGAGTAAGACTGTGCTACCACCTACTATCATCAATGATCTTCCCGACTGTGGTCTGGCAGACTGGATCATGAAACAAACAACTATGAAGAGTGAGAAGATGGATATACGCTGGATGGACCGATGAAAATACCCTAGGTAATTTGGATTTCACTGATGATTTGTGTCTAATACCGCACAATCTTGAGGATCTACAGGCGAAAACCAACAAGTTCACAGAAGAGTCTGGGTAGCGAAGACGGGAGTTCACTCAAGTGAACGTAGTGAAGACAGAGGTGATGAAGATACCCAACCAACAACAGCATCAACAACAAGCACCAATCATCACCATGAGAGAAACATAAAGGAAGTAGTCTCTTTCACCTACTCACCTACCCAGGCAAGGCACCATCGTTTCAACTACAGGCAACAAAGGCATACATGAGGAGGATGTCAAATCCAGGATCAGAAAGACAGCAAGACTGGCTTTCACTAATCTGAGATCAGTATGGAGATCTACTACACTCAGCATAAAGTGTGAACAACATTCGGATTTTCAACACTAATTCAGTCAAGTAAGTCCGTGCTTCTATATGGTTCACAAAGTCTGCGTGTCACGAAAGCACTTCCAACCAACTACAGACTCTCATCCAAAGCTACCACCTACCCTCACTCAATACTTATCATCGATCAGATGGTCAGAAGGAATAGGCAACATGGAACTCTGGTTAGCTGGCTGGTAACGAACCAACCGAGAACCCATCACCGAACAAATATGCAGAAGAAGAGAGTGGATATGGATTGTGCATGCACTGATAAAACAACATAACAATACTGAATTTTATTAAATAGTTAACTGATTCCTGCGAATTGATAGTAAGGTCGTGTTAGCTGGTTGGGGGCAGTCAACATGAGAACGTGCTAGATCCAGGTTTCTTGCTTTTTTGCTCTCTTCAATAAGACGTATTTGCAACCTTAACAGTTGTCCCACCTGAGACTCGAGCCTATATCACCCAGTGTTGTGGTCAGTGATGTTACCGCTGTGCTGTTTGGGTCACTGCTGACTTCCTGTATTACTGAGTCGGATACATTGATTAGTCACTGGAGAGCAACCAATGTGTCCGCCAACGTAGGAGACTAACCATCAGCAGGTTATCAGTCCCATCAAAGTTGCAGATACACTCTGTTAATGAGTGTCAACAAGCACGAAACGTAGTTCCAGAATCTCCCTACAGATCGTGTCCATTCAATTAATATTCATCAAAGTGTATCACCAAGGTCAACCTCCTACCTTTGCGGTTACATACAACAATGATCGATAAAATTCAGTCAGTACTCAGGTCTAGTCAATATGAAGTTGGTTGTTCTCCAGTGATGAATCAATGTATAGTAAGGCGAAAAACACAGGTTTAAGCAACCAACCAGAGTGGTAGAATATAGAAACCTAACTAAACGTATTATGTCGAACTTCAAAAAGATAAACAACTTAGAAAAGGGCTTAGTCGCAGCCATGAGTGCACACAAACTTGTTTGATTACCATGATGTGACAATAAGTAATACATTTTACTCGAAGTATCAGCAGTAAATTGTACCCTTCTACTGTTATATATATATAATAAAAGGACTATTCTGAAAAGTTGAGGCGTGTCCGGAAGTTGTAGCTTTCAGTTCATGTGATAACAAAGCTACATATTGGTAGAGAAATTTCGTAAGAATCAGTTAACTTGTATTCATAACGTGTGCCTTCTTTCAGAGCTAAGCATCCTTTATGTGTTCAGTAATATGTGAAGAATCAAAAGACAAATAACTGTAACAAGAGAAAGGATATCTACCAACACTGTTTTTTGTTTCAATAATTTTATTTCAGATTGGCTTTCATCAATCATTGTCTGTGATTAGTTGGATTGTGATAAGCAATATGCATCCTATCAAAATGAGACTCATAGATTTCTTATCATCCTTGAAAACCTAAGCATGATAATGACATTTGTAACTGGTTACAGCCTTTGTGTTAAGTAACCGAATGATGGAGGCTATTAGCTTTGCTGTAGGTAGAAATTATTAATAAAGTAGTATTCATCATGGATTGATATAAGTTAGGAAAACACTGATTAGCTGGGAGCACTGGACAACTATTTCATTCCAGTGTGCAACTCCTCAGCAGTACGCACGCATGACTCTAGTCACCAGAGAACTAACTCAGCACCTTTAGGTTTCATGACGAATGCGTTAACTATTCAGCAGTTGGTTCGAAGTTCAATGGTTCACACTTTCCTAATGCTAAATTGAAGATTAAATCCCCGTTAACATCAGAATACATTACTACTTAGTACTAATTAGAGACAGGCTTCCAGGAAGGTCTAATGAGAAGCCTTGACGTGTGGAGTCAGCCAGTCAGAAAGAAAGTGGATGCTAACTGAAGACCTTGGATGATAGTCACGCTATATCATATGAACACAGTATCATGTTTGACTTACGTGATATGAGGTTGAAGTCTAAACCCCATAATGTATAACATTGAAGATCATGTGCAATGCACTTTCATGTGGTGTTTCAGGAATTCAGAAGGTTTGAAATTGAGGCAAAGTAAAGCGTAAAAATGAATTAGGTTGAAAAATGAACGTAGTTGTAGATGCTGACATCCTGCAAGTTAATATAATTGCAACTGAGCCTTTTTATATACCTATATTTCAACAAAACAACAACAAAATCAAATTACATCCCATTGACAGGAATGGATTTTAAAGTCATCCTAGCAACGATCGAAACAACCAATCACGTTCTGGTATTCCGACCAGCAAGGTAGTTTTTCATAAAATATAGAAGCCTGATTGGTTATCTCAGTAGTTGTTAGGGTGGTCTTTAAAATTCCCTCTAAAAGCAGGTATGACTCATTAATTGAATTGTCAGAGTATTACATTCTTTTTTTAACACAATCGCAAATGTTTATAACTTTGACTAATTATAATGGTTTGATTCACATGATTGTGCTTGTTCAGTCTTACGCTAAATTTGAATGTATTTGATCTGGAAAATACTGCGCGGTCTCACATACTACTCAATCCACCCACATAGTAAGTCAAGCAGTTTGGCACCCCACTTCAACCTCATACAAAAGAACACAAAGTCTGGTGTTTAATATCTGCCTATTTCAGGTGAACTGATTTATTTGTAGGTAAAACACAATTGAACTTAAATTACTTGACCACAACGCACCATAAATCGCAGAAATGAGGCAACTAATTTCAAGTAGGAATTATGGTTACATGTACTGCAAAAGGTTTCATTCTACATACAACTAACTACACTTTCTAGACATTCATATTTCCCATTGATAGGCTGATATAACGGTAAGTATCTGTCAGGATAATTCCAAAACATAATTATCGGTGGAATTAAGCTATTGGCCGTCAGTATTTCTTTCAGTGATTACTTGAAAGAGAAGCGCATTAACATATGTATTTATGAAAAACCTGAATGAGCTGACCAGCTGTTTTTCTCTTAGCTAGTGATTTTTTCAGAGTTGTGTTGAAAGTGAGCTTAGTGAGATAACGTTGAAGTATTCATAGCACAGTCTCATGGCTCTAAGCCCAGTCAATTGTCTGGTGAAAGACAAATAATACTGAATCATTTCAACATAAAATGAAACAGCTGCTTACCTCATCCTCCTGATCACTGGTCCTACAATCGATGTTGATTCATATTATATATTATTATTATTATTTGTCCCTTGAGTTCCTAGTGGAACATACCACTTCAGTTACACGGCTCCGAAGCACTCTGTTCCCTGAAATCTTTTGAACCTCGCTCTACCACTGACCACAAGCTCCCATTTCTTCCTCATACAATCTCCTCCATGTTACCCTCACCACGGACGTCCAACTTGTCGCTTCCCATGTGGATTCCACTCGAGTACCTGATCTGGCAAGTGATGCCCCGGTCGGCCTTCTCAGTGTATGCCCAATCCATCTCCACTTCTTTCCAATGCATATTTGTTCAGCGATAGGTTTCTGGTTGGTTAACAGCTAGCCACAGTTTCTTGTTGCTTATTCTTTCTGGTAATCTGATCGATGTTCAGTATCCAGTGAGCGTAGACGGTAGCTGTGGATGAATATCTGTAGTTTGTTGGAAATGGTTTTCGTAACGCGCCAAGTTTATGAACCATATAGCAGCACTGACTTGACATTGGTGTTGAAAATCCGGATGTTGTTCACACTTTATGCTGAGTGGAGTGGATCTCCACACTGTTTTCAGGTTGATGAACGCTTGTCTTGCTGTCTTTCCGATAGTGGCTGGCTTTGACGTCCTTGTCTGTGCCACCACCGCCTGTGGCTGAAACGGTGCTGCCTAGGTAGGTGAAAGAGACTACTTTCTTTAGGTTTCTCCCTTTGATTTTGATTCATAATAAAAAATATCCTCAAATTAATCTTTTCACTCGAAATCTATCCAGTTGTACCGCAAAACTTAAAATTCAACTCAGAGACAAACTCTATCAGTGTGTATGCTCTTATATCAATGAAGATCACTGATAAAAACTTTCCGACACGTCATGAGTAACCTTGATCAGACAAACTATAAACACAACTAGTGAAGCTACTAGCCAACTTTCGTTTCTTGAAAAGAGATAAATGTTATTACAGATTTTTTTAAATAATCGACATTATGAGTGAAAACAGAAATTTTATTGTAATAAATTCAAGGATTGAACAAAACTTTCCGGAAAAAAATTGTTGATAACCTTAGCTATGTGATTGGTATAATTTTCCAAAACCTGTGCACAGTTATTAAAGTCTTAAGGCAAATGTAACATTCCATCAAATCATGTGAATGACTTTCTTGGGTTTTTCATTTCTGCATGAAAACTAAACATGCAATTTCGCTGTATAAAACTCCATATGCCATACAGTGTTTAAGGTGCCTGAGTCGCATAAGCTTCTGCGAAAACACGTATTTTTCACTGTACCTACGAAATATGCTTAAGGTTAATTGGTCGCTCCTATGGTATCTCTGCCACATTGAAAATGTTCCTTTCTCAAATTAAATCGAAGCACAGATAAGCTGTCTGGTAGGTTGTTAAGGTGAAACCTGACTGATAGAAGACGATTCGTGATATGTAATTTTGTTTTATCAGTATTTAGAATGTAATCACTTCAGTGTCAATCATTTCAGTCATGTTTGTTCTTGAGTTTCTACAAACTGACAAGATATCCTCACTGTTCAACATACTAATCTGCTGAAAACTGAAAATGTAGGGTACACTATATTGGTCTCACACTAATAATTTAAATGTAGGAGTATTATTAGCTTCGTTTAAGTTTCAGGTACACCATGCTCAACGTATATGGACAGAATGCTCTCCCAAGACCTATAATATCTATGATCAATTCACTGCATTGTAATGTCGCTCTCTGACTTAACGAAAAGTCGGAGCTTTTACGTCAACAACTGATGGTGTATACTCTGAAAGATTCTTTCCAGTTTGTTGGAGACTTAATTCCCACTAACATTTCTAGTGATATAGCCTAAAATGTCAGTAAATACGGAATTACACGTCTAAACTCCATACTTATACTAAGGTTCATAGTATTCTTTGATGCACACTTTTCGTCAAAAGGATTCAGTTTCACGAAAGTGTTGGCATCATTTGTCATCGTTCTGATCTTCTTGTAGTAATTTCGAAAGTTGAATACTCCCTACTATTTGGTCTCAGTTTTACGACCCTCAATATCACTGAAGCTATAGAGTACCAGTGATTCTAGTGTAAGAGGAGACCTTCATACCTAATTTTCGGAGGACAGGGTTTGTTGATACAGTTAGATAAACAACATACGGTTTCAAAAACAACGGCGTTACATTTTTCCTATGAAACTATCCATGTCGTACATCCTACTAAGACTCTTTTAATAACGATCAGCATTACAAGCGACTTTAAAGGCTACCCTAGCAACTGCTGAAATAACCAACCAGGTTTGGACATCCCGGCTAGAAACGGAGTTCTTCGTAAAATAAAAAGACGTAGTTGATTATATTACCAGTTGCTAGGGTGACCTTTAAAGTCACCCTAAATATTCCATGCAAGAAGAAACTACTGATAAGTTTGGCTTTCCAAACCTTGCTTTGCAACTTAGAAAAGATGGTAAGATTCGAAAGGTTCATTCATTGAAATAGTACGTGAAATAGACTATTGTGAGAGTTCCTGAATAAGACGCAAATAAGTAGTCAGTATAGAAACGTCAAAAGTGATAACCTTCGACTAGTGAGGAGCTAAGCAACGAAAATTTGCAATATTGGATAGAAATATGAACGACAAGAACTGTTCATAATGAGACTCAGACCGAGAAATTTTTCTCAAATGGAAACCCTATTTCAAGGTTTAGTATTCTTGATTTAAGGGATTTGTGGGGATTTAGTGATCTTTCACGTGCTCACTGGTGACTAGCCTGGAGACATGATTCCCGAAGTCCCAATGAGAAATCGTGACCGGTAAGGTAAACCTGGCGACCATGAGGACAAATAATCAACGATGATGATGGTTGCACTATGTCATGAACTGACAGAAGTAAGAAATTTGAACCACTGGATTCTGATGCAGTGGCACAATTGCAACCTGAAAGTCCTGGGTTCAACCCCTGGTGGGGCTGGGTCATGGGTGCACACTAATGAAGAGTCCCATACTAGGACGAATCAGCCGCCCAGTGCTCGTGGGTTACCAGTGTTTCTCCAAAATATGTCAGTCCATGATGAATACCAACTTTAGTATTTTTACCACTATCAGCTGTATCTTCCCAATCAACGCCATCTCCCGCTCCATTGAATGTGTCTTCACACATGAATTCCAATAGCTTTTGTTTAATCAAATGTAAATGAACAGTAACCAAGATGGTGTTTCCTCGAGCTAAAAGGGTTTGTTCAAGGGATAAATGAGAAGGAGAGTTTACGAGCTGTGAGCCAACATTTTTCCCCAGAAATTCATCAGTAAGTACGAGAGAAACATATACCATGAATAAGATCTCTTCTAGTATGACAAGATGCTCTTTGATTGTATCGAAGGTTGATAGGTTCCTTTATCGTACTAGCTCTAACTTGGAGACTGATTTTCTGCGTATCTGCAGAATCTACGTTGGGTGACCGAAAAGGAGGATATACTGAAGACTCTTTGGACATGTGTCAAAGAGTTCATGTCCCAGGGGAACGAAGGTCTTGAACATTTCAGTGCCCTAGCATCAAATGGCAAAAATATTAAGGAGATAAAATGAAATCCTTCAAAGATGTCTGTTAAACGCTTGAAAATGAAATTACTTGATAAAAAAGAAGCAGTTACAAGCCTTTCTTTACTCTGATAACGAAACCTCTTACATATCCCCTCACTTGGTGACATAATCTTTCGATTGAACCTTTCTTCTGTTTTCTGTTTGTACAAAACTATGATGTTCGTCTTTCGTCAATAGTTAGTTTAACTTATTAAATTACTGCATGATTTGTCTGTTAGCTAATCTCAACTAATTTATCAGTGAGCCAGCTGATTTAATCTTTTGCTCTAAACATCAAATGCACCAATAGTTGTACTGACGACTTACACGATCTCTTCAGGCGATATCTTAGTTTTAAGAGTAAATTTCCCGTTAACATTAGACGTTAATTTGTCTTCAGTGAATTATTGAATAATATCATAACATGAAGGCTTGTTACATCAAAGTACTAATGTTATACCAGCTATATGCAAGTACCTTTAAAAATCATCCTGACAACTACTAAACTAGACATATTAGGGTTCCTCATTTTATGAAAAAACTACGTTTCCATTCGAAACAAAGAAAGCTGATTGGCTATTTCAGCCGTTCCTAGGGTGACGTTTTAAGTCCCTCATATATGCAAATAATCAAGCCTTATTTTCGGTAGGTGTGATGTCGTTAGACTAGACTAATCTTGATGTCTAGTAGAGGAATCTAACATGCACACTTCGTCCTATTTAAGACTAGTCAGCTGGATGTACCTGCACCCTAGTGAATGATGTTGTTCCTAGCGTGGTTCGAACCCAGTACCCTACGCTTCAAATGCCAGAGCGGTAGCCACTAAGCCACCATGGAGTACGGTAGCCACATTTTGTGCAACGAGTATCAGTTGTTGTGGTGATTTCACTAGGATTTGAGCGATTTCTAATGTGACAAAAGACCCATGCTAAATGTTCAGAGTTTATCCATTGAAACATTTCTACATCTTCCTTGTGTTTTAATGCGATAATTCGGCTTATGAACCCTGGTAATACTACAGGTTTTGCTAATTAAACTATTCAGTCTGTTGCTTCATAGCATAACTTAAGTGAAACTGAATCTGATGTTTTTCATTGCAGCGTGTTATCACATCGGGAGAAACTTTTAAACTTGATGCATTTTCTCTGCAAGTATTCACTGCAGTCAAATACTCCTTCCGTAGGGATAGTTAATTAACATATATAATACAACAATTTGCTACTGATGCATTCTTGTAAACACTCTTCCAGGAAAATCCTCCTGAAGTTGATGCCTATGGAATGAAATGTGATATAGTTAAAAAGACACATCATCAGTACGGTGTTGAGAATACTACTGTGTATTCGATATCACCACGAGGTTCAGTATCCCATCGGAGATCAAGTCAATCAAGTATCAGAAATGCTGAAAATGTGAAAAACATTTCACAAAAATTAAATGAAGACAAGATTAGTGGTAAGTTTTTATTTTAAATAGTGACTTAAAAGTGTTTTTTTTCGAAACTCCTTGCTGAATTATTACTATTCTTTAGCTTATGGACATCAAGTGAATATTGAGAAGATAAAGGTGATGAAGATATTCAACCAACACCACCACCAACAACAAACTCCAATCACCATCAACCGGAGAAACTTAAAGGAAGTGGCCTCCGTTATCTATTTAGGAAGCACTGTTTCAACTACAGGCGGCACAGGCACAGACAACGATGTCAAAGCCAGGCATGATCGGAAAGACAGCAACACAGGCCTTCATTAGCCTGAAACCAGTGTGGAGATCTTCTGCACTCAGCATGCGGAACAACATCCGGATTTTCAACACCAACACCACTCAAGTCAGTGCTCATGTATGGTTCAGAGACTTGACATGTCACCAAAGGGATTTCCTACAAACTACAGATATTCATCAAAAACTGCCTACGCTAGCCCGTTACTGAACATCAGATGGCCAGAAAGAATAAGCATCAAGGAACTCTGGC
Organism: Heterobilharzia americana; assembly: GCA_944470555.2. Taxonomy (NCBI): domain Eukaryota; kingdom Metazoa; phylum Platyhelminthes; class Trematoda; order Strigeidida; family Schistosomatidae; genus Heterobilharzia; species Heterobilharzia americana. The sequence goes on from OX104129.1 coordinate 82,211,728, forward strand.
AACGAATCAACCAAGAACCTGTCACTCAACAAATATGCATAGGAATGAAGTGGAGATGGATTGGACATGCATTGAGAAGGCCGACTGTGGACATCACTTGCCAGGCCAGGTACTCGAGTGGAATCCCCAGGGGAAGCGACGAGTTGGGTGTTTGAGGTGAGGGTGATATGGAGGAGATTGTGTTAGGAAGAAATGAGAGGTTGTGGGCAGTCGTGTAGCCAGGTTCAAAAGATTTTCGAGAAGAGAGTTCACTGGAGACGTGCTACTGAAGCGGTATGTTCCACTAGGAACTCAAGGGACAAATAATAATAATGATAATTTAGCTTTTGTCGAGACTATATTGTAAGTGAGATTTGCATAACTGCTAAATCTTTAGTGCTGTGAATGCGTGAAATGATGAATGATAATCTTTTGGTGAAGCTCGTCAGGTCACTTAGCAGTAAGTTATCAGTCAAGAGATGAGTTATAAAATGATAATTTAGGAATATATCACAAGCATACAAATGAGGTAATTTAATTTTACCAACTAATAAGGAGAAAAATGTTAAAATTGGCTGAAACAACGTTATAACCTTACGACGAAATAAAGGTATGTAAGCATGCTCAAGGGATAACCTCAACGAAGACAGAAACGTTTTGACAAAACAATAAAAAGACGTAAATTGTCTGGACGGTATAATGTGTTTCTGCAACGCATTTCAAACTATGTGATCACACATATACTTGTCATAGGTATTTATGTGAAAATCCATAAAGATAAGGGGTGAGGAAATGAAAAGAGGCTTAAATTTTGTATTCCTCAAGCGAAGTCATCAGATTTCGCTATCCATGCACAGTTTGGAAATCTATTTGACCAGTTGAAACCTCTCGTTCCAACTATAATTGATGATCAAAGATATCTGAAAGTCAAGATAGTGGATATCATCCACCAGTTTTATGATAGCCAGTGAAGTATTCTAACTTCGGAACATTTCAGAGTTATGAAGCAACTACAAGACAACCCCGATATTACTATCCTCAGACCTGATAAAGGCTCAGGTGTCGTGATCATGGACTAAATAGAATGTAAATGTGAAATGTCGTCTATTCTTGAAGATGAAAATGAATTCACTGAAGATTGCTCTTCAGAAGAAGTACAATTATTACAGGGAACTGTGACAGCCGATCTAGTGAAACGGCTTGATATGAACGTTATTACCAGACGAAAATTTGATTTCTTGAAACCAGCTGAACCTCAATTCCCATATCTTTACAGTTTGTTCAAAGTACACAAACCCAACAATCTGTTACTTCCTAAAATGTCAATGTACAAATCACCAACGCATAAACTTGCTCAGAGGCTAGCGGAATTACTGGAACCTATTAAGAAACGATTCTGTAAGTATTCCTTAAAATATTTATTTGAAGTAATCAAATGACTTGAAGGTGTCAACATGAAAAGTTAACACATTACTCACCAAAGTCACTTTGGTCAAGACAATTGACATCTTATGTGATTATATTTCGCATTTCTCTGGATTATTTAAAAGAGCTACTACTTTATGTACAAGTAATATTAAATTGACACTTGAGGGCGAACATCCTCGCCAGGTTGATGGCGTTGCCCTGGAATATCCTTTAGCTCCTCTCTTAGCTGACATATTTATGTCACACAGGGAAAACAGCTTAGAACCCAGATGACTAAGCCCATCTTTATCAAAGATATGTCAATGATATCCTAATTACTCATGATAAATCAAGTCAGTCCAATTCAATTCTAAACCGATTGAATGAAGTACAGAGAAGCATATCTCTGAAATGCATAGAAGAGGACAATGAATGCTTGCCTTTCTTGGACATATTAATAAGTCGGCTGCAGAATGGATCTATAAAACGATCTGTTTACAGAAAACCTACATAGACAGGGCAGTATATGAACTATCAAAGCTTTTGTCCAGTTCAGTACAAGCAAGCATTAGTTAGGTACTTATTCAGTAGAATTCTGCGGATATGTACAGATGATACTTTGGAAGACGAGAGAAGAACATTAACTGACATACTGTAGGAAAATAACTTACCATTTAAATTTATTAGGCAGCACAAAATAACCAGGGCGCCAAAACCAGGTCTTCACTTTGTCTCAAAGAAAAATGTCTTTATAGTGAAGAATAATCAGAATATGACTTGAGTTGTATAAATACTAACATGTTTGCGTAGGAAGTTTCCTAGCATAACGAAATATTTGGGAACTAGAGTATGACTAGAAAGAGCATAGAAACGAGAGTGAATGATAAATTATGTAAGAAGTGAACAGTGTAGAAAGAAACAGATGGTTTCAAAAACTGAAAATGAAGAGATTAAACAAATTTCGTCGATTTAAAAACCTCAAGTTTCTCCACAAGGTGGCAAAAGCTTTGGCGACGTAAAGAAAACATACAACCTTTTAAACGTTCTTCTCCACTTCATAAATATAAATGAATGTGGAGATTAATATGATAGAGTAACCCAAGTTCACGATGTGTTCGTTTGTAGCCCTTCTTATCAGTACACTGTTACCTCATTGTAACCATCCAGGATAATGCTCTTAAACCGTTTTGGATAACAGTCATATTGAATGACCTATATACCTGACTACACAAAAGCAAGTGAATTGATAGAAAAACATAGAAGTGATAAGATACGAAAGTTTGTACTTCAAGTTGTTGGAAATTATTTGGTGACAGGAGAATACCAATCTAAGCATTGATTCAAAGAATGTTATCTTAAGAGGGTTTGATGCCAGTGGTAGAACCACCTTTGAAATTTAGATCCATATAAAGTACCCTTTTGGCACAGTGGTAGGGTTCTCTTTACGAGGTTTCATATTTTTCCCTATGAAGTGTAGTGGAAATTCATCTTCTCTTCTTACTCATTTTTGTTTCTGATCACACTATAGTTTCCAAATATTTTGTGATGCTAGGAAACTTCTTATCTAAACTTCGTAATCCTAATGCAACTCTAATCATATTCCATATTATTCTTTACTATTCATCACAGTTTTGTTATTCAATGACAGCTGATGTATTGACACAAAAAGGGTAGTCAGACTTACCATCATCTATCAGAATACGACCAGTTTTGAATGCATAGAAATGCGTTTAAGTGAGAAAATGAGAAGTTTTTCTCCATGAACTGTAAGTTTTTTTCTTCAGGTTCAAGATACTAAAGCCAAGGATTGGTCAATGTGTATTTAGTTTCAAGGACACTATAACAAAGGATGACGTAAAGAGGTGACTTTCTTCAAGATTTTCCCAGTAGAAGAAGTTTCTAAACAATATACCAAAGTAGCTGCCTTCTAAATTTTTGCCAAACGTTAGGTCTGCATAGTGTTGTTAACTATGTTTAGTGAGGACTCCATTCGAAAGGCTTTTTAACAACTGTTTTCCGCTTTTTTTTCAGAGATTTTCCCCTTTAGTTTAACTCATAGAACGTAACTAGAATAAGATTTTTCTATAGTATCGAAAATATCTTCATGCAGATTCACTAATTGGTTTTATACCAGTATTTGTTAGTTGAAAATCAAAATTACTTCTCAACTCACTTTATTTTTAATTTTAAGAAAATGATTGAACATTTCAACGTATTTCAAATGGATTTTATACCCATTAGAGCGATCATATAGAGAGTCAGGTGTTGTTGACTATCTATTCAGGTTAGTTGTGAAATTCTTTACTAATGCACTAAAATGTTGGAACGAAACCAATCCTCCCTTGTTCATTTACTACAAAGCTACTGCTGGTTTAAGAGTAAATATTGACTGATTTTAAGGGCCACAACCTCGCCTGGTTAACTAGTTTACTAGTTACTAGCCGGTCCTAAGCCCGGGTAAAGAGGGAAGGTTGGGCATAGGGCTAGCAACCCTACACCACAAAACAAATCTAACCGCTAAACAAACTTCAAAGCACAAACAAAATATAAAAAATGAAAACAAACTTATTCCCCGCTGGAATCGGAGAGGCGAAATGACGCCAGTTGGTGAAAGCCTTCGGGAAGCCAATTGGCCGATGTGTCTTCTCTCGATGAAAGCGAAAGTAAACGTGGGGACATGGAATGTCCGCACGATGTTTGAACCCAGTAAGGCAGCCCAGATTGCAAGGGAGATGAGAAGGTATCACATCGAAGTGCTTGGGATTTGCGAAAGCAGATGGAATGGGAGTGGACTCTCCAAACTGTCAACTGGAGAATCAATAATCTACTCCGGTCACCCAGACGCCAACCACGAGCACACTGAGTTATGGAGTGGTTATCATGATGTCCTCAAGAGCATCGAAGGCTCTCATACAGTGGGAACCAATCTCCTCCAGGATCATGACAGCAAGATTCAACTCAAAAGGAAGAAAGGTCACAATCATACAATGTTATGCACCTACAAATAATGCAGAGCAAGAGAAAAAGGAGGAATTCTACAGACAACTTCAATCAACACTGGACAAGACGTCAGTTGGCGATATCAAAATTCTGATGGGCGACATGAATGCGAAACTGGGAGGGGACAACACGGGAAGAGAACTAACCATGGGTCGAGAGGCGCTAGGTGAGATGAACGAGAATGGAGAATTGTTTGCAGAATTCTGTGCATTCAACGATTTGGTGATTGGAGGCAGTGTGTTCAGGCACAAAGATATCCACAAAGCGACATGGATTTCACCAGATGGACACACTAAAAATCAAATCGACTTTATCTCAATCTCAAGAAAATGGAGACGCAGTCTACTTAACACAAGGTCAAGAAGAGGAGCAGATGTAGGTTCAGACCACTATCTAGTGCAAGGAACCTTCCAAATCAAGTTAAAAGCCTTCAAGGAAGCTGGTGATAGACCTCAATTCAAGTACAACACTCGGAAACTGAAGGATGAAACTACAAAGGAGATCTTCAAGGCAGCCATCAAGACAAAATGGGAGACATCGAGCAACATCCCTGAAGAAACCTGTGTAGAAGAACACTGGAAGTCTTTGAAAGCTATGTGGAAAGAAACCTGCACAACAGTATTAGGAAGGAAGAAGGTGGAAGACAAGGAATGGATCTCGACGGATACCTGGAAGCTGATAGAGGAGAGGAGGATGGTGAAGCAGAAGATAAACCAGTGCAAGGATGCTCAACGACAAGAGGAACTGAGCACAATGTATAAAACACTGGACAAAGAAGTGAAGAAGAGTGCACGCAAAGACAAAAGACACTTCTACGAAACACTGGCAAGTGAAGCAGAACAGGCTGCAGGTAAGAGAGACCTGACGACATTGTATCAAATAACCAGGTTGCTATCAGGGAAGAGACCAACACAGATGAAACCAATAAAAGATGAAGAAGGAAATTTAATTACAAAAGAAGAGAAACAGAGGAAACGATGGGCCGACCACTTCAAGAAGCTCTTGAATCGACCACCACCTGCACTTCGTCCAGAAATACCACCTGCAGCCGCTGAATTACAAGTGAACATAAATCCCCCAACGAAAATGGAAGTCCTGAACGCCATAAAGCTACTGAAATGCGGGAAAGCAGCAGGACCAGATGGAATACCGCCAGAAGCACTGAGAACAGATGCAGAGACAACAGCGGACATGCTCACACCACTATTGCAGAAGGTGTGGAGGGAAGAGAAGGTACCGGACGATTGGAAGAAGGGTTACCTTGTCAAACTGCCGAAGAAGGGAGACCTCAGTGCTTGCAAGAACTGGCGCGGAATCACTCTCCTGTCCACCCCAAGCAAAATATTAAGCCGCATCATCCTGGAGAGGCTTAAAGACGCACTGGATTCAAAACTGCGACCGGAACAGGCAGGCTTCAGGAAGTACAAATCATGTGCTGACCAAATTGCAACGCTTCGTATCATCATAGAACAGAGCATAGAATGGCAATCAGCTCTCTACCTCAACTTCATCGACTTTGAGAAGGCCTTTGACAGCGTCGACCGAGAAGTAATTTGGAAACTGCTTCAATACTACGGAGTACCGCAAACCTTTATCCGCCTCATTCAACAACTATATGAAGATGCCACATGCCAAGTAATCCACAATGGGAAGCTCAGTGATGCCTTTGAAGTGAAGACAGGAGTGAAACAAGGTTGCCTACTATCCCCCATGATATTCCTTATTGTGGTGGACTGGATCATGCAGCAAACAGTAGGCAGCGAGAAGAGGGGGATACACTGGACGACGGAAAAGAACCTAGAAGACTTGGATTTCGCCGATGACTTATGCCTAATGTCACATAAACTTGAAGATCTGCAGGCAAAAACTAACAAGTTGATAGAAGAGGCAGCGAAGACGGGACTTCAGGTGAATATAGAGAAGACAGAAGTGATGAAGATACCGCACCACCACCATCAACAACAACAACAAACTCCAATCACCGTCAACGGGAGAAACTTGAAGGAAGTAACCTCCTTCACTTATCTAGGAAGCACTGTTTCAACTACAGGCGGGACGGACGAGGACGTCAAAGTCAGAATCGGAAAAGCAAGACAGGCGTTCATTAGCCTGAAACCAGTGTGGAGATCTTCTGCACTCAGCATGCGGAACAAGATACGGATTTTCAACACCAACGTCAAGTCAGTGCTCTTGTATGGCTTGGCGCGTCACGAAAGGCATTTCCAATAAACTACAGACATTCATCAACAACTGCTTACGCTCGCTGCTGAAGATCAGATGGCCAGAAGGAATAAGCAACAAGGAACTCTGGGAACGAACCAACCAAGAACCTATCACGCAACAAATATGCAGGAAGAAGTGGAGATGGATTGGCCATGCACTGAGAAGGCCGACTGAGGACATCACGCGTCAGGCCCTCGAGTGGAATCCCCATGGGAAGCGACGAGTTGGACGTCCGAGGGTGACATGGAGGAGGTCGTGCGAGCAGGAAATGAGAGGTTGTGGGCTGTCGTGGGACCAGGTTCAAAAGATCTCAGAGAACAGAGGTCACTGGAGGCGTGCTACTGAAGCCCTATGTTCCACTAGGAACCCAAGGGACTAATAAATAATAATAATAAATAAATTAAGGGCCACACTAACCTAACTAATGAGATAACCAATTACTTTTCTTCATTCTGCGGAAATTTACCTTCCTAGCCAAAATACTACAATCTGATTGGTTATTTCAACAGTTGTTAGAGTGGATTTTAATGTCACTCCTAAAATAATCGTGGATACAAGAATTAGGACAACTTTAACGAGCATCCTAGTAACTGTTGAGATAGCCAACTAGCCTTCTTTATTTGATTTAAAATGTAACATCGTAGCGATTATATAGTAACCTGACTGGTTTATTTCGGTATTTGCAAGGGTGGTCTTAAGAGTCACCATCAAGAAATAGGTCTTCAAAAGTTACAGTTTTTAAATAGACAACTCCAGTCTATTAATTATTTCATTCAAGATTATATGGCTTTAAATGTCGTCATAGAAGTTGCATCTGACTAATAGTAAAGCTTTTTTTACAATCTTTTTGCCTAGTAAACACGGGTAGTGGCTAGTAGTGGAATCCAGGATGCGCATTTCGTCCTATTTGGGACTCGTCAGCTGGATGTACCTGCCTCTCAGTGGGTGATGTTGTTCCCACCGGGACTCGGGAGCGATCGCTTCAAACGTCAGCGCGTTATCCACTACGCCACCGAGACACGATATCTACTTCTCGTGCCACGGGTATAGGTTTAGTGTTATTACTTGTATTACACCGTCGTTGATTGGACCGAATTGATCAGTCTCTGTTGGCATATGGGCTCCTATGCGTAGGACTCTATATTGCCTATCTTTTTAACTATGTATAGTAATGATGGGCAGTGGCTAGCTGTGGAATCCAGGATGCGCATAGAGATAGATGAGTGATTAAAGCGCCTGAAAATTTCCAGTGTATCAAGTATGTTGTCTCATATGATAAAGATGTCATCAACATATCTCTTATAAAACGTCACTTAGTCTCTCATTGGCTTGACACTACCGTTATCAATGCGAACTATAAAGAAAACAGCTGGTAATGGACCGAAAAGAAATTCCATGGTTATCCTTCTCTCTTAATCGATAAATATATTTGTTAAAGCTAAATTGTACATTTAAGGTATTCGTCAAGATAAGTTCTTTTAAATAAGCAGAGTAGGTATCGCAATACAGTTTCCATGAGTGATTCATTAGGAAATAAAGAGTTAATATTTAATTATACTAGTATCAGACTGGAAATATTAAAACTACTTACTACATCAACAAATTCAAATATATCCTCCATAAAATGCCTTCATACTTGTCATCAAATTGGTTTGATAATTTATGAGATCCATTGAGCTATTGTGTGATAGGGAGAACGTGATATTATCGAAAATAGGATGTAGATGTATTGCAGGCTAATTTAGATTACTTAACTATATAGTCGAGGAATAATAGATCCAGGAACTTACAATTTTTCAAACCGATCAACTGTAATTATGAAATTGCCTCTCATTCGTTTTTGAATCTTTGTATATCATTCTTCAACAGTTTCAGTTTTATTCTTTTCCCCTTTAAATTTCGAAAATTTGGCGTCATACAATAGTATGTCCTTCATTTGACCAGTATAGTTCTTTTGGTCTAGTAGTAGCCAACCTGCTCCCTTATCATTGCACGTGATCAAAATGTTTTCCTTTTTCAGCAGCTGTTTTAAATACTTCTTGGTGATGTGAGGCTGGTGTTTAGGTTTTATTTTCATGTTACCAGACGGAATCACCTAAAATATTTTAATTTTGATTATTTAACTGAAGAAGCTTGTACCAAACTTCTTTGCGAAACGCTGGAACTATTTCATTTTAAACACAGTGACTCAGTGGTAACGTGCTAGTTGTGTAACCTGAAGGTCTTGTGTTCAGTCTTTGAAGGGCGAGGTCATGGATACGCACTGCTTAGGAGTCCCGTACTAGGAAGAAACAGCTATCCAGTGTGCTCAAGTTTCCAATGTTTCTCCAAGAGATATCAGTCCATGATGAATTACAACCTAAAATCGACTGATAAACCTCCATGAACCTCCAGATAAAACTTTACCAATTAGTTCATAGGTAAAAATATCTTCGTATAAAGTGATTCTCCATAGATCATTGAAATTGAAAATTATTATTATTTATTCTTTTTCCCTTGAGTTCCTGGTGGAATATAGGGCTTCAGTAGCTTGTCTCCAGTGCACTGTGTTCTCTGCACTCTTCTCAACCTGGCTCAACGACTGTCCAGAAGCTTTTATTTCTTCCTCACACGATCTACTTTATGTCATCCTCGGACGCCCAACTCATCGTTTCACATCTGAGTTCCACTCGACGGTCTGGCGTGGCACGTGACGTCCCCACTCGGTTTTATCAGTGTATGTGTCCAATTAATGGCTGAAAATTTTGCTATACAACATAGAAATATCTTAAAATAAACTATGTACTGTGACCTAATTAAAGTTTATATTCATGATATTTATTTGGCATAATACCATATTCAACTAAAAGTCTTGTCAAATCACATCGTTCTACTTCAGCGTTCCCTTTTTTCAAATAATCTCAACCCTTTTTAAACAAAGTTTATTTATGCAAATGGAGGCGTTAAGCAATTTAATGAATCAGTAAAAGGAAATTGAGCTTGATTTGAGCTTGTTTGATCGGGATCAGTTGTAGGCTTCTAGATGTGGACCCAGTTCTATTTAGCACCCTAATTGTCCTACTTCTTAATTTCCTGTCGCTGATTGAACTGAACTGACCGACCACTAGTGGCATATGTGTTTCTGTGCGGTCACAGGTGTAAGTCTCAGTGGGAAAAGCACCATTCACTTGGAGGCATGTACATCCAACTGAAGAGTCCCAAGTACAACGAAATATGCCTCTTGAACTTCACTTCTAGCCAATATCGATCATCAACTACTCGTAACTGGTCAGTTAGCTGTAAATGCATTCAACTGAGCAATGGTGTTTCCATGAAAATGAAACCTTGCACTTGATGAGCAGAATGCAGTAAAGTAAACAAGAGGAAAGTACAAAGTTAGAACAACTTTAAGTTAAATTGATTCAGGTCAACAAATATTTATCTGATTTACACTACTAACACTCTTCAAAGTTGTTATTCATTGTAGGCTGACATAAGTTGGAGGAACAGAGGAAACCTGGGAGTACTGGACAGCTGTTTCGTCCTAGTACGGGACTCCTCAGCAGTGCGCACCCATAACCCCGCCCTCAGAGATCGAACCCGCAACCTTCAGGTTCCATGACCAGCACGTTACCATTGAGCCACTGGGTCAGAATCCAACAGTCCATATTTCCAACTTCTGTTAGCTCACGATACAGCGCAACCACCATCCAATTTCATCGTTGAGTAACTGTCCTCACGACCATCAGGCTTCGACTCCACCGGTCACGACTTGTCATTAGAACTTCGGGAATACTTCTCAAAGCTAGTCACCAATGAGCACCAGTTCAACTGAATTTTGACCCAGTGGCTGAATGGTAACATGCTGGCCATGGAACCTGCTGGTCGCAGGTTCGATCCCTGCTGGTGTGGAGTCGTGGGTGCGCACTGCTGAGGAGTCCCATACTAGGACGAAATAACTGTCCAGTGCCCCCAGGTTTCCTTTTTTCCTCCAACTGATGTAAGTCTATGATGAATAACAACTTGAAATATTTCCGAATCCCCACGACTTCCTAAAAATTCTTCAAAGTAGTACCAGTATTAAATTTAGCTCCATTAGTGTCTGTGAAAGTGACTGGAGGCATTCAATATCATTGTAATATAAAACAGTAAGATGAAAATCACAATAAACAATCACCTAGAGATTATGTCAACCTACTCAAGCAATATGTGCCTTTGATCATTTTCGTCACAAGCAAAAAAAGATTTGGTTTTGCAATGAATTAATCTCGATCAACTTAACTTCATCAAACAAGTTTTATTGTGAATACAAGCATTTTTCACGGTATTTCCTTGTATTTCCGTCCAGGCATACAACACACTATGGAGCGAATTCCTGGTGTAAGGAAGACTGATAAAGATTATTCACCACCTAGAATTCTGTTAGATAATCTTCCTCCAGAATCTTCACAATCAATACAAAAGGTGGCCATTGCAAGAGATAATCAGAAGAATTCATCACCTATCTTGGCTGATAAAGAATATCAATCCAGTTCACCAACTGATAAAGGGTCAAAAATAAATATTCCATTGACAAATCGTCAACAGATTCCCAGTAAACGTCTTCTCTCTGCAGGTAAATTGAATTCTCTTCTTCCACATGAATTCGAAAAACACAAACCTAATCAGTAGTGTATTTACCTATTGAACAGAAAGGTAATGATTATGTGTAAACTTTCAGTACATGGAAAAATGGTTCGCAAGATTAGCTGAAAAGATCATTCAAAAAATAATGTTGGTAAATGCAGTCACGGGATTGTTTAGGGAATTTATAAATATCAACTGGTTATAAAATAATAATATGCATTATGTAAATTAGAACAAGACATATAAACAAACAATATTGTTTCAAAGCAGATCCTCTTCAGGCTTTACTCTAATACAAATATCTTAATATACATAAAATTAAACCATTCGTGTAGATTTGTTAATTGATGTGGTAAATGTTTTAAAGTAACAATTGTGATAATAATAATGATGATAAAAGTGATAATGTTGACTAAAACACATGCAATATAGATGATAATAATGATGATAAGAACCAAGAAAGAAAATGTAGATCCTCCGATCATCAAAGTGGGTCAAAAGCATGGGTAAATAAAAGTTACTTAATACTGAAGGATGGGGTAAGTGGATAAACAAAGTTCAAACAGATATAGAAAGTACATGAAACGGATAGGAAAAAAATGGATGATCAAGTTATTAACTATGTATTTCCTGTCCTAGGGAGAGATAAAGGATTTAAGAATCTCTTCTGGATACAAAGACTAGGATTATTAGCTAGAATTTCCTGCAGTTTCTGTTATATGCAAAAGACGAGTTTGAATGCCTTTCGAAAGATAAGATGATATGCGGTGAATAACCATGAAAGTACTGTTCTTATCTACCAAGTGACCACTATCAACGAGATGAGATAAAACCGAACCTCTAATGGACTTTATCTGTCCTTTTCCCAACCGTGAAGGTAGATGCTCAGTAACACGTTCGTTAAGTTGTCTAGTAGTACACCCTATATAGCTTTCTCCGCAGCAGCTAAACTTGTAAATATACATAAAAATAGCAAAACGAGATACCTTATCTTTTATCTGAGCAGCAACAATCGGTCTGCTGGAAAATCATAGAGTTGTGAGGCATAGAAGGTCCTCTTAATGGTTGTAAGCAGTCTCTGATATAAAATCAGCTACATCCCCCATTAAATTCCAATTTCATAAGCAGTAGTTTCTTTTGTGTGACAGTAATTCCAAGTTTGTTGCCCCTGGCTTTGTCCATGTGTCTTTCTATAGAACTGTTAGGGTTCCCCCTTTTAATCAATGAATTACGAATATATTCTAACTCTCTGTACTAGATCATCTGAATATATTCTTATCTCTCTGTTAATTAGGCTTTAACCAGGTTTGTTTTTGCATCAGACTGTTACATGACTGAGAAAATGTATAGACTGACGTATAAATTTAGTCTTCCTGTAAACACATATGTTGAGTGAGCCATCTTCTGTCTGCTTGGCAAGACATCCAAGTAGTGTAGTTTACTCGCATTTTCTTCCTCGCAAGTGAATATGAGTGAAGAGTGTACCTGATTAGGTTTTCTTAACACTTCGTTTGTATCCGCATCCTGATCCAGGATAATGAATGTATCGTCAATATAACGGTGATACATGGTCATCTCATTAATGACATCTTTCAATGCTCCGTTCTCCAATTTGACAAGAAAAATATCAGCTAAAATAGGGCCGAGTGGTGAACCCATAGGTGTCCCATCAATCTGTCTATAATGAGAGCTATTGAAGACGAAATGCATATTCACATTACATTTAAGAAGTAGCCCCTTGGGGATGTTTACTGGAATCTTGATATTGATTTGCCTTTCCGATATTTGTTGAGATACAAACTCTACCGTCTCCAATAATTGCACATTAGTGAATCGTGATTGCATATCGAGCGACATCATATGTTTCCCCTTTAAATTCATATTATCTAGCTTAGAAATAAATTCAAAGATGTCTTTTACACTGTGGTTAACTAATTCTTTGTGTAAGGGATCTAAAATCCTTACTAATCACTATCTAACGCGTGGTATGGGAAGTTAGACATGTCTGAAACTGGAAGAAGAGGGAGTCCAGGTTTGCGTTCTTTAAGTAGACCAAATAAGTGTGGTGTGTTACTCCCTGTAGGTCTAAATGAGTCATATGTGAACTCAGAAATACACTTTTGATTGGAAGGATACAGAAACTTACAACACACCTTATCATAGTTTTGCGAGAGAATTCCCTGAATCTGAACTAAGTGTAATCGATAGACCAGTGAACCGTAGAATTGTAAAATCATGCCGTCTCTGAAATAAACAATAAGAATAAGTTCATAAACTACCTTAAAAGAATCACAGAGAGAGTCCTCTTTTCATGTCGGTGCTTAGTTGGAGTCCCTATTATGATTTATAATTACGGGCTCTTAAACTGTAAGTTTCTCTTTTTTGATTTTCCCGACTTCTGATTATCCGTAAACACTAAAAAGTCATGTAACTTGACAATCAGCACAAAACGATCATACGAGACTAGTTTCTTCTCATTGTACCCAAACAAATCCATCCCTAAAGAATAAAACCTAAACTATTGCTAGCTTGATAAGCAGCACAAGAGAATACAGTGAGTAACTCAAAGATAGCAAGATTTTTGGATCCTGTCACACAAGCTCAATGTAGAATCACCTTGACAACAAAACAATCATTCTTGCATCAGCTAGAAATCAATGAAAGTGAACAAATTATCAACGCCTATCGATTCAACTCTATAATTATACAAATTTGTTTCCATTGTCAGAGTTAGCAGAAATGCTTATAAAACGACCGTTTTTTTCTAAAAATATCTGAGTTACAATAGAACAGTAGTAACCCTTATATTCTAATGGCTGTTGTGACAATTACTTATGCGGTGGCTGCAAAAGTCCCCCTAAAAACGACTGAAATAACCAAATAGATTTCGCTTCCTATAAGAATCTGACTTACCAACTAAAATAAACTAACCTAATTGGCTATTTCAGTCATTCAAAGGTTGGTCTTTACAGTCATCCTTATTTAAGTATTTGATGATTGATTATTACTTGACTGTCTACTTTTGCCCGAAGTCATTGTTATTTATAAACCAACAGAGTGATGAATTTGTTTTACACAGTCTAATTCGTTGATATTTCGAAGTTACCCGACTCTTTGTGCTTCGAATATCACGTATGCACGACAGGATCATGGCAACAAATCCTTTTCTAAGATGATCGTGAGGCTAGGAGTTTTAATGAATGTTAGGTGGGATTCTACAGGCAACTTTAGCAAATACTAAAATAAAGAATAAGTTTCTTTATTCCATGAAGAAACTAACTGTCTAGCCGAAATATGGAAACCGAATTGGTTATACTAGAGGTTGCCAAGGTGATCTTTGGAATCATTAAAGCTTTGAAGTGCAACCGAAACGAACAAGCATAAACATGAGTGTATGTATTAAAAGTAAAACTATATTTTAGTGAAATGTTCTGGCCCATTTAGTTATTTGTCCAAATACCTCAGCCTTATTGAGAATTCTTCGTAATGCTTCTGAGGTTCAGAGGCTTTAAGTTCTCTCGCAACCCTGTCACCATTATTACTATTAGTAGCAGAATTATTATTAATAACACCTGTATTGCCACCACCACCACCACCACCACCACCACCACCACGACTGCTCAGAAGCTTTCATTTCTTCCTCACATGATCTCCTCCATGTCACCCTACCCCCACCCCCCTCAAACGCTCAACTCGTCGTTTCCCCTTCGGATTCCACTCGAAGACCTGGTCTGGCGTGTGATGTCTCCAAATGGTTTTATCAGTGCATGCACAATCCATATCCACTCTCTCCTTCTGCATATTTGTTCGGTGATGGGTTCTCGGTTGGTTCGTTACCAGCCAGCTAACCAGAGTTCCATGTTGCCTATTCCTTCTGACCATCTGATCGATGATAAGTATTGAGTGAGGGTAGGTGGTAGCTTTGGATGAAAGTCTGTAGTTGGTTGGAAGTGCTTTCGTGACACGCAAACTTTGTGAACCATATAGAAGCACGGACTTACTTGACTGAATTAGTGTTGAAAATCCGAATGTTGTTCACACTTTATGCTGAGTGTAATAGATCTCCATACTGATCTCAGATTAGTGAAAGCCAGTCTTGCTGTTTTTCTGATCCTGGATTTGACATCCTCCTCATGTATGCCTTTGTTGCCTGTAACTGAAACGATGGTGCCTTGCCTGGGTAGGTGGGTAGGTGAAAGAGACTACTTCCTTTATGTTTCTCTCATGGTGATGATTGGTGCTTGTTGTTGATGCTGTTGTTGGTTGGGTATCTTCATCACCTCTGTCTTCACTACGTTCACTTGAGTGAAGTCCCGTCTTCGCTACCCAGCCTCTTCTGTGAACTTGTTGGTTTTCGCCTGTAGATCCTCAAGATTGTGCGGTGTTAGACACAAATCATCAGTGAAATCCAAATTACCTAGGGTATTTTCATCGGTCCATCCAGCGTATATCCATCTTCTCACTCTTCATAGTTGTTTGTTTCATGATCCAGTCTGGCAGACCACAATCAGGAAGATCATTGATGATAGTAGGCGGTAACACAGTCTTACTCCTGTCTTCACTTCACTTCACTTCAAAGCCGTCACTGAGCTTTCCATTATGAATCACTTGGCATGTGGCGTCTTCATATTACTATTGAGTGACGTTGATAACGATTTGTGGTACTCCATAGTGTTGAAGCGTTTTCCAAATTACTTCTTGGTCGACGCTGTCGGAGTCATTTTCAAAATCGTTGAAGTTGAGGTTGAGTTGACTGCCATACTGTACCCTGTTCTATAATGATCCGCAGGGTGGCGTTGCAATTTAATCCGCACATGATTTGTTCTTCCTGAAGCCAGCCAGCCTGTTCCGGTCGTAACTTTGAATCCAGTACATCTTTTAGTCTTTCCAGTATGATGTTGCTTAATACTGTGCTTGGTGTTACCAGGATCATGATTCCCCGCCAGTTCCTGCAAAGACTTAGGTCTCCCTCCTTTGGAAATTTGACAAGGTAGTCCTTCTTCCAATCAATATGCAGGTACCTTTCCTTCCTTCTTTCTTTGCAAACCTTCTGCAATAATGGTGTGAGTATAACCGCTGTTGTCCCTGCCTCTGATTTCAGCACTTTAAATTCCGCCCAGTGACCAAGTCAAATGGTATCTGACAGCCCAGATGAGCAATTTATCTCAGCTTTAATTCCTTTGTTCGTAATGCTCAAATGATTCAGTACTAATAAATGAAGTCATCTTTATTTGGTAGAGCTTTATGACTGCAGGCTGTGAATTCTATTTAAGTATATTTTATACTAGAACTATCTATTTCAGTTTATCCTTAATCTAGCCATTATTTTAGATTATTCAAAAATTGCTGATGCCAATGCTTAGGTGACTTACACAATTTGATGTACTAATATTAGAAGGCAGTTTATTACCTTAGTATTGTTTAACTGCAATACAATTTTAGTCATAATGTTACATTCATCTTGGTGACTAGCATTTTGTCTTATTTTGGACTCATCGGCTGGATGTACGTGCACCCAAGTGAGTGATGTTGTTCCTACTGAGACTCGAACCTAGTACCCATCACTCCAAACCTCAAAACGTTATCGTCCAGGTCACTGGGTATGATAGCCATCTCTTGTGCAAGGAGTATCAGTTGTTACTGCTTGATACCTGTTATTCTCCACTGCTATACAAGGCGGACCTCTGTTGACAGATGGGTTCCAATGAGCATCCTTTGGCACTACCGGATGTTCAAGATGCTGTGGCAACAACGTCATTCACTGGGGTACAGGTACATCCAGCTGACGAGTGCCGAATAGAAAGAAACTTGCATGTTGAATTGCACTGCTAGTCATCATGATGCATAGAACATCATGAACATCTGACAGTACCGAGAGATCCGCTTTGGAGCCCATCAGCCAATAAAGGTCGAATAATTCGACTCGGCATAGCAATGGGAAATTACAACTATCAAACAATAATTCTGGTAATTTCTACAAAATATTTGCATGAATTACCAAGATCTAGAAATCAGTGTGAGTGGTTTCGGAACACTCATTTTGATCTGTAGTGCAAATTTCCAATTCCTGACACTTCTAAGCCAAAGATCACACTTAGATGCATGGTTTTTAATGCAAACTATGTTAAGCAGTTGAAAAACTATTCAGTTATTAGAAATGTCAAAATGGACCGTGGAATTGTAAGTCATTTACAGATTGATCATCCTGTCAATGATTTAGGTTAGGAAAACTGCATGAATTTACTTAAGACCATCTCTCAAAACATATTCAACATTTAAGACAAAAAAGGGAGATATTTCTACCTCTAGAGTCTTGTGAACGAAATTTAAATATTATCCGCTGTACTTAATACACCTGAACTTCATATGATATCTTGACTAATAGCTTATTGTGATAATAATTATATTGAGCAGTGAAGGTGAAAGTATATTCAGAGTGATTTGAACCACCTACGTAAAGGTCAATCACTTCTCTGCCAATAATAGTCCACAGATGATCCAAGCCTTATTACTGTTGAGTGGAGTAATTTTCATATTTGGTGATGCTTTGGTGTCCTCTAAGCCTCGATGTTTTGTCGCGAAGCTTCTTGTCACAAAGTACCGTAAACTCTCCTACTGGAGAGAAGATTGCACAAAAGGCGGACGAGAAAAACTGTACTTCTAGTGATCTCTGATTCACATAAGAAACTAAACATGAAGTTAGGCTCACCAGCAGGTATTTTCAGCGCAATGAAAGTTGTCTGAATTGCGTCAAGAATAGTAGCCGACATTCATTGTATATACTGATACTCTTTATGCAGGAACGATGTGCAGTCCCGAAAAAGTGTAAAACGTGTCCGAAAATGAAGTTCAGCCCGTGAAAATCGTATGATATACATCATTATGGTAACTAAGGTATATCGCCAGGATCATTACGAATTTTGGGCACTACACAGAGTCTACATTAATTCCGAAATTCCCAAAGTCTAGGAAGTCCTCCTAAATCACCCAAAGTTTGTAAAGTGTGGTACTGCACCCCAATGTTCTTGAACATTCAATATACCAAATTACCTTAAGTCATACTTCGAAACATTATCATGTGTAACATCCACGCGTCGTTGTAGAATGTGTTTGCGTACTGGTAAACCCTTTAAATACAAAGTGTAACCGAAATATTTCACAAATTTCCAGAGTGCGTGCTAAGTAAATACTAGCTGGCAAATCATCGGGGCAGATATGAAGCTGTGGATAGTAGCCACTGAAATAATAACTAAGGTCAAAGGTGAGAAAAGGAGAGAGACGTTGGACTGTAAACTGCTAAAACTGTAGCAACCAGCAGTGGAAGAATTGAAAGATAAATGAGTAGTGAATTTTTCAGAAACTCCACTATTCTGCCAAGCAATAGGATACTTCAAACAGTGACTAAACTGCGTAGGATACGGTAAAGTATCAGAGAACAGAAATAAGCAGGCCATCATCATGCTGATCCTAAGCAACGAGTCTTTCTCATCATTCCAAAATCTTTTCATTTTTCAGCAACTTAAGTGTTTTGGTTAATGGCAATGAAAATGCTGTACCAAAATAATGGAATCAAAGCGAGCTTTTTGATTTACGAGACAATACCAATAAGGATATATTTTCGAATAAAGTTTTGCAAAATACATAGTCCATTGTAAAAAATTTCACCATGGTTTCCTATAGAAATCAAAATCAAGTCATATAGTGTCATCAGCTTGACGCTACAAATGGTATCAAGATTGTGAGTAATAAGGCAATACAAATACTGGCCGATATGAGTAATTCTAGACCACCTGCATGCATCAGCAGTCTCTGTTAGCCTAACCAAGGTTATATGTACACCGGAAATCCTGTTACTCAATCAGCCGTTTCGCACACGATTACCGGTAACTTACGGTATGATTATTTATTGAAGAAAAATTCTATTTCTTCAGAGTTTATCTGATAAACAACTAACTTAGCATTCTTTTTCTCAATTATATTCCTCCTAATTTTTTCAACTATGGTTTATTTCTTCGAAATCAACTAATGTATACCTTGAAGATCGAAGAGCTGAAGGTCGAAATAATAACAATGGACCATTCACCATACAGTTCATTATGAGTTCACCAGAAAGTGTACAAAAAGGTAGGTAAAAGTTACCAGTTGCTTCAATGGTTCCTTCATGATGCTTCTTTTTAAACGAGGCCAGTTTTTCCACTATTTAGTGTACCCTTCAAGTGACTTTAAAGGCCACGGTAGCAACCCCTGAAATAATCAATCAGACTTTGGAATTCCGGGCGAGGAAGTAACTTCTCATAAAATGGAGAGAAGTAACTGGTTATCTCAGCAGTTGCTAAGATGCTCTTTAAAGACAATCATACCTCAGTATGATAGTAATCAATAGAGGGATATGCAAGAGAAATGAAAGATGCTTTTACTGCCTGTTTTGAACTCCTCAGTCAAATCTGTCTATCTTTTTTAATAGAATTCAAAAATCAAAGTCAACGGTAAGGTTTCAGTCAGTGAATAAACTCCATTAAAGTGCAAGCACACATTTTCTTTAATGGTAAAAGAATACAACTTCATCCATCTACTGACCTTTAATCTAGTTTCCTGAAAAGTTATACGATGGCTAAAAAATTGAAATCAGAACCATACTAAGGAAATTTAAATGGTTTCTAATATTAAAACCTTTTATTTGATATCCCGAAAAATGAATATACGCAATAAATTCTGACAAATAATATTATATCATTGTGTACTATATCAAATTAATATAATATGGGCTAACACCCTACCACAGTGCTCATTGTGTATACCTACATTATTGGTTCAGCGTCTGAACCCAACAATCATGTGTTTTCCATTCTTATAAATAGGATGTACCAGGAAGCTCGTGGAAAACATACTAGTTCAGACATTCAAGCCTACGTTATTTCGTGTGACAGATATAAGTATTTCCACAAAGGTATTCCCATGTTAATGCTTATCTCGAGGCCGAGTCTAGGTAGGAATAACGCTGCCCACTGAAAAGTAGGTACATACCGCTGACTAGTCTCCAATCAGATAAAACGCACGTCCTGAATCACACTACTAGCCACTCTTCATTATTATTATTATTACTATTATTAGTATTATTTGTCCCCTTGGTTGCTAATGGAACATAGGGCTTCAGTAACACGTCTCCATTTCACTCTCTTCTCTGCAAACTTTTGAACCTCGCTCCACCACTGCCCACAACCTCTCATTTCTTCCTAACACAATCTCCTCCATATCACCCTCACCTCAAACACCCAACTCGTCGCTTCCCATTTGGGTTCCACTCGAGTACCTGACCTGGCAAGTGATGTCCACAGTCGGCCTTCTCAGTTTATGCCCAATCCATCTCCAATTCCTTCCAATGCATATTTGTTGAGTGACAGGTTCTTGGTTGGTTCGTTAACAGCGAGCCAGAGTTCCTCCTTGCTTATTCTTATTATTCTGGCCATCTGATCTTGAGTAAGGAGCCAGCGTAGACAGTTGTTGGTGAATATCTGTAGCCTGTTGGAAATGCCTTTTGTAACGCCCCAAGTCTCTGAACCATATAGGAGCACTGACTTGACTGGTGTTGGTGTTGAAAATCCGGATGTTGTTCACACTTTATGCTGGCTGAGTGCAGTGCGGAAGATCTGCACACTGATTTGAGGTTAATGAAGGCCTGTGTTGCTGTCTTTCCGATCGTGGCTGGCTTTGACATCCTCGTGTGTGCCTGTGCCACCTGCAGCTGAAACAGTGCTGCCTAGTCAGGTAGGTGAAAGAGGCTACTTCCTGTAAGTTTCTCCGGTTGATGGTGATTGGTGTCTCTTGTTGTTGTCATTGTTGATTGGATATCTTCATAACCTCTGTCTTCTCTACGTTCACCTGAAGGATGTCTTGTTTTCGCTGCCCTGCCTCTTCTGCCAACTTGTTAGTTTTCGCCTGTACATCTTCAAGTTTGTGTGACATTAGACATAAGTGATCGTTGGCGAAATCCAAATCTTCTAGGATGTTTTCCCTGGTCCAGAGTGTCCCCCTCTCCTGGCTCCTCACTATTTGTTGTATGATCCAGTCCACTACAATCAGGAATATGATGGGTAATAGTAGACAGCCTTGTTTTACTCCTGTCTTTACTTCACTTCCAAGGCATTGCTGAGCTTCCCATTGTGAATTACTTGGCATATGGCGTCTTCATCATTACTACAAAGGTATTCACAATTTTTTAAGTTCTGATTTTGAAAGGTATAGTAGATATAATATCTAGTTCTAATGCATAAATGCATCAGTGACTGAAGAATAACCAGTACTGTTTCACTTAAGCTTCTTTTCTGACTGTACAGCATAAATCAAATTAGTAAATAAATCACCAAAATGCATGGCTCAAAGTTGCGGATTCGAGTCCTGGAAGAAATATGATTTTCATGTAAGTCTGTAGACATCTCTCAGTGATTAGTATTAGAAAGCACAACGTATGAGTACACAGTTTTCTGTGAATTCTTCAAAACTATTAACTAACAAATATGTGTTGCATTACCATTTCAAGATATTTATCTTGTAAAGCAAGATATCTATTTGGATGTCACCAAGGTTTAAAACATTTTACTGGGTAATTATACTACATAATGCTTGACTCCTGTACACAGACAGACTTGAAAAAGTTTTTTTAGACAAGTGGAACCACTTGTTTTATTAGCAATTAAGTTGATTTATACATACTTGATTGCAGGATACTTCAGAAAGTTGCTCCTACCTTTCTGATTTTGTTAAAGTTAGTCACTTAAAGAGGTTAGATACCGCTAATCTTATGAAGCTATATTAGTGCTCTGGTCATCCAAAACTGTGTATGAAACTTGTTCATTTCCACTGAAGTAAATAACAATAATAATAAAAATTTCGACTTTATATCATATTAGGTTGGATAAATGACAATATATTGATCAGTTTTATGAATACAATGGAATGGATCTGCTCACGTTTAACAAATGTTATAAAAAAGAAGTAAGTAGTTTCAATAACACTTTTTGTAACTAGAAGTAATTAAACAAAACCATATAACTGAAGATTTTTTAGAATAGAAACTTTAAAAGAAAAGAAACGTTTAATATTTTGTTGTTATTACTTTCTCAGGATTGAATGGTTTAATCATAAGGCTTTGAATATCTCTCTCTAGACAACATTATCAGCACCAACTTAACAAATGAATTATTGTGCTCAGAGAAAGCAACAACATTATAATAATCCACATGAGCTATAAATATTCTATACTATTTCAAACACTTAAAATCTTTCCTTCATAAGACTTTCAACAATTTAGCAGTTCATTTTGCATATCAAAGTGTTAACATGAGTGTCTCTAAATAGTCGTAAAATATTTTTTTGATTTAACCTCTTTATTACTATTTGGACATTCAGAAGATAAACAATTCGAGTGAAAAAATACTTTTTTTTCCATTAGCCTGTCATCAGTGGCTGTACACCAGTGTATGAGAATTTTAAAATACCGAACAACATATCAGTCTAGTGACAGAAGGCTAGTTTGTAACCTGATATCAATCTCAAAAGCATCCATATGGCAAACAGTGGAAGTCAAGTCCGTAATATAATAATACCTTTAAACTTAGACTTGACTTTCCTTCTGATCTCAGACATGTTTTACGAGTTCGACTTCAATAAATAGCGGAAGCTATCGAATTTCAGTATGACTGCCTCTATAACTTATTTGTACTGCGATGATCTATACCCTTATTCATCTCACCGATGGCTACCAGTACTATTATTATTCCAGTTTATGCTATCTTGTTCTTTCCTCTGTTTTGATTTTAAATTTATCTTGTTGTTATTGTCAGTCATCCACCACTTGATAGAATCACTCATTTTCACTCTTCGTTGATCACGATTATACCAACTATCAACTAATTGACAATCTGTTCAAATTGATATTCATCATGGAGTGATATAATCTGGAGAATCATCAAGAACCTAGGAGCGCTGGACACCAGTTTTTCCACTCAGCAGTGCCCATATATGAGCCTATCACAGATAGTACAAAAGAAAATTCACGTTCCGCTGCCAGCACGTTACCACTGAGCCACTGAGTCAGAAGACAATGGTCCACATTTTCCCACTTCACTAACTCTGCTGACATCCGTTATGGTTCGCCCCACCGGTCACGACTTCTCAGTAGAACTTCGAGAATCTCATCTTGGTAGTGATAAAAAGACACAGCATTTCAATTTGGAAACCCACACAAGGGAGAAAGAACTGTCCAGTACTCCAAGGTATTCAATGGTTCTCCAATTGATGTCATTTCTTGATGAATACCAACCTGAAGTTAATAAATAAATCCCCACAAACCTCCTAACTGAATCTGTCCAAAGTTCACAAACTAAACTTGTAATTAACTGTTTTAATTAATTGCCTTCGTAATTTCATTGAATCTGTGAGACTAACAGTCTGTTGCAAACCAGTTATCCATCACTAAATTGATATGTTGTTTTTATTCTGAAAATCTTATATATTAATGCAGTGTGGTTGATGAGGAGTTAGTTGAAAAGAAATATTTCCTTGCTTAAACTGTGTGTTTTCTAAGTATCGAAATGAGAATATAGGGTTTTACTAAAAAGAATTCTGTTCTAATGTCTTAACACCAATTAACACCTCTCAGCTGTTTTAGGTGGGCATTTGTATGAAAAATACAGGGTTAAAGGTTAGGGAAAGGAATATCAGTCAAACGAAAAGACTATACTGAAGGTGGGAATAACGATAAAGATCAGTAAACCAACAAAAACGAATTAACGGTGTAATAATCTTGGGTTCAAAGCCGAACTCACCAAGGAAGGTTTAATGTGATGGTAAAAATCTTTATGAAGACATAAAGATGACTTAAACCTCAACAAACTTTAAAGTACGTTCCCAACAAGTTTTATAGGTGGCCTTAAATGATGTATATACATCAATTTCATGGCATATTTCAATAATATGTTTAGCTGTACAGGAGCTCAGACTTTTGCTTCCAACATCATTTGCACCGGTGACTCAATTTGTTTATAAAAACACTTTGGGTTATGACTTATTGTCCTTATTTTCAATGACCAATGAGTCTCGCCTCTATGTATGCCACCACATGTACATTTAAATTAGTAAATACAGCTGGATATGACTTCATACTTTACCTGCTGCAAGGAATTTGATAAGTGTATACGCTTAGAATTTTCAATTATCCCAACCTTATCTGCATATGTCTTGTTGATAGCAGTCTTAAATCTCTATTTGGCCGTCAACCAGTTAACATCACCAGAGTAATTTAGTTTCAAGAATACATCTTTTTTGTTGTATTGTGCTCTCTGAGCACAATACTGAGCACTAACTTCAGTATGAAGTGAGCTGTCAATATCTCCCCGTGAGTGACTTAGTAGCTTGTCTTGACCAAGTGGTCTGTGATTGGTTGTTTCGTTTGATTGTTGTATCATTAACTATAGATTTTCCTGTTGGCTGTTCCTCTGCTTCACCTCTTATTGGTTGATAAATTGGGTTAGTGTCTATATATCTGTTGGTTGCTGACTGGCCTGAATGCCATGCTTCTAGGAATTCTCTGATATATTTTGTGTTTCTTCTGTCTAGAATTTTACATTGTCAAAATTGAATTCATGTCCATAATTATCTGCATGCATTGAAACGAGTGATGAAATGTCGTGAAGTTTAGTGGCCAGTTGGTGTGCATGTAGACGAAGGTGAAGGTAGGCGGCCACCTTGTCCAATGTAGTGTTGACTACAGTCATTGCAGTTGATTTTGTAGATGATATTCACTTTGTCTTTTTTGGTTGTTGCATTATTTGGTCTGCATAATAGTGTTTGGAGGGAATTTGTTGGTTTATGAGTGGCCACATCAATTCCAAGTGGTTTCAGTGATCTTGTCGTGACTTCTGATATATTCTTCATGCATGGTAAGATGATGCGTTTGTTGATTTCTGTCGATGACTTTGTAGTTGATGATGTACGGGATAGGCATCTTCTGATAAAGTTTCGTGGGTAGCCGTTCTTCTTTAGGGTGGACATCAAGTAATTTTCTTCAATTCTCTATGATGTTGTTGTACTGCAGTGTGTTCTCGCTCTTCTGAACAGAGTCTGTATGCAACTGATCTTGTGTGTCGTTGGGTTGTTGCTACTGTAGTTGAGGATTTGATCAGTGTGTGTTGGCTTCCTGGGTTGGGTTTCCAGCTTTCCGGCCCTTGTTCTACTAACTAGAACATCCAGGAATGGTAGTTAGTTGTTTGACTCCTTCTCCATTGTGAATTTGATGTCACTCAAATGCTTGTTGATTAAACTGTGGGTGTTTTCTATATCACCGCTTTTTTTAATGATGACAAAAGTGTCATCCATATAGTGAATCCAAATTTTTGGTTTGATCACAGGTAGGATGATGGCTTCCAGTCTCTGCATCACTGCTTCTGCAATTAGTCCGGATATCAGTGATTACATTGGAGTTCCTTTCATCTGTTTGTATATCTTGCTGTTGAATTGAAAGTATGTTGTCAGACAGAGGTCGATGAGTTCCATCAGACTTGAACATTTAAGTTTTGCTAAGATCAGTTAGAAAGTGTTCAAAGTATTTCTGGTTGCACTCCAGTGACCAATCAATGCATATAGTATAGTCATACGGGAGGTTAGTGGTTAGTGTTATTTTATCAAGATTAATTTCTGTTACCATTTCTTGATAGTAAGAAATATTATGGTAATCCACAAATCTGTAGGAAATTCACCAGTGAAAAGTACTTATCGTCTGAATCACAGCCTTTATTGAGCCAGATTGTCTCAGTTTGATTGAAAATAGCATTTTTTTGGACAGCATTTTATTCTATAGAAAAAGTGAAAATTTCTAGCAATTTAAAGACTTTGATAGCAAGCCAACAGGGATTCTTTCGAGACAGTTATTTATACTAGTATTTAGTGAGAAGCTGTAAGTCAAATACGTGTTCATGTAAACCTGTTACAACGGGATACCGATAAGAATGCTTTTTTGATCAAGTAGTTTCAGAACAAAGATCTTAATGACACCCCTATATCAAAACTTTAAGGATTCATACGTACACTTATCTACAAGACTGCTGCTGAGAATTAGAATAGGTATGTGAGAACATTTAATAAACGTGTCATTAATGACAGAGATGGTACTCAAATTTGATGGAAATAATACTTTGCGAAAGTGCAGTGTCTATTCTCTTTAATATAAAATGCATGATATGACATTAATCATTTGAAACAACACGGCTTCTTAACGGATTTTCCATGATTCAATTAAAACAAACTTTAGTTAGAACTTCAAGTTGCAATTTTAGATTTACTGAATTCATACACCGAACTCTAACAATGAAGATTCGTTGGTGGTCTTGGAGAGTTGGTCTGAAGAATAACTGAAAAACACGGTGCATTGGTAAGCCACTACCTTAAACGAACCAATATTGGTTGATCTACGATAGTATGACCTATTTTTACTGACAGTTGTAGTATATTCTTAGGCAACTAGTTTCGACTACAAAACCTGGAGAATTCCACGTCCAGAGCAGAATACCAACGAAGTTGTTTTTATACTTGTAACATTGCGTTGATATATAGGGCCGAACTGCTGGAACTTTACTAGCAGTTGGGCACCTATGTGAAAGCCTCTACAGGAGCAATTCAGCCATTGAATAAGAGGTGGCTTTTGTGTCTCGATAGCTTAGTGGATAACGCTCTGGAGTTTGAAGCGATGAGTACTTGGTTCCAGCTTCGGTGCTGGGGTGCAGACACATGCAGCTGACGAGTCCCAAATAGGGCGAAACGCATGTCCTGGATCCCTCTGCTAGTCATCAAGATCAATATAACACCAACTAAGTTATTATTCATTACTCATTAACATTCGTTATTTATTAACATCCTGAAAACTAAGGATTCTTCCTGAATTCAGTCTTTGGTAAGGAATGGTTAGCAAGTTCTTTTTTAATTTGAAACTGTTATAAGAAAGCCATTTAGGTCTTCAACGATTTCGAGGGTTTCATAGAGAATACCTATTCAAGATTCAAAGTCTTATCATTTACACAGATGCATCCCTTTTTATGCAGCTTAAACTCTTATGCAGAATTAATAAGCACTGAGTTCCCAGAGGAACGTAGGACCAGTTCAAATGTTTTCTCAGTAGATGTTGTAAAAGGTTATAGAATGCAAAGAAGCTTAGGAAGGTTGTTCTGGTTGTTATTTGGTCTTCATCATTACACGCGTATACTCAGAGAGTCCCACGTGACTTACGTATTTGCTGGAGCAAAATATTTTTATAGGACGATGCTAGACTTAATCCAGTATATCACTGCACACAACCACTGTTACAGATTTGTTAAAATCTACCTTCATTTTCGCTTAGTTTTCTCTTTTTTACTTTAGTGAAGTTGCTTATAACTACGAGAAATTACAATTTGTCCGTTACTGCCAACCACAGTATATTACTTATTCAAGCTTATCAGATGTGAAAAGTTTGAAAAGTCTGCAAGGGGTTTCACAAAGTTTACTTAAAATGCGTTTTTGCAAGAATACTGATGAACACGAAGCTGATGATGATAATAAATGTGCTAACATTGACGTTACTACTGATAAACAGGTGTCAGTAGGCAAAAGAACTGTGGATAATAAAATCAACCTCATGTTCAAAGTTGGTTTTCAGAGAGTCAAAGAAGTCAGAATACCGGCTATGAAATTGTATCAAATAACATCAGCCACATCAGTGCCAAGTTCAACTTCTGTACAGTTTTACAAAAGTATCCTAATGGAAAAGTTTGAACGAGATATAATGGACAATATCACAGTGTTAACAACTGCCAATCTAAGCCTCATCAAACAGATGGAAACGATTTCCACTAATATGGCATCATTAATAGAAGATAAGAGTCAGATGACGCGGAAAACTGCAGCCACGTTAAGGTTATGTTTAGAGAAGTTGGCAGCAGTTTTACAGTCACAAAAGAAATCAACCAAATATAATCAAAATACCAAAATGGAACAATCATATTCATGGTTTTCCTACTCTGCAGACGGAACACTGACAGTCAGGTGAGTAGAGTTAATTCACTGATTTGAACCTATTATTCGGTTTTGAGGAGGGATAATGAACACTGTTAGGAAAATTTACGTGTACAATGTAACTAGCTGTAAAATTTCTTACTGTGGAGAAGTGGCGCATTTGTTTAAGTTGTTGACTTTCATCAAGTGGATCATGAGTTCGAACATTGCCCCACCTACTGAGATTTGGTCAGTCAGGAAGTATCACTTACCCTCATTTAATAGGTGTAGCTCATCGTCTACTGCAAGAACTTGGACTTGGTTGGTGAGTGCATTTTTATTCTTTTCGAGGTTCCGTATTGTTATCTTGACCTGTGATAGTGAATAAGAATTGCGTATCTACAGTCTACTAGATAACAAGAACTGCGAACTTGCCATAGTTTAAGATGCCAGATCAATACTATTGTCAAAAGCAAAACCATATTTTTCTACGCAAATCCTTTCCAGTTATTGGGGAGATTTCCAGTAGGATATGTCTTATACGGTAATATACATCTCTATCATATTTTGACGACATCTACCTACCTAGATGAAATGCCACTGCTTATTTTAAATCTATAAGATACCATCAGTCAGCGTCACAAGCTGATTACATTTGTACCTTCTCTTTCTATTTCAACAAAACGATGTGAAAAAAAGGTAAAAATGAATTTCAGAAAGTATCTAAATCAAACCAACATTTTGAAGTGACTGCAACCTCATTCCTCTTTTTAATAAATGCCATGGAGGACTTAGTTGTTTCGCGGTGAGGTGAATTTGGTACACAAATACCAACTATTTTCTATATTGAAATAAACTAAATGCAGCAGCTAACTGAATACATACAATGGCTTATACTAGTTTTGGTCACCTGAGTCAACCCCGTCAGTAATTTTGCCACAATCTTGTCTGGTTGGGATTCTGTGGTTCACGTGTTTGTGCTTATTCAATCTCACGCTGAAATTGGACGTGATCGGCCTCAAAAATGCTTCCCAGACTCGTAAACTCATTCCACCTAAACGATGAACAACGCAATTCGGCACTCCACTATTATCTCTCACAACATAACACAAATTCTGGTACTTAATGTTTGCATATTGCAGGCGAACTGATTCATCTGTATGTAAAACTAAATTGAATTGCTTAATCACAACTCACCATAATTTATAAGAATGAAACAACTAATTTCGAGAGCAAAATATGGGATAATGCACAGCATAAGGTTTCATTCAACATGCAGTTATTCTGGAAATCCGAGTCATACAGAAACAAGTAAAGGATCAATCGAAAGCTCTAGAACTAAGCTATACAATAATGTCACTAATCAAGCCATAAGTGAAATGAATTTTGATATTAATAAGATTACGCAACCAACGATACTTATCTGAGATTCATGTTTTCCGCTTATCGGCTAATATAACATATGCCATCAAGGATAGATTTTTAATGTTCAGTGCTAAAGTGGCTCATTTGATACAGGTTAATCAATCACTAATTACATTTTGTTCTGGTATCAAACCAGCAAAACTTTATATGGCCACAAAAACCATTGGAGAATTTTGATTAATTAGAAGAAAGTGATTAGAAACTCATACTTCTTCATTTCAGCATTAGGTCATATATTAAACTAATCATCAAGTGTTTACATCAATACTCCTGGTTGCCACAAATAATAAATGTGTATACCAACTGCTCCCCTTTCACCTATCTAGGCAGCTTTGTTTTAACTGCAGGCGGCACAGGCACAGACGAGCACGTCAAAGCCAGCCACGATCGGAAAGACAGCAACACAGGCCTTCATCAACCTGAAACCAGTGTGGAGATCTACTACACTCAGCATAAAGAACAAGATCCGGATTTTCAACAGCAACACCAGTCAAGTCAGTGCTCCTATATGGTTCAGAGACTTGAGGCGTTGCAAAAGGCATTTCCAACAGGCTACAGATATTCACCAACAACTGTCTACTCTGGCTCCTTACTCAAGATCAGATGGCCAGAATGATAGGAATAAGCAAGGAGGAACTCTGGCTGGCTGACAACGAACCAACCAAAAACCTGTTGCTGAACAAATATGCATAGGAAGGAAGTATAGATGGATTGAGCATACACTGAGAAGGCCGACTGTGGACATCACTTGCCAGGCCAGGTACTCTAGTGGAACCCAAATGGGAAGTGACGAGTTGGGTGTTTGAGGTGAGGGTGATATGGAGGAGATTGTGTTAGGAAGAAATGAGAGGTTGTGGGCAGTAGTGGAGCCAGGTTCAAAAGATTTTCGAGAAGAGAGTTCACTGGAGACGCGCTACTGAAGCTATATGTTTGATTAGGAACCAATGGGACAAATAATAAATAATAAAATACCAACTATTCACCAAACGGTTTAATCACAAAGTTTTGAAAATATCCCTAAGCAAGAGGACACAATGTGATAATTTAAATGAGTTACTTATATAAATATAACATTGTGTCCATTTTCGTGTTTGATGACAGCACTAACCAGCTCATCACTTGTTCTAAAATTATCTTTCAATCATGTAATGTCCTATTTTATCTTGATAAAATATGTGCAATGTTCTGACCGTTCTTTCTGTACTATAATATAAGACTTTATTAAACAATTTGATGAGCTACCAATGACAATTTATGACGTCTGATAATATGCACGAAACAAACATTGATTTAACAATCATATTAACTTCTTATGATAAGTATTTACACCACTTCTCCAGTGGTTTTCACGGAAGTTGATTAGTAATTCAGGAATAAAGTACGAGTTATGAAAAAGCAACATTAGCACACTATACTTTTCAATGAAATGATTTTATATATTTGAATGAAATGGCTTTTTGACTCCGTTAAGTAGTAGTATAGTTACCTCCAGTTACTGTACATACAACCGTCTTCTGTAGTTACAGTTCCATGAAATCTTTCATTGAAATATTTTCTAAACTGAACTGAACAGATGATAGTAGAGCTGTGGTTCAATGGTGTAGGGAGATGAGTCCGAACCCCACTCCACTAATCAAAGTTTGTGCAGCCACATAGTATCATTAACCCTCGCACATTAGATGTGGCTCATTGCCTACTACATGGATGTCCACAAGGTGGTCTAGTGCGTCTCTCTCTCCCTCGATACAGTGGAAACCAGTGAGAACGCAGCTAAGTTGCTCTAAACCTAAACAGTAACAACGACGTACTGAGGAGAATGGAATCTACTACAAGAAATGTAAGCGTTCAACTATAAACTTTATTTTTGCATCAAATGTTCTATGGATGTAAATTACGCATAAGAATGCTTATTCAGTAAGTGGGATACTCAATGTTCGTTTGGGGATCTAACTGAAAAGGCAATGAGATTAGAGATATATTTAACTCATCTGTACACCAAACTCGATGTCAGGTCGTAGCATCAACGGATTTTAGGCTGACAGCTACAGACTGGAATAGAATCCAGTCGACAGAAAGTTTTATAAATCATGCACAAAACTTAATCGTGGTTAAGAACTAGAAATCATGAGTGACAATTTTATGTAAGTTACACTTGTTGCTTGAAAGTAGTCTGTGCGACCTTTATTCAGTGGGTGATAGGTCAAAACACACAAAAATTCCATGAATTAAATTATAAATGTCCTTGTTTGAAGTATCAGGTAAAAAGATAAGGAATTCCAATATCACACGTAAGTAGTTTTGGTGTCAAGTGGTTGGAGGCAATCGGCGAGAGAGCCCTGCTGTATCTGGGTCTCATGTTTGTTGACACTCGTCAGCAAGGCATATCTTCAACGCAAGGGAACTGATGTCTCTGGAGGGGTTCGTACCCACGTCACTCAGTGTTACAGTTAGCAACGCAACCACTGAGCAGTTCGGGCCTTGATTGATCGCCTACATGACTGGATCAGGTACACTGGTTGGTCACTGGAGGGCAACCACTTTCATATTGGCTAGTTTTGAATACTAATAGATTTCTATCAACTATTTTGCAATGTGGCCACCAAGCTAGGAGGTCGACTACTACAATGCAGTGGGACGAATGTAGTTGGATGAAGGAAGTCAGAAGAAAGCCCTGTTCTGCTCAGATTTCGTACTTGTTGGCTTTCGTCAACAAGGTGTGCCTGCAACTTGCCGACTGCCTGTATCCAACTTACATCTATCAAAGGGAGCCTTATAGCTCGGTGGTCACACCGCAAATTGATAAGCTAAGTTCATTCAGCACTCAGGACTAGATAAGAGAAAAATGGTTACTGGATTCAAGTCCCAGTGGGAACAATATCACTCACTGGAGTGCAGGTACATTTAACTGACGAGTCCCAGGTGGGACGAAATGCATGACCTAGATTCCACTGCTAGCTACCAAATAGGCTGCAGTTTAATCAGTACCAGGCAGTATCAAGACTTTTGCATAGTAGCCCATCATTCAGCAGAAATCGAGTAGTTTGACGCAGTATAACAACGGGAAACTACTATTGTCAATAAACCACATGGTTACTTTTCATTAACCAGCTAGTGAATAAATAAACAGCCACTTCTGAAAAATGTTTATCGATCTATTGTTTTTATTTACTTATAAGTTGTATAAGTCTAATGTTATTCTCATTAGCTTACTTACTTTTGTCCTATTGATACAGATATCCATGTGGTTCACCTGCTATTATATGGTCTTCGAGTCCTTTGGTCTATCATAGATCATGCTCAAATATCAACAGTTGTGATCCGTCATCACTGATTAAAGGAAAAGGAGTTAAGGTGAAAAAATCCAAAGAAAAAGCTTCTACTACACCAACACTGTTACAAAGAGCAAATACAAATGTCACTATCCCTAAAAGTAGCAGTAGTACTGCATATTCACTGGAAAATCTAAATGTTACTTCCAAATCTGAGGATGTTAAACGTCGTACAGGATTTTATTTAACCATTTTTGATAGACCTTCTGTCTCATTATCAAAGGAGTCAGCTACAAATCTGAATAGACATGATGATAAGTTTAACTCACAACCTACTGCATCTTTGAGTACAGATCATGAAATGCTGACAATCTCCGAAAAGGAGAATCATTTGAACATAGATCTTCTACATAGATCTAAAAATACTACAAGAATGACTAATTCTGTTCGAGAGTATATATCCAGTAGTTGTAGTATGAATAGTGGTACTAATCAATCTGATTTACACACTGAACATAGTAAATCAGATGAAAGCCTACAAAACGAAGATGTACACATCAGAAAGTTCATTATTGGTCCACTAATTGCACACTTTACACCATCTGGTGAAGGTGTAATCTATTATCCAAATAATACACATAAAAATAACACACTAAAAAAAGTGACAATGATAACACCAACAGTAACAACAACACTGAAGAACGACAATGGAATGAAACGTTTACCAACAAATATTCATGCAATATTCACAAAAGATTACTGTTATATATTCAATAATTCTAGTGGTGACTTACAATATCAATTTCCTCGTTCTTCAGTAAAAAGTCGACATGATCCGACAATACGATTTCCAATTTCATTAGATATAAATTTTAATCAGTATATTAAATTGATTTATACTAATTGTACTGATTTAACAGTAATATTTAAGACTGAAAAAGGTATACTACTGAATATTGACTGTTTTGAAAATTTTTACACCAGTGATTATAATGATATGCTATCAACTACTGAAGATGAATCAAATCAGTGTCAACAGGTGAATGATATACAATGTCTTGAAATATCTTTGTATAATGAAAATTTCATTGATTTTTCAGTATCATTTAGTGTGATTGAAAAATAACACGACACATTATCGATGTTCGTATACAAGATGTATAAGATGTCTAAACAGGCTAATCACTTTGTTCCAGAAATCTTAGTATTGAATAAAAACATACAGTCATTGAAATAGAGACAGCTGTTTCAACTGAGGTATATTATTGTTGTTTAAAGCATGTTTCTTGAACCAAGAAAACGTAATCATTACATTGTACTTGCTTTGAAACATCATATCTGTAAGTATAATGTTGTTTGTATTATCCTATCGTTTATTGGACCGAATTAATCGGTCTCTATTGACATTTCAACTTCCATGCGAATGTCTTGATTATGTCAAATCTGATAATGATGATGGATAATGGCTAACAATGGAATCCAGCTTGGGGTGCGTTTCGTTATATTTGGGACTTGTCAGCTGGATGTACTTGCTTTACATTACAAGGCAATATTCTTGCCTTGTTAGGCAACATCTTTGAGGAGCTGATAACTCGTATAAAATAGCCGTCTCTTGTTCGAGACAAAAAATGACATAATTCATTATCATAGCTAACTTTTGACATCTTACACGACATATTTCAGTCACCGAGTTCGAAGTGAATTATCGATGCTTACCAATCTCAACTGTTGTTAGCTTATAGTGATAACTTATCTTGGACACCTAGGAAATAACTTATCAAGGACACTAGGATGAGGACGTGACTATAAATAAATTCGATTATAGACGAATTTCCGTGTGTTTCTCATGAAACAGATTGTAAACTAGAATGGGAAACTTTTTCAAGCAATTCATGGGTAGTGGAGACCTTTCAGCATACTACAGCTCATAATAAAAGTTATTACTAAAAGGTGATGAGTCTCATGGTGTATATTAACATCTCTAACAGCCTAGTTAGTTGTAGCACAAGCATATTTCTCTTCAGAAGACCATTCAACCTACCAGAAAAGTTGTGAGTAGTAACACAAAAGCACAATGAACTCACTAAGCACAATGCTACTGCATAAAACAAACAGTTAAATCCACCTTCAGGTTGATATTGATAATGAATTGTGGATAGCAGTAGAAATTCAGCATGAGCATTCCTTTCTAATACGGACTCATCAGTTGGACGTACTCACCTTCCAATGAGTGATGTTTTTCCTAATAAAACTTGATAGCCACCCCTTGTATTACGGATATAAAATAGTCATTGATATTATATCTTGTAAGTCACTAGTGATGATTGGACGGAAGTGATCAGACACTATTTACATGTATGGGGTCCTGTACGGATGCCTCGATATTGCTGGTATTTTCCAAATTGAGGACTGGAATCCAGGATATTTGTGTAGTCCACCATCATGTCTAGTATGTACTCAGATGAATTGAGTTCGCAGATATAAATTAGTCCTCAACTTTATATTCTTACTTTACTGATTACTATGGTAGAGAGATAATAATTAATCAGCTTCCTTCTTTTTCTTTCAATTTCTGAATAATTATTTTCTCAAGCAGCAGTATGCACTATCCAAACTACCATTTTTGAGTTCCATTGTTGATATCACAAGCCAAAATAAACAGTTAATAACAAGCAGAAAAAGGAAAGAAGTAAGTAATCAATGAGTAGAAAGATGAGTACGTAACTAGATATTGTGTTTATATTGTTCTTGGTGACTAGCAGAGGAACCTGAGATGTGCTTTTCCTCCTGTTTGTGACTCATCAGCTGAATGTACTTGCATTCCAGTAAATAATGTCGTTCCCACCAACGCTCGAACCCAGTGTCCTTCGCTTCAAACACCAGAGTGTTATGTATTAAGCCACTGTAGCATAATAGCTCCCTCTTGTGCAGTGAGTGTCAGTTGTTAAAACTGACTTCTTTTTCAAAACAGTATTATGAACACTATAAATAGATTCCTTGAAAAGTTAAGTGGAAATTGTTTAAAATAAAAATAGATAACAGTCTGTAATTGAAGTGCATATACAGCGAAAAAGTTTTTGTTCGGACCATTTCATTTAGTAAAGTAGTACAATGATACTTGAAATCAATGGACACATGGTTACCATAATATTCAAGAGTAGAGTAGTAAGGTAGAAGAAAAGTACTACTCCTGCCACAGTGAGGCTAATAAGTGCATGTAACGTTTTTCAACAACTTCATTATAAGGGCATATAACTGTATTAATATTTATTAAAAATTAAGTTCGAAACTAATGATAGATAGCAAATAGCAATGAAATTTGGGAAGTATGTTTCATTCTATTTGATACTTAGCAGATGAATGCACCAACCTGCCACTAGGTAGTCTTGTTTTCACTGAACCTCGAACCCAGCACCCATTGCATCGAAAGTCAGGGTATAATCCGCCAGGTTGATGTGTCACCATAGCCACTCATTATGAAATATAGACTGTTTGATGACAAAGCTTGTAGATGCCTACCGCTGAATGTACTGAAGTGATAAAGCATTAGGAGGCTGATACATCAAGCTGATGAGTTCCAAAAAAAGGCTAAACACGCGTTCAGGATTACACGACTGTTGAATATCCATAGTTATTATAAACTCACCGATAACTGGGAAAATCAACGTGGAACCTCGCATACAGGTGCATTGGCTCAACAACTATACGACGACGCCATATGTCAAGTGATTCAAAATGGAAAGCTCAGTGACACCTTCGAAGTGAAGACATGAGTAAGACAAGATAGTTGCCTACTATCACCTCTAATCTCCCTGATTGTATTCGACTAGACTGCATCATGCAGCAAACCGTTTGGGGTGAGAGGATGGGCATCCACTGGCTGGACCGATGAAAAGACCATAGATAATTTGGATTTCCCCAATCATTTACATCTAATGTCTTGTCGCATTAACTCGAAGATCCATAGGCAAAAACTAACAAGTTGAAAGAAGAGGTGAGGCAGCGAAAACCGGAGTTCAAGTCAATGTAGGGAAAATGGAGGTGATGAAGATATTCAACCAACAACAGCATCAACGACAAGAGGCACCAATCACCATGAACGAGAGAAACCGAGAGGAGGTAGTCTCTTTCACCTACCCACCTACCTAGGCAAGGCAGCATCGATTCAAACACAGGCAGCAAAGGCAGAGACGAGGATGTCGAGACCAGGATCGGAAAGACAGCAAGACAGTCTTTCACTAATCTGAGATGGGTGTGGAGATCTACTTCACTCAGCATAAAGTGTGAACAAGATCCTGATTTTCAACACCAACAGCAATGTCGAGTCAGTGCTGCCATACGATTCAGAAACGTGGCGTGTCACGAAAAACATTTCTAACAAACTGCAGACATTCATCAACAGCTACCGCCTACGATCACTCGATACTGAAGATCAGATCAGATGGCTAGAAAGAATAAGCAACAACAAACTCTGACTGGCTGACAACGAACCAACCAAAAACCTATCGCCTAAAAATTATGCAGAAGAAAGTGGAGATGGATTGTGCATGCACTGATAAAACTATTCGGAGACATCACGCTCCAGTTCAGGCCATCGAGTGGAATCTAAGTGGGAAATGCCGAGTTGAGTATCGGAGGCGAGGGTGACATGGAGGAGATCATATGAAGAAGAAATGAAAGCCTCTGGTCCCTCGTGGAGCCATGTTGAAAAGACTGGAGAGAAGAGAGTGAAATAGAGACGTGCTACTGAGACCTCATATTCCACTACGAACCCAAGGGACAAAAATAATAATAATAACAATCTCCACCAACGTAAATTGACTGTACATAGTGTCAAGTCTGTAAAATTGTTTTGGAAGTTTGTCCAATTCAGTTATTTAAACAATAGAAAAGGAAGTATTAACAATTCTGTTTTAAAAAATGTCTCAATCACTGATAATCTGTAGCCGTTAATCTGATCTTAGTGCCTGAAATCATTTCGTATACTAATTAGCTTTACTATAGCCATGATAATTATTTTCTTCGGTATTTAAAAATAAACTTTTATTCCTCTGTTGAACATTTTAATGATCAGGTGACCCTATTGATAAATAACAAATAGACTGTTATTTGTTGTCAATACTGATAAGTACGACTGTTCAGCTTTATTAAATTAAATCATTGAAAAGAATATTTTCTTCACTGTTTTACATCTTTGTTCTATGACCTTATATATATATATATATATATATATATATATATATATATATATATATATATATGTAGAGAGAGAGAGAGATTCTCCTTTCATTATGAAATGAGTCCAGTTAGCTTAGCCTTGGACATTTGACATATCATTTTTATATGCTCAACTTTGGCTGTAAATTATAACTTATTAAATCTTCTAAAAAAATGTCTATTAAGTAAATCTGTAGACTTTCGGAGAGCTTAATTTATCTTTTATAGACAATACAAAATGAAGAATCCGATATTGAATGATCAGAATCTACAATATTCTGTGAAATAAACCACATGCTTCACATACTTTTATCTTTGTCCAGGTATACTGTAAGATGAACCTGAATAACTCGAGAGATAAACTTTAATGAACAGTTTACATATTTAACTTCAAAGGAGTAATTAAATAAGTCAATGCATATTGAAATGGTCAATCTTTGCATTTAAGGTACGATCATTATTTGTTATTCGACATCCAGTGCCTTCCAAAGTGATCGATATGAAGAGTTTCTCCTTCATTATCATCAATAGTATCATCCTTGAGTTATGAATTGCTGAATAATGTCTCCTTCCAAATTATACTGGTTCTTCTGAAATTTTTTCTTTCGTTTCATATTTTTCACAATGAAACATATTATGTAACCGTTTTCCTTTTAAATAGTGTTTTCATATAACTTATTTCATCGGCAATATAGGCTGAAGAATAAATTTTACAATATTACAGAAGTAAACCACACTCCTATTCTCCTTCTCTTTATTTAATTTCGCAGTTTAATATAGGTAACTCCCTTTATTGCCTTTTCGATTCATAAGTGAATTAGAATGCACTTAATACCCTGATTCTGGATATGATTAAGCCTGAATACAATGAATACTCTATTTCCGCCAATGAGTTCATTGAAGTGACCAAATGGATACTAATAAATACACGAAGGATTATAACACAATGAGACATTTGAATTGCATACGAATAGTGACTGTTCTAAAAACAAAGACTTGCCTTGACTACGAGAAAGACGCTTTATTTGTCAAATATGCATCATTTATGTGCAGTTTTCATGAACACTAGGTCAAAAGTCAAATAGTTTGATTTGATTGGACAACTGTAGAACAAAATTCTCCAATAAAGTTTTTCCTGACCACACAGTAAAATGAAACGAAACTTGGAATCGGAAACATCTACCTTAGCAGCTGGTGACTTATAATGTTCATTTCCATTTAGGCCTTTTTCTGTCAGTTTATGGTCAGTGGTTAAGCCATTTCTGCTTGCGTTAAGTGTCATGCTGATTGGTATGCTAGCATAGAAGCTCCGGAGATCAAAACTCTTCTTCTTGGGAAACTGATCACTTAGTTTGTCAAAATGATGTCTAACGGTTCCTCATCGATAGTTACCTCTTTTCAATAGGGTCGCTTTCTTTAATCAATTTTAGGATTCTTAATATGAGTGTTTCTAGAAGATTTAAAAGTCCCTATTCTCTGCTGTTTAATGTTTTCAACAGTCTACATCCCAGCTGTTCAATGATTTTGTAAGTACTAGCTTACTTCGTAAGAATCATGAGGAGTTCTTTTCTCATAGAGAGTCTGCTGAGCTGTTATTTGAACTTTTTCCGCTGAAATCGGAGTAATCAGGGGAAGAGTTCAAGAACTGGTTCATTAGTTTATCAACTGCACGAAATGCAAATGTATATGGTTCCTCAGTTTGTGGAATTTATGTAGGCTTGCTACCTAGTCTTCGAAAAGGAAGGTTGTAGGTAATAATAATGTTAGTGTAAAACTTAGCCTGTGTGATAGAATATTATTATTATTATTAGTCCCTTGGGTTCCTAGTGGAACATAGGGCTTCAGTAGCACGTCTCCAGTGACCTCTGTTCTCTGAGATCTTTTGAACCTGGTTCCACGACAGCCCACAAGCTCTCATTTCTTCCTCACACCATCTCCTTCATGTCACCCTCACCTCAAACACCCAACTCGTCGCTTCCCCTGGGGATTCCACTCGAGTACCTGGCCTGAAGCGTGATGTCCTCAGTCGGCCTTCTCAGTGCATGGCTAATCCATCTCCACTTCTTCCTGCATATTTGTTGGGTGATAGGTTGTTGGTTGGTTCGTTGCCAGAGCTCCTTGTTGCTTATTCTAACTATTCTGGCAATCCATCTGATCTTCAGTAGCGAGTGTAAGCAGTTGTTGATGAATGTCTGTAGTTTATTGGAAATCCTTTCGTAACGCGCCAAGTCTCCGAGCCATACATGAGCACTGACTTGACTGGTGTTGGTGTTGAAAACCCGGATCATATTCCGCAAGTTGAGTGCAGAAGATCTCCACATTAGTTTCAGGCTAATTAAGGCCTATCTTGCTTTTCCGATCCTGACTTTGACATCTTCGTCTGTCCCGCCTGTAGTTGCAACAGTGCTTCCTAGATAAGTGAAGGAGGTTACTTTCTTTAAGTTTCTCCCGTTGATGGTGATTGGAGTTTGTTGTTGTTGTTGTTGTTGTTGTTGGTTGGGTATCTTCATCACCTCTTTCTTCTCTACATTCACTTGAAGTCCTGTCTTCGCTGCCCTTCCCTGCCCTGCGCTGCCTCTTCTGTCAACTTGTTAGTTTTCACCTGTAGATCTTCAAGTTTGTGTGACATCAGACACAAGTCATCGTTGGCAAAATCCAAGTTTCC
The DNA here is from genome assembly GCA_944470555.2 of Heterobilharzia americana. NCBI lineage: Eukaryota > Metazoa > Platyhelminthes > Trematoda > Strigeidida > Schistosomatidae > Heterobilharzia > Heterobilharzia americana. The sequence goes on from OX104129.1 coordinate 82,252,537, forward strand.
TAGGTTCTTTTCCGCAGTCCAGTGTATCCCCTCTTATCGCTCCCCACTGTTTGCTGCATGATCCAGTCCACCACAATGAGGAATATCATGGGGGATAGTAGGCAACCTTGTTTCACTCCTGTCTTCACTTCAAAAGCGTCACTGAGCTTCCCATTGTGAATTATTTGGCATGTGGCATCTTCGTATACTTGTTGGATGAGGCGGATAAAGGTTTGCGGTACTCCGTAGTTGTGAAGCAGTTTCCAAATTACTTCTCGGTCGACGCTGTCAAAGGCCTTCTCGAAGTCGATAGTGTGACAGAATATAACTTCATATTATATTTTTCATCCAACTAACGCCAAACACATTCGACAAGAGTGACTCATCAGCCGTTGTCAACATTTTGAAAATTCCACTGGTTAATAAAACGGAAATTCAAAAGTTATGGAATTACCATGATGGGTGATTTTAAAGGCCACCATAATAAAGACTGAAATAACCAATTGGGTTTCATTATATCCACTGGTAAGGTAGTTTTTCATAAAACAGAGAAACCTGAATGGTTATCTCAGCAGCTGTTAGGATGGTCTCAAAAGTTACTTAATTTGATAATATAAAAGAATATCCTAGTACCTTTTGAAATAACCAACTCAACTTCTCTATTTTATGAAAATCTGCCTTTCCAGATGAAAGAAAGAAACTTACTCAGTCATTTTGATCGTTGAAGTCATCGCCAAAATATCAAAACCTTATCTATCCCTTGCTAGGGTGGTCAATAAAGTCGTTCGTTTATTTGATGCAGGCCATAGTGATAAAGTAGGGGGACTTTAATGGTTACTCTAACAACTATCAAAATGACCAATTACTTTTCTTTATTTCAACTAGAAAGGTAGATTTTCATAAAATAGAGAAGTCTAGTTGGTTATTTCAGGGTAGCCTTTAAAATCGTCCATTTCTGCTGAGACGGTAGTTTTTTGTAAACTAAAGAAACGTAATCGGTCATCTTAGCAGTTTTACGCTCACATTACAAAATTTTCGTTTCTACAAGAAACTAATGTAAGAGTAAAACTTAGGCACTGTGGTAAAGTATAATATCATATTTGATTGTGTATTTGACACAATATTATTTACTAGATGGTGTTTTGAGCAGAATTTATTGCTTATACTCATATCAAAGTAATCCTATGCCTTTCAAACTTCAACAATGTAGTCCTGCTACATGGGTCAAGTTTTGATTCAATGAACAAATATTCTGTGATCATTCTTTCCCTCCACTAAAGTGACTCTAAAGGCCGCCCTAGCAACTTCTGAGATAACCAATTACTTCTGTCCATTTTGATAGGCTTGAAGTAGATAACGAAGTCTGATTGGTTGTTTCACTTGTTGCTAAGGTTAGCCTTTAGGGTCAACCCTCCATCTAGCTTTATTGCATTTTAAAATTGTCACCCTATGAGTTAGTGCAGGTGGAGCGATAATCGAGTTTTTCTCTAGATTATTTAGTATGTTTCCTAGAAATTTTGTGTTCTGCTATTCTGACCGACACCAATAGGCTGCTTCGACCCTATATACTTGACCTCACAATTATAGAATATTATTTGATAGCTTAGTTTGTTTTTCTTAATTGACTCTAGTGGATATTTTAGCCTACAAAGTTTGTCTGTGAACTAGTTTAAGGAATTAAATGCCATCCTAATCTATACATTGTTAGGAATTCTATGTAAAATCCCCGATATGGCAACACTACAGAGGATTGAAATTCTTTCTTACGCATGTTACAGTCACCACTAACATTACCACTTCTTTTAGGAGTCCCTATAAACTTTCTATTAAATTCCGGAGGGCAGTTGTTAACGATTAGCGTATCTTTAATGTATTTCAGTTCCTGATTCAGGATTTCTCACTTACTAGTCAAACTCCTAGTGCAATTATTTAGATGATATGAAATCCAAGTGTCTCTACGACTGTGTTCGTTTTTGATATCTAAGCTTCCATCTTCTCGCCTAGTGATTTTCCAATCCAACAAAGGTAATTCCCCTTCTTAATTTTCTAATTTATAACTGAATTGGATTGCATCTACTATCGAGGTAATATATGCCAAAAACCTCTGGATATGTTCTGACTTCAACACAGCAATATATCACTTAAATATCACCACCATTCTTAGGGTGGAACACAGCGTTCCTAATACCATACTTTCCTAACTGTCCATGAATATGTCTGCACTATCGGGGATATTGAGAACTGAGGGGATGTTTTGTAGTTGGTTTGCACGTAACTACACGTTACTATACACATTAAACTATGAGCATTCATAGCAGTGGCTTCAATTCCTTGACGATGGGGTACATTCAACTGTGAAAACTAGAAGTTGAAATGTCAGTTATATGACAGTATAGTTCACACATGATACTATGGGTTGTACCATCTGTTAAGTCCTAACAATCGTTCACACATGTGTGCACATGCATGTATACTAACTGTCATTTAACAATTATAACTAATCTATCTATTACGTTCCACCAACATGTCTTTCGTTTCTCTTTATGAAGTTTATTAAAGGAGGAATATATTACTAGAAAATCTGTACTTTGTTTCAACTTGTATTATTATTTTCATTAGTATGCTATAGCTATAGCGAAAAGATAAAGCTTCATATGATTCCATACAGTAATACACAAATCTTCTTTGAAAGAACGCATAACATTATCGTGACACCATAAAAACCTCATTTGAAATGATTAGATAACTCATCTAGGAAAATCGTGTGAAATATTCTAAAGAATATGAATACTTAAACTAAATGAGTCAATCAACATTATGTGTGTATAAGTGAACACCTAACAGACTAGTATCAGTTCTGCAGGTATAAATCAAATCAGCTGGTTTGAATGTTCAATTATTTTGAGCATACAGATTAAGCGCTGCCATCTAAAAGAGTGTTTAGATCACCGAGATTCAGTAGGTAAGTACTGTTGGTCAGTCTGAGTGATTTATAACTACTCATTTCATCCAGCAGTGTGTATTGTGCATCTTTGATTAGGTATGAAGCTACTTCAACAGGAAAACCAAGCGGTAAACAGAAAAAGAATGAAACGAAAGTAAATGAGAGGTTTCTTTGATAAATAAATCAAGACTAGTAGAATTCTAAAAGTGATAAAGTGTGAATGAAACTCTTTGGCATGATGATAGATTTTGAGCTTTCCTAATAAGAGTTTCTAATTAATAATTATTATCGTTTGGAAGACTCCAGCTAAACGACTAAACCAACGATATAATCTTATGAATTGATTGCATACTTCTATCCACTTACCTGTAGCTTTTTTATAAGCTTTTTCAACTTCACCTATCAGTTACAAATTGTGGCGTAAACGTCAGCTTGACATCTACAGCATGTGTCAGCTACGTCAATCAATGAAGGTTTATAATCTTCTCAGCTAAATTGCCTTCCTAATCTAACCATTTACTATTATGTGTTAACCTACTGAACGGTTATTTATGAGATAGTACAGTATATCATCTCGTTCCTTAATCTGAAACCAGTGTGAAGATCTTCTACACTCAGCATAAAGAACAAGATCCGGATTTTCAACACCAACACCAGTCAAGTCAGCGCTTCTATATGGTTAAGAGACTTGTGGCGTTACAAAAGGCATTTCCGACAAACTACAGATATTCATCAACAACTGCCTACTCTGGCTCGTTACTCAAGATCAGATGGCCAGAAAGAATAAGCAACAACGAACTCTGCCTAGCTGGCTGTTAACAAACCAAATAAGAACCTATCATCCAACAAATATGCAAAAGGAATTGGAGATGGATTGGGCATGCACTGAGAAGACCATTCTGGGACATCACGCGCCAGGCACTCGAGTGGAACCCAGATGGGAAACGACGAGTTGGGCGTTTGAGGTAAGGGTGACATGGAGGAGATGGTGTGAGGAAGAAATGAGAGCTTGTGAGCTGTCGTGGAGCCAGGTTCAAACGTTTGCAGAGACGACCGTGTGCTGGAGACGTGCTACTGAAGCGGTATGTTCCACTAGGAACCCAAGAGACAAATAAATAATCAATAATACAGCATTTCATCTAAATTATAGAACGGTTTGCAGTACTTATTAGATATACAACTAAAGAACATCTGTCAGTCATAGTAATTTGTATGACTATCAATTTTCATCAGAGTCTACATTTAAGCATATACGTTAATATATTGATTATCCTGTAACATAGATTTACATCACATGACAGCATCCAAATTAAAAGTTACTTTTCAACAGGTTTTCAATCAGATAGTAAAAACACTGCTGTTGAATGCAACCATCGATACAAAAGTAAAACACACAATATAGAATAGATGAAGCAATTATAACACGTTTTACTACATCAGGTACAGAAGAGATGTTAATTTAACTTTGGAAAGTAAACATGTTTTACAAAAATATTTAGTAAGTAATAACATATGCACTATAGAACGGAGCATAGAATGGCAGTCACCTCTATACCTCAACTTCATCGACTTTGAAAAGGCATTCGATAGCGTCGATAGCTCCGAAAAGTAATTTGGCAACTGCTCCAACACTATGGAATATCACAACAACAATATGAAGACGTCACATGATCAGTAATTCGCAATGGGAAGCTCAGTGATGCCTTTGAAGTGAAGACGGAAGTAAGACGAGGTGGCTGCCTACTATCACCCATAATCTCCCTGATTGTGGTCTACCAGACTGGATCATGCAGCAAAACATGATGAGCGAGATGACGGCATCTGCTGGCTGGACCGATGGTAAGACCCTGGAAGATTCGGATTTCATTGATGATTTGTGTCTAACACCGCGAAAACTAGAAAATCAACAGGCGAAAACTAAAAAGTTGAAAGAAGAGGTGAGGCAGCGAAAACCAGACTTCAAGTCAATGCAGAAAAGACGGAGGATACTCAACCAACAACAGCACCAACAGCAAGCACCAGTCATCATTAAAGGGAGAAACCGAGAGGAAGTAGTCTCTTTCACCTACTCACCTACCTAGGCAGCATCGTTTCAACTACAGGCAACAAAGGCACAGGTGAAGATGTCAAAGCCCAGATCGGAAAAGCAATACTGGCTTTCATTATCTTGAAACCAGTGTAAAGACCTTCTTCACTCAGCACAAAGAACAACATCCGCATTTTTAAAATCAGTGTCAAGCCAGTGCTTCTATATGGTTCAGAGACCAGGCACGTTACGAAAGGGATTTCCAACAAACTACAGATATTCATCAACAACTGTCTACGCTGGCTCGTTACTGAAGATCAGATAGCCAGAAGGAATAAGCATCAAGGAACATTGGCTGACAACGAGCTAACCAGGAACCTATAACTCAACAAATATGCATTGGAAGGAAGTGAAGACGGATTGGGCATACACTGAGAAGGCTGACTGGGAACATCACTTGCCAGGTCAGGTACTCGAGTGGAACCCAGATGGGAAGCGACGAGTTAAGGGTTTGAGGTGAGGGTGACATGGAGGAGATCGTGTGAGGAAGAAATGAGAGGTTGTGGGCAGTGGTGGAGCCAGGTTCAAAAGATTTTCGAGAAGAGAGTTGACTGGAGACGTGCTACTGAAGCGTTATGTTCCACTAGGAACCCATGGGACATATAATGACATAATATAATACATGTGGAATTATGGTTCATTGACTCCAGAAGTTGACTCCCAACCAGTGGAACATGGATTCGAGCACCTCTCCACCTGCGAGGGTTTGAGCAGCACGTTTCATCCTATTTGGGACACGTTAGCCAGTCTAAACATACTTTTAAAACTTAGTTCACTGGCGTAACGATCAGTTCTCACATGGTGAAAGTGACCTGTCGTTGTCTTTTCAGCTTGTTCATTCTCGAGTTTTAACTTGTACAAAGTATACTACACGCGGAGTAAGCAACTTATCCTGAAAAAGGTTACTATGAAGAATTTCTTGAGAGTTACACCCATCTCAATGTCTTTATCTGGTCTTTTTCAAGTATCTGGGTATTTTTAACCCTCACTTTATTACGGTATAGCACATCGAATCTTGTGAATGCACATAATATCTTTAGTAGATAATAAGGTCATAAAGACGACAGTGTATGGAAATTACAACGGTGTGCATTTCACGTTTTACTCGAAATGAGAAACTGTGACTTATAAAGTCATGTAGGGAATAAACCGAGATATGAATATTTGATGATTCCACAGTTAGTGGGTACCAGCAATCTAAGTATAAAACTTGGGTGCTGTATTATTATTGTTATTTTTCCCTTGGGTTCCTAGTGAAACACACCGCTTCAGTAGCACGTCTCCATTACACTCTGTTCTCGGCAATCTTTTGAACCTGGCGCCAAGACTGCCCACAGGCTTTCATTTCCTAATCACACGATCTCCTTCATGTCACCCTCGCCTCAAACGCCCAACTCATCGTTTCCCCTAAGGATCTCACTCAACGGTCTGGCCTCGAGCGTGATGTCTCCGAATGGTTTTATCAGTGCATGCGCAATCCATCTCAACTTTTTTCGTCTTCATATTTGTTGGGCGATAGGTTCTTGGTTGGTTCGTTGTCAGCTAGCCAGCCAGCCAGAGTTCCATGATGCTTATTCTTATTATCCTGGCCATCTGATCTTCAGTATCGAGAGAGCGTCAAGTTTCTGAACCGTATGGCAGCACTGACTCGACATTGGTGTTGGAAATCAAGATCTTGTTCACACTTTATGCTGAGTGAAGTAGATCTCCACACCCATCTCAGATTAGTGAAAGCCTGTCTTGCTGTCTTTCCGATCCTGGTCTCGACATCCTCGTCTCTGCCTTTACTGCCTGTGTTTGAATCGATGCTGCCTTGCCTAGGTAGGTGGGTGGGTGAAAGAGACTACCTCCTCTCAGTTTCTCTCGTTTATGGTGATTGGTGCCTCTTGTTGTTGATGCTGTTGTTGGTTGAGTACCTTCATCACCTCTGTCTTCTCTACATTGACTTGAAGTCCGGTTTTCGCTGCCTCACCTCTTCTTTCAACTTGTTAGTTTTTGCCTATGGATCTTTGAGTTTGTGCGACAAGACATTAGATGTAAATGATTGGGGAAATCCAAATTATCTATGGTCTTTTCATCGGTCCAGCCAGTGGATGCCCGTCCTCTCACCCCGAACGGTTTGCTGCATGATGCAGTCTAGTCGAATACAATCAGGGAGATTAGAGGTGATAGTAGGCAACTATCTTGTCTTACTCATGTATTCACTTTTAGGCGTCACTGAGCTTTCTATTGTGGATCACTCGGCACTCGGCGTCTTCACATAGTTGTTGAATGAGGTTGATAAAGACTAGTAAAACTCCATAGTGTTGAAGCAACTGACAAATCACTTCTCGGTCGACGCTATCGAATGCCTTTTCAAAGTCGATTAAGGTTAGGTGAAGATCCATTTGACTGCCATTCGATACTCTGTTCTATGATGATGCGTGAGGTGGCGTTACAATCTGATCTACACATAATTTGTTCTTCCAGAAGCCGGCCAACCAGCCTGTTCGGGTTGTTATCTAGTTGAATCCAGCTCATCATCTAGTCTCTCCGGGATGATGCGGCTTAATGTTTTGTTTGGGTTGGACAGCAGGATGATTCTTCGCCTGCTCTTGCAAAGACTTGTGTCACCCTTCTTTGAGAGTTTGACAAGGTGCACTTTCTTCCAATCAATGGGAAGGTACCTTTCCTTACTTCCTTCTTTGCAAACGTTCTGCAGTAGTGGTGTGAGCATGTCCGCTGTTTTCTCTGTGTCTGCATTCAGTGCCTTGAGAGGAGTTCAGTCTGGTCCTGCTGCTTTCCCGGATTTCAGCAGTTTTGTGACATTCAGGGTTTCTGATTTTGTTGGAAGGCTTTTGTTCACTGATAGTTCTTCGGTTACTGGTGGCATTTCTGGAGGCGTTGCAGGTGGTGTTCGATTCAAGACTATTCTGAAGTGGTCAGCGTACTGTTTCCTATGTTTTTCCTCTTTGGTAACTAGGTTTCCTTCATTATCTTTCATTGGTTTCGTCTGCTTTGGTCTCCTCCCTCTTAAACAGTAACCTGGTTATTTGACATAGTGTTGTCAGGTCTCTGTCTCTCCCACCAGCAGCCTGTTCTGCTTCACTCGATAATGTGTCGTAGAAGTTGGGGGACCGTGATATAATATAATCCTATATCAGATTTTTTTGATATGTAGCGTACACTGATACCATATTATTAACTTGATGATGTTTCCTGCATAAATTATTGCTCATAATCCTTCCAATGTATTCACCTCACTGTCGACATTTGATCTCTATAGTCCTGTCACCTGATATTATTTACTTTCATTTGTAGTATATCTTTCCAAATCTCCAGTATAGGTAGTGCGCCATTCCTATTACATGTGTTGGGTGTTGATTTGATGGACAAAGTGATTTAGTAATCAATCTCTCTCTGTGTGTGTGTCTAATTATATTGGAGTTAAGTACAATGGCTTTGTCCCAACCTATTGTGTGGTTATGTATTAATGCATAGATTCCAATAGCAGATTTTTTTCAGGTTATTGATCTTATTTGCGTCTGTCATTCTATATTTGGCTAAATTCTGATGTTTCGATAATCTAACTAACCCCCACCGGCTAGTTTAACCTATGTACTTTACCTCATAGTCATTACATGGAACTTGAGAGTGTACATTAATTTGCTTAATTGGTTCTATCAGATCCATAAGCTGGCAAAGTTTATCTCTCAGTGAGTTTGTAGATTTGAATGCCACCCTCATTCCAGCCTTGTTGAGAATCTTACATAAAGTTTTTGATGTTCCTTCCTTATGGTGTAATACTATGGAGACTGTGAACTATTTTCTATTCGTGTTATCGTTATTATTCCTGCTCGTGTTACTGTTGCTATTATTAGCACTTCTTTTGTATGTTTTAATTCCTATAAAAATCAGATGTCGAAAGTGAGGTGATTACCCTGATATGATTATGAGTAATAATTTATGCTCGATTTCATCAGTCAGGTCATCATACTGATCCAAACAGCAAGTGGCCGTATCGCTTGTTTCAAGCCATCTTCAACAGAAGTGTATCCTGAAGATTCATGACACTGTAGTGTTGGAGATAAGACCTAGTGATCTCAAGTGAATGGTTGTCAACAGAAACCTTTTTGTCACCACAGTTGGACAGTTGAAAAACTACTCAGCTACGAGAAATGTTAACGTGGGCATTACAATTCATAAATCATTTGGAAACTGGTCCATGCAAGTCAGTTAGCCAAATTCATGTGATGTGAACTAATTCGGTTCCGTGATCTAAGTTTGTCCGAGTACACCGTTGATGATCTCGGCTTCATAGGAGCAGAATGGTTGGTCGATGTTTAAATCACTCTGATGACCTGTCTGGCCAAATCTACAGATCAGAATAAGTGGTTTCTAACTACTTAAGTCGTTCAGTAGTAGTATCTGTCACAAATTTAATTCAATTTATATTATAAATTACTCTGAATATGATATCAAAATTCGATCAACAGATGTAGATTTAGCACTGAACCTTTTGTTTGTTTATTTTAGGAAAACTTGCAGAAAATATTTAAAAATATCCCACCGATAACCGATCTACAGTCTCTTTCAAAACACCTTATTGAATCTAAGAAACGAATCAGGTCAGTTTCTTGAGTATGATATCACTTTCACAACCTTTTTTTCATAAATAAAAATTATGAATCTTTTTATGCAACTGTGAGAAAGACCCTTGGTGCAATATTCATTCAGTAAAGAAATGTCACCAGGCTACTGATAAGTTGTTGTTAACTACACGAAATACTTCGGCGTATCCATCTTATGAATGAGGAAGAAACAAGCGAAACATGTACACTGATACATATGAAAAATTCAACAGTTTGATTTTGGGAAATCCAAAGATTAAAAAGAATGATCTGGTTTGGGCATTTTTCCACTGCTATCGAACTTCTTTACTAACATATTGAGATTTGAACCTAGGGTCAATCACTTCAAACACCAACACATTATCTACCAGGCTAATGAGTGATGATAACCACTCAGTGGCCTAAAAGATAACGCTCTAGAATTAAGAAAGTCTGGGCCTGTGTTCGAATCTTCATGGGAACAACATCACTCATTGGGAAGCTAGCACTTCCGACCAAAGAGTCTCAGATATGACGAAATGTGTGTACTACATTTCACTACTATCCGGTACCCATTACTAACATCTCAACTGGAAATATAAAGGCATCCGCATAGAGGCCCATATGCCAACAGTGGATGACCAATTTAGTCCAGTCAACAACGGAGATACACTAGCTATTACATCGAAGAAAATACACAATAGTTTGTTAATAGAGCCTTTTATATGAAAATAGTAAGTGACAAATATGCACATTGAGAAGTCAGTAATTCTTGATTGAACAAGCTGTGCAATTTTTGCTTTCTTTCTAAAGACAAAATTTCAAGTTTACGCATGCATATGTGTTCACGGAAAAAGTAAAATCAGTAAGATCAAAACATTTCAGGTTGGTATTCTCATAGACTGACACTGGTATGAGAAACTTTAGAAACTTAAGAGCACTAGACAGCCGTTTCGTCCTGGAACGGGACTCCTCAGCAGTGCGTTCCCATGACCAACAAACACTAGATTAATTCAGTTTCAAGGTTTGTGGAGCCAACCAAGAGAAATATGAGGACAGTCACTCAATGACAACAGCGCTTGGGGGTGAACTGGCAGAAGTAGGAACATTAGATCACGACTCAATCACCCAATAGTAACGTGCTGGTCACTGAATCTGAGGATCCTGGGTTCGATCCCTGGCGGGGTGGGGTAGTAGGTGCGCGTGGCTGAGGAGTTCCATACTAGGACCAGTGCTCTCAGGTTTCCAATGTTCCTCCAACCAATGCCAGTCCATAATCAATAACAACCTGAAATCAATAAATCCTCACAAATCTCATGATTGAATCTAAACATTTGATTTAAGTAATTAACTACTTTTTTAGAATGTGCACGCAACATGCTTGTAAAACATTCTACCGATTAATTAATTAGGTTTTAGGGCGTGTAATCATCAGAGGAACGTGTTGTTCAAAACAAGACGATGAAAACGCTGGATAAAGTTTTCGCTGTTTTTGGTTCCCTCCAGAACATGAGGAGAATGGTGTTACTTAAGACATGGAATTGAGCCGACAAAATAAATCTAGCTGGTTAGTGAAATTAACATTGAATGCATGAAATAAGCATGAAGGAGTGCTGGGTATTCAGTTTTCTTATAGATGCTGAAATTGTCCATTACTATGATAAAAAAGACTTTTTGTACTGAGTTATTTGAGTTAACAGCTTGTTTCTCATACATTTTTGTAGTTGATGTTTGAAGTGCGAGGACGAGAACTTTCTTTCCGAACGTCTAAGGGCATTAAGGATGCACAGATAGAGTGGAACCGTGAAGGTTTTCAAAAAAAACAAACACCTCGTCAGAACCATCTTCCGATTTCTTACAGTTTTCTAATGAATAAAGTTGAAAGTGTTATGGAGTGATGATTAAAAGTGAAATGGAGATGTGTTTTACAACAGGATTCGAACCAGCTGTTTTCATATAACTTGGCTGGTAAATCACCAAATCATCTACCAGTCCCAGTTGCTGATCACATCTTAATTTCACTTCAATCAGTAATGGATTTGTCTGACTGCTATGTGAATCCGTGATGTCACTGTCTGTTTATCGTTATTACATTGGCTGACAGGCTGATAACGTGGATGCGGCTAGTTTAAATCCTGCTGTGACCTAAATTCTCACCTCATGTTCAATCATCAATGTAGAAATAATACCAGTAAATCAAATCGCGGCTATTTCAGATAGCCTCAAGAAATTGCATGAAGTTTCAATAAAGTCACTTGTTGATTTTTATCCTATTCATACTAGCTTTCTTTGTGATCAATGGCTGGAAGTACTACGCCTTAATCTAGGTCTTCAACGGTATCGCATTCCATCACCTAGAAGTACACGTGAATTCCTTCGTTACAAGGTAAGTGTGTTACAATGAAAAATGCTCCTCTTGTCCGCTTGTCTGTTATAGATTTTCATCTGTTTCATTGTAAATCACATTTTTACTTCAAGGAGCATATCGAAGCATTACCATACACTTGTAAAGTGTCAGTATGAATAAATACTTGATGGATTCCATTTAAATAACTAAAAATCCCTCATTTGGCAACTGAAAATTAAAAAAGGTTACAACGGAGATAAACATCTTTTCAACGACTCATCTTCACAGTTATACATTCCGAAGTATAAGTACATGAGTGAAGTGAAAGAATGTTCCAGACAAGTTCCTTGTCAAAGTTTAAACTTTATCAGGAGGCATATGTGGGGAATGAAACGATATTACGTAACACAAGATGTGATCCAAACAGTTTTTTATAAAATTCGGTGAGCAGTAAGACTTGATATCTTGTAGAAATAAATAAATGCATGAATAAGTAAACAAATAAAGTACAACAATAAAACAGAAACAGAAGTGCAGAGTGTCTGATGTAAGCCACGATACACAGTGCGTATACATGTTTCTTTTGAATACACAAATAAAGTTTGAAGCTGTGAATTGGTAAAGCTGAGGCTTTCCCTAAGTGTCAAATCCTAACCCTCTTTTGAACGGTTCTATTGAACTTTGCAGAAAACCTTGAACGAGGTTTCTCGAAGAACCCCATTCCTACAGCCTACGTGGTGTTCAACGATGGAGCTTGAGATAGTTCTGTGCTCACCTTTCAGCAACCAGGATAGGTAATGTTTAAGAACATGTTCTACAAGTAAGTCCATAACGCAGCCGATGGACTGAGATATACAATAACAAGTGAACCTGTAAATATACTTTGATGAGGTCCAGTGCGTTAGCTTATTTTTTACTCACTGACGAATCACCTTTTGACATGAGAACACAATATGGAAGCTCACAGAATGCTCTAGATAAGGACTTTGACTAACGTTGACGAAGGATGTCCACGATAATATCATCTTCGAAGCTGCTTGAATCTGTCCCACAGCCTACTTTTTGTTTATATTTTTCTTTACGAATACGGATTGGTAGCCATACCTTAACAGCATTTTTCGGAGGCTTTCTAATTCTTGAATAAGTGTATCATCACTGCATATCTTTCTTAATCTTGATGTTTACTGAATACACCACACGGTATTATGCACTATATAACACAATTTACTGTCCATAGTCTTATAAAGTCGGATCCAAAACCTTTAGACACCTCTTGATATAGGTGGTGAAATTTTCTATATATTTGCAAGAGCTTCGAATAGGGGTTTATGAAGACCAGATGATTCCGAAATATTTTCATTACTATCTAGCAGCATTAGGAGAATTATCAGTAGCCTGAGAGCGCTGTACAGCTGTTTCGTCTCCGTTAAAGATCCCTTAGCACTGCATACCCACAACCCCTTGAAGCAGTGATTTCAGGAATATCAGGCCATTCATCCAATGGGTTAACATCAAACGGCTTACATTTTTCTACTTCTGTCAATTCGACATGTAGTAAAACCGCCATCGCCGAGTATTTGTTCTCACAACCAAAGTGTTTGACCCTGCACTTCATGGTTTCTCGTTACAACTTTAAAAAACTCATCTTGCAGCAAGTCACTAATAAGCATTTAGAGTTATTCAGTCAATGGTTTATGAAGACTGATTGGTTTTAAATAGGTTTTCGTTATATGTTACCAATCTCTGGCTCCACCCCACTAAGTTTCTCTTTGGGGACTCTCACTCTGTTCCACCATATTGTGTACTTGTATGTAATAGCGTGTATAACAACAGCCCAGCGTCTTTTAGATTCTTTATCCTACTAGGATCTAGCAACCTTGATGTAGCTCGGACAGTCTAATTCACTCTAGTCGACCACTTTGACATATGTATTTGAATTCACAATTATCACAAGGGACATGGTCAGCTGCATTTTATTTATTGATTATTAATTTGTTCCTTGGGTTCCTAATGGAACATAGGGCTTCAGTAGCACGTCTCTAGTGCACTCTCTTCTCGAAATTCTTTTGAACCTGGCTACACGATACCCCACAACCTCTCATTTCCTCCTCACACGATCTCCTCCATATCACCCTCGCCTCAAACACCCAACTCGTCGTTTCACATTCGGCTTCCACTCGAGTACCTGATCTGGCAAGTGATGTCCACAGTCCGGATTTTCAACACCAACACCAGTCAAGTCAGTGCTTCTATATGGTTCAGAGACTTGGCGCGTTACGAAAGGCATTTCCGACAAACTACAGACATTCATAGACAACTGTCTACGCTGGCTCGTTACTGAAGATCAGATGGCCAGAATAATAAGAATAAGCAACAACGAACTCTGACTGGCTGACTGGCAACGAACCAACCAACAACCTGTCGCTGAACAAATGTGCATTGGAAGAAGGTGGAGATGGATTGGGCATGCACTGAGAGGGCCGATTGGGGACATCAGGCGTCAGGCCAGGTACTCGAGTCGAAGCTGCATGTGAAACGACGAGTTGGGTGTTTGAGGCGAGGGTGATATGGAGGAGATTGTGTTAGGAAGAAATGAGAGGTTGTGGGGTATCGTGTAGCCAGGTTCAAAAGAATTTCGAGAAGAGAGTTCACTGGAGACGTGCTATTGAAGCCCTATGTTCCATTAGGAACCTATGGGACAAATAAAAATAAGAATAAAATAGTAGTACTTATTATTTTATTCGTTTGATTGATAATGTTGTTTCACAACGTTTTAGGGTATCCGTTTTCCACTAAAACCTGTTTTATTCTGGAGATTTCATTTCTTAAATCATTAGGATCGGTTACGATGTTTTTTGTGCTCTGTTTAGTAGGTTCTACGTGACACTAGCTTTTATGTTAGTTGAATCATCCGACTGAAAGTTTAAATATTTATCGGAATGTCCTGCTTTTCTGAATATCTTCATTATGAATTTACCTTCAGTCGTTCTTCGGATAAGATGGTCTAAAAATTTTGGAGTGCCGTCCTTAGATACTAGTTTACTGATGAATTTAATGGAATCTGAAATAGAATTTACATGTTCTAAAAATGTTTTTTTGTCCTCTCTCTTAAGAATAAAAAAATGCTTCATTCATATTGCTACATCAAATTCTGGATTGATATTGGATACATCTTGGAGATCTCTCTTCCAATGCTTCCATATAGATATGAATAAGAATTTATATATTCCGGTGAAGAAGCTGTGGTTTACGCAGCAAAATTTTCAGAAATATCCTATTTTGATTTCCTGAACACACTGGGATTATATTAAAATATCTTCTTATAATGTCTGAATTCTTGCCTCAGATTTTGTGTCTCAATAGTACAGTTATTCTGCTCTTTGACTAAGACATTCTACGAATCCTAGGTAGACTGATAGGGGTGTGTTATCTAAGGTCAAAGTAACAATTTAAATATGACAGTGTTTTATAGTTCTCAGTGTGTAAACTTCCATCTTGTTTACTTTTTATCCCAAAGTTTGAAATCACCACTTCCTCTTCATCACTTTCTAACTTATAAGTAGGTTGGCTTGAGTTCAGTACTGTTATCACGCATGTGAAGAACTCGCTAGTCTGCTACAATTTCAGTATTGTAAATGTACCAGCTACACACCTTCAACTACATTCTTGATGCAGGGATTATTGTTTCAAGTAGCATCTGTTCTCATCTATCCATTGGTGTGGTTTTGAAGACAGGAAATATTGGTAGTCCCATGGTAACTCATTCTATCCATTTTACCAATCTACTTTGAAATTAATATACTGTAGACATCAGGGATAACTACAATCTTATCAAAATCTCACCATTTAGTGACTTATTGCGAAATGTAACCTCACAATAAACATTCCGTTCATTTCCAATTATCTCCAGAGCTATGTCGGCCAGTATATTAGTATACAGGCTAGTTACATCAAAAATAAACATTTTGGTCACTTTCATCCAACCTATGCTTAAAGTTTTTGAGCATTCTACTGTGCGTAGAACTGAAAGCAGGTAGAATAGAAGTTAAGAATTGTCATACAGTGGAACAATATTATATACTGGATAATGTTTTGAACAAAAATTATCATCCATATTCCGTATTAGATAACTACAACTTTGATATATAGTTTATATAGTTCTTATCCTCTCTCACTCTTTGTGATAAGGATAGAAGAATTTTCTGTATATCTGGAACAGATGCAGAATCATTCTTACTGCATGTATTTGGTGTTGATTCAACGGACAAAGACCGGGTTATCAATGGTTCCCTGCATTCGACTAAGTGTTTGATACCGTCAATCTGGTCAGACTTCTCTCCACAAGCATAAGTAATGGAAGTAATAAAGGTGACAAAGTTGAGTGAGAACTCAAAGCCTATACTGTGTTACAACACAAAGAAAGCAACTGGAAAGCGTTTTGAAGATTTCTGAAAAAGGCTGAGATTACAGTGACATTTAAACCGGCAAAAACTAGCTTGGAAACAAGCTTTGTAGATTAGAAGATCTTACAGATCCAATTAAACATAACAATTTAGTTTACCAAATCTCTTGCAATGATTGCGAGGTCAAATAGATGTGTCAAAGTGTCGATCAGGGTTTATCAAATCAACAGAGCACGAATTCCTAGCTAAATCAAGATTAATAGATCTAAATAAGATAAGGAACTTCTAGAAAAGCTCGGCTATACGTGTGCAGGCAATCATACAATAGGGTAGGGCAGAATGATGGCATTAAAAATTAAATATGCGATTGAAACTTGAGCATAATGACCATTCACTACAGTGACCGCTTTCAGTTGTTCACACCAGTGTTTGAGATCGTGAAAAATGCTTCGAAAGTAGTGCACAAAACCACAGTATTTCTGTTACATTACGATAACCTGAGAAAAACCATTACGTTATTAGATGGCGTTGTTTTAATCGACTACTTTTACTGAATACCTTTCCCAGGATTCGTGTTCTTTGATACTTGTAATCTCCTGTTGCTCTACGGAGTCAGGCTGCTGAACCTTTGCCAGCAGATGGGCTTCTATGCAGAGGCTTAGATACTGTCTGATTACTCGTTGTAATCCCCTTGACGATTAGTAGCAGAATCTCGGGCAGTATCAAGGCGTTCACATATGAGGTAATTTGCTAATAGAGGTCGAGCAGTTCGACCCTAAATAGTGACATAAGACTACAAGTATCAAACAACTGATACCTGCTGCACAACAGTTGGCTGTCATGCCGCAGTGGATAATGCTTTGCCGTTTGAAGTGAAGGGCAATGGATACGAATCTCAGTGGGAACAACATCACACACTAAGGCATGTCCAGCTAACGAGTCCTAACTGGGGGCAAAAGTGCGTCCTGGATTTCACTGCTGAGTTCATGCGATTCTCAAAATGTTCTTAAACCTTGTGTGTATCGAATTCTTCATCTCAAATAATTACTCGACATCCTCGATATCCAACAACTGGCGGCCTGCTTGAACTCTGGGCTACCGTTTTCTGTCACCGAGTATATTGCATCAAATTTCTTATTTCTATACTCTTTTAATCGTTTAATTATGTCAACCAATCGTATTGTATATTCTCGTGCGTTTTTAAAATCATTACAACCTATCGCTTCGCAAGTTGATAGGAAATTTAAGAAGAAGCACCACGGTGGATGGCAACGAGCTCTGAAGCGTATGACCATAGATCAAATGACTATTCCGGAAATACTTAGCACAAACTGCAGGTCGTTGCCGAATAAAGTTGATTACCTTCAGTCACTCTTGTCCACAAATGTTTATCGAAACACGGGTGTAATAATGCTGCAGGAAACATGGCTTCATAATCTGTATGATGATGACTTAGTCTGCTTAGATGGTTTCAAATTATTTCGACAAGATCGAAGCTTTTCGAAGAAGAAATGTGGTGGTGGTGTAGCAACATTTATTAGTACTAACTGGTCGTCCTCCAACTATGTATGCTTCTGCTTCTCTAACGAAAAAATTGAGTGCATTACCATCAAATGTCGTCCCAAACATTTGAGCAAATACAAATACATATATATCACAAACATGTATGTCACACCTGACTGCAGTTTCTCAGATTTGTCAACTTTTGCTGATAAATTCACTGAATTTGCTGCTCCGGTTCTGGGAAACTCCTTGTCTATTGTCTGTGGTGATTTTAACTCATGTGACTACAGTTTTCTATTATCATTGGGTCATAAAAATATGGTTAACTTTTCCACTCGTCTTGACAACACCTTAGACTTTGCATTTACAAATGAACCTGGCATATATGAAGCCCGTAAACGGGCTCCACTGCTAATTCCGACCACTGTATCGTTCGTGTTTTGCCTAAAGTGTACGGAAAATTATACAAGAAAGCTTTTGCATACCTTTCAAGGAAAGTTCAATACAGATGCTATTCACAAGAAAATATATTACGTTTGAGAAGCATGCTTATAGAAACGGACTGGGATATATTTGCTGATGAAGTTTTAGACAACACTATTACCAATATCACAAGCTATCTCAGATTCTGTCTCGATATCTGCTGCCCTACTGAAACAATTTACATGAGATTTGACAGACTTTCCTCTCCTCATCTCAAGAGGCTTCGGAGAGAAAAGGAAAGGTTGTATAAGGCGAGAGATCACCCTGGCGTTAAAAGGCTTAACTGCCTAATTAAGTCTGAAATACAACGTCTGAATACTATATACAAAGAGAAGTTCTTATCGTGTAAGAACTCTTCCAATATATGGAAATTATTTAAAGAGCTTACTGGTAAAAAACAGATGACAACACAAACTCGTTCGGATGTCTGCGCGTTAAACAAGTCATTTATACGTCGGCAAGCTAATTTCACCCTTCCTAATGTGCAAAATCAAGTGGATAGCTGCTTTCCAGGTTTCAATACAAATGATGTATTTAAATGTCTAAAGTCTTTGAATCCCTCCCAAAGCTTAGGTCCTGATGGTGTTTCTAGTATCATATTTAGAAAATGTGCAGATATTTTGTGTCATCCACTTACAGATATCTTCAATGTATCGTTCTCTAAAAACATAATACCCACTGCTTGGAAGCAGATAAAAATTGTACCTGTGCCTAAGCCATCTTCTGGATCAGATGTTACTTTTCGACCCATCGCTATAACTTCCCCTTTTCTGAAGACAATGGAGAAATTACTTCTGCTTGTGATTGAGCCTTCATTGATGGCCTTCAGAGATCCAAAACAGTTTGCTTACAAACACCGGAGGAGTACTTTAGATGCAGCTACTGTCTTGCATCATAATATTGTTTCTAGTCTCGACAAAGGTGTTAAGTATGTCCGTTGTGCCTTTTTGGATTACTCATCAGCCTTTGACTCTGTTCCTAGACCACTTTTGTTAAATAAGCTTGCCATAGCTCACACTGATCCATGGGTTACAAAATGGCTGCATTCTTATTTTTCTGAAAGGAAACAGTACACTATTCATAAAGGGATGCGCTCCACTTCATTGCTTACTGAAGCTGGTGTGCCTCAAGGTGCTGTACTTTCTCCTTTTCTGTTTTCCTTTTTTTGCACGATTTGCCTTATTCTGTTGAAACTAATTTTATCAAGTATGCTGACGACCTGACGATTTCTATTCCAGTAAACTCTTCTTTGGATTGCTCGAAATTAAATGAATTCTTGTCTGAAGTTGGTAAATGGTCTCTCTCAAATGGTCTCAAACTAAACCCCTCTAAATGTCAGACCGTTAATTTTAGCCTCAGGCGTAAACAAGACTTATGTGAGCTGCTTAAATCTCATGACGCCTGCTGCATCAATGGTATTTCTGCAGAAAGTAAATCGAGTGTGAACTATCTTGGGTTGCGTTTTACTTCTGACCTTTGTTGGTCGTCCCATATTTTATTGACTTGTAAAAAAATCTTTCGTTTAACTTATTACGTAAAGAAATTGAGGCTTTCTGGTATAACTCAACTGCTTCTTTTACAATTTATTAATTCCTGCATTTTACCTATTCTTCTCTATTGTTCCCCATTAATCTTTCCTGGTCTTCTTAAAAAGGACTATGTTATGTTGCGTAGGGCTTTGAAGACCGTCAGCAGGGTGAGTGGTGTGTCTCTGGCTCAACTGATTAACACTGTAGTTGATCGACATATAAATTCCTGCAAGCTACTAGCTACAGAAATTTTAACTGACAGTGAGCATCCACTTCATTTACAGCTCTCTCCATGTATCTCCTCAGGGAGGACAAGGAGAAACTACATAAGACTGTATGCTCGTACAGCTAAGTATAAGAATTCGACTGTACCTTACCTTGCACGCATATTTTGTGAGGAAAAAAGTGTTAGAACAGAAATCACACATCAACTTTGTGACAGTTAAAAATCTCATTTCAATAATTTAACTTACAATGCAAAATTTTCTCGTTTTTAATATTCTTCACATAACTTAAATTTTTATAATAAAACAATTCAGAAGGCTGCAAAGTAGTATGTATATGCATATATTTTGTTGTTATTGCAATATATATTACGCTGAGAATTCCAAATTGTACCACAAATTGTTTGGAATAAAGTGAATTATTATTATTATTATTATTATTATTATTATTACTAGCCAAAGTTTGTTTCAGTATTCTTTAAGTAACAAAAAGCCAATTAATTCGTTTTAACAAAATTTATTTTTCAGAGTATTGATGATATTACCAAAAGATTTCAAAGGATGCCAAGTATATCAACTTCCATTCAAGTTACTGATCATAATAAATTGATTTCATCTGGAATTTGTAATACACAAGCTGTAAATAATCGATTAAACACAAGAATGAAATCGATAAAAGCAAAGGAATTTAGTTCTGAACAAAGTCATTTTAGCGAAACACCTGATAGAGAAAATTTAGATACTATTCATAGACATGAAATAGTTAAAGAGTAAGTCTTGACTCACAGTAATTAGAAAAGATAATTACCTTTTATAGATGTTACATTGGACTTTAGCGTAGGAGAATAATGCTTGATAGTTAGACATTGATCGATAACTATTGTATTTTAAATTTTAATTAACATGGGGTTTGTATACACACCAGAGTAAAAAGATTGGGTGACTTTAAAGACCATTCTAACAACTGCCAAAATAACCAATCAGGTTGCGTTGTTTGTGTTGGGAAGACAATTTGTCATAGAATCGACAAACGTGATTGGTTGTTTCACGAGTTCCTAAGGTGGCATTTAAAGTCACTCAAAAGATCACAGCTTACTATTGGTGGAGAATGAGGCTTTGTTTTAACGGCAACACTAGTCCATTCTATGTGTCACAGTATTGATGAGCAGCGTATCTAAGGTCAAGTTCTGCTGTTAGCACTCATCTTGTAGAGTGACTTAAAGGCGACACTAGCAACAACTGAAATAACCAATTAGACATCTCTGTTTGGTGAAGATCTCTTTCCAGAGGAAATAGAGAAACCTAACTGGTTATTTCGATTGTTGCTAGGGTGGCCTATGAAGTCATCACATACAAAATTAGTGAGTGACTAATAAAGGCCACTGATGAAACAACCAATCACGTTTCTCTATTCTGTTGAAAACGGGGGACTTTAAAGGTCACCCCGGCAACTGGTGTAATGACCAACCAGGTTTTGGTATTCTGGTTAGAAAGGTAGTTTTCCATAAAATGGAGAAAAGTAATTGGCGATCCTAACAGTTGCTAGGGTGGCCTTTAAAATCATCCTATTAAATTGTCTTCCCAGGCAGTATATTGCAACTTGGTTGGTTGTTTTGGCAGTTGTAAGGGTAGCTTTTAAAGCTGGGTGACTTTAAAGGCTACTCTAGCAACGATTGAAATAACCAACCAGGTGTCTTCATTTCGTCTGGAAAAGCAGATTTTCATAAAGTACGGAAGTCTAATTGGCTAGGGTGGCGTTTATAGTCGCTCAATGGGAAGGTAGTTTTTCATGAACGTAACTGGTTTTCTCACTAGTTGCTAGGGTGGACTTTAAAGTCATTGGAAATAATTCTTGTCTGTAATTTTATGGTTGGACATTATGATGTCACATGAAAAGCAACATAATAATGAAGATATGTAACCAGTAACTAATCCAAATACAAGAACTCTACAGGGTTTGTTGTAAGTACTTCTAGCATATTAGCTACAATATGAAACTGATTAGTACAAACTACTGACTAAAAGATTTTGTATGACAGTGAATGTGAAAAGGTTGACTGAATTTGATAGGAATCTTGGGGTACGATCGCACTTAAGGTACCTAGCCTTTTATTTACATGTAATAAATATATCAAATAAGGTCAAAAATGAAGTTCAAAATGAAGACTAGCAGTTAGCTCGGCGTGTAAAACTGTAACCTTTGATTTGAACTTATTCGTAGAAAATGAAAAACTCATCTTGTAGGAAACTTCTTCAGAGTGCTGAGTAGATTAAATTTTGAGTGCTGCAATCTAGGTTTTAATTCTCTTCTGTTAGCCATATTAGAAAATGATAGACAGAATTTGGTCAACACTCAGGGCTAAACAACATGAGATTGGTTGCTCTCCAGTGATCTATTATCAATGTATATAACCCATTACTATAGAAGATCAATCACTGCCGAACAGCTTAAGCGGTAAAGTGGCTGACTGCAACATTCGGTGGTGGGGGTTTGAATACCACAGAGAACATCAGTTCTGTCGAGGTTGCAGATATGCCTTGCTGATGAGTTCCAACAAACACAAAATCTAAGTTTAGAGGTTCTTGTAGATTGCCTCCAACCAACTGATTTCTATCAAAGTGCACTGCGACGGTAAACCCTCTTGATTGATGGCTACATGGCAAAATAACAGACAGAATTCGGTTACCACTTAGGATTAGGTGACATGAGATTAGTTGCTCTTCGGTGATCAATCAATGTACGTATACAGAAGCTAGTTTTCAAAAAAATACAGCTGTCTTATATTTATAACTTCATATGAAACCTCAAGAAGTCGAGTGAAGTTACTGAATAAGGAATTTGCATGTGGATCACTAAGCAATCCAGAGACTATATTTTCCAAATGTGATAACTGTCTACAACTCTAGTCTTGTATGTTTTGATGATTCTTACACTATTTGGGCTTCAATTTTTCTAGGTGCTGTCACTGCTTTATAAAATACTAGAACACTGTCAAATGCAATCTTCAGTGTGTAATCAGTGGTTACTCCAAAAAAGTCAGTTAGAGTGAACTATTCGAAACTGAGTGGGAGAGTAGTGGCGATCCTTTTTAAAGTAATTAAAACTTCTCCTTACTGTAAAATATTAATACCGTATGGGGTGAAACATAGTGTTGTTTAGTTTAAAATGGTTCTGTATTTGAGATCAGTCGTTGGTGAAAAGTATCTTTATCTGATTCGATTGTCAATTCAATACTTAGTCAACTTGTTATTTGTTTCTTTGAATAGAATCAATTCATTGCACAAACATTTATTTGTAGACTGACAATTGAAAAGGATGACCAACCTTCAGAAGAAATGGGAACTGTTGATGTGACAATTATGCGATCATTAATCACTGGAAACAATCATAAATATGCCATAGAAAAGAGTTATACAATCACGAATGAAATGAAGATTTTCCCAGTTGCTTGTCCAGTATTACTTCGATTATGGTTAAATGAAATAAAAAATCACAAATACTTTAAAAACTTAAATAAGTCGGATAAGCTTAATGAGGCTATATCTAAGTTTACTGTTCAAGTGGATCATGAAACAGAATTATTGGGAAAAGTTTTTTCGGAGGTTTTGTTCAATCCTTCGAAATTTGATGATAATCTACTATCAACTTTGACAACAATATCCAGTAAAGGTTGCCGGTGTAGTCGACAAATACCACCAGATATAACAGACTTAGAATTTGATATATTCTTGAATAAACTAATGTCTTCATATCAAGCTGTGGTGATTATGGTTTATGATTCCCGGTAAGTTATTCACTGTAAAACTAAACAACATGAAAATAGAGATATTGAAGACATATATTTCTCTCATCAGTTAAACAAAAACTTTCCGGACTTTAGACCTGTAAATGAGTTTAATATGTGAAAAATCAGTGAAGGCACGATCATCCAGCCAATACATATCAAATGGTAATAATAACAATAATAATAATAATAATCGCTTTATTCCAGACAATAATTTCCAAAACTTTATGAAATTCTCAGTGTGGTATTTCACCAAATCTACTCCCCGGACAACATTCTCAAATTGAAATAATCATGACAATTAAATAATGCTAATCATAACAGTATGAAACGTAGTTTGTTTTTAATTTGTCATCTAGTTAGTAAGTACATTGCTTCACCGAAGAACAACTAATAAGAAAGCATTCGTAATTTTTGTGGTGGAGGTTCATTCAAGCAGTTCCCGCTAATTATTCCCATAATAGCAGTATGTTGTATTGTTGTGCGCTCACAGGCACATTGCCGTCACCTCGGACGCCCAAATCGTCGTTTCTCATCTGGGTTCTACTCCACGGCCTGGCCTGACCTGGCACGTGATGTCTCCAGTCTGCCTTCACAGTGTATGCCCAATTCATCTTCACTTTCTTCTTCTGCATATTTGTTGGGTTATAGGCGCCCGATTTGTTCGTTGCCAGCCAGCCAGCCAGCTAGAGTTCCATGTTGCTTATTCTTATTATTCTGGCCATCTAATCGATATTCAGTATGGAGTGAGGGTAGGTGGCAGCTGTTCATGATGTTTTTCTGTAGTTTGATGGAAATGCTTTTCGTGACACGCCAAGTCTGCGAGCCATACAGAAGCACTGGCTTGACTGATGTTGGTGTTGAAAATCAGGATCTTGTTCACACTTTATGCTGAGTGAAGTAGATCTCCACACCCATCTCAGATTAGTGAAAGCCTGTCTTGCTGTCTTTCCGATCCTGGTCTCGACATCCTCGTCTCTGCCTTTACTGCCTGTGTTTGAATCGATGCTGCCTTGCCTAGGTAGGTGGGTGGGTGAAAGAGACTACTTCCTCTCAGTTTCTCTCGTTTATGGTGATTGGTGCCTCTTGTTGTTGATGCTGTTGTTGGTTGAATATCTTCATCACCTCTGTCTTCTCTACATTGACTTGAAGTCCGGTTTTCGCTGCCTCACCTCTTCTTTCAACTTGTTAGTATTTGCCTGTAGATCTTCAAGTATGTGTGACATTAGACATGAATCATCATCAGGGAAATCCGAATTTTCTAAGGTCTTTTCATCAATCCTACCAGCGTATGCCCATCTTTTCGCTCCTCAAGGTTTGCTGCATGATCCAGTCGACCACAATCAGGAAGATAATGAGCGACTCCGTTCTAATACAAATAGCTTAATATTCATAAAAACTAAGCCAATCATGTAGATTTGTCGGTTAGTGTGATGAATTTTGAAAACAACGATAGTGATAATAATACAAATAATAAAAATGATAGTGTCAACTAAAGTAGTTGTCATACGAACGATATGAACCAAGAAAGCACCATGAAAATGTAGACACTAGAATAATCAAAGTGGGTCAAAAGCTTGAGAAAATCAAAGTTACGTTATACTAAAGGACGAAGTAAGTGGATAAATAAAGTCGGAACAAATATAGTGAGTATATGAAAGGAGTAGGAGGAAATTTCAATGATAAAGAAGAGATAGGGGATGTGCAATCTTTTTCTTGTTACAAAGACTACAATTCGCAGCTGGGATTCCAAAAGTTTTTGCTATGTGTAAAACATGAGTTCAAATACCAATCGAAGATGAGGTAGTATGCTGTGAATAATCGTGAAAGAATTGTTCTTATCTACCAAGTGACCACTATAAGCGAGATGAGATAAAACTGAACTTCTGATAGATTTTATCTGTCTCTTTCTCCCAACCACGAAGGCAGATGCTCAATGAAACGTCTGTTAAGTTGTCTAGTACTACGTCCTATATATCTTTCTCCACTGGAGCAACTAAACTTGTATATACACATAAAAATGGCAAAACATATCTCTTATCTGAGCAACAACAATTGTTCAGCTGGAAAATGACAGACAAAGTTGTATAACATTGAAAGTCCTCTTAAAGTCTGTAGAGATTCTCTAATATGAAATTCCTCTGGCTACATTTTCATTAAATTTCAACTTTATGTATAATAGTCTCTTTTGTACTGTAATAATTCCAGGTTTACTTCCTCTCGCTTCGTCCATGTTTCTTTTTATGAAATTTTTAAGGGTAGCTCCTTTCGATCAATGAATTACGAATATATTCTAACTTATTTTGTATTATAGAAAAGGACAAGACGGTTTCAGCGAAGAAAAATTTTTTTCGTTTCGAAGAAGTCCAAACAAATTTCTCTAGCTCTGTTAGTGAGGCAATTTACCAGTTTTGCTTTGTAGTGAATGGGTACGGGACTAGGAAAGTGTGTGGCTAGGGAAAGCTTCATTAATAACTCTATCACTGAAATTCTTTCCTACCCCTTTCTTATTCTTCACCTCTTTCATATACTCACTATATTTGTTCAGACTTTATTTATCTACTTACTTCGTCCTTCGGTACAACGTAACTTTGTTTTTCTCAAGCTTTTGACCCACTTTGATTATTCTAGTGTCTACATTTTCATGTTGCCTTCTTGGTTCTTATCATCATTATCACCTGTATTGCAAGTGATTTAGTTAACGCTATCATTTGTATTATTTGTATTATTATCATCACCGCTAAGTTTAAAAAACTTACACTAGGTGATGTTTGAAGGTGATATGAAAATTTGGACCGCAGCCGAATTTGAACTAGCGACCACTAGGTTTACGGCCCGATACGGTGGTAATGCGTCACGAATTCACATGGTATTCAAGCGAAACCCATGGTGATTGAAGTGGGGAAAAAATCTGGTCAGCAGTCAGACTCCGTAGCTCAACTGGTACAGCATCGGGCCAGAAACCCGGCGGCCGCTGGTTCCAGTCCGGCAGCGGCCCAAATTTTCATTTCACTTTCAATCACCACCCAGTATAAATACCAGTCTGCCAAACCATTGCTGCTGTCTGAAGTAGTCAAAACGCTAAGACATTTATCAAGCTAACCGGTAAATTTACATAATTGAAGACATTTTAAGAAGGCGCAAAACTGCTTTTTAAGATTTGTTGACAATTGAACGATTAAAACAAGTAGAAAAATAGAGCTATTTGCTGCAATATTTTTGGGCACCCCAAAATATAAGCAGACCACATCAATAGGAGGGAACGCATATCGCAGTCTCGACTTCTGATCATTACCCATCACTACGATTTTTATGACTTTGGAATTAGGTTTACCTATAGTTTCCATAAGACCTTGCCTGGCTAACTAGTTAACTTGTTACTAGCCGGTCCTAAGCCCGGGTAAAGAGGGAAGGTTGGGCATAGGGCTAGCGACCCTACCCCGTTAAACAAATCTAACCGCTAAAGAAACTTCACAGCACAAACAAAATATAAAAAATAAAAACAGAATTACTTCTCACTGGAATCGAAGAGGCGAAAAGATGCCGATTGGTGAAAGCCTGCATTCGGGAAGCCAATTGGCCGATGTGTCTTCTCCCTCGATGAAAGCGAAAGTAAACGTGGGGACATGGAATGTCCGCACAATGTTTAAACCTAGCATACAAATCATGTGCGGATCAAATTACTAGGCTTCGCATCATCATACAACACAGCATAGAATGCCAGTCAACTCAATTCTACCTCAACTTCATCCACTTTGAAAAGGCCAGTCTTCGACAGCGTCGACCGAGAGGTGATTTGAAAACTGCTTCAATACTACGGAATACCGCAAACACTTATCAATCTCATTCAACGACTATATGAATATGCCACATAACAAGTAATTCACAATGGAAAGCTCAGTGATGCCTTCGAAGTGAAGACAGGAGTGAAACAAGGCTGCCGTCTACTATCAACCATGATATTCCTCATTGTGGTGGACTGGATCATGCAGCAAACAGTGAGGAGCGAGAAGAGCAGGATACGCTGGACCAGGGAAAACATCCTAGAAGATTTGGATTTCGCCAACGATGACTTCTGCCTAATGTCACACAAACTTGAAGATCTACAGGCGAAAACTAACAAGTTGACAGAAGAGGCAGCGCAGGGCAGGGCAGCGAAGACAGGACTTCAAGTGAACGTAGTGAAGAAAGAGGTGACGAAGATACCCAACCAACAACAACAACAAGAGACACCAACCACCATCAATGGGAGAAACTTAAAGGAAGTAGCCTTCTTCACCTATCTAGGAAGCACTGTTTCAACTACAGGCGGCACAGGCACACACGAGGGTGTCAAAGTCAGAATCGGAAAAGCAAGACAGCCGTTCATTAGACTGAAACCAGTGTGGAGATCTTCTGCACTCAGCATACAGCGTGAACAAGATCCGGATTTTCAACATCAACACCAGTCAAGTCAGTGCTCCTATATGGTTCAGAGACTTGGGGCGTTAAGAAAGGCACTTCCAACAGGCTACAGATATTCATCAACAACTACCTACACTGGCTCTACACTGAAGCTCAGATGGCCAGAATAATAGGAATAAGCAACAACGAACTCTGCCTAGCTGGCTGTTAACGAACCAACCAAGAACCTTAAACCCAACAAATATGCATTGGAAGGAAGTGGAGATGGATTGGGCATATACTGAGAAGACCATTCTGGGACATCACGCTTCACGCCAGGTACTCGAGTGTAACCCAGATGGGAAGCGACGAGTTGGGTGTTTGAGGCGAGAGTGACATGGAGGAGATGGTGTGAGGAAGAAATGAGAGGTTGTGGGCAGTCGTGAAACCAGGTTCAAAAGTTTGCAGAGAAGAGAGTGCACTGGAGACGTGCTACTGAAGCCCCGTGTTCCACTAGGAAAGCAAGGGACAAATAATATAATAATAATGTAGTAATGATTTAGTTCATAGGCAAAAGGTATACAGCACTTGTCCTACATATGCTTATTATTTCCATATCCACTAATCAATCAATATCAACATAGGACCAGGCATTATTGCGTAACGGTCCGAGCCGCCACACCTCATATCACTACATCAAGTAAAAAGGTAGTGAGGTGAAAGATAAAGGTAAGAGAAGGCAGTTAAAATAAATATAAAGTACTAAAAGGGAGAAATGAAGAATGAGAAAGTGGTGGGATTCGGTATAGCGTAGTTAAGATGACGATAATGTCTGTTGGAATACATCTGCGCCATTCACATCGCTTTTCAGCCATGTCATCACCTAGAGTCTCCAACCACTGGTTTCTCTTGTCTCGTGGGTCCAATCCACCTAGTCTACATGGCTTAAACCAATAGTCAGAGACTTTATACATTGGTGCCATGTTTTAGTCTGGCCACCTCGAGCCTTTTTCCAGCCTGGACCCACCCCAGCCAACATTGTGTGATGAGGCAAAAACGAGAAACAAGAAAGAGAGGAAATGAAAAACATTATGCAAATGGATATCCCAATGGAAAGTGTACAATATTTCATCAGTAATGTAGAAAGTGTCATAAGAGACAAGTTTCTGCGTTTCATCCTTTGCCATTTTCTTACACTGGTAGTCAGATTTCACATAATCGAATGAAACAGAGCCCCTTAGATCTCATTAGTTCTTTAACTAAGTGTTCATTTGTGATCAGAATCATTTCCGAAGCAATCACTTCCAAATCGACCTGTTTAAAGCATCATTTAAGCCATTACATTACTGTGTATTATGTTTATTTATACTCAGGTTACCTGATGGTGAAACAGTTGGCATATGTGGTTTGCTCCGAAAGTTGTATATGAGACAGCAATATAGTGTACCAACAGTTCGTCACATGTTATATGATAAAAATTACTCTCGGAGTGCACGTGAGAATCAGCCAAGACTATACGGTGGATACAAAGTTGCAGGTACTGGAGCATGCGCATCAATATCTACGAAAACAGCAGATTATCGTTTTATGAGTTATGACCTAGCACAGAATATGAGCAAAGATGAACAGATTTCTGCCCAAGAACAACCATTACTGCTAAGAAGATATCATTCACGGCCAAAACCTGGAGATTGCTTAATCTTCATCGAAGGAAAATTATGTTTTATCGGTTCATCACTTACAGGCTATGAGGAGCTACCATGGACAAAAGAACAGTTGGATAGAAAAGTACTTCAATGCAGAAATCAGTTGATGACACAAGGATTTTCTTTACCAATTGATTTTCAATTTTTTTAATGAACATCCATAACAGACGTTGAATAAAACGTTACTTCACAATTTTGACTCTAATAAAATATGAAAAATAGTTCGGAAAATTAATTTCGGGTGGACAATAGGTTTCAATTATTATTGTTATCCATCGATGAAGATGTGATAAATTATACATATTCCTGAAAATTATATGGCTTTCTTGTACAAACAACTAAGCACGTGAAATACAATACACATTACATAATCGAAGAGCCTGCTGACGACGAAATTATCACAACTAAGTTTCTGAATTCAATAACATCAGATCAAAACAAGGATACCAAGTTACCTGGTTTACGTTGGAAACAAAGTCACTGTCTAGTCAGTCAGCATCCACGTGTAAACTGGCATGACTGTGTAACGGTCCAAGTTGCCATACCTTATCTAAGCACATCTAAGTAGTAAGCAAACATATGAAAAAGGGCGGAATAAGGTAATTGTAGGTGACAGAAGGTTGTGAAAAGGAAAAATTAAAGAATAAGCAATAATAAGTTTCGGTATGAAGATTAAGATAATGGTGTGAGTGCATCTATTCCACAGAAATCAGTTCTGAGTCATATCACACACGCCATCCCGGTTGCCACGCTGACCCCATACGGGATGTCTACATTTCCGTACAGTGATCGGACAGATAATCAGGGACTTTGTAGACTTATGCCACATATTAGTCTGGGAGCCTTTAACCTTTTCTCAGCCTACACCTACTTGGCTCAACATTGCATGGAGGAACCATTCTTGGGCAGTGCTGAACAACTATATAGGTTTATTAAAGACAATGGAACGAAGAGATAATGGTCTGTGAGATTATTGCTAAGGAGGATGAATCCTTGATGAATGTACTCCAAATTTTCAGGGTCTGACATCCTACATCGAAGGCGCTTTGTTGACTTAAAGCATATGGATTAAATAATTTTGCTTGATGAATATGCTAACAAAATGCAGTCTTCTGATCGCCTTCAGCAAAAATGAGTATGCTTGGTTGCCTTAAGAACCTGTCAAATATATGGATAGGGAAGGAAGTGATCAAGCGCACTGACCACTTTACTTACCTGAGTAGTCGCATGAAGACTAATACACTGGTTGATGAGATCTCAGTTGCGATACTAAAGACCAACTTCTACTATCTCCAGTGACGGTGAGAAACGCTTCTAGCTATCATACGACAAGTAGGCTACTCAGCAGCCAGTTTTATCCTCCGTTATTAATATGAAAATAGAGGTAAGGAAGAAACTTGAAGTGTTTGATCATAGATGTTTCTGTGAAATTATTCACCTGGGACAGAATGAGGAAGTGAGCAATATTGAGGGTGAACGAAGAGTACCACATAGGGAAGTCAAATAAGTTTAGGTGACCGTAAGTGTTCACCAATTGAAGTAGCTGGAGCTAATGCTGCGTATACTGAGACCGTATCTATGTGCAGTTTTAGGTGAAGTAGAGATAGATTACAAAAAAGGGTGGATAATTTGATAAAAACACTTGCTTTGAGCAGTGATTATCTAGGTGAAGGCCTTAATATCTAGAAACCGTTAATGCCAAAGCTGAAAATCGATTACAATGGTGCAAATGCAACCACTCCTTATCATCTTCGAATTTCTAAACAAATTTATTCCCTCACCTGTCAAACGATTTTCTTTAATATCACTTTTTCAGTTGCTCTCTCTCTCTCTCCTTCTGTAACACTGTGAAGTGTGGTAACTGATACATTTTTGAACAAGTTTTGAAGTCGATCTACCTGTGTTCTTATGCTTTAACTTTAGAAGACATGGATAATGCCATAATTTCAAGAAAGGAAGTAAATTCCAGCAAAAAACAATATACTAATGTTGTTGCTTGTGTTATTCCGTCGTTGAGTGAACCGAATTGATCGGTCTCCATTGGTGTATGCGCTCCTGAGCAGATGTCTCAATATTGCTTGTTTTTGGGTTATATATTAATGATAGAAAGTGGCTGGCAGTGGGATCCAAGACGCAAGTTCTGTCCTATTCGGAACTCGTCAGCCGGATGTATTTGCCTCTCGGTGAGTGATGTTGTTACGGACAGAACTCGAACTTGGAACCGATCACTTCAAAAGCCAGAGCGCTATCCACTTGGCCACCGAGTCAAGAAAGCCACTTCCTGTACGAAAGGTATAGTTTTAATGTTCTTGTTTGTATTATACCGTCGTTGGGTGAATGAAATTTGCATAAATTCATTTTGGAGACTGGTTTCAAGTTAGTATTCATCATGGACTAACATCAAATGGAGAATCACTCCAAACCTGGGCAGCTGTTTCGTCCTGGTATGGACTCTTCAGCAATGTGGACTCATAACCACGCCAGTAGTCGAATCCAGGATCGTTATATTTCACGGCGAGCATGTCAACAATGAGCCACTGGTCAGAACCCAATGATCCACATTTTCTATGTTTTTTTCAATTCATAATACAGCGCCAGCATCATCCAATAGCATCTACGAGTATTTCTCATCACACCCAACTTGTTTGACCCCACAGGTCATGGTACTTCATTTGCATGGACTAACCTTAACAATCCTTTAAGATGAGAAAAGCAACCCTACATCTGTCTCACTTGAAGAAGCTGAGGTATAGAAAACTCTCAGTCAAAAAAGACTGTTAAATTATTAGACAATTTCATATTACATTTTATGTCCATAGACTATTTCCTATCAGAGCAACATTCACTCGACCATGCTGTATTACGGGACAATTATTCCCAATACCCTGACGATGGGATATAAAAAATTAACTTATTGAATCTGCGTTTCATGACTATGTATCACAGCTGGGAAAGGATTCAGAGAAGACTGGTCTGCAGCATATTTATACATTAACCTTCCTTAACAATCATACTCCGGCCGCTTCATGCTTGGGGTGAGTTGTTTAGTTGTCAATTCAACATTCTGTGCATACACTTCACCCATTACAAATGCATACGAGCTGATTCAACTCTTCAAGTAGATAAACTAGTGAAATAATTCAACTACTTTCCTTTTCAAGTTTCACTTCAAAAGACAGCATCCACCCTTAGTGTTACAGTTGCATGTATACTCAAATGGAGGATTTTCGCCTAGTAATATCTACCCTCTATTTAGATAGATTGGATACCTCTAAAAGACGCCGTTGGTTGTTTTTCACCATCAAATCGGAAAATATGACTAATTGTCAAATTGGAGCTGTGGTCAAAAGTTTTAGCGGGCTGACTATTTGTGCCTCTGGGTCACGGGTTCGAGTCCGACCACACCTACTAAGGTTTAGGCAGTCGGGTGGTGTCACTAAACCTCACACGATAGGTATGGTTCATTGCCTACTGAACAGATGTCCACAAGATGGATGAGTGCTAATTGTCAAATTAACGCGAATAAACAAGAGGTGAAACCGGTAAAATATAATTATTGATATCTGTATGTATCAACTCATAGATAATGAAAAACAAAAAGAATCATTTATATCACATAAGTAGGTTCAAAGTTAACGGAGAAAGGCAGCAAAAAAAAGGGTATTCACAACATTCAGTCGATGTAAAGAAGATTAAGTGTATGATAAAGGATTGAGTAAATATATTCCTAACAGATTAGTTGGCTGTTCGGCCATGTTTTATAGTTCAGTGATATAACATCATGTATATACTCAGGATATGTGATAGAAACAAAGTCAATCAGTGTAATATTAACACCATAGGGTCCAGCAAAACGATTAGGTTTATTCAGCCATTCTTTAAAATATTTTCCAGCAATTTTAGCCAATTGGTGAACTGAGCTGAACGGATGACGCAAGAGAAATGTTACTGTTGGAGTGAGAACAGCTTGATATACACAGAAAATATCATCTGGTCTTTGTTGATGAGACCTGAAAATAGGTGGATAACACAATTTATTGGACAATCTTATAGAGAAAACAACAAAACTATAGTAAACTATAGTTAATGGAGATAATCCAACTAAATAAGAGAATACTAGTGACGAATGTCGGATAGCATATAAAAAATCATATGTTCCCATCGTATCACAGGTGCACGTTATGGCTGAAAACGCAAAACTGGACGTGTTAATGAGACACGTTTTACCAATCATCAACATACACTTTATTGTGATGATATTTGTAATTTCCCGTAGCTATATAGGGCCAAATTCCTCGACCTCTGCTGGCAGATAGGCTCCTTGTAGATGACTCGACATTGCAGGATATTCATGATGGTATAATGATCTTGGTGACTAGCAGAGGAATCCAGGACGTGCGTTTTATCCTACTTGGGACTCGTCAGCTCGATGCACCTGCTCCCCAGTGAGGGATATTGTTCCCACCGGGGCTCGAACCCAGTACACTTCGCTTCAAACACCAGAGCGTTATCCACTTAGCCCCTAAGGTACGACAGCCACTTCTCGTACAACGGGCATTATTACAACGACAGACACACGTTGCACAAGAGGTGATTATCGTGCCCCAGTGGCTAAGTGGATAACGCTTCGGCGTTTAAAGCGAAGCGTACTAGGTTCGAGTCTCAGTGGGAACATTATCACTCATTGAAGTGCAGGTAGATTCGACTGATGAGTCCTAAATAAGGCGAGACGCACGTTTTGGATTCTTCTGCTAACCACTAAGATCAATGTAAAGTACATTTTGTTTTCATGAATGAAAAAGCTTAATTTTGACTTCATATTTTTCCTCCTGTTCACTATACCGGACCGTATGGATCACAATTAATTAGCACTTAGGCATCCTTTTACGGTTGCCTCGATATTTCCATGCATCTTATTTTGATGTTATTGATTGAGTACCTTAGCCGATAACGCTCCAGTGACTGAAGCAATAGGTGCCAGGGTCGAGAGAGAACACTCCCATTCAGTTAAGGAGTTCCAAAAACCACGGAACATGAATCCTACAGTTAACTTCTAACCACCAGTAAACATCAGTTTGCTATATAATGAGAACAGATGAACATTTAGTGTTATTACTTGTATTACACCGTCGTTGACTGGACCGAACTGATCAGTCTCTGTTGGCATATGGGCTCCTGTGCGGATGCCTCGATATTGCCTGTCTTTTAAATATGTACAGTAATGATGGGCAGTGACTAGCAGTGGAATCCAGGATGCGCATTTCGTCCTATTTGGGACTCGTCAGCTGGATGTACCTGCCTCCCAGTGAGTGATACTGGTCTTGCTAGCCACTGCCCATCATTACTACACATAGTTAAAAGACAGGCAATATCGAGTCATACGCATAGGAGCCCATATGCCAACAGAAACTGATCAATTCGGTCTAATCAACGACGGTGTAATGCAAACAATAACACTAAGCCTATACCTGTCGCACAAGAGGTGGCTATCGTGGTTCGGTGGAGTAGTGGATAACGCCCTGGCGTTTGAAGCAATAGCTCCCGAGTTCGAGTCCCAGTGGGAACAACACCACTAACTGGGAGGTAGGTGCATCCAGCTGATGAGTCCCAAATAGGACGAAATGCGCGTCCTGAATTCCACTGCTGGCCACTGCCCATCATTACTATACATAGATGAACATTTAATTTGCCACTATTTCGAAACACAAAATGGTAAGCACATGAATTTAGATGTCATCTTCATCACGTTATGTAGCAGCAAAACATTCACAGAAACAGATTGCTTGGGCACATAACAAACGTAGTTAGTCAATAAATAAATAATAGTAATAGTAATAGTAACAGAACCACAAACAGTTCCTTCTATAAGGATATCATGTATGCCTGTAGTGAAGTGATTACCAATATTATAATTCTAAAGCTGACGAGAAACAGTGAGATAATAAATAACCCAGTAGTCCTATAGTTACGGCAGCTTAGAATAGTCAACTAGTGGCAAGACGCTATACATAAAAGTGAACAAACTTGTCACTGAGCCAGTATAGATATAAGTAACCTAAACCTGTACACCCAATTCTGTGAGTACATACTATCCTATTATAAGTAATTTGTTTTAGCAGCTACCATCATAGTATATTTTGTTGACAGATTACTCTGACAGCTATCAAAACGAATCGACGATTTGAAGTCTGTTACGAAGTTGTGTACGGTAAGGGTACCTAGCCTATCAGATATGTAGATGGCGTTCATGTAACTACATGGTACCAGATCTCCATGGTCGATGGGATAGTAAATGATCTTATGGTTGTGTGCTATTTGTAATCATTCTGCCCTGCGTATATCCTTACCATTACCGGCCGACAGCTGCTACTCTGATGTGGTGGTCAGACTTGTGTATCACAATGATCCAACGAGCTACACTGGCTGGAATGTTTGTTCTCTCGAGGTCCTACCATGCCAGAAAAGTCTGCTGGATAGTCGTAAGACGAAAAGCAGTTACTGTTGTAGTGTAAACTGCTACACTATGATGGTTTGAGGGCGAAGTTATACTGCTGCTAGCTGGATGCGGTGTAACATCAGTAAGGTTTCCCTTGGATGACCAGCAGTGCCACACTGATGCTGCCTTCTCAATACACGGTGGGGTTAGAAAAGGTTGACCCTCAAAATAACACACTCTATCCTGCTCCATGGTATTCCGGTGCCGGCTGTATGGGTTCTCTCTATCCGACGTTATAGCAACAAAACCTCAAAACAATAACCCATAAAATGCCTTATGTGAGGGGCCTCAAGCAGCTATCTCATGGGCTCTGGGGTCACATAAGCCTTTTTCTCTTTCAGGTATCTTGAAAAGAAAGTGGACTTCCACGGTGTGGGTAGCCGGGGAGTATCAACAACTCACACTCTTCCAACAGTACACAAAACCCAATCAAGCATAGCATATCCTTCTCAATTGTCTCCTCATTTGCCTTCGCCTCCAAGAACTAATGTTAGGCCTCTTACACCTAACCTAACTTCTCACTCTACAACCACTGCCAACGACCAAAGCAATCGAAACTTCATTTCTAGTCGATGAAGACCGCTCCATCGATTTCACATAGGAGCTTTCAATGTCCGAACTCTATGCCATATCAGACAGCGAGCAAAACTTTGGAATCTCTAGCCATGGATGTATGGTTTATCTCCGAGACAGGTATATAGGACTCCGGTGTGGTTATTAGATTGACCTCACCTGGCCATTGTAAGGAATCTTCAAAATCCACCTTACAAATATCCAGAGATCCAATGGCTAGCTCTCGTAGACTCGCTGGTGTATGCACGGCATTGAGCTGTAGAGCAGAGTGTACTCCTCGACTGGATACCGGTCAACACCCACCTGAGTGATGTTCGACTCTGTAAGGATAAGGAAGGATCGTGAAACTAGGCGATGCCTATTCGTGTTTTCCGCCTACACATCCACCGACTGTAGTTCGGATGACGCAAATGATGAACTATATGAGAAGTTCTCAACTTTGCTGCAGAAAGTGAAACATTCAGTTGTAGTCATAATGGCAGGTAAATTTGACGCTCAAGTAGGGAAGCTGAACCAATTGGAAAGGCATATTGGAGGTATTTAAAAAACCCTATGCCAACGAACGGACGGAGATGATTGCCTGTTGCAAAGTTTCTCCAACAATCACTTGTTTCTGGTCAGCACTAACTTTAGATAAAAGGAGAGAGATCTTCTCCTATGGTGTCTGCCGACATCAAACCAGCGATGGAGATAGATACATCATATTGCTATAAGCCATCGTTGGAGAGGATCCGTGAAGGATTGCCGCTCTTCCTACAGTACCAGTGTGGACTCCGATTAAACGTTAGTACGGGCCTGTGTATGCCTGTGTCATGGTTCATTCTTAGATGAGGATACCAAATACTTATTCACGGAGGAGTTGGTCAAGCACTTATCTGAACGTGACAGCAATGCTTATCCCGAGGAAACCTGATGTGATATTAGGTCTGCTGTAGAAACGGAGGTAAAGACAAGTTTCAACCTACACCAGAAGGTTAGCGAACGGTAGTGGATTTCCGAAACTTCATCCGAACTGAGAGATGACAGAAGACTTATTTCAGCTGGTTGCCGACGGTAAATAGCGAAAGCAACTCAAACATAAATTGACCAAGAGTCTTCAGCGTCGATGGCGAGCAGTGGTGGGTGGTGAAATCGAAAGAGATGAGTAACACTAGGAAACTATTTAGTCTTAGTAAGGATACCGGCAAAAAGAAGACGATGGTGAGTGAAATCACCATCTAAAAGGATAGAATGCTGAAAACCTCTGATGATAGAAGGTTAGAACACTTTGGAACACAGTTCAACTGGTCATCAGCAACGTTTCAGTTGCCCAACACCCAGCCTGAACCTGAATAGAAGGTGGATGTAGCTCCTCTAACTCTCCATTGTAGTTGATCAAGCTGTATCGAACCCGAAACGATCAAAAGCAGCACGACCTGACAGTTTGTCACCTGAAATTCCAAAGGAAAAAGATGGGAAATCGCTAATGAAAGTGACGGAGGTACTAAGAAGTGTATGGGGATCAGATGTAGTGCCGTCAGAATAGTCTACATCACTGATCATCCAGGTCTACAAGATGGGAGAGAAATCTTCGTGTGGCAACCACAGAAGAATTAGTTTGACTACTACTGTATGCAAGAACCTAGGCTCCATAGTCATCCCACGAGTAACTGAAATTAAAGAAAAGCAAACACGAGAAAACCAGGCAGTTTTCAGACCTGAACGGGATTGTATCAATCACATCTTAATCTTTCAGTGAGTCTTGGAACAAAGGCACATCACCGGCACATGAATCTTACTATGTTGATTGGTCTGAAGTCGGCATGACAATGTCCATCGCAACGTATTGTAACAGTGTCTGACGATGAACACAGTACAAAGAAAGTATATAAAGGAAATAAAAGCCATCTACTCGAACTTATGCTGCCACCTCAGGTTTCATATCACACACAGTTGTCCTGTGAATTAACCACAACTAGTGATGTTCACCGTTCAAAAGTTTGCAGAGAACAGAGTGCACTGGAGACATGCTACTGAAGCCCTATGTTCCACTAGCAAACCAAGGAACAAATAATAATAGTGATGTTCACCAGGGATATCCACTGTCACCCTTCCCATTTAACTGTATCACACACGTACTAATAGACATAACCCTTAGTTAGGTACGATTGACTTCATACACATTGACCTACCACCTGAAGGTTATCTGGTTGACTCGGAATAAGCAGACGATTTTATCTTCCCCGATGAAGGCGCTGACAAGATGCACTTATGATCTTCTGAACGCACTAAGCAGAAATCCAAACATGTTTGACCAGCATGCGTGTCACACAGGTCAAATGTAAGATGATACTCCTAGACTGGCCTACTGCAAGTATTCTCACCTCAATGATGAGGAGAGAAATCGTGGAAAATGTCGACCGCTTCACTTACTTACGGAGTCGCATTAGCCCGCCCGAATCGACTGGTTGCTGACCAAATATCAGCTCAGATACACAACGCCCAGTCCACATTTGACAACTGGCGTCATCTGCGGTGCTGGCTGACGAGATATTCGATTGCCTATAAAACGATGAGTACACTCAGCTGCACGTCGTTCTGTCCTGTTGTACAACTGTGATACATGGTCATTAAAAGTCAATATAGGGTTTCGACTACATATATTTTCGTGGCATTGCTCGTGTTCTGTGGAACCATCGTGTGAGCAACGCGGAGGTCAGGTGAAAGGTATTAGGCAAGACAGGCAAGTCGATTGATGAGGTTGTCCACCCTAGCCGACTGAGATGGCTTCCACATGTACTGAGCATGCCGAACCACTCATCGCCTACTTCAACGTAGCATCCTAGGGAAAGTTGAATTACATGTTGGAAGACGATTCAGAGTGGCCATCCACAGAAGTCTCTTTATGCTGACCTGAGCCATGTGGAGAGATGTAGACTGTCTGGTTAGGGTCTCCGAGACCAAACGAATCAGTGGTTGACGACTCATCGTGACATGGCTGAAAATCGGTCACAATAGAGCAGATGTTTACACCCTTTGATGACTTCTAAACCTTGAATATTCACACTTACCTTTATCTTCAGATTGTTTTGTCAGTCAGTCACTTGTGTAAAGAAAAATTTATAACAGGGAATAAAGTTGTGATGAACATACATGTATACTAAGGTAAATAAAGCTTACTCAGTATGTTTATTTAGAAAGGAAATCATGACCAGGGGATCAACTGTTTCAGGCCAAAATGATTTGATACAATTGGAAGGCCAAAACTTCATATGAATTCTCTCATAAAACTTTCGATGACAAGATATGAATATGATTTGCTTTTTAGCACTCCAAATATCTTCTAAAGTTGGAATCGTCTGTTGATGAGGGAACATACTGAAACCTATAATCTATGCAAGCAAGATAAAGAAAGATGTTATATGACAAATTATTAAAACATTTTAATGAAAAATTATCTCTGGGTAGATAGAATCAATCCTCTATGCATTTTAAAGGCCACACTAGCAACAACTAGAATAGCTAATCAGACTTTTTTATTTTATGAAAATCTGCCTCTCCAGCCGAAATGAAGAAACCTAATGGGTTATTTAGGTCTTTGCTAGGGTTGCCTTTAAAGTCAGGGGCATTTTCAGTAACAAATTATCATTTTCCTCTGACTCCCTGTATATTACATTTTCTCCCCTTGATATTTATTGCTGAGGAAATGTGTTTACTAAAACTTGAAAGCAGTTACAAATGCATCCCCAAAAAGAAAGTAGGCTTAAACGGATGCAACTGTAAGATCACCTAACATGATTATATCGTCGGAACACCTACATACGGCATACATAGGAGCCCAGTCAATTAGATATCAAGTATTGCTGAATTTAGAACCACGACAAGTCCATCTTAAAATTCATAGGAAGAAAACTGCAGAAGACAAAAGTCACTAACACTGACCTCAAACTTTATTAACTCCAATAGTCTCTAAATGATTAGGGTTCAAGGAAATATGTCATTTATTATGTTACATATGAACAGATATAGAAATGACAATAGAAGAGAAAGCCAGATTACACAAAGTTAGCATAAAAACTTCCCATACGTAACATGAAACAGGTTAACCAATCTAAGCTTAAATTTACATTGACTGGTTACTGGAAAGTAGCCAATTCCATATTGTCTAGCTTCTAGTGATGACTTAGTCCAATTGATTATCTGACTATGTGGTCACCGTATTAGGATAATCACCATTGCGGTGCACTCTGATTAGATGTGATCGCCAGGGAGTCTAGGACCCAGGTTTTTATACTTGTCAACACTCCTAAGCAAGGTTTATTTGAAACATTGAAGGAATTCATATCATCCAGTACTGAAAAAGATCCTACCACTGGGTTGATCAAGCAGCAATATACAGATACAGTTCGATTGACATAAAATTGGTTAACCTAAGGTTAACAACCACCACTGTGAGCAAACCGGTCTTAAAAAACGTCAAAGGCTTCTTGTCAATCACCTTCAACCATCGTAATAAATTTAAGTGTGTATGATTTTAAGTCATCTATAATGATAGCTGAAGTTCATGACCATTCACTTGTCACCTTTAGGGATATCTTGATATTTTAATTGGTTGTAGCTAGCAGAGGAATCCAGGACAGGCGCTTTATCCTATCCACAACTCGTCGTCTGGATATACCTGCTTCCCAGTAAGTGATGTTGTTCCCACTGGCACTCGGACCTAATACCCATCGCTTCAAACGCCGCGGAGTCACGAAAGACACAAGCAACTAAATTATAATAGTAAATGTTCAGGCAGTATCCAGGCATCCACATAGGAGCCTATATGTTAACAAAGGTCGATTAATTCGATCCAGTATGACAACAGAGCATCACAAGTATATCAACAAGTAGTAACATCTTGATACTGTTTAGACTTAAAGCCATCGACCCAAAATTACAGAAAACACTCGACAAGAATCAGCTCAGAGAGGAAAAGTGAAGTAAAAGGGTGCTAGCATACCACACATCCTTCAATCCTAGGATCTGTAAACTTTGCTGTGAAACTTAGATCTCAGGTAGAGTAAACTAGGGAGCGATTCCGGTGGGTTGAAGGCATTTCAAACAATCGTCCACTCT
This sequence comes from Heterobilharzia americana, assembly GCA_944470555.2. Classification (NCBI taxonomy): domain Eukaryota; kingdom Metazoa; phylum Platyhelminthes; class Trematoda; order Strigeidida; family Schistosomatidae; genus Heterobilharzia; species Heterobilharzia americana. The sequence continues at coordinate 82,294,664 of OX104129.1, forward strand.
TCAAGCAAACTTAGGGGTTTTCATAAGAGCTCTAATGAAAATGTCACTTTATCACCTTTTTTCTGTACAGGTTTATCATCTTACTAAGAGATTATACAAGTTTACTGTTTGAGGTCACTAAGTCATATGGTATTCATTGTCTGCATTCAATCTGGAGCAAATGCGAACTACTTTATGTATGAAGACAAACAATCATGATGAAAAAACCCAGAGTTCTAAACATCTCTTTTTATATCGGTAAATAGGATGTATCTAATAAAGCCTATAACCCAAAATTTTGGTTTATACAGTTATCAAACTATTACAAGAGAGTGAATTGATTGAGTGTGACGACCACTTCACTTACCTGAGAAGTAGGATCAACCCTGGTGGCTCAGTGACCGATGAAATCTCTTCACGGATGCGATAGGCTCGATTGGCTTTTGCCAATTTACGCCACCTATGGCACCGCCGTGATATCCGATTGTCTACCAAAGGTCGCGTATACTGTACAGCACTCAGGTCTGTTCTACTGTATGGCTGTGAAACATGGCCATTGAATGTGGAAGACATGAGAAAGCTGGCTTCAAGTGTTTGACCACCGTCGCCTTCGTAGTATAGGCCGTCGTATTCCGTGGTGTCACCATGTGAGTAACGCCGAAGTCAGGAGTAGAGTTTTAGGGAGAAGAGGTAAATCAGTAGACAAGGTTATGAACCTTCATCGACTGAGATATTTGGGACACGTACTACGTATGCCTAGTCACCGATTGCCTCGTCACACAATGTTGGCCGAAGTAGGTCCAGGCTGGAGAAAGGCCTGAGGTGGCCAGACTAAAACATGGCACCAATGTATGAAGTCTCTGACTGTTGGTTTAAGCCATGTAGGACGATGTAGACTAGGTGGTTGGGGTTTGCGGGACAAGAGGAACCAGTGGTTGGAGACTCTAGAGGATATGACTCAGAACCGATGTGAGTGGCGCAGATGTATTCCCACACACATTATCCTCATCTTGAAGACGCTATACCGAATCTCTTTTCTTTCTTCTCGTACTTTATATTTCGTTTAACTGCATTCTCTTATCTTCATCCTTCACCTCACTACCTTTCTACTTGATGTAGTGATATGAGGTGTGGCAGCTCGGACCGTTACGCAGTAATGCCTGGTCGATGCCTAGGATGATCTGGATGGATGGATGGATGGATGCAAAGATGATTGCTTGAAGATAAGCATCGACACTATATTATATTTCAGATGCTATAAACAAATGTCATAATATAAAACCTTGTATCCGTCCGGGAGAAAGATTAAAAAAAGAAACACAACTGATCTATTGCGGCCAACAGCGATTCCTATTACCTAGATTCTGTAATCACTGACAACATTCAGTAATATGTCAACTTCAAACAAAATTATACCAAGAAAACCATGTACTGAGATAAACAGAACCATATGGTACATACAATTCGACGTTTATCAAACTACAGAAAGGTTAGATACTCGGTATTAGTTTCTCTTAAACAATCAATCCTGACAACCTATCACTGCATATATATATATATATATATATATATATATATATATATATATATATATATATATATAACTAGTTCACTAGTTACTAGCCGGTCCTAAGCCCATGTAAAGAGGAAAGGTTGGGCATAGGGCTACCAACCCTACACCACAAAACAAATCTAACCGCTAAAGAAACTTCACAGCACAAACAAAATATAAAAAATAAAAATAAAATTATTTCTCGCTGGAATCAGAGAGGCGAAATAACGTCAGTTGGTGAAAGCCTTCGGGAAGCCAATCGGCCGATGTGTCTTCTCTCCCTCGATGAAAGCGAAAGTAAACGTGGGACATGGAATGTCCGCACGATGTTTGAACCTAGCTGGCAAGGCAGCCCAGATTGCAAACGAGATGAAGAGGTATCACATTGAAGTGCTTGGAATCTGCGAAAGCAGATGGAATGGGAGTGGACTCTCCAAACTGTCAACTGGAGAAGCAATAATCTACTCCGGTCACCCAGACGACAACCACAAGCACACTGAGTTATGGAATGGCTATCATGATGTCCCCAAGAGCATTGAAGGCTCTCTCTCTCATGCAGTGGGAACCAATCTCCTCCTGCAGGATCATGACAGCGAGGTTCAACTCAAAAGGAAGGAAGGTCACAATCATTCAGTGCTACGCTATGCACCTACAAATAATGCAGAGCAAGAGAAAAAGAAGGAATTCTACAGACAACTTCAATCAACACTGGACAAGACCACACTGCAGTTGGCAATATCAAAATTCTAATGGGTGGGGCGACATGAATGCCAAACTGGGAGGGGACAACACACGAAGAGAACTAACCATAGGTCGAGAAGCGCTCGGTGAGGTGATGAACGAGAATGGAGAACTGTTTGCGGAATTCTGTGCATTCAACGATTTGGTGATTGGAGGCAGTGTGTTCAAGCACAAGGATATCCACAAAGCGACATGGATTTCATCAGACACAAGGACACACTAAAAATCAAATCGAGTTTATCTCAATCTCAAGAAAATGGAGACGCAGTCTACTTAACACAAGGTCAAGAAGAGGAGCAGACATAGGTTCAGACCACTCACCATCTAGTGCAAGGAACCTTCCAAATCAAGTTAAAAGCCTTCAAGGAAGCTGGTGATAGGCCGCAGTTCAAGTAAAACACTGAAAACAGAGACTGAAGGACGAAACTACAAGGGAAATCTTCACGTCAGCCATCAAGACAAATGGGAGATATCGAGCAGCATCCCTAGAGAAACCTATGTGGAAGAACACTGGAAGTCTTTGAAAAAGATGTGGAAAGGAACTTGCATTACCGTATGAGGAAGGAAGAAGAAAGAAGACAAGGAATGGATCTCGACGGATACATGGAAGCTGCTAGAACGAGGAGAGGAAGATGGTGAAGCAGAAGATGAACCAGTGCAAGGATGCTCAACGACAAGAGGAACTGAGCACAATGTATAAAACACTGGACAAAGAAGTCAAGAAGAGTGCACGCAAAAACAAAAGACACTTCTACGAAACACTGGCAAGTGAAGCAGAACAGGCTGCAGGTAAGAGAGACAGAGACCTGACAACATTGTATCAAATAACCAGGTTGCTATCAGGAAAGAGACCAACACCGATGAAACCAATAAAAGATGAAGAAGGAAATTTAATTACGAAAGAAGAGAAGCAAAGGAAACAATGAGCCGACCACTTCAAAAAACTCTTGAATCGACCACCACCTGCACTTCGTCCAGAAATGCCACCTGCAACCCAGCCACAGAACTACAAGTGAACATAAATCCTCCAACAAAAGTCGAAGTCCTGAGCGCCATAAACCTGCTGAAATGCGGGAAAGCAGCAGGACCAGATGGAATGCCGCCACAAGCACTGAGAACAGACGCAGAGGCAACAGTGGACATGCTCACACCACTATTGCAGAAGGTTTACAAGGAAGGATGGAAAGGTACCTGCCGACTGATTGGAAGAAGGACTACCTTGTCAAACTCCCGAAGAAAGGAAGACCTAAGTCTTTGCAAGAACTGGCGCGGAATCACGCTCCTGTCCACCCCAAGCAAAATATTATCTTGGAGACTAAAAGATGCATTGGATTCAAAACTACGACCTGAACAGGCAGGTTTCAGGAAGTACAAATCATGTGCGGATCAAATTACTACGCTTAGCATCATCATACAACACAGCATAGAATGCCAGTCAACTCAATTCTACCTCAACTTCATCCACTTTGAAAAGGCCAGTCTTCGACAGCGTCGACCGAGAGGTGATTTAGAAGCTACTTCAACACCACGGAATACCACAAACACTTATCAATCTCATTCAACGACTATATGAATATGCCACATGTCAAGTAATTCACAATGGAAAGCTCAGTGATGCCTTCGAAGTGAAGACAGGAGTGAAACAAGGCTGCCGTCTACTATCAACCATGATATTCCTCATTGTGGTGGACTGGATCATGCAACAAACAGTGAGGAGCGAGAAGAGCAAGATACGCTGGACCAGGGAAAACATCCTAGAAGATTTGGATTTCGCCGATGACTTGTGTCTGATGTCGCACAAACTTGAAGATCTACAGGTGAAAACTAACAAGTTGACAGAAGAGGCAGCGCAGGGCAGGGCAGCGAAGACAGGACTTCAAGTGAACGTAGTGAAGAAAGAGGTGACGAAGATACCCAACTAACAACAACAACAAGAAACACCAATCACCATCAATGGGAGAAAATTAAAGGAAGTAACCTCCTTCACCTATCTAGGAAGCACTGTTTCAACTACAGGCGGCACAGGCACACACGAGGGTGTCAAAGTCAGAATCGGAAAAGCAAGACAGGAGTTCATTAACCTGAAACCAGCGTGTAGATCTTAGGCACTCAGCATACAGCGTGAACATCCGGATTTTCGACACCAACACTAGTCAAGTCAGTGCTTCTGTATGGCTCAGAGACTTGGCGCGTTACGAAAAGCATTCCCATCAAACTACATACATTCATCAACAAGTGCCGTCTACGCTCGCTACTGAAGGTCAGATGGTCGGAAAGAATAAGCAACAAGGAACTCTGTCTAGCTGGCTGGCAACGAACCAACCAACAACCTATCGCTGAAAAAATATAGACTGGAAGGAAGTGGAGATGGATTGGGCATACATTGAGAAGGCCAACTGGGGACATTACGTGACAGGCCAGGCACTCGAGTGTAACCCAGATGGGAAGCGACTAGTTGGGTGTCAGAGGGTGACATGGAGGAGATCGTGCGAGGAGGAAATGAGAGGTTGTGGGCTGTCGTGGAGCCAGGTTCAAAAGATTTCAGAGAACAGAGCGCATTGGAGACGTGATACTGAAGCCCTATGTTCCATTAGGAACCCAAGCGACAAATAATATAGTAATAATAATATGCTGAAGACCATTCCACTCAACCTAGCTTTCGCACTCTAGACTCTAAACAAGGAATGAGGCTCATAAATTCGTGAAACATTTCGAATTTCAGTACTGGATTTAATTTTTATTATATGAAATGATAAAAACCTATTAAAATTTATTCATACCTTTAGTACAAGTGATTCAAAATGATCTTTCTGTTCATCAGTTTCAAAGCAGTAACAGTGATTACAATCCACAATAATAACTTCTTTCGGATTGGACTGAAGGAAATGAAGAATACTTTCAAGTTCTATGGATAACAGATTTGCATACTGTCCATGTACTAAACAAAAGTCGTAATCAGTGCTATCATATTGGCTTAACCTTTTTTTTCTCCGCAAACAGATGCGAAAATCGAAATACCGAATTCCAGCTTCTAATTGGTCAACTAAATTTAGTGACTGAGTCACACTCCATGGATATAATACTCGACTTAACATTGAACGAGGCATATATTTAGCTAGTTGATAAATAGGGCCATCCGGTGAAGGTAGACTGCGTTGAGTTATGGAATAAGTAAATGAATCATGGCTACCTGGAAACACAAAGTAAAAGAAGGAAGCAATTTGTTCACACAAAATGGGGTAGTAGTAGAAAAAGGGTATCATACTGTAGTATTAATGAGAGGTCAAATATCTTACGCTTCAACTCACAATAATAGGCTTTCAACGAAAGTCAGTTTTATTTACTAGTTCTATGAAATGCTTTCCACTTAGAATAGCCTCCACAGATCGGACCAAAACTACCATAGATAAGACTAACATACACGATGCAATGGCAAAACACTATCTATTTGTTTCTATGCCTTCTAAGATTATCCCTTGTATGCGAATAACACGGTTACTTGCTTATCAATTAAGTATACGGCCTTTTGTAAATTAACTCATAAAATGTTCTACCTTAATGAATGATGTGAACACATAATTAAGAACTGTATTCATGTAGGACTGTTTGTCTAGATTATGGAATGTTGGAAGTTAAAAAACTAAGGCAAGTATGGTGGAATCTTGGATGGATTTTAATATCAAGAATACATATGAAGCAGCCCCATCCAGACTGGATACGTTTGTAATTGCATTTACGTTGATTTATTAGATGCATCACAGATAATGGAACAGTATTATTTACTAGATTACGTTTCAGATACAATCTATTGTTCTTAGTCACATCAAGATAACTTCACAACTTTGAGATATGATTTAAATAGTTCTAATTTTCTCGCCTCCTCAGTGATATGTGTGGTAGGATTTTCCATATATCCGGAACAGGGTCTTAGCTACGCGTGAAAGTACAGGCTAACTAGATAGATCAGTAAAACAATGCGAATAGGAAAAATTAGGTTTGCTACAATCATGACAAAACATTTGAAAGATTTAATTTTGAAAGCATATATAATAGTTTCTTGGAATGCTCTAGGGCAACATCAAATACTTTGAAACCATAATTCTTGAAAAACACGTCAACTACACTGATAAAATGATAAAATATGGAAGAAATCAATGTTTTAAACAGCATTGACAAACTAACCCGGTATACATATTGTATTAAGGGGTTTTTGCGCTATATGTGATGGCAGATCAGACATCCATGAACGTGGATTAATCATGGTTTATCTGTGTGTAAAATAAAACCCATAAGTTACATTACAAATTTAGAGATCAGTGTCATACTGCAGCATGAGTTCATGTAAAACATTAGTCATATAAAAATACAACTATAAATTTAACTTTGACTGTTGTACGCGTTTCACGCCTAGATGATTAACCTTTTCAGTAGGAACTGTTGCATAAGAAATATGTTTTTCAAACCAGGTTTAATTGTCTGTACATTCGATACATCAGCATATCATAAGGAAAACTTCGCCTTCAAGAATATTGGGTTCTATAAAGCTGCCTATATAATTAGAAATTTGTCGCTAAAACTGGAGGTCAAGCTATTCTTAGCGGAACACTGAGCATTTCACCATACGACCTGATTGAATCAACGTAACAATGGAACATCACGGCATGCACTGTAGCACAAGGCGATTCGGTAACCCAATACAGGTTTGTGTTCTAGGTTACAAGCAGTAAGTAGTGCAAGCTTTTATGTTACCACTCGGTTGCTCAGGTTGAAGTGGTGCTTGAATCTAAAGCTTAATGGGTGCAAATCGAATGTCTAAGCTAAATGAGTGATTTCACCATAAAACAAGATGGCCAATATCTGATATAGAAAGAAAATCTAGGGAACATAAATCAAAATCACAAGAAACCAGAAATTGATTTTCTTGGTGATAATGTCAACTTGACTTCCAATTCACTCGAAGTGTTAACTTCAGTTAGTGCATTATAAGCTAAAAGTAAGCTCCACTCATATATATATATATATATATATATATATATATATATATATATATATATATATATATATGTAAGAAGATACTCCTAGACTGGCCTGCTGCAAGTATTCTCACCTCAATGATGAGGAGAGAAATCGTGGAAAATGTCGACCGCTTCACTTACTTACGGAGTCGCATTAGCCCGCCCGAATCGACTGGTTGCTGACCAAATATCAGCTCAGATACACAACGCCCAGTCCACATTTGACAACTGGCGTCATCTGCGGTGCTGGCTGACGAGATATTCGATTGCCTATAAAACGATGAGTACACTCAGCTGCACGTCGTTCTGTCCTGTTGTACAACTGTGATACATGGTCATTAAAAGTCAATATAGGGTTTCGACTACATATATTTTCGTGGCATTGCTCGTGTTCTGTGGAACCATCGTGTGAGCAACGCGGAGGTCAGGTGAAAGGTATTAGGCAAGACAGGCAAGTCGATTGATGAGGTTGTCCACCCTAGCCGACTGAGATGGCTTCCACATGTACTGAGCATGCCGAACCACTCATCGCCTACTTCAACGTGGCATCCTAGGGAAAGTTGAATTACATGTTGGAAGACGATTCAGAGTGGCCATCCACAGAAGTCTCTTTATGCTGACCTGAGCCATGTGGAGAGATGTAGACTGTCTGGTTGGGGTCTCCGAGACCAAACGAATCAGTGGTTGACGACTCATCGTGACATGGCTGAAAATCGGTCACAATAGAGCAGATGTTTACACCCTTTGATGACTTCTAAACCTTGAATATTCACACTTACCTTTGTCTTCAGATTGTTTATTCTCTCACACTAACTCATCTTCGGCATCATTCTATTCTATCCACCTTTTCTTGGTGTACTATTATGAAGTGGGGCAAATTGAGCCGATGTACCTGTTTGCAAGGTTCTGCGTTGATTTCTTCAGTTAAGGAAGGATTCAGAATCTCCACAGTATTACCACACAAGGAAGGCAACCAAAAATAAATAACTTAGGATTGTGAATAAGGGATTAGAGTGACATTCAAACCTAGAGATTCCCTAAGAAATAAGATTTCTGGGTTGAAGGTTAAAATAATCGGTTAATTAGGCTAACCAGGCGGGCGAAAAAGTCAAAATCTGTAGATCCGAGTAAAATAAGGAACCGAGAAGAAAGTTCAGCCATAGCCATCCCATGAATGAAGTAAAACAGGTATCGACCTGTCTTTCCGTCTGATAGTGATTTCGGATTGTCGACTTAAAACCATGTTTAATGGTTTTCGAGGTAAACTGTGACACTTATGTAACGCGTCTGAGAAATATTCATAGAAGTTAAAAGTCTGTGAACCTGTTTTCTTATTGATCAAGCTAAGTTGTCATGCATATGGAGCTGACTATGATCAGAGAAAACCGAGAGTTAAACACATTGTAAGAAGTGCAAACCTTTCATAATACCAAAAGCGAAAAAGCATATTCGTCAGGTTAGGTGTCAATTCAATACAAGTTTCGTCATAGTACCAACTAGTAAAAAAAAAAACTTGACTATAGTCAAGTATTAAAGCGCACCCAAAGTGTTTGCCGGCTGGGTTCGCTCTAACTTTAACACTTGACAATTTCGGGGATGAGGATACATTGTCTGCAGTAAGCCTTGAACTTCTGTGTCCTTTTTTGCCCGAAAATTTCAAAGTGCACCCAAAGTGCCGGCTGGGAAACTACACTTTTCCGAAAGCTTTTGAAGATCATTCTGCAATTTCCTAATTTAGCCCTACGTTTTGGCACATGGTTGTAATGCGATATATACATATATATATATATATATATATATATATATATATATATATATATATATATATATATATATATATATAACGTCCCCACGTTTTCCCTATCTTTACCCAATATTTCCTCATCACCGTCAGCTTGGGGCAACTCAGTATCCGCAAAGTAAATACGTTTGTGGTGGGAAATTACCGATATTGTCAAAGACTAACATTTTAACGCAAATATAATATTCTTCACCACAAATTACTTGGTAACGTTACGAGTGTTAACACCATTTTGAGTGCTTGTTGCTGGACGTAATTATGACTGCGTGAGTGTCAGAAACGTCCCATTTTTTGATTGGTCAGTGCAACATTGACATCAAAAGAAGTGACTATTAGAGGCCACCTTAGCAAAAAATGAAAAGAACAGTCAAGCTTCAGTATTTCGCTTGGAAAAGTACTTTTTCATCAAAAAAAGAATGTATTTGGCTGTCTGATCAATTGTTAGGGTGGCTTTCAAGGTCATTTTTCAAAATACTGAAAGCGCTACTTTCAGACCTTGTTAACACTCCATTTTTGTCATTGCTTTGTTCAGACGTTATCGGTATACCATTCTGTATTGGGAGTCAGCACCAAAATTTTTTATCGGTGAATGTTGCAACAGAATTCAATCTGCTAGCGAGGCATCTAAGTTTACGGATGTGGCAAGAGTGTGAAACGTGTATCAAGCGAGCCCAAGAGATTAGTTGTTTAGATTATAAATCCATTATTTGATGCTGAACAAACCAAACTTTTATACAAGATTCGTGATCGTCGCCTAAACAGAGACAAAAACAATAACATGGACCTAGTATACGGGTACCATTATGTTGTGTTTTTCTATCATGTTGTTCGATGGAGGAAGCCGTAGGGTGGCAAACAGCGAAGATCACAGTAAATACTATGATAACAAGCATTACATATACGTTTCAGACTGAAGCTCTTGAGGTGTCCCTTCACCTTCCGGATTAAACTGAATTTTGGGCGATGTGAAGTTGCTGAGCCTGTTAGCCCCAAACATAGTCACGACTGGTAGAAACATCTGGAGGCATTTGTGAAAAAATTGGTTCGATGACTCAGGGGTGGGCAACAAAGGGGCATTTGACCGTTGATCGAATGGAATACGCTGCCAGACGCCTTCGAGATCGTTGCGAGACAACAGTCACCCACCTATGGAATGTATCTAGAGGACTGTGAATGCTGAAGAAGTAGGAAGACTGGCTCCGTCAGCAATTTATAAGTCACAGCTACCTGCTCGGAAGGACCAGGAAAGAGTATCTCATCTGCTGTCGGAAGTGTGCCCTAAGGTCCGTGAAGAGAGCTATCGACCAGAACAGACTTCAGTGATCTCAAATTCCAAGAGACCGCCGTACTGCGTATGAACCCAGGTTAACCTGCACAAAGAAATGCATTTTTTTCAACCATTCCTACTCTAATGTCCGTTGAAGCGGAAAGCAGGACTGCTCATGGGGGCAGCAGAAGGAGTGGGAAGATTTTTAGGTTATCATACTATGACTCACAGCGCTAGTCACGTAACTACCAACTAATTAGAGGGTAGAAACGCAGATTCATACCAAATTGGTTCGGTCGCCAATTTCAGATTCTCTTGTAGTGCCCTCGGAGGCAAAGGATCGTAGCAAGAGAGATGAGCAGGGGCATACCCGTACTGAAGTCATCATTAGAGGTACGAAATGCCAGTATGACATCACTCAGTTTCCTAATCGTTCTTCATAATCAAGATTCGGACGGCATGAGCAAGCTTATTACACGCTCAAGTATTTCGGCAACGGACTAGCCGGATGAATCCAACATTCCAAGCGAGGGCTTACGCAAGTAGAATAATAGAAGTCTTTGAAAGCTGGGTGGATGGAGAATAATGGGCGGAAGTCCTTTGGCGCATCTGCATTGCAGTGTGCCGAGGTCTTCAAGTTCCGGCTCACGATGGCACCTGAGTCTTTCGTTTCGAAGACTCGGGGTAGTGTACCATCACCGGAATGCCGGAAACAATTGGTATGATTATTGTGCATTATTGCACTTTAACTAGGGTCAATTTCTGGGCACCAGCCTTCGGACCAACCTACAAATTTATCAAAATATGCGTGAAGCGTTTACACTCATCAGCATCACTATGACTCCAGACATCGTTGGTGAATGGCAACGCCGAAGAGCTGAGCAGTTGCGGTAACTCACTGAAACATGACCAGAAATTTTGTTTACGAAACTCCTCTTATCTCAGGTTTCCACTACGGCAGTGTCACGCTAATTTTCACTCCGTCTTTCACGATGCGGAAAGTCCTCATTGAAACACCAAACCCAAAAAAGTAGGGCTTCCCTAATAATTTCTCATGAAATACCCCATCGGAAACCGTTCTGAAATCTATAAACAAGGCACTCATTCGCGGCTTTTAGTCACAGACGCCAGCCCATTCATCCCACTAAGTGCGGAAGTTTGTTAAACAAGTGGCCACAGTAAGAAAACCTTGCTGCTGCGAAGCAAAAAGATTAGGTGATTTGACATGGCTAAGTGCCTCGTCACAAATGATTTTCCCAAAACCCACGGGGCGATAGTTAACTACCAACTGGCGAAGGCCAGCCCTGAAAACCAAGCTGATCATAGCATTTTTCCAGTCTCATGGGAGGCGAGGCTGAGATGAAGAGCATATTGAAGAGGTCAGTGACTACCATAACAATAGTGTTTGCTGGTAAAGATGGCAATCTGGAGGCGACTCAGATATTTAAGATTAATGAGCGACTGGAGGACCGTTTCTTTTGTTAAGAGCACCGTATCCATTGGCGGGGCAGCGGTGACACCACTGATAAGCACACCATTGCCATGACCTACTGAAAGGGTGTAAATAAATTGATCGAATAGTCACTCAATGTGGATAAATTACATCCCACCAGACTGACGCACCTCCCACCTGCCACCGGGGAGGGAATTCCACATTTTATTTTAGTCCGTTCACGGAGTGTTAACCAACTTCGTCGATAGTGTGCGGGCCGTACGCCTTAAGACAGTCGAGGCGATATAATAGAAGTTTTTAGCAGATTAGGCACATCACACTGATTTATATTTTTCAGGTAAAGCTTCTATACGAGTTTTTACAGGTTGACTCCATCTTGACGGTTCTTAAGCGTGTTTGTTAGATCACGGGCGGCAACTTGAAGTTCTTCGTGGGGTCGACCATAGAATAAGTGGCTCATTCACCACATCGAAGAGTTCCAAGACTCGCCCGGGGCTCAGAACTGTTGAGTTCTTGTCGATGGTCCCGTCCTTACAGATTGCACAGTCCCTCATGCTTGAAATGTCTGTGCGCTACACATTAGATCTAGGGGAAGCAGTATCGTGGCCAGACCCGCACGTTCGAAAGCCTAAATCTACAACTATATGGCATCTGTCAACCAACGGGGAGAAGTATCCTGGATCCGTAATTCCTGAACTTAGCTGGGCTAATACAAAATCTAATAGCAACGGCGTGTTCAAATTGTACTGCACTGCACAAGTTACGTTTTGAACCGAAGTGGATACCAAAACCGTTCAAAGTGGATCATTTTTGGAGCAAACACTTGAGGCCAAGACTGTAAGCTCCATCCAGTTTGTGTGGAACTTTTAGATCTCCAACTAATAAGTGTCTCCTGCTTCTGCTCTACTTACGTATGGGAGTCAGCACGAAGTCTATCCAAGGCAAGATGGACTAGGTTACTCATCACAACTGTACAGAAACCCTGCTTTGACTTCGGACACAACTCGTTACGTCACAAGTGCCGCATTCGTGTGCTTCTGAAGTGATGATTTCCATGTGGACATTATCATGAGCATGTAGTAAAACGCCACCACCTTTGAGACCCACAACTCTATATGTCCCCACTGAGTAATACCCTGTAAGAAGAGGTATAAAATCTAAACCTTTTATCACCCAAGCTTCAGTAGTGGCCATCACGCCAAGACCTAATTCATAGACTAAAGACTAGACGTTTGTCACCTTATTCCTATCCCTGTGAGCATTGGTAGAGGTTTCGCTCAAAGCGTTTAGCGGATTCCATCGTCCACCCTTACAGACCTTGGGAAGCAGTCGTTTTGGAGACCACGCGACCGAAAAACCCTCAATTTCAGGATTTCTTCCTTCGGTAGTTTGCCAATCCTCATGTTCAGCCATCGCTCCTCTTCTTTTTTTCTGATCCTCGTGATCCAGGTCCGGCTGGATGCAGGTGTCTGACTTTCTTGGCCTGGATGCGTTATTCCGGAGCACATCCACCAATTCTTTGTTGTCAAGGCCGACCTGTAGAATACCCAATCATCAGGATTTTAGCCTCTCTCCCCCAAATGTGGCTACCATGAAGATAAGTACTCCTTCGGACTTTTTAGGTAGGATATGCCTGATGGCTGACCCGACCAGCTCAAGATTGTACGTATGACGCATTGTAGGGTCTTCGGCCGCTGACTCCGAAACATTTCAGAAGACCTCATGGCATGTTAGTGGGGCAGCCTTAGACCTGGTTTATACGGCCTCTGAAGCTTTCCTAACGGGTTTCATAAGTTTGGCGATTTCGTAAATGGCCTTTGGTTTCTTCGAATTCCTTCTTGAAGAAATGTAATCAGATTAACTGATCGCTTTCGCAGCGTCACCGCTGTCAAGCGATGCGCAGTACTTCGGTTAATTTTCGATTATTTGATACAGGTCCCTCCAACGGAGGTTTGAACAACCAGGTAGGCTTCACACACAGGTGCGTTTAGTAAACAAATTAACTATAACGTCACTTCCAAGGTCTGGGGTAAACAGGGTGACAAACGCAGAGAAGAATGAAGCTGATCAGTACTCGTAACCACATACATCAGAGAAGTCCTTGATATTTGCCTCGAGTAGAGCTGTTACTCGTTGGTTCGGGAGACGACTTTCAGCCGGCGGGTCACCAGTCCGAGCCTCACCCCATCCATCGAGAGTCGAGCGGCCTGGTAATATCACCTGTCCCCACACAACAGGTGTGGCCCACTGCCCACGGCGCATTTGTGGACAAGGCCGCCCGGTGTATTTCGAATTTCTGTCCCCGTTCGTCAGGATATTTTTCCCTGATGACAATACCAATCGTAATAACGATCACTATTCTGGACACTAACTTCTGATGGGGCTTGGAATTCTAAGTGTAATATTTCAAAAAATTTACTTCTTGTACAATATTCTCAAATTAAAAACTGTGGCACTAAAATAGTGGTAATATTAGGAACATGATGGACAGTAATGCACGACGACCAGTAGTTTTTAATACATCATCCAGTTTGTATGTTGTTGCACTTTAGTCGGACAGAGGGGAGTTCTCAAAAGCCGAGTAGACATGTGTCGCACTCCCTCTGAATCTAAGCCTGCGCTGGAAGCTTCACTTTAGGCAGAGTCAATTACCTACGATTTGCAACGGTTGTACTTCACATCTACTGCCTGTTGATACTTCGAAGAGAATCGGCCATCTGTTTACAAATTTGTTTCCATACAACAGCCACCATTTACAAATACATGAGGAGGCAGAAATGAGCAGCATTCGAACCAGGTCCAAACCTACATTGCTCTGCAGAAAATTTTCCATCTGGTTTCAGAACATTCCTTCTCTGGCGTATGAGCCCCATATCTAATTAACATTAAATTAGTGGTCAAACATGCCATTATTAGTCCGCTTACCGTCTCAGTTTCAGCTGCTGAAATCTCTTGAGAAACTGTCGCTGCATCGTGACTACGATTTTGCTCACCACCCAATTGTTGGCGGCAGCAACTTCGGTACAATGTTGCACCGACAATATCTTGGCAAATTTTCACGATTTCCCCGACATTCATGACCTATGGGATTGTAAAATCCAAATTCATTTCCTGACAAGAGGCGACATTTCGGAATCAATAATGACAACTTAGCAAGTAAAACATGCAATGGTTCAGAAACGATTTTCCAGTATTTGGCAGAAATTAAATCTTTACGAAACACTGTTGGTTAAATCGACCAGAAGCCCGGTTAATGTAACCAACATTTTCTTCAAAGTAGGGCTTAGGTCCCTCGCGTCTGAATGAGTAAATGATACATCACACTCATAGTATGGTATACTTATTGACAGAAGCGGCCTATACGTCAAGGAAAGCCTGAAAGCTAATCATTGTTACAATTTGCCAGGTTATTTTACGTTTCACAGTATCAGCAGGTCAAAAAATTACCTGTTACGGAAATCACAGTGCAGCTCACTTGACATTCTCAGGTATGGAGGAGACATTCTCTATGTTTGATGTGCACGTGACGGTCAACCAGCTGGCAGCTCACCTAGCGACATCCAACGTAGATGTGGTGAGCACAGAAAACTGATAGACTATGATCCCTGGTGTTTAGTCCATAAAGCCATCTCAAGGACCAAATTGTCCCGAAGCAGAGAAGGCTCGATCATAATTTTCAAAAAAGCCTGATATTCTAGATCACTTTGCAGTTGTAAATTTCACTGGTCTACAACGTTTCGCCTTTCCGATGATTTCCCCTAGAAGCCATCTGTGATCAAACCTTGGTCAAAAATATGGTGGCCTTTTGGTGAGAAGTAATGAGAACAGTGGTAATAATGATAATGATAATGACGATGGTGATAATAATAATAATAATAGTAATGGCTTTTATTTTCATACGGTGAAGTTGCCATGGAAGATAGTAGTTAACAGGCACCATTAAGTTGATAGTTCTTGAAGGTTTACAAGACGGCATCTGTAATTAAATAGTTCACGTACTGAGTCACTGCTGCGCATAATCCTATTAAAACTTGCTGCAAATCATGAGACGGGCATGAATTTACCACATCCCATCATGTAAATAGGTTCTACTGCTTGGACCAAAGTTTGAGTTGTAACCAGATGATTACACTAGTATATTTGCAAAATCTGTTAATTAGCAATATGGCCGTCTATTTATCTGAACGTTCTTCAGTTGTGGTTTTCCAAACCATAAAGGACCCATGTGTGTGATCTGTGGTGACAGTAAATATCCACAGCTATATAACTAAGGTTAATATATAAATCAATGCATTTACAGTACACCATCCAGTACTTAAAGGTGATATAAATAAATAAAACTTGGTAATATTTGTTATCACACATGGGACTAGACAGTGAAGCGGCCAATCTTCCGAATGGCAGTCGTCACGCATAGACTTCAGGCACCTTTTGCGTCTATGTAAGCAACACCATTCAAAAGCGTAGTTGATGAATAGTGGCTCACGTTTGAAAACGTCACTTGACGCACAGCAACAGAAAGCATGCAGTGTATGGCCACTATAGGTCAGTAATCTTCTGAACCATCAGGTAAATTGGTCTCCACTTTAACCATCTGTTCAAAATATCACTGCTACATAACTAGTGGGGAAAATTGGACGGCTCGTCGCTTGAAGCATCCTGACCAGGGGGGGAGCTTATCGTGAAGATGTTCTAGAGACCACGAAAGATGGGAGCGGTTCAGTAATCCTTGGTGTCACAGAGCAGCTATTACTTCCGCTCGGCAGTTATGTTCAGACTGAAATTCAATATCAGATTTCCTCATCAAGCTGTTGCCGCAAAGAAGGATAAAAGAGGAAGCGAGACCGGGCAGTTGGTCGTGTGCCTTTAAAGTCATGGTGTAAGTTGCATCGTGTTCAACACAACTGTCCTAGAGGTGAAACGGGAATTCGCCTCTTCAACATGCAATCACAACTACCAATAGGGTGGACTGATGGTCAGATTCATGCTTGATGTTTGAGGATAGGAGGCCACAAGCCTGTATTAACCCTCCCCAGGTAGATATTTGTCCTCGTCCAGTCCTCTTTGGAACGAGTCAGTTGATGACACAGACACCACTTACCCAAATAGTCGGTCCTAGTTGATTAATCAGCACGAAGACCTATACTCTATTGAGGCTTCGTCCGTCCTTTTCTGTCGCATTCTTCTCGTACGTCCCCTGAGGTGTTCCGATCCATTAGGAAGGATAACACAAGATAGGTAGATAAATCCCGAGTGTGGTGATTAATGTCTCCACCCATTATACTTATTATGAATGTATTCCTTACTCCTGTTGGGCCTTCGGGCTTCATCCCTACACTAATTTATTTGAAAGTCAAATACGTTATCGAAAAAGCCCAAGCGCATGGCGAAAACGCGCCATGCTTTTGGGTGAACTCAGTGCTTTGATTACTTTCTCCAATTGCAAGGCTAATCTGTGGCGATAATTTAGGTGGTACTGTGGTTTAGAAGGGGCAGTAGGTGGCACCCTGTCTGAAAATGAGCTTTTTGTCATTCTGGGCCAATTTTTCTGTCGTTCTCAGCTATATTTAGGCAATATCGCCCCCTTATGTCGTTAGCGGATTCTGAGAAAAGTTACCGGAACATGTGTGAGCTCAACAGAGAATATCGGTTTAAGTTTGGCGTCTTGGCAGCATTTTTGAGTTGCTTTATAAATATTGTTTTTTCCTTGAGCTCCTAGTGGAATATACCGCTTCAGTAGCACTTCTCCATTCCACTGTCTTCTCTGCCGTCTTTTGAACTTTTCTCCACTGCTGTCTACAAGCTTTCATTTCTTCCTCACATGATCTTCCCCATATCACTCTCGCATTGGAAGCCCAACTCGCTGTTTCCCCTTTGGATTCCACTCCAGGAACTGGCCTTGCACGTGATGTTACCAGGCGGCCTTGTCAGTGTATTCCCAATCCATCTCCACTCTCTTCTGCATATTTGTTGGGTGATAGGTTCTTGGTTTCTTAGTCGCCAGGCAGCCGGAGTTCCCTGTGGCTCATTGTTTCTGCCTATCCGATCTTCAGTATCGAGTGGGCGTAAGTGGCAGCCGTTGATGAATGCCTGTGGTTTGTTAAAGGTGATTTTCTTGCCTTGCCGAGTTTCTGAACCATACGGTAGCACTGATTTGAATGACATTGGTGTTGAAAATTCGGATCTTGTCCTTCATGCTGAGTGCGGTAGATCTCTACCGGCGTCACTTGTCTCTCTGACTCCAGCGAGGAATAAGTTTAAGTGGAAAACTTGGGCACTGTGGTAGAATGTAGTTCCATATTAGATTTGTTTATTTGATATAAAGCGCACAGTGATACAGTATTATTTAATTGAATAAGTTTGCCTTTATTTCTTATAACCTCTTTATGCTCTGAGGTTTCTGCAGTGATTGGACTGGTTTTACGGGATAGGGTTGCTAGCCTTATGCCCAACTTTCCCTCTTTACCCGGTCTTAGGGCCGGCTAGTAACTAGTGAACTGGTTAAACAGGCGAGGTTTTAGGGTTGCATAGTCACAGAAATTAAGCCAAAGGGAATGGAGGGAGGGGGGACAAGAATGAATCTTCCTCATATTTGGCACCAGCTCAGGAAACGTTTTCTCAATTGACGCTTAGAACAGAAGCATGGGCGAGATCTTCAGTTGCACTGCAAAACACGTCCTTCGAGAATATAATGTCTGTTTGAATAAATGTGTTGTGACCGAGTGCTGGGTGTAACGGAAAGTTGATCTGAAAATCCCTCCCGATCACCCTTATTTGATTGTATTGACATTTATTTTGACATTTTTACCCTCGTTATGGATGGTGTACCTTTGACCCTCGCCGGTGTAATGTTATTTGCATGTTTAACTGTCTTATTTGACTTTACACTCGGTATTCGCCTTTGTGTGTTTGAGACTTATTATGAATGTTTCACTTCCCTATTATGTGACGCTGGACTGTTGACAAGGTGATGTTGTTTTACTGCGCCCGACATTTTGTTTTGGTTCAACTTACGGTTGTGCAGTGATTTGACTGTTTGTCTCTTGACTGTCTACTGGGAACGTTTGTTTGTTGATTTGATTCCTGTAGGCAAAGTTTTGATCCCTTTTGTCGAGAATATTCCTATTGACCGACAGGTACTTAACAGTTGTATTTGTTTAACCAGTTTTTACCGTGTAGTACGTATTTGCACCGAAGACCGTTTGGACTGCATGGTCACCCAACGGCACTGTTGAGGTATTTTGTAATTTTGACATAACTTATTGTTGCTTTGATAGTACCACAGATTTTGTTACAAATATACTACTGAGTTACTACAAACCGTGTTTTGATGTATTTGATCTAACCTTCGACCGTGCGTCACTCGCGGAAGTTAGGAAGCTATACAGTAGAACGCAGGAACTAGTCAGATTCACGTCAGTTGGCACAGCCTAGTTATTTCCCGCGTTCAGGCCAAGATTATTGGATTCTGGCCGCTACAGTGGGGTTGCTTGCGTGGGTATAATGATACTGAGGCTCAATAGACACCTCAACCGAATACCTTCATGACTGACCTCCCTCAGTACCTTCTGCTTCACTCAGCCGCGGTAAAATCAGAAGACAAAGACGACCTGTGACTGCAAGAACGACGACAACAACTTTTGTTGGACAAATACATGATATATATGAAGTTACAAAACTCTCAGAGAGTGAAGCCATAATTGAACTGAACAGATTTCTTGTACGAGATCGAATTCCTCTAATCAGGTTCTCGTGTCAGCGCGTGAATAAATCATGACCTGAACATGATCTGATCACGACTTGAAAACTCCCCTATTGGCTGCCTTTTGTCTCTACGTATCAGGGTGGAAATGATAATTAAAATGATCACTGGCGAGCAGTCACCAAATTATCGGTAAATTTATTCATAAAGTTGGTCGCTCATTACTTGGAGTCCTGCTTCTAATAAAACCGGTCGTAAAGAAGCGGATAGACGGCGCATTCCGTTGTGATTATACCAGGATGATAAATGGAAAACGGTCCGTTCATTCTTAAAATAACACTTCCTGGGGGAGTTCGTTCCTCATTTCTTGCATAACGGAATGGTTGCGGTTATGTCCATGCTGTCGACCCCTGTGATATTACGTGTATTGGTACCATATATTCCGGGCATCCACGCCTACGCAATATTCACTTAGGCCTTTCCGGGTGAATATGTGGCCTGAATATGCAGGCAAATACCATTTCTGCAGGTGTGGTTAAATTCCGGCGCAACTCAAGCTTTTCCTAAGGGTAACTAATCTCAGTACTCATCTATCAGCCACTGAAAGGCATATGTTTCATGTTAATAAAATGAAGCATACCACAGGAGGAGGATAGTTACGGTGATTTGTGATTTGAAAGGGCTTGCCGCGGTGATGGCAATGGGTTGGCCAGCTACGCACTTAGTTCTAGACCCTTACTCGTCAGTTA
Organism: Heterobilharzia americana; assembly: GCA_944470555.2. Lineage (NCBI taxonomy): Eukaryota > Metazoa > Platyhelminthes > Trematoda > Strigeidida > Schistosomatidae > Heterobilharzia > Heterobilharzia americana. The sequence continues at coordinate 82,314,923 of OX104129.1, forward strand.
GCACAAAAATGTAGATAGGTTGTCCGCTCTTCAATCATTGAGTAGAAATCACCATTTTATTACCGGCTTACGAATGCATATGGCTGGGATAATCTCGTGTGTGAGCGGTAATTTGAAATGCTTTCTTTTGTATCTCAGCGATTCCTCAGTGAAAGCCAAACGGCCGGTGGTATTCTGCATAATGATGTGACACTGGGGACTTTTGATGCATGAACATCTAGGTGGTTACTTCTGGAACGAGTGTTTTTAACATTGTTTCCTTTTAGCGAAGTATTAGGATAAAGTTCTGAATACAGTCTCGTAACCATATCATCAGACTTTATGTTGAGTGGTTTTCGCTGGGAGTAAGAGGGTTTCAGGCCTAATGATGAGTCAATAAAGGACACCTGCGTAGTTACCTAACTGTGAAGATGACGGCCGATGCCTTCTCCCGCATTGTGAATACCCTAGTTGACTCCTACTTGGGTGCCCTAAAGTTCAGGACGCAGGTCTTCTAACTTTCTTAGATACTGAAGCCGTATTTGGTGACGAAGCACCTGTAGGAAGAATAGGCTTTTCTCCGAAATAGGACGATTTAACATTTGACTAGCTTTTACTTTGGGGCGACTTTAACACAGGAGTTGAATATAAATGAGAGGTGGCGATTACCACGTGTTTGATGTTCCTCCATTGGCATTCACAGATATCACATTGAAAGTAGCTTAGTGAGATACATAAAAAATTAATGTTTTACCCCCACATTATGAATTAAACATGAGAGAAAACAGTTTACGGGCATAATCACGTCTATATTTGTTGAAAAATCTACAAGATTTTAGGGGTCCTGCGTGGTGCAGAGGGAAGGTCATTGAACCCTACCATAAAATCAAGGGATTCTGTTAGTTGCGAAACGAACAAAAAATACCATTTCGACCATCTGAGACAGTCGTTGTTTGGCAGACTAGTGTTTATACCAGGTGATAATTGGAGGCGGAGTGAAAAATTGGGCCGCGGCTGGATTCGAACATTTCGCCAACGAGCTTCCGACCCGGTGTTCTGCCGACTGAGCTACGATGTCCGATTCGGGCCAAAGTCGGAAGATATCACATTTCAGTATATGCACGGTGTTTGCGTTCAGATCGGGTTTCAGTAATATTTTCACTATAGTTGATACCAGAGCCACGAGATGTTTCGAGTTCCCGTTGCAAGCAGTTGACATGTTCGGCACGTCATCACAGTGCTACATTACGCCAGATAAATATATGTTTTACCATAAATTCTTGTGTTTATGATAAAACCAAAGATTTTGAGTATATTCGTCGTGACTGGCTTATCCAGGACACCACTTATTAGATTGCGTAACATCTCAGCAGCCCGCAAGATTTGCATGGCCGTGGTTTCACCGCCTTGTTTACTAGGCACTGAATGAAATCGAGACTTAAGATTTTTGCTTGTTGAACGGTTCATTTCACTATTACATGGACAAACGCTATTGATATTTGCCAGAATATTTTTGCGTTCTTTGTGGGTATAATTCTTCACCCACGGCCTGTGTTGCACTATTTTTTCATTTGCTCATCTTGCCTGAAGAAATGCTTATGATTTCTCGTTGTTTTGATCGAGACTTTCCCAACAAAAGGGGTTTTCAAATCGCCTGGTAACAGACAGCTACGTACTTCATTGCCCAACTTCTTGTGGTACTAGCAGGCGTTGCTTTTCGACGTGGTTCCACTCATGGTTTTATTCCGACTGCGGGGTTTGATTCCATGGAACTTTGGTGTAACTGCAAAGCCGTCAGTCGTTCTGTAAGTACGTCGATCTTCATCTCTAAAGCAGCAGTATTGTTGTACAAAGCAAAATGACCGCTTAACGGTACTTTCGGCCGTTTTAGACATTCTTACATACGGTCAGCGATATCAGCCAACCTGCCAATGTGAATGTCGGCATCGCCGACGGCTAATATTTGCTGAATACATGAAGGAAATCTCCACGGTCAAGCTGGTAGAATAGACGGTTGTCTACGTTCCCATCTTCCAGAAGACTTTGCACATGTCGTTTGAGTTGTGAAGACGTTCTGTCACCGTGGCATGCACTGCATAATAGTTAATCGACAGCTTTTTTATCAGATAACGAAGTGGCTTTCGTCACTTCTTGCTTCAAAATATCACAGGATGTCTGGGTGGGGCTTTAATAGCGTATCTCTTACTTGTTCATCCACTTCTTCCGGTAAGACAGAACTTGTGTATCCGAACTTTTTGCGTTGTAAAGTTATGTTATTGGTCACGAAGAATTGTTCCAGATGGATAAACCACAATTGCGGGCCATTAAACTTAAAGAAAGGCATAGGAAGATTGATGGCACCAACGGACCCTACATTCGAAAAGTCCTGATTATGAGAGTTTAGAGACATCAGTACTGGTACAGCAAAAAGACATTGTTAAGGACTTAAAATAACAAGAGTAGGGAAAATGCAATAGACAGGTATTTCGATACCTACCACAAAGCAGCTTAGGATATTCTCATTATCTATATCCGTAATGTGTACAGTCATTACCGATTGTGGTCGCAGTACCCAATTGAAAACAACAATAATATCCACCAGTTAAACTTGCGAGAGTTTAATCGTGTTGAGCTCAACAGTTCATCGAGCTCTGATTTGCGCAAGCGACGAGTATACAAATACAAGGACCTATTAGGATTAGGTTGGCAAGGCCCACTGTTCGATATTCTCAAGCCCAAAAACGAATCCCATTTTATAAGGTTGACCACAGAATTTAAGTGATAGACCAGTTTGATTCTTTGGACAGAAGCACCAGGCGTTGTGTATAAGGGTTGGGGCATATTTCAGCATCAGAATAAATGTGGTTCAAGCAACGGTTGTTGTCGAAACCAATACCAGTCGAACAACAGAAATATGAAAGACGTAAAATAAATTTCACGGTTTGACTTTGCCATGAAAATTGAATATTTTGGTCAAGAAATGATTTTGGCTAGAACAGTACTATTGGAAAAGCTAACTCCACTGTCAGTCTCACTCAATGCTTTGTTTTATAGGAGTACACTGGCTAAAGTGACCTTGAGGGTCTTTTAACTTTTTATTTACCTACGCAACGTGCAGCTTTGGAAGCTAGGATGGGTTTGGAATGTTATACAGTCTTGGAATGTATCGGAGAAGGCTCATTCGGTCGTGTCTTTCGTGGAAGGAGAAAAGAAACGGGACAGGTTGAGTGAAATGTTTCATACGTGCATTTCGTTTTGTAGATTGTGGCTATGAAATTTATTCCTAAAGTCGGAAAAAGTGAGAATGCGCTGAAAAATTTGAAGCTAGAGATTGAAATAATGAGGTCGATGCATCACACTAACATAATCGAAATGCAAGACTCTTTTGAAACGGAAAGAGAAGTTGTATTGATTGTGCTTCATTCAAATATTATTACCTATCAGGTAGTTGCTATCACTGACTATGCTGAAGGGGATCTTTTCCAAATAATTGAAGATGATGGACGTCTTTCAGAAGAGACGGTATTTGTTCTTGTTTTTACACCTCCTCTTAGGTCAGGTCCGTGGCCTGCCAGTTAGTCTCTGCCCTGTACTACCTTCATGCTAATCGTATATTGCACAGAGATATGAAGCCACAAAACATTTTATTAGGCCAAGATGGCGTGGTTAAGTTGTGTGACTTCGGGTTTGCTCGTGTTATGGGTTGGAATACCTTGGTCCTTACATCTATAAAGGTTTTGTTTGCGAATATTATGACTTTCTTTTCGTGTAGGGAACTCCTTTGTATATGGCACCAGAAATTATCGAGGAGAAGCCCTATGACCATACAGCTGATCTCTGGTGAGTCCAAGATTTTCTTATAATCTGTGCATAGGGCGTTGGGTTGCATACTGTACGAACTGTTCGTTGGCACTCCACCATTTTATACAAACAGTATTTTTCAACTTGTCAAAATGATAACAAAGACTTCTATTCAATGGCCGTCTGACATGTCTTCAGTCTTCAAAGATTTTTTGGCTAGATTACTTCAAAAGGATGTTCGGCAAAGACTGCAATGGCCAGATCTTCTGGATCACCCATTTGTCTGCGACAAGATTGAAAGTAACGTAATACCAACTGTTTATTGTAAAGTATGCATTTTTACGGTAACTTTTGCCGTTCTAAGAATTTGAAAGTTTGAGTTATTTGTCTTTTACTTGCAGTCTGTCATGTCATTATTTGTGTAGGTGGGAATGTTGACTTACGTATAAAAACTGGACATATATATATATATATGATGTGATATGATATGGCAAACACGTTTTAGTGGTAACTACTCAGCAAATGAGAGTCATTTTTGAATGATCATCATGCTAACTTTCATTTTGTGACTTTTACCTGGGTAAATTTCAAGTGTGTTATTCCTCGTCCTGCTAAAAATATTTTAAAGTAGGCTTTGTCAGACAGCCAGACTTTGACTTAATGAAGTCATTTGATTCATATTTCATTTTCCGAATTAACTGTCATAATTTTAGTGTCACTTCGCTATCACATTACATCATTTTTTCTTCCTACCCCTAAATTTTAATGTTTTTGAAGTGCGATAAACATTAAGCTTATTCGCATGAGAAATATGTTGATGAGCAATTGGTAACTCTCTTTTTCACAAGGGCCCAGTAGTATCAACACAACTAGTCTATCCATATGTAGTAGTACTGTCTAATGTATCGACTTATTTAATTTCATCAGACGTTATACTTGTGTTTCTAAAAAGTCCATCACTGATTTCCGAGTGAAATTTCCAGGAGTTAAGATTACACTAACTGGGTATGTAGCTGTAACCCGTTCATCTGAGCAGCCGAATTTCAACCACAGTGGCTTATTGACTTCAGTATTCGGCCTTCAAGCGCTGGATCGATGGTCCATACTCCGTTCAATCTACTTTGATCCGGGTTATTTTGTAGTGTCTTAAGTCCTTTCTAAACAACAGTTGCGCTATTGGCTTTTGCCAACACATGCCATCTATGACGCCACCGCGACATCCGATCGCTCATGAAGGGTCGAGTGTACTGTACTGGAGTTCTCTCTGTTCTATTGTGTGGCTGTGAAACATAACCATTAAAGGTAGAGGTCATGAGATGAAGGCTTCGGATGTTTGATGGCCGTTGCCTTCGTATCATAGACCATGTTTTGTGGTGTCACGACGTCAGTAACACAAAGGTCAGGTGTAGAGTTTAAAGGGGTTAAAAAAAGTAAGTTGATTAGGTTGTGAATCTCCAACGCCTCATATGTCTAGATGATGTGTTATGCATGCCTAGTGAACATCTGCATCATTGTAAAATGTTGGGTGAAGTCTGTTTAGACTGGTAAAAGGCTCCGGGTGACCAGATTAAAACATGGGATGACTGCATGAAGTCGTTGACTGTTGGTTTGAGTGATGTAGGGGGATGCAGATTATTGATTTGAGATCCGTGAGACAAGAGACATGAATGGTTGGAGATTGTGGGTGATATGGCTGAGAATCGGTGTCAGTGGTGCATATGTATCTACACATTGTGTTTATTTTGAGCGGTATGGTGTATTTTGTATTTTGTTATTCCTCCTTCCTTTGTTTGACTGGTGTGTATTGTCTTTGACGTATTTTTCTTTCTTTGTTTATCTTTGATTTTATTGGGTTGTTACTTGATGTTGTGAAATGAGGTGTGGCAACTTGTATTGTTTCGCAGTGATGTCTGGTCCTATGTTGATATTGATTGATTGACTTTGTGTTCAGAGAATCGCCTACTGTTCAGTGGGCTTCATAATGATATAATACAATACAATATAATAATATAATATTGGTGATGTATAACCTTCAACCCACTTTATCTTACAATTCACGTGAAAAGATTGTAATTAAAAACATTTACATTTTATTCACTGTAGGTTTGGTTAAAAGTTTCCATTTTTCTACCACTCATTAGTTATCAGTTATGCCTATCAGTTTATGCATTATACTCCCAACTGACCGTGAATTTACCGAGGTGGTTCAGTTTGCAGCATGATAATATGATGAGATGCAGTAGTTTTATCACCTACTCTACTATTATTTAAACTCCCTGACCTTTAAATTTGATGGTTTGAAAAACTATAACTATAACCTTGATAAAGCTACTGATACTAAGTAGCGAAACATCAGCTGAAACAAATTAATTTTGTTATATATTCATTGGGAAATGCAAATACACAAATAATGAACTCCTTTTGATTTTCTGCAGTATCCCCGGGTGTTCGTCTCCTCTCTAGCCCACTGACTCAACCGCTGACTCCGACTCAACTGGCAGAAAAAGAACGACAAAGACTGCTAATGTTGCGACCAAATGGATCACGAGTGTTGAGACGTGCTGGAGGCGACCAGTTCAGTAAACTTAAACAAGTTAAAGAAGAAGACAAGTTGGATGACTCTTTGGATCATCGTCGGGGTAAATCTGTTGCTAAAGATTTACCAGGATCAGATCCAAGAGTTGATGTGGTTGAAAGGAGGTATGCAAAAAATTTGTTTGATAAACCTCCGTTGTCAAAATTTGGAGAAAAAGGGAAAGTAATCAGACCAAAATCACACACAAAGGCTATTGAGGAACACAATGAATTATTAAGAAGGCCAAGTTCGGCGGACAATGAACAGGTGAGTAGTACTGTAGGTGGGGGTTTATAAATTTTTCAAGTTGGTATTCATCATAGACTGACATCACTTCTAGAGACATTGGAAACCTGGGAGCACTGGACAGCTGCTTCGTCCTAGTATGGGACTCTTCAGCAGTGCGCACCCACAACCCTGCCAGGAATCGAACCCGCGACCTTCAGGCTACGTGGCCAGCACGTTACTATTGGGCCCGAAGTCCGAGTGAGATGTCGTGACCAGTGGGGCAAACCTGGTAGCCATGAGGACAAATACTCAAAGGCGACATTGGTTGGCGGTTGCGCTACATTGTGAACTGACGGAAGTTGGAAATATGGACCACTGGATTCCGATCCAGTGGCCCTGAAGGTCACGGGTGCACACTGCTGAAGAGTCCTATACTAGAACAAAACGGCTGTCCAGTGCCCTCAGGTTTCCAGTGTTTCTCCAACTGATGTCAGTCCATGATGAGTACCAACTTGAAAAGTATCCAGTCTAGTTGTGCAAAAATCATGCTGTAAGGTGTGAAAATTATATCCCGTTCCGCTCTTGATTTGTTTTCATTTATGTGGTACTCTTATTCCATCTTTTCACACTGTTTCATGTGAACAGATTTTCTAATCATCGTATGCCTTCATCTACACTAACAACATTACATATGGCCTTTACTGACTGAAGCTTTTGTACATGGTAGATTCATGTGGGTAACTGCAGTTAAGGTATTTCTCAATTGATAATGATCGATGCCAACTAATTATATGACAATTCTCAGGAAAAACACGTAAAAACATGTAAAATGCAAGAAATAATTTTTTGAATAGAGTCAACAAACATTCTAGTCTTTCATTGGGTGGTTGTTCTGGTATCTTCTGAAGACAAGTTCACGTACTTACAGAGAAAGACGATGTCAGCAGGCTATACTGCCTTGATAAATATCAGGATAAAAATCTGGTCTAACGGAATTCAACAACTCATCCCTCGGAATCTTACGTTCATATTTTCACATTAATTTTGGTTTCAAGGTTGAAGGCTTGTTAACAAATTTACTAAAACATAATTATAAAGATGAAAGTTGAAATTCAAATTTTTCGAGAAAGTAATACTTAGTTGATAGGAAGTGGCTTAAATAGAAACCAAAATTTCAGGTCATTAGCCGTTAAGGTAGGAGATTTTAGATTCCGATTTTTTTTTCGCATCACAATATGGTCTGGGGAAACCTTATTGAACAATTTTGTCTTACAGTTGATCGGTCAAAATAAGTTATTTAACTTTTGACTTAGTGGTTTTATATATTGATGAATACTTAATATAAATGATATAGTTTTGTCGAATAAAGTGTGTTCCTTGAAGCCACAGGCCGGTCTTGGTCTTATGGTTTTCGTGGTTGAGTGAAGTATAAGGTTCTGAGGGAGAACACTCGCTATTCGTATCTAGTCCAACTGTCTTATTGTGTTATTATTATTACTCACTCAATGATTCCATCAGTTAGAGTTGTGCCGATGAAAATGTCCTGGATAGAAATTACACTGTAACTGATTAAAAGGAAGCTTATTCAATAACTAACCTCGCTTGGCGAAGGTGACATGGAGGAGATCGTGTAAGGAGGAAATGAGAGCTTTTGGGCTGTCGTGGAGCCAGGCTCAAAAGTTTGCGGAGGACAGAGTGCACTGGAGATGTGCTGCTGAAGCCCTATGTTCCATTAGAAACCCAAGGGACAAATAATAATAATAATAATAATAATAATAATAATTCAATGACTAGTTTTAGAGAAAAGAGAGTGAAACTGTTCGCCTATACTGTTGTTATAACTTGTTATTTTTGGGTTTTTATACTTATACAGGGAGGAAATGAGCAATCAACACAAAATTCCTCAACTAATCGACCACAAAGTTGTGATACATTAGATTCAGAAAAGGTATGCATTATATACTATTTAATAATTAGCTGATTATGTTTGATAAATTCATGTTATAGCAGCAAAATTGTGTAAGGAACAAACTTGGAATTTGCTGATGAATAATTTTCAGTAAAATTACTAGCTTCTATGCAAAAGATTTTTAGAATAACTTAAGCTTTGTTATGTTAACCTCTGTGTCAAGATGGTTGTTGAGCCTATAGCCTTAAGATAGTCGATAAGATTTGTATGTAAGTATAACATTGTATAGCGTTGAATGAGACAGCGTAATGATAAGGCTTTCATTGTCATTGTAGACATCATTACTGGGGAACACTTCAAAAATCAGTGAGCCAAGGAACTTCTTTTGCTAGTAATTTAGAGAAGTGTCCTAGTGACGCGGAATCGGTCAGTTAGTATCAACATAAGGTTTGATAATCATCGTAAATCGGTCTAAGTTGTCATACGTTGAATTGATGTCGAGGATATCAACAACATAAAGGATGTAGAATAGAAACTGGAATAACTGAATCAAAAGCCGTTGAGTACCATAAAAGAAGATGCATCTAAACTACTGCGATCTAGTCTCTAAATGTCGATTTCAGCTGTCTTGTGAACTTTTACACTTCTCTACGAGACTCATTCATGGACAGCATTAATTGATGTTGCGTCTTTATTAGGCAACCCTTATCTGTTTCAACCCAACCTTATTTAAATTAACATAGCTAACCAGAGTAGACTACTGATCAGTGTGCATAATACATCCACCAGCCATCTTAGTAGATAATTCAACTGTAAACGGAGAATATAAGTTGCGGAATAATAGGTGCTTTTTTTCTGCAAACCGATCAGAAATACTATTTTGTTGAAAACAGTATGCCTTCTGGTTATGTTGTACAGCTCAAACAAACTAAGGTTAAGTGGGACTCTACCGCACAGACCAAGTTTTACCTTCGTCGGAACCATATACCTAAGCCTAAACTTGGAAGTTCTATGGTCAACACACTTTTACTAAGAGATGTAGTGGTTATTGGTTGTGTTGCGTCCTCTGAATTGAATGTTTCAATTGTGAAACATCCTTTCTAAACAAAATTGTCACCACTAGCTTCAATGTAAAGTGAGCTATCAGTATTTCTCCTCAAGTGATTCAGTAGCTTGCTCTGATGAATTAGTTTGTGATTGTTTATTTCCTTTGATTGTTGTGTCTTTGATTGACACAATGTCTATTAGTTCACGCTTCACTATGGCATGCAAAGAACAAGTGGCTAAAGAAAGAATGATATCAAAGTAGAAAGCTGTGGGTTGAGAGAATAAGTAGATGATAGTTAGTGAATATGTTCAAGATTTCTAGGATGAAAACGAGTGAACATATCTGTGCCATGACTCAGACCTACAGTTCAAAACTATGGATTGACCATCTTTCTTACACCTCAATCCTACTTCGTCTAATTTTGTACATCGACGAAGGCTGGGCCTCAAAATGAGCAAAACGTATCCAAGCCATCTCAGGCGATGATGGTTCACAACCTCAACAACTGACTTACCTTCATTTTCTGATATCCGACGGCTAAACTGGACATTGCTTACGTGGTGATCTCATCATACTTATGCAATGTTGCCAAGACATCTGTGATCCAACATCTGCAAGCGCTTCATGTCTTCTACTTTCAGCGACCATGTGTCACAGGCGTATAAAAGGATAGAATGGACTGCAGCTAAGTAAACTTGTCCTTTGATAAATAGTCGGATATCTCGCCAATGGGTACCAGAGATGAAGCAAGTTGGCAAATGCCAAACAGACCTTCTGTATCTGACCTGAGGTTTTTCCAGTAACCAGCTCGATCAAGCTGATGCAACTCCACAAGTAAGCAAAATAATCGACTCATTCAATTACTTCACTCCCAATCCTTAAACTGAGATTAGTCCTGAGGCATCATATTACATTTGACAGGTGTGAGACGCATGCCAAGCATACTCGGATTTTTACTCATTGTCTTCGCCTAATAGAGCAATGTCGTCTATATACTTCAAGTTAACCAGATATCCTTCTGGGAGTAAGTCAATCTCTGTAAAGTTGGAGATACGCTATATTATGTTCATCAATACATCTATGACGAAGTTCAGCAGGAATGATGATAATGGCGTCCCTGGCGAACCTTTCTGGTTATCATCACTCTAGATGACAACTCTCTATAAGCTTTGACATGGTTGTATGAGGTTGAGTAGATAGCTTTGATTAGCATACTATGTGTGGGAGGAATTTCGGTCCTTGGGTTTCAGGCTATAGCCTAACGCCAGGTTGAAGATCATAAACATTCGTATGCTGAATTTGGTTTCCAGTAAATCTCTATATATTTCATTAATTTGGATTACTCATATTATTTTACGTGAATAAACTGGTACACGATATGAATTCTCAGTCATCATCAACCTAGAATGAACTTTGTTTACACTATTGTATGAATACATTTCTGATATTCCAAAGATTTTTCGACATGTCACTCCACTCATTATTTTCGCTCTTTTAAATGTTAAGAAAGCTCCAGAATGGTCCCAATTCGAAGATACTGCAGTTGAACCTCCTACTCCAAGAGAAAATCGAATATCCTCTGATTATGATCGTGAAAATGCGGTAATTGAGCGTTTTCAACAAAGTAATCGCGAAATTTGTAATGTAGCTAATAAGCAACATTCTGTAGTAGGTGATTATCACTTGGTAAGTTAAAGTTTTTCTCAATGAAATACTTTTCAAATTTCTTAGGGGTAACAGTATTGCATTTCTTATGCATATTATTATTACGACGAACTGATGACCACTGAGCCGGAAACCCAGAAGTAGCATGTTAGAATCCTGTCGCGGTCCAGACTTTCATTTCACCCTCAATCATCCCCAGTATCAATACAAGTTTGCCAGACGTCGAGCATCTCAGATAGTCAAGCTGATAATCAGTATGATACTCCCCCTCTCTAATTCAGGTTGATTTGGTTTGGGATGAGAAGTCTTGACTGGGCAGCCAATGTGAATACGACCAAGAGATAGTAATACATCACGAATTTACATGGCGATCGGGCAAAACCCTTAGTGATTGAAGTGAAGTCAAGATCCGGTCAGCATCCAGGTTTCTTAGCTCAGTTGTTAGAGCACTAGACCATATTAAATGTCGACTAAATATTCGTCCTTTAACTTGGTCAAAAGTAGTGGGATTAGGATTTTTCATTATCTTTAACCCTTATCCAAAGGTCTTTATATTGACATTTTATTAGTCCATTACTACTCAGTTTCTTAGAAGACAATGTTTCTGTATTAAACTCGGTGATTACATTGGTCCCGTATAATAACTATACAAACAGCTATGTTTCCAGTGGATTTCCGCCTTTTTCCGGAACAATAAGTCCTTCCTTCTCAGTGTTATCATCTATATTGTCTTTCAGGAGTATGGGGACAATGTTTTAAGTGATCAGTGCTCATTGTCGTGTGTTGAAGTGTTGCCAGTGTATAAAGACATTTCCCAATTCATAATCCATCAGTTAGGAGAAACCTGGAACTAAGTATTATTTAGTCACTTCACTAATAGTTTTATAACTGTGTGGTTATTAGCTACTTGTTCCCTTCATTTGATAAGTATCTTTCACTTAATTACTTGTTATTCTTGTATTCGTTGTTAGCTGCTTCAATGGAGAAAAGTACAGTCGGTATGTGTTCATGGTCGTTCAGCAACTAACCACCTGGGAGTATTTTGAACCTGGAATAAACGTCCAGTGTCTCTGTTGTTTGATGCTTACAATTTCCCATTTATATCCAGGGTTGAATTGCTGGACCTCTATTGGCAGATGGACTCCAATGCAGATGCTTCGGTACTGCCCGAATATTCATGATGTTGGACTCGCCTTGGTGACTAACAGTGAAATCCAGGACGCGCATTTCGTTTTATTCGGGACTCAGCTGGATGTACCTCCACTCTAGTGACTGATGTTCTCACTGAGATTTGAACCCAGTACTCATCGCTCCAAACGTCAAGGTGCTATCCACCAGGCCACTGGGGCACAATAGCCACATCTTGTGCGATGGGTGTCAGTTGTTGTTTGATATTTATAATTTCCTGTTCCTGTGCTGGGTCGAATTGCGCGACCCCCAGCTGATGAGTCCCAAATAAAAGAAAATATGCGTCCTGGATTCCACTGATAGCCACCAAGTACACTGCAACATAATGAATATTGGGATAGTATCTAGGCGTTACGAAAGGGATTTCCAACAAACTACAGACATTCATCAATAGCTGGCTACGCTCGTTACTGAAGCTCATATGGCCAGAAAGAATAAGCAACAAGGACGTCACTGTAGCTAGCAATGAACCAACCAAGAACCTATCGCTCAACAAATATGCAGGAGGAAGTGGATATGGATTGGGCATATACTGAGAAGGCCGACTGGGGACATCATGCTCCAGGCCAGGCCGTCGACTGGAACCCAGATGGGAAACGACAAGTTGGGCGTCCGAGGTGAGGGTGGCATGGAAGAGATCGTGTGAGGAGGAAATGAGAGGTTGAGGGCTGTCGTGGAGCCAGGTTCAAACGTTTGCGGAGGACAGAGTGCACTGGAGATGTGCTGCTGAAGCCCTATGTTCCATTAGGAACCCAAGGTACAAATAATAATAATATAATCTAGGTATCCACGTAAGGAATACATCTTCCAATAGAGGTCGAATCAGTATAGCAACGAGAAATTACAAGTATCGATAAATTCTAAGGTATAGTTTACAAAACACAGTATTAGAAGACTTAAAACGTTTAGTCTTAAGCATTACCTGTTAGCAAACTCCTCCAGTTAAGTGGAACAGAAGATTGTTTCACTCATGTACAACTGAAACAATGTTCAACTTATCACTCAGGATTATACAAAACATTTAGATGTGAGACTACTGAACAATAATCTCCAAATACATTTTCACCTCACAAGTTTAACACAGATCACTCACTAAGCTCTGGTCCATTAACTTATTGATTACTCACTATTCGAAAGACCTGACCTAATAATGAATTTTCTCACCTGAGGAAGCATATCTAAGATGACTAACCTTTAAAGCCTCTATTTACAAGAGTTCATCAAACAAGAAAAACAATATTACCAGAATATTTTCATGCATGCATGTATGTATTCCATCGATTCTTCTCAGCTAATTGACAACCTATTCAATATTATTCCATATTAGATTTGTTTATTTGATATACAGCACACAGTGATACAGTAGTATTTACTTGATGAAGTTTTAATCATAAATTATTTCTCATAATCACACTACTTTCGACATCTGATTTTTATAGTCCTGTCATCTGATATTCTCTGTTCTTATTGGTAGTAAAGTTTTTCATATCTCTGATGTAGGTGTTGCATCATTCCTCTGAACACTTTGAATGGGAATTTGAGAATGTTTGGGATGCGGTTTTCACTACTCAAATGCAAATTTTTGCTCCAGGATTGGTTTTCAGCGGTACCGTGGCTAACAATAGAAAGTGAAGTGGTTGAGTGTGTCCACCACTTCACTTACCTGAGAAGTAGGATCAACCCTGGTGGCTCAGTGACCGATGAAATCTCTTCACGGATGCGATAGGCTCGATTGGCTTTTGCCAATTTGCGCCACCTATGGCGCCGCCGTGATATCCGTTTGTCTACTAAGGGTCGCATGTACTGCACAGCAGTCCGCTCTGTTCTACTGTATGGCTGTGAAACATGGCCACTGAAAGTGGAAGAAATAAAAGGCTTCAAGTGTTTGACCACCGTTGCCTTCGTAGTATAGGCCGCCGTATTTCATGGTGTCACCACCTGAGTAATGCAGAAGTCAGGTGTAGAGTTTTAGGGAGAAGAGGTAAATCAGTAGACGAGGTTATGAACCTTAATCGATTGAGATGGTTGGGACACGTACTACGTATGCCCAGTCACTGATTGCCTCGTCACACAATGCCGGCCGAAGTAGGCCCAGACTGGAAGAAGGCCCGAGGTGACCAGACTAAAACATGACACCAATGTATGAAGTCTCTGACTGTTGGTTTAAGCCATGTAGGGCGATGCAGACTAGGTGGTTTGGGTTGGCGGGACAAGAGAAACCAGAGGTTGGAGACTCTAGGTGATGATATGGCTGAAAAGCGATGTGAGTGGCGTAGATGTATTCCCACACACATTATCGTCATCTTAACGACGGTATATCGAATCTCACCATTTTGTCATCCTTCCTTTCTTTCTTCTCGTATTTTATGTTTCTTTTGACTGCATTCTCTTATTTTCATCTTTCACCTCACTACCTTTCTACTTGATGTAGTGATATGAGGTGTGGCAGCTCGGACCGTTACGCAGTAATGCCTGGTCCTATGTTGATTATGATTTGATTGATTGATTGACATGTGTTGGGTTTAGATTCAATGAAACAAGATTTAGTAATCCATCCCTTTCTCTACCTAGTTATGTTGGACTTAAGTACAGTGGTTTTATCCCATCCTATTGTGTGGTTATGTGTTAATGCATCCATTGCAGTAACCAGGATTTTTTCCAGATTATTGATCTTAATTGCGTCTATATTTAGTTGAATTGCTGTGTTCTGATTATCTAACTGACCTTGATCAGCTAATTTGACCTATGTACTTAACCTCATAGTCATTACATGGATTATGATTATGAGCAGTGATAATTTATGCTCAAAACGTCATCACATAAATACTACTGTATCACTCTATGCTGTATCTCAAGTAAAAAAATCTAGTATGGGATTGCATTCTACCTCAGTGTCAGTATTTACACTTATATTAAATGGTTAAAAAGATGTTTCATAGGCATTTAAGCTTCGAGTTCTTAGTTGTTCGAATCTTAGCTGCATAATATGTTTCATTGACGGTAGGGTTAAATGTCCGTCTGACTGTCAACCTATTTACATGATCAGTGTACTGTAGCTTGATGAATACATCTTTCGTTAAAACAGAGTGGATAAGTTTTCTCAATTACAAACAACTCGACCATAGTTGTTACGTGTATTTCTCAATGTTATGCTGACTAGTTGTTTTCCATTACCGTCTCCATCAACAATCTTTTCCTTTCTTACAACGTATCGATTATGCATATTCGCTGAATTTGATTCAATAAGCTGACAAAATCTTTGCATGGATTTTGCCAACATACGCCGCCATGATATCCGATTGTTTATTAAGGGTTGAGTACACCGTACAGCAGTCCGTTCTGCTTTATTGTATGGCTGTGAAGCATGGCCATTAGAAGTGGAAGGCATAAAAAGGCTTCAGGTGTTTGGCCACCGTTGTCTTCATGGTATTGGTTGTGTTTCATAATGTCGCCAAGTGAGAAACGAGAAGTCAGGTGTAGAATTTAAAGGGGTTGAGGAAAGTAAGTTGATTAGGTTGTGAATCTCCAACGCCTCATATGTCTAGATGATGTGTTATGCATGCCTAGTAAACATCTGCATGATTGTAAAATGTTGGGTGAAGTATGTTTAGACTGGTAAAAGGCTCCGGGTGACCAGACTAAAACATGGGATGACTGCATGAAGTCGTTGACTGTTGGTTTGAGTGATGTAGGGGGATGCAGATTATTGATTTGAGATCCGTGAGACAAGAGACATGAATGGTTAGAGATTGTGGGTGATATGGCTGAGAATTGATGTCAGTGGTGCATATGTATCTACACATTGCGTTTATTTTGAGTGGTATGGTGTATTTTGTATTTTGTTATTCCTCCTTCCTTTGTTTGACTGGTGTGTATTGTCTTTGACGTATTTTTCTTTCTTTGTTTATCTTTGATTTTATTGGGTTGTTACTTGATGTTGTGAAATGAGGTGTGGCAACTTGTATTGTTTCGCAGTGATGTCTGATCCTATGTTTATCTTGATGTTGAAGCCTCGTCTGTATCGGCCATAAACCATGATAATTTAATTACTATCCTGTCTATGTAGGGTTTCTGTGGGTAGATCGTTTTATCGTTCCATCTTTCGGTCTACTGACCATTTCGTGTAACAAGAACAAACAGTTGTCATTCTCTTATAAACTTGTTAATGATGTGCAATTTTGTACTTCATTGATTCGATTTGGACGTGAAGTAGCATAACAGAGATCACTTGTGGTTAGGATATCATCCACATATCAAATTTAGGAGATTAAAGTTACCAAGGTAAGGCAAGATTGGTAACAGTACCCACGAAATCTATGCATGACAGTTTGGCTTATTTTATTCAAGTTAGTGAAGAGGAATAATTATATGAAGTTCAGTTTATCGTAAGAATGATGGAACCGTTGTTTTTTGGTTTTAATTCACTCACAGTATAAAATCTGTTTTAAAAAAGTATGAATTATAATTCTAGACTATTTTTCAATTGTTTTCCAGACAGATGAAACAACGACAGAAACATGTGAAACTAAAAATACTGTTAAACTCAGTCGTCAAGGCGTCAGAAAACAAAGTTCACTCGATGCATTCGACAAAATGCCTAGAACACATCGTGCAATGGAATATACTGGTTGGTGGCTTAGAGCTAGTGCAGAAGCCTGGGAACGTTTAGCTGATGCAACAGATATTGAATTCCCTCATCCACCTGGATGTGAGACAGAAAATACTCGACATTCTTTAGAAATTAATAGACAACCTAAACGAAGAACAGCGCTCAGTTTACTGTGTGATAGTGAATTCGGTCAGCGATTATCGTTGAGACTGGCATCAGCTTCTGTTATTGATGATAAAGCTGCCTGGCAGTCCATACATCCATGGGCATCGGCTTTAACTGAACGTCCTTCATCGACATCTCATAATCGTCCAGTTTCTGCTGGGACTAATGTACCCAAAGAGTTTTCAAATGATGTAGTATTTGGACTTGAAGCAGCCGCCTATTTAAGAACGTTACTTCGTTTGGTTACAAATTTAATCACAGTTAAATGGTAGGCATTTTAAGATTCTCGTAATTTTTAACTAAATGTTGGGGGTAATTATTGCACCTATTTTATTGATTGAAATTAGATAAAGTAAACTGATTATGCATAATGGAGTAAAGTCTAACTAACTTGCATTTTTTTGCTGTCAAGCAACAGTCTTGCTGTTCATCTATGATAAATATGGACGGAAAATGTAGGCATATCTGATCTTTGAACCTCTACAAATGTCACATGTTTTTTTTTCAAGATTTCGGTACACAAACCAGTCAGTAATCAATAAATCTGCTGAAAGTGTGAGGATCAATCTAGAAGAAAGCAAAAAAAGAATGTTACGGCTATCGAAGTCAAAATCATGATCAAATGCATAGGTAAATGACGGCGAAGATAGTTAATTACCTTTAAATCCGTTAAGTTATAAGAAAAGAAGTTTGTGATGCTCACTGACATTGCAAAAAGTCATCTAACATTGGGAAAGGGAGACTTGCTGTGTGGATAGTGTCAATTTTAGCTTTCTAGAAACACTTTCTTGTGGTATTCATCACTGGCTGGCAGCAGTTGGGGGATCATCACAAAACTAGAGGCATTGGACGGCAGTTTCATTCTAGTATATCACGTCTTAGCAGTGGCCAGCCACGATCCTGTCATAGTTCGAACATTTAACCGTCAAGTCTCGTGGCGATTATGGTGCCACTTATACCACTGGTCAAAACTGTCGTACGTCTGTCCATTCGTGATATAGTGCGACCATCATCCAGTGCTATCGGTGTGTATTTATCTTCAGAAATGATCTGGTTGGTCTTATAGGTTCGGGCATCTCATTAAGACTTCAGGAAATCCATCTTGAAGAAGTCATTAGTGAACACGGAAAAGTAATCCAATGTGAGACCTGACGATTTCCAGCTTAGTTTTTCACAGAGTTTGTGAGTGCTCACTGCTGAAGAGTCCCAAAACTGAGACGAAACAGTTATTCAGTACTCTGAAGCTTTTAATGACTCTCAGACTGATATAAGTTGGCTGTGAATACTACCTAGCAGCCAACCCATTCCCACAAATTACCAATTAAATAAGTGGGTATGTAAAAAGGATGAACAATTCTCTGTTTCATTAGTTGCTTGAATGATATTCTGAGAATTATCACCCAGCGATAGTATTCACAGGAGAATCAGAAAACTTGTTCGATTAGAGTGTTACATGAAAACCCGCCATAAAGGCTTTTTACATAAGGCAAACAGACAGACAGATGGATGGACAAAACGATTAACACAGACAAAAAGAATCAATGTTGAACCTCACACACAGATGCATCGGCTCACGTTGTCACACTTCACAGTAGCTTACAAACAACAAGTGGAGAATACAACACACTGATATGAAAGTAGACAAAGTTGTGTAAGAAAATGAACAATGAACAGTGAAGATAATAGCTAGTGCGAATATTTAACCTGCAGAAGAAGTCAAACAGTGAATACATGTGTGCCACTGTGACCAATTTCCAGTCATGTTACAAGAAGTTCTCAACCACTGATTTCTTTCGTTTTGGAGATCCTAACTAGGCAGTCTACATCTTCGCCACACCACTCAGACCACCAGTCATAGACTTCACGCATTGGTTGTAGGTCTTTGTCTAGCCACTCTAAGCCTTCTTCCAACGTGATCCGACTTCTTTTAGCATGACACGTTGAGACAGTCGGTGACTCGATATGCACAGTACATGTCCAAGCCACCCTAGCCAACGACGGTTCACAACCTCATCAATCAACTTTCCTATCTTGCCTAGTACTTTTCGCCTTACCTATATAATGTTTAGACGGTGATTCCACCATATGCGAGCAATCCCACGAAGACACCTATAATCAAATACCCTTAACTGCTTCATGTGGCTTCATGGTGCTTAGGGAGATGATTGTCAGTCTGTGGGGTGAGGGTTTGAATCCTATCCCATCTACCGAGGTTTGAGAAGCCATATGGTATCACTAGCCCTCATATAATGGGTGTGGCTCGTCGCCTACTGTAAGAATACGTACAAGGCTGTTGAGTACATTTTGATTTCGAACTGCTTCATGTCTTCTACTTTTAACGGCCATGCCTCATAGGCGTATACGTGTATCAATAAACATATTTATTGCATACAATAACAAAGATTTTCAATAAATTCTTTCTTGAGTGTCTTTTTACCTAGTTGTTATGTAAACAAGGTAGGTAACATGAAGATTGATTATTATCTCTTTCTGAATACACAGGTAAAGTTTTAACCTTTTTTGATAGATATAAGCTGTGTGAATTGGCATCGAATACTACCAGTGTTTGATTGGTGTTTCATACCCAGCGGTTGATGGATAACATTAGCTACTGATATCTTTTAGTTCACTGACGATATTAAGGTTCTTGAAAGATTATTGATTTAAATCATTAGCTTAGTTACTTTCAGTATCTAAACCCTTTTATTGATTTCCGTTTTCATAACTTTATCATTCCATAGTTTGTAATAATTGGAAAACGATCATTTTGTCGATTTTAAATCACATGATCAAACAGCTCTTGTGAGTAAACAACAAAGGATATGGAATGGCTGGTCAGTTCTCTGATTTGTTTAGCCTCACGTTACCATAGTTAAGGGAAATTAATTAGTTAACGGGAAAACAAATTTGACGGTGGTGGGGAAAAAATGCAACAAGGCTGAATAAGGTATGGAATAAAAGGTATAGCGTAACAAGATAATGAATTTGTAAAGAATAATAAACCACTACTAAATTTCATCAGTAACTCGTTTGTTTTAGTGATACTAAGGCATAAACTATTAATTGTATACGTATCAGAGCAATTCGACCGTTATATAGCAGTGAGAAGTTACAAGTATCAAGCAACAACTGATACCCATTGCACAAGTGATGACTCTCATGCACCAATAGCTTAGTGGATACCATTTCGGGGTTTGAAGCGATGAGTACTGGGCTCGAGTTTCAGTGAGAACAACACCACTCACTGGGGTGTGGGTGCATCTAGCTGACTAGTCGCCAGTAGGATGAAAAGCGTGTCTTAGATTCCAGTGCTATTCCCTCAGATAAATATAACATCATGAATATCTGGAAGTATGGAGGCGTGCGCATAGGAGCCCATCTGCCAACAAACGTCGAGCTGTTCGACCCAGTATAGCAACAGGAAATCGCAAGTATCAAACAAGGTACCAAGATTAATTCATCTGGCTTAGTGCTTACTTGTCACTCATGGTACATAACCTTCATTTTAATCTCTTATTAGACTTAAGAAATAAGATACTTATGGAACGGCTGGGGGATATACGTAATAAATTACCTCCTAGACAGATGGAGTGCAGATTAGTGCGATGATAATGTACACCCTAGTCAAGACCGTATTCACTAGTGATACTTAAAACATGATGTTAATTTCAAGCTGTGATCCATCTGTGAGTCTGTCGACCGTGAGGTGTTGTGGAATTGTCTGACTGTGAAGGGAGTACCCAGCAAGTATATATTGTTTATCAGAGTTGTCTACTGGAACTTGCTTTTCCCATGTAAAGGGCCTATGAAGAGTTGTTATGTCAATTAACGACAACTAGTGGTGTCCGCCAGAAATGCCCACTGTCATTGTTTCTATTTGATTTTGTCATACACATACTAACAGGCATAACCTTACGTACGTCTGACTTGATAAGGACTAATCTACTCCTTGGACGTCATCTGGTTGTCTTGGAGTGTGCACACGATGTTGCCCTGTTAGGTGGGGATGATGATAAAATGTACGGTTTTTTGAACGCCTCGATCAGAAATCTGAGTATATTCGGCGTGTAGTTCGTATCTATTCGATGTAAGATGATGTTTTACTACTAGTCTACACTAACTCCTAAGTTAGGAATAGAGGGTGAAGTGGTGGAATGTGTCAGCAGCAAAACTCCAACTGCAATACAGAAGCCCCGTTTGGCACCTGTCATCGTCTGGGGCGCCGGAGAGGTATCTAACTATCCATCAAAAAACAATTACACTGCCTTAAAGTCCGTTATGTCCTGTTATACGGCTGTGACACATGGCCGTTGAGAGTAGAAGACAAGAAGGGGTTACAGGGTTTTGATTATAGGTGTCTTCGTGGGATTGCTCGCATATGGTGGAATCACCGTCTAAACATTATATAGGTAAGGCGAAAAGTACTAGGCAAGATAGGAAAGTTGATTGATGAGGTTGTGAACCGTCGTTGGCTAGGGTGGCTTGGACATGTACTGTGCATATCGAGTCACCGACTGTCTCAACGTGTCATGCTAAAAGAAGTCGGATCACGTTGGAAGAAGGCTTAGAGTGGCTAGACAAAGACCTACAACCAATGCGTGAAGTCTATGACTGGTGGTCTGAGTGGTGTGGCGAAGATGTAGACTGCCTAGTTAGGATCCCCAAAACGAAAGAAATCAGTGGTTGAGAACTTCTTGTAACATGACTGGAAATTGGTCACAGTGGCACACATGTATTCACTGTTTGACTTCTTCTGCAGGTTAAATATTCGCACTAGCTATTATCTTCACTGTTCATTGTTCATTTTCTTGCACAACTTTGTCTACTTTCATATCAGTGTGTTGTATTCTCCACTTGTTGTTTGTAAGCTACTGTGAAGTGTGACAACGTGAGCCGATGCATCTGTGTGTGAGGTTCAACGTTGATTCTACTTGTCATTTGTTAGCATTATATATTCTCTGAAGATGTTAGTAGTTGCTGGAGATAATTGGTAGTGGCTTATCAGATAGTCCTGCGGAGGTTGTGAGAATACCGTCGTAAGGAATCTAGAAAACTACCAATGGCGGTCAGTCATTGTGCATTCACTGCTGAGCTTCTTAAGATATCCTCCAGGACAGTTTTTCTTTAGATGCAGTAGGGAACCTAAGATTCATCAACACCTCATGAATATTCCGTTGACTTTAACGTGTGTTCACTGTCTTTGCCACTGCTCGTCCTTCTAGTGAAAAAATGTGATTAAGCTAGAGGCTACAGGCTATACGTTGACATGGCGCCAATTTATGCAATCAGACAGCAAATGAAATGGAGGGCAAATTTATACCAGTTAACCATCGTTTTCATCGTCTCGTGCATTAGCTACTAGCCCAGTGATTTAATGAAAAGAAATTTGGTTTGCTTCTGGTTTGTAAACCAATAAGAACGCAACATTTTAGACTAATCGGAAACAGATTTCGTCTAACTTAGTGATTTTGCTTTCCGGTATTGCTGGTAGTTTCGCTACCTTCATTCTTTAAACTTACCCTTGAATCATCCCGTCTGCAACCCGTTTTAATCAGCGCATCTGGAGATCCATTAAGAAATTGGTTAAAATAGTGTGTTGTTTCGTGTTCCATTTTTATCTTCCAACAATGAGCGCGCATGATCTCAAGAAGGTTTGTGACTACTAGAAATCTCCATCTGTGGCCTATCGGTCTAGACAGTTGATTTAAGCCAATGGGTCAGGTGGTTTAAACCTCTCCATTATAATATGTAAGGCTGACCAGCACGCAAGGTTAGTAGCTATCTGCTGGGGATTGTACTTACGCCAACAAACTCGTTTAGAAACAAGCTTTGTTAGTTAACAGATCCTATTGATCCAATTAAGGTCAATGGTATCGTATACCAAATCCCTTGGAATGTTCGCGAGGTCAAATATATGAGGCCAAAGTAGTCGATCTGGATCATTCAGGCTATCGGAGCATGAAAATGTAGCTAAATCAAAAGTGGTAGATCCCAGTAAAGCAAAGCTCGGATATAGTTATGCATGCAATTACCCACAACCACACAATCGGAATAGATAGAGTAATAATCTGTAAAACTAGCTCAGTAGGGCGGAGAAAGAGATTGATAACCGAGTCTTTGTTCATTGGATCAGCATGAATTGCAAACGACAGGAATGGCTTAAGACTTGCTGCAGATGCATAGAAAACCTGACCGTACTTGTATCACGAAGGAGGAGACAGAATTAGAACTAAATGAACTATATCTCAGCGATGCAGATTTACCTTGACATGATTATGAACGACAAATTGCATTCGAAAAGTCATCCAGCAAATGGAACTATTTCAATCTATGAAATATCCTACAGACAAACTTCAGTGGAAACACAATTTCCCACGATACTGAAGTTTTACCGCATTATTATCGTTATTTTCTCTAGGGTTCCTAGTAAAACATAGGGTTTCAGTAGTACGCCTCCATTGCACTCTGTTCTCTGCAGTCTTTTGAACTTGGCGCCGCGACTGCCCACAAGCTTTCATTTCTTCCTCATATGATCTCCATATCACCCTCACCTCGGACGCCCAACTCGTCGTTTCCCCTTCGGATTCCACTCGATGACCTGGCCTGGCCTACTCAGTGTATGCCCAGTCCATCTCCACGTTTTCCTGTATATCTGTTGGGCGATGAGTTCTTGGTTGGTTTGTTGCCAGAGTTCCTTGTTGCTTATTCTTACTATTCTGGCCATCTGATCTTGAGTAAAGAGCCAGTGTAGGCAGTTGTTGATGAATGTCTGTGGTTTGTTGGAAATGCCTTTCGTGACGCGCCGAGTTTCTGAACCATATAGCAGCAGTGACTTGACATTGGTGTTAAAAATTCGGTTCCTGTACTTTGTGTTGGGTACAGAAGATCTCCACACTGATTTCGGGTTAATGAAAGCCTGTCTTGCTGTCTTTCCGATTCCGGTTTTGACATCGTCGCCTGTGCCACCTGTAGTTGAAACTATGCTGCTTAGGTAGGTAGGTAGGTGGGTGATAGAGACACCTTCCTTTAAGTTTCTCCCGTTGATCGGTCTAGCCAGCGTGTGGCCATCTTCTCGCTGCTCACGGTTTGCTGCATGATCCAGTCGACGACAATCAGGAAGATCATGGGTGATAGTGGGCGGCAGCCTCGTCTTACTCCTATCTCCACTTCACTTCACTGGCGTCACTGAGCTTTCCATTGTGCATCACTTGGTATATGGTGTTTTCATATAGCTGTTGAATGAGGTTGGTGAAAGTTTGTGGTATTCCGTAGTGTTGAAGCAGTCGTCTGCCAAATTACTTGTTGGTCGATGCTGTCTGAGGCCGGCCTTTTCAGTGTCGACAAAGTTGAGGTAGAGGTTTGACTGGTGTTGTATACTCTGTTCTATGATGATGCGTAGCGTTGAGTTGGGATTTGATCCGCACATGATTTGTTGTTGCTGAAGCCAGCCAGTTTGTTTCGGTGATAATTTTGAATCGACAGAACCTTTTAATCTCTCGAGGATGATGTGGCATAATATTTTGTTTTGGATGGACAGGAGCATGATTCCTCGCCAGTTCTTGCAAAGACTTAGGTCTTCCTTGTTTGGTAGTTTGACAAGGTAGTCGTTCTTCCAATCAGTCGGCAGGTAGCTTTCCATCCTTCCTTGCAAATGTTCTGCAGTAGTGGTGTGAGCATGTCTGCTGTTGTCTCTGTGTCTGTTTTCAGTGCTTCTGGCGGAATTCCACCTGTCATAATACAAAGAGGCGATAATCTCTTATGAGACATTCTTCATATTGCGTGTGTGTGTGGAGTGGGATAACAATAAAGCATCTTATTCATTCACCGGCATGTCTAGACATGATAACTATGTATATCTAGGTAAGTAGAAGTCACTGGCTTTTTATAAAATGGTTTTTAATTATCAAGCGCTTAAAATCGAAAGTGAAGATTAGTTTTACGGAGTGGCTTTAATAGCAACTGATGAGAAAATCAACTAGGTTTCTTTGTTTTTTGAAAAAAAGATTTACTATTCAAGCTGGAGTAACAAAATGTGGTTGTTTATTTCAGCAATTGCTTGGATAGTCTCTGTCATCATTCATATGTTCAAGTTTTGAAGAAACCGTCATCAATGCAATGTACTTGAATGTTTGAGTAACATGCTGTTAAACTTGACTGCAGTTAGTATTTCAAGGTGTTATTCATCGTA
The DNA here is from genome assembly GCA_944470555.2 of Heterobilharzia americana. Classification (NCBI taxonomy): domain Eukaryota; kingdom Metazoa; phylum Platyhelminthes; class Trematoda; order Strigeidida; family Schistosomatidae; genus Heterobilharzia; species Heterobilharzia americana. The sequence continues at coordinate 82,340,278 of OX104129.1, forward strand.
GAACAAAGGAAACCTCGGAGCACTAGAGAGCTGTTTCGTCCGACTAGTACGAGACTCCTCAGTAGTGCTCACCCACGACCCCACCAGGGATCGAACCTGCGACCTTTAGGTTTCGCGGCCAGCGCATTATCATTGCGCCATTGGGTCAGAGTCTAATGGTCCATATTTCCAACTTCTGTTAGCTCACGATATAGCTGGCCACGGAACCTGAAGGTCGCGGGTCCCATCCCTGGCGGGGTCGTGGATGCGCACTACTGAGGAGTCCCGTGCTAGGACGAAACAGCTGTCCAGTGCTCCCAGGTTTCTTTTGTTCCTCCAACTTATGTCAGTCTACGATGAATAACAACTTGAAATATTTCCAAATCTCCACATTTACCTCAGAATACAGTTAGTATTTATTGTAAATGTTTCATTTTTGACAAAAAAAGTAGACAATGATTTTATTAAATATTCTTGATTTCTTTCACAAAAAGAAATTTGTTTGAAGTAAATATACTAAAATCATTGGGGGTCCATTCAATAATAATGTATTTTGAGGTTAATTGAGATTTTAATTTTCAGATAGTATTCATTATGAATTAATGAATGGTTACTACGTTCACCGTAAAACGTAAAAAGCCTTGAGTTCTATCCCCTATAGTGTCACAATTATGCATTGCTGAGTAATCCTATATTAGAATGAAATAGCTGTCTAATACTCTCAGGTTTTTTAAATGTTTCTCCAAGTAATAATTATCGGTGATAAATACTATCTCAATAATATATTTACTTGTAATCATCTCATGAATAATAGTGTTTTATGTGAAGATATTTTCCATTCACCCAGATTTTATGTCTTAGTTTATTTGTACATGGTATACACAAATCAGATAATCGTTTCTTTCTGTTCATATATATATATATATATATATATATATATATATATATATATATATATATATATACATGTATACATATATGCATAAGCATAGTAGTGTGATATTTTACCAAGAAATTAAATAATCAATAATATTGATTTTTATTTTTGAAAACATTATTAGTCATTGTATATATACAAAATAAATCTTTATTTGGAACTATTTGATTTTCTTTATAAAAGACATTAATTTTTATCATTTTTGCCGGATTCGAACCAACGACCACGGAATTTTTGACCTGATCTATAAAGTCCGACTGTTGACTACTTAATTGTCAGAGGATTGTATCGGAAACTGGTTGGTCCGTGGTTTGAATGGGGGCCTTAGTTGAAATTTTCTATTCACTTTCAATCATCATACAGTATGAATACTAGTCTGCCAAACTATGACTACTATCTCGGATAATGAAAATGATGCTTTCCCTCTCTAATTCAGTTAGATTTTAATTGGGATGTGAAGTCCTGACTGGGTAACCAGTGTGAATACAATCAAGCGGTAAGAACGCGTCACAAATTCCCATGGTGATTGAAATGAAATAAAAATCTGGTCAGCAGTCAGACCTCAAAGTCGTTCGAACATCGAGCCAGCAACTCGGTGGTCGCTGGTTAGAATCTGGCTACGGTCCAAATTCTCATTTCACCTTCAATCATCACCCAGTATAAATATCCACTAGTGAAAGGTGAAAAGTTGACTCAAAGCTAGGATGTTTTCTCTTTTCAAGTCATAACTTGAAAGAAGTCATTGGGTTAATTGATTTGAAGCAAGAACAGTCTATTGAAATGTATTATATTCAAATACTCAATGTTATAACGACCGCCACCACCACCACCACCAACCTCCAGGTTACCGGCTCTAGTTCGAATCCTACTGAAGCCTAGATTTTCACCTTCAATGATCACCTGATATCAATAATACAAGTTTACCAGATTATAGCCATTGCAACGTCACACACTGCCCCAGAATCAATGGCCTAGGGTTCGACGAGATTCAACATTAATGCTGACCTTCATAGTTTAACTGGATTCGCTAATATGAAGGCACCCGGTCAAACATCCACGCCATTTGGCACACTGTTGTGTTACGTTGCACTGCTCGTAATCGACCCTCTAGCCAGTTAGTTGTAACGCATCTGTATTTTGACACGCAAATATACTATTCCATCCGACTACGCTATTGTGTTTGTTCTTGGTCTCTAATTCGTGGGTATATAACAAGTATGAATAATTAGTGATTGGCCTCCGCATCTGTCAAGTTCGCACCAGGACAATTCCTAAACCATCTTAAATTTAAAAAGGTTTCTACGTTAAGTTTTGTCATTTTAAGTGGTTCAGTATTCAATACTAAGTAAATTCTAAATAAGGTGTATTATTATTATTATTTGTCCCTTGGGTTCCTAGTGGAACATACCGATTCAGTAGCACGTCTCCAGTGCACTCTCTTCTCTGAAATCTTTTCAACCTGGCTACACGATAGCCCACAACCTCTCATTTCTCTTACTCACACGATCTCCTCCATGTCACCCTCGCCTCAAACGCCCAACTCATCGCTTCCCATCTGGGTTACACTTGAGGGTCTGGCCTGACACGTGATATCCCCGAATGGTCTTCTCAATGCATGTCCAATCCATCTCCACTTCCTTCTAATGCATATTTGTTCAGTGACAGGTTGTTGGTTGGTTCGTTAACAGCCAGCTAGGCAGAGTTCGTTGTTGCTTATTCTTACTATTCTGGCAATCCATCTGAGCTTCAGTGTAGAGCCAGTGTAGGTAGTTGTTTATGAATGTCTGTAGTTTGTTGAAAATGCCTTTCTTAACGTGCCAAGTCTCTGAGCTATACAGAAGCACTGACTTGACTGGTGTTGGTATTGAAAATCCGGATGTTGTTCACACTTTATACTGGCTGAGTGCAGTGCGTTGGATCTGCACACTGGTTTGAGGTTAATGAAGGCCTGTGTTGCTGTGTTTGCGATCGTGGTTGGCTTTGACATTTTCGTGTGTGCCTGTGCTGCGTGTAGTTGAAACAGTGATGCTTAGGTGGTTGGTGAAGGAGGCTACTTTCTTTAGGTTTCTGCCATTGATGGTGATTGGTGTCTGTTGTTGTTGTTGTTGTTGGTGGTGGTGGCGTTGGTCGGGTATCATCATCGCCTGTGTCTTCTCTACATTCACTTGAAGTCCCGTTTTCGAGTTTGTGGGACATGAATTATAAATCATCGTTGGCGAAATCCAAATGTTTTAGTTTCTTTTCTGTGACCCAGTGTATCCCCCTCTTCTCGCTTCTATGAATACTATGATATTGTATAATATTATCGTTAACTGTTTGAACAAAAAAAAACATTTTGATTTCAAGCGTAAGAAAACGTTTATTTTGCTAACTCCTCCTTTATTATTTTATTATGGTGGGCATCAGGTATGTATGTTCCTTATGAGTTCTATATGGTTTCAGTGAACACTAAGGATATTCAAAGCTACAAAATATTTACTGTAATTTATACGACAGGAGTGAAACAAGGTTGTCTACTATCCCCCATGATATTCCTGATTGTGGTGGACTGGATCATGCAGCAAACAGTGGGGAGCGAGAAGAGGGGGATATGCTGGACCGCGGAAAAGAACCTAGAAGACTTGGATTTCGCCGATGACTTGTGCCTGATGTCACACAAACTTGAAGACCTACAGGCGAAAACTAACAAGTTGGCAGAAGAGGCAGGGCAGCGAAGACGCGACTTCAGGTGAATATAGAGAAGACAGAAGTGATGAAGATACCGCACCAACAATTCCAACTACAACAACAAACTCCAATCACCATCAACGGGAGAAACTTAAAGGAAGTAACCTCCTTCACCTAACTAGAAAGCACTGTTTCAACTGCAGGCGATGGCGGGACAGACGAGGATGTCAAAGTCAGAGTCAGAAAAGCAAGACAAGCGTTCATTACCCTGAAATTAGTGTGGAGATCTTCTGCACTGAGCATGAGGAACATGATCCGGATTTTCAACACCAACGTCAAGTCAGTGCTCCTATATGGTTCAGAGACTTGGCGCGTTACGAAAGGGATTTCCAATAAACTACAGACATTCATCAACAACTACCTACACTGGCTCGCTACTGAAGATGAGATGGCCAGAATAATAAGAATAAGCAACAAGGAGCTCTGGGAACGAACCAACCAAGAACCTATCACCCAACAAATATGCAGTAGAAGTAAGTGGAGGTGTATTGGATATACACTGAGAAGGCCGACTGGGGACATCACGCGTCAGGCCAGGTACTCGAGTGGAGTCCTCACGGGAAGCGATGAGTTGGACGTCCGTGGTGAGGGTGACATGGAGGAGATCGTGAGAGGAGGAAATTAGAGGTTGTGGGCTGTCGTGGAGCCAGGTTCAAAAGATTTCGGAGAACAGAGTTCACTGGAGACGTGCTACTGAAGCGGTATGTTCCATTAGGAACCCAAGGGACTAGTAATACGCAATTATGTCATTCTTAGTTAATTACAATCATTGATGTTGAACTAAATGTTATGCCATATACTAATCGATACTTTTGTTTTGTTTTTGCTTAAAATTTTCCCTTAGTGATGTTACCATTATTGTACAATTCTGTGAAGTGACGGAACTACCAGTACAACTGATTAAATTAATGCAATCGTTTATTAACTGTACAAAATTGCATCAAGTAAGTCACCTTTTAATGAGATAATAAAATTTTGTTCAGTAGAACTCTTCGACTTTTCTTCTCGTCTATGGTCCTCCTAACCAAATCGACTTTAATATTATGACTAATAGATTATTGAGGGTTTCAAGGTAAGGTTGTTTCTGTTAGAATTTATCAAGATGTAAAAAGTAACTAGTTCAACCAGTGAAGTCTATCAGGAGCATTAAAATATATGAAATGTGTAATATTAATATTTTGATCAATTGGGACCATGTGGTACAGTTGTGTTTATATTGCCCTACTTTCATCTAAACACAAAGAGATAATTGACCTGAAGAAGAATGTCATAGATATATAAAGGAAGCGTATCTTTTCATACCTTTTACTATGATGATTGTCAATAGACACGGTGCCAAGGTTAGGCACTGAAATTCAATACATGGCAGTATGCACGGAAAAGGAATAAAATGATACCATCAATAGACTTCATGAATACTCTTCAGCTGATGTATACAGTCTAAAAGTACAATTTCATAGTTAGGAAATCAATAATTTTAAGTTGTACAACAAAATCTTTTATATAACACGTGAGAGAATTAATTGTACAAACAGGTAAAAGATGTGAGAAAGAAAAAATAATAGTAAATAAACAAATAAAGAGTTATGTAATGAAAACAAAAAAACAGGATCAAATAATCGTTACCAGGGGGAGAGAACGACTAATCTCACTTTCCTTTTGTAAACAAAAGTCAAACTGAAAGCGAAACTTAGTAATCCAGACATTTTCTCTACGTTTGTAATTTTAAAAGTATTCTAGGTTTCAACCTGATTTTGTACCCCTACGAGGTGTCTGGTTAAAATTTAACTTCCTAATCAAAACATTTAACAAAAGAAGTAGGAAATTATGCTCTGGAAACAAGCTAAATGAAAAACTAAGCATTAGTGAGAAGTGTGTCCGTGAGAATGGACATCCTAGAAAAGAAGAGATTGAGAGAAAGAAACATCTAACTGTGAAAAAGAAGAAGGTTTGAATACACCTTACATTTAAAGGAGATGTTATATCCAAGGGAATAGACACAAGAATGAAAGGGGGGGGGAGGAGGGTACTGAGAAGGAGCTTTTCTATAGATAGATTTATACGAGTATACAATACCACATGCTCGCTAAAACAGTCAAACTGCTAACTATATACATATGCACTCGCGGTAACAAGAACATTGGAAGGACTTAGAGAAGAGCATCCATTCAGTTTTGCTGAGTATATCCTCAAGAATCTGTACTTGAAAGGAAGTGAAATTCTAACCAGTGTAATTGTTAAATACCTCACAGGCATGCAAAATCAGGTTGAAACCTAGAATGCTTTTAAAGTAATAAATGTACAGAAAATGTCTGGATTACTGAGCTGTTGTACTAAGGATTATCCACTACACCACCGAGCCACGATAGCCACTTCTTGTGTGACGGGTATAATTTTAGTGTTATTGCTTGGATTACACGGTCACTGATTGGACCGAATTGATCAATCTCTGTTGGCGTATAGGTTCCTGTGGGGATGCCTCGATATTGCCTGTTTTAATTATGCATAATAATGATGTTTCAATTCTTTGTTTAACTCCTGGCTCTGACTACTCAGTTTTCTAGTTCTATTATTTAGGTGTTTGACCAGACGCACCTTGACTGACATTCGATGAGATGATTTGAAGTCTAGATACCTGTTAGAATGTATCGGTTTCCTACAGACGGTAGTATGCAAACTACCGTCTGTTCGTCCTTTTACTCTTCAATACAGCATAGCTAATTCTCTTTGTTCATTTTCTACACCGTAAGTAAATTGGATTACGCTTACTACTGAGTTTATACATATATGAGGAAATTGTGGGTATGTTTCGATTTCAATACAGTAAATGTGTCATCCACATATCGCTACCATATCTTATATACACAACTAAATGTTCGTAAAGCCATGTTTTCCCAACTAACCATAAATATATCTGCTACGATTAGGGATATTGGTGATCCCATTCCTACTCCTTCTGTTTGTTTATATATTTTGTCCTGAAACTTGTAGACCGTGGAGGTCAGGCACAACTTTACGCCTAATATGATTTCACCAAGTGATATCTTAGTTCTGTAAGTTGTCAGTCAATATTTAATTGATTTCTGACTGTCTGCAGTGCCATATCAATTGGTATTCTAGAATAAAGACTTGTTACATCGAAAGTAAACCAAAAAAGGCTAGGATGAAGAAACTATGCAGAGCTAGGAAATCATCGTATGTGGGATCTTAATGGATCTAAGTGATATTGTGGTGTATATTTTACTCCTTGACTTGATCAATAGACTTGAGTCAGTGCTGATCACGAAAAGCTAGACAGTTAAATTGGTTACCGATTCGTATATTTATCTAACTAACCAGGAATAATGTTTGGTTTTTATAGGGATGCACAAGTCTTTAATTTTTATGGTATATTGAATTCAGCTGATTACATTGTCACTTTTGTTTGTTTTTTCGCTTTTATTCAGAAAATGTGGTATGAACAAATCCTCTTGGATCTTATTATAGCGATGAATGCATACTTTGTCAGTGAAATTGGTCAAAGACAAGCTATTCCACATTCTGTGTAAGTTTAAAGCGGGGAAACAGTTGACTAGTTCACAGCGTATACGAATTTTGAATTGCTAACCTGACGAATTTGTGTACTAGTTTACTTCTTTGGTGATGAAATACTGGTTTGAAGATGTAAATAAAAAGGGGACTGAGAACATCCCTCTGAACTACTTTATACAACAATGTCCTAAAATATGAGATGTGCAGCTGAAAATAAGGCTGGTAATTTCAGTCTATGATTCGATGAATTCTATTTGGAGGTTTGTAGGCATTTATTGATTTAAGGTTGGTATTCATCATGGACTGACATTAGTAGAAAGAACATTGGAGACCTAGGAGGCCTGGACAACTGTTTCATCCTAGCCTACGGCTTCCCAGCTATGCGGTTCCCTGGCTCGGGTCGGACCCCATGACCTTCCGGTTCTGCGACCAGCACGTTACTGCTAAGTCACTGGGTCGGAACCAAGTGGTCTGTATTTCCTACTTCTTTCAGTTCACTATTGGTGCACATCCTCCATTCTTCTCACTGGTGACTAGCTTCGAGAGGCGATTCCCGAAGTTACAGTGAGAAGTCGTCACTGGAGGGGTCGAGCATGAGAACAGTTTCTCAACGACGGCATTGGATGGAGGTTTCACTATACTTTGAACTGACAAAAGTAAGAAATGGGGACCATTAGAGTTTGATTGCGGAACCTGAAGGTCTTGGGTTCGATATCTGGACGAAACAGCTGTCCATTACTCTCAGGCTCCCAATGTTTCTTCAACTGATTTCATTTCCTGATGTGAATACCAAGCTGAAATTAATAAATAAATCCCTGCAAACCTTCAAGTTGAATTTTAAATATGATTTTAAGTGAGTTTTACACCAATCAATACAAATACATTGATCAATATAGTATGAGTCTTTTTTTATGATTTGTTTTTTTACTGTTCTAATGGAATCTCTATCGACTAAACACTAAACACCACACGTAGACACGTTGTAAGCGTGTGTACTACACACCCCGACTAGGCATTTAATATGTGCTAAAAGCCAAGATAAGTATTATTATAGTCATGTGATTTACAATATTTTACTCTGATCAATCAGAACTAACCTTGTCGTATTGGACTAATCACATCCGTAGTATAATCAAGCTGTTAGTATCGATTACTTTGGATGAAAACTATTGTAAGTGTTTACTGCCTGACTATGCTGATATTCAATTAAGTTGGTTTCCATACTCCTTTAAGATTATGACTGTCTAACTAAGTGTTAAATGGCTATAAGCAGTGATCATCAATTTGCCTTAGAAATTGTTTTTACGTTCAGTATCGCTTTTATAAAGTGATTCATAATGCGAAGCCCAGTGATGCTTTTGGACTGAAGACAGGAGTAAAACAAGGCTACATACTATCACCTACAATATTCCTGATTGTAGTGGACTGGATCATGCAACAAATAGTGAGGAGCGAGAAGAAGGGGTTACGCTGGCTGGGCCGAGGAAAAGAGCCTAGAAGATTTGGATTTCGCCAACGATGACTTGTGTCTAATGTCTTGTGGCACAAACTTGAAGATGTACAGGCGGAAACTAACAAGTTGACAGAAGAGGCAGGGCAGGGCAGCGAAGACGCGACTTCGAGTGAATGTAGAGAAGACACAGGCGATGATGATACCCGACCAACGCCAACAGCAACAACAACAACAGACACCAATCACCATCAGTGGCAGAAACCTAAAGGAAGTAGCCTCCTTCACCAACCACCTAAGCATCACTGTTTCAACTACACGCAGCACAGGCACACACGAAAATGTCAAAGCCAACCACGATCGCAAACACAGCAACACAGGCATTCATTAACCTCAAACCAGTGTGCAAATCCAACGCACTGCACTCAGCCAGTATAAAGTGTGAACAACATCCGGATTTTCAATACCAACACCAGTCAAGTCAGTGCTTCTGTATAGCTCAGAGACTTGGCACGTTAAGAAAGGCATTTTCAACAAACTACAGACATTCATCAACAACTACCTACACTGGCTCGATACTCAAGATCAGATGGATTGCCAGAATAATAAGAATAAGCAACAAGGAACTCTGACTGGCTGGCTGGCTGTTAACGAACCAACCAACAACCTATCGCTGAACAAGTATGCATTGGAAGGGAGTGGAGATGGATTGGGCATGCATTGAGAAGACCATTCAGGAACATCACGAGTCAGGCCAGACCCTCAAGTGTAACCCAGATGGGAAGCGATGAGTTGGGCGTTTGATGCGAGGGTGACATGGAGGAGATCGTGTGAGTAAGAGAAATGAGAGGTTGTGGGCTGTCGTGTAGCCAGGTTGAAAAGATTTCAGAGAAGAGAGTGCATTGGAGACGTGCTACTGAATCGGTATGTCCCACTATGAACCCAAGGGACAAATAATAATTAATCGCTTTTATAAAAATTTTAGTAGACTTAAGTCATCTTAGAGACTCCCGCACATCGGATCCATTACCACAACGAAGATCGTTTTCATTGATATTCAAACATGAAGTTTTGTATGGTTAATTGTACGTTGTAAGAGTCTGCAATACTGATACAATCAGCGTTTCTATTCGTCAATCGTTTATTCACACCTAAGATTGTACTATTCTGAGAAGAGGTCGATGAAATCAACCATCTCTGCGAATTCTCAACGTGGATACTAATTTATGTACAACTCATTCAAATTTATCGATTGAAGCAAGGTATTTTTGCCAATAATAATTAGGAATATTGCATTAGACAATCGATTACTCCACGTTTCAAACTATTCTTATTGATCGATCATTTCTGGGATTCTGATATAGCTTAGCTTTTTGATCATTGATTATTATTTGTCCCTTGGGTTCCTAGTGGAACATACCGATTCAGTAGCACGTCTCCAGTGCACTCTCTTCTCTAAAATCTTTTCAACCTGGCTACATGACAGCCCACAACCTCTCATTTCTCTTACTCACACGATCTCCTCCATGTCACCCTCGCCTCAAACGCCCAACTCGTCACTTCCCATCTGGGTTACACTTGAGGGTCTGGCCTGACTCGTGATGTTCCTGAATGGTCTTCTCAATGCATGCCCAATCCATCTCCACTTCCTTCTAATGCATACTTGTTCAGCGATAGGTTGTTGGTTGGTTCGTTAACAGTCAGCCAGCCAGTCAGAGTTCGTTGTTGCTTATTCTTACTATTCTGGCAATCCATCTGAGCTTCAGTGTAGAGCCAGTGTAGGTAGTTGTTTATGAATGTCTGCAGGTTGTTGGAAATGCCTTTCGTGACGCGCCAAGTCTCTGAGCCATATAGGAGCACTGACTTGACTGGTGTTGGTATTGAAAATCCGGATGTTGTTCACACTTTATACTGGCTGAGTGCAGTGCGTTGGATTTGCACACTGGTTTGAGGTTAATGAATGCCTGTGTTGCTGTGTTTGCGATCGTGGTTGGCTTTGACATTTTCGTGTGTGCCTGTGCTTCGTGTAGTTGAAACAGTGATGCTTAGGTGGTTGGTGAAGGAGGCTACTTCCTTAAGGTTTCTGCCATTGATGGTGATTGGAGCTTGTTGTTGATCAGTTAATAAAATCGATTTTTAGGTATGAACTCTGGTTGCAAATTAGGTTGTCTTGTGAGGTGTAGATTTCAGGTGGATTGTTCAATTTTTGATTATTACATAGAGCTGGTGATTTTAGCCCTTAGAAGTGAGTTTCTCTTATACTTTACGAAATTTTGTAGATGTTTATAATTGGTTGGTTTAATCAACTGTTATGTCATGGATTGGCTTAGTTGGTTACGCTTTCTTACACTAATCTATGCAGGGATGGTTAATCGAGTTCTTTGTTTCGTATAAACTGAAGTTATTGCTGACGATGCCGTCCAGAAAGACGATGAAATCTTCACAAATACGCAACGCAGCTCAGAGAACACAATAAAACCAAGAAACAAGTGTCCAGTGCTCGCAGTCCACGATATATATGTCAAGCTGAAATCGATAAATAATTTCCCTGCCAATCTCCAAATTGAATATCTGATTACTATTGCAATGGAGACTGTTCATTCGTTTTTACTAACAGTAGAGCATTAATATCTAAGTTATTCGTGTGGCAGGAACTGAGAACTTATCATTATTATGATTTATCCCTTGAATTACTAATGGAACATAGGGCTTTAGTAGCACGTCTCCAATGCGCTCTGTTGTCTGAAATCTTTTGAACCTGGCTCCACGACAGCCCACAAGCTCTCATTCCTTCGTCGCACGATCTCCTCCATGTCATACTCGGATACCCAACTGAGAACTTTCACTAGACTAAAGTCAATATCATCATTCCTATTTCTTGACTGTTTCAAAACCCAGTGTGCCAAAAAAAGAGAGAGAGAGATTGCTTAAGTTTTCATGCAGTTGGATGGTAGTCATGCTATAAACAAAGTGAGCAAAATGGATTTAAACGTATTAGTAGAATGGATTCAGCGATAAAAAAAAATGATAAAGGAATGTATAATTCTATTTTCAAATGAAGTAAACATTTTTTTATTCCGAATAAATTAAACTTTCATAATCGATAGTAATCAAGATGGCTTGCATTAACTTTTTCTCGATTCATTTTACTTATTTCCTTTTCGATTGTTTTTATTGTCATTGTTGTTACCAATTTAGATTAAGAGGATATACAGAACATGCACTTTGTTTCATTGAACTTGTACCGAGACTTGTGAATCAGGAATGTGATAAAGAATTACATTTACGCGACCAAACTTTGCTAGTAAGTGAATGATCCTATTATTTTTTAAGTTATATAAGAATAACTTATATTCTCTCTTCTTACACCTTCGTTATAAACCAATCTTTAACTGTATATATTAAGGTTAAGGGACATATGATATGGCTAGATTTGTGTTGATATAAGCTTTCGTTTAGAGCTCATCATCATCATCATTATCATCATTATCGTTTAGAGCTGTTGAGAATCGAACCGTTGTAGTGATCAACTTCAATGCAGAAACTGAAAAATGTTTAGGTACAGTCTTCGAAATCCTAGCGTGGATCACTTCCTATAGTTGTGGTCAGACAACTGTTTATTTTTAGACGACATGAATTTCAGATATAAAGAGAAATATCTTCTTACCTGGTGTTCACCGATTTGAACTCAGCGTTTGACACATTGGCCGTGTCATTATTGGTTACCATTCAAGACCACCAATGGAAGACTACTGTCGATCCAAGCATATGTTTTGGCATTCAAATAGAGGCATAATGACTACAACTGGGAGATCATTCTGAATTCATTCTTTTATCACTACTTTATAAAACGATCTGTCGAAAAAGCATTTGGGTAATGACAATTCCACTCATCCTGATGAAGTCTGGTTCTATTTCAAGACCTTAACTGACACTCAGGAAAACAGTAGAAAGGATTAGGAAGTCACAGTATCTTCATTCGAATTGATGGATACTCACCAAAGTATCTCTGCAAGCTCTAAGCACAAGAAGAAGTGATTCTAGCTTCAGTGTGGGGTGACAAAGAGCTTACGCAATGACTACGAGCAGTGAAGGTCAAAGACGATAACCAATAGTAGACGGTCGTTAGAATTAGTAAGAAAAATGGAGTGAAAAAGTTGATGGTTAGTGTGATCATGGCGGGGAAACATGAGTTTGGGATTAGTTCACCGGAGAGGTGACTGAAGCCATGCGAGATATAGTTCAACTGACTTCCAGCTATCCTCGATTGCTCTATGTTTATTTACAGTTGAAGCGCAACATTGAGATAGGGTTTCCTAATCTTTCAGAAGTTAAAAAAGCTGTAAATAACTTAAAATAAAGAAAAGCAGCAGCACCAAAGGTGTATGAATATGGTCGCTGAAGGTTATCGAGTATACTGACTGAAGTGATGGCTTACATACAGGAAGCAGATATGATCCTCTTTGACTAATCACTGTAGTCAATTATTCTGGTGGGCGAAAGATTATCCATCCATCCACGTATTTCAGCAAATAGTCTGTTTTCGGTGAATCCACTCTCAAAGCTGTAGTATCACAAATTTATACATTTTTCTTTGTGTTAGGGTTTGATAAGTAAAAGCAAATTTGTCAAGCGTGGCCGAAAAAATTAGCGTCAATAGGATGAGCTGTCATTAAAATTAAAAGTTGTGATGAATGTTGAAGATTCATCAGTTACATAAAGATGATGACTGAGTTTGGATAAGAAGTTTTTTAACATGAAGTGTGATCACAGAGAGCATAGAAGCAAGAAGGAATGACAGTTTTGGTAAGAAGTGGACGGTGGAAAGTGAAAGAGGTGATTTCAAAAACGGAGTGAAAAGCATGAAAAGAGAAGAGGTTGAACATTTTTCGTTTGAGTACGAAGCTCAGGTTTCTCTGTATCGATTGTCAGGGCTTCGATGATTCAGAGGATACGAAAACATACAGCCTTTCAAAGGCTTCCATCCTCTTCATAACTGACTTTGAATACAGAATTTCTTGAGATAGGATGATCGATTTTCACGACATACACATCTTATCGACTCACTGTTACCTCGTAACCATCCGGGATAGTGCTCCTGAACCCTTTTGGATAACAGCCGCGTCGAATGACCTATGTACCTGACTACGCAAGAGCAGGTGAACTGATTTACGCACACAGAAATGGTCAGATGCCAACTTTTGTCCTTCGAGTTGTCAGGGTGTCAGTCAGTTGTCATTGGATGATTAGAGAATACTAGTCTCAGCATCTATGCAAAGAATGTTTCTTTTAGAGTGTTTTGTATCTTTCTGTTGAGAATGACAGTGGCAAAATCACTTTCGAAATTTAGATTCATGTAAAGTATCTATTTTGGCATAGTTGTTCGGTTATGTTTACCATGTTTTGACTTGAAATGTTTGTCTATGAATGGTGATAGGAATCCATTTTCAATCAAAATATTCTTTGGATGAAAACAAATTTCCTGTTATAGCACATCAGAACTTCAGATTCATCTGATACGGGTGGCAAGAGACATGATTAGGTTTCGTTTGTGACTCGTAGGGACGATCCAGTCATGAAAATTCATCAGTTGATCATTCCTAATCGGTTCTATGTAAATGGATTTTCTTGACGTTCTGTTAGTTCTACACCAAGCGAGTGGATCTTTGATACATTTTTGACCTCAAAAGTGAATCCAGCTACTAAATTGCGGCCATTAGATATGTGTAAAATTTAATCCAAGTTACACTGATTATCACAGATATTAAAAGTATCTTTCATGTACCGTGTATACTGTTGAAAACCTTCAACCATTGATTTCAAGGGTCTGTTCACCAAACTGACCATAAACAAATGTGCTTATGGTGGACTTGGAAGCGATCGTATGGCGATTCAATTTTTCTCTTTACAAATCACATCGTTAAATGTGAATTGAATGTCAAATTTGCATCTAAGCTACAGAGGACTGGTATCGCAACTGTCAAGTTGTTATTTTCTATATATCTGACTAAGATAGAGGTGGTCAGTTAGCGGAACATTAATGAGAAGTGACTCGATATCAGTTGTTATCATACATTTATCAGATACATTTGCATCTCTTGTTCAGTCAACAAATATGAAAGTGTCACGTAGAATAGCGGGTGAGAAAAAGTTACAAAGGCTGTATGTCTTTGAACTCTCTGCATTACCAAAGCTGTTGCCATTCATACGGAGATATCTGAGCTTTGTACTCAAATGAAAGTTGTTCAACCTCTTTTCCTTTCATTCTTTCATCCTTTCATTTTCTTTCTGTGGGTGACATCAAAGACCACCATAGCAACTATTCAGATAAGCAATTACCTTCCTCTACTTAATGAAAAATTACTCTCCTAGATGGAATATCTAAAGCTAACTAGTTATTTTGGAAGTTGCTTGTATAGTCTTTAAAGTCACTCCTTTCTATACTGTTGACTTCTTACCCAATTTATCATTCGTTCTTGTTTCTATGCTCTTTCTGATCATACTTCAGTTTCCAGATTTTTAGTTATGCTACGAAGCTTCGTATCCATCTTTATCCAACTTCTGTATTCAATAAGATAGTTAACTATTTAAAGACTCTAATCCATGAGGAAGATTTAACTTAAATAGTGTTGGGTTGAAACAATAAAAATGGTGGTGATAATATTTGACAAAGTGAACCGGTTTACTATTGTTCTTAGCTCTGTTTTATTATTTCATCAATTTAGTCAGCTTTTCAAAGAATGTTAAGCCATTTATTATTACTGTCAAACAACAACTGGAATGATCCGATTTTTCTTTATAAATTTCACTCCTTTTATGCCTTTAGTGTATTCGGTATTTGATTGAACGTATGGTTGAAAGACCGCCAACAATTGTTGAGGAATTTTTCACTGAATTAAAGAAACATCATCTACAGACAATAAAAACCCTAGTTTTAATGCCATCTGTCAGTCGATATAGTTTAGCTGGTAAGTTATTTGTAATTGACTACCTATATATTATTATTATTATTTGTCCCTTGGGTTCCTAGTGGAACATACCGATTCAGTAGCACGTCTCCACTCTCTTCTCTGAAATCTTTTCAACCTGGCTACACGACAGCCCACAACCTCTCATTTCTCTTACTCACACGATCTCCTCCATGTCACTCTCACCTCAAACGCCCAACTCGTCACTTCCCATCTGGGTTCCACTCGAGTACGTGGCGTGGCGCGTGATGTCCCCAGTCGGCCTTCTCAATGCATGCCCAATCCATCTCCACTCCCTTTCAATGCATACTTGTTCAGCGATAGGTTGTTGGTTGGTTCGTTAACAGCCAGCTAGGCAGAGTTCGTTGTTGCTTATTCTTACTATTCTGGCAATCCATCTGAGCTTCAGTGTAGAGCCAGTGTAGGTAGTTGTTGATGAATGTCTCTAGGTTGTTGGAAACGCCTTTCTTAACGTGCCAAGTCTCTGAGCCGTATAGGAGCACTGACTTGACTGGTGTTGGTGTTTTAAATCCGGATGTTGTTCACACTTTATTCTATGTGCTTTAGATCTACATATTGGTTTGAGGTTAATGAATGCCTGTGTTGCTGTGTTTGCGATCGTGGTTGGCTTTGACATTTTCGTGTGTGCCTGTGCTGCGTGTAGTTGAAACAGTGATGCTTAGGTGGTTGGTGAAGGAGGCTACTTCCTTTAGGTTTCTGACATTGATGGTGATTGGTGTCTGTTGTTGTTGTTGTTGTTGCTGTTGGCGTTGGTCGGGTATAATCATCACCTCTGTCTTCTCTACATTCACTTGAAGTCGCGTCTTCGCTGCCCTGCCTCCTCTGTCAACTTGTTAGGTTTCTCCTGTAGAACTTCAAATTTGTTTGTGTGACATTACATTTACTACCTACCTGAAGACATTTTATGTACGACTCTTGATTTTAGTATTTACCATGACTTTGATTCAATGAAATGCTCAATAATATCCACGGATTGCTCCGGTTATTTAAGATATTACTGTTGTTATTATTAATAAGTACTATTGTACTTCGAAGTTTATAGGTATTTCCTTTTTAGGTATGTATTCGTCTCGAACCGATATCAGTTGAAGAACCATTGAAAACCTAAGAGGACTGGATAACTGTTTCATCCTAGCAGGGGATTCGTCTGCAGTGCGCACCGGTGAATCCACCAAGGATTAAACTCAGGAACTTCAAGTTTCATGAGGAACACGTTAGCCGTTCAGTTACTGGATCGGAGTTCAATAGTTCACAGTTTCCTCGTTCTATTAATTCATGATACAACGCTACTATCCACCAAGGTCTTCAATCGGTATCCGCTTCACATCTGACTGGTTGACTCCATAGGTCACAGCTTCTCATTAAACCTTCGTTATATGCATCCGGAAGCGTGTCACTAAAAGATCATCATACAGTAATGTCCAGTGCTGACAAGTTTTCAATCGTTTCTCAACTGATGTCCCTCTGTGATGAATATAACCCCTTAAAATAAAGTACTACTCACAACACAGACTTCGTACATTATGGGTACCAAAAAATGCACCATAAAAAATAATAAAGCAACATTATAAAGACATAGAAAAAGGAAGAGGGAATATAAGCAACATTAAATGTGGTTTATTAAGGGGGCAGTTTGACGGATTCATCCAGTCGCACTTTTGCTGCTTCTGCTATGCTTTTAAGTAATAGAAGAAATAACAAAACTGTAGCTGGTTTCGATTCTCAGCTTTTAATGCTATTGTCTCATCCCACTGATTTGCGTGACCCCTCGAACTCCATGCAAAGATTCACCAGATATCTATTCAAGTTAACCCAACACAACTATCCATCATCCTATGTTATCGTGTCATACACCGGTCATCAATTGCTTGTTTCCACCGCACCACACTGGACGATATGAGAGTTGCTGGAACGAAATGCTTAACACATTTTTAAGCCATCTAAGCCGGTGTTCCAAGATGAGCACACAATGAATGTTGATCTCTATCATGTCCAAACACTTGTTGTTTCACTTCAGAATTACTCAAATAGTGTTTGCACTGGGTGTGTGGAGTCGTCAGACACCGTCATCTCGAAGAGGCTATGTTTCGTGGACGAAGAGCAGAAATGTCTACACTGACGCGTTATATACCCGAGCTTTTACACCAAGTTTAACGTTACAACTGTACCGAAGGTCATCGAGATTGACTTGAACCTTTTGGGCTTTGGATATACATTTGGAAATCTCACTTATCACACTTCCATGAAGACTTAAACAATTACCCATCTCACAAACGTTTCGATAATTTCCAAAGATTAAACAGCAAGAGTGATTTCAGGTACAGGCCCCATGGGATCTCGTAGAGGCACTTTATGCATTGATAACGAAGTACGTACCAAAGTCGATAAGTCTCCATTGGCCACCTAGATGATCATCCCTTGGACCTAAATTCTCGATCTGGTTGTTCAAGTCGGGAGCTAACACTATGATATCTGTCAGGTGCACTTGGTAAAAGTCGCTCAGTCGAAGGTGCTACTATGTATAACACAGTAATCGTTATTACGAAGAATGGTGTAGCATTTTCGTTTTTAGCCTTTTCATTCCATTTTCAGAAGTGTATGGATAACTTGTCTTGCCAAGAACTATTTTGCATATCATATCAAAATAATATTTTGATTTCTAGGTAAGGCTAACACCAGGTACAAAAAGTTAATGTATTCACTAATCGAAATGTTTTTTCTATAAACACTTCATACTACTGCTAAGTAGTTCAAGTGAAACAGGGAAAATGTTGTTATTGTCGGCAAAAGAAAAATCAAGCGTGAATTTTTCCAGAAAATCGAAATATGCTTGAATACAAGACGTTACTAGTTTTGTTATCATATGTAGATTTTAGGACTTGGTATTAACAGATCATTAGTGTGTGTATGTGTGACATAAATATGCTTCCAAATGATATGATAGGCAAGATCTAGCAGGTTATGAGTTCAGGCGAAAAGGACTGATTACCTCATCCTCTTGTTCTCATGTTCACGGTAGAAAGACGAACAGTCATATCGTACCACAGAGTTCAAATGAAAACAAGCAATTAATTCGAACACTAGGTTTTTCTTTGGAACTTTTGTACCAAGCATGCTTTGCTGGGAAAAAGGAACTTATACTCTCAGGATAGGAAGTAGTATCGATGTTTGATAAACTGTTAGTTGCAGACATTTTTTACTAAAATACATTATTTTTGACTCCAGGAGTTTTGGCTCAGTGGTCTGAAGATATAATAATCGACCAGTAAACCATCAGTTCCAACTACTCACCACTTACCTAGTTTTGACCAACTAGGTAGTATCACTGGCCCTCACACAATGGGTGTGATCCACTAAGCCTACTGCATGAATGTGCAAGTAGTAGCTGAGTGCATTTCTTCTTTTTTTAGGAAAAACAGTGTGTTTTGAGTGCTTATAACACAGTGATGCAGTGAAATAGTTTCTCTCTCCACCCAGTTATACTGAACTTAAGTACAATGTTCTGTGTCACCCTATTGTGTAGTTGTGTTTTAGTGCATACAATAGCCGAGTATTTTTCTAGATTATTGGCTTTATTAGGGTTTGTCATTCCATATTTGACTAAAATACTGTGTACGGTTAATCTAACTGACCCTAACCGGCTAGTTTCACCTATGTACTTGACCTCATATTCATTGCATGAAGTTTGATAGAGTAGATTATTTTGCTTAATTAGTTTAATCGAATCTATAAGTTGGCAAAGCTTATCTTTGTGTGAGTTTGTAGGTTTAAATGCTACCCTCATTCCAGCCTTGTTGAGAATCCTACATAAGGTTTCTCATGTTCCTTCCTTATATAGTGATGCAATAGAGGCTTTGAACTTATTTATACTCGTGTTGTTTCAATCGTTCGTATTCGTATAACTGTTACCATCACTTTGTTTCTTACGTGCCCTTTCGAATTTCTTCGTTAACGGTAGAGAGTAATTATTAATCATTAACACTTCTTTGATGTGCTTTTATTACTTGGTTAAGTCCTCACACTGACTAATGAGTTTTCTAGGTCTATCATTTATACATTTGACTAAACCTGCTTTAACTGATGTTGGATGAGACGACTTGAAGTCTAGAATGCGTTGGTTTTGCAATAGAGGGTAGTATCCAAATCACCCATGACCCTACTAAGAATTATGGGTGAATACAAACTTGAAGTAAGTCAATAAATCCCTACAAACACCCGAATCGAACTAATCTAATGCTCATTAGTGACTAGTTTCGAGAGGTGATTCCTGAAGTTCACATGTGAAGTTATGACCGATTTGGCAAACCTAGCAGCCGTGAGGACAAATACTCAACGATGGCGTTGGGTGATGGTCACGCTATTTCGTGAACTGACAGAAGCTGGCAATGTGGACTATTGGATTCTGACCCAGCAGCTCAGTGGTATTGTACAGGCCACGGGACATCAAGGTCTTATATTCGATCTTCATGGGGAGGAGTCATGGGTGGGCACTGCTGAGACTACTTCCTTTAGGTTTCTCCCTTTGGTGCTGACTGGTGCTTGTTGTTGATACTGTTTTTGTTTGGGTATCTTCATCACCCCTACCTCTGTCTTCTCTACGTTCACTTGAAGGAAGTCCCGTCTGCGTTGCCTCACCTCTTCTGTCAACTTGTTGGTTTTTGCCTGTACATCTTCGAGTTTGTGCGACATTAGATATAAATCATCATCGTTGGCGAAATCCAAATCTTCTAGGGTCTTTCCATCGGTCTAGCCAGCGTGTGGCCATCTTCTCGCTGCTCACGGTTTGCTGCATGATCCAGTCGACGACAATCAGGAAGATCATTGGTGATAGTGGGCGGCAGTCTTGTCTTACTCCTATCTCCACTTCACTTCAGTGGCGTCACTGAGCTTTCCATTGTGCATCATTCGGTGTGTGGCGTTTTCATATAGCTGTTAAATGAGGTTGGTGAAAGTTTGTGGTATTCCGTAGTGTTGAAGCAGTCGTCTGCCAAATTACTTGTTGGTCGATGCTGTCTGAGGCCGGCCTTTTCAGTGTCGACAAAGTTGAGGTAGAGGTTTGACTGGTGTTGTATACTCTGTTCTATGATGATGCGTAGCGTTGAGTTGGGATTTGATCCGCACATGATTTGTTGTTGCTGAAGCCATCCAGTGTGTTTCGGTGATAATTTTGAGTCGACAGCACCTTTTAATCTCTCGAGGATGATGTGGCATAATATTTTGTTTTGGATGGACAGGAGCATGATTCCTCGCCAGTTCTTGCAAAGACTTAGGTCCCCCTTGATTGGTAGTTTGACAAGGTAGTCGTTCTTCCAATCAGTCGGCAGGTAGCTTTCCATCCTTCCTTGCAAACGTTCTGCAGTAGTGGTGTGAGCATGTCTGCTGTTGTCACTGTGTCTGTTTTCAGTGCTTCTGGCGGAATTCCATCTGGTCCTGCTGCTTTGCCGTATTTCAGCAATTTTATGGCTTTCAGGACTTCTGGTTTTGTCGGAGGGCCTGTGTTCACTGGTATTTGTGCGGTTGCTGGTGGTTTATCTGGACGACCTGCAGACGGTGGTCAATTCAGGAGTATTTTGAAGTGGTTAGCTTATTATTTCCTTTGTTTCTACTCTTTGTTAACTAGGTTTCCTTCACTACCTTCCGTGAGTTTCGTCTGCATTTATCTTTTTCCGGATAGTAACCTGGTTATTTGATATGATGTTGTCACGTCTCTCCTACCTACAGCCTGTTCTACTTCACTTGTCAATGTGTCGTAGAAGTGTCTTTTGTCTTCGCGTGCACTCTTTTTCACTTCTTTGTGCAGTGTTTTGTACGTTATACTTAGTTTGTCTTTTCGCTGTGCATCCTTGCCTGTACTGGTTTATCTTCTGCTTCACCATCCTCCTCTCCCTGCTCTATCAGCTTCCTTGTATTCGTCGAGATCCATTCCTTGTCCTGTTTTCTCTTACATCGTAATACGGTTATGCAGGTTTCTTTACACATAGCTTTCACATAGTTCCAGTGTTCTTACACACCCCATCCTTCAGGGATGTTGCTCAATGTCTCCCATTTTGTCCTGATGACTGACGTAAAGACTTCCTTTGTAGTTTCGTCCTTCAGTTTCTATACTGGGTGTTAAACTCGAAATGTGGTCTATCACCAACTTCTTTGCAGGCTTTCAACAGGATTT
Organism: Heterobilharzia americana; assembly: GCA_944470555.2. NCBI lineage: Eukaryota > Metazoa > Platyhelminthes > Trematoda > Strigeidida > Schistosomatidae > Heterobilharzia > Heterobilharzia americana. The sequence continues at coordinate 82,362,057 of OX104129.1, forward strand.
TGAAGTCAGGTTCCCTGCACTAGACAGTGAGTGGTGCGAACCTACATCTGCTCCCCTTCTTCATCTTGTCCCAAGTAGGCTGCGTCTCCACTTTCTTCACATTCACATGAAGTCGATTGGATTTTCAGTGTAGTGTGTCCATCTAGTGAAGTCCATATCGCTACCTTGTGAATACCTTTGTATTTGTACACACTGCCTCGAATCAGCATATCGTTGAATGCACAGAAGTCTGCAAACAGTTCTCCATTCTCACTCATCATTTCACCAAGTGCTTCTCCACCCATCATGAGTTCTCTTCCTATGGTGTCCACTCCGAGTTTGGCTGGCATTCATGTCACCCCACCCATTAGAATTTTGATGTCACTGTCGCCAACTGGAGTCTTGTCTATTACTGATTGCTGTTCTCTTTAGACTTCCTCCTTCTTCTCTTCATCTGTATTATTTGTAGGTGCACAGCGTAGCATTGTATGATTGTGACTTTCCTTCCATTTGGTTTGAATTCCTTTTGAGTTGAATCCATCTTGCTGTCATGATCCTGATCCTACAGGAGGAGATTGGTTCGCACTGCATGAGAACCTTCAATGCTGTAGGAAACATCATGATAGCCATTCCGAAACTCAGTGTGCTTGTGGTTGTCGTGTGAGTGACAATATCTGAGTAGATTATTGACCTCCTCTCAAGTTGACAGTTTGGAGAGTCCACTTCCCTTCCATCTTCAGATTCCTCTCAGATTCCAAGCACTTCCATGCCATATCTTCTCATCTCCTTGTTAGGTTCATACATGGTGTGGACATTCCATTTCCCCATCCTTATTCTCGTTTTCATCGAGAGAGAGAGAGAGAGAGAGAGAGAGAGAGAGAGAGAGAAGACACATCGGCCGACTGGATCCTCAGAGGCTTTCACCAACCAGCGTCATTGAGTCTCTCCGATTCCAGGGAGGAATATGTTTGTTTTCATGTTTTATATTTTCTTTACGCTTTGAAGTTTGTTTAGCAATTGGATTGGTTTTCCGGTCTAGGGTTGCTAGCCGTATGCTCAACCTTCTCTCTTTAACCGGGCATAGGACCGGCTAGTAACTAGTGAACTAGTTAACCAGGTGAGGTTAAAGCCACTGTACTTAACTCCAATATATCAGAGATATAGAAAACTGTGCTACCAATATAAGCAAATAATATCAGGTGACAGGACTTTAAAAATCAGATGTTGAAAGTGGTGTGATTACATTGATATGATTAGGGGCGATAATTTATACTGGAAACGTCATCAAGTAAATAATTCCGTATCACGGTGTATTATATATCAAATGAACAAATTTAATATGGACTTATGTATATTGTTGCAAATTTTCTACGTCTAAAGATCTGCTTCGAACTTACAAAATGATTGCCGTTCATTCGGAAGGTATGGGTGAATGTATGAGGTAAATTAACTTATAGGAAATGATGACTTTGGAATGAGGCATAAAAATTATTGCTATTTTATTATTTCCCCTTTTCCTTCCCCCTGATTATACAGATGCCGATATTAACCGCTTAGACGATATACGTGAACATGCTATGGGTGCATTAACCGCTTTTACATGTCCGTTGTCTACAGTATGCGTGTCAAATGAACCGTCAAGTGGTTTGAATACTGACACTTCTGATACAACTATCATGAAGCCGGTGAAATTTTCAATTCGAACTCATGAGGTCAGTGTTGTTGCTTTTCGTTGTTTTGTTAATGATAATTTGTTTATTTAGTTCGTCGTTAGATGCTGATAGTGTAACCTGTGTAGTTTATGTGAAAAAAATGGACATCACACAAAATTGCTTTTTTAGTTTAGACAACGAAGCATAGAACGACTTTTGCCAACAATTCAGAAATTCCAATAGTCCACGTTGGCGTTTTTTCTCCAGCAGAGTGTAGATTTTCAAATGACCAACTGCGGTGTCAAGAGTGCTTTCATTGTAAATTACTCATCTACTGAAGTCACAAGGTGTGACCTTTGACACAAAAGTGTCATAAACTAGCGAATGATACTACTACTAAAAACTCCGAGTAGTCACAAACCACTCAGACTGATCTGTAGATTCCGCCAGCCAGCCAGTCAGCCAGATCACAGTGATACAAACACTAGACAGATGTTTCACTCGTTTGGAGAACAGCTCATCAGTGGTGTACCCAGATAAATTCACCTCTGCACTGATTACCTCGATGCCGAAGGGGCGAAACGACCTTCTTGTACTTAACACCACTCTCATATGACTGGCTAGCGAAATACTACAGATCACCTTGAGTCGTTTCTAACTATTCAAGTTGTTTAATTGAGACTGGTGAGTTTTAAAAGATCCCATCATGTAAATTAGAACAAGACGTGTATTGGCGAATAATATTGTTTTCAATCACATCCCCTTCAGGCTTCACTTTAGTATGAATAGCTACATATATATAAACCAATCACGTAGATTTGTTGTTTAGTGTGATATGTGTTTTAAACATAACGATGGGGATAATAATAAAATGCAATTTAGTAGACTCAGTTGGTTTATTCAATAGATACGATAGAATTTGGGGGGATTTAGTGATTTTTCTAGTTGGTATTCATCATGAGCTGACACCAGCTGGAGGAAAACTTGAAACTTGGGAGCACTGAGTAGGTGTTTCGTCCTAGTATAGGACTTCTCAGCAATATGAACCCCTGAACCTTGCTAGGGATCGAACCCTGGTTCAAATTTGTTGGTCTAAACACTTCTGGTAATCTTATCCTGAATGTGTCTCTGACATACCTTCGTTGTATGATGACACTATAAAGGTTGTAAAATGTTTCTCAGTGGTCTGACTATCATGTGTTATTTGCGACAGGATCAGTGCTGTAGTCTAATTTATGACTTGTATACCGGAAGATATAAGTAAGACTTGTCTGCTGCAACTAGTCTCAGTTTAATGATAAGGAATGAAGTAGTAGAGCGTTTCGACCACTTCACTCACTTGGGGAGTTGCATCAGTCCGAACTGAGTGATTGCTGATACTAGTCAAGAAAAGCAAGGCGATCGATGAAGTTGTGAACTTTCAGTGACTGAAATGGCCTAGACATGTGCCTCACATACTGATTCACCTCGACGTGCCATACTGAGGGAAGTTGGATTACTTTAGAAGAAGGCTTGGGGTGGCCAGACCAAGACCTGGAACCAATGCATGAAGTCTCTGACTGTTGGTCTAAGTCGTGTTGGGAGATGTAGACTGCCTGGTTAGGGTACAGTTTTTAACATTATCAGTGAGATTAAAGTCAGTATTTGTCCCGACCAACTTATGGACATACTTATTTTTTTACAGTTACAGCCTAGCAGTTCAATTTGGTCGAGCACCGGGACAGAAAGCTCATAGTGGCTTGTTCGAATCCGGTCATGGTTCGAATTTCCATTTCACCTTTAATCATCACCCAGTGTAGTTACTGGTTTGTTTAGATGCTGAAGTACGGTATCTTACAAATGTTCAAAACAAATCCTATATCCTTGTAGTTCAGCATTCTTTCCCGTGGAACATTCTGTGAGGCAGATAAACAGATAAAATCAACGTAGAACTTTGCACAGTACTCATATATTATGATTTTGTGGATAAATTATCAATTGAGAGAATGCAGATCACCTGACTGGAAAGATCATCGATCTTGAATATTTCTATGGAAATTAACCAGTTGGCCTACGTTACCTTTAATTTATCTTAGAAATATTTCTCATATAGCAGACTGTTCGGTGGCCACTCGTAAAATCCAGGACGCGGATTTCATTCTGTTTGGGGCTGGCGCGATGTATGTACTTGCACCCCAGTGGATGTTGTTCCCACTGGACCACGCACTCATCGTTTCAAAAACCAAAGCGTTATACACTAAAGCATTGGGGCACATGGGCAACCTCTTGTTCACTGGGTACCACTTGTTGTTTATTGATATTTGGAATTTCGCATTGTTATATAGGGTTGGATTTCTCGAACTTTGTTGGCAGTTGGGTTCGGGTCACAGTGGAAACAACACCATTGAAGAGTCCTAAATAAGACGAAACATGCGTCGTGAATTCCACTGCTAGCTACGAAATAGACTAAAATGTAATGGATATTCAAGTAGTATCGAAGTATCCACATAGGAGCTCATCTGCTAACAGAAGTCAATCAATTCGACTCAGTTTAGAAACGGGAAATTACCATTAATAGTCCATACTTAGACGCTATTCTCACTTGTATTTTTCCTGTTGATAGTAAAATTCTTGGTTTTATGAAAGAGCAAGAATATGCTGGATTTTATTCATTCTTTTCTCGAATTGTAGGATATTTTGAGCATCAGTGTGATATTTAGCCTGTTATACTGAACATTTTCTTGTATCTTAGACTTGATATCTTTCGGAAAATTATAGTTTCTACTTACTTTTAATTAAGTAGTATTTCTTATGCCACAAAATTTACTGGTGCTGGAAGCATTTTTGCATGTATGAGGATAATTATTTTTTCGTTTGTGTGTTTTTCTAATTCCTTCAATGGTCATATAGACTTTATTTAATAGCTTTAAGGGGAATTATAGGGTTTTTTTAATATTTAATCCTGTGTAATTGTTCTCAGTGAGTTGGTTTTATTCACCTCACAAATTTGTAATTATCATTTAAATTTAGAGGTAGTATTCATCATGGACTGGATTCATATAAATCATTTTAGTGGTTAAATACTCAAATCGCTTTTATTTTAATTTATTTTATTTTAAGTGAATTTTAGAGTTGATCCTTTCTTGTTTATAAGTTGAATGTGACTTGAAAGGTTGTTATAATTAAGTAGGAATTGGAATGTATAATATAGGCTTGAGGTAGTTTGCTTATACGACAGAACACATTGACTAGCTGGATAATTCTTGTATATGAACTATTGTTGAACTTTGCAAAATTTACTGCTTGTGGGGGTGGGGGTACTTTGCCGATGGTGTGCAGTTCTTATTTCTGTTTTGTAACATCAATTTTTTTCAAAATTATAATCTCATATTAGCATACTTATTAAATGCATTACACAGATAGACAGAGAGACGAAATCAACGTGGAATCTCGCTGACAAGTTCATCGGTTCAAGTTGCCATACTTCACAGCAGTATGTAAACAACAGGTATTTAGAATAGGAGCGATATCAAAGCACGCATGAGAAAATAAGCAATCTGAAGATAACGGTTAGTGCGAATATTCAACCTTTAGAAGATGTTAAGTAATGAATGCATCTGCACCATTGTGACGGATTTTCAGTCATATCACCAAGAGTCACTAACCACTATTTCCTTTGGTCTAGGACACCATAGTCAGATATAGTACGTCTCCCCACATGACTTAGAACAACAGTTAGGGACTTCATGGACTAGTACCATGTCTGACCACTCTGAACGCATTGCACAGTGAAAATGTATTGTTTAGTAGAAAACATTCCAGACACATTGGATTGTTCACATTCATATGTGGTATTTAAAGGGAAAATCGTGTTCAAAATCTTATCCAGTACATAACACTGTCTCATTGTATGACATTAAATAGACAGAGTAAAATGGATTTATAATCTACAACAGTGCCGAAGTTTTACTGCTATAATCGCAAAACTGTTTAGATTGGTTTGTTAGTTACGTTTTTCTCATCTTAGTGCACTGCTGATCTTATCCTTAGGTTATAGAGACAGCTATCTTTTAATTGACTCACTTCAATCTAGCTCCTCATTCTTTCCAACAGAACTTAACTGTATCCATGAGTGGGTATTATGATCTCTGACAATTTACTAAAGTACGTATTGTCGATATTGTAAATGCGCTTTGCATTTAAGTTATAGTATGCACGAAACATATTCTTATCGCTGTTGTTTTGTTTTTCTTCAAGGTTTTAAGTTCGTGATGTCTTGCATTTGCTCCATCTTTTCAAAAATAAAATATAACCCCATCTGCGAATTTAGAAAAGAAACAAGTTGGAAGAAGAAATACTTCTTTTTAAGTAGCATATTGTCGATGGTTCTATAGTGATAGATAGGCTTTTTTAAAGAAGGAAAAGCATATTAGTCTAGTGGTGACAACGAGTCAGTAACATTGATCTTGGTGACTAGCAGAGGAATACAGAATGCGCGCTTCGTCTTATTTTGGTATTCGTCAACTGGATGTACCTGCATCCCAGTGAGTGATGTTGTTACCACCGTGGCTCTAACCTAGTACTCCTCGCTTCAAACACTAGAGCGTTATCCACTGAACCAATGGGGCGCGATAACCACCTCTTGTACAATGGGTAGTCAGTAACATATTCATGATGGAGTGACGTAAGTTGGGAGACTGTTGGAAACCTTAGAGCACTGGATGAAACAGCTGTTCCGTGCTGTAAGGTGTTCAGTGCTTCTCCAACTAATGTCAATCTGTGATGGATTCTACCCTTAAAAAGGAGTCCTCATGAACTTCAAATCACTTTGATAATGAATTGTCATTCTGTTGGTTGATTCACCAGGGAGTGAACAATTTCATATTGTCTAGTTCTAAGTACTGATTATCGAACTCCAATTATCAATTATGTGATAATTAATCACAGCAAGTACAACAGTAGCTATTATGTATGCAGTAATATTTGCAAAACATTAAACAGATTGTTACAAAACTGATGGTTTGTATAATAGTAACTAATTAGGGGGGAGATTGAATGATTCCGGTCAGTTGTTAGCAGTAATTACGTAAGAATAATTTAGGATAGTAAACGAAGGGACAGCAATGTTCTTAAGACTATCACAATAATGATGGTAATCATTTGTAAGATGAAGGCGGAGCAGGGTCATCTTCACATAGATAATTTATACAGATGACCAAGGCAAAGAAAGTGATCGTACGAATTTATTCTGAACACTCAGGCTTGTCTTGTTCAAGTAGATTCCGATAACTTCTGCTGTGTGTAAAAGACAATCTCTTAGAAGAAGAGTAAGATTTGAAGGAATATAATCAGCAACTTTAAAAATATTAGTAATGTTACTTCGGTAACCAGTTTTAACCAAATGAGAGAGATAGAGAGTAGGGAGTTGCACATCGGTCTTCTCTATTCTTTTTTTAACTATGATGGGTAATAATGTTATTTGCTAATGATCACTACTAGACTGTTATTTTACAACTGCTATATAGTAGGGCAAATTCATGAATGAGCAACTTATTTAAAAGAAATTTTTTTTCACAAAAAAATTATTTGTTTCTTAAAAGTGGACAAGTTATTTACAATTTTTAATGGTTGGAATAGTTTCAGGAAGGGAAATCATGCATATGCATGTAAGGTGTAACATTGTTAACGCTGCTTACAGTCTACTCACACCAACTGAATACTACCTTTTGAGGCTGATAGCTGGAACTAAACAGTTGGGAAATTAAAGCAATTATTCTTTTTATACTATTTGGTATGATAATGTTATTATTATTTGTTCCTTGGGTTCCTTGTGGAACATAGGGCTTCAGTAGTACATCTCCAGTGCACTCTGTTCTCTACAGTCTTTTGAACCTGGCTTCACAACTGCCCACAACCTCTCATTTCTTTCTCACACCATCTCCTCCATGTCACCCTCACCTCAAACGCCCAACTCACCGTTTCCCATCTGGGTTCCACTCGAGTACCCCGCCTGACACGTGATGTCCCCAGTCAGCCTTCTCAGTCTATGCCCAATCCATCTCCACTTCCTTCCAATGCATATTTGTTCAGCGATAGCTTCTTGTTTGGTTTGTTGACAGCCAGTGAGAGTTCGTTGTTGCTTATTCTAAGTATTTTGGCCATCTGATCTTCAGTATCGAGTGAGTGTAGGCGGTAGTTGTTGATGTATATCTGTAAGTTGTTGGAAATGCCTTTCGTGACGCGCCAAGTCTCTGAGTCATATAGGAGCACTGACTTGACTGGTATCGGTGTTGAAAATCCGGATGTTGTTCACGTTTTATGCTGGCTGAGTGCAGTGCATTAGATCTGCATACTGGTTTGAGGTTAATGAAGGCCTGTGTTGCTGTGTTTGCGATCGTGGTTGGCTTTGACATTTTCGTGTGTGCCTGTGCTGCGTGTAGTTGAAACAGTGATGCTTAGGTGGTTGGTGAAGGAGGCTATTTCCTTTAGGTTTCGCCCATTGATGGTGATTAGAGCTTGCTGCTATGTAGGGTAATTTTAGCATTGGTTCATTTCCTTTTATACCTAATGAAATGAATGCATGAATGAAATGCTGTATAAATGATGAATGGAAAAGATTACTTTTAGTAATTTTCCTATCTGATTATGTTTAATCAGGAAGGTGATTATTGTTTTGATGCAAATACATTCACATGAGAAATTCTACGGTCAATAATCCTATTAATAAGGGTGTTAATTTTATACCCACCTACTTGCTTACAAAATTGAATTGTATCCTACATCATAATTCAAATCCCTTTTAGCTTATTTATTAACTAAAGAATTGATTGGCGTCTATAGTTTGACACTTTAATGTGTTCTTGAAAAGAATTACATCATAAATTGGCTTTTATTTTGTGTACAGTAACTATCTCTGAATTTGTATTAGTACCAAATTAAGTTGTTAGAGAATGAATCGACTTGCTTAACAGATTTATTTCTTTATTTACCGTTGAAAATGTTTCAGAATAGAGTTGAGAACAACTTCACAGTAATATCTTATTCTTATATATATATATATATATATATATATATATATATATATATATATATATATATATATATATATATATATATATATATATATATATATAGTTGGTGAATTTCCATCGTTAGGTCTCATTGGGAACAAGACCACTCACACGGAGGTGAGTGCATCCAGCTGACGAGTCCCGAATAGAACGAAACGCACCTTCTGGATTCCAACGCTTACCCTTATCTATTATTAGTGTCACTGTGGTTGTTACTTATAAAAGTCAATAGATGATGTTAACTCTAACTTCACTTCATCTTTATTGTTAAACTGATCCTCCACTTTTATGTTTAACGGACTGATTGTTTATCAGTTGGTGAAGAATTCTAGTAATGAAAGTGATTGTAAATTTCAAACGTGATTCATCACACCAAATCATTTAAGAATTTCAAAGAAAAAAAAGTCACCTAGATGAATCTTTTCGCGCTAAAAGGTGCTTTTACTGGTTTTATGGTATCATTAACTTAACTCTGTTAAGTGTACCCAACTGCCTTTGGATAAATTCTGCAGTGGAATATGTCTGACTGATAGCTGCTATCTTGATATGATGGTTGGGTTTGAATATCTCTATGATCCAAGGAGCTATGCTAACTAGGTAATTGTTCGCTTAACATTTTGCCATACTAGACACCTTTGTTGAATGGTGGTAAATCAGAAAAAAACAAATATCATTATAGTGTAAGTTGCTACGCTATGATGGAGGTATGAGGGCGAAGTCTTAATGCTGGCGGAATGGCTTGCCGGAGCTGTAGTACTATACTACTAATACAATTCCTTTATCAGGTGCCTCAAGAAGAAGTAACCTTCTATGGTGTGGGCAGCTGGGAAGTGTTGATCCTTCTCATGCTTTTTTCATATCATTATCAACCTTCCATATCTTCACCTTCAGATCTTTCTTCACATCTTCCAGTTAATGTTCCTACTTTCCCTCTAACTTCTTCCAACCCTACAGAGCTTGGTAACTATCCGAGTTCACGAAACAATATCCTTGGTCTCCTGAAACCGTGCTCCAAACTACACATCTGAGCTTTCAATGCCCGCAATGTTTATCGAATCGGATAAGAAGCTTCCCTAGTAAAACCTGTGGTATCCTGGACGATGAATGCGTGTTATGTTTTTGAATTACGTATACAGAAAGCAAGTGTGGTTGTTAGCTTAACCTCATCTATATATAATGAATCTGCAAGATTCACTGCTCGACTAGGTCACAATAGACGGTCGTCTGTACACTGTTTGACTGAATGATGCACTGCCAGCTAAGAAGAATAGTGAAAGGCACCGTTGTGTCTTTTTAATTCCTGCTTACATCGGATGACTGAGTAAAGTGATGGATGATTTATATCGATCACTATCTATCACAATGGATAGGTGGTTAGGTCAGACAGAAAAGGAACTACACATCACTTTGGGGATTCCACGCAAACGAGCAGATGACGGCAATCGTCTGCTACAGCTGTACATACAAGATTTTCTATTATCGGGCATCACGAACTTCGGACATAATGGGAAGACATTATCTGACCTGGTGTTTACCAATATAAATTCAATAATGGATACAAATTGACTATTTCGTTATTATTTATCGCTGGAGTGGGTCGATGAGAGATTTCTGCTGCTTCGGGATATCTAAGATATCTTTGGACAGCGATCGCCAGTTTGTTTCAGGTAAACATATATCCGCTCCTAAGTGGATTCTGAAGACTAAAACCCCCTTACCGTTCCGATCGCTGCTTGATGAGTAAAATCCTGAGGTTGTTTTCATTGGGGATTATGTTCCCCAGTAACCGGAAGAGGACACTTACTGATCATGAAGAAGCTTGCTCCTGTCTCTAATCTCCTATGAAAGCAGCTGTAAAAACCGTAAATGATCCAAAAAATGTTAGGAAGGGTCGGTTGATTTCTGCAACTTCTTGTAAACTGGGTGATAATTTAAGGTGAGATGAAAATTTGGATCATGGCCGGATTCGAACCAGCGACTTTACTCAGTATAAAATACTTGTCAGCCAAACTGCAGCTATCCAAGATAGTTAAGTAATAATTTTTCTAAACTAATGGGTAAACGCAGATACATTCATACAGGTTTTGGTCACAATGAAAAGTAGATAGAACTCGATTCAAGCTTGACTAAGAGTTTTCGCAATGACCGTAAGCAATGGTCGGCAATGAAGGCTCAAGAAGACTTACGAAGAAGGCAACATTTAGCAGCGGGTAAGTTATTGAAACTTATCAAGGAAAATGTAACAAAATGGTGAATAACAGCTGAAATCTTAGCGGAGAAGATTGGGCCTACGATGCAACATCAGGATAGATGATTGAAATAATGAGTGGAACGCAGTGAGAAACAGTTCAGCTGGCTTCGAGCTAATATTTCGTCGCCTGCTATCCAGTGGGATACTGAACAGACTACTGAGATAAGACTTCCAACTCTTGCAGAGGTTGAGAACGCTGTTAGTAGTCTCAAACGAAGAAGGGCAGATGGGCCAGTACTAGAGGTATTTGATGACGGCGGTTGAGGAATATTAGGTAGGTTAACTAAAGTTTTAGTGTATGAGAGTCAGATGTGATCCCCTCTAACTGGTCTCAGTCACCGACTGCCCCAGTCTTCAATGAAGATGAAAAGTCCTCATGTAATGACCATTGGGGAATCACCAGACATCTGAGTGGAGTTCTGAAACAGCAAACCTGAGAAAAACAAACAGACTTCCGACGTGGACGTGGGTATATCGACCACATTCCCACTCTTCTAGGTTCTGGAACACAGACACATCTAAAGACGCCTGAGACTAGCTGTATTTCTCGACTCGAAGGAGGTATTTAACTTTGTTGATCCCTAGGTCTTATGGAAGTGCCTCTCATTGAAGGAAGTACCGAGTAATCACATCATTATGTTGGAAGCTCTATACTCGAACACCCTTCGGCGCGTAAGAACCCATGGTGAGCTGTTAAGTGAACTGCGTAGATTGATTGGTGTCTGTGAAGGATGCCTGTTCTTTCTATTTCTGTTCAATTTTATCATAGGAATGGATGTGGAGGTCTTCCTATCATCGCCTGACTTTACAGCGGTAGATCTAGAGTACGCAGATGATATAATCCTGTTAGATGAAGACCCTGACAATGATACAGAGCCTTCTGAGAATTTGAGAATGTTTTGGATGGGTTTCTCACCACTCAAATGTGAGTTTCTCCTCGGGATTACTCCTTTTTTGCACCTTATCTAACAATTGGGAGTGAAGTGGTTAATCGCACTGAACACTTCATTTACTTTGAAGGTCGGATGAACCATGTTAAACTAGTAACGAAAGAAAACTCCGCATGCATACAAAAGACTCGACTGGCTTTCACCACCAAACACCACTTATGACATGCGATTGCCTATTAAAAGTCGAATATACTGATCTGCAATTCGTTTTGTTTTGGTATCTGACTGTAATGCATTGTCATTAGTTCCAGAGGAAATTAGAAGGCCTCAGGTATTCTTTGATCACCGTCATCTTCGTAGCATGGGCCGTAAGTCATTGTGACACCATATTAAAAATGAAGTCAGGTATAGAGTTCTAGGTAAAATAGGTAAGTTGGTTAATGAGGTTGTGAACCTTCAGCGACTCGTGTAGCTGCAGCATATGTCATGCACGCCTAGTCAGCTCCTACTTCATCGCACATTATTGGCTGAAAAAGGTTCAGGGGGGAGAGACTATAATCGTCTAGATTAGAAGATGAAATCAGTTTCTGAAGTCTATTACTGTTAGTCTAAACTCTTTGGTTGGGGTCTGCATGACTTTGGCTATATTTTCTACCAGATGCATGTAATTCTTAGCACAAATGCCTACGGTTTCTTATTAGAAATTACGAATACTTCTAGCAGCTATCATTTGTTCATTCAAAGCAGATAAGAAGGTCATATTAATTTATTTTCCTATCATGAAAGCTTAAAATAAGGGAACTGTTATGCGTTACACGGTAATTGAGCTTTAGATTCCACTGTTAAGATAATGAATGTACTTATGTGATATTAGTATTCGATGTTCTTGGGAGTTTTTATATAATACATTACCTTGTTATTTTTACTTCACTGTAATATGAAGTTATTATGATAGGTGAGGGATTGTTATAAATACCGTCTGATTGCTGAGAATTTCACAAAGGAGTTTACGTTGTATTTCATTTACATACTAGTAAAGGGTTTGTGTTGTTTGGTACTTGTAATTTCCCGTTGCTATACTGGGTTGAATTGCTCGATCTCTCTATTAAGGATGCCTTGATACTATCAGGTGTTCTTGATGTTGTATTCATCTAAGTGATTAGCAGTGGAATCCGGGATGCGCGTCATCTGGAATGTACTTGCACTCCAGTGAATGATGTTGTTCCCTCTGAGAGTCGGACCCATTACCCATTGCTTCAGACGTCAGTGCGTTATCTACCAAGCTACTGGGGAACAGGAGCCACCTCTTCTGCAACTGGTATCAGTTATTGTTTACGGATAGTTGTAATTTCCCATTACTGTACAAGGTCGAATTGTTCGACCAATGAACTGGTGGGTAATGCTTTACCGTTCGAAGCGATTAATACTAGGTTCGAGTCTCAGTAGAAACAACGTCACTCTGCACTGGCATGCAGTTGCATCCATATGACGAGTCCAAAGTAGGACGAAACACGCATCCTGGATCCCAAGGTGAGTAAATAGTTTACCTTTAAAAGTTGATAACAGCTTTGAAGGTATGTATTCAGTAAATATCAGTAGATTTTATTTTTCTCTATTTTGTAATGAAATCTCTGTTTTAAATTAAATTGAACATGTTTACCGTATTCTCTGTATTTACTGTTCACTCCATTTGTTTATATCTTTAGATTGCAATGTTCATTGCAAATCAGTTATGCCAACCGGAGTTGGAAACACATTTACGCGTTTATATCTCCTATCTATGGGTTAATCGTTTATGTATACACACAGCAAAAGTGAGTTGTCAGTTGTTCTTGTTTTGGTGATAAGCTATACAATGTCAAAACTGTTTTGTAATTAATCACTTTTTCAATGGATAACTTTGTACAGATAAATATATAGATAAGATATCTAAAAACCAGGACAAACAGCAGGGGGCGATATTGGTACGCTTCTTAAGGTGAATTTCGTCAGTGATTACCAATTCAGTGATATTTATATGTTGGAATATATGTGCATATCAAATACGGCTATGGTAGATTATTGATAAAACAGCACGTGTGTTATCATTCACTGTACTGCTGCTTCGAAACAAGTTATAATGAGAAACCAAAACCTATAGGGTCAATCAGTCGGAAGTGAAGTAGACGCCAACTGGAAGACCTCTTTGGATTGTCACGCTATATCGCAAATTGAACTTCGACTCAGTGACTGAATAGTTAACGCGTTCGCTGCGAGACCTGGGGGTCCTGAGTTCAATCCCTGCCGGGGTGGGGTCACAGGTGAATACTGCCGAAGATTCTTATGATAGGATGAAACTGATATCCAGTACTCTCAGGTTTTCCATAGTTCTCCAACTGATGTCAGTCCATAATGCATATTATTGTAAACAAATTCTTACTGCGTGCATATATAGGACTCGACTGGCTTTCGCCAACTTATACCGTCTGCGGCGCAGCCACGATATTCGACTGTCTATTAAAGGTTGAGTGTACTTTGCTGTAGTTCACTCTGTTCTATCGTGTAACCGTGAAACACGGTCATGAAAAGTGGAGGAGATGGGCAGACTTCATTACCACCATTACCTTCGTAGCATAGGAAGTGTGTCGCGGTGTCACGGAGTCATTAACGCAGAATTCAAGTGAGGAGTTCTAGGGAGAAGAAGAAACTCAGTTGATAAAGTTGTGGGGTTCCATTTACTCAGGTAGTTGGAACATGTGTTATTCATGTGTAGTCACCATCTGACTGGTCATGCAATGTTAACTGAAGTATGTTTAGGCTGGAAAAGGGCTTGGAGCAACAAGGTTAGAATGGCCTCACTTCATGAAGTCATCGATTGTGACCGTTGGGGTCCACGTGATAATAGAAATAAGGGTTTGGAGACTATAAGTGGCATGGCTCAGAATCAATGTCAGTCATGCAGATGTATCCACACACTATCTTCATCTTAATCGTCATACTGAATTCAGTATCTTTTGTTTCCTCCTTCCTCTGTTTTACTGCTTTTGACCGATTCTTCTTCACTTCTTCATCTTCTAACTTAATGGTTTGTTATTTGTTGTATTGATGTAGGGTATGGCAACTTTGACAGTTACTCATTAGTACCTGGTCCTACGTTGATATTAATGGTAAATGTTTCATGAAAAAAAATTGCAACCAATTAACTGCAAGTTTGTGAATACAACACTGGGCAGTTTCATTCTGCTCATAGTTAGATAATGTGACTTTAAATGTTTGTTTGCACTATGTTGCATAAATTAATGATAAAATCAAGGCTGACTACCAAATTTTACTGCATTATATCTCATACTAGTTTTGGTCACTTAAAAAATACATTAGATCCTTATTATTATTTTTTTTTCCTTCTGATACTTGACATGTTTCTTAACCTGAAGGTGGGACTTGAAACCATCGACCATGAGGTGTTGTGGCAGTGTCTGACTGTGAAAGGGGTGCTGAGTAGGTATATGACGCTAATCAAAGCTTTCTACTCGAACCCGTGTTAGGGCTTACGGAATCGACGATAACTAGTGGTGTCCATCACAGATGCTCACTGTTACCGTTCTTGTTCACCTTCATCATAGACGTACTAATGGACTTAACATTAAGTGCGTGTGATCTACTCTCTGGAGGTCATCTTGGTGCCTTTGAGTGCGCAGAGGATATTGTCTTGATAAGTGAAGGCTCTGACAAAACCCATGGTCTTCTGAACGCGTTGAGCGGAAATCTATGTTCGATATTCGTCTTTCACCTTCCAAGTGTAAGATGATGCTTCAGGACTGGTTTGCTGCAAATATTCTCAGTTTAATAATAGGCAGTGAAGTGGTGGAATGTGTCGGCCACTTAACTTAATTGGGGAGCTCAAACGGGCTGGTTGCTGACGAAATCTCAGGTCGGGTGCATAAGACACGTTTGGCATTTGCCAACTTGAGCCACCTGTAGCTCCGGCCGAAAAGATATCCGACTTTCTATCAAAGGACGAGTATACTGCGCTGCAGTCCACTCTGTCATGAGACATGGTCGTTAAAGGCGAAGATATGAAGCGATTACGGGGTTTCGATTGCAAATGCCTTTCGTAGAATTGCTTGCATTTGTTGGAATCACTGTGTGAGCAAAGTTAAGATCGGGTGAAGGGTATTAGGCAAGATGGACAAGTTGATTGATGAGGCTATGAGCCTTCAGTGACTAAGATGACTTGTACATGTACTACGCTTGCCGGGCCACCATCTACCTCGATGTGCCATGCTGCCGGAAATTGGAGTAGACAAAGACGTGGCACCAATGCATAAAATCTCTTATTGTTGGTCTGAGTTGTATGGGGGAGATATAGACTGTCTGGTTGGGGTTCTCAAGACAAAAGGAATCAGTGGTCGAGAACTCTCGATTTCGTGGCTCAAAATCAGTAACAGTGGCTTAGATGTATTCACCCTTTGACATCTTTTAAAGCTTAAATATTTCCACTACTTGTTATCTTCAGATTGTTTATTTTCTCACACAACTTTGTCTACTTTGATAGCATTCTTTTTCTATCCACCTGCTTTTTGCTTGCTACTGTGGAATGTGGCAACGTGGGCAGATGCAGTTGTATCAGAGGTTCTACGTTGATTTTGTCTGTCTGTCTATCTGTCTTTCTGATTGGGGACGGTGATATTAAGCATAGGATAGTAGTGTACGAAATGATAATCTAAGAGTCCAAATCGCTTCCTACTTTTTTTCCTTTTGTGGTGTGGAGTTGTGGTTCACTGCTTTAGACAGTTGATTTTCAGTTAAGTTGGTCACGGGTTTGAACATCGCCACACCTACTGAGGTTTACGAAAAGTTAGGTAGTATTACTCATTCAGTTGGTGTGTACCGTCAGCATAGTGGTTATAGCTTGAAGTTCTATGATACGTTACTGTTTATGACCTGATTGAAATGTTTGCTTTAAAATTTTTGTATACTGCTTGCTATGTTTTCAGAGTGTATCTTTTTAGCGATTTATGAAGTTTATGGTTACAATTCCCCGTGAATCTTCTCTTATAATAATTACTTTCCTCAAACTTTATGGCTATCGATCATGTATTTTTTGATTCTCTGATTCATCTTCACTATACAGATGATACCAATCTGTTGATGAAAGATGACTGATTGACTGATGAAATCAACACATCGGCTCAAGTTGCTATACTTCACAGTTGTATATGAATAAATAAGTGCATAGAAAAAGAGTGATAGCAAAGTAAATAAACTGATGTGAGAAGATAAAGTCTCAAAATAACGGTTACTGAGAAAATTCAAGATATCAGAGGGTGAATGCATTTACGCCACTACAACTGATTTCCAGCCATGTCACCAAGAGTTATTAATCACTGATTCCCTTCGTTTCGGACACCATAACCAGGCAGTGTACATTGCCTCACACTACTCAGACCAACAGTAAGAGGCTTCGTCGACAGGTATAACGTCTTGACTCCACCATTCTGAACCATCTTCAAACGTTACCCAACTTCATCTAGCATGGCATGTTCAGGTAGATGGTGGCTCGGGGTGCGCTGTACATATCCAAGCTATTTCAAAGTCACTAACAGATTATAGGCTATTATGAACACTCCCAGTTAAGGTTATAGGCTATTTGCCTTGTGGTACGCATATGTTAGACAGTTCTTCAGGACTAGTATATATAGACATTTTATGTTAGCCAATTTTGAAGTTACATCTTCTCTTACTGGTGGGTTAACAGAATGTCTCCAGCAAATTCTCTTCATAATCACACAGTAGTCACTTCAGTATTGTCCAGTCTACACCAGTCCCCATGAAGTAATAAGATATCAAAATAGCTATCAAACAGTAAGTAACTTTACAGTCATGAGGCGTGGTTTTTCGATATCGCTCCCTTAGGATTTGTATTTGGTTATAACTTGCACATAGTCATAACTCAAAGTGAGTTACGTAGATATTCGGCTCAGATCATTTAGACAGTTGGGTTATGAACGTGTATCGGCTGAAGTGGCTAAGAAGTATGGTATCCAGAATACATAGCCACCTACTTTAACAATAACTGAAGATGCTTTATAATAATCAGAACATTAAATTTCATTAATGAGTGACTTCGCTATCTATTGGTCTACGTTATCTTGCTGTAGTCCATTAGATGCTAGAAATCAAAGGTTAGAAAAAAAAACCTAGGTGAAATGCTTCGAAATGTATGGGAGTAAAGCACATTTACCAACCCTCCACCTTCCTGACCTTCCTTAACATCCTGCTTAGTCTCATTGACATACCTTCCTCCTCATACGCATGACTTTGTCTTTGTATTACTCTTCTAGTAACTTACTCCTTTTCTGTCATTGTAAATTCGCACAAGAAATAGCGATCGTGACTCAGTGGTCTAGTGGATGATGCTGTGGTGTTTAGAACAATCCCTCTTCGGGTTAACGTCTTAGAGGGAACAGCATCATTCACCGGGAGGCAGATATATCCAGTTGATGAGTCCTAAATAGAACGAAACGCGCCTCCTGGATTCCCTTGGTAGCCACTCTCCGTCATTACCATTATAAAGTGCATCTAATTGAACATATTCACATTTGTACGAGCTTCTTGTCTGTTGTTTATTAGGTTTACTTCTACTGCCTTGATCTGTTTTTGCCGTAAATTTCTTTTGGCTTTATACAATATTGCAATTTATAAATCACATGAAAGATGATGTGAAGAAATCAAAACCCAATCTATTGATAGAAAAACAATATATGATTCTTCATAATACGCATGATGCTTCTAGAGTTTTAATCATAAGGAGACGAGAGTAATTTGTTTTTTATTTACCACAAATACCAAAACCTTATTTTAGTTCCCTCCTTTTATCAAATACATTATGTACAATCTATTCGCTTTTTCTGTCTATTGTTCAAACCTATTCACACACACACACTTCACATTGAAGGATACTAGTGATATCTATGAAAATAAGATTATTCACTATAAAACATAGTCATCACTTTCATCATTACCTGAATTCGCCTTGTGATTGTTCACTGTTTTTCTCACTAGTAGGAAGTTAACATTTTGAATAACAATCTCTATGTATGTACAGGAACAGTTGTTTGTTTGTTTTTTTCAACGAGGAATTGTCCCTTTAGTATACTGTTGAATGAAAGGTTAAAAATGAGAAAATAGTTTATGTTATCCAAAGGGAAATATAGTGCGAACATTCCATGTCCCTACGTTTACTTTCGCTTTCATCGAGGGAGAGAAGACACATCGGCCAATTGGCTTCCCGAAGGCTTTCACCAACTGGCATCATTCCGCCTCTCCGATTCCAGCGAGGAATAATTATGTTCTTATTTTTTATATTTTGTTTGTGCTGTGAAGTTTATTTAGCGGTTGAACTTGTTTCACGGGGTAGGGTTGCTAGCCGTATGCCCAACCTTCCCTCTTTATGGGGGCTTAGGACCGGCTAGTAACTAGTGGACGAGTTAGGCAGGCGAAGATTTTCAATACCAACGTGAAGTCAGTGCTTCTGTATGGCTCAGAGACTTGGCGCGTCACGATAGGGATTTACAACAAACTACAGACATTCATCAACAACTATCTACACTGGCTCGATACTGAAGATCAGATGGATTGCCAGAATAATAATAGTAATAATAATCAAGAAGGAAGTCTGGTTGGCTGGCTGGTAACGAACCAACGAAGAAGCTATCGCTGTACAAATATGCATTGGAAGGAAGTGGAGATGGATTGGGCATAGACTACGAAGGCTGACTGGGGACATCACGTGTCAGGCGGGATAGTCGAGTGTAACCCAGATGGGAAAAGGCGAGTTGGGCGTTTGAGGCGAGGGTGACATGGAGGAGATGGTGTGAGAAAGAAATGAGAGCTTGTGGGCAGTTGTGAAGCTAGGTTCAAAAGACTGCAGAGAACAGAGTGCACTGGAGATGTACTACTGAAGCCCTATGTTCCACAAGGAACCTAAGGAACAAATAATAATAAAGGAAAATATGTTGATAGAGTTGAGTTACGCATACAAACCAGCCTAATCTATACTATTATGAACAGTTAGAAGTTTCGTTGAAGACCT
The DNA here is from genome assembly GCA_944470555.2 of Heterobilharzia americana. Classification (NCBI taxonomy): domain Eukaryota; kingdom Metazoa; phylum Platyhelminthes; class Trematoda; order Strigeidida; family Schistosomatidae; genus Heterobilharzia; species Heterobilharzia americana. The sequence goes on from OX104129.1 coordinate 82,381,952, forward strand.
AATGTATGAACTTATGGATTTCGATTCAGTCAGTACACTAGTCTTACTGTCGTTGGAAGAGAACTTTTGTCAGTATTGTAGGCAAGGATGTTTGAAAAACATATTAGTGTTTGAAGTAAATGACTTGAACAGTGAAATGTAAATAAAAAATGTTTGGACTGTGTTTCTTATCTCCTAAATTCAGTGACTAACTCATTGAGAATCAACGTAGAACCTTGCACATGAGTGAGTCGGCTCAAGTTGCCATACTTCACAAAAGTACACAAAGAATAAGTGGATAGAAAAGGAATGATATCAAAGTAGACAAAGTAGTGTAGAAGAATAAAAAATCTGAAAATAACGGTTAGTACGAATATTTGAGCTTGAAAAGACGTCAAGGAGTGATAACACCTGTGCCATTGCCACCGATTCCTGGCTATGTCACCAAATGTCCTCAACCACTGATTGCTGTCGTCTTGGGGATCCCTACCAGAGAGTGTTCAACTCAAACCAATAGTCAGAGACTTCATCAACTGGTGCTAGGTCTTGGTCTTGCCACTCTGAACCCTTTTCCATCCTAATCCACCTTGCCCTAACATGGCATGTTGAATTGGGCAGTGAATCGGTATGCTCAGTACGGCTCAAAACGATCTCAGTTGACTAACATTCACGACCTCCTCAATCTACTTACCTGTCTTGCCCTAAATGCAATTTTGTCTTCCTGATCAGTTTGTAGGAGAAGGGTGTACCGATCCAGAAACGGCATGCAGATAAACTTACTGGCGACCGATTTGAAGGTAGCATTCAACTATGTCAACTGACAGGTGCTGTGTAAGTGTCTGATCGTGAGGGTAGTACTGCACGAGAATGTAACGCTAGTGAAAGCTCCCTAATCGAACTCATGCAGCCGTGTAAGAGCTTATGGACAGTTATCATGTGAATTGATGAGAACTAGTGGTGTGTTCCAAGGATATCTACTGCTGCCATTCCTGTTCAACTTCTTTATACATTTATCAATGGACATAAGCTTAGGCATCGTAAATTACACAGGGATTGATCTACTTCATGAAGGGCATTTGGTTGACTTGAAGTATGCAGACAGTATTGTCCTGGTAGGTGAAGACGCTGACAAAATACAGAGGTTTATGAACGCTTTGAGCAGAAATCTCAGAATGTTTGGTGTGCGTTTGGTACCTATCAAATGTTAGATGATGTTTAACGTCTGGTATGCAACTTATTTCAGTTTGGGTATAGGGAATGAAGTGATGGAATGTGGCGATCACTTTGGTTATTTGAATAGTTGCATCTACTCTAACTGGCTTATTGCTGGCGAAACCTTATCTAAGACACAGCCTTATTTGATTCTGTAACAACTTTTTGTTATCTGAAATGATGGAGAGTATTTGTAGCCCAGTGGATAATTCTGCTTGTATCGCGTTCTTTGAACTAAATGTTATCTGTGCAGATAACTAAACAACTTTGCATTTTAAATGTATATACCACCAAATAATAAACAGTAAAGTAGAAAGCCAACATTTTCTGCAACATATTGCATCTTACTCCACTTATGAATTTGGAATTCAAAGGTGACAACACAGATGAAGTGCTGAAAAGTCGTCTGTCAAAGTGTATCAATAGTAGTAGCTTTTATGCTACTAGACAGATTGATTTTCTTCAGCCGCCATCTGATTCGACAATACATGAAGAATAGGCAATCTCAAGTGTATACATCATTAATTTATGTTATAGAAGACTATGGAAAAATGATTGTTGACAGATATGATATTTCATAATTTACCATAGCTGTCCAATATCAAAATTTTATTTGACTATTACAGTTTCTTTTTTCAACTATTTCTAGTTAGTTAACTTTAAGCTTTATTGCGACATATGTTATGCTTTGTCAATGAAAAACGCCTTTCACCTTCTGATTTCTCATTTATTATTTAGTTTAGTCCATTGAAAAAGCGTGTTCTTTTGACTTTAACCCTTTTAAATATATTTGATTTTTATGACATACTATTAGTATATGTATATGGTTTAGATGTTAGTCTATAAGTGAGCTTGCTAACTGGTATATTATCGCTAAACTATTTTTTTGTATGTATCATAAATCACCTCGTAGTTTTCTGTTGGTGATATCAACCGCAGTTTATTCATCTACTTACATATAAAAGCATACAGTCAATGTTAATCGTGTGAGGAGATTTGGACCGCCCGGTTGGAGTCTTTGAGATGAAGGGAACCAGTGGTTAAGAATTCATAGTAACATGGCTGAAAATCGATCACTCCTTGACATTTTTATTAACCGTTATCTTCAGCTTGCTTATTATCTCACACTAATTTGCCTTATTTAGTATCACTCTTTTTCTATCCACCTGTTCTTCTTGTACTACAGTGACATGTGGCAAGTTGAGCTAATACACCTCTGTGGGAGGTTTAATGTTGATTTTTTCAGTCGATCAGTTATATCCCCCTTCACGCCTGTTATTTGTTGATACTTGTAATTTCTCGTCACCATACTGCGTGGAATTGCCCAACTTCTGTTGGCGAATGGGCTGCTATATGGACGCTTCGATACTGTCTGGATATTCATTCCATTGTTGTCAATTTGGTGGCTAATAGTGGAAGTCAGGACATGTGTCTCGTTTTTTGCGGATATTTTTCTTTATTCAGTTAGATTTGGTGACGTTTTTGCTTGGTTAACGAATTGTACACTTTCGGTCATTCACGCCTTCGGATTTATTTTCCGTTCAGTAAAATTTGAACTTACTCCGATTGGATTGGATTACCAGTTTCTTTCGGCTACACGTTGAGTGTTTTTGTCAGATACTGAAGTAATTTTTTCCCTGATTACCATTGTAATGAATGTGTTTTATCAAAAATGTATCTTTTTATCCTCTCAAGAAAACAGTGTGTATAAATTGCAGCCTATATATATATTGTAAAGACCAACTGATTTCTGATTTTAGCCCACCTATGGATAGACCACACTGTTTTGTGTAACAGTTATAGTAGGTAAAAGTCACGCGTATAATCTATAATCTTTTCATGACTTTTGAATACTGGTCTGGAAACAGTTTGATTTGATTCATCTACTGAGTTTTTAATGGTCTTAGAAATCATTATACACTTACCTGACGAAGTTAAACAGAAATATAGTCCGGAAAATGTGTTATTCCCTAGACTGAAATCATGAGACTCTAATACGGTAATCTATGCATCAATTTATATCTACTGAAAACATATTTTGAGTAGCTTGTTTTCGTTATCTCCTTCTTTGTATTTGAGTGGTAAAATTAGATTGAGGGCAGTTATTTGGGAAAAAAATTTTTTTCCCTTTTCCAATATCTTTCCATGATAGTAACTAAATTATCTTTCATTTGATTGTTGTTGAGTGGCGATTTTCGTAAGTAATACTGAGCGTTGTGTGTATATGTGTGTTTGCATATTTTTAATGCCTGCAAGCATGAAGCAGGTTTAGCCTAAAGATTATTTAGATTACGTTCTTCCAGTTGTTTAACTATTTGTAGAATTTATCATAAAATTTTCTATAATCGAATAGAAAAAGTAGTTGCTTTTCTCAAATTTTCTGTAAAAGATAATAATGTTTTTTTAAACTAAGGATTTCATTTTTAAGATGGTATTCATCATAAACTGAAATCACTTGCCAAACCATTGAAAACCTTACAGCAGCGTTATCCACTCTCTTCTTAGTAACAGACTCCTCAGGACTACCCACTCACAACCCTACTCACCAGAAATCGAACTCACAACCTTTAGGTTTCACAGTGAACGCGTTAACCATTCAGCTACTGGGTCCACAGTCTTGTAATTCTGTCAATTTGGAGTATTAAGAACAAGATATTCAGCGAAGAGACTCTTTTCAACGAATTTATTTTCAAGCTGTACAATCGTATATATATGGTATTTGGAAAAAATTATATCCTGTGAGGAAAACTAAACACTATATGGTGATGACAATAATAATAGAGCGGGTGATGACATAGGCATTTATGATTATAATAACAATTGAAGTGCGAATGATAACAAATAGATTATGTAATATATGGAATGGTACATAGAGAGTATATAACTCAGAAGGGGGTGAAAAAATTGTTGAAAATGGTAAATCAATTAAGTATTATGTAATGGCATTAGACAAATTGGACAAGATGAAGTCAATGTTTTCTAAAAGGATTAAGACAATTAAGTGAAACAACACCGGAAACTAGTTGAAGTGAAGGCGATTATAATAACAATAATAGTGATAAAGGAAGGATACAAAGGTTAAATTAACAAAGTGGGAGGGGGAGCTAATGGGGTGGGAAAATGTTATGGCCATGATAAAGACAGTGACTGCACATACTTCTTTTGTACACACAGATCAGGTCTTAGTTCATGAATAGCTAAAGCCTCCGCTGTTTTAAGGAGTTGAAAACGAAGAGAACGTGGGAGGTTTGGGCGAATTCGATAAATAATTTCAAAGTCATCGTCTGGATTTGTTGTGTGATGGAAGTCAATCAAATGTTCTAGAATCGAACTTCTAACAGACTTTCTTTCACCTTTATAAAACCAAGCAGGAACATGTTCTCGTATACGTGTAGAAAGCATTCTCTGGCTACGGCCGATGTACCTTGCTCCACAAGAGCAGGTGAACTGGTAGATGCACATAGAGGCGGCCAAACGAGGAAGCTTGTCTTTGACGCAGGTGGAGAATAGGTTGCGGCTGGTAAAAGTCAACTGGAGTCTTGCTGCGAAGAAAGTCCTATTGATTGATCTGGTAAGACGATTCTTCAGTACATCCGATGCTAGGTCTCCTTTAAACTCTAGGCTCATAAACAATCTTTTCTTTGAGACCGAGTGGATGACTGGTTTAGTGTTTCTTTCCCGCATATTTTTATCAATAAAACGGCTAGGGTAACCGTTTTCGACAAGTATGCTTTTTAAGAAAGATAGCTCTTCCTCGATACAATCGTCACTACAGATACTTCTTATTCGATAGCAAAGAGAGTGAATAAGATTTCTTTTTCTGTTGATGGGCACCCAACTATAAAAATTAGTTAGTTGTCCGTTCCACGTTGGTTTTCTGTAGATGGATCTTTTAAGGTATCCATTCTGACGTCGGGTGAGAAGCACATCAAGAAAAGGAATAGTTGATTCTGATTCCTTCTCTATAGTAAACTTGAGGGCTTGATGACATTCATTGAATGAACGAAGCACGTCGTCGAGGTCTACATTTTTGTCGCAAATAACAAACGTGTCGTCCATATATCTTCTATAAAAGTCAAAGCTATCAATAGTTTGACGAAGTTTTGAATTTTCCAGTTTCGACATGAAGAAATCTGCTAGCAGTGGTCCCAATGGTGACCCCATCGCAATTCCATCTTTCTGTCTATAGATTTCATTATTGAAACTGAATTGGACATTAAATGTGCACCTCAACAAAAGCTCTTTCAAGCAGCTTTAGCTATTCATGAACTAAGACCTGATCTGTGTGTACAAAAGAAGTATGTGCAGTCACTGTCTTTATCATGGCCATAACATTTTCCCACCCCATTAGCTCCCCCTCCCACTTTGTTAATTTAACCTTTGTATCCTTCCTTTATCACTATTATTGTTATTATAATCGCCTTCACTTCAACTAGTTTCCGGTGTTGTTTCACTTAATTGTCTTAATCCTTTTAGAAAACATTGACTTCATCTTGTCCAATTTGTCTAATGCCATTACATAATACTTAATTGATTTACCATTTTTAACAATTTTTTCACCCCCTTCTGAGTTATATACTCTCTATGTACCATTCCATATATTACATAATCTATTTGTTATCATTCGCACTTCAATTGTTATTATAATCATAAATGCCTATGTCATCACCCGCTCTATTATTATTGTCATCACCATATAGTGTTTAGTTTTCCTCACAGGATATAATTTTTTCCAAATATCATATATATATATACGATTGTACAGCTTGAAAATAAATTCGTTGAAAAGAGTCTCTTCGCTGAATATCTTGTTCTTAATGTTACAATGGGAATTATTAAATTTGGAGTATATCGTGACTACCCAGCAAGGTCTGTGGTTGGCAACCGCATCACTACTGACTGGTTGATCCCACAGGTTGCAACTTCTCATTAGAACTTCGGTATATAACTAGTGAGTGTTATCTAGTTGTTTAGTTACAGGTCGATAAGTATTTTATTTTTAAGGTAGTATTCATCATGTACTGACATTAGTTGGAGAACCATTGAAAACCTGGAAGCACTAGACAGCTGTTTCGTCCTCAGCAGTACGACCATATGACTTCGTTAAGGATCGATCTCAGGGCTGTTAGGTTTCTTTTTCATCTTATGCATTAAATCTGCTTTTGTGTACTGAGGTAAAAACCGCCATTGTTATTCATTAAAAAGACAATTATAAATGTGACCAGTGAGGTTATAGTTATCTATTTACTTTTAGATTTCATTGAAATCAAATCTATATTTCTTCATGAGTTTAAGCAGGCTTTTCAATCTTTCAAATCTACAGTTCGTTCATGGTTAATATGATCTGATCTAGGTAGATAGTAGATGAACTGATACTTTACTAGGTTTCTCAGGTATTCGCTTGCTTTTATGAAGTTGTAGTATATGTAAACTGTTCAAAACAGGCTTTTTTTCTTTCATAACATTCAACTTATTTAGTTTCCTTCTTATATCAGATTCAATGAAATTATTTATAGTGCATATGAAGGAGCACTGATCCAATTCAATCTGATCTGATACTTGTTTGAAAGATAAATACTCACTTCATTTGAATGATGAATTCATGTTCACTTTTTATAATACCATTTTAATTTTGGTTAATTTTTCTTATCCCTTTATGTTATTTCTCTCCTTCTATTTTAGGTACTTTATGACTGTGTACAAGCTGATGCATTATTTGCTCATTATTGTATCAAAAAATTCCCTATTTACTTGGAAGCATTATTAGATTTATTACGTGGTAGTGTAAGTGATTATATTCTTTAATATTCAATGATTCTTTTGAGTGGATTTTCATCAGTCACTATTCCTGATATACATTGGTTTACATACGTGTACAAAGAACAAGAATAATCGAGAGAATAACATGCTATTGAAATGATGGAAAATATTTGTTGTCTGAGGTTATGATGATGATGATGATTTCGGATTATCTGAGGTTTGTTATTTTACCTTAGAAGTTTCGTCACCAAGCTTGGTGGTATCTTTAGGACTAAATTTTCATGAAGAAGTAAAGCATATTGAAATGTTACACAAATAATCTATCATTATTATATATAATCCGAACACAAGCATATAACAAGGCATCCACACACAAGCCCATATGCAAATAGAGACCGGTCAGTTGGCTCCAACCAACAACAGGATATTACAAGCAACAACATTAACACTATACCAATCGCACAAGAAGCAGCTATTGTGGCTCGGTGGCCTAGTGGATAACGCTCTGGCGTTTGGACCGATTTGTCATGAGTTCGAGTTCGAGTGGGAACAACACCGCTCACTGGGAGGCAGGCGCATCTAGTTGACGAATTCTGAGTAGGACGCACGAACGCACGTCTTGGATTCTACTGCTAGCTTCTTTTGTGTTGTTCACTTGTAAGTCGTGGAAGAGATTTCTTTGTTAGAGTGAAACTGTCCTATTTGTTATAATCGCACCGTTCTTTAACATGGATTTGTTCAGCCGTTTTGTACTTTGTTGACGAGTGTTTGTTCTCTTCCCTAAATAGATTGCAGATTCGGTTTGTATCCACGTACTTATTGATTGACTTTTCATTGGGATGTTATACCTATAAAAATCATGTTGCAGCTTTTGAACCTGCCTTTTGAAGGATTTTCTTTTTCTTTCAGTTGAACATGATTGTCTGTGGGCAATAAGACCAAGGTGCTGTGTCATGTTGCTTTACCGCTAGTCAGTGTTCACGAATACTTTGAGCAATTGGAGAGTTAGATTGTTCAGTGTAGTGTTTTTGCCAATCGTCTCAGTTGATTTTGTAAATTATGTTTATCATGTCCTCATTCGGCTTGCACACCATATTCTCTAGTGATGTCACTGGTTTGTCTGCCAGTCAAATCTCCAATGGTTAGAGCGATCGGTTGATGGTTCCTTAGACATCAGTCATGTAGCATAGAGTGATTCATTTGTTCATTTTAAGTAATTGAGTTGTCCTCCTTTCTGTCGATAAGCATTTTGTAATAAAGTTGAGTCGATAATCATTGGCTTCGAACACTTTTTACAAGTGCTCTACTCCCACTTTCTTTAGTGCCTCAGTGCTACAATGCGTCTTGTCTCTTAAGAATAGTGTTTCTATGTAACATTCCTTTTGAAATATAGCTGCTGTAGTCCAAAACTTGGCCGATGTCTTTAGCTTTACCGTACACTTGGTTTCTCAAAGTATTGTTGTGCCTTCTGCTTATGAAGATATTCAAGAATGAAACTTAATTATTGCCTTCTTCCTCATTTGTTTAGTGAATTCCTTCATATATTTACGTGATTAGTTTTTTTCAAGAAGGATGAAGCAGAACGGATAAGATTGTTGATTATTTTTAGAGATTTCAAGACAGCATCCTAGTGTCGTGTCTGTTGGGTGTCTAGGAAGTCTAATACCTATATTATCGCGTCAGTTCTATCTGTAAGCTTCTAAGTTGTTCTTGCATTGTCTTCTTTGTTACTGAATAGTAACTGGGTACATCTTTCATACCGGGCGCTTAATAGTGAATCATAACAAAGTTATGTATTTTCGGCTGCACTAGGGAAATTTATTATTATTGTTATTTGTCCCTTGGGTTCCTAGTCGAACAGTTATAGTTTACTTGGTGGCTAGTGTTAGGATTCAGAACGTGCGTTTCTTTCTATTTATAACTCATTAGCTAAATGTACCTGCACCCCAGTAAGTGATATTGTTTCCACTGAGACTCGAACCCAGTATTCATCGCTTCAAACATCAAAGAGTTACTCACTAGGCCGCTAAGAAATCATATCAATAAATAACTGACAACCGTTCCAAAAAAGGTATTTCTTGTGCCTCATTGGCCCAGTGGATAACGCTATGATATTTGGAGTAAAACGCGCTGGGTTCGAATCTCATTGGGAAAACATTCACTGGGATACATGTGCATGCAGCTGACAAATCCAAAATAGGACGGAGCATGTGTGCTGGATTCCACCTCTAGCCACTAAGTAAACTAGACCAATTCTACTCTTTGTAACGGTAATTGCATGTTTATGGAATTGAGAGAAATGAAGTGCATAATGATAGTTACAGCGATAGAATATTTGAATAACCTGATCGTTACTCCACCGTCAGTTTGTTTATATCGTCTTCTTCAGATATTCAGTAGGTTTGAGTTCAAGCAAAACTCTTATGCACAGATTGAACACTAAACTTTAGTCACCACTGTTTATCACAGTAAACTATTGAGAGGCATACTCAGACACAATTATATAACATGACAGTTCTCTTATATATTCCAATTTGAAATCATATAAATCTTGTTATCGCTTTGAAGCATATTACTTATATATAATGTTGAAATCTTATATACAGGTTTCTGTATCAAATCAGAACGTGTCGTTTTAGTGGAATTGGTTATGCACTCGTTGACTGCATTGATTATCCAATTGGGCTATGTACCAGAATTGTGAGTTTCTGTTTTTTACGCCTACACATACACACACTTTGAGTACAGTTTTTTTTTTTAAAAAAATCTGCTAGAAATATCGGTGTGCCTAGAACTGTACGTGATCTAAGAGTTTTTTTCTGTTTCTACAGACATGGGTTATAATGTTAATCTATTACTCTCATTACAGTTAACATAAGACAAGTAACTAAATTTCATGCATTGAACTGTAAAAAACTAAGGTTTGAAAAACAAGACTAGTTGCTCTAGAATATTTATCACTGTGTTAAACCCTTGATTTTGTTCTCAATTATCATCTTTATTTCAAGGCTTAAACAAAATACTAACTTATGATTATTTGCCTTTTTATTTAAAATCCACATCGGTATACAACACTGACTTCAAGTATGAATCGTTCAGTATAACGCTTGGTGACAACAAAACGAAGGCATGCTATACTTATATATGAATTCATTAACTGTTAGCTTGAGTTGTCCATAAAAAGCTTTTTAAATTTTGATGTGTAAGGTGCTACTAAATATTATGAATTAGAGAATACTAACTCCACATTAGATTTGTTTATTTGATGTGTAACACACAGTGATACGGAATTATTTACTTGATGACGTTTCCAGTATAAATTATCGCCCCCTAATCATATCAATGTAATCACACCACTTTCAACATCTGATTTTTAAAGTCCTGTCACCTGATATTATTTGCTTATATTGGTAGCAAAATTTTCTATATCTCTGATATATTGGAGTTAAGTACAGTGGCTTTAACCTCACCTGGTTAACTAGTTCACTAGTTACTAGCCGGTCCTATGCCCGGTTAAAGAGAGAAGGTTGAGCATACGGCTAGCAACCCTAGACCGGAAAACCAATCCAACTGCTAAACAAACTTCAAAGCGTAAAGAAAATATAAAACATGAGAACAAACATATTCCTCCCTGGAATCGGAGAGACTCAATGACGCTGGTTGGTGAAAGCCTCTGAGGATCCAGTCGGCCGATGTGTCTTCTCTCTCTCGTTGAAAACGAGAGTAAGGATAGGGAAATGGGATGTCCACACCATGTATGAACCTAACAAGGAGATGAGAGGATATGGCATGGAAGTGCTTGGAATCTGAGAGGAATTTGAAGATGGAAAGGAAGTGGACTCTCCAAACTGTCAACTTGAGAGGAGGTCAATAATCTACCCCGATATTGTCACTCACACGACAACCACAAGCACACTGAGTTTCGGAATGGCTATCATGATGTTTCCTACAGCATTGAAGGTTCTCATGCAGTGCGAACCAATCTCCTCCTGTAGGATCAGGATCATGACAGCAAGATGGATTCAACTCAAAAGGAATTCAAACCAAATGGAAGGAAAGTCACAATCATACAATGCTACGCTGTGCACCTACAAATAATACAGATGAAGAGAAGAAGGAGGAAGTCTAAAGAGAACAGCAATCAGTAATAGACAAGACTCCAGTTGGCGACAGTGACATCAAAATTCTAATGGGTGGGGTGACATGAATGCCAGCCAAACTCGGAGTGGACACCATAGGAAGAGAACTCATGATGGGTGGAGAAGCACTTGGTGAAATGATGAGTGAGAATGGAGAACTGTTTGCAGACTTCTGTGCATTCAACGATATGCTGATCGAGGCAGTGTGTACAAATACAAAGATATTCACAAGGTAGCGATATGGACTTCACCAGATGGACACACTACACTGAAAATCCAATCGACTTCATGTGAATGTGAAGAAAGTGGAGACGCAGCCTACTTGGAACAAGATGAAGAAGGGGAGCAGATGTAGGTTCACACCACTCACTGTCTAGTGCAGGGAACCTGACTTCAAAATCCGGTTGGAAGCCTGCAAAGAAGTTGGTGATAGACCACATTTCGAGTTTAACACCCAGTATAGAAACTGAAGGACGAAACTACAAAGGAAGTCTTTACGTCAGTCATCAGGACAAAATGGGAGACATTGAGCAACATCCCTGAAGGATGGGGTGTGTAAGAACACTGGAACTATGTGAAAGCTATGTGTAAAGAAACCTGCATAACCGTATTACGATGTAAGAGGAAACAGGACAAGGAATGGATCTCGACGGACACATGGAAGCTGATAGAGCAGGGAGAGGAGGATGGTGAAGCAGAAGATAAACCAGTACAGGCAACGATGCACAACGAAAAGACAAACTAAGTATAACGTACAAAACGCTGGACAACACCTATACCAGAGATATGGAAAACTTTACTTCCAATAAAAGCAAATAATATCAGGTGACAGGATTATAAAATCAGATGTTAAAAGTGGTGTGATTACGCTGATATGATTATGGACAATAGTTTATGCTGGAAGCATTGTCAAGTAAATAATACTATATCACTGTGTGTTATGAAACAAATTAACAAATCTAATATGAAATTCTATAAACTCTACCACAGTGCCTAGGTTTTACACCTACTTTAGAGAATTCTACTTGACATGGCTTACAATCTATCCTAATGATGTGAACACTGATTCTTTTCCATTTCTAGTTTGGTATACTTTGTTCTGTCGTTAGTGGAATACGCAGCACCTGTGGATAAAGTCTATGATTTTTGGTCTTAGCCCATGTGGGAAGATATAGGTTACCTGACCTGGGGTCAAAGAGTCAATAAGATTCCGTTTTTACGAACTTTCGGTGAGATGGCTGAAAACCTGTCACTATAGCGTAGATGTATTCACCCGTTGAATTCTTTGAAAACTTGAATATTTTCACTCACCGTTACTTTCAAATTGTTTCTCCTCTCACATAACTTTGTTTTCTTTATATTTCTCTTTTCCTGTACATTTCTTCTTTTTATACTACTCTTAAGTCTAGCAACTTGAATTGATCCAACTGCATGCGAGGTTCTACGTTGATTTTGCCTGTCTGTCTCTTTATTTTTCGTCATTAGTAAATTTAGATGAGCTAAAACTGTAATAAAGATGAACGAAGGGAAGGGTGGTGCTTTTTATGTATAAACTATACAGATAATCAAGGGAAAGAAAGAGGTTGTACTAAAGTCTTCTGATCACACTTACTTAGGTTTTTCACCTAGATACCTACTGCTTATACTGTATGCAAGGAGCGAGAAGAGAAGGATACGCTGAACTGCTGAAAAGAACCTAGAAGATTTGGATTTCGCCAACGATGACTTGTGTCTAATGTCTTGTGGCACAAACTCAGATGTACAGGCGAAAACTAACAAGTTGACAGAAGAGGCGAGGCAGTGAATGTATACAAGACAGAGGTGATGAAGATACCCAAACAACAACTCCAACAACAACAATAAACTCCAATCACCATCAACAGGAGAAACGTAAAGGAAGTAGCCTCCTTCACCTACATGACTAGGCAGCACTGTTTCAACTACAGGCGGCACAGGCACACACGACGACGTCAAAGCAGCCACGATCGGAAAGACAGCAACATAGGTGTTCATTAGCCTGAAACCAGTGTGCAGATCTAATGCACTGCACTCAGCCAGCATAAAGAGTGAACAACGTCCAGATTTTCAACACCAACACCAGTCAAGTCAGTGCTTCTGTATGGCTCAGAGACTTGGCACGTTAAGAAAGGCATTTCCAACAAACTACAGACATTCATCAACAACTACCTACACTGGTTCGATACTGAAGATCAGATGGATTGCCAGAATAATAATAGTAATAATAAGCAAGAAGGAAGTCTGGTTGGCTGGCTGGTAACGAACCAACGAAGAAGCTATCGCTGAATAAATATGCATTGGAAGGAAGTGGAGATGGATTGGGCATAGACTGAGAAGGCGGATTGGAGACAACACGTGTCAGGCGGGATAGTCGAGTGGAACCCAGATGGGAAACGGTGAGTTGGGCGTTTGAGGTGAGGGTGACATGGAGGAGATGGTGTGAAGAAGAAACGAGAGCTTGTGGGCAGTGGTGTAGCCAGGTTCGAGAGATTTCAGAGAAGAGAGTGGAATGGAGACGTACTACTGAGATGGTATATTGCATTGGGAACCCAAGGGTTAAATAATATGATAATAATACTGCATGTAAAAGGCCAACTCGTAGAGTATGAGTGAGATTAGAAGGAATGTGATAAATCACTTTAAAAGTGTTATGAATACTAATTCGATGATCATTACAACCAGATGAAAGAGTAAAGAAGCCCCATATTGATCTTTTTTACTCTTCACTTAGCGAAGACCAATAATGTACTGCAATTCGATAACGGACTTGCCTAACTGTATGCCTAATGTAAGTAGCTCTAAAGGGGTTGTTAAACTGGTGAATGTGCATAGAAGAGGCGAAATCAAATAGTCTGTCTTTAATCCGTGAAGTTATCATCGGCAGACTGTAGAATAAACAGCATTAATTTGCTGCATTATATGATCTCCCTAATGTATTCCTAAGGTGTTGTATCATTATTTAACAAGTGATGTCATCCAGAGTTAATAGTTCTAAAAAACAAGGATTACTTCGAAGCTGTAGGCACTAAAGTGAAATCTTTCTACAACAGTTTTTATCGACTGAAGTGATTTTCAATCGACTCTAGAATTGTAATTTGTTTAAATAAAATTTATTGAAGTGTTCGCTTCAAATTTTATATATTAGATGTTAATAGATATTACTGATTAGATTTATCCTATAAGACAATGTATCATTATAGTGTAAACATATCGATTCTTTTCCATTGATCTGCTTTTTGTTCATATTTATAACATATGAAAGTGTTTTTTCTTTAATATTCTATCTATAGTGTTGAAATTTGAACGTAATGCACTTTTGTTCAATTTTTCTGTTTGTATATTATTGATAAAGGGAAAAAAATTTAGTCGTTTTTAAGTTTTTCATCTGCTTCATCTGTAAAATTTTCATTGAAATGTTCAAAAAAATATCTACTATAAGTGAATGGTATTTAGTAATGTAAATGGGTGATCAGATTCTATCATGTACTACTTCATGTGGTTAAGGAGTTAAATCAGTTTGTATATAATAATATCTAAATGTATTCACCTTCATGTTCTTAGACAGTTATACTAAAAACTATACGCATCGCACATGAAGTGGCTATCGTGGCTCGGTGGTGTAGTGGATAACGCGCTGGCGTTTGAAGCGATCTCTCGCGAGTCCGAATCCTGGTGGGAACAACATTACTCACAGGGATGTAGGTACATTCAGCTGACGAGTTCCAAATAGAACGAAATGCGCTTCCTGAGTTCCACTGCTAGCCACTGCCCACCATTACTATATATAAATGAAATATAGGCAATATCAAGGCATTCGCACAGGAGCCAATATGCCAATAAAGACCGATCAATTAGGTCCAATCAACGATGGTGTCATATAAAAACAATTATACTAAAACTATACCCGTCGCACAAGAAGTGGCTATCGTGGCTCGGTGGTGTAGTGGATAACGCGCTGGCGTTTGAAGCGATCTCTTGCGAGTCCGAATCCTGGTGGGAACAACGTTACTCACTGGGATGTAGGTACATCCAGCTGACAAGTTCCAAAAAGGACGAAATGCCCATCTTGGATTCCACTGCTAGCCACGATCCATCATTAATATAATTATAAGCTTCCTGACGATAATATAATCTTGTTGTTTAAGTCACTTTTAACAGGCTTGATTTTTGCACATTAATTACTCACTAGAGGGTAACCAACTTCATCTTCTATAATCTTAAGTACTGTTCGAATCCTATCGACTATTTTGCAATGTGGCTAAAAAACTGAGAGGTTCACCGTTGAGATGTATCGGGATGGATGTTATTTGGATGGTGACAATCGGCAGAAAGCTTTGGATTTAGGTTACGTCCTTTTTACCACTCGTCAACATGGCGTAGCTGTAGTCTTGACGGAAATAATATTTCATCCAAGGTTCGAACCCATCCAACTAACATCTATCAAGGTGGATCATGATGCTGAGTCTCCTACTCTGATGACAACATTGCAAACTAAGCGATTGAATTTGGTCAGCACATAGGGCTAGACAGGATGAAACTGGTTACACTCCAGTGATCCTTCAATACGTGGAGTCCAGTCCTACAGGATGTCATAAGTGGTCCACAGAGCTCACTGGTAATGTCCCTGGCTACAACACTGTGTGACGTGAGTCTTAATTTCAGATGGGACACCAGTTTTATTGAGGTCGCAAATTTGCTTTGCTGATGAATGCCGATAAGCACGAAACCTAGGTTGATCAGTGTTTCCTGTTGACTGACTCCATTCAACTAACATATTTGATTTTCTTTATATTATGATGACATCAGAAGAATGATATAGTACCTGTTTTCCGCCTTCTCGACATATTGTTATTTTCAAAATTATTTGTAAGTCCCTTCAATATTTTGGCTTTTTGGAAGTATATTGCATTGTCTAACCGGTGTATAGTATGAGTTGTTCACCCTGACGGTTGTTGCTAAATGAATCAAGACTATCCAGTAAACAACCTGAATTAACTTTGTTTCTTTTATCTTTCTAGTAGTAGCCAAAATTTATCAGTCGATTTTCTCAATAATCATTGTTAAAGATTGAAATAAAGTTACTTGCCTCGATTTACTTTTTATTTCAATTGTTCCTGATTGTTTCCCGTACAATATTCAGTAATACGTTTCATTGCAATATTCAGAGACATAAAATTGTTCAGTGATGAAAACGTTTTTTTTGTCAAATCAGTTTCATCAGCTCTGTTATCGTAGGAATAGCAAAGAAAACATGAGTCCATTATTGGCCAATAGGTCAGCATTAAGCAATTAAAAGGGAATGGTTTTTCAGTGAAATAGTGAGTGAATTCCACAGTTAGAAAGGGATTCGTAATCATAGTGTCCTCGACCAGGGTGATGATTGAAAGCAATAATAACTGACATCAGTTTATAATGAATACTACCTTAAAAATAAAATACTTATCGACCTGTAACTAAACAACTCATAAATGAAATGCTTCCAGATGCCTAGTCACACAATGTTGGCCGAAGTTGGTTCAGGCTGGAAAAAGGCCTGAGGTGGCCAGACTAAAACATAGCACCAATGTATGAAGTCTGTGAACGTTGGTTTGAGCCATGTAGGGAGATGCAGACTAGGTGGTTGGGGTCGGTGGGACAAGAGGAACCAGTGGTTGGAGACTGACTCTGGGTGATGGCATGGCTGAGAAGTGATATGAGTGGCGCAGATGTATACACATTGTCCTCATCTTAACGACGCTATACTGAGTCTCGCCATTTTGTCATTCCTCTTTTCTTTCTTCTCGTACTTAATATTTCTTTTGACTGCATTCTCTTATCTTCATTCTTCACCTCACTACCTTTCTACTTGATGTAGTGTGGCAACTCGGACAGTTACGCAGTGATGTCTGGTCCTATGTTGATATTGACTGAGTTCTAATGAGAAGTCGTAACCTGTGGGATCAACCAGTCAGTAGTGATGCGGATGCCAACCACAGACCTTGCTGGGTAGTCACGATATACTCCAAATTGACAGAATTACAAGACTGTGGACCCAGTAGCTGAATGGTTAACGCGTTCACTGTGAAACCTGAAGGTTGTGAGTTCGATTTCTGGTGCGTAGGGTTGTGAGTGGGTAGTCCTGAGGAGTCTGTTACTGAGAAGAGAGTGGATAATGCTGCTGTTAGGTTTTCAATGGTTTGCCAAGTGATTTCAGTTTATGATGAATACCACTTTAAAAATAAAACAATAACGAGACTCCAAAAAAAATATCATGACCACGGCAAAATGTGAGAATGGATGTACGTACCTCTTCTGAACTTATATCTTAGACTTCGTCTGTCATCGCTTATACTACATGTAAGTGACGATTTCGCACTCCTTTTTGAGCTGTCTAGCTTGACTTTGTGCAGGATTTCGAAGGAAAACTGTCCTGAAGCGAGTATATCATGAAGTCTATCTCTGTATTTGAAGAGTACAATATACGTGATAAAGTATACTGGTAATAAATTTGATTCTGACTGGAATAATTAACAATCGATGAAGGTGACATTGTCTAACTTTTGTAAACTCAACAGAAAATCATATGTATCATCTTTCGTTTTTTTTCCATTGTAAATTGTCAAACAATTAGGGGGTTTTTATATTGAAGTTTTTTTTCTTATTTAGAACCAACTTCAAGAATGATACTTTTGATATAAAGTGCACTTGGATTGATTAAAAGTAAACATACCTGAGATTCCTTCTTCGTTAGAAAAATTATCGATACCGATTTAGTTGTCTGAAAATTTGCACAAAACGTTACAACACTGGTTTGCGACTACTTATTGTGCTAATAATCTTTTTCGCATTGTCCTGATTTCTTGCATGCCAGGTGTAGGATAATTTTTTTCGGATTCGTTTGTATTAGAAAAAATATACAGTGAAGTAACTATGCACATCGACTACAATACTCGTTAATCTACCTGTACCAGTCTTTATAGTCATTGATATAACAGTCTCAGTTACCGCTATTTGTTGATATACTTGTAATTCCCCGTTGTTATATAAGTTCGAATCGATAAACTTCTGTTGGCATATGGACTATTATTGCCTGTGTTTTTATTGCTATACGTAACTTAATTGGGGCTAGAAGAGGAATCCAAGACCCGCGTTGCGTCGTATTTCGTACTCGTCAGTTGAATGTGCCTGCACTCTTGTGAGTGATGTTGTTCCCAGTATGATCGGCAGAAACCCCTAGACCTGAGATTCCCAACCGCATAACCATTCAACTAGTATCTATAAGAGTGCTTCGCGATACTGGGCTCCCTAGTCTGGTGGCCACATTGCAAAATTATCTATAGAATACGATCAGCACTTAGGATTAGGCAACATGGAGTTGTTTGTCCCTGAGTGACTAATCAGTGTACTTAGTTCTATCCAACAATAGTTATTTCGCTGCCTGAATAGCTCGGTGCTAATGTTGATGACTACAAAACTGGGTGACGCAGTTTCACATCTCAGGTGGGATATCAGTTCCGTTGAGGTTTCAGGTGCGCGTCACTGACGAATGCCAATTAGCACGAAAACTGGATTGAGCAGAGCTTCACGCCGATTGCATCTATCTAACTTAAATCCTTCTCTAGCTAATACTTCCTGATGTTTACGCAAGACTGAATTTTCGTCAATTTACTGTGGAAAACACGCGCCTTTAAATTGTGTGATATATATGTAGTCGAGCAGTCTGGGAACAATATTGTTGAAAAGTGTGGTACTTTACCGGTAGTTTCTGCTTTTTATGAGTTTTGTAGAGATTTTTAAATTGTTACAACGGTTGTTACGTAATTTGCCTTGTTTTTATTATCACTTACATAGACGGCATATGAATTTATGAATTGTGCTTTGACCTGACCATCGAACAATGAAGTCTTGTTACATTGTGTGACCTAGTAAATCTAGTAAACGGATCGCTTCTGTGTGTCTATATTTAACGGAGTGTCTACTACTTAGGATGTGTATCTTATTTCATAATGAAACCTGTGTTCAACCTGGGTAAACTACGTATTTGGTATATGAGACCAAAAATCCTTATATCAATTTCGTTGACACTATTTTTAAAAAATTTTCTGTTTTGTGATCACTTTTTCATTGTTCTATTTCATTTTTAAGGATATTGCAGAACAAGGCACAATTTTGTAAAATGCTTGTTGAGTCACACGTCCCAAGTCATGCAGTAAGTCTTAAAAATCACTTTAATAGACTGTTTTTTGGAAGTGATTCATTACTTGAAGTTTTTATTCATCGTGATACGATGTTCATTTAGTAAAACACTGAATACCATTATGAATTTCACAGGTGTTACGACCTAATTTACAAACCATCAAACTATCTTACATTTCATCGAAAAATGAACCTGAGACCATCAAATCTTGTTAAATGATTGTTATCTTGAAGTTCTGTTGCTAATTTGTATTCGTGTTTAACGGTTGATAACCCCATTTAGTTGTCGAACGTTATGTTAAGGATTTCTGTCAGGTAGATGTTAGATGAAATTCCTGTTTGTAAAATCACCATCCATCATATGGAGCAGGTCACATTCACCACATAAATTCCAGTTACCAGTGCTATTTTGCTTCCTATTGGAATGTGGATAAAGTTTATCGGTTCAATCCTATGTACGAACGAACAAAGAGCACTTGATAACCATGCGCGAACGCATACAGTAGGCAATCGGTGACACTTTTTATGTGAGGTTTGATGTCACTATCTGACTGCCTAAACTTCGGTAGGTGGAGCGGTCCTCGAACCTGCCACTCACTGGTTGTAAGTCAATTGCCTAAACTAATGGGACACAGCTACAATTATATGTAGTTGTGACGTACATTTCATGAGTTAATAACCGCTGAATAGGCACTTCTCACATGAAATCTGTCTCATACTTCTCTAGTAAACATGATAAATTTGCAGTTAAATAGTAGCCATGGAATGTTTTATCGGATCAGACAGGAATTCCACCGGATGTTTAAAATTGAGGTCAGTGGGTTACTTACTATGATACGGATGCATTTATTGTCTTTTCTTTTAATGGCCAAACATTTTATTGGGTTTGTAGCTGGAGTTCTCCTCTCTTCCTACATCCTGCTTCTCATTAGCGTGAATAGCATTTTTGTCTGATTTCGAATTCTTATGCTGTCAGAGTTTGTGATAGCGGAAACCGATACTAGGTCCTGTTTTTGCATTCAAATATTGATACTTTGCCTTCAATTTGTTAAAAGTGTATCTGGTTAGTTGTTTGAAATTAGCTCCATAGTTTGGTCAAATACATAGATCAAAGTAGTCGACCAGGTTCGATTAAAATAACAGAGGACAAACCTTAGCTAAATCAAGATTAGTAGGTCTTATTCAGATACGAAATTTAGAGGAAAGCACGGTTATAGCTGTGCACGCAATTATACACAATCAAATAGTAGGGTGGAATAGAGCGACAGCGTTCAAAACTAACTTAGTTGGGTGGATGAAGGGAGAGACTGATAACCGAATCTTTGTTTTTCGAATCAACACCCAACACATGCAGCAATCGAAATGATTCTGCACCTATCCCAGATATATGGAAAATTCTACCAGCCTTGTCATCACAGACAAGGAGAGAAAACTAGGAATATATAAACTCCGTCTCAAAGTTCTAGAGTCACCTGGTATGAATATGGACAATAAATTGTGTTCGAAACGTTATCCAATAAATGATACTGTTTCACTGTGTGATATATCTAATGAACAGACTAAAATGGAATTACAATCAACCACAGTACCCACGTTTTCCTCCTGTACTAGTTTCGTTGTTCATAATCTTCATTGAAATTGATGTTTCTATGGTATGTTTATGGTTTGTTATCAAATGGTTTATAAAAAAAGGAGTGAGGGGGAAGTGGGCCATTTCATGTTTGTCATGCATGTAATTCCCTCGACTAATTTAAATAATTCCAGATTATTATTCATCGTAGACTGACATCAGTTGGAGGAACAAAGGAAACCTGGAAGCACTGGACAGCTGTTTCGTCCTGGTATGGGACTCCTCAGCAGTGCGCACCCACGACCCTCCCCCCCAGGGATCGAACCCGCAACCTTCAGGTCCCGTGGCCAGCGCATTACCATTGAGCCACCGGGTCAGAATCCAGTGCTCCATATTTTCAACTTCTGTTTGCTCACGGGTTCGATCCCTGGAGGGCGGGGTTGTAGGTGTGCACTTTTGAGTAGTACCATACTAGTCGGATGAAACAGCTGTCCATTGCTCCCGGGTTTCCTTTGTTCCTCCAACTGATGTTAGTCTACGATGAATAACAACTTGAAATATTTCCAAATCCCCCGCAACTCCCTCAAAATTTTATTTAAATAAAGCAAGGACAAAAACATTTGCCGAATAAAACGATCCCATTTAATTTCGTTGCCTTTCATCAGTTGCAATTAGCCTACAACTGAAATGAAATCTTAGTAGTAATAGTGACGTAACATACTTTGACTATGCAGAAATAAATAAAGATTTGAAATCCAGGATCAACAATATGGTAGTGAATCGAGGACACACAGGATTCGTAATCAAAAATCTTGGTCAAAATCAGCGGCAATTTATATCTGATGAGATTGAAAGCTGTGATTAAACTACGCTTATAGCTAACAAGACAGAAATTGTTGCAGTGAAGGCAATGACCAATCTACATGTATTTCCTGTGGATAGTTTTCTCAACTGTAACATCACATCTACATCTTATACGCAGATTCAAATATGAACTTTGCAATGGGATGCGGAAGTGAGGACAGATTTATTTTATTCTGCGAATGTTTTTGTTCCGGTTTTATTCATATTTCATATTTACCTTCTACGCAATGCATTCCTTTCATTTTGCAAATGATAACACTTTTAGGCATGATTATGTTGTTGAATTTTAGCGAAAAGCAATGAAAATTCGGGATTCTGACTTAAGTTTTATAAATAAAATGGTAAATTCATGATCTACAACGGTGTAATTTCTTAAAGCTGTAGAATCGTATTTATATGTCAAACATATAAGTCTGTTATTGAACATTGAGCTAGTGCACACACGCAGGGATTAGGATTGACTTGGTGAATTGACAGTGGCTTCTGCCGTGAGCAACTGTCGAAATTACACTCCTCTTTAACTATTCTCTGTGGCTCTTTAAATAACACTGAAGGAGGACTCTGGCGTATATATATCTGGAGTTAACCAAATGTTTAAGAATTCAGCTGTTAGTTGATTTATATTTCTCATTCGACAGTCATGTAGGATAGTGCTCAGAAATACATTCGAGTGACTCTCAGCTATGTAAATTCAAGTATTGCCCATTCCATAATGACTTCCTAGGTGTTGAGTTTCAGTAAAGTTATTTGCACTACAAATACGGATGAAAAGATTCTAATCCGAAGACAAACCAATCCTTTTCTAAAAGATTTTACTGTCTGCTATCATTATCGAAAATAAATTCATTTCTTTCTCTTTTTTTTATCTAATAAGGCTGCAGCAGCTTTACTTTTATCTCAAATTTATGAATTACAAGAGTTTAAAATCCCTGTAAAGCCACATGATATTGTTCAAGCGATGTCATTAATTCTTGTATCACCAATTGCTCAAAGTCAAACTGCACGTAGTAGATTGTTAGCTGCATTAAATGAATCAACTCCTAGAGTGGTGTCTAATTCAAAAGAGAATGTCAGTGATTCTCATGCTGAAATGGATCTTTTAACAACATTCGGTTTACCACAACTTCTATGGCCAGCTAATCATGGTTGGCTTGATGGTTTATTCAATTTAGCTCAGATTATGTGTACACAGGTTAGTCATTTTCATGTTTAGTAACTGCGGAATGTTTGTCAGTTATCGATTTTGTTAATGATGGATCAAGGCTAGCAGTGGAATCGAGGATGCGTATTTCGTCCTATTTAGGACCCATCAGCTGGATGTACCTGCTTCCCAATGAGTGATGTTGTTCCCAGGATTCGGACTCGGTAGCGATCGCTTCAAATGCCAGCGCCTTATCCACTTATCCACTTAACTAGCCACGATAGCCACTTCTTGTGCGACGGGTATAGTTTTAGTATAATTGTTTTTATACGATACCGTCATTGATTGGACCGAATTGATCGGTCTCTATTGGCATGTTGGCTCCTGTGAGGATGCCTCGATATTTCCTGCCTTCTAATTATGTTAGTGATGGGCAGTGGCTAGCAGTGGAATTTAGGAAGCGCATTTCGTCCTGTTTGGGTTTTTCCGACATAGATATTTTTGAAAGATTTTAAATAAAGTTTGTTCAGTATTATATAATTTCTTAGGAGTTGAACAACTACAAGCTACTGGAAGATGATTGATAGTGAGATAAAGATTTACACCATTGGGTTTTCAGTACAGTGGCCTACCAACTGAGCTACAAGACCTAGGTTACTTAGCACAGGCCAGAAAACCTTTGATATCTGGTTTGAATCCTTACATGGCAAAAAAAAATTTCATTTCTTCCTCATCATCACTTGCAGTCAATAATACTAGTCTGCTAAACTGTAACCATCTCAGACTCGGTAGCGATCGCTTCAAATGCCAGCGCCTTATCCACTTATCCACTTAACTAGCCACGATAGCCACTTCTTGTGCGACGGGTATAGTTTTAGTATAATTGTTTTTATACGATACCGTCATTGATTGGACCGAATTGATCGGTCTCTATTGGCATGTTGGCTCCTGTGAGGATGCCTCGATATTTCCTGCCTTCTAATTATGTTAGTGATGGGCAGTGGCTAGCAGTGGAATTTAGGAAGCGCATTTCGTCCTGTTTGGGTTTTTCCGACATAGATATTTTTGAAAGATTTTAAATAAAGTTTGTTCAGTATTATATAATTTCTTAGGAGTTGAACAACTACAAGCTACTGGAAGATGATTGATAGTGAGATAAAGATTTACACCATTGGGTTTTCAGTACAGTGGCCTACCAACTGAGCTACAAGACCTAGGTTACTTAGCACAGGCCAGAAAACCTTTGATATCTGGTTTGAATCCTTACATGGCAAAAAAAAATTTCATTTCTTCCTCATCATCACTTGCAGTCAATAATACTAGTCTGCTAAACTGTAACCATCTCAGATAGTCAAACTGGTATTTTATATTTGACTACACAAATTTGCGCTCTTCCTGATGTATTCACATTGTTACTCTGAAAAAGCCCATTAATACAAATCTGTTCATTTTAACATGGATTATATTATTAAATTATTTGTCCCTTGGGTTCTTAATGGGACAAACCAACTCACCAGCACGTCTCCATTCCACTCTGTTCTCTGAAATCTTTCGAACCTGGACACACCACAGCCCACAAGCTCTCATTTCCCCCTCACACGATATCCTCCATGTCACCCTCACCTCGGACGCCCAACTCACCGTTTCCCATCTGGGTTCCACTCGAGTACCCGACCTGACACGTGATGTCCCCAATCCGCCTTCTCAGTCTATGCCCAATCCATCTCCACTTCCTTCCAATGCATATTTATTCAGCGATAGCTTCTTCGTTGGTTCGTTACCAGCCAGCCAACCAGACTTCCTTCTTACTTATTATTACTATTATTATTCTGGCAATCCATCTGATCTTCAGTATCGAGCTAGTGTAGGTAGTTGTTGATGACTGTCTGTAGTTTGTTGGAAATCCCTATCGTGACGCGCCGAGTCTCTGAGCCATACAGAAGCAGTGAGTTGACTGGTGTTGGTGTTGAAAATCTGGATGTTGTTCACACTTTATGCTGGCTGAGAGCAGTGCATTAGATCTGCACACTGGTTTCAGGTTAACGAATGCCTGTTCTGCTGTCTCTCCGATCGTGGCTGCTTTGACGTCGTCGTCTGTGCCTGTGCCGCCTGTAGTTGAAACAGTGCTGCCTAGTCATGTAGGTGAAGGAGGCTATTTCCTTTAAGTTTCTCCTGTTGATGGTGATTGGAGCTTGTTGTTGTTGTTGTTGTCGTTGTTGTTGTTTGAGTATCTTCATCACCTCCATCTCCTCTACATTCTCTTATAGTCTCGTTTTCGCTGCACTGCCTCACCTCTTCTGCCAGCTTGTTAGTTTTCACCTGTACATCTTCAAGTTTGTGCCACAAGATATTAGATACGAGTCATCATTGACGAAATCCTAATCTTCTAGGCTGTTTTCCTCTGCCCAGCCAGTGTATCCCACTCTTCTCACAGCTCCTCACTGTTGGCTGTTGCATGATCCAGTGTAGTCGACCACAATCAGGAATATGATGGATGATAGTAGGCAACCTTGTTTCACTCCTTCCCGTCTTCACTTCGCTTTGAAGGCATTACTGAGCTTCCCCTTGGGAATTACTTGGCATGTGACGTCTTCATATGTTTGTTGAATGAGGGGGATAAAGGTTTGTGGTATTTCGTAGTCTTGAAGTAACTGCCAATACTAACATATTGCCACCACTTTATTATCCTTCAGCATAGCCAAATACGATCATCCCTTGAAAAATAACATGTCAACATGACATGCAGTCCATCAATAAACATAACATTTCTGTAGACATTTAGAAAATAAATAAATAAATAAATGAAGAGCAAAGGTAAATTGTAACTGTTTTTCATACAGTTGACCTTCGCATTAACTACACCGCCTAGCAGAGATGTTTTATACTGTTTGAAAGATATTTTGACCGCATTATTTTACCTAGGAAGTACCTTAATATCCATAATGATAGCTAGTCAGAATACGATCAATTTTTCGCATACAAAAATTCATGAACATTTGTGAGAGATCTATGGAAACAATACATTTACTTCAAACTTTAGAATACATTCAGTTATTTCCTAATGTTATTCTTTGTTTTGCATAATATTAAGTAATCAACAGAAGGGTACTTTCGAATAAAGAACTAAACAGGTTTCAGACCGGTCTCATCAATTTTCAGGGAGGGGCTTCGATGCATTTTAGGTCCGAAATTGATATCACTCGTGAGTTGAACTACACCTTTTAGATGAAGGCGACGTTGGTGATAGGGAGTAAAGTGGTTGAATGCGTTGATCACTTGACTTATTTGGGTAGTTGCATCAGTGAGATATGCAACTGTCGATTAGGGGAAGATCATAGTGCTCTGCAGTCCGTTCTGTCGTGGTGTACGGCTTTGGAATGTGGCTATTGAAAGTAGAACACATGAAGTGATCACTGGGTTTTGATGGCAGACGTCTTCGAAGAACTGCTTGCGTTTGGTGGGATCCTCGTGTTAAGGAGGCTGAAGTCAGGAGAAGAATACCAGCCAAGATAGGGAAGCTGATTTATGAGGTTGTGGAACTTAGTCGACTGAGATGACTTGGACATGTTTTGGGCATTCTTAGCCACCCCTCACCTCGACGTGGCATGCTATGTGGTGGTGCATTTAGGTTGGAAGAGGAAGCAGTCTGTCAAGACTGAGATTTAGGGCAAGTCAACAAAGTCTCTTACGTTCGGTATGATTTGTGTGAGATGTGGAATGTGTTTGGAGCCCGCGAGATGAAAGGAACCAGTGTTGAGGGTTCTTATTAACATATCTGAAAGTCCTTCGCAGTGGTGATGTGTATCCACTCTTTGACGTATTCTAAAGCTTGAATATTAGCACTAACCTCTTTTTTTAAATAGTTTATTCTCTCACACAATTGTGTATACCTTGATATCACTCTTTTTCTGTCCATATGTTCTTTTTGTACTACTGCGAAGTATAGCAACTTGAAGTGATGCACTTCTGTGTGACGTATTACTCTGATTTTAACCATCTGTCCATCTGGAACATTAGTTGGGACAATTGTAAGTTAACCTGACCAGTGAATGATTGCATGGAGCATTTTCTGCGCTAAAGCACGAGTATTGTATAATGTCATATGGAGTAGTGGAGACAATATCGTCAAAATTAAAGAAAGGTAAAAGTAACTTGTAATTGAATGATGAGAAGGAGGATGATCAAACTAGGTGCATTCGAGAAGTTTTCTCCGCTCGCTATATTCGATTCTGAAATATTTCTTATCATTTCTTGATCATTTTTGTTCCTAATGACACTTTAACATCACACATAAAGTTGTGGCTCATTGGTGTATGGAGCTGATTTTCAACTAAGTGGTTCGTCGATTCAAACACTGCTCCACCTAAAGTTTTATGAAACCAACGTAGCCTTCATCTAAAAGGTGTAGTTCAACTCACGAGTGATATCAATTTCGGACCTAAAATGCATCGAAGCCCCTCCCTGAAAATTGATGAGACCGGTCTGAAACCTGTTTAGTTCTTTATTCGAAAGTACCCTTCTGTTGATTACTTAATATTATGCAAAACAAAGAATAACATTAGGAAATAACTGAATGTATTCTAAAGTTTGAAGTAAATGTATTGTTTCCATAGATCTCTCACAAATGTTCATGAATTTTTGTATGCGAAAAATTGATCGTATTCTGACTAGCTATCATTATGGATATTAAGGTACTTCCTAGGTAAAATAATGCGGTCAAAATATCTTTCAAACAGTATAAAACATCTCTGCTAGGCGGTGTAGTTAATGCGAAGGTCAACTGTATGAAAAACAGTTACAATTTACCTTTGCTCTTCATTTATTTATTTATTTATTTTCTAAATGTCTACAGAAATGTTATGTTTATTGATGGACTGCATGTCATGTTGACATGTTATTTTTCAAGGGATGATCGTATTTGGCTATGCTGAAGGATAATAAAGTGGTGGCAATATGTTAGTATTGGCAGTTACTTCAAGACTACGAAATACCACAAACCTTTATCCCCCTCATTCAACAAACATATGAAGACGTCACATGCCAAGTAATTCCCAAGGGGAAGCTCAGTAATGCCTTCAAAGCGAAGTGAAGACGGGAAGGAGTGAAACAAGGTTGCCTACTATCATCCATCATATTCCTGATTGTGGTCGACTACACTGGATCATGCAACAGCCAACAGTGAGGAGCTGTGAGAAGAGTGGGATACACTGGCTGGGCAGAGGAAAACAGCCTAGAAGATTAGGATTTCGTCAATGATGACTCGTATCTAATATCTTGTGGCACAAACTTGAAGATGTACAGGTGAAAACTAACAAGCTGGCAGAAGAGGTGAGGCAGTGCAGCGAAAACGAGACTATAAGAGAATGTAGAGGAGATGGAGGTGATGAAGATACTCAAACAACAACAACGACAACAACAACAACAACAAGCTCCAATCACCATCAACAGGAGAAACTTAAAGGAAATAGCCTCCTTCACCTACATGACTAGGCAGCACTGTTTCAACTACAGGCGGCACAGGCACAGACGACGACGTCAAAGCAGCCACGATCGGAGAGACAGCAGAACAGGCATTCGTTAACCTGAAACCAGTGTGCAGATCTAATGCACTGCTCTCAGCCAGCATAAAGTATGAACAACATCCAGATTTTCAACACCAACACCAGTCAACTCACTGCTTCTGTATGGCTCAGAGACTCGGCGCGTCACGATAGGGATTTCCAACAAACTACAGACAGTCATCAACAACTACCTACACTAGCTCGATACTGAAGATCAGATGGATTGCCAGAATAATAATAGTAATAATAAGTAAGAAGGAAGTCTGGTTGGCTGACTGGTAACGAACCAACGAAGAAGCTATCGCTGAACAAATATGCATTGGAAGGAAGTGGAGATGGATTGGGCATAGACTGAGAAGGCGGATTGGGGACATCACGTGTCAGGTCGGGTACTCGAGTGGAACCCAGATGGGAAACGGTGAGTTGGGCGTTTGAGGTGAGGGTGACATGGAGGATATCGTGTGAGGGGGAAATGAGAGCTTGTGGGCTGTCGTGTATCCAGGTTCGAAAGATTTCAGATAGCAGAGTAGAATGGAGACGTGCTGCTGAAGCTGTATATTCTATCATGATCGCATGGGACAAATGGTAATATAATAATACTGTGTTAGTAGTTCATTTTGTATGAGAATCTACGTGCTAAAAGATCTCATGTTGTTTGTGTTTTTGTTATTTGGCATATACAAGGTTACCACATTTTTATTATTGGCAAGATATATAATTCACTTACCCGAGGACAAGTTGACTTCTGTGTTGTCTCATCTCTTATGTCTTGTCTTGGGTATGCTCTTTGAAAATGGAAGATATTTATGAGGCAGGGCGTTTTGAAAATAGGTGTTCTTCATTAGTATCATGTTTGTCTCACTTCTTTCTATACTATAATGAAAGGTGGTAAATTAAACTACTTTACTTATGTTTATTTGTTGCTTTTCTACTTGAGTTGAAAGTAGCACAGTGTATTATATCAAAATTAGTAATATAAGTGAGTAGTTAACTTAAACGAATAATATGTATTTGAACTGTAAATTAGGCGTTTAAGAATAATGTAATGAAAAGGCTGAGTTACAGGTTTGTCACATTACAGTTGAGTAGACAACTCAAATAGAATTTGTTGAATGATAGTTGAACTGATTAAGTCTAAGATTTCATTGTTATTTTTTTTTTTTGGTTTCAAAATGAACTTATTATTGAAATTATGATATTCATCTGTTTTTATTCATAGACAGGAAATATGATGTATCAATCACTTATAGAATTTCGAATACCTGAAAGAATTTGGCAATGTTTAGAGCAAATATTTGATCTGCATAAACAGATTAATTCATCATTAGATTCTGAAGATGCAATTGATTTGATTATGCTATCACCTAAAGGAATATTATCAGCTTTAAATTTATCTGCAAAAATTTTTACAAAGGTAATGTTTATGAAAAAAAATTTGTAAATATTAGGATACTTGATTATTTCAGCTTTATTAAGATAAATATAAATAAATAAATAAATAAATAGATAAATTCATTCTAAAAATGAATTTTATAAAATTGAATAAGTATATATCAGCTCTAAAACAGGTGAGACTAAAAGTTATCTCCAGGTATTATAGGATAGATACTGTCTGAAAAAATATATTTTATATCTTTTGTAAATATACATTCTGAAACAAAAACCGTAATCCTAATTCCTTATTTTGGATGTAAGTTGAAGCTTCAACTAACTTAATATATAATAAACTGTACTTACTTTCCACCTAAGAAGTGGAAGTATAATCAACACTGAACATAAAAATTAATGATTTGAAACACCATTTATTGACAGATGACATTATTACAAAACCATCCAAATAATTAAAATATTCATACAAAAATATAGAAAATATTAAGATCTTTACAAACAACTAGATAATGTATAAGGAGCATGATAACATCTGGGGATAACTTTTAGCCTTACCCCTCTAAAACTGTTCACAAATGTCTACAAATGTTGATTTGTCACAGCTGAATCGCTTCACATGATTCATATCAATCTATAGACATATGAAAGCATCTAACTGCTTCAATAGTCACTGTAAAGGCACATATGCTTACAAATACTACTTATGTCAACATTTGAACAGATACATTTTACACATGAGTGACTTTAAAAACTGATCTACTAACTGCTGAGATAACTAGTTAGGTGTAAGTAATTTGAAGAAACCTAATTGCTTACTTCAGCAATTGGCTAGAGTAACCTTTAAAATTAACTCCTACATGAATGTTTTATTTCAGTTTACGCAAACTGACTGGTATCATTTTTGTGTAGGCACACTTTTTATACATGCAGTTCAGTTCTATGTCAAGATTTCATTAAAAAAAAAGATTATTGTCTAACCAATTGTGTTAAGAAAAAAACTTCAGTTAAAAAAATATTTATTCCAGTTGAAGTTGCATAAAGATATTCCTGTTGAAAAAAAAAAAAAACTTTATGCATGTAATATTCAGACCATGCTCCTTTTTTTGGCATAATGATTGATGCGAATCCGTTCCGACGTCGTAGAAATCCTTCGTGAATATATTTCCTTTGTGTCTGTCTACGATATGACGGAGACAGTAATGATGCTGTAACAAGAATAAATAGTTATGTTTGAAAAATGAGGTAATTCTGTTGGGAAAAAGAAACCTTTTTTTGTATATGAGGATATATAAATACTGTAGTATAGAGACAAGACTAAGCAGAATAATTTATGCTTTCGTAATACAAAAAAAAAACTATATGCACCATAAATAACTTTAGTTGTGTATTTGACGAGCATTTTTGTGAATATTCTTAATGAGTAGGTAAAAATCGGGATGAAGTGCGAAAAGAGTGTGAGTATCCACTAAAAATGTAATCAATTTCATTCCCTTTTGTTTTGAATGGTTCCAACATGAGATTTATTATTACTTGTCCCTTGAGGTCCTAATGGAATATACCGCTTCAGTAGCACGTCTCCACTAAAATCTGTTCTCTAAAATCTTTCGAACCTGGCTACACCACTGCCCACAAGCTCTCATTTCCCCCTCACACGATATCCTCCATGTCACCCTCACCTCAAACGCCCAACTCACCGTTTCCCATCTGGGTCCCACTCGAGTACCCGACCTGACACGTGATGTCCCCAATCCGCCTTCTCAGTCTATGCCCAATCCATCTCCACTTCCTTCCAATGCATATTTGTTCAGCGATAGCTTCTTCGTTGGTTCGTTACCAGCCAGCCAACCAGACTTCCTTCTTGCTTATTATTACTATTATTATTCTGGCAATCCATCTGATCTTCAGTATCGAGCCAGTGTAGGTAGTTGTTGATGACTGTCTGTAGTTTGTTGGAAATCCCTATCGTGACGCGCCGAGTCTCTGAGCCATACAGAAGCAGTGAGTTGACTGGTGTTGGTGTTGAAAATCTGGATGTTGTTCACACTTTATGCTGGCTGAGAGCAGTGCATTAGATCTGCACACTGGTTTCAGGTTAACGAATGCCTGTTCTGCTGTCTCTCCGATCGTGGCTGCTTTGACGTCGTCGTGTGTGCCTGTGCCGCCTGTAGTTGAAACAGTGCTGCCTAGTCATGTAGGTGAAGGAGGCTATTTCCTTTAAGTTTCTCCTGTTGATGGTGATTGGAGCTTCTTCTTCTTGTTGTTGTTGTTTGAGTATCTTCATCACCTCCATCTCCTCTACATTCCCTTATAGTCTCGTTTTCGCTGCACTGCCTCGCCTCTTCTGCCAGCTTGTTAGTTTTCACCTGTACATCTTCAAGTTTATGCCACAAGATATTAGATACGAGTCATCATTGACGAAATCCTAATCTTCTAGGCTGTTTTCCTCTGCCCAGCCAGCGTATCCCCCTCTTCTCACAGCTCCTCACTGTTGGCTGTTGCATGACCCAGTGTAGTCGACCACAATCAAGAATATCATGGGTGGTAGTAGGCAACCTTGTTTCACTCCTTTCCGTCTTCACTTCGCTTTGAAGGCATTACTGAGCTTCCCCTTGGGAATTACTTGGCATGTGACGTCTTCATATGTTTGTTGAATGAGGGGGATAAAGGTTTGTGGTATTCCGTAGTGTTGAAGCCGTTGTCTGCCAAATTGCTTCTCGGTGGGCGCTATCGAAAGCCAGCCTTTCCAAGTGGATGAAGTTGAGTTGACTGTCATTCTATACTCTGTTCTATTATGATGTGAAGCGATGCAATTTGATCGGCACATTGATTTTTACTTCCTGAATGCAGCCAGGCAGTTTGTTTTCTTCGTAGTTTTGAATTCATCGTATGCTTTATCCCTCCAGGATGATACGGTTTAATATTTTGCTAGCTCTGGGTAGATTGCAGCGTGATTCTGTGTTGGTTCTTGCAAACACTAAGGTGTCAACATGAGATATTTTCAAATGATATTGGCTGCTATTGTATATCAGATGATTTTTTGACGTATACTGTAAGTTGAAAATAGATTTGATGTTCGGTAGAGCAGTACGAAGATACCGGCACGTTTCTATATGTTTGACGAAACTCAAATTTTCTGGGAGATTTGGACTTACACCTTATTTAAACTGTTTTAACACTTCGAACTCAGTGGCAGTCAGCATTTAAGATTTAGAATCCTTACTATCCGTCATCTAGTGATTGAATTGTTCGACAATATATAACTTCCACTTGGAGCATCAAGTAACTTGTTGATTATTTTCAATTTGATCTACTTACCGAAGAGATTCTCTGAAATTTAAAGTGTTTTACCTTTGGTTGGGACAGGATTGCATATCAGACAAAATCACATGTCCTACCTCTGTCAGTTCACAGTATATCTTGACCTCTATCCAAAGCCGTAGTTAAGTAACTGTCCCCATGTTCACCTTGGTTGACCTCATCGGTCACGACTTTTCACTACACCTTTAGAAATCACCTCTGGAAGCGAGTCACCGTAAATTAATTCATTTTGTATGTGATTCCGTAACTGGTTTTTGAGAGGATTTGAAACAAAAATATATTTGTATTTCACTGTTAGTTTTTACGAAGTGAAGTTGATAAGGTGTGACTGAGTGACCCTTTTATGTGCTCAATGGAGATTTTTCAGAAATACTTATTTTCCGTTTTTCTTTGATAAAACCTGTTTGTGATGATTGAAAGAAATTATTTCCGAAATTATTTAAGAACTGTATGGATCGGTTACTCATTTATCTCTCATTAACCCTTTGTACTGCTGGTTAGCAAGTTAGACGGCTAATGATACTCAGTGATGATTGAAGGTAAGATGAAAATCTGAAACGCGATGGCATTGAAACTAACGACCTTCGGGGTTTTCTATCCGGTATTCTACCAACTGAGCCACGAGTCCTATCTGCCGACCAAATCCTAATGATTGCACTTCAATCATCAAGGGTTTCACCTAAAAATTTGATGGTATCACCTCTCGCACTAGAAAACATAATATTAGCAAATCAGATCTGTGTTAAAAAACATCTGAAGTGAATCAGTAGCGTGCAAAAAATTTCAACTGTTAGCAGCATAGTAGAGATGATTCCTTGTTACAGTAATAATAGTTGCTCACCATCTTAACAGCTATAAAGTCATCCGTCTGATAACTTTAAATTACACTGTCGAATGCATTATTACCCAGACAATTGAATATGAAAGATGAGAATATTAGCAGTTGGTTATGTGAACATATATACTTTTCTGATCACTACGACTATTGTCTCTTTTATAGAAGCCAAAATTGTGCATTGAAACGTTGTTGTGCAATCAAAGCCAAATGTTATCTGTTCTGAAGCATTTCTTTACAACTAGATGTATTGAAGAATTGAGTTGTAGGTAAGTCTATTTTTTCGAATATAGGCTATACTTTAATAGTGGAACCTTTTTTGATGTTGTAAAACTAAACTTTGCTTGGATAGTTTCAGTTTTTTTTAGGAGATCATTGTCTTTTCTTCTTTATCAATTAAATAATTGACATTTGATGGTTTCTCTGGATAAAATTGAATCACAAGGTTTGTTGACTTGCCTTTTACTTGGTAAAGCATGAAAGTCACTAGCGAAACTCCTACAAAAGTTCAAAGCATCGAATTTCATTTGTTTACGAATAATGAAAAATTCGTGAGGTTAACGATTGTTATATGTCAAGAGGAACAACATTGGTACACAGTACACACAGTAGCATACAAAGAAAAAGTGATCGCAAAGTAGACACAGTTGTGTGATACAATAAACATTTTGTAGATAAAGGTTAATGCGACTATTCGAGCGTAAAAAGATGTCAAAGAGTGAATTCATTTGGATCACTGGAACCAAGTTCCAGTCATATCTCCGAGACTACTTAACCATTAATTCCTGTCGTTTCGTGGATCGCTAATTCAGACAGTCTACATTTCTCCACACAACTCAGATTAATAGTAAGGGACCTCATCGACTGGTGGCACATCTTTATCTGGTCACCCCGAACCTTCTTCCAACCTAACTCAACTCCCCTTAGCATAGCACATTATGGTAGGCGGTGACTTGGCTTGTGAAGTACATATCTAAGCCATCTCAGTCGACGGAGGTTCACAACCTCATTAATCGTTTTGCCTGTCTTTCCTATTACCGTTCACCTAACCTCAATCTCGCTCACATGATGATTCCACCAGATTGTGAGTTACTAAAATTGTTGAGGATGTACTTGTGTGTTGGTCCACTTAACGAAGTTTATTGACTAAGAACGATGGATTCGAATCAGTCAGTGAAATATTTCAAATTTAGAACTACTTGTAAGATTCTCAGATCAAAGAAATTGAATGTGTTGGCTTCTTGGCTAATTGAGTTTATCTAATGTGCTAAACATTTTTCGCTTACTTATATAATATTAGTTTTATTGTAGGGATCAGTGTTCTAACTAATGAAGTATTCAGAAGATGAACAAGGAATACTTAGTCCTTTTTATTAAAATCTAGTAGTGACATGAAATATTCTAAAATTGCTACCAATCAATGGTATTCAGTGATCAGGATACTAGTAAGAAAAACTGATCAGTTAAAACTGCCCCTCCTGTCTGCAAGATTGTGTTAATTATAATCATAATGTCTTTTTACTTTACACTACGAGAGTTTTAGTAATGTATACTTAAAGTAGTTGGACTGATTATCTTTGATCGAATTTCGCAATGAAAGCACAATGATAATTAGTACCTGATATTTTTTTAATTTAGTTATCTGGCATTTATATATACCCTTTCAGTATGACATCAAGTTCGTTTGTTACTTCACTAAATAACTCCTGTTTGGAGAGACTAAATCCGCTTTATGTATGGGTTCCTCAATAAAAACTGTCTACTGACTTTGATTTTATTTAAGGGATGCATACCATTGTTCAGTCAATATCAATATGTATCATTGACTTTACGATTCTAGTTACCGTATGTTACCGTGTAGAATAAAATTATCAAAATTTGCATGAGAAGCCGTAAACTCCTTGAAACCTTTTTGATCAAATACTACTTTATCAGAGTTTTAAAATAAAGCACATAAACTAACCTTTAAATATCAGATTAGTGGAAGTGACATAATTTGATAGGATATTCGAACCTAGAAAGGCCCGGGAATAGGTCAAGGCCATTGTAAATATATATAAACCATTGCCTGTTGTATATATATATATATATATATATATATATATATATATATATATATATATATATATATATATCTGGACGCTGTATTAAACCTTCCGTTATTCTATTGCTTTTTCTATCTAAAACGAAACTGAAAGATCGTCAAGAGATGGAATTTGAAGGTTATTGTTCAGGCGTCCGTACATACATATAACTTAAGTTATATCAAGTTGTCACTATAAGAATATCACAATTGGCGATAAGGTTATAACACTATTTTAGAAGTCATAAAATGTAATGAGAGAAATTGCAGAGGGTAAAACAAATGCCGAAATTTGTTATGAAAACAGGACTAATGATGATGATAATGTAAGAGTTCATCAAGATTTATCGCCTCACCACAGTTGTTTTGATTACGTGTCAAAAATCATACGATTTTTAGTCCAGTATGTTATGAGAAATATTTTACAACCAAAGTAATTGGTAAACATTTTGTAATTTTCTTCTCCTTCCTTTTTTGAGTATGGAAGTACAGAATTTATGATATAATCCTAAATAACAAATTTTCAAGTTAAAAAAAGATCTCAGTCAGGTTTGTAAGCTCAATAAACTTGGCAGTTTTTGTTAATTTATCATACTGAAGACTTCAGAAATACTTTTAGGTATCCAATTTCCATTGGGTGTATAAGGCTGTCTTATTTGTCGAAATTTTGCTTCGTTACAAATAGAAATTTGTTTTGGAATGCTTTAACCATCCACTAGATACCTTTTTCTTAGTCTTTCACATTTACTTGCTTTCAAAATTCCGAGCAAATAGTAAATACAGTTGGAATTGATGTGAGAAGGTTATTTATCTACATTAAATGGATTGGATGAGCATATAATGTTTTAAACTGATATAAAAGTTGTAGAATGACAGCTTCTTTTCGGTACACCGTTTGTCTATCTGTTTGTCTATTTTTTCCTATATCTTATCCCCCTTAATTGAATGCTAAACAGTCGAATGTTTCGGTTTTGCATTGTATTCTCTTCCATGCTTCAGAAAAGCTTTCGTAGGACCTCTATTCACCTTAAGAGTTTTCTCAATCAATTTTTTTTCAGAGAGAGTTGTCATAAAAGTCAAAACAGATGCTAATCTGCATAATGTAATGAGAAAAAGCAGATTATCTTAGAAGTGTAATGTGCTTACACAATACACATCGAAGGGTCTGGTCACATATTCACTTTTCAAGGCATTTTATATGTTAGGTGAAAATAGGGTAGGGTAAGATAAGGAAATTGAGATAATTCAAGATTAGGAGAGTATGAGGATAGTAAGAGGGAGTAATATATATTTTCATACGCCCCTTGGTATTAACTGAAATGAGATACAGTTTACCAGGGTAGGTTTAATGTAAGGACAAATTGCTTTTGAATACAGAATTAAGGATATATAGGTGATGAAAAGAAAAATTCACTGTTAGAAATGGTTTATTATGGAGAATTGATTTAACCAAGGCTAAAAGTGGAGTTTACTTACTAAGCCTTGAATATTTGGTCTATATATCCAAATTTTATGTCAACTCAAAAAAATATACGAACTGAATAAGCTACAGTTTGATAAATTATCACCATAAGAGAGTATCAATGTTGGATAAAATGTTGAATCACCAGACACTACCTAATCTAGGCTTTGATGGCCAGACACCACCCTGTTTCAAGTCATGAATATATACATTATCTGCAGTTTCTAATACACAAAAATGCTCCTGATCGGTTGATAAAAATCATTCGAAATTCATGTTTTCATTCCTTTCGCTTTTTTGGTAACTCAAGTCATAGTAATCTATGGTCTCAATTAGCTTATACTGGTTCTTGAAGTAGAACGAATTGAACCGATGTACCTGTGTGTGAGGCTCTATATTGATTTTGCCAGCCGCTCAGTTAGTCAGTCAGATACATTGGTTCTAGGATTGGTGCTTTTAACAGTGGTATCAATTGAAGACCAGTCAAAATCCCAAGATTTATTAGGTAGGCATTTTCTGAATTGATGAACTATACCTGGTAAACAATTTCACGGCGAAATGTACGACCATTTTCCGAACACTGGGCAAATTGAAAGAATCTGTGTCCAAAAAAATAAGAGGCAGAACTTGGGGTAATATTACAAAACTTCAGTTTTCGCTCTGAGTTTTCAGTTCAATTTTTTTCTTGGCTGATCTTTTTACCCCGCGAAAATATTGATCGAAGAGTTTCAGGTTGTAAATGTATCAAGTCAATCCAGTTAGTCAATGAAGTGAAAACATACAAAACTTTTCTCACTAATTACTCATTTTGATGATAGATTCAGAAGCGTAAATTAAAACTGTCATATAATATGAACAGTTATACTTGCGAATAGAAAAGATATAATGACTTGACACAGAGAAAACGGTCTATTTTGAAGAAGAACAAGAAGAGACAAAAAGTAACTATTTCAAGTTGTTATTCATCGTAGACTGACATCAGTTGGAGGAACAAAGGAAACCTGGGAGCACTGGACAGCTGTTTCATCCGTCTAGTATGGGACTCTTCAGCAGTGTGCACCCACAACCCCAAGCTCCAGGGATCGAACCAGCGACCTACAGGTTCCGCGTTACCACTGAGCCACTGGATCAGAATCCAATGCTCCATATTTCCAGCTTCTGTTAGCTCATTGGTGACTAGCCTCGGGGAGTATTCGCGAAGTCCCAATGAGAAGTCGTGACCGGTGGAGTCAAAGCCTGACGGTCGTGAGGACAGTTACTCATAGATGACACTGGGTGGCGGTTGCGCTATATCGTGAGCTAACAGAAGTTGGAAATATGGAACACTGGATTCTGACCCAGTGGCTCAATGTTAATGCGCTTGCCACGGGACCTGAAGGTTGCGGGTTCGATCCCTGGGGGGGGGGGGTTGTGGGTGCGCATTGCTCAGGAGTCCCATACTAGTCGAACGAAACAGCTGTCTGGTGCTCCCAAGTTTCTTTTGTTCCTCCAACTGATATTAGTCCACGATAAATAACAACTTGAAATATTTCCAAATCTTCACAACTCCCTCAGAAATTCAAAAAGCAACAATGTTTACATTTACACGGTTCAAATAATAAAGAATTATGACTAACTAACAAAAGGCGTATGAATATTCAATCTTCGTCAGATTATTTTAAAAAATATAATAGCGTTATGGTTGTTTATTATTTTGGCTTGATTCTATTCTAAAGGTGAAATTCTGCTATGAAGATGTCAGGTTAAAATCCATCATTGACTGACATCAGTTGAAGAGATATTGGAAACCTGGGAGCACTGGACAAATATTTCATCCTAGCTTGGGACTTCTTAGAATTGAGAATCTATATCCCCGCCATGGGTCGAAGCTAAGAGGTTCAGGTTCCGTGACCAACATGTTACCATTGAGTCTCCATCCTATACTGTCGTTGAGTGACTATCATCGTGTTCAACTTAGTTTTCCTCACTGGGTACGACTTTTTATTTGAACTTCAAGAATCATCTTTCGAAGGCAGTCACTAATGAGCGCTAGTATAATCCCATTTGGAGGTGTGTGAAGATTACCGAATGCCTAATTTGAATAA
Organism: Heterobilharzia americana; assembly: GCA_944470555.2. NCBI lineage: Eukaryota > Metazoa > Platyhelminthes > Trematoda > Strigeidida > Schistosomatidae > Heterobilharzia > Heterobilharzia americana. The sequence continues at coordinate 82,421,542 of OX104129.1, forward strand.
GAAAATAAATGACCAAACACAGTGATGGATATTACTGGTTTAAAGTGTTCAAATATTGAATTGAAACTGATTAATACGATAGAATGTAGGATGAAATTGAACTCTATTCCCAATGTTAACATAATCACTAATACTGACTGATGATTAAACTCGATATAAAAAATTTTGTCGCGACAGTACTGGAACTAGCAAACATCGGGTTACTAGGCTGTTGTTCCACTAAGTGACCTACAATACCTGGGTAGTGACTTGACAGGGGAATAAACATTGGCCTGGAAACCCAGTGGTCACTGGTTTGAATCCTGTCACAGCTCAGATTTTTATTTCACCTTCAGTCACTACTCGGGATGATAGATCATACAAGTCTGCCATAGTATTGGGATCTCCAATAATGAAAATGATAATAATCTCTCATGTGATGCAGACAGACAGAGAAAGACTAAATCAACGTCGAACGTCACACACAACTGCGTCGGTTCAAGTTGTCACAATTTGCAGCAGTATACAAAGAATAGGTGGATAGAAAAAGAACGATATCAAAGTACACAAAGTTGTATGAGAGAATGGACAATCTGATGATAACAGTTAGTGCAAATATTCGGACTTTACATCAGTGCCGTCCTATCCGATTTCCATCCATATCACCAAGAGTCCCCAACCACTTATTCCTCTCCTTTCGGGGGCACTAACCATGTAGACTTAACCTCCCAGTATGGCCTAGACTAACAGTTAGTAACTTCATACATTATGAGTCTGAAGCTTTCTGACTGCGGACAATGAATTCTATCCGAAACCTAATCCAGTAGATAATGCGGTTTTACTGTTTGATAGGTTGAGTAAATCAACTAAAACTACATCCTACCGCAGTGGCCATCTTGTTTTTTTCTTGTTAAGTAGGCACATGTTATATAAAGCAAGATAGGTGGTATTCATGAGTGAGTGTGATGAGGTAAGTAGGAGCAAGTAGAAATGGTTACTTAGTCATGTGAAAATATCATCACAACATCATGATAAGTGTTCATGATATTGCTTGTATTATCCCGTCGTTGACTGGACCAGATTGATCGGCTTCTATTGGCGGATAAGCTCCCTCCCGGTTGTCTCTATATTGGCTGTATTTTCAATTTTGATATTAGTGATGGGTAGTGACTAGCAGTGGAGTCCTACTTAGGACTCACTAGCTGGTAGCCACTATCCATCATAAATGTGAAAACCAAAAACACAGGCAATATCAAGGCATCTGTGCAGGAGCCCATATACCGAAAAAGACCAGTCAATACAAGCGACATCATATAAGCTGTATCCGTTGCACAAGAGATGGTTATAGTGACTCGATAGGCTAGATGCCGGCGCTCTGGTATTTGAAGCCATCGGTTCAGGGTCTGAGACTTAATGGGAACAACATCACGTACTGAGAGGCAAGAACATCCGGCTGATGAGTCCCGAATAGGATGAAACATGGGTTTTAGATCGCAATTCTAGCCACTATCCATCCATCGTCACCATAATATTCACTGGTATCCTATTTGACTAGGAATGAAATTACTATAATTATACATGGATTGAGGTTAAAAGCCGTGTTAGGGAAAGCGATATAATAAACAACTTTTACGTACATAAATTGGGTATGAAAATTTGAATTTCTACTTCCTCTGCGAAACTGATGCCAAAGAAAAAGCCTAATTCACAGACACGTAGATATGTTTAAACTCGGCAACCTATTCTTCAGGTGGTAGTAAACATAGAACAAAGTATTGAGGTAAGAAAGGTTTCTTCTGCCAGTTATCGAAGCTTCAACGTCGGTACTTCTGCAGCTGAATCCCCTCTGCACCCTAAAGTTAGATGTAATCGTTTCTTCGGTCCCAACTGTTGGCATTTTCCTGACTAATTTCACTTTAGCAGTCTTCACAATCTTGTCACGACACACATAATAAAATAAGGAGGTCTCTATCATTTTGATTTCACATGTCAGCCAGTAAACTCCACTTAAGTTTCCAGTCACGGTACCACTGTTACTGACTAGATAAACTCCATTAGTAAAGCCTTCTGCAGAAAAAGCCAAACATTCGATGACAGCTGCAGAAACAAGCATAAGCATTTTCAAAACGTCAATATTTGAATCCCCAGTAGTAAATTGTTTTCAGTGCAGACTCTGGTATGTACAATGAAACACAAATAGTTCAGGGGGAAAATAAAATGAATACAGTGCTTTGTATTTTGACACATGCCTTACAAAAACGGAGGAAAGTGGGTTCAAACTATTCTGATCAACACATAGACATGACATGAACAAAAATGATTGATACAACTTCTTGTGTTTCAATGCAAGCTACTGGGATTTTGTAGGTGCAAATGCGACTCTAATATCTCTTAAATGCCTTCATTTTATAGTAAAACGTAGAGGTTTATAATCCTTTTTTTCATAATGTTGCCATTGTTATTAAAACTTATATTACGGCTGTCGGGCATTTTCCTAATAATTAAAGTAGAACTATTAGTCTGGATAGTATAATTAGAAGACCATATTTGTCTAGAGAATTTCATATATGTGTGCAATGTATTTCGGGCAGTCTGATCACTCGTCTAGTTGTCAAATCAATTTATATAAAGTCAAAGAATAGGCGGACATAAAGAACAATTAGTACTTTGGCGGATTGAAATAAGAAAGGAAATAGATATTGTTGTCTGTTTAGTGCTTAGCAGTGGAATTCAAGATGTGCGTTTCGTCTTATTTGTGACTATTCAGTTTCATGTTCATGCACTCTAGTGAGTGATATTGTTCCTAATGGGACTCGTACCTCCTACCCCTTGCCAAAGCGTTATCTACCAGGTCACTGTGACACGAGAACCACTTTTTATGCATTAGCTATTACTTATTGTTTATTGCTATTTCGAAACGTTTATTCTATATCTCACTGCTAGTGACCAAATAGACTGTAAGATAATGAATTTCCGGGTAGTATCATGGTATCCGTATAGTAGCACCTCTGCCAACAGATGTGGAACAATGCAACATTGTACATCAACGAGAAATTACAAGTAATAATAAACAAGAGAGTAAATATGTTATCAAATTGTTTGAAATGTGTTGAGCAAATACATCACACATTGTTTAAATAACATTTGTCTTCTAATTACATTATCTATATTAGTAATGAATTTGTTAAATTATTTATGAGTCCGATGATTGAGAATTAGGCTGCCCTTAATGTCTTTGATTTATTGTCATAGAACTATGTTATTGACAATTTTTATTTTCCTATTACTTTCAAATTCATCTAATCAACATGACTGTGTATTGGAAGTAGTGTAGCAAGTATGACTGTTTCACTTTATGATTATTACTAATATTATTTGTCTGTTGGGTTCCTAATGGAACATAGGGCTTCAGTAGCAAGTCTCCAGTGAACTCTGTTCTCTGCAGTCTTTCGAAACTGGCTACACGACTGCCAACAAGCTCTCATTTCCTCTTCGCACGATCTCCTCCATGTCACCCTCACCTCGGACGTCCAATTCGTCGCTTTCCATCTGAGTTCCACTCGAGTACCTGGCCTGACAAGTGATGTCCCTAATCGGCCTTCTCAGTGTATGCCCAATCCATCTCCACTTCCGTCCAGTGCATATTTGTTCAACGACAGCTTCTTCGTTGGTTCGTTACCAGTCAGCCAACCAGACTTCCTTCTTGCTTATGATTACTATTATTATTCTGGCAATCCATCTGGTCTTCAGTATCAAGCCAGTGTAGGTAGTTGTTGATGAATGTCTGTAGTTTGTTGGAAATCCCTATCGTGACGCGCCAAGTCTCTGAGCCATACAGAAGCAGTGAGTTGACTGGTGTTGGTGTTGAAAATCTGGATGTTGTTCACGCTTTATGCTGGCTGAGTGCAGTGCATTAGATCAGCACACTAGTTTCAGGTTAATGAACACCTGTATTGCTGTCTCTCCGATCGTGGCTGCTTTGACGTCGTCGTGTGTGCGTGTGCCACCTGTAGTTGAAACAGTGCTGTTTAGTCAGGTAGGTGAAGGAGGCTACTTCCTTCACGTTTCTCCCGTTGATGGTGATTGGAGTTTGTTGTTGTTTGGGTATCTTCATCACCTCTGTCTTCTCTATATTCACTTGAATTGCCGTCTTCCTTCGCTGCCCTGCATCACTTCTTCTGTCAACTTGTTATTTTTCGTCTGTACATCTTCAAGTTTGTGTGACATGAGACATAAGTCATTTTACTTTACGATATAACCAATAAATTATCTAGATTGCAATTTTTATAATGTCCTAAGAAAAGGCAGATTATCTAAAAAGTGTGATGTATTTGCGTAATACACATCAAAGAATCTGATCAATCATTCACTTTTCGACGCATTTTATATGAAAGATGAAAATAGGTTAGAATAATGTAAGAAAATTGGAATAATACAGATTTAGGAGAATGTGAGGATAATAGAGAAGAATATATTTTTCTCACACCCCTTGTTATTAAAATGCGATAGAGATTTCCAGGAAAGTTTTAAAGGAAAGACTCATTGTTTTTGATACACTAAAGAGGTGTGAACTCTTGTATAGTTAAGGCCTCTATGAACCTATGTTTACGGTCCTGACAGGTCCTATACAGGGGTATTTTGAAATCAATCGTGTGACCTCTTTCTATAGTATGTTTACCTATGGACGATCTTATCTTTCTGCCCCCTGTATTCATCAGATTATTGAAGTGTAGTTGTACTTTTAGCCATTTTGGGATTTGTTTCATGACCCTAAACTTGATAAATTGATTACTCCTCTTAATGTATATGTAACCGCACACATATGTAACTTGGTATACACAGCGTGTGTGATGTGATCATCTATGTAGTGATGGGGGTTGATTTCGAAGCAGTGGTTTCGTTTTCTGTATGACATTGAACTTGACTACATAGTATGTTTGTTTTTTTAAATGGAATTACTTTCTACCACAGCGCTCACGTTTTACTATTATTTTCATGTTCTGGTTCGGAGTGAAATATTTACTGTAACATAAAGTAGGTTTATGGACCTTATTATACCGAAAAATATTGTATAATCGAGTTGTCCATATAATGAATTGATCGTATATAGAATCGCAAACTGCCCTAGTACTCAAGTTCTATGCCTACATTAAATCAATAATTCCTGAACTAGAAGGAGTGAAGTGATTTTCGTCTGCTGGTTACTTTTGTTATCTCTCATGTTAAATTCATAACTTGAGGAAAAACAATTTTATAGTAATGATGGGCGCTGGCTTGTAGTAGAATCCAGAATGTACATTTCGTCCTATTTGGGACTCGTCAGCTGGATGTACCTGCTTCTCAGTGAGTGGTGTTGTTCCCACCGGAGATGGACTCAGAAGCGATCGCTTCAGACACGAGATCGTTATCCACTACACCACTGAGCCACGATAGCCACTTTTTGTGCGACGGGTATAGATTTAGTGTTATTGCTTGTATGATACCATCGTTGATTGGACCGAATTGATCGGTCTCTTTTGGCATATGGGTTCCCGTGAGGATGCCTTGATGTTCCCTGTGTTTTAATTATGTATAATAATGATAGTTACTAGCTAGCAGTGGAATCCAGGATGGGTATTTCCTCCTATTTGGGACTCGTCAGCTGGATGTACCTGCCTCCCAGTGATGTTGCTTTCCAGAAAAGAAACTCATTGAAACAATCAAATTCCAGAAAAAATTTTTTCTCTTTGGTGAAACATTTTTAGTGCCTGTTCAATCGTATTCACAGTAGTGACAAACAATCAGATACGAGTGTACTGCTTAGGAGTCCTATATCAAGATGAAACAGCTGTTCGGTGCTCACAGATTTTCAGTAGTTCTCCAAATGATGTCAGTCTGCGATGAATATCAATATAAACCTACAGACTTAAAAGAAATACACAGCAGTGATGAATGATTTTATGCAATGTTTCTCTTAGCATAAACCTTATTATTATTATTATTATTTGTCTGTTGGGTTCCTAATGGAACATAGGGCTTCAGTAGCAAGTCTCCAGTGAACTCTGTTCTCTGCAGTCTTTCGAAACTGGCTACACGACTGCCAACAAGCTCTCATTTCCTCTTCGCACGATCTCCTCCATGTCACCCTCACCTCGGACGTCCAATTCGTCGCTTTCCATCTGAGTTCCACTCGAGTACCTGGCCTGACAAGTGATGTCCCTAATCGGCCTTCTCAGTGTATGCCCAATCCATCTCCACTTCCGTCCAGTGCATATTTGTTCAACGACAGCTTCTTCGTTGGTTCGTTACCAGTCAGCCAACCAGACTTCCTTCTTGCTTATGATTACTATTATTATTCTGGCAATCCATCTGGTCTTCAGTATCAAGCCAGTGTAGGTAGTTGTTGATGAATGTCTGTAGTTTGTTGGAAATCCCTATCGTGACGCGCCAAGTCTCTGAGCCATACAGAAGCAGTGAGTTGACTGGTGTTGGTGTTGAAAATCTGGATGTTGTTCACGCTTTATGCTGGCTGAGTGCAGTGCATTAGATCAGCACACTAGTTTCAGGTTAATGAACACCTGTATTGCTGTCTCTCCGATCGTGGCTGCTTTGACGTCGTCGTGTGTGCGTGTGCCACCTGTAGTTGAAACAGTGCTGTTTAGTCAGGTAGGTGAAGGAGGCTACTTCCTTCACGTTTCTCCCGTTGATGGTGATTGGAGTTTGTTGTTGTTTGGGTATCTTCATCACCTCTGTCTTCTCTATATTCACTTGAATTGCCGTCTTCCTTCGCTGCCCTGCATCACTTCTTCTGTCAACTTGTTATTTTTCGTCTGTACATCTTCAAGTTTGTGTGACATGAGACATAAGTCATTTTACTTTACGATATAACCAATAAATTATCTAGATTGCAATTTTTATAATGTCCTAAGAAAAGGCAGATTATCTAAAAAGTGTGATGTATTTGCGTAATACACATCAAAGAATCTGATCAATCATTCACTTTTCGACGCATTTTATATGAAAGATGAAAATAGGTTAGAATAATGTAAGAAAATTGGAATAATACAGATTTAGGAGAATGTGAGGATAATAGAGAAGAATATATTTTTCTCACACCCCTTGTTATTAAAATGCGATAGAGATTTCCAGGAAAGTTTTAAAGGAAAGACTCATTGTTTTTGATACACTAAAGAGGTGTGAACTCTTGTATAGTTAAGGCCTCTATGAACCTATGTTTACGGTCCTGACAGGTCCTATACAGGGGTATTTTGAAATCAATCGTGTGACCTCTTTCTATAGTATGTTTACCTATGGACGATCTTATCTTTCTGCCCCCTGTATTCATCAGATTATTGAAGTGTAGTTGTACTTTTAGCCATTTTGGGATTTGTTTCATGACCCTAAACTTGATAAATTGATTACTCCTCTTAATGTATATGTAACCGCACACATATGTAACTTGGTATACACAGCGTGTGTGATGTGATCATCTATGTAGTGATGGGGGTTGATTTCGAAGCAGTGGTTTCGTTTTCTGTATGACATTGAACTTGACTACATAGTATGTTTGTTTTTTTAAATGGAATTACTTTCTACCACAGCGCTCACGTTTTACTATTATTTTCATGTTCTGGTTCGGAGTGAAATATTTACTGTAACATAAAGTAGGTTTATGGACCTTATTATACCGAAAAATATTGTATAATCGAGTTGTCCATATAATGAATTGATCGTATATAGAATCGCAAACTGCCCTAGTACTCAAGTTCTATGCCTACATTAAATCAATAATTCCTGAACTAGAAGGAGTGAAGTGATTTTCGTCTGCTGGTTACTTTTGTTATCTCTCATGTTAAATTCATAACTTGAGGAAAAACAATTTTATAGTAATGATGGGCGCTGGCTTGTAGTAGAATCCAGAATGTACATTTCGTCCTATTTGGGACTCGTCAGCTGGATGTACCTGCTTCTCAGTGAGTGGTGTTGTTCCCACCGGAGATGGACTCAGAAGCGATCGCTTCAGACACGAGATCGTTATCCACTACACCACTGAGCCACGATAGCCACTTTTTGTGCGACGGGTATAGATTTAGTGTTATTGCTTGTATGATACCATCGTTGATTGGACCGAATTGATCGGTCTCTTTTGGCATATGGGTTCCCGTGAGGATGCCTTGATGTTCCCTGTGTTTTAATTATGTATAATAATGATAGTTACTAGCTAGCAGTGGAATCCAGGATGGGTATTTCCTCCTATTTGGGACTCGTCAGCTGGATGTACCTGCCTCCCAGTGATGTTGCTTTCCAGAAAAGAAACTCATTGAAACAATCAAATTCCAGAAAAAATTTTTTCTCTTTGGTGAAACATTTTTAGTGCCTGTTCAATCGTATTCACAGTAGTGACAAACAATCAGATACGAGTGTACTGCTTAGGAGTCCTATATCAAGATGAAACAGCTGTTCGGTGCTCACAGATTTTCAGTAGTTCTCCAAATGATGTCAGTCTGCGATGAATATCAATATAAACCTACAGACTTAAAAGAAATACACAGCAGTGATGAATGATTTTATGCAATGTTTCTCTTAGCATAAACCTTATTATTATTATTATTATTTGTCTGTTGGGTTCCTAATGGAACATAGGGCTTCAGTAGCAAGTCTCCAGTGAACTCTGTTCTCTGCAGTCTTTCGAAACTGGCTACACGACTGCCAACAAGCTCTCATTTCCTCTTCGCACGATCTCCTCCATGTCACCCTCACCTCGGACGTCCAATTCGTCGCTTTCCATCTGAGTTCCACTCGAGTACCTGGCCTGACAAGTGATGTCCCTAATCGGCCTTCTCAGTGTATGCCCAATCCATCTCCACTTCCGTCCAGTGCATATTTGTTCAACGACAGCTTCTTCGTTGGTTCGTTACCAGTCAGCCAACCAGACTTCCTTCTTGCTTATGATTACTATTATTATTCTGGCAATCCATCTGATCTTCAGTATCGAGCCAGTGTAGGCAGTTGTTGATGAATGTCTGTAGTTTGTTGGAAATGCCTTTCGTGACGCGCCAAGTCTCTGAGCCATACAGAAGCAGTGAGTTGACTGGTGTTGGTGTTGAAAATCTGGATGTTGTTCACGCTTTATGCTGGCTGAGTGCAGTGCATTAGATCAGCACACTAGTTTCAGGTTAATGAACACCTGTATTGCTGTCTCTCCGATCGTGGCTGCTTTGACGTCGTCGTGTGTGCGTGTGCCACCTGTAGTTGAAACAGTGCTGTTTAGTCAGGTAGGTGAAGGAGGCTACTTCCTTCACGTTTCTCCCGTTGATGGTGATTGGAGTTTGTTGTTGTTTGGGTATCTTCATCACCTCTGTCTTCTCTATATTCACTTGAATTGCCGTCTTCCTTCGCTGCCCTGCATCACTTCTTCTGTCAACTTGTTATTTTTCGTCTGTACATCTTCAAGTTTGTGTGACATGAGACATAAGTCATTTTACTTTACGATATAACCAATAAATTATCTAGATTGCAATTTTTATAATGTCCTAAGAAAAGGCAGATTATCTAAAAAGTGTGATGTATTTGCGTAATACACATCAAAGAATCTGATCAATCATTCACTTTTCGACGCATTTTATATGAAAGATGAAAATAGGTTAGAATAATGTAAGAAAATTGGAATAATACAGATTTAGGAGAATGTGAGGATAATAGAGAAGAATATATTTTTCTCACACCCCTTGTTATTAAAATGCGATAGAGATTTCCAGGAAAGTTTTAAAGGAAAGACTCATTGTTTTTAATACACTAAAGAGGTGTGAACTCTTGTATAGTTAAGGCCTCTATGAACCTATGTTTACGGTCCTGACAGGTCCTATACAGGGGTATTTTGAAATCAATCGTGTGACCTCTTTCTATAGTATGTTTACCTATGGACGATCTTATCTTTCTGCCCCCTGTATTCATCAGATTATTGAAGTGTAGTTGTACTTTTAGCCATTTTGGGATTTGTTTCATGACCCTAAACTTGATAAATTGATTACTCCTCTTAATGTATATGTAACCGCACACATATGTAACTTGGTATACACAGCGTGTGTGATGTGATCATCTATGTAGTGATGGGGGTTGATTTCGAAGCAGTGGTTTCGTTTTCTGTATGACATTGAACTTGACTACATAGTATGTTTGTTTTTTTAAATGGAATTACTTTCTACCACAGCGCTCACGTTTTACTATTATTTTCATGTTCTGGTTCGGAGTGAAATATTTACTGTAACATAAAGTAGGTTTATGGACCTTATTATACCGAAAAATATTGTATAATCGAGTTGTCCATATAATGAATTGATCGTATATAGAATCGCAAACTGCCCTAGTACTCAAGTTCTATGCCTACATTAAATCAATAATTCCTGAACTAGAAGGAGTGAAGTGATTTTCGTCTGCTGGTTACTTTTGTTATCTCTCATGTTAAATTCATAACTTGAGGAAAAACAATTTTATAGTAATGATGGGCGCTGGCTTGTAGTAGAATCCAGAATGTACATTTCGTCCTATTTGGGACTCGTCAGCTGGATGTACCTGCTTCTCAGTGAGTGGTGTTGTTCCCACCGGAGATGGACTCAGAAGCGATCGCTTCAGACACGAGATCGTTATCCACTACACCACTGAGCCACGATAGCCACTTTTTGTGCGACGGGTATAGATTTAGTGTTATTGCTTGTATGATACCATCGTTGATTGGACCGAATTGATCGGTCTCTTTTGGCATATGGGTTCCCGTGAGGATGCCTTGATGTTCCCTGTGTTTTAATTATGTATAATAATGATAGTTACTAGCTAGCAGTGGAATCCAGGATGGGTATTTCCTCCTATTTGGGACTCGTCAGCTGGATGTACCTGCCTCCCAGTGATGTTGCTTTCCAGAAAAGAAACTCATTGAAACAATCAAATTCCAGAAAAAATTTTTTCTCTTTGGTGAAACATTTTTAGTGCCTGTTCAATCGTATTCACAGTAGTGACAAACAATCAGATACGAGTGTACTGCTTAGGAGTCCTATATCAAGATGAAACAGCTGTTCGGTGCTCACAGATTTTCAGTAGTTCTCCAAATGATGTCAGTCTGCGATGAATATCAATATAAACCTACAGACTTAAAAGAAATACACAGCAGTGATGAATGATTTTATGCAATGTTTCTCTTAGCATAAACCTTATTATTATTATTATTATTTGTCTGTTGGGTTCCTAATGGAACATAGGGCTTCAGTAGCAAGTCTCCAGTGAACTCTGTTCTCTGCAGTCTTTCGAAACTGGCTACACGACTGCCAACAAGCTCTCATTTCCTCTTCGCACGATCTCCTCCATGTCACCCTCACCTCGGACGTCCAATTCGTCGCTTTCCATCTGAGTTCCACTCGAGTACCTGGCCTGACAAGTGATGTCCCTAATCGGCCTTCTCAGTGTATGCCCAATCCATCTCCACTTCCGTCCAGTGCATATTTGTTCAACGACAGCTTCTTCGTTGGTTCGTTACCAGTCAGCCAACCAGACTTCCTTCTTGCTTATGATTACTATTATTATTCTGGCAATCCATCTGATCTTCAGTATCGAGCCAGTGTAGGCAGTTGTTGATGAATGTCTGTAGTTTGTTGGAAATGCCTTTCGTGACACGTCAAGTCTCTGAGCCATACAGAAGCAGTGAGTTGACTGGTGTTGGTGTTGAAAATCTGGATGTTGTTCACGCTTTATGCTGGCTGAGTGCAGTGCATTAGATCTGTACACTAGTTTCAGGTTAATGAACACGTGTATTGCTGTCTTTCCGATCGTGGCTGCTTTGACGTCGTTGTGTGTGCGTGTGCCACCTGTAGTTGAAACAGTTCTGTGGCTTAATTTTTTCCCTTGTGGTGGACATGAGTGGAGCATGATTCCGCCTCGTTTCTCGCAAAGAGTTAGGTCGCCCTTCTTCGTGAGTTTGTCAAGGTATCATTTCTTCCGATCGCCAGGTACCTTTTCTTTCTCTAGACCTTCTGCAATAGTGGTGTGGTGTGAGCATGTCTGCTGGTGTCTGTGCTTGTGTTCTCAGTGCTTATGCCGGGATTCCATCTGGTTCCGTTGCTTTTGCGCATTTCAGCAGTTGTATGGCACTCAGGACTTCTGCTTTTGTTGGAGGATTTGTGTTTAGTGGTAGTTCTGTGGCTGCAGGTGATATGTCTAGACGGAGTGCAGGTAGTGGTCGATTGAAGTGGTCTGCCCACTGTTTCTTTTGTTTCTCTTCTTTGGCAATTAGGTTTCCTTCTTCATCTTTTATTGGTTTCATCTGTGTTGATCTCTTCCCAGATAGTAAACTTTGAATGCATAAAATTCACTTTCTTCTGGTTTAAGCCTTACCATTTCATTTATTATTTATAAGTACAATCGTTTACAGCTATTTGGAGGTGTAGTTTTTTATCGGTTCTCTTTGAAAATTGACATCAAACAAACCGGTTCTTTTCAAAGTAAATCGGTTTTTCTTTTTTCAGTAAAAACTAACGGTTATACATCACTGGGCTAGTCATTATATCAGTTTATTCGCCATTCATAATTGCTTACTGAGATCTCTAATAGTATGGAAGACTGAAAACCTTATTCATTGCTATTTTTTATACTGAATAAATCTAGTGATTTATGGCTACATACCTATTTCAGTAAGAAGCAACCGTTTAAGACAAACTATGTTGTGCAGGGTTGTCTTGTTTTGAAGTTGATATCAACCGGAGAACTTTGGAACATTTAACTTGTTGTCATAGTTTGAGATAAGTTTTCAGTGTATACCAAGAACTCGGGACTGTTGGATTTTAAGCTAAACATTTTATAATCCAACCACTGTGTTGAAATGTTATGATTCACTGTTAATTTTTATTTCTAAAATGTTTTAATTGTCCACTTCTAAGAAGCTCTAAACTAGGGATTAAGTAATTTTCAACCCCCTCCAATTTTTTTTAGTGATATATCAGATATCAGTCGATGATGGCGAATACCTTTAAACCTATAAGCCTCATCTTCAAAGCTGATAAGTTGAAAAATATCAGTAGTATTGCTCTAGGGTGTTCACAAGGCTTTTATTCGGTTAGATAGTCTCTTTTATCTCAGAGTTCTAAGCAATAAAAGTTTATGATTTACATGCCAATTCTTATCCATTGCTGTACGGAACCGAATTGCAAAGAAAAATTACAAGTATCAAATAACAACGGACTCCTGTTGCACAAGAGGTGACTCTCATGTTCTAGTGACCGTAACCGATGTCAGTGGTACAGATGTATCCCCACGCACATTATCCTCATCTTAACGACGCTATACCGAATCTCACCATTTTCTCATTCTTCGTTTCTCTCTTTTCGTACTTTAGATTTCTTTAGACTGCATTCTCTTATCTTCATCTTGTGCCCCACTGCCTTTTTACTGCATGTAGTGATATCAGGTGTGGCAACTCGGACCGTTACTCATTAATACCTGTTCTTAGGTTGATCTCAACTGGACTAGACTGTAATTTTGGCGAATTCGACTTGAAAATGCAAAAAGTTATGTAACTTGTTATTAAGAAGATCTTTCAAAAGTAAATCTGATTATTATAATATTATTATTAGTCCTTTGGGTTCCAAATGGAACATAGGGCTTCAGTGGCACGTCTCTAGTAAAGTCTGTTGTCTGCAGTCTTTCGAACCTGGCTACACGACTGCCCACAAGCTCTCATTTCCTCTTCGCACGATCTCCTCCATGTCACCCTCACCTTGGACGTCCAATTCGTCGCTTCCCATCTGGGTTACACTCGAGTACCTGGCCTGACAAGTGATCTCCCTAATCGACCTTCTCAGTCTATGCCCAATCCATCTCCACTTCCTTCCAATGCTTGTTTGTTGAGTGATAGGTTCCTGGTTGATTCGTTAACAGCCAGCCAACCAGACTTCCTTCTTGCTTATTATTACTATTATTATTCTGGCAATCCATCTGATCTTCAGTATCGAGCCAGTGTAGGTAGTTGTTGATGAATGTCTGTAGTTTGTTGGAAATCCCTTTCGTGACGCGCCAAGTCTCTGAACCATCACATAGAAGCAGTGAGTTGACTGGTGTTGGTGTTGAAAATCTGGATGTTGTTAACACTTTATGCTGGCTGAGTGCAGTGCATTAGATCTGCACACTGGTTTCAGGTTAATGAATGCCTGTTCTGCTGTCTCTCCGATCGTGGCTGCTTTGACGTCGTCGTGTGTGCGTGTGCCGCCTGTAGTTGAAACAGTGCTGCCTAGTCATGTAGGTGAAGGAGGCCACTTCCTTTAAGTTTCTTCCATTGATGGTGATTAGAGTTTGTTGTTGTTGTTGGAGTTGTTGTTTGGGTATCTTCATCACCTCTGTCTTCTCTATATTCACTTGAAGTGCCGTCTTCGCTGCACTGCCTCGCCTCTTCTGTCAACTTGTTAGTTTTCGCCTGCACATCTTCACGTTTGTGCCACAAGATATTAGATACAAGTCATCGTTGGCGAAATCCTAATCTTCTAGGCTGTTTTCCTCTGCCCAGCCAGCATATCCCTCCTCTTCTCACAGCTCCTCACTGTTGGCTGTTGCATGATCCAGTGCAGTCGACCACAATCAAGAATATCATGGGTGATACTAGGCAACCTTGTTTCACTCCTTTCCATCTTCACTTCACTTTGAAGGCATTACTGAGCTTCCCCTTGTGAATTACTTGGCTGGCATGTGGCATCTTCATATAGTTGTTGAATGAGATTGAAAAACGTTTGTGGTATTCCGTAGTGTTGAAGCAACTGCCTGTCAAATTACTTGTCTGTCGACGCTGCGAAAGGTTGGCCTTTTGCAAGTGGATGAAGTTGAGGTAGAGATGAGTTGACTGTCATTCTATACTCTATTCTATGATGATGCGAATCGTTGCAATTTGGTCCATACTTGATTTGTACTTCCTGAATTCAGCCAGCCAGCCTGTTTTTTTTTTGTAGTTTTGAATCTAGCGCATGCTTTAGTCTCTCCAGGATCATGCCGCTCAATATCCCATTTTGTCTTGATGGCTCCCGTGAAGATTTTTTTTGTAGTTTTGTCCTTCAGTTTCTGAGTGCTGTACTTGAACTGTGGTCTATCACCAGCTTCTTTGAAGGCCTTCAACTTTATGTAGAATGTTCCTTGCAGTAGAGAGTTGTCTGAACCTACATCTGCTCCTCTTCTTGAACTTGTGTCAAGTAGACTGTGTCTCCATTTTCTTGAGTTTGAGATAAAGTCGATCTGATTTTTAGTGTGTCCATCTGGTGAAATCCATGTTGGTTTGTGGATATGCTTGATAACTGTTTCAAATATATTGTTCATCCTTAAAATTAAGACATATCCATTGCCTATCAAGATGTAAGCTTAAAGGTTGTGTTTATCGATGCTTGAAAATCAGAATTGTCGGTCGGTGGTAGAACACAGTGTTGTTTCTTTATTCTTATTTTGTCAAGTCCAATGTTTAGTTACTTTGAGAGTTGACAGATTTAGTGGTATATATTAAAGTGAGAGAAAAAAAAGTGTTCAATTGAAATTCAATACTTATTTATTCCTTTTATTTAACCATATGGTATTTAATGAAAAAATTATTCATTTCACTGAATTTCATAGTATAAATTTTGGCAACCTTTAATTCAAATATTTGTTTGTTTGATAATAATTGAGCAGAATGATGTTTGTTTTACTGAATGAAAAATTAATGTTATTCAGATATCTATGGTTGAAATAAAGCATTGAAAAAAAGAAATTCATTTTTCATACATCTGATTTCAACATTTGCCTTACTTCTTCTCAGATTGCCTTGTGAATTTTTGTTAAGATGATGTAAAGTTAAATTAATCTACATAATGCCTTGCGATTGATTATTATTAACATAACACGTAAACTACACTGAAAGGCGTCTGGTTAATAACATTTTATATTTGCAGTTGGAGTGGAAACATTTTCTGGAGGTTATTTCTACAGCGTTTCTTATTATTTATCCCTTGGGTTTCTAGTGGAACATAAAGCTTTAGTAGCTCGTCACGCTCACTATCTAATGAACGTAGGTGGCAGCTGCTGCTGATGTATGTTTTCAGTTTGTTGTATATACTTTTTGTAACGCGTCAAGTCTCTCAACCATCACATAGAAGCACTGACTTGACTAACATTAGTGTTGAAAATCTGGATTTACTTCTTTATGCTGAGTGGAGTAGACTAGATCTCCACACTGATTTAAGATTAATGAAGGATTGTCTTGCTTTTCTGATCCCGGCTTTGACGGAATTTATAGGCAGTATGAATTTAACCGAAAATGACTGATTATGCTTTATGTCAATATGTGAAGTAGAAGCCTTGAAGGATATCAATTCCCTTCAGACATATGTTTCCAACAAGTGCCAACAAGTATCAAAAAGTGGATCATGAGCTTTGAGTCGATTACCTCCAACCAAGTAACAGAAAGTTTTTAGTGAGATTGAAACCTTACTTTGGTTTCGGTAGTGCTAGATTGATTTTGGTGCCCTTGAAAAATGACCAAAAATGGAGGTACTTCACGCTCATATGAAATGTAGAAATTGAATCGAGGATCCACAACAAACCTTGAACCTAGGTTTCGTGTCTTTAGAAATTGTCAGCAAGGTTTATTTACAGCCTGGATGGAATTAATGTCCCATCTGAAATTTGAACCAACGAGCCTGTAGGACTGGAATAGATACACTGATTGGTTATTTTCGGAATAACCAGCTTTATGTTGTCTAGCCCTATGTTCTGACTGCAGTCTTTCGATCATTTTTGCAATGTGATCACAAATAATAAATTCAATAATCTCTCATCAGGTTCTACAAATATAAACTCCCTTTGTACAGCATAAAACTAAGCTAAGTTAGGGGAGAATACATTTCCGAAATGGAGTGAAATTTAGAAACTTTAAGGAAATCGGTTTTTTACTTTTAAGCATTTTAGTATTAGGATGACATATATACAAACAGGAGTGAGGGTCAGTGGAGGAATAGCGTTTGAACGTGATCTTCCTGAATGCACAGTTGTGGTTTGATCAATCTTATGGCGACAGCCTCAGGTATTTTGAACAGGCGTTGGCTAGCTACACATGGTATTGCTTCTGGAATGTACGCTTTTGAAAGCGTTACTAGCACCTTTATGAAGACCTTTGTCTACCAGGTGCGCTGGGATGGAACTCTTCGCCACTTCCAATTCACCTTTTCCTAACTAAGCTGGTAGATTCTCTCGTATCTCCGGACACACCCACCTAATCGTACGACCTATGTGATTTGTTCAATGCAAGATGATTATCTAGGATTAAGGTATGATATTCTTTAGTCTCAGATTGAACATTGGCAGACTACTGAAAGATATTCAAAGCCGACCTGCCTAAAACGTACTATTAGTTGCTGCATCTAGACATTACGATAGTGTCACTTGAGGCGTGCCCCTTGAATTGTCATCGAAGAAACAAAGTCTTCCCTTCTATCATCAATTCTTTATTGTCTTCTTCTGCATCTTTTATCCCTTATTATAATTATTTTTTGCATAGGCATCGTCCAACTGATGTTACATTTTTCCTATTGATCAGCTAATCATCTTTTCTTGTTTAACATAATTCAGTCTAGTCTTTTTAGGCAAATGAAGACAGAACTAGAATGTGTGTTGTTACTTGTCACACGAGAAGTGACTGTAGTGACTCGCTGGTCTAGTGGATCACCTTTTGGGGTTTGAAGTGGTCGGACTTTAGTTCAAGTCTTGATCGATACAATATAGCTCACTGGGATGCAAGTACATCCGGCTGACGAGAGTCCCTAATAGGCCGAAACCTATCTTTTGTATTCCATTGCTAACCACTACTTATCATTAATAAGAAATAGAATGTGGTTGAATTGTAATTGAATATCTGAACACTTTTCTTTATCATTTTTTTAATGCATAAAATGCTTATTCACTTTTATTTTTAGTATATCTGATCAGCCTTTTTCTCAAAAAAGGAAGTTACTTTTTAGAAACAGTTTCATAATTACTATACAATATTTTATCGTATATAGGCTAACCCCTTTCTTTTACAATCATCAATCAGCTTTTTATGAAACCGATTGACTTTAAAACCATATCACTACTAGATTATTGTTTTTTTTTAAACTTTTTTGATAGCGAATAACAGGAACTTTTTTTTCTTAAGAGTGTATATCTGTCGCTTTGTTTGGACAGACAATTTTTTCTCTCTCTTACATTATAGTATCAACCAACTAGATCATTATTTTCAAATGTCTTCTTAATTTTTTTCTCAAGGATATTGAAATCGGATTAATTTCACTCCTACCTCTGTAGTGGGTCCTATTATTATTACTATTATTATTATTATTGATAATCATCATTAATGTTTATATTTTTATCCATATATTTTTGATATTGAACGTACGGTATACCTATCGTAACTGTGGTTACTTTGATGGTGTGCTTGTTTAAAATGTTGATATACAACTTTCAAAAGATAGTCTTAATGCATTGTTTTTCTAAAGTAACCTTGTAAAATGTGGGAAGTTTAATTTATCGAGATTTATTTAATATTATAAATTGGTTAGAATAAAATGATATTTCGTTAAGGTATTCAGGTATTCACCGAAATTACTTACTTATGTAATATTCTATATGCGGACCGAATTGCAACGCTTTGCATCATCATAGAATAGAGTATAGAATGACAGTCAACTCAACTTCATCCACTTGCAAAAGGCCAACCTTTCGCAGCGTCGACAGACAAGTAATTTGACAGGCAGTTGCTTCAACACTACGGAATACCACAAACGTTTTTCAATCTCATTCAACAACTATATGAAGATGCCACATGCCAGCCAAGTAATTCACAAGGGGAAGCTCAGTAATGCCTTCAAAGTGAAGTGAAGATGGAAAGGAGTGAAACAAGGTTGCCTAGTATCACCCATGATATTCTTGATTGTGGTCGACTGCACTGGATCATGCAACAGCCAACAGTGAGGAGCTGTGAGAAGAGGAGGGATATGCTGGCTGAGCCGAGGAAAACAGCCTAGAAGATTAGGATTTCGTCAACGATGACTTATGTCTTATATCTTGTGGCACAAACGTGAAGATGTGCAGGCGAAAACTAACAAGTTGACAGAAGAGGCGAGGCAGTGCAGCGAAGACGGCACTTCAAGTGAATATAGAGAAGACAGAGGTGATGAAGATACCCAAACAACAACTCCAACAACAACAACAAACTCCAATCACCATCAATGGGAGAAACGTAATGGAAGTAGCCTCCTTCACCTACATGACTAGGCAGCACTGTTTCAACTACAGGCGGCACACGCACACACGACGACGTCAAAGCAGCCACGATCGGAGAGACAGCAGAACAGGCATTCATTAACCTGAAACCAGTGTGCAGATCTAATGCACTGCACTCAGCCAGCATAAAGTGTTAACAACATCCAGATTTTCAACACCAACACCAGTCAACTCACTGCTTCTATGTGATGGTTCAGAGACTTGGCGCGTCACGAAAGGGATTTCCAACAAACTACAGACATTCATCAACAACTACCTACACTGGCTCGATACTGAAGATCAGATGGATTGCCAGAATAATAATAGTAATAATAAGCAAGAAGGAAGTCTGGTTGGCTGACTGGTAACGAACCAACGAAGAAGCTGTCGTTGAACAAATATGCACTGGACGGAAGTGGAGATGGATTGGGCATAGACTGAGAAGGCCGACTGGGGACATCATGTGTCAGGCGGGATAGTCGATTGGAACCCAGATGGGAAGCGACGAATTGGACGTCCAAGGTGAGGGTGACATGGAGGATATCGTGTGAGGAGGAAATGAGAGCTTGTGGGGAGTCGTGGAGCAAGGTTCGAAAGATTTCAGAGAACAGAGTGGAATGGAGACGTGCTACTGAAGTGGTATATTCCATTAGGAACCCAAGGGACAAATAATAATCATAATAATATTCAATAATAGAACATAACCGAAGGTTCAAATTTTCTAACGCTTCGAGGATATGTGCTTGATATTTTGAAGCTCGGACTAGTCTTCCGTGCGAAACGTTGGAATTATTTGATTTCAAACCCACTCTGACTTACACAAATACAATGTATATCTAACGTCAACCTTTTACTCTGTGCCCAATATTTCTCATGCTATACGATCAAATTTTGATCATAGTTTATATAAAAAAATCTCCACCATTAGTTCACAGTTTTCATTATCATTATATCTACTCGTGCATACGCGTCAGTTGTTATCTCCGCTTGAATAATGGTTGGGTTACTATCACTCTCACTTCAAGATATGAAGTGATCGATATTCTCAAACTTTTGACACTCCTCTGAACCTTCACCGTACCTATGATTTCAGCAATCACTGAAATCTTTGTAAAACTGGGGCTTTATGAATATAAACATCGGTTGAATCGTTTACAACAGTAGACTAAGTTTCTCGAGAAATCTTGAAGTTCTCTACCATTCTTTTTTCATAGCATTGCATGGAAATTTCAATTTGTTCCTTGGAAACAGTCATGATTTATATCCTCACATAAAGTATTGATTTATTATTTACCCGTCAACTTGTCAATATATATTGTGTTTGAATGATTTTTTCATAGACTATGTAAAGTTGGGAACTGAAACGCCTACCAGATTTTCAACGAATGATCGGCTAGATTTCATTTGAGTGTGTTGGTCATCACTAAACTAACTTTGCTGAATAAAAAGCTGTGAACCTATTGTTATACACTAGGTGATGATTGAAGGTGAAATAAAAATTTGGGCCACATTAAGATTCGAACCAGCGACCACCCGGTTTCTGCCGAGGTGCTGAAGTACGAGACTCGATTGCTGACCACATTTTTATTTCAGTGTGACTAGCATGGGTTATGCCCGATTATTACGTGAATTTGTGACGCTTTACTATCGTTTGGTTGTACTCATACTGTCTACACAGACATGACTTCTCATCCTAATCCAAATATACTTGAATTCGAGAGAAGGAGAATTATCTTGATTTTAAATCTGACTATCTGAGATATCCGTGGTTCGGGAGACTTGTATGATTGATATTGAGTAGTGATTGAAGGAGGACTGGTATTTTGAATCGTGGTGGGTTTCGAACCACCAACCATCTGGTTTATTGTTATAAGCTATGTACACTCGATAAATGAAACGCCTATTAAATACTCAATAGATGGTCAGCAAGAGTTTATCTGATAATACATACCATATAATTAATGTTTTGGTAAGTAAAAACTTCATACTGAAGTTAGTACTAATGATGTCGTCCAGAAAGACGATAAAAGCTTCATGATTAAACAAACCAGCTCAGAGAACACATTACAACCAAGACCATCCACTTGAGCTACAAATATTCTCCATTATTTGAAAAACTAAGGAATTATTATTTGTACAGTCTGTCTCATTGAAGTTTCGAAACTTCTCAGTGTTGGATGATAGTTATTTTAAGACATGAAGATGATAAGTTGAACATTAGTGTATCGCGCTTATAAGATATACTTTTATAGATATATTGGTTTGTAATGTAAGTTATTCTTTTCTTCCATAGTCAAGTTCAAGTATTTTCAGAAATAACTTAATGCATAATTTTTCGTTCATTGATTACACTACATAGATTTTGTAATTATTCTTCAGTTTTCATCCATATTAACTACATCAGGTGGATATTTCAATGAAGAACTAAAATTTTTGAGTGAATAAAGTATATTCTTTTTGATAACTTCTTCAGGTCCTATAGTTATATGTACATGTTGAGGTGTTATACGCCAACAATATTACAATTTCGCTTATCGGTTTGTTAATAAGTAGTATAGAGTTAAGGAAATCAATTCAGAAAAGTCTTTTGTGAACGTTAATAAAGGAATAATTATTACTGGGATTCGATTCAGAATAATTCATTATCAAGCCATTATACGGTGTAGGTAAGGCGATAGTTTAGACTAAGAAAAGAAATCTGAGGAATAACAGTTTGACAAAACGATACTCATGTTAAGGGGAACAAAACAGGCTAAGAGAATTTGTTAAAGTTATTTCAGATTATAGGGAGGAAGAGGTAGGAAATCAAATTAATTGGGGTTGAATGTTAAGGCATTTGCACAGTCCCATTCAGGTCACGGTAGTTGTAGTAAGAACACTTGGTTTTTGGAACACAGAAATCCAGCTGCTTCATCCTGATTGCTACTGATTCGGCAATTTAAAGAATCTTAAGGTGGGTGCGTTTTAGCAAGTTGATAAGGAAGCGATACAGAATGGAAAACGATTTATTCATAACCACTTTATAGTTCGTTTCAGCAAAGTGTTTCAATATTCTTTACCACATCTTTGTTTAACCACGGTGGGAGGTGTTCATGACCATTGGCCAACGTAACTGGCTGCATATGAGCAGTAGAACTGATAAATACAATAAGAAGTGACCAGTTCAGGAAGTTCATCTCTCAATGTCACAATTCGGCTCGTGGGAAGCGAAATTTGTAATTTATGAACATTAAAAGTCCTCTGAATTGATTTGCATAGTTTATGAATTAATATCTCACTGAACATATCACCTCTAAACTGTATCCGAATGCTAGCAGTTAGAATATCGTTTGTCAGTGTTTTTGTAATGATATATTTCATTATGAATTAATCAGGATAGCCATTCTCAATCAGTCTGTTGCTCAAAGTCATCAGTTCCTACTCAGTTGTATTTTCAGAGTACGTAAACTAAATTCTATAACTTACTAAATTTCATTTGCACTGAAAGAAGACGAAGTTGAGAAAATGTTTGCATTGTCCTTTTCAGTCCACTTACTTTTTCTAAACAAATTTCACTCTAACTACCCATTTTTTTTTTCGTTTATACAGAAGAATATCAAGAAAAGATGGTTTATCTCCTGACTCTTCTTCCTATGTACACTTCATCACAATTCTTGTTATGATGAGTGTTGTTACCATGTCAAAACTAATTTAGGTGCTGTTACTTTAAAAAGAAAGTCATGTCAATTTATCATTCTCTAAATATGTTTACAAAGATTTATGTACTTCTGGGAAAATCTCAACAAATACTAAATTTGAATATGATTTATGATGTTGAAAACTCTGTTATATATGCTGGAATAAAAGTTTTTAACTCTGAAAAAAATTGACTATGCTATTTAAGAGAAGTAAAAAAAACAGATGGAAGTTTTCAGAATACAACCTGTCATTTTTACTGACATGAGAACTATTTAAAATAGTAATTTATAATGATTTCTGTCAAAATTTCTAATTTTATAGTCAAATTGAACTTCGATTGACCTATTTGCATATATGTTGTTGAGCAATTAAAGAAGTATACTATTGAAATAGTCTAAGTAGGTGTGATCTGTTCTAAATTTTTTTCTTTTTGCGGTAAATCAATTTTCATATCACCTAATTGGTCAGAGAATCACATTCCCTCTATTCTGAATTGAACAGATAACATGCTTCATTTTTTATCTGAATGGAATGGGATTCATGGAATAGTTCCTGGTTGTGTACTTTTGCCATTTATACATTTTTCCTTATGTCGGGGTTTATCTTTCAAGTTGTCAAGGTGTCAGTCAGTTGTCATTGGATGAATGGGGAAGATTAGTCTCAGCATCGATGCAAAGAATGTCCTGTCTAGAGTATTTCGTATCATTCTTTTTAGAATGACAGTGGCAAAGTCAAACTTGAAATTAAGATTCATACAAAGAATCTTTTTTTGTACGATGGAAGGGTTGCGTTTACGAGGTTTTGACTTGAAATTTGGTGGGTATTAATTTTCAATCAGAATATTCCTTCAAACACGAATTGCCTGTAGCAGTACATCAGGACTTCAGATTCATGTGATTCGGGTGGTAAGAAATATGATTTGATTTTGTATATGATTAATAGGGATCTGGCTATGAACGTTCTTCTGCTGACCGCTGCAAATCGTTTTTCCATTAATTCATCTTAAAGTTCCAGCTGTCTACTGCTGACTGTCAAACCCTGATACAGAAAACGTATAAATGTGCAATTGTACATGTTTTAGGTTGAAATCGCCAAGATGAGATTCTTCATTGGAGTTTATCATGTATTTGTATTTGTTGTTGTTTGCGGGAGCGGTGTAATTACCAGGTTATCGATAAAGTACCTCATTAGCTGGTCGCATTCACTACTTGTTCTCTTATTCCAAAAGTTATACATTTCGGTTCATCAAATTACCTTTTATCTCTTATCATTTCAGATAAAAGTGTTGTCATGGAAAAAGAATCATTTAGTGTGAATGAGAATCAACCCACATTTTGTTTTGTAACTGCTTGCGAAGCAGATGAATATACATTTGTAGGGAGGGATTTTTGACGTATTTTTTTCTGACCTTAAAATGCCTTCCCAATGAACGTTCACAATTACTTATTTAGACTATATCAAAGTAGTTGTTGTTCCCGATGTTCTAGCTTATTTTCTCCCATTGTTGGTTCTTTTGAATGCAACCATGTGTCCTATTTCCTTCTATTCACAACTATTCATCTTAGGCAGTAGTTACTGTTTTTCAATCGTCTCATATTTGTTTATGAAATCATCAGGTTATTGTATCGTTATGTCAGAATTTTGTCGCACCCACGTTTTACTCTGATTCTACTTTCATGGGCATCATGTTGTAGAGATAGCGGCGACCGATATCCTAATTATTTGAATCTATGAAGGTTTATTGGTTCAACAAGTAGTCCATAATCTATACCCTATATTAAATCGTCTACTACTGATCATTGGCTTCAGCAACACAAATTTTCATGTTTTCGTAATTGAGAATACACTAAAATGGTAAATATATTGTAGTTTCTTTGTAAAAGGAATTCATAAATGCAAAGTGATGTCGATTTGTCACTTACATCCTAGAATGGCTATATTTCAATAAATCTTATCTTTCAAAACTTATTTTTTTTCTATAGTATATCTTTTGTAAATCTTACTTTTTTTATAGTTCATGGGTTTCACTGCATCCAACTAACTTAGTACTGGATATTCTGAGTTCATGTGCTCATCTATTGTACTACCCGTATAAAAATGGCGAAGAAGATTACAAGATTGCATTGACTAAGTAAGATTTAAATATATTTTTTCATCTTGTTTCTTTTTTCCCTGTTGTTTTTTTTTTGGTATGCCAAAGAACTTCATTTGACTGCTGTCTATTCATAGAATTGTAGGCAAATATTTTTCGTAAAAGTATATTATGCTTACCGTAAATTCTTGACATTTTGTGACTTCTACAAACAGATGGTAACTACATTGGAATGTTGGGTGATATTGAGTTGATGACTTATCGCTAATCCTCATAGGTCTCTAATATGGTGTCTAACTATTCGATACTTTATACTTAGATTAAAATATGTCATCATTGGTTAGTGGTTGCTTGATGTTCAGCAATGGATCTATTCAGACACTTATCATTCCTACTGTTAACGTCTCTTTGTACATAATCATATTCGTTAAATATCTCTTTCTATCTTTATTTGTACTGTTTTTTGAAGTTTTGCATGAAAAGTTTCACAGCGTTCATCACTAAATTTTACTATATACTTTACTTGATATATTCTGAGCAATTTCATTGATGAGCTAGCAGTCATAAAAGTGAGTCATCAGTTTCATAGCAATTATTATTATTTATTTCTCCCTTGGACTCCTAATGGAACATAGCGTTTCAGTAACACGTCTCCAGTGAACCCTGTTCTCTGCAAACTTTTGAACCTGGTTCCACGTCAGCCTACAACCTCTCATTTCTTCCTCACACGATAATCTCCATGTCACTCTCGGACGCCCAACTCGTCGCTTCCCATTTGGGTTCTACTCGAGTACCTGGCCTGACATGTGATGTCCCCAATCGACCTTCTCACTGTCTTCCCAATCAATCTCCACTTCCTTCCGAGGCATATTTGTTGAGTGATAGGTTGTTGGTTGGTTCGTTGACAGGCAGCCAGAGTTCCTTGTTGATGAATGCCTATAGTTTGTTGACTTTGAAGTTTTTTTAGCGGTTGGATTGGTTTTACGGGTAGTGTTACTAGCCCTACGCCCAACCTTCCCTCTTTACCCGAGTTTAGGACCGGCTAGTAACTAGTGAACTAGTTAACCAGGCAAGGTTTTCATAGCAATGAACAGAGTGAATATTTTTAAGGAATCCGAAGAAGGTGTTTTCTAAACAATTGTTTCACTCAAACAAATATGTCAAAATTTCTAGGGCAGCAGGTAATCATTTTACATTTACTCTAGAACCTAACCTTCAAAATATCACTTAGCACTTGCCTGAATATTTGGATCGTTAATCCTAACTCCAAAGGTTGATATCCTAAATACTCCATGACTTACATTGTTGAGACTCCTTTATTGTAGTATTTGATAGTTGACTACTATAGTAGTGTATGCGATTGATTCTAGTATTCACGATTATTCATCGTGAAAAAGCCAAGTTATTAAATAAGAAGAAAGCGTGTACAACTTCCATCAAAATGCTTTGATAAACATCTATGGTGTATGTTTGCTGTGGCTTTTCGTCTGATTGCGTTTATTTATTCTTTGGCGTAAATATCAAGTTCCTTTGAATGCTATTATGCCTTACACATCCAAATAAATCGCCATTCTCTTGTTTAGATTATTAGTATAGAAATTTGATACGTTGTCTTGTGAAAAGGTTGCGTGAGAGCGTCATCGTGACTGGCTTAAAACTGAATATCTTAAACGTTTAATAATAACAATAATAATAACCGCTTTATTCCACACAAATCAACAGGAGAAACCTAAAGGAAACAGCCTACTTAACCTATCTAGGCAGCACTGTTTCAACTACAGGCGGCACAGGCACAGACGACGACGTCAAAGTCAGGATCGGAAAAGTAAGATAGGGGCTCATTAACCTGAAACCAGTGTGCAGATCTAATGCACTGCACTCAGCCAGCATAAGGGTGAACAACATCCGGATTTTCAACACCAACCTCAATCAAGTCAGTGCTTGTGTATGGTTCAGAGCCTTGGCGCGTCACGAAAGGGATTTCCAACAAACTACAGACATTCATCAACAACTGTCTACGCTGGCTCGATACTGAAGATGAGATGGCCAGAATAATAAGAATAAGCAAGAAGGAAGTTTGGTTGGCTGGCTGGTAACGGACCAACGAAGAAGCTATCGCTGAATAAATATGCATTGGGAGGAAGTGGAGATGGATTGGGAATACACTGAGAAGGCCGACTAGGGACATCACACGCCATGCCAGGCCCTCGAGTGGGACCCAGATGGGAAACGGTGAGTTGGGCGTTTGAGGCGAGGGTGACATGGAGGAGACGGTGTGAGGAAGAAATGAGAGCTTGTAGGGAGTCGTGGAGCAAGGTTCGAAAGATTGCAGCGATCTGAGTGGAATGGAGACGTGCTACTGGGATGGTTTATTCCATTAGGAACCCAAGGGACAAATAATAATAATAATATTCCACACAACCTATATGATTATCTAAGTAAGGTTTAATATAATCTCAGCGTGTTTAGAAAATTGAAACCAAGGGGAGAATTCAATGAAATATTGTAGGTGAAAAATGTTTTGGTACCCTATAATTCCCTATGATACCCTATGACGTTTAGTTATATTAGGCTCCAAGTGTATACTTGATAAGGGGATATTTGTTGTTTGACTTCTGAAAAACGACTACCATGATAAATTTCGATAAATTTCCTACCCTTATGCTTTGCCAAATGATGTTTCAAGTTTCTGCTTAGATCAATTGATCAGAAGAAGTTCAAAAACTGATCCTGTTGCTTCATTTCAGTTTGTCTAAACATATTTCATCTGAAGTGAACTTTAATTGGACAAGGAAGAAGTTTTCTCAAATAAACTACTTGTTAGAAAGGATCCAACTTCCAGCCTGAATGAAATTACACAAGCAACAGATGGTTTTTATTTCTCAATTTGATTTGTAAAAACAGCTATATTACCAAGTAAAATCATTCTATAACACTGCATAATAGCGTTCTTAATTGGGTTATTAAACTCTTAAAAGGTGACCATTCATTAGTTCAAAGATATTTAGTATTTGCTTCACATTGAAAGTTTTTCAAACAGATATACAGACTATTTTCATACATTAGATAAACAGAGAATAAATGGGATCTTAGTAGTACAATACCTTTTTATTTGCTGTTAATTATCATTTATTATTTTTCCCCTTATAATTTAGATTATATTTGGAGAATCAAATGTTATCTCACTTTATTCATGGAATATGCAATGTTTGTAATTTAACTAAATCACATACACCTTCGAAACATAATACTGATAATACACAATCAGATGACTCTAATCGTAACAATTCAATTACACTACAATCCTTAGAAAATGATCCAGTTCTCCTATCACATACTCAATCTATTCTGGTGATTGCATTTAAACTCTGTTGTGATCCAATTAATTTACATGGTATTGATAATAAAGATGAGATTATTCATCAGTATGGTGTTTATGATTTAGTTAATGAAGAAGGTTTGACATGTCGAAAAATTTTAGGTAAACAATTAATCAATCTACTGTTTGGATCTGATCTCGATGATTATGAACCTGAAGTGAAAGCGGTAGGTAAAAATGTTGTTTGTTCACATACTAGTATTACTACTATTATCATTATTCGAGTTGATAAAATATTTTAATGATTCGGTTCATATTGAGAAAATTTAGTTGGACACTGGCTAAATCCACACTGCCGTTACATATATATATAATGGGTTTTGATCACATATGTCTTCGCAGCATTGTTTTCACCTAACGGAATGACCGTGTTAGTAATGTTCAGGTAAGGAGAAGGGTACTAGGCAAAATAGGTAATTCGACTGAGACGACTTGGAAATTAACTGAGCATGCCTAGTCACTGCTAACCTCGATACGCGATACCAGGGCAAGTTGAATTAAGTTGGAAGAGTGTTTAGAGTGGTCATCATGTTGATCTGAACCATGAGAAAAAATGTAGACTGCCGGAATGGGGTCTCCGAGACGATAGAAATCAAGCATTGGGGAATCTTGGTGACGTGACTGTTAGTCGCCAGCACTGGAGGAGATGTATTCACTCTTTGACATCTTCTAAAAGTTGAATATTTTCACTATCCGTTATCTTCAGATTGTTTATTTTTGTCCACTTTGATATCACTTTTTCTTTCCCTCTTATTTTTTGTGTACTACTGTAAAGTGTGACAACTTGAGATAATGCATTTGTGTGCGATGTTCAGTTATTTTTTCAGTCAGTCAAGAGGTGATTAGTTTCGTGTTACTCACCTTCTGTGTGAATAACATTTTCTTTGTAGACCTTACACTGGGAAATGTATCGAATTGTACTCAACAGCCTAGTGCACATTCGTGTAGTTAGCAATGACCCGCACCTATTGTGTGAGGGCTAGTAGTACTACCTGGCTGTCAAAACCTTGAAGTTGTTGTCGAACTCGTGACGCATCGGTTGAAAGCCATGTCACCAAAGCTCCACTATTGGGATATGTGCATGAAGACGAAATACTCTTAATTCCTGCGGTGAACCAATCATGCATGCTACTAGTGTTTAGATTAGAAAATAGTTGATGTTAAGCATTTTGAACTTACTAAACCACAAAAATGTAGGAGATACCGTACCAATACCTGTTTTGTTTTGATACTCTTTATCACACCACACCTACTAACCTTCAAGAGATTGCACGCAGAATATTCAAGTCTCTTACAGGAGTTATCATTCAGTTACTGTCTTGAAATCTAGCAGTCCACATTTTTCTATCCTGACCAGTCTACAATGTAGCGTGGCTATCGTTGAATGTTACTAGTGGCTACTTAAGTTCTCTTATCTTTTGCCTGTTCCCATAGGTCATGGCTCCTTGTTAGGACTTCCAGAAATCTAACTTGAATTTACCCTCTACTGGGTGCTTAATGGCATCTAAGTTGTTTAGTCCAAGAGGAGTTTATCTATTCGCTAGCAGAATGACCTGATTTGGGGGAAGAAATATGGTGTTACGCATGGTGTTAGATTTATACAAGCTTATTCGGACTTTCATGTATACTCGACCGCATATTTTTCGCCAAATGAGTCGAATTTAGCTCCTAAATACTTCTAATCTAGTTCTGCGTGAAACATCTATTTGAGTACTTCTTTGTGATGAAGTAATTTACTAAAGCATATATTCGTCAATATATGTTACTATGGGTAGAACATCTCAGAATTATTTCCGGTAAGAATACAATATATGTTGAGTAATGAAAGGAAGTTACTTAATAAAAATGAGGATTTATAGTACGGAAATGAACAAGGGATTATGAATTTAAAGAGTATAATTAGGAAACGCTGCAATAATCTATAGCAGTTAAAGTCTTATGATCTCCATGGCAAAGACAAAGATTGAAAGTAACTTTTTTAGGCAAAGCGCTGGTTGGCATATCTGGTTGACGTAGTGCTTCAGTCACTCTCTTGATCCAATCCTGTCGAGGATTTTGAGTGAGTTCTTAAAACGAGCTGGATGACCTGAACTTCCAACGTGTTCTGTTATTGAGCCAATGATATATTTCTGTTCTCCCTTTGTCAGCCAGACTGGGTAGTATTCACGAGGGCGTTTTACAAGTATATTTACATACCAGTTCATTTACTCCGTACCACGTGTCCACTAGTTGCAAGTATTTTTGTATTTTTATTTGAATATCATACTTTGGTCCATGTTAATAGGTTTTTGTACATGCAAGGCTGATCAATCAAATTGAGAAAAATACCTGTTTTACAGTCCAGTTTAAATCTATAAATATTTAGGTTGCCTGCTTGATATTCTCTAATCTCAATGATAATAATAATCAACTGGTTTTTCGGCCTCACTTTTAATTAATTACCTAATCTATCCGACTAATTTGTGATTGGGAGAAATGAATGCTGAGAACCAGATATTCAGTGAAGAGACTCTTTTCAACGAATTTATTTTCAAGCTGTACAATCGTATACATATGATATTTGAAAAAATTATATCCCATGAGGAAAACTAAACACTAAATGATGATGATGACAATAATAATAGAGTGGATGATGACATAGGCATTTATGATTATAATAACAATTGAAGTGCGAATCATAACAAATAGATTATGTAATATATGGAGTGGTACATAGAGAAGGGGTGAAAAAATTGTTGAAAATAGTAAATCAATTAAGTATTATGTAATGGTATTAGACTAGTTGGACAAGATGAAGTCAATGTTTTCTAAAAGGATTAAGATAATTAAGTGAAATAACACCGAAAACTAATTAAAGTGAAGGCGATTATAATACCAATAATGGTGATAAAGGAAGGATACAGAGGTTAAATTAACCAAGTGGGAGGGGGAGCTAATGGGGTGGGAAAATGTTATGGCCATGGTAAAGACAGTGACTGCACATACTTCTTTTGTACACACAGATCAGGTCTTAGTTCATGAATAGCTAAAGCCTCCGCTGTTTTATGGAGTTGGAAACGAAGAGAACGTGAGAGGTTTGGACGAATTTGATAAATAATTTCAAAGTCATCGTCTGGATTTGTTATGTGATGGAAGTCAATCAAATGTTCTAGAATCGAACTTCTAACAGACTTTCTTTCACCTTTATAAAACCAAGCAGGAACATGTTCTCGTATACATGTAGAAAGCATTCTGTGGCTACGGACGATGTACCTTGCTCCATAAGAGCAGGTGAACTGGTAGGTGCACATAGAGACGGCCAAACGAGGAAGCTTGTCTTTAAGGCAGGTGGAGAATAGGTTGCGGCTGGTAAAAGTCAACAGAAGTTGTGCTGCGAAGAAAGTCCTATTGATTGATTGATCTGCTAAGACAATTCTTCAGTACATCCGATGGTAGGTCACCTTTAAACTCTAGGCTCATAAACAATCTTTTGTTTGAGACCGGGTGGATGACTGGTTTAGTGTTTCTTTCCCGCATATTTTTACCAATAAAAAGGCTAGGGTAATCACAAATGCCTATGTCATCATCCGCTCTATTATTACTGTCATCATCATCATATAATGTTTAGTTTTCCTCATGGGATATAATTTTTTCAAATATCATATGTATACGATTGTACAGCTTGTAAACAGATTCGTTGAAAAGAGTCTCTTCACTGAATATCTGGTTCTTGATGTTGCAATGAGAATTATTCAGTTATTAAAAATGAGTGTTAGCTGGGTTTTTTTTTGTATGTGCAAATGGTCACATGTCTATAATAAATAATAGTTGTTTTAAAACCTGATTTCCTGAATTTTTTTTAATGACCATAGTAATATAATTACTAGCACCTAGAATTTGTAAACAAGTTTTCTTACTATAATGTATCCGTAGATAAAAGGTGTCTGATGTCTAGTGGTTGCGCAATTTTGACTACCACCAGTCGTCCGTAATGACGATATTTTAGGTGTTCGTTTTATGTGTGTGTGTGTATTTTAGAGATAAAAGCACAAATGACTAAAGCTGTATGTCCTACTTGTCATCACATATGAAGTTGCGAACCATTTCAAATTCAATAGGATTAATGGTAATAATGAAACTAACTGGGTGATATAAATTCGCATGGATTATTAGAATGATATCTACGAAATCTTTTGACCCTTTGCAGTGTAGAGTTTTATATAAGGATCGAGTGGTCGTTGTTTGACAGTATTTAGATAGTTAGCTGTATCTCATTATTCCTATGCATCATGTTATAAAATTATTTTTCCTCTTCCGTTCCGAACTTAAATTTAAGAGAAAAAACAAACAAGTATTTGATGAAGGTGTCATCGTTTTTTTAATAATCATGATCCAGATATGCTTTAAAAACTGAACGTCAACATCTCTAAGTCAGCTTAACAAAATACGTTTTGTTTTATACAAATTTTATTTCTCATCTTGAATGTTAAAATGACGTTTTTCAAGGTTTTCATATAAATGATTTTTTGTCAGCTATAGAAGTTGATGGTTGTCAGTATTAAACCGTATACAGTGTTCCTTTTTTAGCAAAACTTTGAACCATAATTCAATCCATTACTTGTATCTTGGCTTGATGGTTTAGTGGGTAACGCTCTGGTGTTTGAAGTGGTCGGTCCAGAGTTCGAGTCCCGGTGGGAACGGTCACTGACGAATCTCGGGTAGGACGAAACACACGTTCTGGATTCTACTGCTAGCCACTATCCATCATTAATACTTTGAGATATTGTTATTAACACCTCATTTTATAGTTTCTTATTACACTCAAACAGAATATGTTTGAACTAGTTTATACGCCTCTTTTGTCTTTCTTTGCTGAGTGGGTATTCTTTTCGAAAACACCGTTTTGTCCACATACTGGTTGATAGCACTGGCACTTTGAAGCCGTGGTCGCGGTTGTGTGTCATACTGACTAAATGGGATATTCCGATGGGAGTACATGCTCCCTCGAGACCTTCCCAAGCTGAATAGGTCGATTTGATGGTGGTAAGACAAGCAGTAATAGTGTGAATAGATACTTTATGGTGCGGTTCAAGGAAAACGTCGTACCTCTAGCTGAACTAGATGTGATAACAGCAATTTTTTTCCCATGGATGACCAGAAGTATTATGATGATGTTACCTTCTGTATAGAAAGGAGATCGGTTGAAAAGAGGTGGCCTTTGAAATATCACGCTTTTCCTTCCCTGTGGCAATTCTGAGGCTGAAAGTATGGGTTTATCTTGTCCGGTGTTAGCACTCCACCATCTCCTCCATGTAACCCTCAAACACTCAACTCGTCGTTTCCCCTTTGGATTCCACTCGATGGCCACTCGATGACAATATTGAATTTATTCACAAGTCACTTTCTGTTCTACTAAAAGCTATGTGTTGCTTACATCAAAAACTCTGTCAACTTTTTTGCATTTTGATATGTAAATAAGCCATCATAGGGTTGGTAGAAGACATTCAACAAATAGTGAAACTAAAAACATACTCTTATGTGCTAAAGTCATTTCTATTAAACGAGTTTATTTATGGTCAAAATAAGATTGTCACCAACTTTACAAAAAGTGAGATGTATACGAATCGGTAATCTGTTGTCAATGGATAAAGCTTACCAGTGTGTAGTACTTAGTTCTTATGGGCGTCTATCGGTTGAGTTTTACAATATTACCACTAAACAAAATGACAATGCTGTGATGCAATGGTCTGTATTTTGGTGTTAAATTGTGAGAGTCAACCTAGGTTACCTTCTTATTGTTATTCATCAGCATGGTGTGTGTTGGTAAACATAAGGAAATTGGTGTTCTTTTAGTCATTTGTTTATATAATCTAGCCATACAGGGACGAAGGGTTAGTCGTGGCCTATTTACTTTGCTGGTTAAGTTTTTAATTTCAGCACTGAATTATGCAGGATCACAGAGATAATAACAGAGAAAACCTAAATCCAGGGCTATCCATTAACTCCTTCACTATCTAACATAGAAATGATATACCTCTGGCATTTTTTCCTTTTCTAGAGGCTTTATGATTTCATTTTTTCAATGTATTCTATGTCTTCACTTCTATTAGTAACTGTGAACATATTTTTTTTATTTCTCTCTGAATAATGTTTTATGTGTACACACTTGTTTGTGAGAAAAAAACCTATTTTTTCGTTTATTCATAAATATTTGACTCACTGGTTTGTGTATTTCCTTTCGATTTGAGCTTATTTTGTTTATTCTGTGGAAGAGAAGGGATAAACAGCTGATGTTTGGGTGATGTACAGTCGGATATAGTTACGTCTGGAAACGACTTGTGTTAAATGCTTAAAGCGGATTCACCAGAAGTTCTAATTTTAGGTTCAGTGTTTCCTGACACTGTGAAACAACTTGAAGCATCATCACGTTTACCAGGAGATTTAGAAATTCAACGCTTCCTCAGTATTCAGATCAAACATTTTACTGCTCTAAAGGTATCTGAAAGAGAAAGATTTGTGTGATCACAGAGCCCCTGAGACCTGTCAAACACAGCCTTATGTGGATTGTTGTTTTGAGGTTTGCTTGTTCTAACCTGAACAGAGAAAACCTATATCACCGGTATCGGAAGACCATGAGATAGGCATGAGTTTGTTACTTTTGCGGCCACCAGTTTCCATAGGGAAGGTAGCGTCAACGTGGCACTGTTGGTCATCCAAGGGGAACAGCTTACTGCTGTCATGTCCCACTCAGCCACCAGTACGA
This sequence comes from Heterobilharzia americana, assembly GCA_944470555.2. Classification (NCBI taxonomy): domain Eukaryota; kingdom Metazoa; phylum Platyhelminthes; class Trematoda; order Strigeidida; family Schistosomatidae; genus Heterobilharzia; species Heterobilharzia americana. The sequence goes on from OX104129.1 coordinate 82,456,681, forward strand.
CTTCATCCTCAGACGCCCATCATAGTGTAGTAACTTACACTACAACGGTAACTGCTTTTCATCTTATCACTATCCAAAAGTCCTTTCTGGTACGGTAGGACCTCGAAGGAACAAGTATTCCAAGCAGTTTGGTATATAGATTCGATAACCACGTCAAGGTAACAGTTTGAATATTTACACTGACCGTTATCTTCAAATTGTTTGTTCTGTCCTACACCTGTGTCTACTTTGATATCACTTTTTCTATCCTCTTGTTCTTTGTATACTACTGTGAAATGTGATGATTTGAGTTAATGCACTTGTATGCTAGGTTCTACATTGATTTTTTTTCTGTCTATCTGTATGTCTGTTGTACCACTCTGATATTCAGGTCACCGATGAATACAATTAAGACTGAATTATGTACACGAATTATTCGTTGTAGTGTCAACATTGTTGGGGCTTAGAGACAGAAACAAGGGTATAAGTTAATGGGTTTTTACTAATCAATTTTTAATTACTCTCGGGTATAGTGACATACTTATGACTAAACTTCATTCATGTCCCAGAAGGATAATTGGTCATTGTTTTGATTGTATATTATACACCATTTTCTTGTAATTGAATTGACTGGATAATGTAGCAGTTAGATGGTATAAAGTTACTATTGAACAGATGAAAGTAATACCATTGTCAAAAGAAGTGAGTGCCGCATGTTTGAAGGCAATTAGTCAGCGGTTCTTAGCTTAAATCTTCTACTTGTTTAAATCCATCAACCTCGGCAGTAGAGGTGAGCGAAATCACGTTTGGACTACAGGATATGAGCATGTTTTCACCAGAATTTGTATGTGTATCTGTATGAAGTGAATCAAGAAAACTAAAGCTGAGGTAGCAACTTCCAGACAGTTACAAGAAACAACTTTCGTGATAGTTGTGGTACTTTATCGCCAACGAGAAAATCTTTATTGATCAAAGCTCTTATGGATTCTAAGCATCCCTGAAGAACATGGACAATCTGTTTGGTCCTATTTCTACAACCTTCATTATGAATATTTGAATCCGGTGAAATTGAATTGGATTAATCATAAAATCTGTTCTGTTATATTCGAAGTAGAATCCACTTATAAAATTAAGCAACTTTCAAGTAATTTATGTCGGAAAAAACTTGTACCTCAAGAGGATAGTTTCTTTGGCTTGTTCTATGAGGTGGTTGATTTAACCATTGTCATTCTAGACAACATTATCAGCACAAACTTCAGAAAGAATTGAACTGTAGGGTAGCTTGTTCTGATGGCCTTTTGTGTGATTGGTTGTTTCTGTCGTTGGCTCAATATTTATTTCGACTAGTTGTCCTACCGACGTGAATTTTGACCTTCATGTTGTTTCTGATTGGTTCATATATTGGGTCAATGTTGAAATGCCTGTTGATCGCTGTTTGACCTGAATACCAAGCTTTTAGAAGTTCTCTGTCGTTTTTTGCATTTCTTCCATCCAGGATTTCCATATTTTTCCTAGTCAAATCCATGCCCACAATTGTCCGTATGTATTATTATGAACGAAAATGTCTTGATGTTTCACTGCTAGTTAATGTTCATGTAAACAGAAACCAATCTGGCGACTACTCTGTCCGACATCATGTTTTTCGCAGTTTCTGTAGTTCATTTTGTGGATAACCTTTAGTTTATCTTTCTTCGCCGTTACATATTTTGGACTGAATAACGGAGAGTGAACGTGTAAGCTGCAGTGATTCCAAAAGGCTTCAATAATCTAGTCATTATATCTCACAGACGTTCTTCATGTAGGGTAGAACAACCTATTTGTTGGTTTTCGGGATTAACTTACTGGTTGACGATGATAGATACAAGTTGCGTGAATAGGCTGTGTTAATGTACTACACCGTGTCTTCGCTCTTTTGAACAACATTTTGTACAAGTGATTTTATATGCCGTTTGGTTTTCGCTACTGTAATTGAGAATTTGTTCCATATTAATTAGTTTCCTGTATACTTCAGTTTCCAATTTCCCCAAATCCGTTCTAGTGATCGGAAAGTCTAGAAATGCAAATTTGTTATTTGATTTCTCTTCAGTTGGAAATTTGATATCGTCAAAACTGCTGTTCATTACTATGTAACCGTGTTTCACTTCATTCTTTTTACTGATGACACACTTGTCATCTACATGTTGGACCCAAAGTTTTAGTTTGATCAACGACAATATCACGGTTTCCAATATTTTACATTACTTCTTTTGCAATAAGTTATAATATAGGGGATCCCGTTGGTGTTTCTTTTCTTCCTTTGTAGAGTTTAACATTGAATTAAAAATATATTGTCAGGTATAAATCAAATAATCCCATCAAACCTGGATATTGCAGCTGTATGTGTTTCGAGGATCGGAAAAGTAAGACAGAGGTTCATTGACCTGAAACCAGTGTGGAGATCTTCTGCACTCAGTATGTGGAACAAGATCCGGATTTTCAACACCAACCTCAGTCAAGTCAGTGCTTCTGTATGGTTCAGAGACTTGGTGCGTTACGAAAGGCATTTCCAACAAACTACAGGCATTCATCAACAACTGAGAAGGCGGATTGGGGACATCACGCGCCATGCTAGGCCCTTGAGTGGAACGCAGATGGGAAACGACAAGATGGGCGTCCGAGATGAGGGTGACATGGAGGAGATCTTGTGAGGAAGAAATGAGAGCTTTTGGGTTGTCGTGGAGCCAGGTTCAAAAGTTTGCAGGGAACAGAGTGCACTGGAGATGTGCTACTGAAGCCCTATGTTCCATTAGGAACCCAAGGTGTTTCAAGAGGTGTGCATCATTGGTGAGAAGAACAGTCGTCAATGCTACTTTTAGAATATACGTTTTTTTTCGACTACTGGAGTCATTCAGTTTTTATCATGATTATTCCTCTTTAATGTTACAGACACATGAATTGATTCAATGGTGTTTCATTTCACCTATTAAAGAAATTCAATGGGGATCGTGTGTTTTATTGTCTCAGTTTTTGGCATTTCGAATATTAGAATTATCTGATCGAAAAAGTGGTAGTCGTTCACCTAGATGTGATCAAATGAAAATTGTAGAAGAAGAACGTACAGCTGGAAGTTTAGTTTGGTCTCTGTTATCTCCTGTTGACAAACCAGGTAATAATATTGACTTATAGAAATTATTTTGATCAGTATATTTACTTCATTGTCATATTCCTTTGTATATCTAATAATTTATCTTGTTTCTAATTAGATTGACCTATGCATGTTCAGTATAAAGCAGAATGTTCTTTGAGCCTTGTAGATATTGACGTCTTATTCTCTTAAGGTTTCCTCTAGAGATCGTATAACATTTCAGGGTATGCTTCAAGAATACTTTCATGTTCTATTTTACTCCTTGTAGTTATTCTGTATATCATTATATATGACGAACTGAGACAGATAGTTTAACATAGGACCTGGCAAACAAGTGCCTCGCTTCAAGTGGACATAGTTCACAACAGCATACAAAGAAAACGAATGACATAAAAGTAGGCAGAATTGTATAAGGTGGGTAAGGATGAAATGATAAAAGCTAATAGAAATATTAAAGACTAAGAAAATGATGAAGAGTGTACACATCGGAATCATTGTGATCGATTGTGAATCATATCACAAAGGTTCTGAGTTCCTTGATTCGCAGTCAGGAAACATATACCTTCCTACATAGTTCACATCAACAGTCAAAATCTTTATATGCTGGTACAAATTCTTGGTTTGGTGTTCATTAGTTTTCTTTCAGCTCAAGCCGATTTTGTGGTCGATTTAGAGTTAGCAGATAATATTGTCCTGTTAGGTGAAGAAGCTTGCCTTGTGCAAGGTCTTTTGAATACGTTGAACAAAATTTTTAGTATGTCTGGCATGCGTTTCTCTGGCGTCTGTTGTGTAAGATGATGCCTCAGGACTGGTATGCTGCAAGTACTCCTATTTTAATGATAGGGAGTAAAGTGGTGGAATGTGTCAACCATTTCACTTGCCTGGGGAGTTGCATCATCGCCAACGGGCTTGTTGCCGATAAAATCTCATCCGGGATACTGAAGGCCCATTTACACTTACCGAGTTGCGTCATCTGTGGCGCCAACTGGTGAGGTATCCGACTCTCAATCAAAGGACGATTATACTGCTGTGTATTCCTTTCTGTCCTGTTATACGGCTGTGAAACATGGTCGTTATAATTAGAAGACATGAAGTGTCCACAGGTTTCCGATGGCAGGTGTCTTTGTGACATTGTTCACGTTTGGTGGGATCATCGTGTGAGCAATGTTGAGGTCAAGCGAAGAGTCCTAGGAAGAATAGGAAAGTTAGTTCATGAAATTGTGAACCTTCATCTTTTGAGGTGGTTCGGATATGTGTTGCGCATACCTAGCTACCACTTTCCTTGATGTGCTTTGCTAGGGGAGTTGGATTGGGTTAGATTATGTTTCAGCGTGCCAAGACCAAGACCTGGCACTAGTTCATGAAGTCTTGTACTGTTCGTCTTAACCGTATGAGGAGATGTAGGCTACTTGACTGGGGTCTCTGGGACGATAGGAATCAGTGGTTATGAACTCTTGGTGACATGGCTGAAAATCGGTCACAGTAGCGCGAATGTATTCACTCTTTGACGTATTCTGAAACTTGAATATTTCCGGTAAACTTTATCTTCAGACAGTTTATTCACTGACACAACTTTGTCTACTTAAATATCACTCTTTTTCTTCGTGTACTACTGTGAAGTGTGGGAACTTGAGGTGATGCGTTTGTGTGCGAGGTTCTACGTTGATTCTTATCGTATACATTGAAGTAAAAAGTGGCTCGACTTATGTTTGTAAACCATCTTCGTTTGTTAGGTTCTACAGTTTTATCAACTGATTTGCCTTTCATCCTTAACACTCTGCACCTTACTTGGAATTCGCTTACACGATGTTCGCAACACATGTGATCAATACAGAAAATACATCTTTTAGAAAAAAACCGTCCATAGCCATCTCACAACCATGCAATAGAACAGAGCAGACTGCTGCACAGTTTGTTTCACCAGTGCCATAAGTAACACATATATTACGGTACTAAGTATTCGATGCACATTTACACAACTAGTTTGATTTCAAAGAGATCAGTGTAGTACATATTTGTAGTAAATTACTGCTCATAAGTAGTTTTGTTAATGAGTGAGGCATTATAATATTTGTAGTCAGTCATTCCATGACCTTGAATACTGCGGCAGATGATGTTAACTGTTTCACTCATAAACTTATGTTCCCCATGGTGCTATATAATATGTAGCTCAGATTAAGCATATTCTTGTAGTTTAACTCTTTCTGTACCAATATATAGACATTAGTCCATTCATTATTCTTAGCAATACAATACTCCGAAACGATATAAAGTAACACTGTAGGTAACATTGTGACTGGTATCGGAAACTTTTCAGGAATACTCAACCTCAATGAACAATAAAGTTATCTGAACGTGTTTCTGTTCTTTGGGAATAACTTGTTATACATAGATAAGTTATATTTTCGTAAATTGTACAACTTCATAATATTGATAAATATTGGCTTGAAGTGGATTCTAGGACGTACGTTTCGTTCTATTTGGGACTCGTCAACTGGGTGTACAATGTTTTAAATAAAATAACTGCAACACTTATTTTATTTATCCTTTTGTTTCTAGCTGCTTTAAGGAAATAATAAATACTAAAATATCTTGAGATAGAAGTGAGAATGAATTGCTAAGATTGGATTTTCAGATGAGACATTGAAATTGTTTCACTTTAGATTGACAGAAATATGACTAGTCTACACTATCTAAGTTGGAATCGTCGTCCAACATTTGTGCAGCCATGGAGTTCCATCTTGACCATTATTTCTTTAAATAAACCTGATGTAATCTGTGTAACTATATATATATATATATATATATATATATATATATATATATTGTTAGCTGATGATTGGAGGTGAGGTGAAAATCTGGGAGTGGTGGTGGCGTCAGGATTCAAACCAGAGACCTCTGGGTCGAAAATGAAGTCACTGGTCCCAATCCTGCCACAGCCTAGATTTCCATTTCACCTACAGTCATCACTCAGTAACAAAATAAGTCTGTCAAATGGCTGCTATCTCAAATCGTCAGACTAATATGAATACACATTTATATTTATATATGTTTGCTTTTCTTTTATTGGTGTAGATGTACAAACTCCAGAAAATTTGCTTAATTTCATCAGAGATTCACATGCAATAACAGTTATTCATGGATTAAGTCTATTGAATAATCTTATGCTTTGTATGTATATTGAATCGAATATGCGTGAAATTCTACCGCATTTTTCAAATGAATTACAATGTCATCAAATATGTCGTTTCCAGTTCAACGTAAACAGTCCAATACCTAAACGTAAACACTTATTAGGATCATCAAGAACTCGAATTATATTAGATGTGAAATATTTAACATGGTTCTTTGATAAACCACTTGATTTATGTGTTAAACTTTTATATCATAACTGTTCAGTTGTCCGACAGTACGCATTACTATGTATAGGTAATGTATTATTTTTATCAAGTGAATTATGCACTGTTATACTTCCTGCAATACCGAAAATTTTATCTCTATTAACTGAAGATAGTTCATCTCGTGTTCGAACAAATGCTGCAGGTAAGTCTTAACTGTTCGTAGATTATCATTTTAACTATCTGAAATTTAGTAGATTAGTGTTTATACTGGGTGATAATTGGAGGTGGTGAAATGAAAATTTAGACCGCGACCGCACTGGAATCATTGATCAATGGGTGTTTCCCTAGAATATCAAAATATTCAATTTCATTGAAAAAATGTGACATACTTTGATTAATTAAAAGAGAACAGAATATCAGTCAGTGGTTAAGACGAGGAGACTTAGTTATAGAGGAGAGGTTAGTTATAACGACAAACTCAAGAATAGTTAACAAATGGTCATAATTATGTGCATAATCTGATAGAAGTTTCTCTAACAAAATAAAACTTAGGAGAAGTTGTACACTCCAAAGGTCCATTCAATGAAAGATCATATGGAATGGTACCTACTTAAATTTTAGTAACTTTTGTCTGTTCAACTACCAACAGGGATTGGTTAAAGCCTTATTTCACACATTTAGAATGATATGTTCCAATGATAAGGTTGAAGAATAGTTGTGAATATCAAGATACTTACGCGATAATGAATATCTATAAGCATTTATCAACAGATATTGAAGAAGAGAAGACAGAAAGTTTAAGAAAGCTACAGTCAACAAAAAGCCTGTATTCATTCGCTTGAATTATAAAAGGTGATTATATTGCTGGAACTGTTAGAAGACTATTGAAGACGTCACTGGCTACAATTTTCTCTGCATTTAATTTAGTTCCTGTATACCAAACAACGTGCTCTTTACTGATATATTGGATCGAACTGTTGGACCTTTCTTGGCAATATGGGCTCTTATGCGGATGCCTTGATATCGCCTGAATATTTATTATGGTGATTCACTTGATTGAGGCTAGCAGAGTAATCCATAGTCAAGTAAATTACTAATGTAGCCTTTATCCCAGTCAAAAGTTGATTAGTTCACTTCCTATGATACATCCAATTGTGTATATCAATTCATGTGTAGCTGACAAAGCAGATACATTGGAAGAACAGAAAGATGGGTGAACCTTAGATTTTCTGAGCATATTCAGAAGAACAAAAGTGTCAGTTTGAATAATGCAATCAGTCAGCATCTTATTAACAGTGGACATCGAACAGACGTCTTCAACTCCTTTAAGGCAATACACTCAGCAGTCAAACCTCGTAGCTCAGTTGGTAGAGCGTCGGGCAGGAAACCCAGATGTTGTTGATTCGAATCCAGTCGCGGTCCGAATTTTTATTTCGCCATCAATCATCACCCAGTATATATATGTATATATCACTGTGGATTGATGTCACATTTTTCCCCAGTTAAACCGACCCGCGCTTTTACTACTGATTGAATAACTATTGAACGATTGTCAAATACTTATTTTCCCTCAGTGTTAAGATACTCATATTTTTATGGTATTGTCAATGTTCGAGTAGAATGAGTCAGTTATTCCTGGTTCTATTGTGTTCTCTGAGCTGGTTGTTTGAAGATGAGACGGCTTCTTCAAGAGTCAAGCTTCCAGAAAAGAATAACTATTCTTTCTTCACGAGTGCCTACGTCAGCATGTTCTACCGAAGACTGTTAGATGTTGACGACCGATTGACTGTCCGGTGGAATGGAAAATAGACACGACTAAACAACTCAGCTCAGAAAATTCAATGCAACCAATACTATCCACCTGAGCTACAAATATTCACCACTTCAGAGTCAGTTATTGAAATTAACTATCACATTATCTAATCCTCTTTCGTAGTTTATAGTAATTAAACATTAGCTGAGTGAACATATTCCTGATTGATGTATAAATTCTATTTTAGGATTCTCATCTTTGTTTATCTCTTGCTTATTTAGTGAATGTAGTTGCATTTGTTCGAATGTTTCTGTTAAAAGTGATGAATCTCTGTGTTTACTGTGGTCTTCATCCTGTCATAAAGTAGTGCAGATATGATGTTGCTTTTATGATCCCGTCGTTGACTGGTTGAGACCGATCGATTCGGTCAAATCAACGACTGGATAATACAAGGAATATCATAAAAAAATATATCCATCTCACAAGAACTGGCTACTTTGACTACTTGGTAGTTTAGTGGACAACGCTCTGGGGTTTGAAGCAAACGTCTCGAGCTAGAGTCTTAGTGAGGAAAATATCTCTCATTGCAAGGCAGGTACAGATAGTTGATTAGTCTTAACTAGGATGAAACTCACGTCCTGGACTCCACTGCTAGCCAAAATGCCTGAAAGCCATTGATCCACCATTCTCTAGTTCATATTACTGGTGAATGTATTGCTGACGTAGAGTGATAACACATTGAAGTACAACAATTTCACGGAGAAACGAAGAAAATTACTCGATATCTTTCATAAAGGGGAATGGTTACCCATGAAACTTTGTCAGAAGATGCCTATCTCGTTCATCACCAACTACTGAATCACCGACAGAAATCAACAAATGGATCATCCCACCGTACATAAAGAGTATATAAAGGATCACGGCAAGATTACTGAAACCATGTGGAATCGGTCTTATCTCATAAACCAACCAATTCCCACTAAAGTTGCTAAATATGTTTGTTTAAGAAAGTTACCACCTTATTTTTTCATTTGGTACGTTTTACTTTTGTGTATCTGAAGATAGCAAGAGACTGGAAGTATTTTCTTCATTTTCCATTAAGAGTTTTGCCAGTATGACTTTTAAAAGTTTTCTTAATAAATACTACTTTTATATGCTTCCATAAAATCTTTAAAATTGTTTATTGTTTCAGCTAATCTTGGAAATATGTGCTATCATATTGATCAGTTATACGATTCAATCAGTAAGAACAAAGTTCTTCCTGCGTAAGTTAATTATGGTTATGGAAATGACTGTTATTAGTTTTCTCCCTGAGTTATAGTTTTTTTTTCTTTGAAAAATCATTATTTATCACTGAAGTGGTCTAGGAAACTATCATTTATTTGAAATTATAAGTTGACTGAGCAACGTTTGGTTTCAGTGGGTTAACATTAGTTGCTTAGTATTTTCTTAATTTAGTCAGAATAAATAGATAGATAGATAGTATTCATCATGGACTGATATCAATCGAACAGTAAGTGCATGATGAATGCAACCTTAAAAAGAAAATCTTCATTAACCTCAAACTTAGCTACTGTATAGTAATCATTAGTGACATTGGTTGTTATGGATATCCTGTAGGAAACCATGACCTTTAGAATCAACCAGTCGGAAGTGGATGATAATTGAAGATCTTGGTAGATAGTTGTGCCGTATCGTAAATTGAACTCGGACCAAATGGCTAAATAGGTAACGCTTTCATCGGGAAACCTCAAGGTCCCAAATTGGATCCGTGACTAGACAGGGTCATGGGTGCATTTTGCTGAGTAGTCCTACGCTCGGACGAAATACCTGTTCAGTACTTTAATTTCTGGTCATTGACATTATTTGCTTATTCCCCTAGTAATTATTTATTTATTTATTATTCGTCCCTTGGGTTCCTACTGGAGCATAGGGCTTCAGTAGCACGTCTCCAATGAGCTTTGTTCTCTGAAATCTTTTGAACATGGCTACACGACAGCCCAGAAGCTCTCACTTCTTCCTCACACCATCTCCTCCATGTCACCTTCATCTCGGACGCCTAACTCGTCGCTTCCCATCTGAGTTCCACTCAAGTGCCTGATGCACGATGTCCCCTAATGGTCTTCTCAGTTTATGCCCAATCTACCTCCACTTCCTTCTGCATATTTGTTGAGTGATAGCTTCTTGGTTGGTTCGTTGGCAGGCCAGAGTTCCTTCTTGCTTATTCTTATTATTCTGGCCATCTGATGTTCAGTAACGGCCCAGCGTAGACAGTTGTTGATGACTATCTGTAGTTTGTTGGAAATCCCTTTCGTGACGCGCCAAGTCTCTCAATTATCACATAGAAGCACTGACTTGAGTGGTGTTGGTGTTGAAAATCCGCATGTTGTTCACGCTTATTGCAGGCTGAGTGCAGAAGATCACACTGATTTCAGGTTAATCAACGCCTGTCTTGATGTCTTTCCTATCCTTGTTGGCTTTGATATCCTCGTCTGTGCCACCACCGCCTGTAGTTGAAAAAGTGCTTCCTAGATAGGTGGAGGAGGCTACTTCCTTCAAGTTTCTGCCGTTGATGGTGATTGGAGCTTGTTGTTGTTCGTGGTGATGTTGGTTGGGTATCTTCATCACCTCTTTCTTCTCAACGTTCACTTGAAGTCCTGTGTTCGCTGTCCTGCCTCTTCTGTCAACTTGTTGCATTTCGCATGTACATCTTCAAGTTTGTGCCACAAGACATTAGATACAAGTCATCGTTGGCGAAATTTTAATCTTCTAGGTTCTTTTCCGCAGTCCAGCGTATCCCACTCTTCTCATAGCTCCTCACTGTTTGTTGCATGATCCAGTCCAGTCGACCATAATCAGGAATATCATGGGTGATAGTAAGCAACCTTGTTTAACTCCTTCCCGTCTTCACTTCACTTTGAAGGCATTACTGAGCTTCCCCTTTTGAAATTACTTGTCATGTGGCGTCTTCATATAGTTGTTGAATAAGATTGAAAAACGTTTGTGGTATTTCGTAGTGTTGAAGCAACTGCCTGCCAAATTACTTATCTGTCGACGATGTGAAAGGTTGGCCTTTTGCAAGTGGATGAAGTTGAGGTAAAGTTGAGTTGACTTCCATTCTATACTCTATTCTATGATAGTGCGAATCGTTGCTATTTGGTCCGCACAAGCCTTATTCTATAATAAACCACTGATGACGGGATTTGATGACTTCATTAGAAGACGATCTGACTGCATCAAATATCAGCTGATTCAGAGACTTCATTAAAATTGGGTATATAAGTCAACGTAAAATGTGACTCCAAGGTATACTTGTGTGAATCAAGGTACACAAATAAATTGGACCTGAAGAGGGGAGTTTAGAAAACGGATGAAAGAATGTTTAGAACTTTGAAGACGGTATAGAGTAGATTCATCTTTATCGCCGATATTTAGTTAGAATAATTTCATAATTATCCTATAACTGTTAATTCTCAACATCTCAAAGACCTACATTCTCTATTCAGCTCAAAATAACAGCTATAGACTATGAAATTTTAGAAGTCTGTTGTCTTTACAACCAGTGCGTGTGGAAAATAAATAACACTTAAGTATTACGCTGTTGTTCTGACACTTTTGCAGTTGTTTCCTAAATACATGGGAACAACCATTAGTAGAACATGTCACTTCCGTATGCACCTTGCAGAAGGATTGAAACGAGTCCTAATTAAAGATATCAGGTTTCAGAACCTGAAATCAGCCCTATAACGAGGAATGAAATAATCGTCTATCTGTCAGTTTCTTGTTCTCCTTTGCATTTTTTTATTGGACGTTTCTTCCATCCTTGTACAAGTCTAATTTACTTGCACAGATTGAATCATTCTTTAACGTTGGCGTGATATAAATGAGTGTAACAAACGTTTGTTGATTCGGAGAGGAAATCCTGCTTTCTTTATTCTTGAAATATATCAGTGTCACATGACGGAGTTGTTTCAGTGAGAATTTTCCTTCGTTCAATAATGAGTTATATGAAAGAGCTTTGTACTTTGAAGAGAAATGTATAGGATCGTATAATTTTGAAATAGTGGAGAATATTTGTAGTTCAGATGGATAGTCTTGGTTGTAGTGTGCTCTCTGAGCTGGGTTGTTTAATCGTGGAGCTTTCATCGTCTTTCTAGACAGTGACATCATCACCACTAACTTCACTATGAAGTGAGTGAGTGAGTGATTTAGTAGCCTGCTCTGGCGAAGTGGTCTGTGATTGGTTGTTTCCTTTGATTGTTGTGTCATTGACTGCATAGATCTATGCGGTCAGCGGAAACAACCAATTACAAACCAGCTGGTCAGGGCAAGCTACTAAATCACTCACGGATAGATACTGACAGCTCACTTCATATTGAATTTAATGGTGATGATGTCTTCTAGAAAGATAATGAAAGCTTCTTGATCAAGCAACCAAGATGTATAGAACTCTCCTATCGATTACCTATAGATAAGTGTATGTTGGTGAGTAATAACTATGCTGTTTTTATCAATCGAAGTGTAAAACTTTGGTACCATGATGGAATGTAATTCCACATTAGATTTCTTTATTTGATTTAGAGTACTCAGAGATTCAGTATTATTTGCTGGATAACGTTTCTGGGACACACAGTAATATGAATATGGATAATGATGATGACACAAGTGAAGGAAGGAACATCAGAAACTTTAATTAGGATTCTCAACATGCTGGGAATTTGGGTAGCATTCAAACCTACAATCTAATTCAACGATGAGGTTTTTTGGCTTAAGGATCCACTAGATCCAATTAGGCAAAATAGTCTAATCTACCGAATCCCATGCAGTAACTTTGAGATCAAATACACAGGTCAAACTGGCCGATCAGGGTCAGTAAGACTATAGAAACATAGGGATTCAGCCGAATGTAGGATAATAGAACTCAATAGGATCGATAATCTGTAAAAACACTCAGCTATTGTAATTGACACATTGGGGTGGGATAAAGCCACTCTACTCAAGTGCAATATAATCAGGTAGAGAGAGAGATTAATTACCGAATCTCTGTCCATCAACACCGCCAACACCTATACCAGAGATATGGAAAATTTTGCAACCAATAAAAACAAATAATATGAGGTAACAGGACTATAGTATTCAGATGTTGAAAGCTATTTGATTGATTACATTGATATGATTATGAACCACTGGGTGGGTGCGCACTGCTGAGGAGTCCCATATTAGGACGAAACAGCTGTCCAGTGCTCCCAGATTTCCTTCGTTCCTCTAACTAATGTCAGTCTACGATGAATAACAACATGATTATGAGCAATAATTTATGCTCAAAACATCATCAAGTAAATATTACTATGTCCTGTATAAAACAAACTAATCTTATATGGGAATACGCTGTTTTTGTTTGTACAACTTTCTGACCTATATTCAGGTATTTATTCAGCCATTTTTACTGTTTGATGATCGAAATAACATGAAAATCATAATAATAATAATGATAATAATAATTAGAAGACGTGGAACATGTGATGAAACCAGGCGATATGTTCTGTGAGAGAGAGAGACAACGAAACATGGAGATAATAGAACAATATAATTATTGACATTAGGTGAAAAGAACGAAAAACAATTTGTCCTGAAATGACACACATACTTGTTTGTTCTTCAAAATAACTTCGTGCCGCAACATGAAATTATCTATTACCATAATTTTCTCAGTTGAAATAGTTTATCTTTACGCTAATAAGCTTGAAAAAAATAATATTTTTCTATGGTGATACAAAATATCCCTGTTTTTTAAACTACAGGAAAATGAATATAGCTTAAATTTGGTATCAGCTAGCAAGTTAATAAATGTCATTTATCAGCAACATGTTAAATCGATTTAAAAAGTTTTCATTCTAATGATTATTAGTCGCTATCATTGGATTCCATGATACGCATTTCATCTTTTTCAAGGTTCGTCAACCCGGTGTATCTACCTCCTATTGAATGATGTTTTGCCAAGACTCTAATCCAGAGCCAATCCCTTTAGAAACTAGTGTGTTATCCAGTGGTTTGATGAATCACGGTAACCACTCATTTTACGATGATTATGGTTTAGTGTTTAGTGTAAAGGCTTGTGAATCTCCATCGTTGATTGAAACGAATTGATTGCCACTATTTTAACAGTATTTCTTCAGAATAACTATTCATACTTATATCAGCAAATACACATATAAACATGAAAGGGGTTATATTTTCAAGTTGTTATTCATTGTAGACTGACATCAATTGGAGGAACAAAGGAAACCTGGGAGCACTGGACAGCTGATTCGTTCGACTAGTATGAGACTCCTCAGCAGTGCGCACCCACGATCCCTGCTGGTGGGGTCATGGGTGCGCACTGCTGAGGAGTCCCATACTAGTCGAACGAATCAGCTGTCCAGTGCTCCCAGGTTTCCTTTGTTCCTCCAATTGATGTCAGTCTACAATGAATAACAACTTGAAATAATTCCAAATCTCCACAACTCCCTCAAAATTTATATTTTTTTGATGAAAAACATACCAACTATTGATAAACTAAATGCACATCTTCCAGTGATTTCTCACTGGTCAAAACTTATTTTTTCATGAGATTGAACTAAACATTCTATCGTATTGATTATCTTTTGATGTATATAAGTCTTTGAATGATTTACACCAGTGCATTAGCTTTGGGTGATAAAATATTCAGGATCCAGAATGGTGTATATACTGCACACATATACTCTTCAGTGAAGTCAATTTTGAGTTCAACAAACTCAGGTCTTAGGACATCAATTTCTGTCACACTAATGCCTATATTCATCAAGCGTTAATTGGATCACAATGCTGAGACTAAAGTTTTAGAGGCAGTGTTAACGTGCTCTAATTAATTCACATTGAAGTTTACTTCACATTGTTTTTTCTTCGATTAACGTTGAAGAATGTAGATAGATGAGTGAAGACTGTCTCATAATTGTCTAGTTTATTGTAAGCTTATATGAAGTGAAATTGAAATGTGCTCGGCAACCTTGTACACATTTGTCAGTAGACAAATGCCACACCTATTTTGTGAAAGCTACTAATACTAGTTAACTCCCCAAGTATCAGTAGGTGGAGAGTGGTCCGAAACCGTGACAATTCGGTTTAAAGTCATCTCCCTAAATCAATGAAACACAGTTTCACTGAAATTGAGGTATGCCTTGATTACTCAGAGTTATATACCTTAGATTAGTAATACTAATTCAATTGTTCTGATAATCGTGAGCAGAATTGTCATGATATCTATATCCATCTCAAAGTTGTACAACAACAATGACACATTGCGTTGTTTTTTTAATGCTTCCTAAATATCCCATGGAAAGAAGATATAATTCCGCGAAGAAAATGCTTCCTTTCCGACTGTCTCATTTTACAATTCTTTACAATAGTGACTCTGAACATATATATCACAAACGTATAATAGTCTTCTGTTGGATAGTAGAACCTCGCCTACTTTACTAGTTACTAGCCGGTCCTAAGCCTGGGTAAAAAGGGAAGGTTGGGAATAGGCCTAGCAACCCTACCCCGTAAAGCCAATTCAATCCCTAAAGAAACTTTAAAGCATAAAGAAATTATAAACCATAAAAAATTATTTCTCGCTGCAATCAGAGAGACGAAATGATACCGGTTGGCGAACGCCTTCGGGAAGCCAGTCGGCCGATGTATCTTCTCTTCTCTCGATGAAAGCAAAAGTAAGGATGCGGACATGGAATGTCCTCACAATGTTTGAAGCTGGCTGGCAAGGCTGCCCAGATTGTAAAGGACATAGAATTGCCATAGCCATAGAATTGCTAGGAATCTGTGAAGAATCAGCAGATGGAATGGAAGTGGACTCTCCAGACTGGCAACTGGAGAGGAGAATCAATAATTTACTCCGATATTGTGACGCAGATGACAATCACGAGCACACTGAGTTTTGGAATGACTATCATGATGTCTCCAAGAGTATCGAAGGCTCTCATGCAGTGGGAACCAGTCTCCAGCAAGATCAACTGAAAAGGAAGGAAAGTCACAATCATTCAATGCTCTATTACGCTGCCCACCTACAAATAATGCAGATCAAGAGAAGAAGGAGGGATACTACAGACAACTGCAATCAGTGATAGACAAGACTCCAGTTGGCGACACCGACATCAAAATTCTAATGTGCGACATGAATGCCAAACTGGGAGCGGACAACATAGGAAGAGAACTCATCATGCATCGAGAAGCACTCCGTGAAATGAATGAGAACGGGGAACTGTTTGTAGACTTCTGCACATTCAACGATTTGGTGATTGGAGGCAGTGTGTACAAACACAAGGATATTCACAAAATGACAAAGATTTCACCAGACACCAGGACACACTAAAAATCAGATCGACTTCATCTCAATCTGAAGAAAGTGGAGACACAGCCTACCGGATACAAGATCAGATCAAGAAGGGGTTCAAATGTAGGTGGTTCACACCACTCACTATCTAGTGCAAGGAATTAGCCTTCAAAATCAAGTTGAAAGCCATCACAGAAGTTGGTGATAGATCACGGTCCAAGTTCAACACCCACCCAGACCCGAAACTGAAGAACAGAACTACAAAGAATATCTTCACGTCAGTCATCAGTACAAAATGGGAGATATTGAACAACATCCCTGAAGGATCGGGCGTGGAAGAACGCTGGAACTCTTTGAAAGCTATGTGGAAGGAAACCCGCATAACCGCACTAGGAATAAAGAAGCCAAGGAATGGATCTCGACGGATTCATGGAAGCTGACAGAATAGGGGGAGGCAGATGGTGAAGCAGAAGATGAACCAATGCAGGCAAGGATGAACAACGAAAAGAGGAACTGAACACAACCTATTAAGCACTACACTGGACAAAGAAGTGAAGAACGGTGCACACAAAGACAAAAGACACTTCTACGACACATTTGCAAGTGAAGCAGAACAGGCTGCAGGTAGTAGAGACAAGGATCTGACAACATTGTATCAAATAACCAGGTTACTAACTGTCTGGGAAGAAATCAATGCAGATGAAACCAATGAATGATAGTGAAGGAAACCTAATTACCCAAGAGGGAAAACAAAGGAAACAGTGGGTCGACCACTTCAAAAAACTCTTGAATCGATCACCACCACCTGGAAATCGTTCACAAATACCGCCACCAGCCCAGCCAAAGAATTACCACTGAATACAAGACCTCCGACAAAAGCAGAAGTGAAGTGCTGAACGCCATAAAGTTGCTGAGATCCGGGAAAGCAGCTGAACCAGATGGTATTTCACCAGAAGCACTGAAAACAGACGCAGAGACAACAACGGATATGCTCACACCACTAGTGCAGAAAATTTGTAATGGAGGAAAGTGAGGTATCTGCTAATTGATTAAAAGAAGGGCAACCTTGTAAAGCTTCCAAAGTAGGGTGTCCTAAGTCTTTGCAAGCAGAAGAACTGGCGCAGAACCATGTTGGTGTCCACCCGGAGCTGTCCACATCAAGCATAATATTACGCCGCATCATCCTAGAGAGACTAAAAGGGGCTCTGGATTCAAAATTATGACCGGAAGAGGGTGGGTGGTCTTAGGAATTATAAACCTTGTGGGATCAAATTGCAAGGCTACACTGCGCATTATCATAGAACCGAGCATAGAATGGCGGTCAACGGGATTTTTACTGCAACTTCATCGATTTTGAAAAGGCCTTTCACAGAGTCCACCGAGAAGTAATTTGGCAACTGCTTCAACACCACGCTTTTAGAGACACAAACCTTCACCAGTCTCATTCAACAGCTGTACGACGACGCCACATGCCGAGTGATTCACATTGGAAAGCTCAGTGATGTTGCCTTTGAAGTGAAGTGAAGACATGAGTAAGACAAGGCTGCCTACTGTTACCGATGATCTTCCTGATTGTGGTTGACTGGATCATGCAACAGACAACTGTGAGGAACGAGAAAAGGGACAAACGCTGACCCGACCGATGGAAAGACCTTAGAAGGTTTGGATTTCGCAGATGATGGTTTATGTTTAATGTCTCACAAACTCGAAGATCTACAGGCAAAATCCAGCAAGTTGACAGAAAAGGCAGTGAAGACAGGACGTCTTTCAAGTGAACGTAGAGAAGACAGAGGTGATAAAGATACTCAACCAACAACAAGCATCGATCACCATTAACGGATGAAAGGTAAAGGAATTAGTCTCTTTAATCTGCTTAGGCAGCATCGTTTCATTTACAAGCGGCCACACAGATGAGTATGTCGAAACCACAATCGGAAAGATAGCAAGACAGTCCCTCATTAATCTGAAACCAGTGTGGAGATCTACTCTGCTCCAGTCCACTCAGCATAAAGCGTAAACAAGATCCGGATTTTCAACGCTAATATCAGTTAAGTCAGTGCTTGTATGTGATGGTTTCGTTTCAAGCGCTGATCTAATGATGCAACTGTGCTTTTTTATTCAGTGGTACACTGTTATACGTTTATCATATGAAAAATATATTTGTCAAGCTTTATGGAATGGCATCGTTCAATAAAAAAATTGTTTTCTTCGCTGAATTTCTTCTTTTATAATCTTTTCTAAAATATATCAAGCAAATAATATCAACGAATGTCTTCGATAGAGGAAAGAAGAATGACTATTCAATGAAACACTGTAGGATTCTTATTCGTGTATTCCACTGATGGCTTCTTCATGATCTGAGACTAAAAATGTAAATGGATCATAGAACTTTTGGTGTTCTCCCCTAATTCTTGAGTTTTATAAATTCTGATCGTAAACTTGACGAATGTGTTACTTGTATTAATAAAGTAGCAAGTGATAAAACATACAACTTACCCATGTATAGTAATGATGGGTAGTGGGTAGCAGTGGAATCTAGGATGCGCTTTTCGTCCTATTTGGGACTCGTCAGCTTGATGAATTTGCCTCCCTGTGAATGATATTGTTCCCAACAGAGACTGATCAATTCGGTCCAATCACTGACGGTGTAATACAAGCAATAAAACTCATACAACTTGTCATAAAATAAGCATATTATGAAATTATTATTTTTATTATTATTTGTCCCTTGGGTTCCTAGTGGAACATAGGGCTTCAGTAGCACGCCCCCAGTGACCTCTGTTCTCTGAGATCTTTTGAACCTGGTCCCACGACAGCCCACAACCTCTCATTTCCTCCTCGCACGACCTCCTCCATGTCACCCTCGGACGTCCAACTCGTCGCTTCCCATGGGGATTCCACTCGAGTACCTGGCCTGACGCGTGATGTCCTCAGTCGGCCTTCTCAGTGCATGGCCAATCCATCTCCACTTCTTCCTGCATATTTGTTGGGTGATAGGTTGTTGGTTGGTTCGTTCCCAGAGCTCCTTGTTGCTTATTCTAACTATTCTGGCCATCTGATCTTCAGTACCGAGAGAGCGTAAGCAGTTGTTGATGAATGTCTGTAGTTTATTGGAAATGCCTTTCGTGATGCGCCAAGTTTCTGAACCATACAAGAGCAATGACTTGACGTTGGTGTTGAAAATCCCTATCTTGTTCCACATGCTGAGTGCAGAAGATCTCCACACTGGTTTCAGGCTAATGAACACCTGTCTTGCTTTTCCGATTCTGACTTTGACGTCCTCGTCCGTCCCGCCTGTAGTTGAAACAATGCTTCCTAGATAAGTGAAGGAGGTTACTTCCTATAAGTTTCTCCCGTTGACGGTGATTGGAGTTTGTTGTTGTTGTTGATGGTGGTGGTGCGGTGTCTTCATCACTTCTGTCTTCTCTATATTTACCTGAAGTCCCGTCTTGGCTGCCTCTTCTATCAACTTGTTAGTTTTTGCCTGCAGATCTTCAAGTTTATGTGACATTAGGCACAAGTCATCGGCGAAATCCAAGTCTTCTAGGTTCTTTTCCGTCGTCCAGTGTATCCCCCTCTTCTCGCTGCCTACTGTTTGCTGCATGATCATATTATGAAATAGAAATGTGAAATTAATGAAGAATTTCAGTTTTTTTTCTCATCGGATTTCATTATATACAAATAACGAAGAATTAAAACAAATGTGGTTTCTTAGCATTATCTCAGGCTAAAGTATATTTATCATTCCCAAGAAAAAAGCATATTTCTCAAAATTTTTTATTCTCCATCACTGGGTAGTATTTTTTTTTCATGTTGGTGACAGATCATAATGTAAAGTTACTACTATGAACAGTCTACTCCGAAATAGATTATTATTAGTAATTCTGTTTCATTTACATATACAAAAAAAAAGATATAGCGCATAATCTGCTTGATCGCTAGAAGTGAAATCGTTCTATTTAAAACTCCTCAGCTGGATACATTTATCTCTCATTGAGCTGTTTTGTTCCCAGTGGAAATCAAACCAAGTGTCCATCACTTAGAACACTGAAGCAGTGTCAACTAGGTCACTGAGATACAACAGACATCTTATTTCAATTTTGATTTCTATGATTGTTTACATAACTACTCGTTGTCATGGTTAAGAATTGGTTTTTTTACATAATATTTTTCCCAGAATTTTCATAAAATGCCTATTACTAAATAATAGAATAATATTTTGCATATCTTATTGGCACCAGTTACAAATAAGTAAAATTATATTTGACTGTTTGAAACAGGCTGTTAGAAACTGGGTGTTTAGATGGTGATCGAAGAGTTCAAGAAGCCGCCTTAGCAGCATTACGTGCACTCTGTTTATCTGATGAACGTATCCGCCATGTAAGTCGTTATTGATGAAATTTCTAGTTGTGTTATTCGTTTATAATTATTTTTCCTTTGGGTTCCTAGTAGAACATAGGGCTTCAGTAGCACGTCGCCACTTCACCATCTTCTCTCCAATCTTTTTAACCTGGCTCCACGACTAACCAGAAGCTTTCATTTCTTCCTCACACCATCTCCTCCATGTCACCCTAGGCTGGGACGCCCAACTCGTCGTTTCCTCTTTGGTTTCCACTAGAGGACCTGGTCTCGCCTGATGCGTGATGTCCCCAATAGGCCTTCTCAGTGTATGCCCAGTCCAATCCATCCCCACTTTCTTCGTCTGCATATTTGTTAGGCGATAGGTTGTTATTTGGTTCGTTGCCAGCCAACCAGAGTTTCTTATTGCATATTCTTATTATTCTGGCCTTCGTGTCTCATCTTCAGTATCGAGTGAGCGTAGTTGGCAGCTGTAGATGGTGTATATCTTCAGTTTGTTGTATATGATTTCCGTAACGCGCCAAGTCTCTCAACCATCACACAGAAGCAATGACTTAACTGACATTGGTTTTGAAAATTCGAATCTGGTTCATGCTTTATGCTGAGTGGAGTAGAGTAGATCTCCACACTGGTTTCAGATTAATTAGCGACTATCTTGCTGTCTTTCCGATCGTGGCTTTGACATCCTTATCAGTGCCGTCACCTGTAGTTGAAACGATGCTGCCTGAGCATTGTATGATTGTAACTTTCATTTTTATTTGAATCTTGCTATCATGATCCCGGAGGAGATTGGCTCCGACTGTATGAAAGCCTTCGATACTCTTGGAGACATCATGATAGCCATTCCAAAACTCAGTGTGCTCGTGATTGTCGTCTGGATGACAATATCAGTCTAGATCATTGACTCTGTAATTACCAGTAATTACCATTCCATCTGCTGACTCCACGCAGATTCCTAGCACTTCTGTGGCATATCTACTCATCTCTTTGGCGATCTGGGCAGTCTTGCCAGCCAGCTGCAAACATTTTGAAGACATTCTATGTCCACATTCTTACTTTCGGTTTCGTTGAGAGAGAGAGAGAAGACACATCAAGTTGTTATTCATCGTAGACTGACATCAATTGGAAGAATTAAGGAAACCTGGGAGCACTGGACAGCTGTTTCGTCTGACTAGTATGGGACTCCTCGGCAGTGCGCACCCACTATCCCGCCTTCCAAGTATCGAAACCGCGACCTTCAGGTTCCATGACCAGCACGTTAACATTGAGCCACTGTATCAGAATCCAACCGTCCATATTTCCAACTTCTGTTGGCTCACGATATAGCGCAACCGCCACCGGATGTCATCGTTGAGTAACTGTCCTCACGACCATTAGGCCTCGCCCCCACCGGTCATGACTTCTTGTTGTTCCTCCAGCTGATGTCAGTCTACGATGAATAACAACTTGAAATATTTCCAAATCCCCACAATTCCCTTAAAATTCAGAGGACACATCAGCCAATTGGCTTCCCGAAGGCTTTCACTAACTGGCATCGTTTCGTCTCCTCGATTCCAGCGAGGAGTTATTTTATTTTTTGTATTTCGTCTTTGGTTTGAAGTTTCTTTAGCGATATGATTGATTTTGCATGATAAGGCTGCTTTCTCCTCGCCCAACCTTCCCTCTTTATTCTGGGCCTAGGACCGCCCAGTTAACTCAAATGTTGCTATTATCTAATATGCATAACAAACATTTTAATTCGTTGGAAATAAAATGAGATTTTTCTCTCTTCAAGTGTTTAGTAGCTTATAACTGAACAAGATGATGAGTGAAGTTTTGGCTCATTGGTCTTGATTGTTGGCTTTCAGTAGCTGGTAACATAGGTTCAAACCGTGATCTGCCTACTGAGATTTGGTCAACCGAGTTCGTATCATAAACCCCTCATAGTATACGTGTGACTCGTTGCCAATGTTCATAAAGTTGTACTTTGTCTTTGAGAGAGTTCATTTGGCGCTTAAGGTGAATAGGAATTAAGATATTCATATTTTTTCTAATGAACTGCTTTTCCAACCGTTAAGTCTCAGGAGATATCGAGGCATTCGTATAGTAGTCTATATACCGGCATAGGTGGATCAATTGAATGCAGAATAACGGGAGAGAATTGCAAGTATCAACAAATAATGACAATATCTGTTATCGGTTAGAAAAGAGGGTGGTTCTAGTGCCCAAGTGTTGGTGTTTGAGTCTCAGTGGGAACAATATCACTCATAGAGAAGCAGGTGCATCTAACTAGAGAGTTCCAAATAGAACATAGTAAGCCTTCTAGATTCCATTGCGAATTGCAATATAGTAAAATAATTATTGTTTACTTTAATTTGTCTAATGTTCAGTTCACTTCTCTTCGGGAGTACATTAGTGCAAAGGTTTATGTGTTAATAACAGGTTTTGAATGTCCTTGGTTAAATTACGAGTCAGTTTATTGATGTGTAGTTCTCAAGCATTCGTTAACAAAGAGTTGAAACATTTTTTTAAAAACAGTTTATAACTTTTAGAATCCTCTTCCAGGGTATTGATGTATCGAAAAACAGTTTTATAGGAAGTCTGTTATAAAACTATTAACAGCTCATTATTTTAATGTGATTAAGAAGCTTATACTGATATCATTTGGAGAAAACCATTGGAAGCTCAGTGATGCCGTTAAGGTGAAGACAGGAGTCAGAAAAGACTGCATACTATAGTGGGCTGGATCATGTAACAAACAGTGAGGAGCGAGAAGAAGGGGATACGCCGGGCCGCAGAAAAAAACCTAGAAGATTTGGATTTCGCCGATGGCTTGTGTCTAATGTCACACTAACTTGAAGATCTACAGGTGAAAACTAACAAGTCGACAGAGGAGGCAGGGCAGGGCAGGGAAGACGTGACTTCAAATATACAGAAGTAAGTGGAGATGGATTGGGCATGCACTGAGAAGACCGACTGGGGACATCACGCGCCATGCCAGGTTGTTGGGTAGAACCCAGATGGGAAGCGACAAGTTGGGCGTCCGCGGTGAGGGTGACATGGAGGAAATCGTGCGAGGAAGAAATGAGAGCTTGTGGGCTGTCGTGGAACCAGGTTGAAACGATTGAAGAGAACGGAGGGCACTGGAGACGTGCTACTGAAGCCCTGTGTTCCATTAGAAACCCAGGGGACAAATAATAATAATAATAATGTCAACTGTTAGTTCAGGTGTCTGATAATGTATTAGCATTATCCTGTTTATTTCTGAAGTATTACTTGAATAGCTGAATCTGCGTTACTTTTAACGGAGCATCATTGTTTCTCAACTACTTTATTGTCATGTTATCTAGTTATATAATTGTCTCTGTGTATGTGTGTGTGTGTTCGCCTTTTTAGGATTTATACTCTATGAATACAATGAAGCGATTAAATGATATGCAGGCTAGCTTAAAACAACTTGGTACAAATCGTTCAGGACGTAAATCAAGTGCTAGAAGTCGTATGTCAATTACACAATTAGGCTTAATCGATTATGATGTGATTAATCAACATGTTACAGCTATATGTGATTTATTGTATGTTAGTCAAGAACAATGACTTCTTTGAATAATAACAACAGGTCAAAGGATAGACAAAGGGAAATGCAGTAATGCCAGTGAAATGAATGCATAGTTAAACAATTTCACAACAGTTAACTATCATCAAACTGGTTGATTTGTATCAAGTTGATTGTTTTGATTAAGATATTTGGTTACTTTTGTTTAATGTTTCTTTAAAAGCCATTCTGTGATGTTTCTACTATTGATGGTGGAAAATAACAATACTGCTGCTGCTACTACTACTACTATTACCTTTAATACTTCTATTACTACTACTACTACTACTACTACTACTACTACTACTACTACTACTACTACTACTAGTAGTAGTAGTAGTAGTAGTAGTAGTAGTAGTAGTAGTAGTAATAATAATAATGTCCCGTATGTACAGTTCCCTACTTTAATAAAAAATTGTAAAACTTTTATTTTTTGCAGAAATGAATGCTTGTTTTTTTGAGCAATAAAGTTTTTTATTGTTATAAATAGTGTTTTCATACCTATATTCTTTTTTCTAACTATTACTTTATGCATTACATTGTGTATCTGATATGCCCTGCAACTCATAAACGGTTCCCCTTACTATGATTTTGTTGATAATCTGTTGATCCTATTGTATTTCAAACTTAGTTCTGCATGAGTACCATATACATGCGTTATATGTTTATTTTACTGTTTGTCAATTGAAACGATATTTGAAGGAATAAAGAATATTCTTTTCACTACTGAATTTATATGTGCCAAAAACCTATTGTTATGTTCTGATTTCAGTACTGTAAACGTATCATCAGTAAGATCAGTAGTGAATACAATCCAATTTACCTGTGACTTAGAAAGTGAAGAAGGTGAGCTAGCAATGCTGGATGGCAAGATTAAACGAACACAAGAAGGAAATCTAGAGACTGGTGTCTATAGGAAACCTACCCATTCGAATAGCTACTTAGACTTCCAATCATCCCACCCCATTTCAGCTAAAGTAGGCCTAGTCAAATGCTAAAGTGATGGAGCGAAAAAGATTACTAGTAGATCGGTAAATCTGAGACAAGAAACTAGACATATCAAGAATACCCTACGTCTTAATAATTACCCACCAAAATTTATCAATAAATTCATGAGAAATCGAAAGAAAAATATTTACAATGGTAGTAGTGGCAGTAGTAATACAGGTGTTATTAATAATAATCTCACTACTAATGGTAGTAATGGCGACAGGGTTAAAAGAGAATTCAAAGCCTCTGTTGTGTTACCATACAATGAAGGCACCTCAGAAGCATTACGAAGAATTCCCAATAAGGCTGACTAGGATTAAAGTGGCTAGTATTTAAACCAACAAATCCACTTAGAAACAAGCTTTGTAGGTTAAAAGATCCTATCGATACAATTAAGCAAAATAATCTAGTCTACCAAATCCTTTGCAGTGATTGCCAGGTCAAGTACATAGGTGAAAGCAGTCAATCTACCAGGCTGGGTCGATTAGAATAACAAAGCACAAAAACTCAGCTAAATCAAGATTAGTAGATCCTAATAAGATAAGAAATCTAGAGAAAAGTTCGCCTATAGCTCTGCATGTGATGAAACATAATCACGCAGTAGGGTGGGATACGGCGACAGTGTTGAAAACTAACTTATTTAGGTGATAACCGAATCTTTGTTTATCAAATCAACACCGAATACTTGTGGTAATAGGAATGATTCTGCACCTGTCCCAGATATATGGAAGAGTCTACTAGCCTTGTCATCATAGAGAAGGAGAGAAAATTAGGAATATATAAAGTCTGTCACAAAGTTGTGGAGTTACCTGATCTGATATGAATATGGACAATAAATTGTGTCCAAAACGTCATCCAGTAAATGCTACTTTTTCACTGTGTGATATTTCTGATAAACAGACTATAATGGAATTACTCTCGACCACATTGTCCAAGTTTTACGCTTATATTAATAAAGAATATTCTTCTCAATAACTTCTTCCTGAAATCTTACAGTTATATATTTTAATTATGTGATTTTGCTGTAACAGTAATGAGACTTTTTATAACAGGTAATTAGTAATATTATACAGTTGTGCAATTCTTTTCAGAAAAGTTTTATCTAGACAATATCAAGTATTATTGAGATTTAATCCAATGCAGTTAGTTATCCTAACTTAGAAGTAGTATTCATCATGGACTGACATTAGTTGGAGAACCATTGAAAATTTGGGAGCACTGAACAGCTGTTTCGTTCTAGTATAGGACTCCTCAGCAGTACGCACCCATGACCCGGCCAGGGGTCGAACTCAGGACCTTCAGGTTTCACGGTTATTCAGCTTATGTAACACTATTTTAATTGAAAATAAATCATATAAACTTCGATGATAAAAGTTATTTTACTAAAGTTGACGGGGGAATTGAAATTATAGTAGTGTGAATGTTAAATTGGATAAACAAAGAAACTTTTATAAAAACAATAAAAGGATGTAGATGAAAGTAGGATAAGATAAAAGTTGTAGATAATTTATAGGAAAAATAGTTTAAAATTTTGAAATTAAGTTAAAGGTAGCGGACACTTAAAGAAATTGTGAGTCTTATATGAGGCCAAGAAAATTGTAATGGTAGATAGAACCTACTTTTTTTTTTAGAACACTTGGATTGTTTAATCTCAATCGCCACAAGTTTTGTAAATTTCAAGATTTTGAAGCCAACTGCCTTTTGGTGGGAACCCGGTAAATAAATAATAGAAAATGACTTGTATTCATTTCTTTCAGTGATAGAATATTGGTCTCCATTCACTTCAACTGTTTCATGTTTAATTTAAAGTTAAGCAACGTGCAATTAAATTAAAGCACTATTTCAACTACAGGCAGCACAGGCACAGACGAGGATGTCAAAGTCAGAATCGGAAACGCAAGACAGACGTTCATTAGCCTGAAACCAGTGTGGAGATCTTCTGCACTCAATCAGCATAAAGCGTGAACAAAATCCGGATTTTCAACACCAACACCAGTCAAGTCAATTCTTCTATATGGTTCAGAGACTTGGCGCGTTACCAAAAGGATTCCCAATAAACTACAGACATTCATCAACAACTGCCTACGCTGGCTCGCTACTGAAGATCAGATAGCCAGAATAGTTAAAATAAGCAAGAAGAAGCTGTAGGAACGAACCAACCAACAACCTATCACTCAACAAATATGCAGAAGGAAGTGGAGATGGATTGGGCATACACTGAAAAGGCCGACTGGGGACATTAAGCATCAGGCCAGTCCCTCGAGTGGAGGTCAAAGGGGAAACAACGAGTTGGATGTCCGAGGCGAGGATGACATGGAGAAGATTGTGTGAGGAAGAAATGAAAGCTTATGGGCAGTCGTGGAGCCAGGTTCGAAAGACTGCAGAGAATGGAGTGGAATGGAGACGTGCTACTGAAGCGGTATGTTCCACTAGGAACCCAAGGGAAAATAGTAATAATAATAATAATAATAATAATATAGTGAGACTGACTGATTCAGAGCTGCTTGATTCTATTTTCAACATGGCTCCACGACAGCTCACAAGCTCTCATTTCCTCCTCGCACGATCTCCTCCATGTCACCCTCACCACGGACGTCCAACTCATCGCTTCCCATGGGGATTCTACTCGAGTACCTGGCCTGACGCGTGATGTCCTCAGTCGGCCTTCTCAGTGCATGCCCAATCCATCTCCACTTCCTTCCAATGCATATTTGTTGCGTGATAACTTCTTGGTTGGTTCTTTCCCACTGCTCCTTGTTGCTTATTCTTATTATTCTGGCAATCCATCTGATCTTCAGTAGCGAGCGTAAGCAGTTGTTGATGAATGTCCGCAGTTTATTGGAAATCCCTTTGGTAACGCGCCAAGTCTCTGAGCTATACAGAAGCAGTGACTTGACTGGTGTTGGTGTTGAAAATTTGGATGTTGTTCATGCTGTATGCTGAGTGCAGAAGATCTCCACACTGGTTTCAGGCTAATGAACGTCTGTCTTGCGTTTCCGATTCTGACTTTGACATCGTCGTCTGTGCCTGTGCTGCCTGCAGTTGAAACAGTGCTTCCTAGATAGGTGGAGGAGGTTAATCCCTTTAAGTTTCTCCTGTTGATGGTGACTGGAGATTGTTGTTGTTGGTTGAGTATCTCCATCACCTCTGTCTTCTCTACATTCACTTGAAGTCCCGTCTTCGCTGCGCTGCCTCGCCTCTTCTGTCAACTTGTTAGTTTTCGCCTGTACATCTTCAAGTTTATGTGACATCAGACACAAGTCATCGTTGGCGAAATCCAGATCTTCTAGGTTCTTTTCCCAGTCCAGCCAGCTTATCCCCCTCTTCCCGCTCCTCACTGTTTGTTGCATGATCCAGTCCAGTTGACCACAATCAGGAATATCATGATTGATAGTAGGCAACCTTGTTTCACTCCTGTCTTCACTTCACTTCAATTGCACCACTGAGGTTCCCATTGTGAATTACTTGACATGTGGCACCTTCATATAGTTGTTGAATGAGGCTGATAAAGGTTTGCGGTACTCCGTAGTAATGAAGCAGTTTCCAAATTACTTCTCGGTCCACGCTGTCAAAGGCCTTCTCATAATCGATGAAGTTGAGGTAGAGTTGAGTTGACTGCCATTCTATACTTTGTTCTATTGCAATTTGTTCCATGGAAAATATATTACATAGAAAATTGGAGTTTTTTTTCCTATGGACTCTGACTCTGAACAAATAAATACTCAAGATTTTTTATCTAGAGGCATCTTTAACATAAGTACAATAATCGATACAATAAAACTGTACCTAAATAATTTTTGTACATAAATCTGTGATTTAAGAAGAATTCTGTTAGCAGATTTCTACAAGTTCACTTATCGAAATAATTTCATGGAGCATTCATTTTCTTCTTTGAGCATGCTATAATTCTAACGTATGGTTTTTTTTGTCAGAATCTACAAAATGTCTGTAAATTCGACTGTTCTTATGAAGCTAGATGCATATTATCTACTAGTGGAACATAATCAAGATTCTTTCGAGAACATTTATTAGCATATTGGTTGTAACTAACAATCAATCAGCAGTTCTGTTTTAGAGTATGTTGTTATGCCAAGTCATTAGCACTCTGACCAAACTTGATAAGACGTGACGTATATAGTAAGACAAGGAACTCTGGGAACGAACTAACCAAGAACTTATCATCCAACAATTATGCAAAAGAAAGTGGAGATTGATTGGGGGGCATACACTGAAAAGTCCGACTGGGGACATTAAGCATCAGGCCAGTCCCTCGAGTGGAGGTCAAAGGGGAAACAACGAGTTGGATGTCCGAAGCGAGGATGACATGGAGAAGATTGTGTGAGGAAGAAATGAAAGCTTATGGGCAGTCGTGGAGCCAGGTTCGAAAGACTGCAGAGAATGGAGTGGAATGGAGACGTGCTACTGAAGCGATATGTTCCACTAGGAACCCAAGGGAAAATAGTAATAATAATAATAATAATAATAATATAGTGAGACTGACTGATTCAGATCTGCTTGATTTTATTTTGCCTACTTATTCTGACTGTGTACTGGTATTTTTGTTTGACAACGTTTGACTGTTAACTGACATAGACATTTGATACTTGGTGGCATTTTCAATGAGATTTTCAAACAAGTACTTAAGTGATTAGCCATGTTAAGAAGTTAACTTAAGTGCTATATATGGTGATCATTTTCTTGTAAAGTAGCAGAACGTTTTATCCTTTTTTCCTCCAGTGAAATAATTTTTTCAAAAAATTTCCTATTTGTGCAAAAATGCCGACTGTATACAGATTAAATTGGGGATAGTCAATATATTCAACTGTTTAACTTATTTTATCAATGACCTGTTAATTTTACTTGTATAGAAAATCATTTATTAGACTAACAAAAACGATAGTGGAAAAACCTTCCCACTGTGTAAAACGTGACAGTAAACCATTCAACTTCAAACACTACTTCTGTTGGTAAACATTCTGGCAAGGAATCAGTCCAGTTGATAAACTATGCCAGTCATAACCCACTTAAGCATGAGTACGCATAAGTATGCTTCTTATGTTGTTTAGTAAGAATTTAAGAAAAGATGCTATCAGCAACTAGAAATAACTTGATATCTGTACGTTTGAATAAAAGGTGTAGTCAGTATTTATTTCAGCAGCAACCTAACAAGATCAGAAATTCACCTGTTGGCTTGACTGCGAAGCACATGATTGATTGTAAGGATACTTGTTATTTCTCCTTGCTATATAGGGCCGAATAACACAACCTCTGCCGTTTGCAGATCGTTTTCTATGTGGATACCTCGATACAACATCACTCACTGGGGTGCAGGTATATCCAGCTGAGTAATGTCCCAAATAAGATGAATTCCTGTACTAGTCGCCAAGATCAATATATCACATAATTGATTGTTGAATACAATAGACTGATTGTAGAAGAAGTTGGATGTATGGAGATAAGATCAACTGAATTTTGTTGATCCTTCATGATCCGGGAGACTTATTAAGGTATAAAGTGTTGATGATTGTAGAAAATGTTTGTTGCGTGTTAGGATTTCATCTAGTCACCTCCGACTACTGGCCCGTTACCATACCTACTTAGCTAAAAGATTCACTGTATAACTCTACCCGAATGAGCAAAAAAGAGAGATAGCTGGTTATTAATCATTTAATATAATCGGTGGCATGAATAAAATAAAATATTTGAACCATTGTTCCGACAGTCAATACATAGGCTAGAACATAGTTTGGTGAAATCAGAATATGATTCAAAATTTCCATCTCTTACTGGCGTAATCTATTTCGGACCGTGTTGAAGTATTATCAACTTACCTTCAGCAATTAATAATGTTTTAGTTAAACGGAGATTGACGTGATTACCAATTACCCAACTTAAGGGTAGGATTGTTTAAAGCAGGATGTATATTAGATCAGTGGTGGGTCTCTTGACCCAGTAGCCTAGTGGTTAACGCTTTGCCATTTGAAGCGATAGGTACTAGGTTTCATTCTCTGTGTTAAAAACATCATTCCAACTTACGAACTGTGTATCCTGGATTCCACCTCTAATCATGAACATGAGTACAATGTCATGAAAATTCCGACAGTGTTGAGGCATCCGAATAGCAGCCACTCTACCCACAAAGGCCAAGCAGTTTGACTCCATATAGCAACAGATTAATTTGGAAGGATTCAGTTAGCAGAAAACCCTGCACCTACGTTTCATGCCTTTTGGAACATGTCAGCGACGCGTATCTGCAACCTCTTTAAAACTGATGTCCCACCTGAGATCCTAACCCACGTCTCCCAGTTTTGCAGTCAGAGACCTTGTCACTGAGTTGTTCCAGCAGCGATTGACCACATGTAGGACTGAATGAGGTTCGGTTGATCAGTTACTACAGGGCAGCGAGGTCATGTAGGCTAGTTCTAAATGCTGATCTAATTTCATACATCATTTTGAAATGTGACCGCCTTACTGAGGAGTCTCGTAAAGCGCGGAACCTAGGTTCAGATCTTCCTACTGAGTGCCTCTATCTAATTAACATCTATTTCATTGCATCGCAGTCGTCAGCCTCCTATCCTAATGACCATATTTTAAAATGATGGTTGGAATTTGACAACATGAAATCAGTAACCAATCTCTACAACTCTGATTTTTCTATTGATCACTGTAAAGGTGATTCACTTTCATTTTGATGGTAAACTATGGCATGGCGGGACAGACTTTAATAATGTTTTATTGACAAGCTAGTCAACTTAAATAAGTCACTGGATTTAAGCGAAAAACTATATAAAATGAAAAATAGCTAACAGTACCGTTTAGAACACCCTGAAAAATTTTCAGTCAATAAAATTTTAGACAACAATTTCAGTTAGATATTTAAGCAATGTTCAAATAGTAATAGTTAAAGCTTCTTTGTAATGACTTAATCAGCATTCACTTTCATTGAAGTTAGCTAAGAATAGTGAACTGCCAAGCGTTAACCTGCAGTATATGCCTAGTCATTAATACGTGTTCGTGTAAAAACATTAGTTAACACTATTGAAAATAATTGGATAGGCGTGTTCTTTTTTAGTTCGTTTTATTACATATATCACCTAATAAAACAATATTATCTACTGGATAACGTTTCGGCCACAGTTTATTCAGTATAGCTTATGCATAACCCACCTAATCCACCTAAGTTTGACAATAAGTTCATAAGAAATTGTATTGGTCAGGTAAATAATAATGGGAAATCGTGACCGGTAGGGGCAAAGCCTGATGGTCGTGAGGACAGTTACTCAACGATGACATCCGGTGGCGGTTGCGCTATATCGTGAGCTAACAGAAGTTGGAAATATAGACGACTGGATTTTGATACAGTGGCTCAATGTTAACGTGCTGGTCACGGAACCTGAAGGTCGCGGTTTCGATACTTGGAAGGCGGGATAGTGGGTGTGCACTGCCGAGGAGTCCCATACTAGTCGAACGAAACAACTGTTCAGTGCTCCCAGGTTTCCTTTGTTCCTCCAATTGATGTCAGTCTGCGGTGAATAACAACTTGAAATATTCCAAATCCCACAACTCCCTCAAACTTCAAATGATAATGACTGTAGCGTTGTAAAAATATTTCGGAATTTCTATGTTTTCATTTAAGGAAGACATGTTAGGTACATTAGGGAGAATTTTTAATAAGACCGTGAAAAGAGTAGTATTTAAGACTACATATAAACTTAGAAACAAGATTTCTTGATGTAGAGATTCAATTAAGAAAAATAATCCGAATCCATTGAAATGATTTTAAGGGTAAATGAACTAGTCAAATTGGGGGCTGTCCAAACATAAATCTTAACTGATTCAAACTTTGAAGATCCTAGTAAAATAAGGAATGCAGAGAAATGTTCGGCAGTAGCTATGCATGAAATTACACATAATCATACAACAGAATAGGACTGAGTGACAGTATTAAAGTCTAAATAAGCTTAGTGCAGTTAGAGATTGACAACCAAATCTTTATCTGTGGAGTCAACACAAAATGCAAGGAATACGAGTGATTCAGTACCTGTCTAAGATAAATGGAAAGTCCTGTCATTTATATTATGAAAGGGAATATAGACTTAGGACTATGTAAACTATTACCATATGTCAATGTTGTGGGTTTACCTAGACATGACTATGAATGACCACTTTTGTGTCAGAAACGTTAACCAGTAAGCAAGCAATAGTGTTTCACTATGATATATATTAAAGAAACCATCTAGAATACAATTCAAATCTGTCACAGTACTCAAGATTTACTCTTATTTTAGTGAGTTACATGTATCTACTATGAGAGGATAAACAACATTAGGTGTAAAACTCAGGCTCATTTGATGTCGTAATTGTCAATGGATGAAATGATTAATATGTTACCGTGGATTTTATATTTAATGTAGCATTCGTCATGAACTACGATCAGTTGGAAAACCATTGAAAACGTGAGAGCACTGAACAGCTGTTTCGTCCAGTTGCTCAATGGTAACGCGCTGCCAGCGGAACCTGAAGGTCGTGGGTTCGACCCCTGGAGGGGTCGTGGGTGCGCGCTGCTGAGGAGTCCCATACTAGTCAGACGAAACAGCTGTCCAGTGCTCTCAGGTTTCCTTTGTTCATCTAACTGATGTCAGTCTACGATGAATAACAACTTGAAATATTTCCAAATCTCCACAACTCCCTCAAAAATTCACTTTAGATTAGTGTTAGATGATTGGAGATGGTTGACATGAGACCTTGAATCTTAGTTTCTCTCTGAATCTACTGCCTTGTTGATGATATTGCAAAACTACTGACAGAATTTGCTTACCACTTAGGAATAAACAACATGAAATTGGTCACTCTACAGTGCCTAATGAACATGCAGATATCATAAACACTTAGAAAATACTTCTGTCATATTTGTGCATGCTATGATACAGTTACACTTCAGCATGCGATATATTTTAGCTTACATAAATGATTTTAGTTGTGTTGTGTGTTATTTGAGTAGGATGGTTTAGTCATTATACTATTTTCCGTTTTTCTAGGCAACTCTGTTCATACTAACTTCATATCAAGAATCTTATAAGTTAAGCAAAATAAACAGAAATTCTTATTTGGTCATTAGAAAACAAAAAGAGGTTGCAGCAAAGACAATTATCTTTTTGTAACCAGATGTCCAGAGTCTACGAGATTTTCAGCATTGTAGCTGAAGATGGTCTTTTGCTTATCTTTCTATGACCAGTCGAGGTAATCTTCTTGATCACGATTTTCAAGTGAGCGTACAGTAAGGCCAACATATTCAGCTCCATAGGAGCACGTATATTTATAAATATACATTGATGAAGCTCAATACGCCAGCTTGTTTTTCATTCACTGATGAATCAACTGTTGATATGAAAAAACAATACGAAGGTTTGCGGCGTAGGAGGTTCTAATTAGGGACTTTTGCAAACGTTGACAAAAAAATGTCTGGCAGAATGTCATCACTAAGTATTATTATTATTATTAGTCTCTTGGGTTCATAGCAGAACATAGGGCTTCAGTAGCACGTCTCCATTCCACTCTGTTCTCTGCAGTCTTTCGAACCTGGCTCCATGACTGCCCATAAGCTTTCATTTCTTCCTCACACCATCTCCTCCATGTCACCCTCGACTGGGACGCTCAACTAGCCGCTTCCCATCTGAGTTGCACTCAAGTACCTGGCCTGATGCGTAATGTCCCCAGTTGGCCTTCTCAGTGTACGGTCAGTCCAATAGATCCCCACTTTTTTCGTCTGCATATTTGTTGGGCAATACGGTTGTTTGTGGGTTCGTTGCCAGCCAGCAAGCCAGCCAGTGTTTCTTGTCGCTTATTCTTATTATTCTGGCCTTCCTATCTCATCTTCAGTATCAAGTGAGCGTAGTTGGCAGCTGTAGATGATGTATATCTTCAGTTTGTTGTATATGATTTCCATAACGCGCCAAGTCTCTCAACCATCACGTAGAAGCAGTGACTTAACTGACACTGGTGTTGAAAATCCGGAGCTCGTTCACGCTTTATGCTAAGTGCAGTGGAGTGCAGTAGATCTCTGACAGAACTAGCACACACAGAACCGAACAAATAATACAAAAATTAGCGTTTTCTTAATTAGCCAATTTGTAATATTTCTCCAGTCATAATCCAGTATTGTTTTTTCTTAAGCGACAACTATTCACTAAACGTGAATATATAAGACATACAAAAGTACATTTATTTCCATGTTAAAACTTTAGTGATGATCGTTTTTCCTCCTAAAAGTATACAAAAAGAAAAGGGTTAACTTTTTTGTCTTAAATTTACATATTGAATGAAGTATTTACTGTTGTGATTGTT
The DNA here is from genome assembly GCA_944470555.2 of Heterobilharzia americana. Taxonomy (NCBI): domain Eukaryota; kingdom Metazoa; phylum Platyhelminthes; class Trematoda; order Strigeidida; family Schistosomatidae; genus Heterobilharzia; species Heterobilharzia americana. The sequence continues at coordinate 82,492,495 of OX104129.1, forward strand.
AATGAAATTGTAATTTACTTGAAGATATTCCAGATTACTGTATGAAGTTATAGTTTAGCTAGAGGCAAAAAAAACCATTTACAAAATGTTGACGATTATTTTTAAAATATTTTGGCTAAAGGTAAAGTTTCTGTAAACTTGATAAAAATTGTGTAAGACAATTTACCACGTATATAATCCACTTAATTATTCATGAGTCAGTTGAAATTAGGTTAAGACGACTAGAATAACTTCGTGAACTATTACAACATAATTTTCAGGGAGTTGTGAGGATTTAGAAATATTCCAAGTTGTTATTCATCATAGACTGACATCAATTGGAGGAATAAAAGAAACCTGGGAGCACTGGATAGCTGTTTCGTCTGACTGGTATGGGACTCCTCAGCAGTGCGCACCAATGACCCCTCCAGGGGTCGAACCCGCGAGCTAACAGAAGTTGGAAATATGGACGACTGGATTCTGATACAGTGGCTCGATGCTAACGTGGTGGCAACAGAACCTGAAGGTCCTAGTATCAATCCTTGGTGGTTCCGCACTGCTGAGGAGCCCCATACTTGGATGAAACAGCTATCCAGTGCTCTCAGGTTTCTTTTGTTCCTCTAACTGATGTCAGTCTACGATGAATAACAACTTGAAATAATTACAAAATAATTATGAAGTTATCACTTAATTTATGAATTTGAAAGGGTAGTGTTGTTACTGTCTCATTTCTTTAATGTGTACAGTTTTATAGAAAGTTAGCCGAAAATTTTGATGACAGAATATTTACATTTCATCTTTAATGCATACTTCTATTCTCTAAACACTGTTCATTTTACTTTTTCAATCATTATGAATTCGGCGGTTTTCTTTAGTTAAGCAACCTATGATATCAGTTTTCCACGTCTAGTTATTTGTTTTTCTTATCTATTTCCTAATTGTTTTCAGGAGTATTCACTTAACCACATTATAAATGGTTAATCGCCTTACGTGTCTAATAACTTACTCCTCTTTATCTGATGTACATCACTTTTCATCTGTGCTACTTCCAGTTTTCATGAATTTCTGTTATAATGTCTACATTTCGACATTGTTTAGGTTGTAAGCAGCTGATGAGAATCCACGAAATAAAGATAAGCTGATATAAGTTTGCTTTCATTGTTATTCCTGCGTTTCAGTTAAATATTTTTGGGCACACAGCTTACCAACCGCATGAAATAGGTTAAATCATTTCACCGTAGGAAACTACAAAGCAGACGGTTGCAGAGAGGAAAAACATTTTTTCTAAACGAAATCATTACACATACATGACAATATGTTAGTTGGTAAAACACTCCAGAATGGTTTTCGGTCAAGGGTCAAAAGGGGGGTTGCACATAGAAGTGACAACTTAGGGTAGGAAAATAAACAAGGGATTCTGAAAGTAAAAAGTATAATTACGCAATGTAGGATTAATCTAGGACGGTCAATGGCTTCTGATGGCCATGGGAAAGAGAAAAGGTTGAAAGTACTTGTTTTGTCTTCACAGCACTAGTTTGAACTTTTGTATGACTCTTCAGTTACATCAAAATACCTTGATCTCATTCCCTTTGCGTGACTTCATCGAACCCTGTAGATAATAAGCAGATTTCTTCATATCGAAACTAGAAAATTCACAACTTCGTCAAACTAATGATAGCTTTGACTTTTATAGAAGATATATGGACGACATGTTTGTTATTTGCGACAAAAATGTTGATCTAGACGATGTTCTTCGTTCATTCAATGAATGTCATCAAACCCTCAAGTTTACCATAGAGAAGGAATCAGAATCAACTATTCCTTTTTTTGATGTGCTTCTCACCCGACGTCAGAATGGATACCTTAAAAGATCCATCTACAGAAAATCAACGTGGAACGGACAACTAACTAATTCTTATAGTTGGGTGCCCATCAACAGAAAAAGAAATCTTATTCACTCTCTTTGTATCGAATAAGAAATATCTGCAGTGATGATTGTATCGATGAAGAGCTATCTTTTTTAAAAAGCATACTTGTCGGAAACGGTTACCCTAGCCGTTTTATTGATAAAAATATGCGGGAAAGAAACACTAAACCAGTCATCCACCCGGTCTCAAACAAAAGATTGTTTATGAGCCTAGAGTTTAAAGGTGACCTACCATCGGATGTACTGAAGAATCGTCTTACCAGATCAATCAATAGGACTTTCTTCGCAGCACAACTTCTGTTGACTTTTACCAGCCGCAACCTATTCTCCACCTGCGTCAAAGACAAGCTTCCTCGTTTGGCCGTCTCTATGTGCATCTACCAGTTCACCTGCTCCTGTGGAGCAAGGTACATCGTCCGTAGCCACAGAATGCTTTCTACACGTATACGACAACATGTTCCTCCTTGGTTTTACAAAGGTGAAAGAAAGTCTGTTAGAAGTCCGATTCTAGAACATTTGATTAACTTCTATCACATAACAAATCCAGACGATGACTTTGAAATTATTTATCAAATTCGTCCAAACCTTCCACGTTCTCTTCGTTTCCAACTCCATAAAACAGCGGAGGCTTTAGCTATTCATGAACTAAGACCTGATCTGTGTGTACAAAAGAAGTATGTGAAGTCACTGTCTTTACCATGGCCATAACATTTTCCCACCCCATTAACTCCCCCTCCCACTTGGTTAATTTAACCTTTGTATCCCTCCTTTATCACTATTATTGTTATTATAATCACCTTCACTTTAATTAGTTTCCGGTGTTATTTCACTTAATTGTCTTAATCCTTTTAGAAAACATTGATTTCATCTTGTCCAACTTGTCTGATACCATTACATAATACTTAATTGATTTACCATTTTCAACAATTTTTTTCACTCCCTTCTGAGTTATATACTCTCCATGTACCATTCCATATATTAAATAATCTATTTGTTATGATTCGCACTTAAATTGTTATTATAATCATAAATGCCTATGTCATCATCCGCTCTATTATTATTGTCATCATCATCATCATATAGTGTTTAGTTTTCCTCACGGGATATAATTTTTTCAAATATCATATGTACACGATTGTACAGCTTGTAAACAGATTCGTTGAAATGAGTCTCTTCACTGAATATCTGGTTCTTGATGTTGCAATGGGAATTATTAAGTTATCAAGTTATAAAGGTGTTTTGATATTGAGCTGAAGATGGATTTCCGTTCTTCTCATGCTAGCCAGGTTGGGTAGTATTTGCGAGCACGTTTTACAAGCTCAATGTACTCAGCTCTATAGGAGTAAGTTAACTACCATATGCCTCTACCTGTCAGCTTATTTTTCACACATTGACCAAAATGTTGCTTGCTAGAGAAAATGATTCGAAAACTGGAGGTGAACCACATTCTAATTAAAGATCTTGATAATACATTATTGAGGACTTCTGTGGAATGTCACTTTTGAATTCAAGATTAGGAAAAAGAATCTTTTCCCCAACTAAATTCTTTCGTTCACTTTTTCTTTGATTAGAAGTGCCTGTTGACTGTAAGTTGTTTCAGATGTTAACCGTTAGGTAATAATGGACATGTTACACAAGTGTAGCAAAGATGAAGGGCGTTGTTTATTGTTGGCTATCTGATTAGCTAGAAATAAACAGAACGATGCCTTAGAACTTTTTTCGATTCTTTAGTTAAGTCTAGAAGCTTGGTTATTGTACAGCTGACATCCTATAAAGCTTCAGTAGGTCCACCTAAAGCTGAATATGCGTGGTTGAATTGATAGTTTCTAAACTTTCTCTACCTAATCTTGTTGCCTGTGGCACAAGGAGTGACTATCATGACTCGTTGGTCTAGTGGATAGCTCTCTGTGGTCTAAAGCGATCGTTTCCGAGTTCTATTCCCAGTGGGAATAACATAAACTGGTACATCCAGATGTAGAGTCCCAAGTAGGACGAAACACGCGTCCTAGATTCCACTACTAGCCGCCATCCATCATTTCTTTACCTAACCTGAGATTTGTATGTAGAGGGAACCTTTGCTTCTGACTTGCGTTTGAATAGCATCTGTCCAAATGCATCACGATGCTGAGCCTCCTAGCTTGGTGACCATATTGCAAAATGATCGACACAATTCGGTCAGCACTCACGACTAGACAATATGAATTTAGTTGCTCTCCAGTGACTAATCAGTGTATCTAATCTAGTGCTGCAGGAGGTCAACGGTGACGCAAATAGCTCAGTAGTAGCTTCACTGACTGTGACGCTGGATGACGGAAATTTGAACCTCAGAGAGGATATCACTTCCCTCTAGGTTGCAGATACACCTTATTAACGAATGCCAAAAAGCACAGGATGTAGGTCCAGGGCTTACAGCCTTCAATCAGTCATCACCTAGATGGCATTTCATCATTCCACATGTTCACTTTAGAGAGTGAATGTGTTTGTTTTGTACTCAAATGTTTGAAACGGGAACTTGGATAGCCCACACATTCTAAGTCGAACACAGAAACCATGAAAGATGAGTAAAATTCAGCAGTTTTTTTGCTATTAGTGTAATCTAAATTATTAGAGATATCAAATTTGATAAGTGGTATTCAAGGGAAACTTGCTAAGATGCGTTCATATTACTGAATAATTTTGATACTGGGCCTTTATGAAACGAATCTCACCGCCAGCAAACATATTTTAGTATCAGATAATGTAAAAAATGTTCCTACTCCTAGAGTTTCAGAAAGCTTGTACAATGGGAGTGGGGTTATGAATAAATCCAACACCAATGAGTGTACTCAATAGGAAACTAAGGTGAAGTTGAACTGCTGTTACAAGGATTTTGTATTCGATACAAAAAGTTTTCGAGGGATTTTCACTGTCACTAAATGTATATGATACTCTGTTCATAGAATGCTAAAACATTACTAGAAACTAATCATAGGATAGACATGAAAACAGCCTTTAAAGTACTACATAAAAGTGGTCAGAGCTGAGTGCTTAAATTTATTGAAACTCTTACCATCCGTAAGTTTAAACCCCTTTATGTATACAAAAACAATTCGTACTCACGTTGAACCTACCTTGGTAGTATTGATTTTAATTTTCATACCAAGAGTAAGGTTTTCCTTTTTTTCTATCCCTTCCTATTCCTATGTTTCCCATTAACTTCATTGACCTTTTCGTAAATTTTCATATAAATAGTTCGACAAGTCCATGTGTGATCAGATTGTTCGAAATGTATAGCGCTAATACATCACGACATATTTCAGATAATCTTCGTCTTCTCATTACGCTGTTTGAATATTACATATTTGTTTTCTGTTTACTCAAGCAATCAGTTTCTTATTATTATTAGTCCCTTGGGTTCCTAGTGGAACATAGGGCTTCAGTAGCACATCTCCAGTGACCTCTGTTCTCTGAGATCTTTTGAATCTGGTTCCACGACAGCCCAGAAGCTCTCATTTCTTCCTCGCACGACCTCCTCCATGTCACCCTCCGACGTCCAATCAGTTAAAGTGAACAAAAACTTATTTTTTTGAAAATATGTAGCATAATATAAGAAATGTAGGTTTGATGGTAAAATACAAGCAAAACTTAGTCTAACAGTGTCAAGTTTCTGGGTGATGGAAAGAAGTAAAATAAGTCCAAGATTATTTTGTGATTATGGTGTCTACCTCTTCTGAAATGAGTGGAACTTTTTGTGCATTGAAAATTGAACTACATAAATAACTACATATTTTAACATTCAGACAAGTTATATAAATATGAAATATGACGTAGGAAAAATTACCATTTCATACTTTGTGAATCAAACACTTTCACTTAACTATCATGCCCACACATCCTGACCTTTTAATGAAATTGTACAGTGTTCAATTATTTTTTTTTACTCAAAACATTAATTATTCAATATTCAACAAATGCATTTTGGTTTTTTTTTGCATCGTTTCATTCATTCATCTACTTTTTTGTATATCCATATTTTCTTATCACATATAACAGAAATAAGAATAATTTGTGTAGGTTTATCTTACTTAAGTGTACAAGAGTTTTTAGGTTACTAAAATGACAAGAAGATTATTCAAAGCGAAGATATGTTATATAGAGATTTGTGCATCAAGTGAAGTTGTGTTACACTGGTAAACATGATTGTTAACTTGAACTCGTGACATAGTTTGTGAGCAGGTCCATCTAGTTACTTGAGGTCAGATAACCAGTTACTCTTCGATGATCAGGCATCTAATACTCCTAAACATTGAGGTTGAAATGATACTGTAACCTGAGAAACAGCTGGTTGCAAGATTGACACGTTTCCAGAATGTAGTTATATCAAGAGTTCTGGAAAAGATGTAATAGATTGATCTTAATTTTTGGTAATATTTTATTTGCAAAATTTATAAGGGATTTTGTTGTATAGCTGTTATCCTATACAGTTATAGTAAATCTACTCTAAATATATGTTGTCTAGATTCCTAAGTCACGACCGAATCCTATCGATTCTTTTGTAGTGTGACCACCAGGCATCTTGGTGCATATAAGTAGATGTTAGTTGGTTGGAGGCAATCGGCAGGAAGTCCTGAACCCAGGTTTCATGCACTCATCAACATGGTGATATCCTCTCTTAGGTTCAAATCTCCTTTACCTAGCATTGCAGTCAGCGAAGGTACTACTAAGCTATTCGGATCGGGATTGGCCTCCTACAACACTATATTAGTCACTTGAGGGTAACCAAATTCATATTGTCTAGTCGTGAGTACTGACAGAATTCTATCGATTATTTTACTAATGAGTACATACAAGCATGAAACGTAGGTCAGGCAGAGCTTCCTGCAACCACTTAACCTTTAAACTTTCTTCGCTTAACTAAGATTTTGATAGAAGCAGCTCCACTGCCTCTGACTTACGTTTGAGTGACATTTTATGGTTTCACTTTAGAAGGTGGATGTTTTATTGAGGTTCCATAAAAGGTGTATATCTGCTACTTCATGGGCTCCGGTGGGATAAGGTGCATCAGGTTTACCTAGAGATTACTGTCAAAATGTATAAGAGTAATAATTCAACTTGGTTCTATATGGGTGAAAGGAAATGTATTAGAAATTCTGAACAAGAAGACTTAATGGATTGTAACCATTCAATCATCCCTAACAAAGATTTTAAGGTTGTCTATCAAATTTGCCCAAATATTTCACGTTTTCTCCGTATTCAACTCTGGAAAATGGAAGAAGCAATGGCTATTTATGAACTGAAACCTGACCTTTGCATGGAGATATACTTACAGTCCTTGTTTCTACCTTGACCTTAACTTTGGTCTTGGTTTCTTCCACTTTTTTCCGACAACCCGCTTTGTTGGACTATTCTGTATTCTAATATATCGTCATTATGATTATTATTTTTATTGTTATACTGAACAGCTTCCAATGTTACTTTTTCCAGTCTTCCCAATAACTGCAACTTTTAACAATACATTTTCAATTTATCCTGAATAATTTTGAAGTTTGTGTAGATTTGTGCATTCCATGTTGATATTCATCATGAACTGACATCACCTGAAGAAACAGTGGAAACCTGAGCGCAGGGAAGATACGTTTCGTCTCATTATAGGACTCCTCAGCAGTGTACACAAATGACCTCGTCAAAAATCGAACCCAGAACCTTCGGGTTACGTGGCCAGAACGTTAACACCCAGTCTCTGGATCAGAATCCAACTCCAAGCAAGTTTTCTAATCCATATTACCTAATCCTTTGATTGTTTACTGACTCAACCATGCTTTCACCCCTTTTAGTCTATTATTATTTGTGCCTTGGGTTCCTAGTGGAACATAGGGCTACGGTAGCACGTCTCCATTTCACTCTGTCCTCTTCAGTCTTTTCAACCTGGCTCCACGACTAGCCAGAAGCTTTCATTTCTTCCTCAGACGCTCTCTTCCATGTCCTTTACGACTCGGACGCGTCGGACATTCCACTCTGTGTCCTGGCCTGATGCGTGATGTCCCCAAACGGTCTTCTCAGTCTATGCCCAATCCAATCTATCTTCACTTTCTTCTCCTGTATATATGTTGAACGATAGGTTGTTGGTCGATTCGTTACCAGAGTTTCTTGTTGTTTGTTCTTATTACTCTGCCATCTGACCGATCTTCAGCATCGAGTAAGCGTAGGCGGGAGCTGTAGATGATGAATATCTTTAGTTTGTTGGAAATGCTTTTCGTAATGCTCTAAGTTTCTGAACCATATAGAAGCACTGACTCGACTGATATTAGTGTTGAAAATCCGGATCTTGTTCACGCTTTATGCTGAGTGCAGTGTAGTGGGGTGCAGGAGATCTCCACAAATGTAGTTGGAACGATGCTGCCTAGGTAGTAAGTGAAAGAGACTACTTCCTTTAGATTTCTCCCGTAAGTGCTGATTGGAGTTCGTTGTTGATGCTGTTGTTGGTTGGGTATCTTCATCACCTCTACATTTACTCGAAGCCCCGTCTTCGCTACCTTGCCTCTTCTGTCAAGTTGTTGGTTTTTGCCTGTAGACATAGATCATCATCGGGAAAATCCAAATCTTCCAGGGTATTTCCATTGATGCAGTCAGAGTATGTCCCTCTTCTCGCTCCTCACAGTTGTCCATTACATAAACCAGCCGACCAAAGTCGGGAAGATCATCGGTAACAGTAGGCAGCCTTGTCTTACTCATGTCTTCACTTCACTTCAAAGGCAACATCACTGAGCTTTCCATTGTGAATCACCCGGCATGTGGCGTCGTCGTACGGCTGTTGAATGAGACTGGTGAAGGTTTGTGGCTCTAAAAGCGTAGCGTTGAAGCAGTTGCCAAATTACTTCTCGGTGGACTCTGTGGAAGGCCTTTTCAGTGTCGATGAAGTTGAGTTAGAGAGTTGACTGCCATTCTACATTGTGCGCCATGATGAGGTGTGTAGTATAGCGTGGCAGTTTGATCACCAGATGATTTGTACTTCCTGAAGCCAGCCAGCCTGTTCTGGTCGTCATTTTGAATCCATCTCGTCTTTCAGTCTTTCCAGGATGGTATGGCTTAATATTTTGCTTGGAGTGAACAGGATCATGATTTCGCGTCAGTTATTGCAAAAACGTAGATCTCCCTTCTTTGAAAGTTTGACAAGGTGGCCCTTCTTCTAATCACTCGGTAGGTACTTTTCTTCTCTCCTTCCTTGCAAACCTTCTGTAATAGTGGTGTAAGCACGTCCGCCGTTGTCTCTGAGTATGTTTTCAGTGCTTCTGGTGGAATTCCATGTGGTCCTGCTGCTTTCCCGCATTTCGCCAGCTTTATGAAGTTCAGGACTTCACTTTCGGTTTTGTCGGAGGTCTTGTGTTCACTGGTAATTTTTTGGCTGGGCTGCTGGTGATATTTTTGGACGAGGTGGTGGTGATCGATTCAAGAGTTTCGTGAAGTGATCAGCCCATTGTTTCCTTTGTTTATCTTTTCTTTCACTATCTTTCATTGGTTTCATCTATGTTGATCTCTTCCCAGATAGTAACCTGGTTATTTGATACAATGTTGTCACGACTCTCCTACCTGCAGTCTGTTCTGCTTCACCTGCTTCAGCTACCATGTGTCCATCGAGACCAATTCCTTTTCTTGCTTCTCCTTCCTTCACAACACGATTATGCAGGTTTCCTTCAATGTCTCTTCCAAAGAGTTGCAGTGTACATCCACACAGCTTTCTTCAGGGATGATCCTTGATGTCTCTCATTTGTTGCTGATGACTGGCGTGAAGATGTCCTTTGTAGTTCTGTCCTTCAGTTGCTGTTCTGGGTGGGTGTTGAACTTGAACTGTGGTCTATCACCAATTTCTGTGAAGGTTTCCAACTTGATTTTGAAGGCAAATTGCTTGCACTAGATGGCGGTCTGAACCTACATCCGCTCTCCTTGTTGATCTGATCTTGCATCCATTAGGCTGTGCCTCTATCCCCACTTTCTTCTGATTGAGATGAAGTCAATTTGATTTTTAGTGTATCCATCAGGTGAAGTCAAATCTATGTCGCTGCCTTGTGAATATCCTTGTGTTTGTGCACACTGCCCCGCCTCTAATCATCAAAACGTTGAATGCGCAGAAATCTGCAAACAGTTCTCTATTCTCGTTCATTTCATCGAGTACCTCTCAACCCATGATGAGTTCTTTTCCTGTGTTATCTGCTTCGAGTTTGGCATTCATGTCGCCCATTAGAATTTTGATGTCATCAACTGAGGTGGAGTCTTGTCTAGTACTGATTACAGTTGTCTGTTGAATTCCTCCTTATTCTCTTCATCTGCAATATTTGTAGTTGGGTTGCGTATCACTGTATGATTGTGACTTCCCTTTTTATTTGAATCCTGTTGCCATGATCCTGGAGGAGGAGATTGACTCCGACTGCATAGGAGCCTTCGATGCTCTTCAAGGGGACATCATGACAGTTATTCCAAAACTTAATGTGCTCATGGTTGTCGTCTGGGTGACAATATTGGACTAGATCATCGACTCTGTAGTTACCAGTCTCGACAGTCTACTTCCGTTCCATCAGCTGATTCCCCGCAGATTACTAGCAATTCTATGGCATATTTTCTCATGTCTTTTACAATCTGGGCAACCTTGCCAGCCAACTTCAAACAGTGTGCGGACATTCCATCCCCCTATTCTCACTTTCAGTTTCATCAAGGGAGAGAGAGGGCGAGAAGACACATCAGCCAATCGGCTTCCCGAAGGCCTTCACCAACCGGCATCATCTCGTCTCCCCGACTCCAGCGACGAATAAGTTTGTTCTTATCGTTTACAATTTCTTTGTTCTTTGAAGTTTGTTTAGCGATTGGATTGGTTTTACGGGGTAGGGTTACTAGCCCTATGTTCAACCTTCCCTCTATATCCGGGCTTAGGATCGGCTAGTAACTAGTAAACTAGTTAACCAGGCGAAGTTCTTTTGATCTATGTGCATCCTATAAATGATTTTCATAGCTTTAAGTAACCCACTTTGTTATTATCCAACTCCTAGGTCATAAGTTATCATCATCACCATAAGTGTGGCCACTATTTATGTGAATTCTGGTCTAGGTTTGGTGGGATATTTTCACAAATAACGAGTACGCAGTGAAAAGTTGAATTTAGATGTAAATTATATTTGGACGGATCTCAAAGTGTTTGAAACATGAAATTTCAATACAATTCACAGAAGTCTGTAAGTCTTTAGAAGTTTCCTAATTCTTGATTAAGTGTGTCATCAATGCATATCCCTCTTGATGTTCATGAATGAATGACTAAGTTTCCCCCGCCTACTTAAAGGTACCCTGCTTTATGAATTGGTCGGTTTCCTATTCCAAGTACGATTCCTACGGATGGATCTAGGAATATAACTATCATAACTCTTTAAAATGTTGAACATCAAATTCGATTCGGCTTCAAGGGTACATTTGACTAGAAATCGACTATGGTTGAAGTTTTACGAGAGGCTTGTCTGGTTTTCATTACAAAGAATAGAGGTATCGTCCATGTATCTTTGATTTATATGGGTTTGATCGTTTGCTCGGAGTAATATACTATTCTTAATGCTCACTATAAAGTAGTGGGGATGAAGAGGACGAAGAGATATTCCGATTGCATATCATCAGTTTGTTTCTAACTTTGTCATGAGATCTGCATTGAACGTCAAACCTACATTTTAGGAGAAAATCTTTCAGGTGGTTGTTTGGAAGACCAACTTTTCGATTTCTAGGTTGGATGAATTTCCACAAGAAACAGATTGTTTTTGTTAACTGTACATTTATGAATTCTGATATGATATTCAATGAGACCATTCTCTTTCCGGACAGATTAATCTCCTTGCCTAAGTCAATAACTTCGAATGTGTGAGAAAAAACTATATTGCAAATGGTGTTTTTTTACAGGTTCAAGAATTTTCACAACCCATTTTGTACATGTGTTATAGAGAGTTTGTCTTGTTCAGTATTGGATGAAAAGGAATACCTTCTTTGGGCATTTTTAGCAAACCACCTGAAACTTAAGATTTCTTGAATTAGAGACTGAATAGAATTCATAAAATTAAAGATAGGTTTTTTGAAAGTACATCGAAGCTTCTTCTTGTATACCCGTGATTCTAAATGTGATGCAGCAGGAATGCAGAAATTTACATAGTTCTTTGACATTGCAATTCTTTTAACAACAGGAAATCCCTAATAGTTTATACGAAAACAATAATTACACTGAAGATAATTACCTTTTCGACGACACATTTTCACAGCCGTACATTCGTAAATATATAGGGAAAAACCTTAGTATTCCAGACAAATTTCCGCTCAAATATCAGAGGTATTCGATACACATATAGTGGGAATGACATTAGATTATGTGACACAAGGAATGGTCTCAAAGACCTCATATTTATTAACTAAGAGTACATTGAACCGTACCATTTGATTTGTGATAAAGATGAGTAAATGAATTTCTAAAAAAAGGGACATAAACAGAACTACAGAGTACTATTGCTTGTATCCATCATTACTATAGAGGTACAAAGTATTTGAATAAGGTCACTACAAAGTATTTATACCTATTTTATTTGGATATACATTTGAAGCTTAAAGCTGTGAATTACCAGTGCGTAAGCTGTAAATAATTGACTAGGCCTTACTTTATTTAAATGGTTTAGCCGACTATTGAACGAAATTTCTAGATGAGAATGGATCTATAGATGGTTTTCGCTCACCTTTCAGTAACTAATCTGGGTAATGTTTGTGTTCATGTTCAACAAGTTAGTACATAGTACAGCCCTTGAACTCAGTTCCAAGGGAGGCAAGTAAGTTTGTAAAACCACATAAATGAAAGTCAATGTGTCTACTTCGTTGTTGAACATTTACGAATAAATCTCTGGCATGAGAAAACAATAGGAAAGTGTATAGCATGGAACGTTTTACTAAGTGTCTAGGGCAAATGTTGACGAAGAATGATGTCAGTAATGTTACCTTTGAAACTTAGTTTTATCAGACGTCGTCTCTTTGGAACTGACTAAACCTGCTTCAAAAGTCGTCTTTTCCTCCATGATTTTCTCTATAAATATGGATGGGTAAGCATTTTGTAAGATTATTTCTGGAAGGGTTCTTAATTCCTTACTCTTACTCTGGATGATGCTAATCAAACAATATTCAGATGTTTTCTCAATAATATGATGAATATATCAACGATTTTGGGGTCATTCTTACTCAACTTGAATGGAAACAAAGTGAGTACGCTAAAAGTGTACTTCTAATAGGAATTAGGTCCCTAAAATTTATGCTTCTGTAAAAAACATTTTTGGTTTGTCGTACATACTCGAATGTACAATGTAAGTTGTAATAGCAGTTATAGTACTAAACTGTATGTTAATTTTGCCCCATGCTGACACATTAAACAGCTTTATGGGATGTAGAAGCCTACTAGTTCAGACGCTTCATTGATCGTTGTTTCTTGAATACAAGTAGTTCTTAAATTGTTTTACCTATCGACTTTTGGAATCATCTGTTGCCATCACTGCCGTCTCCAGTATTTTCATACTAGTTGAATGTACATTTTTCATATTGACCTTAACGAGGTCTACAGTGATAACGATGCCAAAAAATGATTAAGCATTCATCAGGAGAGTTAAAGAGACTGATATGCACTTTAAAGTAGATCTTCAGTGTAGACGAATAGTTACATATTATTATAAGAGCGACAGACACGCAATTCGTCGATTGAACTGCACTCCAAACTTTTCAGGAAGACCGCAGTGACGTCAGCAGTAATAATGAAAAGTGAAAGCTCTAAGATGTATACATGTGAAATATATCGTATCTTATCATGTTGCACAGATTACTTACATATTAATAATGGATAATGGCATCCGCACTTGAGGATAATAGTGGTTGATCAATTAGGTGCAGTGCTTCTGTATGGCTCAGGGAGTTGGCGCGTTACGAAAGGCATTTCCAAAAAACTACAGACATTCATCAACAACTGCCACCTCCGATGGCTCATTACTGAAGCTCAGATGGCCAAAAAGAATGAGCAACAAGGCACTGTGGCTGGCAACGAACCAAACAAGAACCTATCTCTGAAAAAATATGCAGAAGGAAGTGGAGATGGATTGGGCATACACTGAGAAGACCGAGTGGGGACATCACGCGCCACGCCAGGCCCTCGAGTGGAACCCAGATGGGAAGCGACGAGTTGGGTGTCCGAGGTGAGGGTGACATAGAGGAGATGGTGTGAGGAAGAAATGAGAGGTTGTGGGTTGTCGTGGAACCAGGTTTAAAAGATTGCAGAGAAGACATTGGAATGGGGACGTGTTACTGAAGCGGTATGTTCCATTAGGAACCCAAGGAACAAATATTAATAATAACGATGATGACTTACAAGCTATGGCATAAATTGATGTATACTTAGCTAAATGTTTTTCCTACTTTTGAAGTTCAAGCAAAGTTATAGATAAGTAAGTCAATGCCAGTCTTTTCACATATATCAACATCTAAATAGGCTTAAAGTTAAATGCATTGGTAATTGAACACATAGACTATTTAGAAGTAGTATTCATCGCGGACTGACATCAGTTGGGGAACCATTGAAAATCTGGGAGCACTGGATAGCTGTTTCGTCCTAGTATAGGACTCCTCAGCAGTATATAGACTGTTGTTCATTATTATAATTTTGCTTTGTTCTACTTGAGGATTGATTGTACATTATATAACAACTTAAAAAATCTTTTAAATAAATTTGATGTTAGGATCCATATGGGACTTGTAAACTGTATGAACATTTATCCTAGTATCAACATTCTCAATGGGATTCGAACCGTGGACCTATCGATTTAAATATCCCCTTATTTACGCAACCTCCTAAATCAATAAACAGATAAATCCAACACTTCAACCATAAGTTCTAACTTAACTAGTCTAAACAGAAAATAAAACGTTTATTCGACTGAAGCTTAAGTAATAGCAGATATTTAGTAAATGTATAATTAAATCAACAGACAATAAGAAAGTTGGTCGATTGATATATCTTCCAGTTGCTTATCAATAAATTTATCTCATTTAATAGAGATATAGGAAAGATTTGTTTTAGGTGAATCATTTACTAATAGTAATCAGTCAGTGGTAGCTAGAAAATTAGGCAGTAAAAAAGCACAATAAATTGGATTATATTTTTATATTACGTTGTGATTCATTCACTTAATGACATTTACAGTAGTTAAAAATCATCAGATTATTTAGTTGAATAGTTTATACACAATAAAATAATGTTGTAATTCAAAGTAAATTGTGTCATTTTGTTTTCAATAATATGATCTCAAAGGGAAATATTTTCTGTGAATGCATAAGAAAATTCTGGTGTCGAAATGGATCATTGAAAATGCCGACTAGTCATGAAGAAAACTTTTCTATGTTGGGGTCACTATTTTTGCAATTATAGTGTGTAATTTGATGAAATGAATCTAAGAAGATACTAATCCATCACTGTATTCTCTTTGAATCAAAAATCTTCTTAACTGTTGAAAAAGAAACTGGTATGTTTAACACATAGCTATAATGTTCTGCCGGAGAAATCCCCTACTGAGTTCTGTTTTATCCTTTGGTCACTACAGTAAAAATCATATTTTTCAGTCTTCTATTGGTTTTTTTTTCTTTGTAAGTTGAATATTCGGAGGTACGTTTGTAAAGGTACTAGGACGTTCGGTATACGTCACAAATTGTTCACCATAAAACTTTGTTTTAAATATCATTATTTTTCCTTTGGGTTCCTAGTGGAATATAGGGCTTCTGTAGAAAGCCTCCATTGCACTGTGTTCTCTGCAGTCTTTTGAACCTCGGTCCCCGACTGTCCACTAGCTTTCATTTCTTCCCCACATGATCTCCTCCATGTCACTCTCATCTCTGACGTCCAACTCGTCGTTTCCCTTTTCAGCTTCCACTCGAGAGCCTGGTGAATGATGTCACCAATCAGCCTTCTCAGTGCGTATGCAATCCATCTCCACTTTTTTCTGCATACACGTTGCATGATGGGTTGTTGGTTAGTTCCTTCCTAGAGTTCCTTGTTGCCTATTCTTTCTGGCCATCTGATAGATCTTCAGTATCGAGTTAGTGTAAGCGGCAGCTGTTGATGAATGTTTGCAGTTTGTTAGAAGTGCTTTTCATGACGTGCCAAATTTCTGAACCATATTAGCAGCAGTGACTTGACATTGGTGTTGAAAATCCGGATCTAAGTGGTTTATTTTCATTGGCATAACGATTAAGCTAGTTTTCTAGGAGCTATACGTTTGAAAAACAAATATCTGAATGTGTCTGATTTCGGATACATATTTATTATACTTAGTTAGACACTTGTTAACTGGTGTTTAAAACCTTAACCGTGGTAATGCTACAACAATTATTCAGAAATCAGTAGTGTAATTCAATTCATGAGGTTGTGACCCTTCATCGACTTGGGTGGCTGGAACGTATGTTATGCATGCATAGTTATCACTTACTAACACTAGGCGCCAAGTTGTTGTTGAGTTACTGAATGACCTGTCAAAATAACTACGCATATACATATTCATCCTACATCAGCACTTAAACTAGATCGTGTAAAGTCCAGTTAAGCGTTTTAATACTAACAGTATGGATAAGAGCCATCGTACTGCATGTGATGATGCAAATAAAATAGGCATAAGAAGACAGACACATCAGTGACCAGAATTGGTCAAGAACATTAAATAACGAAGTTAAAACAAAAGGTGGAAACACGTGAATGCTAAATATGCTTAGCACATTTTCCTTGGTTAAGTAGATTATAATAGTAATCGTTTTGTTCCAAACAATTTGTTTGATGTAGTATAAAGTTTCCATTAAGTCCGCTACCAGAACAATATATTCAAACTAAATGATTGCTGTGCTGTCAGAGTGGTGTTAATAGTAGTACTGTTAAAGGCAATCACGTTGAACAGTCAGCTGCTGTTGGATATCCCTTCGGACAAGAATGGAGGAATATATCGAAAATCAAACGGATGGCATTGATTTATTCACCCAATACAAGAATCTGCCATTCGATCTAAGTGTCTGAAGATTTGAAATATGAGATGACATTTTGCCTAACGAAAGGTCAATTTCCATCGAAATCGACATTTTTTTCCTTCGTTTTGTTATCTGTTCGAGAAACGGGTAGCTCGAAACATTTTAAAACTGTGCAAGAGTATATAGCGTGTTTAGAAAAAAACAATTAAGTGATTAAAACAAATTGTAAGCAAAGCAGTTGACGTTCAGTGGTTCAAGCAGGACGCCAGATGCAAGGGATATGTAAGCTTCTCACAGACATGAAAACTAGGATTGTTGGATAGAATTCCTATAACTTTCGCTAGGTAAAAAAAAGACGTGAAATACCATTTGTAAGGTCTGGTTTTTTGTGATAGATAATCTTAAATGCATTCGTCTACTTGCCTATTGTGTGACCGTTGTCGGACAAATACCATATGATTGAGTTTATCATTGCATATATCTTCATTCATTATAATGCCGCTCGCTCTATGTAAAACGATACTGTCAGATTCAAGGCAATTTATTGGAACCTTATGTTTACTATGAAAGCTGATGACGAAATTTACATTAAACTTCGCTGAACAATTCGTTTAGTTTCTTACTGATAAAATCACAAGACTCACCTAAGTCAATGGTTGTTATGGAAGTGAGAACACACAACGATTATATGTTTGAATTGTACATCTGAAAATATGGTATAGTTCAACCATAAGATAATGGTCTCCTAAATGGTTGTTAGGAAAATAAAAATCTCAACTTTTAGTGATTATTGAAGATAAAGATGATTCTAAGATTGATCATCAAATGTTTTTCTATCGAACATTGTGTTCATAGAGCACACCACTTAAAAAATACCAAAGATATGTGGTGAAAATACTTATAGTTGACATTATGAGAAAGCTTTTTCACTATCCTTTTTGACGCACTATTTTCATGGTGGGGAATATTAATAGCTCGAATGAATGATCTTGATTGCATTGTGTTCCCTGAGCTGGGTCGTTTAATCGTGGAGACTTCATCGTCTTGTAAGATGACATCATCAGAGCTAACTTCACTATGAAGTGAGCTGTCATTATCTCTCCATGAGTGATTCAGTAGCTTGCCCTGACGAAATGGTTTGTGATTGGTTGTTTCGTTTGACTGTTATGCCACTGACTGTATAGATTTTCCTGATGCTTGTTCCTCTACTTGACCTCTGACCTTCCTGTTGTTTACCATTTTCCTCATCGGTTGATAGATTGGGTCTATGTCTATACGTCTATTGATTGCTGACTGAACTGAATGTCAAGCTTCTAGGAATTCTCTGATATTCTTTGTGCTTCCTCTGTTCAAGATTTCTACATTGTCAAGACTAAATTCATGTCTGTAGTTACCCATGTGCATAAAAATTACTGATGAAATGTCCTGCCATTGGTGTTCGTGTAAACGAAGACGAAGAGGGCAGCCACTTTGTCTAATGTAGTCCAATTGTAGCAATCTTGGACAGGAAACACAAAAAATATCAGAGAATTCCTAGAAGCTTGACATTCAGTTCAGTCAGCAATCAATAGACGTATAGACATAAACCCAAATCTATCAACCGATGAGGAAAATGGTAAACAACAGGAAGGTCAGAGGTCAAGTAGAGGAACAAGCATCAGGAAAATCTATACAGTCAGTGGCATAACAGTCAAACGAAACAACCAATCACAAACCATTTCGTCAGGGCAAGCTACTGAATCACTCATGGAGAGATAATGACAGCTCACTTCATAGTGAAGTTAGCTCTGATGATGTTATCTAACAAGACGATGAAGTCTCTGGTGTAGGTGTTGCTTCATTCCTATTACATGTGTTGATTGTTGATTCAATGAACGAAGATTCAGTAATCAATCTCTCTCTCCGCCTAGTTATATTGGACTTAAGTACAGTGACGTTATCCCACCCATTTAGAGATAAAGTTTGCCAGTTTAGGTACCCGATAGAACCAATTAGGCAAAATAAACTAATCTATCAAATTCCATATAATGATTGCAAGTGAGGTCAAGTATATAGGTCAAACTAGCCGGTCGGGGTTAGCTAGAATAACCTAACATGGGAATTTAGCTGAATGTAGAATGACAGACACCAATAAGGTCAATAATCCAGTAAAGATCTCGGCTATTGCTATGCATGCATTAACACACAACCACACAATAGGGTGGGATAAAGTCACTGTTTTTAAGTCCAATATAACTAGGCGGAGAGAGAGATTGATTACTGAATCTTTGTTCATTGAATCAACACTCAACACATGTAATAGGAATGAAGCAACACCTACATCAGAGATTTGGACAATTTTGCTGCCAATAAGAACAATTCATATAAAGTGACAGCTATAAAAACCAGATGTCCAGAGTAGTGTGATTACATTCATATGATTATTAGCAATAGCAATTTATGCTCGGAACGTCATCTGGTAAATAATACTATATCACTGTATGTTATAAATCAAATAAACAAATCTAATATGGAATTACGCTTCACTTCCGACTAGTTGATCCTACAGGTCACAGATTCTCATTAGAACTTCAGGGTATTCATCTGAAAGCATATCACTGATGTACTTTGAGGTTTATGACAATTTTAATTTTAAGTCGATATTCTTCATGGTCTGCACTGTTTCAACTACAGGCAGCACAAGCACAGACGAGGATGTCAAAGCTGGCCAGGATCGGAAAGACAGCAAGACAAGCGTTCACTTTAACCTGAAACCAGTGTGGAGATCTTCTACACTCAGCACAAAGAACAAGATTCGGATGTTGAACACCAATGTCAGTCAAGTCAGTGCTTCTGTATGGCTCAGAGACTTGGAGCGTTACGAAAAGCATTTCCAACAAACTTCAGATATTCATCAACAACTGCCACCTACGCTGGCTCCTTACTGACACTGAAGATTGATGAGATGGTGAGAATAATAAGAATAAGCAACAAGGAACTATGGGCTGGCTGGCTGGCTGGCTGGCTGGCTGGCTGGCTGGCTGGCTGGCTGGCTGGCTGGCCGGTGACGAAGCAAGGAGGAATCTATCACTGAACAAATATGCAGATGAAGGAAGTGGATGTGGATGTGGATTGGATTGGGCATACACTGAGAATGTCGACTGGGGACATTACGCGTCGTGCCAGGCACTGGAGTGGAACGCAGATGGGAAATGACTAGTTGGGCATTTGAGGCAAGGGTGACATGGAGGAGATGGTTTGAGGAGGAAATAGAGCTTGTGGTCTGTGGTGGAGCCAGGTTGAAAAGATTGCAGAGAAGACAGTGGAATGGGGACGTGTTACTGAAGCGGTATGTTCCATTAGGAACTCAGTAATAATTCTTCACGGTCTGACAACAGTTAGAGAACCATTAAAAACCTTAGAACACTAGACAATTATTTAATCATAGTACGGATAGGATTTAGTTAACTCTTTTTCAAAGTCATGAGATATCTGCTAGACATTGTTTCAACTGAAAGCTATGTCATCATCGTACAGTCATAAGTATTTTTGTTATGACTACATTAACTAATCTAGTGACAGTTCATTTCTATCTATCTGTAATATCATTATTTTATCCTCAAAACACAGAATACACTTTCTTCTAGGTAACTATACTTTTTATTTTGTCTTATTTCATAAAGGTCAGTCAGCATAGACAGAGAACATTTTTTTCTACGAATAATGTACAAAATGCATTTGAACACTGGCATTTCGAACAGAATATTAATGTATATAAATATATCTATATAAGTGAACAAAATTTTGATTGTATTCTATGTACAGAAATACCATATGTAGGCTGTTGACATGAAATGGGTGTATGAAGGGAGGATATATAAATAACAGGAGAGAAATATTAAAAAGCTGAGAAATTGACTTAATCTCCTAGACAATTTACTTTTTAAAGTACAAACATTGTATTCATGAAATTTATTCACTTTTCTAGTTTTACTATGTATACATTGTTTAGAAAAAAAAATACAGAAAAGGAACCAACTGTTTTGCACCTTATTATAATCAAGGATTCACTGATCATCAAAGAACTTGTCGAAGTAGTTATCAGATGAAAGAGAGTGTAGCTGTACACCCCTTACTTGATCGTTTGATTACCAACTGTTTCATAGCTTTATTTGAAGTTGAGCATGGTGTAATCAACTATGAAGTTTTAGATGTACAAGCCATATATATATATATATATATATATATATATATATATATATATATATATATATATATATATATATATATATGGGAAATAGGTCAACGAAACAGTACCTAAGAAATACCTATGTAGGAATCTAAAATTCAAGGGCTATACTATTAGTAAACGTTTATAAACTTGTCCACTGGAAGTGGTTTGAAGAACATTCTTTGATGCTTCCCTAAGTCTTACTTTCTCTACTCAATCTCTGGTTCGTTGAAACGTCAAAGTTTGGGTTCCGTTGTTAGAAACACCTATATGTATCTACACTTATCTGTAGATCGTCCTAAAATGATGCTGTCAAGACATGCTAGCAAACATTTACCAGGAAGGTTGTAGAAAACAGGAACAGAAATCAATAAATATTTCCATTTTGCAACATTTTGTTGTATCAGATCACACATTATTCATATATAACTCATTTAATGTGAAATATGAGGTGAGACCAAGCTAATCAAATGGATTTCGATCACATCTTCGTGGTGCAGCTGGAACTTCTGCGATCTATACAGAAGGTTCTGTACTCTTAGTTTTATTCAAACCCTTTTGTAACCATGATCTTCGATTCACAACCGCTTGATTTTCGCACAATAATTTTCTATCCAGTCCACCTCATATCCTTTTATCACAGTCCAATTTTACGGAATGAAATCCTCACTTTCTTGTGTACAATATTCCTGTTATATTACCTCATCTATTAACTGACTATAGCTCACATCGAAACGTACTATTTGAACAATTAAATATCACTCAGGTTGATCAGACAGATCACAGTGATCTAAACACTAGACGGGTGTTTCACTAGTCTAGAGGCCGATTTCAATATCGATGCATCCAGACAGATACAGCTCATGGAGCCAAACTAGGTCAGATCACCTGAATCTAGCCAGACAGTTTGCATGCACGGACCGTTATACCTAGAAAACGATGATCAATTTGCAAATAATTTACAGGTATTTTATGCTTTTTGCACTTGTCAACAAGATATATCTGCAATCTCGATGGAATTGATGTCCCACTTGATATCCGAGCTCATATCACCTAGTTCTGTAGTCGAAGACTTTAGCACCGATGTATTCAAGCTGAAATTGATCTCTTGTAGGACTAAATGAAGTACAATTGAATGGTCAGTATTGTGCAACCAACTTCATACTATCTAGTGTTAAGTGCTGGTCGAATTTTATTTATCAGGTACCCCTTGCTGACGAGTGTCAAAAAGCTTGAAATGTAGTTTCAGGTCCACCTGCCGATTATTTCCATCCAAATATCATCAAAACTATTGATAAAACATTAGAACAATTCAAATAGATGATAGAAAATATAAGTAGGATAAAGTAGCTTTAAATATTTAAAGGACACAGAGAAATTTATAGGCTTAATGTAAACTTGAATTATTTTCACCGTCCCATTGAAGTAAAGTTCACTGATAATAATATTAAGATGACCTTGATAAGATTGTTTTTCAGAAGAATAGTGTCATTTTTGTTTAGTCTAGTATAGAAACTTGTAATCTTGATAATTTATAGCCATTCAGTAATCACTTTGACATTAGTGTACTAGTCGGAAATTCTATTGAGAGAACCACTTCGTGAACTTTATACTTTCAGCTGCTGTTTTACATCGCTACATAATAATCCTTGTATCATATCCTATAGTTAAAGAACTCAGACTAAGAAAACAAAATGGTAGATACATTTGGTAACAGCTTAGGTTTTAACTGATTTACCGGCCTGTTTAAATTTTAGTCTGCCAAAATTTTTCAACAGAATTTATTTTATCAAACCCAGCCGTTTTCATTTGTTTTAATCTGGTAAATCCCTTTTGAATGATTCAAGTAGTCTTGTGGACTTTTAAAATAATTTCACACTGTTATTTTTCAAGCTAGTAGAGTAACGAATAAACGATATGCCAGGAAGAGATAGGCTCATAAATGGAAAAGAAATACAATATATTACTATTCCTTGGATAACTATGTTGAATTGCAGATTTTGGTACTGGCCAAATAAACTGCCACCACTAAAATTACCCTCAGTATTCTGAAACAATTAGTCCTTTTTATGAATTTGGATGATGTAATTAGAAGAGATAGATTATCTGAAAAATGCAATGTATTAGCGCTATACATTTCGAACAATCTGATCACACATTTACTTGTTAAGGCATTATATATGAAAACTGGAAGTGGGGGAAGGATACATATGACATAAAGGAATTCAATAATAAGAAAGATAATGAGAGGAATAAAAGATAAGATTTGAAGACAATCTTGATAATACGATAAAATAAGCATTTCAAGTTGTTATTCATCGTAGACTGACATCAATTGGAGGAACAATGGAGACCTGGGAGCAATGGACAGCTGTTTCGTTCGACTAGTATCAGACTTCTCAGCAGCGCTCACCCAAGACCCCGCCCTCCAGGGATCAAACACACGACCATCAGCTTCCGTCGCCAACACGTTACTATTGAGCCACTGAGTCAGAATCCAATCGTCTATATTTCTAACTTCTGTCAGCCTGATGGTCGTGAGGACAGTTACTCAACGATGACATCCGGTGGCGGTTACGCTATATCGTGAGTTAACAGAAGTTGGAAATATGGACTGTTGGATTCTGATACAGTGGCTCAATGTTAACGTACTGGCCACGGAACCTGAAGGTCACGGGTTCGATACCTGGAAGGTGGGATAGTGGGTGCTCATTGCTGAGGAGTCCCATACTAGTCGAACAAAACAGCTGTCCAGTGCTCCCAGGTTTCCTTTGTTCCTCTAACTGATGTCAGTCTACGATGAATAACAACTTGAAATATTCCAAATCCCCACAACTCCCTCAAAAATTCAAAATAAGCATTACCAAGGTAGGCTTAATGTAAGGACAAACTGTTTTTGCACACACAATTGGGGGGTTAAATTTATTTATGACTAGCGCCTCAACAAACTTATGTATACGCTCCTGACAGTTTCTGTACAGAATTGTAAAGGCTGTTTCGACATCAATTCTGTGACTTTTATCAATGATGTGTTTCTCAATGGATGCGAATGATGGTTGTCTATCATCTGCACTTATCAATGTTTGTGAATCCAGCTACTTTCGTGGCCATTTTGAAACATGTTCCCCTACCCTCAAGTGCATATCACGATTAGTCCTCCCTATGTATGTTTGTCCACATACATACGTCAATTTATAAACGCAGTGGGATATGACACAATCGTTTATACAGTGTTGAGATCTAGGTAGCAGCAAGTGTTTGGTCTCCTCAACTATGATAAGCTTAGCTGCATAGTACGTTTTACTAACACCAAACCTTAACCTTCGTTTTAATATTATGCTGTTAGATTCTTCTATGTATGGTAACGCGATGTAAACGCATTTCTTGGAGACAGAGTACAGATTAGGTTTGAATTCTTGCTGATTTTTGCAGCGATTTATGAACTTCGATGGATGTCAATTTTCTATTTGTTCACCAGTCCAGACCAGATGGTATGGTAATACCAGGTGCCTGTTTCACAAGAAGGCTTTCATTATTGTTATTATTAACATTATTCAAATGTAGGAGATTAATCTGTTGAACTGTTACGTACTGAGAATTTCATACTGTACCATAAGTCTTGTTTAGAATAAACCTATTATTATTGTATTGTAATTGTAACTTTGAAAAGATCAAGAATAACAGTAGAGACAAGATAAAACGAATTCATTTTATCTTCATAGTATCTTGTCAAATACTCATGACCTAGAATATCAAAATATTGTTTTGCTGAGAAATCAACATACTCTAGTACATCTTTTAAGATGGGCAGAAATAGTCATATAGTAAGGATTAGTCATAGTGGTAAATTTAAAGAGATTGAATTAACGGTCATAATTATTTACTCGGTATGAATAGTTTCTCGGATAAAAATCAAATCAACAGTAGCAATCCATATTATCGGGGAACTTAACACTATAAGTGGATCTTACGATAAATGAGCAAAATATTACGAGCTAAGCTCAGTTACTTAAAAACATTCAGTGTGAAAAAATGATGCTGTAACTAAATAAGAGTGAGAAGATTAATATTTAAGGTTGATAAAGAGTGATGTAATGAAGTAACAGTCAAGACGGTTACTTAGATAGACAGAGGTTGACTGGAGTTTCTTTTCGAAAAATATAAATCAGGTTTGAGGCGTTTGATGACTATGACTTCAGCAAACTTCAGTAGGATCACGCCCATTTGTCTGTTTATTATCAAGACGTCTACTTGATGTCCAGTATCAGTCGGATGCTAAATGAATGTGACATTCAAAGCGTTACCTTTGCTTGGTTGTAGGGTCTTCTGTATGTGTTTGGAAGATCTACGGTATACTCTTCTTTCTATTCTTCTAATGTATCTACTTCGGCCGCTATACCTAAATTGAAAGCGACACTAGGAGGGAATTTGAAAACTTACCTAGACTAGTAAAAACATTGTTTAGTACACTGGAAAGGTTTTAGCGTCACTGTCATCAAAAGAAAATGTACCTTCAACACAACATTCAGGTTAGTTGATGTAAGTTATGCACATTTATCTTGATGACTAGCTGGGGAACCCAGAACGAGCGTTTCGTCCTATTTAAGAATCGTTCAGCGGATGTAGCGGCATTCCAGTGAATAATGTTGTTTTTGCTGAGGCTAAAACTTTATACCTATCACTTTAAACGCCGCAGTGTCATCCAACAAGTCACTGGGGTACGATTTCCACCTCTTGTGCAACATATCAGTTATTGTTATAAGACTTGTAATTTCCCGTTGATAGGCAAGGCCGAATTGCAGGACCTCTGTTAGCAGATGGGCTCCTATTCAGATACCTCGGTAACACCAGATATATATATATATATACCTTGGTAACATTACTCACTGAGGTGGAGGAACATCCAACTGACGACTCCCAGATAGAACAAAGCGCGTCCTGGATTCCTCTGCTAGTCACCAAGGTGAATACAACATCATGAATATCGGAAGGTATCAAGGCATCACCTTAATTATTTACATAAATAATAAGAGTATTTCCTATACATTTTTAAACAGGATGATGTATTGCAGACTAGTTTGTAGTCATACTTTACAGTATGAAATTTTACCTATATCGCATAAGTAGACAGAACTCACTTCATAATGAAGTGAATGCTGAGGATGTTGTCTAGAAAGCCAACGAATGCTTCATGATTAGTACCACCCAACTCATGGAACACAATATAACCAAAATCATTCCTCTGAGCTACATATATGCTCCTTCCTACTTTGGTTTCCATAGCAATATGAAATATTTCTTACTAGAATTTTGGTTCGGGTACATTTTACCTTCATCATAATTATCACAGTCAGCGTTCAATTTTTGTTGATATTTTTTTTGTCAGTCATCAAAATCCATTTATAAAATTATTTATGACAGGATTAGAAATACCGCTTAATTTAATTTATTTATTCACTCAGACATTTTGTACGGTGAGTACCCGTGTAATCATTAGGGGATTTCAATAAGTCTATTCAAATAAATGTTTTCAGATGCTTTTTAGGATAGTAGTATAGTGGGAGTGATAAAAAAAAAATCTAATCTAATCTATAATAATCACTCAGTTTATCAGTAATTTTCACTTTGTGTACCTACTATGGTCGTGAAATTCGTCTCTACGGTACATAACATCCAGCTAATTATAAGTTATGCTAATGGCTTTCAAGATGACATTTTAAACACAACAGTGAAGTATAAGAAACGTTATTCTATGCAGTAAGAAAGTCTGGTTCATTATTCTTGTTGGTAGCTCATTATCATAGGACTTTGTGGAATTGAGAAAATCTGCACTTAGCATGAAGAACTCACATTGTCAGTTTTTAGGTGTCATATTGTAACAGAGACCAGATGATCCTTTCAAGAGATTGATTTACAGAAAGTCAGCATGAAATGGACAATAAATAAATTTCCATTGCCAGCAGAAAACGAAGTCTGGTTTATTCTTTTTCATCGAGAATCAAAAGAGCCTGCACAAATAACACCATCAACGATAAGTTGGATAAATGTTTGCAAATCCACATGCAAGACGGATATTCATCCAGATTTATTAAGAAAAAATGAAAGTAATCTAGAATACAGGGCAAGTACTCGCAGGTCCAAAGAAGACTATATTTACTATGGTTTATTTCAAAGGTGATACGGTAACAGAGATCCTGAAGAATTGGTTATCTCAGCCTCTGAGAGGCACATTCTCATTTGACAAACCACAGATCAATTTCACTAGCTGACGGATGGTTCCGTAGTGTGGTAAGCACAAGCTACCACTTTGGGCCAATTTAGTGTACATCTACAAATTTACTTGCTCATATGAAGCCAGTTATATAGGCAATAAAAGACACGCATTTCCCAATTCTATCTCTGAGTGTTATCCTACATGGTTATCAACAGGTGAATGTAAATTAATTACCAGTTCAACTCCTGAACATCCAGTCAACTCTTAACACATTGCTTTACTATAGTCTTACTTCCAAATCATCCGCAGAGTCTAAGGCGACGGTTCAAAAGGGGGAATACTTCGAAAACTTGTGAACAGCAGAAACACTAGGAATTCACCAACTCAAACCTCATCTCAGAATGTAGAAGAAATAAGTTCATTCTTTTATCTTATCTCTTATCAATTTACTATCGTCAACTTAATTATGACACCTGCTTCCTACGCCACTTCTGCACATCTGCCAAGTGGATGCCCAATTATTGCATTTCATATCTACCGACGACTTTAATGTCAAATGCTTTGTTTTTCTCATCGTTTGCATTGTCTGACAGATTCCTACGCAACCACTTTCCACTGCTCAATTCAACCTGGATACCACACTAATGACGGGACTATGCCCAAAGACTCAACGTTAGACGGTTACATGCTTTTTATATAACGAAAAGAGGCCATTAGGCTTTTTATTGCGTCATCGTTGAGAAAGAAATATTTACTTCGGTGTGTGGCGTGTTGGCTGAAAGGATAGTATTCTCTAAGCGGACTTGTATTGAACAGTATCGAGATATAACTTTAAGAATGAATACTTGAGTCTTTATATATATATATATATATATATATATATATATATATATATATATCATTTGTCCCTTGGGTTTGCAGTGGAATATACAGCTTCAGTAGAACGTCTACATTCCACTCTGCTCTCTGCAATCTTTTAAACCTGGCTCCACCACAGCCCACAACCTCTCACTTCTTCCTCACACGATAGCCTCCATATCACCCTCGCCTCAAACGCCCAACTAGTCATTTCCCATCTGCGTTCCACTCGAGGGCCTGGCCTGACGCATGATGTCCCCAGTCGACATTCTCAGTGTATGTCCAATTCAATCCATATCCACCTCCACTTCCTTCTACTACATATTTGTTCAGTGATAGATTCCTCCTTGCTTCGTCACCGGTCAGCCAGCCCATAGTTCCTCGTTGCTTATTCTTATTATTCTCGCCATCTCATCTATCTTCAGTGTCAGTAAGGAGCCAGAGTAGGTGGCAGTTGTTGATGAATATCTGAAGTTTGTTGGAAATGCTTTTCGTAACGCTGCAAGTCTCTGAGCCATACAGAAGCACTGACTTGACTGACATTGGTGTTCAACATCCGGATCTTGTTCTTTGTGCTGAGTGTAGAAGATCTCCACACTGGTTTCAGGTTAAAGTGAACGCTTGTCTTGCTGTCTTTCCGATCCTGGCCAGCTTTGACATCCTCGTCTGTGCTTGTGCTGCCTGTAGTTGAAACAGTGCTACCCTGCCTAGATAGGTGAAGGAGGTTAATTCCTTTAGGTTTCTCCTGTTGATGGTGATTGGTGTTTGTTGTTGTTGGTTGTGTTGGTTGGTTGGGTATCCTCATCACCTCTGTCTTCTCTACGTTCACCTGAAGGAAGTCCCTTCTTCCTTCACTGCTTCACCTCTTCTGTCAACTTGTTGGATTTTGCCTGTAGATCTTCAAGTTTGTTCAACAAGACATTAGACACAAGTTATCGGCGAAACCCAAATCTTCTAGGTTTTTTTACCCGGTCAGTTTATCCCCCTCTTCTCTCTTGTCACTGTTCGCTGCATGATCTAGTCCATCACAATGAAGAACATCATTGGTGATGATAGTAGGCAGCAGCTTTATTTTACTCCTGTCTTCACTTCAAAAGTACCACTGAGCTTCCCATTGTGAATTACTTGACATGTGGCATCTTCACATAGTTGTTGAATGAGGTTGATAAGGGTTTGTGGTATTCCATAGTGTCGGAGCAGTTGCCAAATTACTCCTCGGTTGACGCTGTTGGAGGCCTTTTCAAAGTGGATGAAGCTGAGGTAGAGAGTTGACTGCCATTCTATACTCTTTTCTATGACGATGCGTAGCGCTGCAATTTGGTCCGCTCACGATTTGTACTTCCTGAATCCAGCCTGTTCTGGTCGAAGTTTTGAATCCAGTGAGTTTTTTAGCCTCTCAAGGATGATGCGTTATTATATTTGGCTTGAGGTGGACATCAGCATGATTCCACTCCAGTTCTTATTCCTGTATAGACTTAATATGCGATTCTGTGGGAGTTTGACAAGGTAGCCCTTCTTCCAAACAGTGGGCAGGTACCTTCTCTTCCTTCCACACCCTCTGCAATAGTGGTGTGAGCATGTCCGCTGTTGCCCCTGCGTCTGTTCCCAGTGCTTCTGGTGGGATTCCTTCTGGTCCTGCTGCTTTCCCACATTTCAGTAGCTTTATGGCGTTCAGAACTTCCATTTTTGTTAGAGGATTTATGTTCACTTGTAGTTCTGTGGCTGTGCTGTAGGTGGTATTTCTGGACGAAGTGCAGTTGGTGGTGGTGGTGGTCGATTCAAGAACTTCTTGAAGTGGTCGGCCCATTGTTTCCTTTGTTTCTCTTCTTTTGTAATTAGATTTCCGTCATCATCTTTTATTGACTTCGTCTGCGTTGATCTCTTCCCTCTCAGATAGCAACCTGGTTATTTGATACAATGTTGTCAGGTCTCTGTCTCTCTTACCTGCAGCCTGCAGCCTGCATCCTGCAGCGTGTTCTGCTTCACTTGCCAGTGTGTTGTGGAAGTGTCTTTTGTCTTTCCGTACACTCTTCTTGACTTCTTTGTCCAGTGTAATGTTTTATACATTGTACTCAGTTCCTCATGTCGTTGAGTATCCTTGCCTGTATTGGTTTATCTTCTGCTTCACCATCCTCCTCTCCTCTATCAGCTTTCATGTATCCATCGAGATCCATTCCTTGTCTTCATTCTTCTTCTTTCTTAATACGTTTATAAAGGTTTCTTTCCAAACAGCTTCCAAAGAGTTCTAGGGTTCTTTAATAATAATAATAATAATAATAATAATAATAATAATAATAATAATAATAGTAACAATAATAATAATAATAATTCACTTTATTCCACTTTGTTCCACGCCCGATCTTTCAGGGATGTTGCTTAATGTCTCACATTTTGTCCTGATGACAGACGTGAAGATGTCCTTTGTACATTCATCTTTCGGCTTCTGTTCTGGGTGCTGAACCTGAACTATAGTCTATCACCAACTTCTGTGATGGCTTTCAACTTGATTTTGAAGGTTCGTTGCACTAGATAGTGAGTGGTGTGAACAAACACTTGCTCTCTTTCTCGATTTGACCTGGCATCCACTAGGCTGTGACTCTATCCCCACTTTCTTCAGATTGAGATGAAGTCGATTTGATATTTGGTGTGTCCATCTGGTGAAGTCAAATCTATGTCGCTACCTTGTGAATATCCTTGTGTTTGTACACACTGCCTCGCCTCCAATCACCAAATTGTTGAATGCGAATAAGTCTGCAACAGTCCTCTATTCTCATTCATCCCTTCATGGAGTGCATATTGACCCGTGATTCGTTGTCTTCCTGTATTGTCCGCTCCCCGCAGTTTGGCATTCATGTCACCCCACCCATTAGAACTTTGATGTCGCCAAGTTATGGTCTTGTCCAGCATTGGTTGCAGTTGTCTGTAAAATTCCTCCTTCTTCTCTTCATCAGCATTATTTGTAGGTGTCTAGCGTATCACTGAATGATTGGGACTTTCCTTCCTTTTGAGCTGAACCTTGTTGTCATGATCCTGCAGGAGGAGACTGGTTCCCACTGCATCATCATGATAGCCACCTCGTTACTCAATGTGCTAGTGGTCGTCGTTTTGGTGACAATATCGGAGTAGATTATTGACTTTCCTCTCCAGTTGACAATTTTGAGAGTCCACTTTCATTCCATCTGCTGATTCTCCGCAGATTCCAAGCACTTTTATGCTGTAGCTTCTCATCTCGTTTGCAAACTGGGCAGCATTGCTAGGTTCGAACATAGTGCGGACATAGAATGTCTGCATCCTTACTTTTGCTTTAATCGAGAGAAGAGAAGACACATCGGCCAACTGGCTTCGCGAAGGCTTTCGCCAACCGGCGTGATTTCGTCCCTCCGATTCCAGCGAGGAATGAGTTTGTTTTTATTTTTTATACTCTTTCTGTGCTTTGAAGTTTCTGTAGTGGTTAGATTTGTTTTCCGGTGTAGGGTTGCTAACCCTATGCCCAACCTTCCCTCTTCATCCGAGCTTAGGACCGGCTAGTAACTGACTGATATTAGTTGGAAATCCATTGTAAACCCTGCTAACTCCTCATGTTGCTGCTTTACATTTGACTATCGGTGAATTCATTTAGATATAAGCAGCTGACGGGTAGTGTGCAGTCTACGAAGAATCAGTTAACTCGAAGTTACTTTATACCTTAAGCAAATAATAGTTCGGAAGTCATATAAACTAAATTTGACGCTCAATACTCACTGGCACAAACTAGATGATAAACATACCGTCGTTGTAAGAAGGCACATCCAGCTGACGAGTCCCAACTAGGATGAAGTTCGCATCCTGGATTCCACTGCTAGCCACGATGCAACATTAATATAATTAGAACAAGGTTAGTATCGAGATATCCGCACAGGATCCCATATGATAATAGAGACCGATCAATTCGTTCCAATCAACGATGGTATCATATTAGAACAATTATACTAAAACTATACCCGTCGCACAAGCAGTGGCTATAGTGGCTCGCTGGTGTAGTGGATAACGCTCTAGCGTTTGAAGCACTCTCTGCCGAGTCCGAATCCCGATGGAAATAATATCACTCACTGGAAAGCTGGTACATCCAGCCGACTAGTCCCAAATACGACGAAATGCGCATCCTGGATTCCAATGCTAACTACTATTCATCATTAGATGATAAACACATTATATGGTCTACTGACTATACTTGAAAATATAAACTGTCATATCCAGACGAAGTAGATTACTAGCAATTAGTTTGTTACGAAATTTGAAAGCCATGAACTCAGTTTGTTGAAAAGTTCAAACTCGAAATACCTGGAATTGGCACTTTAAAGATGATTTTCTGATATTTTGAAATGGACAATCAGAACAATATAATGACAAAATGATTTTTATTGGTTAGATAAATAGAACTGTAATCCTACAAGTATTATAAATTCAGGCGATTCAATAGTCACAACTAAGTAGATTTATAAAGAAAGAATATAAGATACAATTTGGAGGTAAGGCCAAACAAGTGGAGCATGAAGACAGTTACACAACGAGAGCATTGGATAGAGGTCGCGCTCTATCGTGAAGTGATAGAAGTAGAAAAAATGAACCACTGTATACCTACTCAGTGGCTCAATGGTAATGTGCTGGTTCAGTCCCCCGGCAGGGGTATAGGTGCGCATTACGCAGGAGTCCCATACTAGGATGAAATGGCTGCCCAGTGCTCCCAGGTTTCCTACGATTCTCTAACAGGTGTCAGTCTACGATGAATACCAAAATGAAATCAGTAAATCTCTACAAACCCCAAAATTGAGTATATTTATTACGAAAGAGGTCTGCTCGACAAAATAACTCAGAGGGTAGAGATTCTAGCCACTACGTATTGGAGTCGATCTGAGTGTTTCTGGTACGTTAAGAAAACATATTCAATTGAAACATACAAAATAGGTCAATGAATAAGGACGAATTGATACTAAATGAAGTAAAAATTAGTGGTAGTGATGATAATTAAAAAAAAACACCAAAGTGAAGTGAAATGAAATTGACGAAATAACCAACAAGAATTGTTAAGGTCAATGTAGAGAAAGTGGTTTGACGAAACGCTTTTGAACTCAAAGTTTTGGTTTTTTTTTCATATATAGCCGATGCTTCAACTATGCATAAGTGGTAGAAACGTAAACGTTTCAGCCTAACACATTTCTACTGGGTGACGATTGAAGGTGAGATGAAAATCTGAACCGCGACTGGATTCAAACGAGTGGCCACAGGGTTTCTCGCCTGGTGCTCTACCAATTGAGCTACGAGGTTCGACTGCTTATCAGAGTTTTATTTCGCTCTAATCACCAAGGGTGAAATAAAATTCTAGTCAGCAGTCGGACCTCTTAGCTCAGTTGGTAGAGCACCGGGTAGGAAGCCTCGTGGTCGCTGATTGGAATCCGGCCACGGTCCAGATTTTCATCTCACCTTCAATCATAACCAAGTACAAACACTAGTCTGCCAAACTACGGCAATCTTAGATAGTCAAATGATAACTAACCCATTTCGTCATTATTTTCAAACCTTCTCATCTTACGGAATGTACGACTTTTGCAAATACATGCATTTCATTATAGTGGTTTGCTTCGTATTTCTCAGTGAATGTAATACAAAATAAATTTATTTCATCTAACGTTTCGCTAGTCAGTGCTGCTAATTTACAATATTCAAGCTTACATATGATGTATAGTGCTCATTAGTGACTTGCTTCCAGATGGATATCATGAAGCTCTAGTGAGAAGCGATGACCTGTGGGGTCAACCAGTCGGAAGTAAAGTGGATGCTAACTGAAGACCTTGGTTGATAGTCGTGCTATATCGTGAATTGACAGAAGTTGGAAATTGTGAACCACTGGAAACCAACCCAGTGGCTGAATAGTTAACGCATTCGCTGTGAAACCTGTAGGTCCCGAGTTTGATCCGTAGCCGGGTCGTGGGCGCGTACTGCTGAGGAGTCCCATAGTAGGACGAAACAGCTGCTGTTCAGTGCTCCCAGATTTCCAATGGTTCCCCAACTGATGTCAGTCCATGGTGAGTACTACTTCTAAATTATATATGACAACTTGATAAGTGTTCTTCTGCATGAAGGGTTCCGCATTGTCAGAATTGTATGATGAAGGTGATATTCATATGTAGTGTGTTTTGTGTGAAGAGGATGTGGATTACAGAATGAGATTTGCATGTACACATGTATTGATAGTTCATATCATATGGATGATGGTTATGGCAGTCTGTGAATATGGGTTGAGATCAGGTCATTCCTATTTATACAATTATTATTCCGACTGCTAATCAAATTCTTACTTCACTCTGATCAAAATTAGAGTTTTGCCCGACTATCATCTGAATTCAGGATGCCTTACTACCGCTTGATCGAGTTCCCACAGGCTATCTACACAGGATTTCTCACAGTAATCCAAATCTAACTAAATCAGAGAGGGGAAGCATCATATTGACTATCATTTTCACTATTTGAGACAGCCATAGCTTGAAGGACTGATATTTATACTAGGTGATGATTGAAGGTGAAATGAAAAGTTGGACTGCAACTGGATACATAAATTCACGTGGTAATCGGACAAAACCTTTGGTGATGAGATTAGAAGAGTGCTCGACAAATACAATATCAGAGTGTTCTACAGAACATCGAACCCATTGCAGAGCACCTTAGTTCATTTAAGCACCACGGCGCTCTAGGTTCACAATCTAATAGTGCTTATAAAATAAAATCCTCAGACTGTGATGCAGTATACATAGGACAAACTTCCCGTGAAATCAGAATTACGAAAAATGAACACCGAAGAGCTTTCATCCAACGTCCTAGAAATCCAGTGGAACTGAAGAAACTTGAAAACACAACAGACATAGCTCTACATGATATGATTTCAGGTCACGAGGTCGGTTTTGACAACATCAAAATTATTCAGAAAAGCTTTGGAAGTTATGAAGAACCTCTCATTGCAGAATGTCTTCACACTAAGTGGGATCATAAGTGTCTAAATAGGAATGGAGTAGTAAAAAGTAGTTTGTGTAGTCTCAACCTATCCTTACAGACTGATATAACCATACATATCTCAATCTGTAATTCAAAAACTCTTCACACAAAACATACTACATATGAGTATCATCTTTACTTAACAATTGAGACAACGCAGAATCATTTATGCAGAAGAACACTCATCTAATTGTCATATATTATCTCTACAAATTATGATCAAAATTTGATCGTTGGTTGTAGGAAATTTTGTGCACCTAGTGGAAGGCTACCATTAGATATAGATTGTATTTGGGTATATCACAGAGTGTTTAAATCAAAGGAATTCAAATTTTCGCATGAATATCTGGTTCGAACTTCTTCGGCGAAAGAATCAAAATTAAAATATCACGGATATATAAATGAATCCAAAAACGTGAGCTTAGTCTCCTTGTCCAATCCTCTTACTATAATCAGTGTCTTTCTAAATTATGATAAGTAAGCCGATGACTTGTGTCTGATGTCTTGTTGAACAAACTTGAAGATCTACAGGCAAAATCCAACAAGTTGACAGAAGAGGTGAAGCAGTGAAGGAAGAAGGGACTTCCTTCAGGTGAACGTAGAGAAGACAGAGGTGATGAGGATACCCAACCAACCAACACAACCAACAACAACAAACACCAATCACCATCAACAGGAGAAACCTAAAGGAATTAACCTCCTTCACCTATCTAGGCAGGGTAGCACTGTTTCAACTACAGGCAGCACAAGCACAGACGAGGATGTCAAAGCTGGCCAGGATCGGAAAGACAGCAAGACAAGCGTTCACTTTAACCTGAAACCAGTGTGGAGATCTTCTACACTCAGCACAAAGAACAAGATCCGGATGTTGAACACCAATGTCAGTCAAGTCAGTGCTTCTGTATGGCTCAGAGACTTGCAGCGTTACGAAAAGCATTTCCAACAAACTTCAGATATTCATCAACAACTGCCACCTACTCTGGCTCCTTACTGACACTGAAGATAGATGAGATGGCGAGAATAATAAGAATAAGCAACGAGGAACTATGGGCTGGCTGACCGGTGACGAAGCAAGGAGGAATCTATCACTGAACAAATATGTAGTAGAAGGAAGTGGAGGTGGATATGGATTGAATTGGACATACACTGAGAATGTCGACTGGGGACATCATGCGTCAGGCCAGGCCCTCGAGTGGAACGCAGATGGGAAATGACTAGTTGGGCGTTTGAGGCGAGGGTGATATGGAGGCTATCGTGTGAGGAAGAAGTGAGAGGTTGTGGGCTGTGGTGGAGCCAGGTTTAAAAGATTGCAGAGAGCAGAGTGGAATGTAGACGTTCTACTGAAGCTGTATATTCCACTGCAAACCCAAGGGACAAATAAAAATAATAGGCATTGTGTGTGAATTTCCTCTGGCAGCCACAACCAATTCAATCACCGTAATTGATACTCAGGCAATATCGAGGCATATCGTGCCCGTATTCCAAGGGAGGTCGAACAATTCGATCCAATGAAATAACTGAGGATTGCATCACTCACTGGGGTGCAGATACATCCAGTTGACGAGTCACAAACAGGACGAAACCCGCATCCCAGATTCTTCTACTAGCCACAACTCACTAAATCACCAAAATTGTATGGCTTGTTTATGTATGTATTCCAATTCATAATCGATTTGATTGTGAATATCAGAGAAAAAGATTACAGGTGACATTGTAGTCACTCGGTAATTTTTTGTTAAGTACAACGGAAAGAGAATAATTCATTAATACTATTCCCCATACCAAATGAAATAGCATACATATCCGTCTCATCCATTCCATTGTACTTATAAAGTTACCGAATGACCACAATGTCACCTGTAACCATTTTGTCTCATATTTATTATCATGGCGAGTATGAATTGGAATGCATACATACACATACAAACATGCCAAACAACAAGAGACACAATTTCACACTGGATCACCAGTTATCATAATTTAGAAAGACAATGACTTTACGAAGAAGATTGAACAACATATCATGAGCTAACAGAAGTTGGGAATATGGACGATTGGATTCTGATACAGTGGCTCAATGGTAACGCGCTGGCCGCGCAACCTGAAGGTCGCGGGTTCGATCCCTGCTGGTGGGGTCGTGGGTGCGCACTGCTGAGGAGTCCCATACTAGTCGGACGAAACAGCTGTCCAGTGCTCCCAGGTTTCCTTTGTTCCTCCAATTGATGTCAGTCTACGATGGATAACAACTTCAACAACGTACGCTTTGGGATTCATTTATGCATTAATGATGGATAGTGGCTAGCATTGGAATCCAGGATTCTCATTTCGTCCTATTTAGGACTCGTCAGTTGGATGATCTCCCTCCCAGTGAGTGATGTTGTTCCCACAAGGATTCAGGATTATTTCCTTGAAGAAACCCGGACGAGACTTCGATGCGAAACGTTGGAACTATTTGATTTCAAACTTGCTGTAACTTACACAAATACAATCTATTTCATTGGATATCTTGAATTCCGGTTTACTATAACTTTGATAAAGTTATTATCATTAAATAATGAAAAATCAGTTGAAACAAATTTACTTTGTTTCACGTTCATTGGGAAATACAAATACCAGAATGATGAATATCATTTACCCAACGCCTGAAATTTTTCAAACTTCTCAATATCATTTCTCGCTCCTTTTTTCAGGATTTACTGACGTGAGATGTGGTAATTTGAAGTATTCCGCAATACTGCCTGGATCTGTAATGATACTGACTGTTATATATATATATATATATATATATATATATATATATATATATATATATATATATATATAATATTGAATCAAACTTTTCTGCGCAAAAGTTTTCGCAGCACACGTGTATGAACAACTTCACATAGTTTTTTATCTAAAGCTTTTGAATATTTATAAGGAGTCATTGTATATTATTAACTTGCAGCGCAACCTATATGTTCAGTCCCACTTGTTTTCATGACTATGGTTGTTTGAATCATAAAACTTGGTAAATCGATAAATGTGATATACTAACATTATTCCTTTTTGGTTTGAAGGCTTCTAAGGTTTTACTCGTTTATTTCAAGTTAGTATTCACTCCAGAATGACATCAGTTAGAAAACCATTGAAAAATAGGGTGCACTGGTACAGGACTTCTAATTGGTTCATACTCCTGACCCTACCAGGCAGAGATCGATTCCAGAACCTTCACGTTCTGCGGTCAGCGTGTTATCATTGAGCCAATATTGTTGTTGGATAGCTATCCCCAAGTCTGACTTGGTTGTCTCCACTGGTCCTGACTTTCCGTTAGGACTTAGGGAATCTCGTCTTGAAACACATAGCTAATGAGGAGTGATTAAATTTTCAACGTATAAACAGATTTATTTGTTGATTTTAGGTTGCTCTTAGGTTCAACTTGTTTGTTTCAAAGTGAATGCCTTGCTTGCATAGATGGATCTCAATAATCTACACAGTCTCATTATATGTCAGCAGGCAGTGAGGCAATGTCCGTAAGTAGGGTATGTGCTTTTCACCATTGAAGTGCAAAGTACCTTTGGCAGGAACTTGTGCCTACGCTCATCCTTGGTGGAGAGGCATTAGGAGTAGTCGAAAAGTTCGTGTATCTGGGTAGTTGTTTGACTGGTAACATTTCCAACCAGATATCGAAAGCCAGTGTGGCGCACGCTAACCCAGGCCACCTTTGTAAAATGTCATGTTTATAATGCTCAGGCGCAAATAGTTTTGCTCTACGTATGGGAAATCTGGCCTCTCCGAACTTAGGATGATGACTCCGTGTATTTAATCGTCGTTATCTCCAAAGGATTTGTCATATTCAGTAGCAATACTATGTAAGTAATTTGGAGGTACAACAATGTGTGTTTAGGCATGATGGAGATCATCATTCGATAAGTTAAGTCATCTGGAAACACTAGTTTTCGTGGCTTGGAATTGTGTTACGCATGTCATCCAAACGGCT
Organism: Heterobilharzia americana; assembly: GCA_944470555.2. Classification (NCBI taxonomy): domain Eukaryota; kingdom Metazoa; phylum Platyhelminthes; class Trematoda; order Strigeidida; family Schistosomatidae; genus Heterobilharzia; species Heterobilharzia americana. Next base: position 82,531,712 of record OX104129.1, read on the forward strand.
TCCATGTTGTTCATTGTTTGCTAGCCGTGGGAATGGATGAGAAGAGAGAAGGGGTGGTGAATTTATGACATAGCTCCATGGGATGAAGTGAAGCTGTATCAAATTAGCATCTGCTGGTGCATCATAAATCCCTAGGTGGGGTCTGAGAGATCACGCTACTCAGTGGCTTGGGACGTCATGATATATGGCTCAGAATCGAAACCAGTGTTATTCATGCCACAGATCCCTTCTATTTTCTGCTGCTGAAAAGTAATCAATGTTTTGTTCTGAATGTACCTTACTGCCCTTCTAATCATGCTATTCTCAGTGTTTTTCTTTTCCCCTATCCACTTCCAATCGTTTATATCTTCACAATGTTGTTATACTATTCTAATTGTCGCATTTCTTGGTGCCCTTGTTGTACCACGTCTTTGTTCTTATAATAATAATAATAATAATAAAAAGACATAAATTATAGATACAGGTAGATACAATCAGAATCATGGATCGTTTGGATTACAACACGAAAATGGTCTCTATCTTATCAGATATGTGTAACTTTTTTAAAGAGTCTTCTCAAGATGATGCCACTAAACAAATTGAACGAAAGCTCACCCAAATTCTAAAGAAAATGAAGAAAGAGTCTATCATCAGCCCCGAACTATTCGAGCAGTTGTGACCTTCTGGTTCCGTTACTCCTTGTTTATATGGTCTCCCGAAAGTCCACAAAGAAAATCTTCCTCTTCGTCCAATTTTGGACATGAACAATTCGCCATATCGCCCTATCACCAAGTGACTGTCTGACTTCCTCCAGCCAGTCAGAAAACAGCTAAGCACGCATAGCTTATTAGATTCCTTCGAATTAGTCAACTCACTAAGTAATGTCAATATATCCGGTAAGCGAATGATTACTCCAGACGTGGTCTCGCTCTTTACCAACGTCTCACTCACGGAAACTATCTGCATTCTATGTGAGCTCATTGAAGATAATAATTTTCAAGTGGGTATCCGTAAGCACTATTTAAAGGAATTACTTCTAAGATGTAATTTCAATGTGCAGTTCAAATTCAACAATGATCTATATAGACAAAAAGATGGGGTTGCTATGGGGTCGCCACTTGGACGGTTCCTGGCTGATTGCTTTATGGCGAAGCTAGAGAATGGTGTGCTGCATTCAACAATTGATAGTTTCTGCCTACATAAAAGGTATATGGATGACACATTCATCATGACTGATCAAAATACAGATACTGAGACAGCAGTTAAAATGTTCAGTGATTGTCACCCATCAATCAACTTCACATCAGAATTTGATGAGAACTCGGAATTCCATTTTCTCGATGTTTCATTGAAACGAAGACCAGATGTTTTTCTTCAGAGACCAGTTAATGAGAAGCCTACTCGGAACAGACAATATTTGAATTTCCACAGATGGATGCCTCTCAGCAGAAACAGAAATCCAATCCATTCTTCATCTTCAAGAATCAGTGGAATCTGCACGAGTGATACTGTTGACGAAGAATTAGATAAACTGGATATCCATCCAGATTTATCGATAAGAACTTGAAAGTGAATCAGGATATGGAGCGAGTACCCACAGTTCCTAAGAAGACCTTGTTTATCCACGTTGGTTTCAAAGGCGATACGGCAGCAGAGATGCTGAAGAATCGACTGTCCAGATCACTGAAGAAGATATTCTCCTCTGCGAAGCTGCAGATCAGCTTGTGCAGTCAACAACTCATTCCGGAGTGCGTTAGGACAAGTTTCCACTTTGGACCACCTCATTATGTGTCCACACATTTACTTGCTCCTGTGGAGCTAGTTATATAGGCCGCACAAAGCGCACGCTTCCCAAACGTATTTCGGAGTACTATCCTGCATGGTTGTTGAGGGTAGAATGTGAATCAATTAACAGTTGAATTCTTGAACATTTGGTCAACTCTGGACACAAAGCTAGACCAGAGTTCTCTTTCAATATCATTTATCATGTCAGATGGATTAGTTGAGAAGGAGTACGCTTTCGAGAGTTGTGCACAGCGTAGGCCGTGGCAACTCATCAATTCATGCCTGATCTCTGAGTACCGAAGAAGTATGTTCAATCTCTCATCTCACCATGGTGTTAACACCTTCACTTTTTTCGATTTCATTATGAATAATTAGTTTGTTGTTATCACCTTCATTATGAGCCTTGTCTCATTCTTCACCTTCTTTACACCTATCTATCAATTGGACACCTTGTCTAACTCTCTGCCTTCCTCAATATTTCCACTCTGTTAGTTTATTACGCAACTACTTTGCATTCTTGATTCCGGGTTTTTAGCACTAGGTTAATGATGTAGCTATTATACCTTATTGTTTTATAATAGACTGTTAATTGTTTATGATACATAAAAATATGATTGTACAGCTTTAGAAAATGATGTCATGGAAAAGGAAAATTTCCTTTGCTGAATTATCTCTTCTCTATCAAAGTAATACTTAGTAAAAATGGACAAAAAGTTATCCGCTAAGTAAAGTTGATAGTCTACAATTTATAGCTTCAAAATACTATAAGGGACTGATTTTTACCAAAGCTTACCTCGGGAATAAACAGACTAGCTTAGTCTCCAACATTTAACATTTCTCATATCGCTGAATAGAAATTCACCTCAGAAAAGTCAACACCTCTTAGGACTGAATAGATAATATTCTTAAGATATTTTCGATAGTAGAAAAGTAAATATCTAGAAGGTTTATGTGCAGAATGAAAAGACAAAATTTACTTTTTAGGCATTTTATAAATATGAATAGAAAACTACTACAAAAAACAGGTATGTGAAGGTATCATTTGTCAGGCTTATGTTGTTTTGTACGTTGTTAAGTCCTTCTAACAAACATGTCGCATCTTCATGCTTATCACATATCACGATTATATCATCCACATACCTTTTATAGAGAGTAACTTTATTATTGAGATCGCCGGTCAAGCCCTCAATGTGTGACATGTAAATATCAGCTAGTAACGGTGCTAAGGAACTTCCCATAGCCACACCATCTGTTTGTCGAAAATGTTCACCTTCAAATGTGAAATGAACTTTATCAGTACACAATCAATCAATCAATCAATATCAACATAGGACCAGGCATCACTGCGTAACGGTCCGAGTTGCCACACCTAATATCACTACATCAAGTAGAAGGGTAATGAGGTGAAGGATGAAGATAAGAGAATGCAGTCAAAAGAAATATAGAGTACGAGAAGAGAGAAAGGAAGAGTGGCAAGATGGTGAGATTCGATATAGCGTCGTTAAGATGAGGATAATATGTGTGGGCATACATCTGTGCCACTGACATCGGTTCTGAGTCATATCCTCTAGAGTCTCCACCCACTGGTTCCTCTTGTCCCGTGGACCCAATCCACCTAGTCTGCATCACCCCAATGTAAAGGTATGGTCTGTATCTTAAATCTATATTGAAAAGAAAGCTATTGGGGTTCACTTAATATTTACCAACTCAAAGCAAATATAAGGCGAGCAGAGCAAAAGTAGGAGAATTAGAGTTCATGTGTTTTGCTCATTCTTCTCAGTTACTTTACAACCTATGCAATATAATATTTATTTTAAAAGGTAACTTCTGCAACTTACTTTCATAAATTGACAAGAATACTTGGATTGAGATAGAGGATAACAAAGATTTAGGTTAACCGACATTTATGTTGTTAAGACTACTCAAAGGTTAACTGTTTATACAATAATAGAATCAGAATTCTAGAAAAACAGCAAAAGCATTAAGGGGGGGTTGTTTATGTGTTATTCTAGAATTGCTTGAAGTAACATAATGATTCAGTAAGCGTAATAAAAGGTTAACAGATTTTCAGTATATTGAGCAATAATCCTGGAGTAACGTTCTCTACAAATTCCCAAATTTCTATCCTATCACTGCATAAATGGTTAACCTTTAACAACTTCATCCATTTCGGTCAACCATAATCTTTGTTGCCTTCCATGTCAATTCTTAAAACATCTTGTCGATTTATTAAGGCACATTGTATAACGTATTATTCACCATAAACATTAATAAGTTATAAAACAGCTGAGGACAATCCAAGAAATACATGCATACTAATCCTGCTATTCTTCTGTTCTTCTTCCTTTATTCAAACCAAATTTCCGTTTGCCAATCTTATACTTGTTATATTACCGTTTTATTGAGTTTTAACAACATTATAGGGATAGTAGTTTTCAGAAGAGGTATGTAGCTTTTACTGAGATTCATTAATAGGTTTGAGTGGATTTTCATGCAGAAAAACCACTTAAATTAATGATGGATAATAGCTAGCAGTGGAATCCTATTTGGGACTAGTCAGCTGGATGTACCTGCCTCTCAGTGAGTAATGTTGTTCCCAGCGGGATTTGAACTCGAGGCACATCGCCTTGAATACCAAAGAGTTATCCACTGCAAGCCACTACCCATTACCAACATAACTAAAAACACAGGTAATATTGAGACATCCACGTAGCAGCCCATATGCTATTAGTAACCAATCAATTCGGTTCAATCAACTACAGGATAATAAAAGTAACAGCGTTAAAATTGTTCACTGTCTCAGGGTTAACCAGTTCACACAGTGAAACTATTTTTAAGAGAGTTCAACAGTCTAAATAATGAAGCGTATTTTCAATAATTTTGAAATATATGGTGTTATGATGTTTTTCATGAATTCAGTAATGAACAAAATATCTCAACGGTAAGGTATGGAAATGTATCTCTGAGTGATATGGCTTCAGATCTCAGACAGATTATGAAATTCTTCAAGGTTGCAGATACGCTTTGCTGCCAGTTACTAACATGCCTGAAAACTAGATACAGTGCTACCTGCAAACTGCGTCAAACCAATAAACATCAATTACAGTGAAGTGTTTTCAGTTAGTATCCTGGTACAATGATCTCACTACCAGGTGCTCCATAGGATACGGTCAATTCCATACTATTATAGTCTTAGTGTAATTTTGGATAACATAATTAGAAGAGGTAGATTATCTGAAAAATGTGATGTATTAGCGCTATACATTTCGAACAATCTGATCACACATTTACTTGTTGAGGCATTATATATGAAAACTGGAAGTGGGGGAAGGATGCATATGACATAAAGGAATTCAATAATAAGAAAGATAATGAGAGGAATAAAAGATAAGATTTGAAGACAATCTTGGTCATACGATAAAATAAGCATTACCGAGGTAGGCTTAATGTAAGGACAAACTGTTTTCGCACACACAATTGGGGGGTTATATTTATTTATGACTAGCGCCTCGACAAACTTATGTATACGCTCCTGACAGTTTCTGTACAGAATTGTAAAGGCTGTTTTGATATCAATTCTGTGACTTTTATCAATGATATGTTTCGCAATGGATGCGAATGATGGTTGTCTGCCATCTGCACTTATCAATGTTTGTGAATCCAGCTACTTTCGTTGTCATTTTGGAACATGTTCCCCTACCCTCAAGTGCATATCACGATTAGTCCCCCCTATGTATGTTTGTCCACACACACATGTAAATTTACAAACGCAGTGGGATGTGACACAATCGTTTATACAGCGTTGAGATCTAGGTAGCAGTAGGTGTTTGGTCTTCTCAACTATGATAAGCTTGGCTGCATAGTACGTTTTACTAACACCAGACCTTAACTTTCATTTTAATATTATGCTGTTAGATTCTTCTATGTATGTTAACGTGATGTAAACGCATTTATTGGAAACAGGGTACAGATTAGGTTTGAATTCTTGCTGATTTTTGCAGTGGTTTATGAACTTCAATGGATATCCATTTTCCACTAATGTTTCCGTTAGTATTTTGATATCATCATCCATTGAGTCCTCCGTACAAATAAGCTCGATCCCTTTAAATAGATAGAGAAGTTACCAACCTCGCTTGTATTGGGTTGGACAGAAGCTATGGAAACTTAAATACTGACCTGTCCAAGTAGGTTTCCTGTAGATAGACTGTTTTATTGAACCATCATTTCTACGACTTAGGAGTATATCCAAGAATGGCAGACGGTTTTCTTTTTCTCCTTCATTTGTCAGGCTTATGTTGTTTTGTACGTTGTTAAGTCCTTCTAACAAACATGTCGCATCTTCATGCTTATCACATATCACGATTATATCATCCACATACCTTTTATAGAGAGTAACTTTATTATTGAGATCGCCGGTCAAGCCCTCAATGTGTGACATGTAAATATCAGCTAGTAACGGTGCTAAGGAACTTCCCATAGCCACACCATCTGTTTGTCGAAAATGTTCACCTTCAAATGTGAAATGAACTTTATCAGTACACAATCAATCAATCAATCAATATCAACATAGGACCAGGCATCACTGCGTAACGGTCCGAGTTGCCACACCTAATATCACTACATCAAGTAGAAGGGTAATGAGGTGAAGGATGAAGATAAGAGAATGCAGTCAAAAGAAATATAGAGTACGAGAAGAGAGAAAGGAAGAGTGGCAAGATGGTGAGATTCGATATAGCGTCGTTAAGATGAGGATAATATGTGTGGGCATACATCTGTGCCACTGACATCGGTTCTGAGTCATATCCTCTAGAGTCTCCACCCACTGGTTCCTCTTGTCCCGTGGACCCAATCCACCTGGTCTGCATCGCTCTACATGGCTTAAACCAACAGTCAGAGACTTCATACATTGGTGCCATGTTTTAGTCTGGCCACCTCGGACCCTTTTCCAGCCTGTACCCACCTCAGCCAACATTGTGTGATGAGGCAATCGGTGACTAGGCATACATAACACGTGTCCCAAACATCTCAGTCGGTGAATGTTCATAACCTCGTCAACTGACTTACCTCTTATCCCTAAAACTCTATACCCGACTTCTGCATTACTCACATGGTGACACCACGGAATACGTCCTATATTACGAAGGCAACGGTGGTCAAACACTTGAAGCCTTTTTATATCTTCTATTTCTAATGGCCATGTTTCACAGCCATACAGTAGAACAGAGCGGACTGCTGTGCAGTACACGCGACCCTTAATAGACAAACGAATATCACGGCGGCGCCATAGGTGGCGCAAATTGGCAAAAGCCAATCGAGCCTTTTGTATCCGTGCAGAAATCTCATCGGCAACTAACCCACCGGGTTGATCCTACTTCTCAGGTAAGTGAAGTGGTCAACACACTCAACCACTTCACTCTCTATTGTTAGCCGCGGTACCGCTGAAGACCAGTCCTGGAGCAAAAATTTGCATTTGGGTGGTGAAAACCGCATCCCAAACATTCTCAAATTCCCACTCAGTGTTCAGAAGACTCTGCATCTTGTCAGCGTCTTCACCTAACAGGACTATGTCATCTGCATATTCTAGATCTAAAGAAAATTCACCTGTGATTGGGTCAACGTCTGTGTAATTAGGTGACGAGAGGGAAACCTCCATAAGAATATCTATGATAAAATTAAATAAGAATGGAGATAGTGGGCATCCTTGACGGACACCACTGGATGAGTATAGCTCCCTGGACAACTCGCCATAGGCTCTAACACACCCACAAGTGTTCGAGTAGAGAGCTTTCAATAAGGTGATGTACTTACTAGGCACGCCTTTCAGTGACAGACATTGCCATAAGACTTCTCGATCAACGGAGTCAAATGCCGCGCCTTCAGGTCGAGAAATACAGCTATTGTCGGGCGTCTGTAAGCATGCCTATGTTCCAGGACCTGGCACAGTGTGAATATTTGGTCGATGCACCCGCGGTCAGGTCTAAAGCCTGCCTGGTTTTCTCGGGCTTGCTGTTCCCGAGCTCCACTCAGGCGTCGGAGAATTATAGAACCTAGGATTTTGGATACTATGTTCGTCAGGCTGATTCCTCTGTGGTTATCACAAGAGGACTTCTCGCCTTTCTTGAAGACTGGGATGATGAGTGACTTAGACCAGTCAGAGGGGATCGTATTTGATTCCTATATACTGGCTAACACTTCCGTTAACCTGACTAAGAGCACTCTACCACCATTCTTGTATACCTCAGCAGGTAGTCCGTCTGGTCCTGCTGCCATTCCTTGTTTCAGGTTACCTACCGCTTTCTTAACTTCACCTAGTGTTTGGGGACCTCTCTCTATGTCCCATTCAGGATCCGACTGGATAGCGGGCAACGCAATGGTGGCTGGAGGCCAGTTAAAGTGTTCCTCAGAGTGTTCTGCCCATCGTTCCAGTCGTCTCCCCTGTGAGTGAATCGCAGATCCGTCCTTCTTCGCTATAGCCTCACTAACTGTTATTGACCTTTACCCTCCAGTCTCCTTAGTAAGTCTAAATAACTGTCTACTATTACCGATCGCCACTGCCTTTTCCATCTCTCTAGCCTTCGCTGCCCATCACTGTTCGCGATCATTGCGTAGACTTTTCATCAGTGCTAGATAAAAGTAGGCGGTTCTCTGTGCATAGTTGTAATAGGCGATCACCACTATCTGTACGTTCAGTTAGGATTCCGAAAGTGCCACTTAAGTGTCTTTCTGCCTCACTCAGTCTACCCACCTGTGTATTGAAGTCACCCGCAACAACCACCATGTCCGAACACTTGGCTTCCGAGAGGAGGTCAGACAGTTTACGGTAGAACTCGTCCTTCACTTCATCCGAGCTGCAGTCAGTGGGTGAGTAAGCAGAGATTACAAAGAGACAATGGTGAGTCTCATTATTCCTTTTGGTTCTTACCGTGCCGTTCAACCTCATAGCGCAGAGGCGACTATCAACTGGGATCCAGTCTAGTAGTGAGTTTTCTGCCCTAGTGCTTAGTGCTATGCCTACACCTACAAGACCACGAGAGCTAGCAATCGAATCTCCAGAATCTCGAAGGGTGAATTTTGCGGACTCACCAGACTGGTCAGGAGAGGTCAGGTGAATAACCGAACTTGGGTCCTGTATGCGCGTCTCACAAACACAGCACACATGCATGGCCCGAGTTGTTAGAGTAGAGTCTTTGCTAACGAAGCCTGTTGACCAATTTGACGGAGGGTGCGGACATTGAAGGCTCCAATATGTAATTTGTAGCGTGGTTTAAGGAGGGAGACCAGTGATGCTGTTCTGTGGACTCAGATCGTTGTCGAAAGCTGAAGAGGTGGGAGAAATTGAAGATGATGCAGCATCCTTAATTGAGAGACGTGAAGGAAGATTAGAAGGTAATGATGGAGGAGATGGATAGCAGTCTAAGGAAACTTGAGTGCTGACAGAGTTGTGAGGGTGGTTGACACTTCCCGGCTGCCCACACCATGGAAGGCTATTTCTCCTTAAGCTACCTGAAAGAGGTTTGTGTGACTGCAGAGCCCATCGGACATCCGCTTTAGGTTTGTCACACTCAGCCTTTTGTGTATGATTATTTTGAACTTTTGTTGTTTTGGGGCCGGATGGTGGAAAGGAAACGACAAACGAACCAACAACCCCGGCCCGGCAGGCAGTGGGGTATTGCAGAGTGCGTTATTTTGGGGCCGACCTTTTCCAACCTAACCCTTTTCCACTGAGCAGGAAGCACCAGCATGGCACTGCTGGTCATCCAAGGGAAACACCTTACTGCTGTCATACCCCATCCAGCTAGCAGTAGTACGACTTCGCCCTCAGACCCCCATCATAGTGTAGTAATTTACACTACAACGGTAACTGCTTTTCGTCTAACCACTATCCAACAGACGTTTCTGGTATGGTAGGCTCTCGAGGGAACAAGCGTTCCACCAGCATAGCTCGTTGGGTCATTGTGGTATGGAAGCCCGACCACCACGTCAGGGTAGCAGCTATCGGTCAGTACACAATAATAACGGCTCTCTCAAACACGTTAAGGGATAGGTAAAGAAGGATTACTTGAAGACATATGATCACAAAGAATGTCAATGATTTTAATCAGCGGTACATTAGTAAATAAGGAGTTGACACCAAATGAATGCAAACTAATCTTTGATATTAATATCACTGACATAACCAACAAGTTTAAAAGTATCTTTTAAAGAGAACTTACATAAATCATTTCGAATAGGAATTAGAGTTTTTGCTAACCATTTTGCCACTTTATGTGTAGGTGAACGGAACATGGAGAGTATAGGGCGTAAAGGATTATCTGTTTTATGAATTTTAGGCAATCCATACAGATTAGGTAGCTCAGACCCCATTTATTTTGAGGGAAGCAAATTCTTCCTTGTTGATAACATTGATATTCAGGAGTTTTAACAGACTTGATGTTACTTTGCATTCTAATTTTCTAAGGTCGTCTGATGGAGCATCAGCCATAAATTTACCTTCATCGCTAAAAATGGACATCATCTTGTTTTTGTAATCACGTTTGTCCATCACAACCACACCCGACACATTATCGGGTTTGAGAATGATTATATCAGATCTATTTCGAAGTCCTTTTAGGGCTTTGAAATGTTGTGAAGTTAGGATACTTCGCTGTCTTCGGCCTGAACTATGGAACTGATGGGCAATATCCACCAGCTTAGCCTTCAACCAACTCTAATTATCTGAGGAGGTTGGAACAAGGGGAAATAACCGATCATAAAGACTTCTAAATTGGGCATCGATAGCCAAATCCGAAACTTTCGTGTGGGGAACCGAAAAACTGGATCCAAGGGAAAGCGCTTCCTTCTCACACGTCGAAAGTTGAACAGACGATACATTAGTCACATATTTATCTGGATTAATTGGGAATAAGGTAACATGAGACTCATTAGTACAAGATTTTGACAGCTTCTATTTTGTCTTCTCCTTCGATTTAATGATGACAGAACTACAAAAACTGACGGATTTGATATGACAAATTAATGAAATATCAGATAGTACACATGAAGAATGAACATGAACATCCGCTGCAAAACATATCATTGATAAAAGTCACAGAATTGATATCAAAACAGCCTTTACAATTCTGTACAGAAACTGTCAGGAGCGTATACATAAGTTTGTCGAGGCGCTAGTCATAAATAAATATAACCCCCCAATTGTGTGTGCGAAAACAGTTTGTCCTTACATTAAGCCTACCTCGGTAATGCTTATTTTATCGTATGACCAAGATTGTCTTCAAATCTTATCTTTTATTCCTCTCATTATCTTTCTTATTATTGAATTCCTTTATGTCATATGCATCCTTCCCCCACTTCCAGTTTTCATATATAATGCCTCAACAAGTAAATGTGTGATCAGATTGTTCGAAATGTATAGCGCTAATACATCACATTTTTCAGATAATCTACCTCTTCTAATTACGTTATCCAAATTCATAAAAGGGACTAATTGTTTCAAATTCTTAGTATAATTGTTTTTTATATCATACCGTTGTTAATTGAACCGGGTTGATAAATCTCTATTGGCATATGGGCTCTTGTGAGGATGCCTCGATATTGCCTGGTTTCTAATTATATTGATGATGCATGATGGCTAGCAGTGGAATCCAGGATGCGCATTTCGTCCTACCTGGGACTCGTCAGCTGGATGTGCTGGCTTCCCAGTGAATGATGTTGTTCGCACCGGGATTCGGGCTCAGAAGGGATCGCTTCAAACGACAGAGGATTATCCAATGCATCATCAAACTTCCATAGCCACTTCTTGTGCGACGGGTTTAGTTTTAGTATGATTGTTTTAAAATGAAACCGTCCTTGATCGGACCGAATTGATCGGTCTCTATTGGCATATGAGCTCCTGTTCGGATGCCTCGATATTGCCAGCAATCTAATTATGTTAATGATGAATCGTGTCTAGCAGTGGAATTCAGGATGAGCATTCCGTCCAATCAATGACGGTATGATATAAAAGCAATCATACTAAAACTACACCCGTCATATAAGAAGTGGTTATCCTGGCTCGGTGGTCTAGAGGATAACCCACTGGCTTTAGAAGCGATCGCTCCCGAGTCCGAATCCCAGTGGGAACAACATCACTTACTGGGAAGCAGGTACGTCCAGCTGACGAGTCCTAAATAGGACGAAATGTGCATCGTGGATTCCACTGCTAACCACTATCCATCATTAATGTTTTAGTCTTGTTTTTAAGAATTTAAGTGAAGTCAAGTCATTCTGATTAGATGAAATCATATTGAAGTTTGAAATATCTACATCACTGTTTCTAAGCTTTCGAGTAAATGAGAATTGGTCATTTTAAATAAAGTCAAGTCCGTGAAATACACTTTTTTTTGTAACCTTTACAAATCTACAAACCCTTATTTACTTGGTTGAGTTATCAAATATACCATTTTTTTCCTGTCAACTTAAGCGCTATGTCTAACTAAGAAGACAGTGGATTAGTAGATAACCTGGTAAATAGATAGATGGTTCACTTTAATTCTTAACTGCTATTGGCGGTATTATTTTGTTATAGTTTGATTTTACCTGATTCCTTCACCTTTATTTTTGACTATTGATGTTTACTGAAGACATTTGTTTATTTCTAATCGAAACCAGAATATTACGAAAGTCATTGTTTACATGGGTTTCATTGGAAAACAGCAAAACTGGTAAAGTGAAATTCATGTCTTAAAGAGGTGATTAATAAATAATCCTTTAAGTTTTCACCTTATTTTGTTTAGTTTAAAAAGTGATAATTCTACAGTTTTATGACTATCATAAACAATTTATCTAACATTTTTCTATCTAAATACTTAAAGGATATTTACTAGTGATAAGAATTAGTGAGACTTTTAGAAGCTTAAAAACTAGAGGAATGAGTTTACCCACCTTGGTACACTGAATACAGAAGACGTTGATAGTTGTTTCTGTGAAAGAAACAAACGTTTTCCTTGATGTAAACTATTGGGCAATGTTTTCATACCATACTTATAAAGTATAGTTAACATCGAACCGGGTAGAACTAAGTTGAATCATCCTAATTAGTTGTATACCGCTAGGGATATTTTCTAATGGTCACCAGTGAACAAGAATCTGATTCTTGTTCTTACTTAGTATCTATTTATTGCCTTTGGTAAGATGATTGCATAATATTATGCATAGCGTATCGTTATTATGCATTGACAGTTATCTGGTTGATGTCAATGAAACAATCAAAATATTGGTAACTGAAACATGAGGTGTGATCAAAAATGATTGCTGTCAATAGGTAGTAATCACCTTTACTGCTTAGAAGTTAAAAAGCCAGTACTTTAAGTATTCAACTTTTCAGTAGATTTGAAACACGCTCCTGTTTGATTGGTTAGTTAAGGACAGGAGTTATAATAAGAAAGGTCGTACTTACAGGTGAGTACTTCTGTCGCTTATTATACATGTAACAATAGAATTGTAAGCTTATCACCTGAATATAATCAGCATACAATAAACTCTTACAAGATATATTTACAGAGAAATACTTATTTTAAGGGTGATTTGATCGATTTTAAGAAAGGGTTAAATTAAAGGTCAAAAATAGTGGTGAAATAAAGTGAGGTGACTTTAAAGGCGGCTTGCTTAAATACTGGGTTATCAGAAAAACTTTCCATGGATTATATCCTTTCAGCTTCTTCCCTTTCAGTTTGTTTTAATGATTTAAATGTTTTTTGAATGCATCATATACTCTCACACGTTTTAAAAAAATGTTTTCGAACTCTCTTTTTTCAAGCTAGAAACAAAAGGAAGATAAAACTTTCCGCCGGTTGGAAATGAATTTGTAAATGCTCAAAAATTTGTAAGTGCTCAAGTTATTAGTCTTAGGATATCTATATAGGATTTTGAATTTCTTTGCTGACTGATTTAACTCCCATTATCAAACTTATGTGATGAAGATACCGCACCACCACCAACAACAAACTCCAGTCACCATCAATGGGAGAAACTTAAAGGAAGTAACCTCCTTCACCTATCCATTCAGCACTGTTTCAACTACAGGCAGCACAGATACAGACGAGGATGTCAAAGCCAGTCAGAATCGGAAAAGCAAGACAGGCGTTGATTAGCCTGAAACCAGTGTGGAGATCTTCTGCACTCAGCATAAAGCGTGAACAAAATCCGGATTTTCAACACCAACGTCAAGTCGGCGCTTCTATATGGTTCAGAGACTTGGCGCGTTACGAAAGGGATTTCCAATGAACTACAGACATTCATCAACAACTGCCACCTACGCTGGCTCTCTACTGAAGATCAGATGGATTGTCAGAAAGAATAAGCAACAAGGAGCTCTGGCGATGAACCAACCAAGAACCTATCACCCAACAAATATGCACTGGAAGGAAGTGGAGATGGATTGGGCATGCACTGAGAAAGCCGACTGGGGACATCAGCGTCAGTCCAGGTACTCGAGTGGAATCCCCATGGGAAGCGACGAGTTGTGCGTCGGAGTTGAGGGTGACATAGAGGAGATCGTGCGAGGAGGAAATGCGAGCTTGTGGGCTGTCGTGGTACCAGGTTCAAAAGATTTCGGCGAACAGAGGTCACTGGAGACGTGCTACTGAAGTCCTATGTTCCACTAGGAACCCAAGGGACTAATAGTAATAATAATAATAATAATAATAATAATAATAATAATAATAATGATCAAACTTACACTCGATTTTGTATTATTTGCGAATCGAGAACAGGTGCTAAAGCAACACTAGTTCCCCTTTTCACACTTATCCCTTCACTACTGTTATTATTAACGCTATACTGGCATTATAATTATTTCTTTTAAAAACATTATACGCAAAGCGAATTTATTGAAGTATTTCATGCTGAAATTCCTGTACTGTTCATTACATTTTGTTTGGAATAAAGCGATTATCATTATTATTAGTAATTTACCTTCTTGTAGTAAATAAACGAATACATATTTTACTGTAATTCTGGGATGAATAGGATATTAGTTTTAAGTTAGTATTCATCATGGACTGACATCATTTGGGGAGCCATTGAAAATCTGGAAGCACTGGACAGCTGTTTCGTCTCAGTGTAGAATTCCTCAGTAGTATGAACCCACTACCCAGCAAGGGATCAAACTCATGACCTTCAGATTTCACGGCGAATATATTCATCATCCAGCTATTGGGTTGGAGTTCAGTGATTAGCAGTTTCCTACTTTCGTAAACTCGTGATACAGAGGGACTACCACCCAAGGTCTTCAGATGGTATCCACTTCCCTTCCAACTTTTTGACCCAACAGGTCACAGCTTCTCATTAGGATATCCATCTAGAAGCATATAACTAATGATCACTATACAAAACAGCTGTCCAGTGCTCGCAGGTTTTCAATGGTTCCCCAACTAATGTCAGTCCTTGATGAATACTACCTCAAAATATTCTGCTCTCATATTATGAATTTAACATGAGAGAATCCGGCTGACAGGCATCATCAAATTTATACTGGTTCAGAAATCTGCAACACTTTAGTGGTTCAAGGTATTACACTATGCGATGCCTGTATTACAAATAGCGGTTGTGAATAACTTGTCTCTATAGTCCAGTGTTTTGCCAGGTAAACATCTGTTTCACCATTAGTTCGTATGTTTATAGCTTCATAAACAAAAAGGAATGTACTACAACGATTTCAGGCATCAATAAGTGTTTAAGTGAGCATCTAAGATCAAGCATTTCGTGCATTTCGAGTGTTAGTGATAGTATATCAGTTGTACTATGGAATAACCAAGGTACGATATATTGATCCACTTTACTTTGTAATTAGTTGGTTAGACGAATGTGACTTTAGCGACATTTATTTGATAGAGAACACCACCATACTCTAACAAATGTCTCAGGACATTGTGTCATAAGTTATATCGGTGATTTTTTTTACTACATCTATGGAATGGCTGTCCAAAAGCAGACTGAAGAAGCTTTAAATTAGAAGAATAAATATTACTCTATATATGTACCAGGATTTTGTATAGAAAATTGGTTGGTAGCCATTGCTTTCATCAACCTCAATAAACTTTTAGAGATATCCAAGAAGTATATAATTAATTGTAGCCAACTTTATTTCAAGAATAAGTTAGGCATGATAATGATACTAAACAGAGATGCCTCTCATTAGCTTGTTTAGAAGATGTTTAGGCAGTATATCAGTGAATGAATTTAAAGCAAACTGTGGATAAACACTTTCTCTGATATCATCTGATTATCTTAATAAGAAAACTAAAGTTATCTAAACTTCTTGTGTTATAGTTTAACTAATAGCAAACAATAAAGTCCTCAACTCGTTTTCCGCCCCATTTGAGACTTGTCTGCTAGATGTACCTGGGATTCGAGACCAGTACCCACCATTGGGAAATTAGAAGTACCAATAAGTAAAAATGGACACCTGGTCAAGTAGATAAGGTTCTGATGTTTGAAACTAGTGGTTCTTGGTTGATTCTGCGAGAATACCACGACTCATTAGGGTGCAAGTACATCTAGCCAGTGAGTTTCAAATAGGATGAAACGCATATCCTGGATTCCACAGCTAACCACGTCACGTAAATTACAACATACTGAATATTCAAGCAATATCAAGGCATTCGAATAAGAAACTATATGCCAACAGAGGCCGATCAATTCTAGCCAGTATATCAGCGCGGGAAACTACAAGCCTCAGCCAACTAGTTTCTTGCAATTAATGTCAAAACTTCATTGAAAAACAATCAGATATCATACAAAAACCGCGATCATTAATCAAGCAATACAAGAGACAAGTTGCTTTAAGTTCTTATGAGAAGCTGCTATGTGCGGGTTCAAAATAGTGAAGAGTGAGGTTGCAGATTTGCCAGTGACAATGGTTGACAATCACACTGTGTCACTAATTTACAGAAGTTTAGGTGGATTCCTATGGCTTCTGCTCGTAGAGCGTGGGTGAGGTTAGAAGGAATGTCATAAATAACTTTGAAGGCATTATGAATGTTAACTCGGTAGCCGGTGTCAATCAGATGACAGAGTATTGAGCTGAGCATCACCCTTCATGGCTAAGTAAGGGGGAAACGAGATCGATACAAAGCTCAATACTCTCTCATCTGATTGACACCGGCCACCGAGTTAACATTCATAATGCCTTTAAAGTTATTTATCACATTCCGTCTAACCTCGTCCATACCCTACGAGTTCATCTTTTACGTACAGCAGAAGCCATAGGAATCCACCTAAACAAGCCAAGTCTGTGTGTTCAGAAGAGATTCCTACAGCCTCTTTCTTTGCCTTGGCCATCTGTAAGCTCATTTATTACAACAAGACTCTTCATTTCATTCACCACACAATTCACTATAACTAATATTTTAATAGCTCTGTTATTATTATTAGTATGATCACAGATTTAACCATCTTTTTCTCCTCCTACTGTCTCTAATTACCGTCGACAATTTACCACTTTGCGTAACAGTTCATTTTCGCTCTTTAGTTACCATTATACAAAATATCAATTATGTAAGAACCTGTTCACAAAATCTCTCTACTATAATTAATCTATGCTTTAGTTAACGGTCTTAGTTATCTGATCAATTATCACTTTCGTGATACTTTGAGACTGATAACCTTTCATTAAACAACTCTCAGTACTAGATTGGTATGTAATTTTACGTTTTGAAAATGCTACATATATTAATGTAGAGCCATTGATGAGGAACTAATTAAAAAGAAATATTTTTTCGATCACATTGTTTGTTTTACTGGATTATTACTGGCTTGCCAAGAAGACTGATGGCTCTAGATTCAGTTTCTCATCAGCTTTTGGTGATCAGAACTACATCTAACCTAAGAAATGGTAACCTTTCTTGTTCATAAATGAAAGTGAGTTTATGTTTTGATGCTAGAGCTTGTAAACCTTGGTCATTGGTTGGACTGGACTGACCGGTCACTACTGTCACATAATTCTTGGGCAGATGTTTCGATATTGTTGGCGTCTCCACCCTCATCATTGTTAATGGAGAGAGGCTAGCATCAGAATCCAGGACACGCGTTTCGTCCCTTTTAGGGCTCGCCAGTTGGATGTATTCATCTCTCAATGAGTGACCTTGTTCCTACTGGGACTTGAACCTAGAGCTAATGGCTTCAAACACCAGAGTGTTATCCACTAGGCCACTCCCTGTTCGATGGATATGGTATAGTTTCTATGTCGTACCCTTGTAAATCTCTGTTGCCGGTTGAAGTGAACTGTTCGGCCACTTTTGGTATGTCCGTTTCAATGTTCAAGCTTTCCAATCATTTTCGTAAGTTGCTTTTGAGATTATTTTTAAATGTAGATGAATTTCTGAATAAGCATTTAAAAACATATTTCTGAATTAATCTATGTTGTACATTTTATTTGTGAACTGAGCTAAGCAGTTAATTGATACTTAAATAATCCAAGAAGAGCTTTCCTTGAGGTGTTCGATATCGTTTTGAGTATCACTGAATATCAATGAACTGCAGATAGCTTCGTGATATTCACTGGTATTAATTTTAGTGTTTAAGTTGAACTGTCTACACTGAAAATGTTTTTCCTTTCATAAATGAACTACGACTGTGAATGAACTTTGCAACTAGATATGCTTGTATTTTTTTCAATGACTCACCTAAATTAGTCTTAGGAATTTCAGGTTGGTAATATTGATGAAGTGAGGTCATTATTGGAACTATTAAAAACCTGAGAGCAGTAGGCAGCTATTGTGTCCTAGTATGAGGATCGTCAGCATTGCACACCCAAGACACCGTCAGGGGTCAAAAATAGGACCTTTAGGTTTTGCGGCCTGCACGTCACCGGAATTAGAAAATATGATCTACTGGATTACAGTCTAGTGGATCAGCGGTAACGCGCTAGGACTGAACCTGACCTTTGTGGTTGCACACTGCTAAAAGGTTCCATATTAAGACCGAACGGCTGTTTAGAGCCCCCAGGTTTCCGATATTTCTCTAAGTGATATCATTTCATGATGAATACCAACCTAAAATTAGTAAATCCCCTATAAAACCTCAAAATTGAATATTATCTTTTGTGTTGACTAGTGGCTTACTATAATACTGAATGTTGTTAAATGTAAAACTAAAGGTTATTCTGATTGTAATATATAGCGAAATCAATCACATGGTTGTTTTCAAATATGTTCATTGTTTTAAGCGATAACTTTTTGAAACAAATTAACTCTTATACACTGTCTTCACTCATAAAATGTTGAAATAGCTTTCAAAGTGTATCTCTCACTTCAAATTAATGTTGTCACAAAGAATTGATATCATTTAAACAAATCTTGGTAACATTTATTAACTAATTTGTCTATAGAATGTGTTGGACATTGAACGCTTAACTTTCTACTTAATTCAAATCCCGTAAAGTTGTGTCATATTTTTAAAGTTATAGTCAACATTTGTACATGCATCTACTATTAAACTAGATGCAGTAAAAACTTAAAATTTTGAATAACTCAATAAATGATAATTTACTTTGTTTTACTAATGTTTTGAAACGTATAAGTTATTTTCAGTTTCCAAAAATTGGTATCCAGTAATGGATACCATATATATTGATATGATAAATAATTAATGCATTACTTTCTTATGTTTTTATTCTTTTATTTTAAAGGATAAATACACCTAATGTCTCTTAAAGACAAAACGTTAATTGACAGTGGAGTAGTGAATCATTAAAGCCGAAGAAAAACTTTTCCATTTACTGGTAGTATCAGATAAATCAATCTGAAAGCGCATTAGCTATTGTAAAACAGTTGGTCATATAGAAGATAAGATTTTGATCTAAAATACTGCTAACTCATTATTTTTATCAAGTGCTATGAACATCCTGCTTGTATTATCTCAAATTTTATACTACGAAACATTCTCATTGAGTTATAGTGAAGAGATAATTCAGAGAAGAGAATTTTTCTTCTCAACAATATCATTTTCTAAAGCGAAGCTAGAGAATGGTGTGCTACATTCAACAACTGATAGTTTCTGCCTATATAAAAGGTATATGGATGACACATTCATCATAATTGATCAAAATACAGATACTGAGACAGTAGTTAAAATGTTCAGTGATTGTCACCCATCAATCAACTTCACATCAGAATTTGATGAGAACTCGGAATTCCATTTTCTCGATGTTTCATTGAAACGGAGACCAGATGGTTCTCTTCAGAGACCAGTTTATGAGAAGCCTACTTGGAACGGACAATATTTGAATTTCCACAGCCGGATGCATCTCAGCAGAAACAGGAATCTAATCCATTCTTTATCTTCAAGAATCAGTGGAATCTGCACGAGTGATACTATTGATGAAGAATTAGATAAACTGTATATCCATCCAGATTCATCGATAAGAACTTGAAGGTGAATCAGGATATGGAGCGAGTACCCACAGTTCCTCAGAAGACCTTGTTTATACACGTCGGTTTCAAAGGCGATACGGCAGCAGAGATGCTGAAGAATCGACTGTCCAGATCACTGAAGAAGGCATTCTCCTCTGCGAAGCTGCAGATCAGCTTGTGCAGTCAACAACTCGTTCCGGAGTGCGTTAGGACAAGTTTCCACTTTGGACCACCTCATTATGTGTCCACACATTTACTTGCTCCTGTGGAGCTAGCGATATAGGCCGCACAAAGCGCACGCTTTTCAAACATATTTCGGAGTACTATCCTGCATGGTTGTTGAGGGTAGAATGTGAATCAATTAACAGTTGAATTCTTGAACATTTGGTCAACTCTGGACACAAAGCTAGACCAGAGTTCTCTTTCAATATCATTTATCATGTCAGATGGATTAGTTGAGAAGGAGTACGCTTTCGAGAGTTGTGCACAGCGTAGGCCGTGGCAACTCATCAATTCATGCCTGATCTCTGAGTACCGAAGAAGTATGTTCAATCTCTCATCTCACCATGGTGTTAACACCTTCACTTTTTTCGATTTCATTATGAATAATTAGTTTGTTGTTATCACCTTCATTATGAGCCTTGTCTCATTCTTCACTTGCTTTACATCTATCTATCAAATGGACACTCAATATTTGCATTTTTTATCTACCAGCAACTTTCATCTTGTCAAACTCCTTGCCTTCCTCGATATTTCCACTCTGTTAGTTTATTACGCAACTGCTTTGCATTCTTGATTCCGGGTTTTTAGCACTAGGTTAATGATGTAGCTATTATACCCTATTGTTTTATAATAGACTGATAATTGTTTATGATATATATAAATATGATTGTACAGCTTTAGAAAATGATATCATCGAAACAGAAAATTTTCCTTGCTGAATTATCTCGAATTTTGTTTTCCAGGTTACAGCGATTTGCTAAATTACGTTTACTAGATGCCTAGAGAGACTTTTTGTCATATTTATCACGTTCTGAGCAATTTGGGCAGAGAACAATCAGAAATTTCTTGGGATCTTATGTCGCTGAGTAGAAGTGTTGGTACCAAGCTTTTAAAAATAAGAGTAATTTACTTCAAATTTTGTGTAGTCTATTACACTTAAACAATCATTGTCTAATCTCTCTGAACACATTACGAATTTAAATTATATCACACTGCAAATCATCGTCTACTGATTTGGAATTGGAGGCTAATTATCCTTAGAGCACCATAATTATTTGGAGGCTAATGTAATTTATTAATTGAATAGAAGTTTGTTTTTTCCATAAACCTTTTTCTTTGTTTCCATTGTTAGTATCTTCAACTGACCAAGTCAAACGTTAGTAGTTTTGAACATTTACTAACTAATCGATTAGAAGATTTTCATTCCGTTTGATCTTATCTTGTATTTCAGTCTACGAGAATTGTTTGCGATTTCATATACACTTCAAAGCAAACCAACAGTTGTTTTGTTACATAAAATAGCGTTTGAAATTGATGTGACTATCTATTCTGATCTGTGCTGCATTACAGTTTATCTTGATGTTTTTTCTGATTGTAATGTTGACTGATAAATTGCCTCAATCACAAAAATAACCGAACATTGCGTCTACTTATCACAAAGGGAATGGAAGAAACAAGTAGTAAAACACTTATGAATACGGAAACATTAAAAACAACAGTGAGTGGGTGCCATGTGTCAGAACTACAAACTTTATCTTCATATTGAAGTACTTAAGATCTATCCTGAGATCCATGCTTCTGTGCAATTACAATTGCAAATGGGATAATCCGATGATGGAAAGATTCACATATGGAAAGCAAACCTTATTTAACACCAACTGAAATATGGACTAGATACAGTAAGTTCTCATCTTGTGAACATTATGGATAGTAAAAATCCATTTATTTAACCTATAGTTCCAGTTTGTTTAGTATGATATTTCAGTATTCTTGACTTGTTATTTAGATCGGGGAAGTAAAATTCGTTCTTAACTTGAAGTTTTCATAGTTTTTATTCATTACCAAAATATCTTTAAGGTTGTGACTAAAGCCTGAAATTCCAGGTGCCTAGGGACATTTCTATTCAAACAATGTAAGACAAGTCAAACAGTAGAATGAAAGTTATGATGAAGTGTTTTTCAAGCTAGCTCCCTAAACTGTTTGAATCGTATATCTTTCGGTTAATTTTTTATACCTACCAGTTGAATATACCTATCCTTTTTTTAACTCTGTTTAAAAGGATAGAAATACTAAGTGGTTGATTGTCATTTGTGAGGGAAGAAGGTAGAAGATTATCTTACTGCATCGATGAATTTAACACTAATTGGCTGTATAGAAAAGGATATATTTTATGAATAGGTACATTTTTGCCTACCGAAATAATTTTATGATCATAACTGATCTTCAAAAATTGATAAAGTTGTGAACAATTCACAGGAGACTTTTACAGTAACTTCTTTGGAAGTTCATTTTCCACTCTACAATAGATAATCTAAAATGATTACATTACCGAATTTGACTGTCAGTGATTAAAATATGTGTAGAACTGCGGGAGAGATTTCTACTGAAGGAGGAACTGTAGGAGCTCCAAAGGCAATATGCTTGAAACATATGTATCAACTGTGATCAAAGCAACAGAATAGTGATACATGTATACATCATATTCGTATACTTTAACGACAAACAAAGAGTCATTGTTTATCATGTCGACTATCTGAGATGGTTATGGTTTGGCGGACTTGTCGTGATACTGCGTAGTGTTTGAAAGTGGAATGAAAATTTGAATCACTGCAGGGTTCGAACCAGCGACCACAGGGTTTCTGACCCACTGTCTTGCCGTAGCTCATTTGGTAGAGTATCAAAGAAATATTGTGTTGTGAAAGTTAAAGACCCTTAATATCATGCAGAGTTAACAATTTCTGCAAAATAATATGATCGAAGTTTTGTTTATCTTTTCAAAGTTGTAAGTTACTCGTTGCTTGGTGTGAATCTTTCCAACGATAGACGATAACAAAACCTCTTCCCCATTAGTGAACATATTAAACACTTTACAATGTTTATCACTTCTATTCCACGTTTGTCGGTGGAAATGCATATGGATTCAGATTTTTTCTAAAAAACTACTCATACTATGAAAGACTGGCTTTTTTCCCCAACATTTCTAGAGGTAAAAGATTGATTTCATTCTTAACTCTCAATTTATCTACTAGTCCTAATAACATTTCAAGCCTAAGTACACTGATCCACCACTACAAGTTGAAACCTGTTCTGAAGAAAATTCGCCTATACAAACGGAATGCAGTAACTACTTGGTGATTTCCTATACTGGAAGTTTACTTTTGAGCGTCGCTTCATCAGGCTAGATGATTTCATCAACACTTGCTTAATGTTGCATTTTCAGTCACCTTCTTCTTTAGAAGATATATAAAGATGTTTATTCACTTGGCTTTAAAATGCTAAGACAACATTCTTTTTAGTACCAGTTAATGAAACCATTGATATAATTTGTCAGCGAACTGATACGTTGCCGCTGCCTAAAATCGAAATGAAACAGCTACTATTTCTTTGCAAAAAAGGTATCCAGTTCTGATTTAAAAAACAACTATAAAAACAGATTGGTCAAGTGGCCATGGGTTGTTCTGGGAGATACTTTCATAGGTTACCTCGAACAGATGCCCCTCAGTTTAGTCATTAGAAGAAAAACTTACTACTACTGGTGTGCTGAAGATACGTTAGTTATTTTTGATGATATACATTAAGCAACGAGTCTCATTCTAATAGTAAGTTTATTTATGAATATATGTACGAAAACAAGTTCAGTTATTTTGGACCTTAAAGTGAGAAGAAGAACTGATGGTACCAATGAAATGCAATGGAGATGTAATATCTAAGAGAAAAGGCACAAGAACCAAAGGAGCCTTCTTGTAGTTGAACATGTATAAGTATACAATACCGAATGCTTACTGAACCAGTCAGATGGGATCATTTTCTTGCTCATGTCATCTCCAGCTGTACCTATGAATTAACATGTACATGCGGTAGAAAGTACATTGGAAGGACTAACAGAGAAGCGTCCATTCGGTTTGCTGAGCCTGTTACCAAGAACCTGTACTTGAAACGAAATTGTCAGACACCTCGTAGACATAGGACATCAAGTTGAAATGTCTAATGCTTTCAAAATAACAAACGCACAGAAATTGTCTGGATTACTGCGCTTCACAAAAACAATTTCTATAAAACGCTTTTAACCCAACTTTTGCATACAAAAGGAGAGTGTGGTTAATCTCTCACTTTCTTGATGGATATGACTTGATCCTGTTCATTCTGATCACGTAGCTCCTTATTAATTTATTATCATATTTTCTGTTTTGTATTCTTGAATTCTGCACAAATAATTTGTTATCATGTTATCCGGGTTATCATTGGCTTTATTGTATGGCCTTGGGATTTTTAGTTTCCTAAATTCAAATTATAACCATAGTAATTTTGGGCTGTGTGCAGCTGAAGAGTATTCGTGAAATAAAATGACGATATCACTTTATTTGGCAAATTTCATCCTCGCTTCCTTTTTCCAGATTCATCAACCAATCTAAATACTTGATATAACTTTGTTAGATCAGACTGCTATACAAAGACCTTAGTGTATATTCTGATTGCTTAAATCTTATTGAACTGCTGGACTGAAAAAGTTAACAGTATACTTAAATACCTGTACAATTATGCCAAACAATTCAACTTAAGTGTTTAATAAAATTTGATTAGAAGGACAGTATTTGGCAAATTATTTGCAATGAGTTTTATATTTTCCTAGTCCAAAACCGAAGAATTATCTTCAACAATGAAAGTCATCTGAGTATATATTGTGACATTCTGTCTGCTACAAAATCATTGTAACTTAGTTTTTTGTAAGCGGAAAATAAGTATCTTTATACCTTCAATCTAAGTTGAATCCACTACACATCTTATACACCAAGATATTTCGATATATTCATGTAGTGAATGTCAAGAAGGTAAGGATGACCAAGTGCTTCTGAAGTAATTACCTATGCAAAAAGGAAAAATAGGCTTATATCCACCAGTATGAATTCACAAGCTACTTAATAAATTTAAAATTATTCTTCAGCAGTTTCATCAAAGGCTGTCTACGCTCGATACTGAAGATCGATCACATGGCAAGAAAGAATAAGTGACAAGAAACTCTGGCAACGAACCAACTAAGCAAGAACCTATCATCCAACAAATATGCAGACGAAAAAAATAGAGATGGATTGAGCATACACTGAGAAGGCAGATTGGAGACATCACGCACCAGGCCAGGTACTCGAGGGGAATCCAAATGGGTAACTATGAGGTGGGTGTCCGAGTCGACGGTGACAAGGTGATATGAGGAAGAAATGAGAGCTTGTGGGTAGTCGTGGAGCGACGTTCGAAAGACTACAGAGAAGAGAGTGCAATAAAGGTGTGCTATTGAAGTGGTATGTTCCACCAGGAACCCAAAGGAAAAATAATAGTAATATAATTAGACTACTGATTTTGGCGGAGTATTTGACGCCAGCACGCTTTTACATATTAGTATTTATTTGAAGTTGAAAAGTAACCAACATAGTGGGGATTATGCAGGAATTGAGTATGCAACTGATCAGTGAACAGAAAATGATTGAGATGAAAAAAAATTACTTGCTGAAAGAAGAGACCAGATGAATAACCACTGCAGAGTAAAACTTGGAAACTGTGAAACAGCATAGTTCATCATTGATTCCAGCTTATTTGAAATGGAACCCAGTAATATGGTATACTTACTGGATAAGGTTTCAATTACAATCTAATGCTCATAATCATATCCCATCATATAGTATCTTAGATATGAGTTCGAGCAGTAAAATCCGATTGAATGGACTCCCAGTTTTCGTCTGAACAAATCTGGTTGGTTCCACTCATGCCAATCAACTGACTCATATTATTCTAAGAATACACCTAGAATCAGACCGATTTCATCTCGGTATGAAGAAAGTGGAGAAGCAGTCAGCCCAGTGGACACAAGGTCAGCTCGAGAAGGGGAGCAGATGTAGGTGGTTCACACCACTCACTATCTATAGCAAGAAAATTTTGAAAATCAAGTTGAAAGCCTTCAATTAAAAGAAATTGGTGACAGACCACAGTTCAAGCTGAACACCCACAACAGGGGCTGAAGGATGAAACTACGAAGACATCTTCAAGTCAGCAGTCAGAAAAAATGAGAGACATTGAGCAACATCCCTGAAGGCACCTGCATAGAAGAACACCGGAAGTCTTTGAAGGCTATGTGGCAATAAAACGTGCATAAAAACATTCAAAAAAATGAGGAAACAAGACAAGGAATGAATGTTGACGGACATATGTAAAGTGATCGAGCAAGAAGAAGAGGATCGTGAAGCGGAAGATGAGCGAGTGCGAGAATCAACAGAGAAAAGAGGAACCGAGCACGACGAATGAAACACTGGACAAAGAAGTGAAGAACAGTGCACGCAAAGGCGAAATAAACTTTTGAGCCACACCAGCAAGTGAAGCAGAACAGGATGCTGGTAACAAAGAAGTCCATAGTCTCTGCTGTTTACCATCTTCAGGCAGCTAGGAGAAATCCGATAACATTATTTCGAATAATCAGGTTACTAACTGTCTGACAAGAGATCTACACAGACGAAACAAATGAAACATAGTGAGGGAAAATTAGTAAACTTGAATGAGGAGAAACAAAGGAAACAATTGGCCGACCAATACAGAAAACTCCCGAAACGACCACCATCACCACCACCTACAACTCATCCACAACCACCACAAACAGCACAGACACAGAATTACCACTGAACACAAGACCTCCGATGTGAAGTTGTAAAAGCTATAAAGCTGGTGAAATGTGGGGAAGCAGCAGAACCACATGGAATCCCACCAGAAGCACTGAAAATACACTCAGAGACAACAGCGAACATGCTCACACCACTATTGCAGACGGTTTGGGAGGAGGGAGGGAGGGAGGGAGGGAAGGAAAGGTACCTGTCGAGTGATTGGAAGAAGGCTACCTCGTCAAACATCCAAAGAAGTGTGACTTTAGTGGCTACAAGAAGAAGAACTGACGCGAAATCATGCTGCTGTTCACACAGAGCAGAATATTAATCCATATCATCATGGCGAGATTGGAAGTTGTTCTGGATTCAAGATAATGACGGGAACAGGTTGTCTGACTGGCTTCAAGTAGAACAAATCATGTGGGGATGAAATTGCAAGGCCACACTGCACACCATCACAGAACAGAGCATAGAATGGCAATCAACTCAACTCCACCTCAACTTCATCGACTTTGAAAAGGCCTTCGACAACGTCGACCGAGAAGTAGTTTGGCAAGCAGTTGCTTCAACATTACGGTTTCAGTGACACAAACCTTCACCAGTGTCATTCAACAGGTGTATGCTATGCTATTTGATGCTACATGCCGACTGATCCACAATGGGAAGCTCAGTGATGGTGCCTTTGAAGTGAAGAGATGAGTTGGACAATGTTGTCGCCTACTACCACCGATCGTCTTCCTGATTGTGTTCAGGTGGACTGCACTGTACTGTACTGGACTGGACTGAACTGGATCATGCAACTGGCAAGTGTGAGGACAGAGGAGGTGGGCACGCGCTGGCTCGACCGATGAAGCGAAGATCTCGATTTCCCCGATGATGATTCATGTCTAATGTCTTGTCGCACAGTCTCAGAGATCTACAGGTACAAACCAACAAGTTGACAAAGAGGTGAGTCAGTGAAGGAGGACGGGACTTCCTTCAAGTGAAAGTAGAGAAGACAGAGGTGATGGAGATGCCCAATCAACTATCGATAACAAGAACCAGCATCAATCACCACCAAGGGGAGAAATCTGAATGAAGTAGTCTGTTTCATGTACCTGTCTAGGCAATATCATTCCGAGTACAGGTGTTGGCGGCAAAGATGAGGATGTGGAAGCCAGTATGGGAAGGACAGTAACACATGCGTTGCTTCACTAACCTGAAACCAGTGTGGAGATCTACTCCACTCCACTCCACTGCACTCCTCCAGATTTTCAACACCAACGTTAGTCAAGTAAGTTAGTGCTTCTATGTGATGGTTGAGAGACTTGGCAGCGTGTTACGGGAAGCATTTCCAAAAGGCTGCATACATACATCATCTGCAGCTGCCGCCTATGCTCACTTGATGCTGAGGATGAGATAAGATATCCAGTATGATCAGAATAGTTAGGAAGGAACTCACTCTGGCTGTCAACTAACCGACCGAGAAGCCATCGTCCAACAAGTATATATGCGAAGGAAGTGGAGATGAATTGGACATGCACTGAATAGACCATTTGGGGACATTACGTGCCAGGCCAGGCGTATGAGTGGAAAATGAACTGGATATGACAACTTGGGCGTCAAAGGCGTGGTGTGAGGAAGAAATGAAAGCTTGTGGGAAGTGGTGGAGTTATGTTCAAAAGACTGTAGAGAAGAGAATGAAATGGCGACGTGCTAATGACGCCCTATTGAAAGGAACCAAGAAGTATTTTTGAAATGTTTAAATTCAGCTTTACGAATATAAAAGTCTTTTTAATTTCCGCTTCTTTGAAAAATTATTGTTTTCTGTTAACTTCTATCGAAAATATGAATCATTTTAGGTTCCTTTCGGAATCTAACAAGTTTTAAAAACGCCAAAAATGAAACTTAAATATCACCTAAATTGTTTCGGCTAACATTCGTAAAATATATAAATGCCTATTTATAGCAACAGAATTGATACTTAAGAAGCATTGAGATTTAATGCATCGTGACAGCACTTTAGCACAGAAATAAGTTTTTGAAATAACCAGAAAAAAACTCATATATTTTATACTAGTTAATGCTGAAAAATGCTTTGTATAGACTTCGGTACAACCTTTTTTTTCTATAGTGAACTCTTTGAGTATTTAAAAACAGTCAAATGGATCGAATACGGATTCTAGAAAACCACATATGAAGTATTTTCCGTCAATTGCTTTGCTTGACTGAAGTGACAAGTCTCTGTTGGCTCATGAGCTTGCTGAACTGATGCTTGCAGATTGTCTAAAGCTTCCTACTACTTTCAACATTTGATTTTTATAGTCCTGTCACCTCATCTTATTTGTTTCTGTTGGTAATAAAATTTTCTATATCTTTCATATAGGTATTGCCTCATTTTTATTACATGTATTTGGTATTGATTCGATGAATTAAGATTCAGTAATCAATCTCTCTCTCCATCTAACTATATTGGTTTTATCCCACCCTATTTTGTAGGTGTATACTGTTTCATGCATTGCAATAGCCAAGTGTTGCTCTAGATTATTGATCTTATTCGTGTCTGTCATTCTATATTTACCTAAATTTCAATGTTCAGCCAATCTAACTGACTCCGACCGGTTAGTTTAACCTGCGTACTTGACCTCACAATCACTACATAGGATTTGAGAGAGTAAATTATTTTGTTTAATTGGTTCTGTCGGATCTTTATACCGACAAAGCTAATTTTTGAATAATTCCAACTTTGTTGAGGATCCTATATAAACTTACGGGTGCACCTTCCTTATAGGGTAACTCCTTCCTACTGGTGCTGTCGTTATTACTCGTACTCATGTAATTGTTATTATTTCGTTCCTGATGTGTTCGTATGAATTTCTTGATAAACTACGGAGGATAATTAATTAACTATTAGTACTTCTTTTATGTGCTTCAGTTTCTTGTTTCAGTTCGTACAATGACTAGTGAGTATTTTAGTTCCATCATTTAGATATTTGACTACATTTGCCTTAACTAACATTAGATGAGATGACCTGCAGTCTAGATACCTGTTAGAATATGCTGATTTCTTATAGATGGTAGTATTCAAATCAGCGTCTATCATTCCTTTTATTCTGCAATCCAACATCGATAATTCTCCTTGTTCATTTTCTTTTTAGTAAGTGAATTGGATTGCGCCTGCTGGTGAGTTTATATATGAGGAAATTGTCGACGTGTTTTTGATTTCAACACAGCAAATGCATCATCCACATATCATCACCATATCTTAGGTGCAGGATTATATGTTAGCAAAACCATGTTTTCCCAACTATCCACAAATATATCTGCTACGATTAAGGATATTGGTGATCTTTTTGGTACTGCTTCTGTTTGTCTATATATTTTGTCCTTGAACTCAAAGATTGTAGAGGTCAGGGATAACATTAAGCGTTTTTGATCTCATCAACCGTTATCTTAGTTCTATGGGTAGGTTCTGAGTTAATATTCTGTTGGTTTCTGATAGCTTCCAATGCCATATTGACTGGTACTCTAGAAAAAAGACTTGTTACATCCAAACTAACCATTTTTTTCGTCCCCTTCTATTTGTGAGTGATTAAGTCTTAATTTTTACTCTTAAAAGCTTACTAGTCTGGAATTTGAACGGTCCCTAATAAGACACAATACTGATGCTAGGTACTTAGCTAGTTTATATGTTGGGGGTATGTTTGAAGTAAACTATAGATCCAGTGAGATAACCCAGTTTATGAACCCTAATAGTTCTATAAATACTGCTAGAATTATTAGTTTCGGGGATTAAATTGTACCGTTCACACTCAACAAAAGATGACTTTAGTCGGCGTATCGAATCGGCTGTAGACATTTTAATTTTATTCAGTACAAAATATATAGACAGATAGAAGGTGTAGCAACGGTATCGCCAATATCCGCAGTCATAGCAGATAAATGTAGAATGTCAGACCAGAATAAGATCAATAATCTAGAAAAAACACAGGCTATTGCAATGTATGCAGTAACACATAACCATAAGTGGGGGGGGGAATCAAACCACTGTACTTAATTGAGTCCAATATAACTAGATGGAGAGAGATGGATTGAATACAGAATCTCTGTTCATTGAATCAACACTTAAAATATGTAACAAGAATGAGGGAACGTCTATACCAGAGATATGAAAAACTTAACTACCAACAGAAACAGGTAAGATGATGTGACGGACCAAGCTATTTGACTAAGTACACCGATATGATTATGAGTTATAATTTATGCTCGAAACGTTATCAAGTAAATAATACTGTATCACTGTGTGTTATAAATAAAAATAAAAATCTAGTATGAAATTAAATTCCACCACAGTGGCCAAGTCTTACACTTATATTAATGCCTAAAGCTTCATTTGATGGTGATTGTCTGGTGGTTACCGGAGGTGAATTTCACATCACGAAAGGCATTTCCAGCAAACTGTACACATTCATCAACAACTGCCACCTACGCTGGCTCGTTACTGAAGCTCAGATGGTCAGATTAATGAGAATAAGCAACGAGGATCTTTGGGAGCACACCAACCAAGGAACTATTGCCCAACAAGTATGCAGAAGGAAGTGGAGATGGATTGGATTGGGCATATACTGAGAAGGCTGACTGGGGACATCATGCTTCATGCCAGGTACTCGAGTGGAACCTAGATGGTAAACGACTAGTAGGGTGTCCGAGATGAGGTTGACATGGAGGAGATCGTGTGAGGAAGAAATGAGAGGTTGTGGGCAGTTGTGGAGCCAGGTTTAAAAGATTGCAGAGAAGAGAGCGGAATGGAGACGTGCTACTGAAGTGGTATGTTCCACTAGGAACCCAAGGGAGAAATAATAATATAATAATGATTATCTGCTTTCAATGTGCTTATCACTGTAGGCATAAGCAAAATCAGTTGAATCCATGTTAATAGCAATTGATGATAAATTTCATTTTCTGTTTCCAAGATGGATTAGATTGAGCTTTTCCTATTGCATATCGAATCATCCTTCTTATCCTGAAAAATACGAATACTTTATACTCTATGGTAGCTTGAAGTTTCAAAGATGAAACGTGCGTGGCAACACATATTTCAGTGTCAATTTCATTGGCTTTTTTTTTATATTTAATAGGTAATATTTTGCTCATCACTATTGTTTATCTATATTTACTAAAGTTCATTGTGAGATATTCTTATTTGCTGATCATTTAGAATCATAAGCAGATGAATGATTCAAACGGACTATCGATGATACCATCACTGCATATGAATGTCAATTTTTGTTTTTCCCAGTTCGGCTATTTATTTTTATGATAATCATGGGAAAATTAACAAAAGACAATTCAGCGAAGATAATTTGCTTTTCGACCAACCCGTTTTCAGAAGCTGTACTCTTTATGGACTAATATCATTTGGAAAAAACATTAAAAACTTAGGAGAACTGAACAGCTGTGTCGTCCTGATATGAAAATCCTCGTAGCCTCGCCAGAGATCGAATTCAGAACCTTCATGACTTGTTGGCAGCAAACGCGTTAACCATCCAGTCATTAGATTGGGGTTAAGTCGTCCACATTTCCTACTTGTCTGAATATGCGACATATGGTAACTATCTAGCAAGGTCTCGAGTTAGCATTCATCTCACTGCCGACTAGTGCATCACTATATAGTGTTCATATGTCGACATATGGATATCCTGAAGTTCCGATGCGAAGTTGCAACTTAAGAGATGACCCAGTCAGAAGTGAAGTGGATAACCAATTCAACACCTAGATAGATAGTCGCTCCACATTACAAACCGACAAAATTAGGAAACTGTGGACGATTAAACTCCGATCCAGTGGCACAACTGTTAACGCATTCACCCAAAAAAGTGAGCATTCTGAGTTCGATAATGTATTGACTTATGAAGTAATAGAACATGTATGAAAAGTGAAAATTACGAAGAAAGGAAAAAGGGTTAAAATAGTAGTGTCGATAAATAGGATAAAACAGAAAGGTTAAATTTCGTAGGGAGATTATGACCAAGGTGAAATTAGAGACTGGATATACCTTTTTTAAATACATGGGTTAGGCTTGAAGTGAAGTATTGCAGAACTTCTACAGTGTTGAGAAGACAAATTCTCATTCGCTTTAAAATGTTCAATTTGACTTTATTAGTGACTATAAAGGAGGAATCTGGCACCTGTTTTAAAATTTCATGGACTATTATGTAGTCACCTTGTAATAATCTTGTACTGACCTTTCAGCCATTGTCTTATAATCCAATAAACGTTTTTAAGTTAGTATTCATCATCAACTGACATGATTTGGAGGAACATTGGGAAGCTGAGAGCACTGGATAGCTGTTTCATCCTAGTATGCAATTTGTCAGAAGTGGGCACTCATTGACTTCCATTTCGGACAAGAGGACAAGGTGCTGTACTTTCTCCTTTTCTGTTCTCCTTTTTTTGCACGATTTGCCTTATTCTGTTGAAACTAATTTTATCAAGTATGCTGATGACCTGACGATTTCTATTCCAGTAAACTCTTCTTTGGATTGCTCGAAATTAAATGAATTCTTGTCTGAAGTTGGTAAATGGTCTCTCTCAAATGGTCTCAAACTAAACCCCTCTAAATGTCAGACCGTGAATTTCAGCCTCAGGCGTAAACAAGACTTATGTGAACTGCTTAAATCTCATGACGCCTGCTGCATCAATGGTATTTCTACAGAAAGTAAATCGAGTGTGAACTATCTTGGGTTGCGTTTTACTTCTGACCTTTGTTGGTCGTACCATATTTTATTGACTTGTAAAAAAATCTTCCGTTTAACTTATTATGTAAAGAAATTGAGGCTTTCTGGTATAACTCAACTGCTTCTTTTACAATTTATTAATTCCTGCATTTTACCTATTTCTCCTCTCTGTTGTTCCCCATTAATCTTTCCTGGTCTTTGAAGACCGTCAGCAAGGTGATTGGTGTGTATCTGGCTCAACTGATTAACACTGTAGTTGATCGACATATAAATTCCTGCAAGCTACTAGCTACAGAAATTTTAATTGACAGTGAGCATCCACTTCATTTACAGCTCTCTCCATGTATCTCCTCAGGGAGGACAAGGAGAAACTACATAAGACGACTGTATACTCGTACAGCTAAGTATAAGAATTCAACTGTACCTTACCTTGCACGCATATTTTGTGAGGAAAAAGTGTTAGAACAGAAATTACACATCAACTTTATGACAGTTAAAAATCTCATTTCAATAATTTAACTTACAATGCAAAATTTTCTCGTTTCTAGTATTCTTTACGTTACTTAAATTTTTATAATAAAACAATGGGAAAGACTGCAAAGTAGTATGTATATACAGATATATTTTGTTGTAATTGCAATATATATATTACGTTTGGAATAAAGTGAGTGATTATTATTATTATTATTATTATGGGTGAGTACTGCTGATGAATATCCACTTCATAACGAATATCAGCTTGAAATTTTCAATGACTTTGTAATGATTCATCATTACTCGATGGATATATATTTTATTGCAACTATAATTACGAATGTA
This sequence comes from Heterobilharzia americana, assembly GCA_944470555.2. Lineage (NCBI taxonomy): Eukaryota > Metazoa > Platyhelminthes > Trematoda > Strigeidida > Schistosomatidae > Heterobilharzia > Heterobilharzia americana. The sequence goes on from OX104129.1 coordinate 82,566,263, forward strand.
CTTACAGCTTCTGAAAATAATTTCTCAAAAAGAAAATTATCTTCACTGGATTGTCTTTTGTTAATTTTTTCCTTATCATTGACTAAAGCCTAACACATACAAGTTCTAAGATTCAAAACTATATGTACACATGTAGTCAGTAACCACATTAGCCTTTTAGATAACTAAAACAACAGTTGAAGATAGTCAAACTTGAATTGTTTTCATCAATGTAGATTAGACAGAACACTGAAAAATACTCCTTTTCTTTTCGTAAATAACAACGTAATCGATTAAATATTTAACCTTTTTAAGTAAAAGATGATTGAAGTTTATGACTGATGTTGGATTCTTTTGATAAGATAAAATGAATTTTCAGTCTAGTGAATCGGTCATTTGATGATTAGATATATTCATTTCTACTTCAGTAAACTAATAATTTATTCATAACAAGTGATTACAAAAAAATAAATTATAACTGGTATATATAATAAGAAAAATGTTGAAATTAAGCAATCAACTTCAAGGTCGTTTTAATTTATATTTTGAGGAATAACGAAAAAGATTGCCATTTATTTTTTTTCCTAAAATCCCCATCATATATTTCATTTTAATGCATCTAAATGTCACTGATAACTTCTTGTCATTTAAAGGAATAGTTTACCAGTTAAAAATTTTAAAATTATCTTATCAGAAGATTATCCTTTATAAAGCGAAGCCCCTTTGATGTATAACATCACCAAAATAGATGGAATGTATAAATCTCAGTCAGTATATGTTCCACTGGTGATTAACAAACTTTGTAAATACCTTTGTACCCGAAGTCATTTTGGGTCATGTTGGATTGTCAGAAAGTATAATACATACTCATGAAAATCATTAGGTTTCACTAGTCATACGATGATACACTAATTCAGTAATAGCGTTTCTATTTCAAAACAGCACATTAGAAATGCTGGCACCATGGTAGCACTTAAATATACATATTCTTTCAGAGAGAAACTTTATAGGCTAAAAGATTCAGTAGAGACCATTATTCAAAATAACTCAAATTATCAAATGACATATAATGATTGTGAGGTCAAGTAAATAGGTCGAAGCAATCTATCGGCGTCACTCAAAACAGGAGAACAAAAGATTCATCGAAACATACAATTATATCATTATTTTTCCCTTGGGTTGCTGGTGGAACACAACACTTCAGTAGCAGGCTTTCATTGGACTCTATTCTCTGCAATCTTCTTCAGCTGGCGCCGTGACAGCCCACAAGCTTTCATTTCTTCCTCACATCACCTCCTCCATGTCACTCTCACCTCGGACGCCCACCTCATTGTTACCCATTTGGATTCGACTCGAGTACCTGGCCTGGTGAGTAATGTCCCCAGTTGGCTTTGTATATGCCATGTATGACTAATCCATCCCCATTTTCCTCGACTGCATATTTATTAGATAATAGGTTCTTGCGTAGTTGGTTCGTTGCCAGAGTTCCTTGTTACTTATTCTTTCTGGCCATCTTATCAATCTTCAGCACCAAGCGTAGTCACAGCTGTTGATGAATGCATGCAGGTTTTTGTACATGCATCTCGTGACTCACCAAGTGTCTCAACCATCACACAGAAGCACTAACTTACTTGACTGACATTGGTGTTGAAAATCTGGATGTTGTTCACGCTTTATGCTGAGTGCAGTGGAGTGCAGTGCAATGCAGTGGAGTGTAGTGGAGTAGATCTCCACACTGGTTTCAGGTTAATGAGGCAAGGTCTGTGTTGCTGCCTTTCCCATACTGACTTCCACATCCTCATCTTTGCCACCAACACCTGTACTTGAAATGAGCTACCCATTGTGGATCACTCGGCATGTAGCATCAAATAGCATAACATACACCTGTTGAATGACACTGGTGAAGGTTTGTGTCACTGAAACCGTAATGTTGAAGCAACTGCTTGCCAAACTACTTCTCGGTCGACGTTGTCGAAGGCCTTTTCAAAGTCGATGAAGTTGAGGTAGAGTTGAGTTGATTGCCATTCTATGCTCTGTTCTGTGATGGTGTGCAGTGTGGCCTTGCAATTTCATCCCCACATGATTTGTTCTACTTGACGCCAGTCAGACAGCCTGTTCCCGTCATTATCTTGAATCCAGAACAACTTCCAATCTCGCCATGATGATGCGGATTAATATTCTGCTTTGTGTGAACAGCAGCATGATTCCGCGTCAGTTCTTCTTCTTGTGGCCACTGAAGTCACACTTCTTTGGATGTTTGACGAGGTAGCCTTCTTCCAATCACTCGACAGGTACCTCTCCTTCCCTCCCTCCCTCCCTCCTCCCAAACCGTCTGCAATAGTGGTGTGAGCATGTTCGCTGTTGTCTCTGAGTGTATTTTCAGTGCTTCTGGTGGGATTCCATGTGGTTCTGCTGCTTCCCACATTTCACCAGCTTTATAGCTTTTACAACTTCACATCGGAGGTCTTGTGTTCAGTGGTAATTCTGTGTCTGTGCTGTTTGTGGTTGTTGTGGATGAGTTGTAGGTGGTGGTGATGGTGGTTGATTCGAGAGTTTTCTGTATTGGTCGGCCAATTGTTTCCTTTGTTTCTCCTCATTCGTGTTAACTAGCTTTCCTTCACTATGTTTCATTTGTTTTGTCTGTGTTGATCTCTTGCCAGACAGTTAGTAACCTGATTATTCGAAGTAGTTGTCAGATCTCTCCTACCAGCATCCTGTTCTGCTACACTTGCCGATGTGGCTTAAAAGTATCTTTTGTCTCTGGGCGTACTGTTCTTCACTTCTTTGCTGAGTGCGAAGCATACACTGGTCGACCTTAATAGCATAATTAATTTGGAAAAAGACTCAACTATCGCTCTGCGCGTACTGATCTGTAATCACATTATAAGTTGGTATAGGGTGGCAGTTTTTAAATTCATTGTAGCTAGGTGGGGGGAGAAATTGATCAGATAATCTTCGTTCTCCGATTCAATACCTAGTACATGAAGGAATATTGATCAGTCACGTATTGCAGATATCTGAAAAATTTTGCTATCATTTAAATAAACTAATGAGTATCTGTTCGACTGTGTAACTGAAGTTTACAAGTCATGTGATTAATTTAGTATGAATATGACCAATGAATCCTGTTTGAAACGTCATCCACTAAATAATACTAAGTCACTGAGTATTATATCAAATACACAATCTTATATGGAATTACTAGTCATAGTGAAGTATTCTGTAGATCATATCGGCGCTTCGCTGACTCCTCCAGATGGTCTCTCTTAACTAACTAGAAGTGAAAGTCACTTAATAAGAGTTCAGTTATGATTTGTAATGTTGTCGTTTGTCCTTTTCACTTATTTGTATATTCCTGTATCAAATAGAGTAGGGCGAAGTTTTACTTCGATGCTTGTGGCTTCTCATCACTTTACAGGGTCGAATTGCCCAACATCTATAGGCAGATATGCATCTATGTGGACGCATCGACACTTCTGGATATTCATGATGTTGTATTCATTTTATTGGCTAGCAGCTGAATCTAGGACTCTCGTTTCGTCCCATATATGACTCATCAGCTTGGTGCACATGTATCTCACAGGGACTTGACATTTTTACTTGGGGTTTTATATACAATGATTGACTCTTAAGTATATTGCCATAAGGTAGTACGTTTGCCTAAGGAATTGTCATCCAACAAGCACTTTATTACTCTCAATGAACGAAATTCACACTCGATACTCTCCGGTTAGAATGCCATAGCCTATCAGCTGACTCAAGATAGCCACATCTTTTCCACTAAGTAACAAGAGTTCCTTATACTATTCAGGACTAGTGAATTCAGTCCTGTAAATTAATAATATAGTCTCAGATATGTAGGTTAATGGAATTTGCCGATAAAAAAAGACTGCACAGCTTTTTCTTAGTTACAGATATAACCTTGAAAATTATCCGGAGGCGGTGGTACGAAATTCAAAATATCTTTCTGTGATTATTTTATTATCGAGTTGTTTTGTGAACAATTTAAATCACAGTGGAAAAAGATATATATCTTTCCGCATGATTGATGCCTAATTATAGTTCTTTTTCATCTTAAGAAGAAACATGATAAACAATAATGAAAGTGTTCAGTTAATGAAACATAGAGGAAAATATATGAATATGAAGAGAATTTTTATTCCGTTTGTGAAAGAAGTACCTCATTTCAATGTTATCACAATGATAGACAAATTTCTCTCCTTATCTATTGTACAAGCACTTTGCAGATGTTTTTACTGCCATTAAACATAACTTATATTTAAGTGTGCTTGAATTGATGCTGTTACTGTTTCTTAAACTGGGATAGAACACCGAAAAAGGTGTTTGTCTGTATGCGTCTTTGATTGCAAGTTGATTTACAAAAACGGTTACTGAAATATTGAGCTTGTACCAGCTGAGTGACCAGGACCAGTGGTATTTCGTTACATAACCTACTAAGTATTATGATAATTATCAGTAAATAATAATAGTTATCATAAAGGCTTTATTCTGAAAGCTATTTCAGCAATACTCCGCAGAATTTTCAGCATGTTATATAGCATCAGTTGTACAGAAACAGTGTATATGTATACAAAGAAAATGAAGAAGTACAAGTTTCATTATGAAGATAAGAATATTCACTCTAACTACGATCTTCGTGAAAATGTACAGTTAACCTAGGTAGGCAATCATATTAGTAATTAAATTCATAATGCATAAATAGTAACGTAATGTGTACTCATTAATTAGTTCGCTTTGAAAAACTAGTCAGTTCACTTCTAATGCTTTCTTCATCACACAGAAGATTTAGACGTACACCACTAGTTTTGTTGACAGTCTTCAAGTTACCATGCAATATGGCATGGTCTTTATTTCAGTAACCTGGGAAAAAATAAACGAGAACAACAGAGGAGGACAGGAAAGATGGAGGAGTCAATAGAACACAAGATGAGAGGCTGAGTTATACCAGATACTCTCAGCTTCCTAACATAGGAACTTAAGCGAAAAATCATTTTGGAAATTAGTAAGATATGGAAGGAATAGAAAAGATCCGAAGAAAGGCAAACGCCAAGATAACTCAGACTTGTGACATTCTCTAACGATTTTCATATATAAAACAGCTAGTTCCCGTACTACACTTCGACAAAACAATAAGAAGACGAAAATTGTCTGAACCGTGCATTCTGTTTCCGCAACACATTTCGAAATACATCAACACACACATGGTCATCGTACGTATTTATTTGAAAATTCGTACAGAGATGAGGGGTCAAAAATGAAAAGAGGTCAATTAGGAAAGCGGAATTAATTAAGGACCAAATAACAATGAAAATGACCACAGAGAATATTCAGTACATAGAACTTGGTTTCACAAGTGAATTCACCTAGGCAAGTTTAATGTGATCCCAAGTTGTTTTTGAACACACATAGCTGGTCTAAACTTCCTAATAGGTAAGATCTCAGCAAATTCAAGGAACTGTCTACAACATGTTTTATAATTAGGTGTAAAAGAGTAAGTAACACCGATGCTGTAATCTGTCTCAACAATATGTTTCACTATCGAAGAATTTAGACATCTGTCATGAAGGTTTGGGTGTTCGGGTGATTCAATTTATTTCTGAAGCCACTTCGGAATATATTATGAGGCGTTTATTTGCATGTATCTGTGAGTCCTCCCTGTTTATGTGTCACGATATGTACCTTTAAATTGGTGGATGCAATGGGATGTTACATCATCGTTTACATTCTGTACCCGTTTGAGAGAATATACAGGCTTGATGGTTCCTATCGACCGAACCCTAACTGCATAATTGATCCTGGCTTTATTGTATTCTCTGAGCTGAGTTGTTTAATCGTGAAGCTTTCATCGTCCTTCTAGACAACATCATCGGCACTAACTTCAGTGTAAAGTGAGCTGTCAATATCTCTCCGTGAGTGATTTAGTAGCTTGCCATGACGAAGCGGTCTATGATTGGTTGTTTCATTTGATTGTTATGTCATTGACTGTATAGATTTTCCTGTCTCTGCAGAGACTGGAAGCCATCATCTTACCTGTGATCAAACCAAAATTCTGGATTCGCTTTGTGGACGACACTTTTGTCATCATTAAAAAAGATGATAAAGAAAACACCCACAATTTGATCAACAACGTTTTCAGTGACATCAAAATAGCCAATGGAGGAGTCAAACAACCAACTACCATTCCTGGATATTCTAGTCAATAGAACAAATACGGGGAAGGTGGAAACCCAAGTGTACAGGAAGCCAACACACACTGACCAAGTCCTCAACTAAAGTAACAACAACCCACAAGATCAGTTAAGTGCAGACTCTATTCAGAAGAGCGAGAACACTCTGCAGCACAACAAATCTAAGGATAAAAGAAGAAAATTACTTGATGACCACCCTAAGGAAGAATGGCTACCCACGAAACATTATCGGAAGATGCCTATCCCATACATCATCAACTACAAAGTCATCGACTGAAATCAATAAACGCATCATCCCACCGTACACAAAGAGTATATCAGAGATCACGACAAGATTAATGGAACCACTTGGAGTTGGTATGGCTCATAAACCTACACTACATTGCATAAAGTGGTCGCCCTCTTTGCCTTCGTCTACATGAACATCAACTGGCTATTAAACGTCACGATATTTCATCATTTGTTTCAATGCATTTGGATAATTATGGACTTGACTTCAATTTCGACTATAAAGAAACGTCGGACGGAGAAAGGAAACACAAAGAATGTCAGAGAATTTCTAGAAGCTTTGCATTTAGGTCAGTCAATCAGCAATCAACAGATGTATAGACATAGACCCAATCTATCAACCAATTAGGACGATGATAAACGACAGAAAAGTCAGAGGTGAAGCAGAGGGACAGCCAGCAGAAAGTCTATACAATCAGTGGCATAACAATCAAATGAAACAACCAATCATAGACCGCTTCGTCATGGCAAGCTACTAAATCACTCTCGGAGAGATATTGACAGCTCACTTCACACTTAAGTTAGTGCTAATGATGTTGTCTAGAAGGACGATGAAAGCTTCACGATTAAACAACCCAGCTCAGAGAACACGATACAACCAAAACTATCCACTTGAGCTACAAATATTCTCCACTACTGGATAACTGGTCCTTCTGACAGCAACGTTAATTCTCTGATTAAGGATTATGCTATGCGAGTCACCTTCGTATGAAAGACTGATGAAAGCATTTTTCTTCGAGATAAAGTGAAGAGCAGTTTTGCATGTTCTAGCTACTTTGAAAAAATCGTTTTGGAGACAGATCCTTTAATTTATCGATACTTTAGCTATCAGCAAGTTTAAGCCATCAGCTGTGTGTTGAAAAAGAATTTATCACTACACAAAATCCCATCGATGAATTCAACTTAAGTTCCATGTACTATTATTTTCGCCGTATTAACTTTAATTGTTATTTGGTCTTTAATTCAGCCTTCACACTTGACCACTTTTCATGTTCACACCCTTAATCTCTTCATGAATTTCCAAATAGATACATATGACAAGTACGTGTGTGGTAAAATTTATTTATCAGCATTCATTATTACATAATCTTACAATAGTTCGAAATGTATTGCGTAAATGCATCACACGGTTCAGACAATTTACGTCTACTATTTGTTTTGTCAAACGTTTCAAATATTCATTCTTCGGCAAATTTATAAGATACTAATAAATTTTAGTTGTACTTGAGTGTTTTGATATTGAAAAACAAGCTGCCCTTATTTTAGTGTCAAATGGCTTAACGCTTGGGAATTTGATTAATCAGATTGTTCTTTTGATAGAACTTATTAGGAGCAAGGCAGAAGTCAGTGTTAAACAGATTACCTATTGCGTCAAAAGCTATGCAAAGCTCATCCACAAGGCTTAAACACCTATAGAAATATTAAATATCATTGAGTGAGTTTGTTTACCTTGAAAGTCTAATTGTATTTAGGACTCGTCAGTTGGACGTACGAAACATCCGTATAGGAGCCCATTTGCCAGCAGCGATAGAGGAATTCGACCCAGTATAGCAGTGGAAAAGACAGAAGTGATGAACATACCCAACCAACAACAAGCTCCAATCAACATCAGAGGGAGAAATGTGAAGGAAGAAGGCTGTTCCACCCACACTCTTACGCAGTACCGTTTCAACTACTCGCGGCACACGCACACACGACAACGTCAAAGCAGCCACGATGGGAAAGACAGCAAGATAGGCATTCATCAACCTGAAATCAGTGTGCAGATCTACTCCACTCCACTCAACTCCACTCCACTCCACTCAACTCAACTCAACTACACTACACTCAGCAGAAAGCTTGAACAACACTGGGATTTTGAACACCAACACCAGTCAAGTAAGTTAGTACTTCTGTGTGATGGTTGACAGACTTGGCGCATCACGAAGGGCATTTCCAACAAACTACACACATTCTTCAATAACTGCCACCCACGCTGGCTCGTTACTGACACTGAAGATGGATGAGATGTTCATAACAATAAGAATAAGCAACAAGGAATTCTGGCTGGTTGGCTGGCTGATTGGCTGGCTGGCTGGCTGGTGACGAACCAACCAAGAATCTGTCGGTCAACAAATGTGTAGTAGAAGGAAGTGGAGATGGATTGGATTTGGTTGGATTGTTTATGTACTGAGAAGGCCGAGTGGGAACATCGTGCGCGATGCCGGGTTGTTGGGTGGATGCAGGTGTGAAATGAGGAGTAGTGTGTTTGAGATGAGGTTGACATGGAGGAGACGGTGTGAAGAAGAAACGAGAGGTTGTGGGCTGTCGTGGAACCAGGTTCAAAAGTTTGCAGAGAAGTGAGTGGAATGGAGACGTGCTACTGAAGTGGTATGTTCCACTAGGAACCGAAGGGACAAATGATAATGATAATAATAATAATAGCAGTAAGAAATTACAAGTATCAATAAACAACAACTGATACCTATTGCATACGTGATGGCTGTCTTGTCCCACTGGTCTAATGGATAGCACTGTGTTTGACGCGATATTTTTGAGTCTCAGTGAGAACAACATCACTTACTAGGATAAAGGTACGTACAACTGAAGAATCATAAACAGGGAGAAATGCGCGTCATAGATCCCACTGTTAGCCACCAATCAGACTAAAATATAGTAATTTATGAGTTATGATTTTTCGTATCACTGTATTTATTTGGGTATGGATAAAATATGCGTTGGCTGAACTTAGTTTTTTGTGCGGATATTAAATTTTTGAAATAAACAACTTTCTTTTCTTTTGTTCGTATGAAGTTTGATTAGTTGTCAGCTATTTTTACTTTTACTGAACAAGTTTTACTATTCACATTAGTCTCTAATTGAGGTTTGATAAGCTAGAACCTATCCATACTGAAAGACGTAGAGTCGGAGAATCAGCAGTTTATTTCATCTTTTAATGAATTAATCACAGTTAAAGAAGTAAGTTAAATCTTTCCAAGGCTTTAGAGAGCTTAAGTGAATGCAAATGAATCTGAATAATTAATACATGGAAAATATGTACCATTGATTGGTTACTGATCTGGTTATTTTTGGATATTACAAAACTAATCGTGCTAAAACTTAACTGTGATTCAGGGATGTACGGTCATGGGATCAAAATTCGCTACGAATATGACAAAATGAGTTCATATATTAATAGAATAAACGAATGACGCTCCAATTTAAAATAATGTGTTTGATATAGGCGATACTCGAGGTTAAATATGTGGGTTACCGTATAATTAGATGACTATGTTTATTATTGCGCTCACCACAAACCTATCATCAAGTTCATAATGACATATTATCCTACAGAAATGCTAACTTTGAAGTTTTGCTTAACAAAATACTTTACATCACAGCAAATTCCCATTACAATTCAAAAGCTATTTGAGTGAACAAAGAATACTCTTAACGATAACTTCTTCATGCCAATTATAGGTACACACTGAGGAGTTATGTATCAAATTTTATCAAAAACATGATTGATTCTACAACAAAGTTGCATTTTTACGGATAGTAAGATTATGCTTTGACCATTGCCAAAATTTTTTCAAGAAAAAACAATCGCAGGGCAACGGTAACTAGCCGTATTATAATGGTTCCGATAAATGTACATCAGATTAATGAAAGGAATTTAGTTAAGAAAGAGGAAGAACAAAGGAAACAATTGGCCGACAAATACAGAAAACTCTCGAATCAACCACCATCACCACCACCTACAACTCATCCACAACAACCACAAACAGCACAGACACAGAATTACCACTGAACACAAGACCTCCGATGTGAAGTTGTAAAAGCTATAAAGCTGGTGAAATGTGGGGAAGCAGCAGAACCACATGGAATCCCACCAGAAGCACTGAAAATACACTCAGAGACAACAGCGAACATGCTCACACCACTATTGCAGACGGTTTGGGAGGAGGGAGGGAGGGAGGGAAGGAGAGGTACCTGTCGAGTGATTGGAAGAAGGCTACCTCGTCAAACATCCAAAGAAGTGTGACTTCAGTGGCTACAAGAAGAAGCACTGACGCGGAATCATGCTGCTGTTCACACAAAGCAGAATATTAATCCGCATCATCATGGCGAGATTGGAAGTTGTTCTGGATTCAAGATAATGACGGGAACAGGCTGTCTGACTGGCGTCAAGTAGAACAAATCATGTGGGGATGAAATTGCAAGGCCACACTGCACACCATCACAGAACAGAGCATAGAATGGCAATCAACTCAACTCTACCTCAACTTCATCGACTTTGCTAAGGCCTTCGACAACGTCGACCGAGAAGTAGTTTGGCAAGCAGTTGCTTCAACATTACGGTTTCAGTGACACAAACCTTCACCAGTATCATTCAACAGGTGTATGCTATGCTATTTGATGCTACATGCTGAGTGATCCACAATGGGTAGCTCAGTGATGGTGCCTTTGAAGTGAAGAGATGAGTTGGACAATGTTGTCGCCTACTACCACCGATTGCCTTCCTGATTGTGTTCAGGTGGACTGGACTGTACTATACTTTGCTGTACTGTACTGTACTGTACTGTACTGGACTGTACTGTATTGGACTGTACTGGACTGGACTGTACTGGACTGGACTGAACTGGATCATGCAACTGGCAAGTGTGAGGACAGAGGAGGTGGGCATATGCTGGCTGGACCGATGAAGCGAAGATCTGGATTTCCCCCATGATGATTCATGTCTAATGTCTTGTCGCACAGTCTCAGAGATCTACAGGTACAAACCAACAAGTTGACAGAAGAGATGAGTCAGTGAAGGAGGACGGGACAGCCTTCAAGTGAAAGTGGAGAAGACAGAGTTGATGGAGTTGCCCAATGAACTGTCGATAACAAGAACCAGCATCAATCACCACCAAGGGGAGAAATCTGAATGAAGTATTCTGTTTCATGTACCTGTCTAGGCAATATCATTTCAAGTACAGGTGTTGGCGGCAAAGATGAGGATGTGGAAGCCAGTATGGGAAAGACAGTAACAGAAGCGTTGCTTCACTAACCTGAAACCAGTGTGGAGATCTACTCCACTCTACTCGACTGCACTGCACTCCACTGCACTCAGCCTAAAGCGTGAACAACATCCAGATTTTCAACACCAACGTTAGTCAAGTAAGTTAGTGCTTCTATGTGATGGTTGAGAGACTTGGCGGCGTGTTACGAGGAGCATTTCCAAAAGGCGGAGACACACATCATCTGCAGCTGCCGCCTATGCTCACTTGATACTGAGGATGATATGAGATGTCCAGTATACTAAGAATAATCATGGAGGAACTCACTGTGGCTGTCAACGAGCCGACCGTGAAGCCATAGCCCGACAAGTATGTATGCGAAGGAAGTGGAGATGAATTGGATATGCACTGAATAGACCGTTTGGGGACATCACGTGCCAGGCCAGTCCAGGCGTATGAGTGGAAAATGATTGGGATATGACGATATGGACGTTTGAGGCGTGGGTGAGATGGAGTAGACCGTGTGGGGAAGAAATGAATGCTTGTGGGAAGTGGTGGAGTTAGGTTCAAAAGACTGGACAGGAGAGAGTGAAATTGCGACGTGCAACTGAATTCCTATGTTCTGATAGGAAGCCAAGGAAGAAACAATAATAATAATTATAGTGCAATCGTTTAATTAATTGAATAGTGAAACCACCAAAAAGGGTTTTGAAAATCTTTGAAAAGTGTGTAAAAGATACTGTTGAATGTGTAGTAATGTTTTCACTTGAAACGTTTACATTTACATGTGTGCTGATTAAGTAAATAGTTTTGTGATCTTCCTATTCATAACACGCACTTACAGTATCCAATAAACGAGGGTTACATCAAGTGATCACGTGCAAATGGGAAGAGTGCCGAAAATGCAAAACACATAAAAAACCTTTTAAAGTTTATTCCACGCTTATATTAAACAGCTCACCTGATTTTAATCTCTGCAGTTTACTTTCATTCTAATATAAAATTTGTGTTTTATGAAAAATACTTTTAGTTAGTTCATTGAAATGCCTTGCGAAATTTTAAGTAATCAAAAAGTGAGATCAGAGAGCTTTTCTTTTGACTATTAAAAGTGGAAGTGATCATCTGCTAGATAACTGAGGTACTTAGCTGCTTCAATGAAATCTTTTCAAGTATATGGGAAAGGAATCAATATTCTTACTTTACAGCTTACTACAAATTTTATGTATTAGTTCCACTTTCGTTACTTGATACGGACTAGAGAACTGGATAAATTTTCCACTAACTTCCTACTTTCAAGTTGATATTTACTACAGAGAACCACTAAATACCTGAGAGCACTGAATAGGTGTTTCTTTCAAGCGAGGGGCTCCTCAACTATGGACACATATGACCCCGCCAGGAAACGTATAAATAAACCCCTACGAACCTTTATATTGAAGCACAACAATAAAAATGCAACAAAAGCAGGTAAGAGTAATGAATTCTTGTGGAGACGTTGAAGCGAATCGGGTACAGAGGGAAACCAATGCTTTTCAGATGACACCTAACCGTGGAAACTACACCTTAGTTTATAAAACAGTTACTCCTGTTGATAAATTTACATAATGTAATGAGGATACAGAGATTTTTTCAGTAATGTCACTTATTTTGCAAAATCGATTTCGAACAACTTGGAGATACATTTATTTATCAAAAGGTTTTATGTAACACCCTAGGAGTATATAATAAACATGAGAAAGCAAAAACCTTTCAGAGAAACTTAACACCATACAAAGAAATATCAGTTATCGTGTGAAACAGAAAATAGCGGAATAAACATATCTGATCACATAAAAAGATAAGACAGCATTGCAGTGAACAACAATTTTTTCTACGACGAAGTCATTCACTAACCTGAACATTCCTGAATTTATGATACTGAGGACAGAAAATTCCGAAATTATTTCCTGTCAAAGGTCAAATGTATTGAATAATGAAAGGTTAATTAGTGCAAAATAGGGTTTAGAATGGGGCAATTAACAGGGGATTCCAAAATAACAATTTAACTATGTACTACAAGATAAATCTATGACAGTCAAGGCCACGGCAAAGACAAAGATTGAACTTACCCTTTTTAGACATATGACGCTGGTTTGAACTTCTGAAAAGCTGGTGCTTCAGCTGCGCCCAAACACATTAACCTTGGTGCTTTCAAATGGTTTAGTCGAACCCCATAGAAGATTTTGAATGAATTTTCGAAAGGAACTGAATGACTTGAGTTAACAAAGTGTTTCGATACTGAGCTGAAGATGCATCTCCATTCTCCCTATGTTAGTCTGAGAAGTGTTTGCGAGCAGACGCATGATACTGCATAAGTACTCAACACCATCGAAGCAAGTAAAGTGTTATGGACACACAGTTAAGGCCAATGCGTCAGCCTATCTTTCACACACTGACCAAGGGGTTTCTTTCAAGAGGAAATGATTCAAAGGGTAGCGGTAATGTTCTTTCTATTCAGGGATCTTGACATTCGATGTTACACTAGTGTAACTAAACGGTTAGCACCTAAAACAGCATACAAACAGCGGGAACTTTTACCCAAAGAAAGAATTTAAAGATTGAATTTGGAGTGGAAACATATCCTTTTTATGAATTTTGAATTCAAAAATCACATTCCTGCAGACATCCTCAAAAAATGACTGTGAAGATCCATAAATAGAACGCACTTTGCTGCCAACCTTCAAATCATTTTATCCTGCAAGAAACCTTTTGATCAGTTTGTGAAAGATAGGCTGACATCATGACTACATAGATCAATACGTCATATCCAGCTGTGTATACCAGTTTAGGCAGATGTCATCATCTGTAGGTGGAAACATTATGGAAATACGTCAAAGAATTGACCCCTAAACAGCTTTAGACCATTATATAGGAGCCATCAAGACCGTATACTTAGCTTCATTGAAGCTTTTGCTATAAGAAAGATGCAATCTTGTTTGTGTATTCAGAAGCAGTTTGTCATTACCTTACGCCTACGTAGGTAATCTGCGTCTAATTTAAGTTAATACCATGGAGGTGGGAAAATGCATTCATCCCCCCTATTATCCTCATATCCTCCCAGTTATATATTATCCTAATTATTTAATTCACACCATTCTACTTTCACCTTATATATAAAGTACTTTGACGAGTAAGTGCGCGACCACGTTGCATGCACAAATACATAACATAGCTTAAACAAGCTCAGTCTTCTCATTACACCATACACGTAAATCTTCATACGTTGATTGCATGTTTATACTTTACACGGTTTATTATTATTATTTGTCCCTTGGGTTTCTAATGGAACACACCGCTTCAGCAGCACGTCTCCACTCCACTCCAATCTACCCTCTGAAATATTTTGCACTTCGCTCACGACAGCCCAAAACCTCTCATTCCCTCCTCACACCGTCTCCTCCATGTCAACCTCATCTCAAACACACTACTCCTCATTTCACATCTGGGTTCCACCAAACGACCTGACATGGTGCGTGATGTCCCAACTCCACCTTCTCAGTACATAAACAATCCAACCAAATCCAATCCATCTCCACTTCCTTCTACTACACATTTGTTGACCGATACATTCTTGGTTGGTTCGTCACCAGCCAGCCAGCCAGCCAGCCAGCTAGCCAATCAGCCAGCCAACCAGCCAGAATTCGTTGTTGCTTATTCTTATTGTTATGAACATCTCATCCATCTTCAGTGTCAGTAACGAGCCAGCGTGGGTGGCAGTTGTTGATGAATGTGTGTAGTTTGTTGGAAATGCCTCTCGTAATGCACCAAGTCTGTCAACCATCACACAGAAGCACTAACTTACTTGACTGGTGTTGGTGTTCAAAATCCCAGTGTTGTTCAGGCTTTGTGCTGAATTGAGTGTAGTGTAGTGTAGTTGAGTTGAGTTGAGTTGAGTTGAGTGGAGTGGAGTAGATCTGCACACTGATTTCAGGTTGATGAATGCCTATCTTGCTGTCTTTCTCATCGTGGCTGCTTTGACGTTGTCGTGTGTGCGTGTGCCGCGAGTAGTTGAAACGGTGCTGCGTAAGAGTGTGGGTGGAACAGGCTTCTTCCTTCACATATCTCTCTTTGATGTTGATTGTAGTTTGTTGTTGGTGGTGGTGGTGTTGGTGGTGTTGGTTGGATATCTTCATCATCTCTGTCTTCTCTACATTCACTTGAAGTCCGTCTACCTTCGCTGCCCTACATCATCTCTTCTGTCAACTTATTAGTTTCTGCATGTAGATCTTCATGTTTGTGCTACAAGACATTAGATACAAGTCATCGGTGAAATCCAAATCTTGTAGTATATTTTCCTTGGTGCAGCGTATCCCCTTCTTCTCGCTCCCCACAGTTTGTTGCATGATCCAATAGACCACAATCAGGAATAGAATGGGGATAGTAGACAGCTTTATCTTACTCCTTCCTATCATCATTTGAAAAGCATCACTGAGCTTCCCATTGTGAATTACTTTACATGTGTCCTCTTCATATAGTTGCTGAATGAGGTTGATAAATGTTTTTGATATTCCATAGTGTTGAAGCAGCTGCCTGCCAAATGACTTCTCGGTCGAGGCTGTTGAAGGCCTTTTCGAATTCGATGAAGTTGAGTTGACGGCCATTCTATACTCTGTTCTATGATGATACTTAGTGTAGCGTTGCAATTTGGTCCGCACAACATGGTTTATACCTGCCTATTCATGTAAAATATCAGTCTCAGTGAATCATATTTTAAAATTTAATCCGTTTTTAAGTAGTACTGCATGAATCCTAATTAATATTGTAGAGAATTAATAATCTTTCGGTTAGCTTTCTGAATGTAAATCACATTCCAGATGTTTGTTCTCTTTTCAAAGTTTAACTAAAATACGAATGTTTCTTATTACTTTTGTTATGATATTTAAAAGATCATGATAAATTTATTTGAATATTTTCCAAAAGATATTTCAAGTATGTACATTGGCTTCTAAATTATCAGTAGTTGTTGCAATATTGAAACTGCAATGTTATGAGGTGTATGTGGACGACAGTGTTTCAACAGCATCACTTGTGAATTCAGTGAAGTAACCGCGCTACTATAAGCTGTTTATTACAGTTTCGTTTTATGAAATATATTAATCACATACGATATTATGAGATTTATAAAGAGTGATAGCTAATTTTTTCATCGTTCATAAATCATGTTTTGAGATATTTTCATCAAGATATCACTTTGGTCTTCTTCTCCGTGTGAAAGTTGAATCATATGATCTCAGTCAACTATTCCAAATAGGTTAGGTAAGGTAACATATTTTAGACTTGACAAATTCATATTTTATTCATGGCACTAATATTTTATTTCTACTTTTCCTTATGGATTCAGGCACAAAACTAGAGAACTGGATGCATAAATTAGATTATTCTTTTAACGGTTAGTTCTGTTTTTTTTGCGAATGTCCTAAAAAATTAGATTTGTGAAATGGTTTATACACCAGATAAATAGTTTTCTTTAAGTTTCATTTGTTCACATAAGCAAGTTACATCGGCCTTCCTTATAAATCATTTTGATGTACTTTTTGGTTGGTATACAAGGTTAACAGTTTACTGAAACAACTAGTTTAAAGGTCATAATTTTCACACAATATTATTTAGTACAAACTGTCGCATACTTATCTGTTACACATAGGGTTTATTTTTTAAAATATCCAACAAACATTTAGCTTTCAGAGGTTTAACTGAGGACCCATAAGCTTCTGGCACCTGTTGAAATCACATAGGTGCCTACATGATATAAGAAAGAATATTTATAGCTCAGGAGGTGTTGTGTCCTCTGAGGTAAAGGAATTAACCGTGAACAAAGTCCTTCTGAAGTTTGTACGTATGATGTTGTTCTGAATAACAATCAAAGCTTCTCGGTTAAACTATCCAGCGCAAAGAACACAATACCCCATAAATGGGTGCCTGCATTCAGTATACATCTGTAGAGTATTCAAAATGTATATTACCTTCAACAGCGAGTTGACGGTGTCTGCACTGATTACAGGACAAGTACGAAGAATATTCTATACTTAGATATTTTTACGGAACTGTAGTCTATTGTCGGGACTAAATTCTATTCTTGAATTCAAGAAGGAAATTCTTGTCTCCTTATTGGAGAGTACAGAAATAACAGATAAACTAGAGTTCTAAAACGTTTAAGAATAAGTAAGTCTACACAATTGAGTTGGAAGTGGTTATTATGTAGCGAAATGCTGTCTTGTTAATTACGATAGTAAAAATTTAGTCAGCTTTCGTAAGGAAGAGTCTACGTTTAGAATTATATCTCATGAATAGCAAAATAAATGGCTAAAACGTCACTGCTGTAGAGAATATTACAAATAAGCTGACTTTTTCTTAAGGTCTCAAAGTAATGTTTCCCAAGTGGAATCAGACACTTTTAAAAGTCAAGTTTGCTTACTTACTCTGTTGATACAACTCTAAAGAAAATAATTCACAGATGTACAAGGTAATTAAATGGTGATACTTTTAAACTCATCTTAAAGCCAGTAGGAAATCGAGTTCTCTGGCTTAATAGCACTTTTAATTCGATATAATACCTATAACTTGTATCAATAGTTAAGTATGCTGTAATATATCGAGATGTGAGCTTTACTTCCGTCACTTTTCAACTACGCTTTATATTGTGTTATTAGAATCATTTATGAATATAAAAACGATCTGAATTAAAACAACTGGTCCCTTTGATAAATTTAAACAGCGTAATGAGAAGACGAAGATTATCTGAAACATGTCGTGATGTATTAACGCTATACATTTCGAACAATCTGATCACACATAGACTTGTCGAACTATTTATATGAAAATTTACGAAAAGGTCAATGAAGTTAATGGGAAACATAGCAATAGGAAGAGATAGAAAAAAAGGAAAACCTTATTCTTGGTATGAAAATTAAAATCAATACTACCAAGGTAGTTTCAACGTGAGTACAAATTGTTTTTGTATACATAAAGGGGGTTTAAATTTACGGATGGCAAGAGCTTCAATAAATTTAAGATGACTCGATCAGGAGGTCGATCTATAAGAAACCTACATGGACAGGGCAACATCTTAATTTCCATAGCTATTGCCCAGTCCAATACAAACGTGGTTTAGTCAGATGCTTATTCAACAGGATAAACCGTATCTGCACCGATGACACCAGGGAGGAAGAAGCCAACTTAATGACGACAACTCTGATACAGAATGGATACCTGTTGAGAATTATCGACTGGTACAAAAGTTATGTACCATTGAAAAGTGTACAGTGTTTCGTTGCTAAGACAAATGTCTACATCTCATTACCATTTAGAGGTGATTGACATAGCTTTGTTATGAGGGAAAGAATTAGATCGGCCACCTGTAAAACGTATTATGTAGCTAAGGTCATCATTGAGAAGACTAAGTCCATGTTACAGCACAAACCGAAACAACATATAAACGATTACATCATATCCCACTGTGTTTATCAATTTACATGTATGTGTGGACACACATATATAGGGAGGAGTAATCGTGATATGCAGTTAAGGAGGGTTGAACATGTACCTAAGTGGCTAAAAAAACAAACGACCTCAACAGATCTGATAAGTGCAGGTGACAAACATCCATCTTCGTCTATCGCTGAACAAATACCAGAAACTAACCATAGGATAGACATGAAAACAGTCTTTAAAGTTCTACATAAAAGTGGTCAGAGCCGAGTGCTTAAATTTATTGAAGCTCTTGCCATCCGTAAATTTAAACCCCTTTATGTATACAAAAACAATTTGTGCTCCCGTTGAACCTACCTTGGTAGTATTGATTTTAATTTTCATACCAAGAATAAGGTTTTCCTTTTCTATCCCCTCCTATTCCTATGTTTCCCATTAACTTCATTGACCTTTTCGTAAATTTTCATATAAATAGTTCGACAAGTCTATGTGTGATCAGATTGTTCGAAATGTATAGCGTTAATACATCACATGTTTCAGATAATCTTTGTCTTCTCATTACGCTGTTTAAATCTGAATTAAGTATATTCCTTTTAATGAATTCTCTCATAAGGTCCTTCACTTGTAAAACACATTCATAGATAATGAAAACAAGTTAAGTTTGAGGCAAATATACTTTCAAAGTAGAATGATAGTTGTAGACTATAAGGAGACGAATTCTGTTTTAGAAATTTGTCAACATTAGAATGACATATATACAGACAAAAGAAGTGATAGTATATAAAAGGATAACAAATAGGGAAAGCAGAAGTGACGTTTAGTTTTTTGATGGCTAATGAAGGAATAATGTTTGAATAAGCGTTTTACACTTTCTATATACTGGAACCAGTTAAATTAAAGGTATAATTACACAGGTGGGTCACCAGATACGAAATCATTTACCGACTTAATTTAGAAAGGATGAAGCGAGAATAGTGACAACTTCTATTCTTACATACCCAGTAAACACAGAGCATTATGAAGATACCAATAAAACTTCATCGTGTGCTAAACATCATACCTTCATGCAGCTTACCAACGCCTGTTCAAAGTAGCTGAGGCTGTCACAATAAGATTGATCAAATCTGGATTTAGCATTCAGGAGAAAACATATTGAAACATTATTCATTACTTGGGCTTCAGTAAATTAAACTTCATTTCTGTCTTCTTTATTTGTTGTCGTTTTATCCACCATCATATGTTATCCTAATACCGAAAATCTTAACCCGAAAAATTGACTACCTTACAATTCCTAAATCTCACTCCGTTTTGAAAATGTATTTACCTCAAACTTGGCTTGTTTTTTACGTTGTAAGAAATACACTTTATAACTGCAGAAACTGATGACAATTTATTGCAAAGAAAAAAAAATTATTTGTCCAGATTCTTTTTGATAATCTTATGAGAATATGTGAATGAATTTACTGAAGACAAATTTATTATTTTGTAATGCAAAGATTATATAACCATATGGTCATTGACGTCAGCTTGTTAGTCGTTCATTTTGCTTAAATAAACATTTATCAAAATAGTTTTGAAAGGCATATAGGTTTAATATAAAAACTTCTCATATTATTTATAGAGGATATTAGTCAAACACTTACTAAAGTTCCTAAACCCCGTATCATGCAGCTGTATGAATAATTGATGTCAGCGAAATCTGAGGCAGTATAACCGTGCATTTTAGAAGTGTGATATATATATATGGTCAGATAAAAGTACAAACTACTGTGGTAGTAAGGCGCTACCTAACGTTATCAGTTATTTGAATAAATCATTTACTTAACCTTCTTAAATTTTGATAATCAACCAGATAATGCCAAAATCCTAGAAAATACCGAATGATTTATGACAGCTCCTTTGTTGTCGTCATAATTCACTAATAAAATGGTTTTTTGTCTATAATACTACAGTATATATATATATATATATATATATATATATATATATATATATATATATATATATATTCTGCTGACAATCAGTGATATACTTACTCCCCACAGTTCGCTGTCCAAAAAATAGTTAGCAGATCTATCTATAAGGTGTTATGCAGCAGTAAATGTCCAATGATACGACTGATGACCAGTAATGAAATTCAACCTAATTCAAAGTGTCAGTAAAAGCAATTCATCTTTTAACAAACTTTATAATAATCACAAGCTTACAGACGATATGAACATACATTGATGCCATCATTGAATTAGTTATTAAGTGTGCTTTATGTTTTATAATATTGCTCAAGTGAACACATCATTTCTCTTTTTATAAGTCAAGTCGACAAACTAAGTCCCCAGATGGTTTCGTAAAAATTGAGTTTGTTGCCATAGTTTAGGCATAAGGTAGTGTTGTTGGTCTCATCTTACCCGCTACAGCCACCTAGAGTTTTATTCATTGATTTTGAATTCTTTCGTAGAGTAGTTAAAAGATTCTCATACACTAACTTCCCAATCCTATTGAAATGATCCTTGCTGGGTTCAAATAGAGTGCAGATATTCCACGTCACTACCTTTACCTTCGGTTTCATCGAGTGAAGACACATAGGCCAATTGGCTTCCCGAAGGCAGGCTTTCACCAACTGGCGTCATTTTGACTCCCGATTCCAGCGACGAATAGTTTTGTTTTTATTTTTTATATTTTGTTTGTGCTTTGAGGTTTGCTTAGCGGTTGGATTGATTTTACAGGGTAGGATTGCTAGCCGTATGCCAAAACTTCCCTCTTTACCACGGATTATGACCGGCTATTAACCAGTGAACTAGTTAACCAGGCCTACTATCACCAATGATATTCCTGATTGTCATGAACTGGATCATGCAACAAACAGTGAGGACCGACAAGAGAGGGATACACTGTACCAACAAAAATATACTAGAAGATCTGGATTTCACCGATGACTTGTATCTAATATCTTGTGGCACAAACATGAAAATCTACAGGCGAAAACTAACAAGTTGACAGAAGAGATGATGTAGGGCAGCGAAGGTAGACGGACTTCAAGTGAATGTAGAGAAGATAGATGTGATGAAGATATCCAACCAACACCACCACCTACAACAACAAACTACAATCAACATCAGAGGGCGAAACTTAAAGGAAGTAGCCTCCTTCACCGTCCTGCCTAGGCAGCACCGTTTGAACTACTCGCGGCACACGCACACACGACAACGTCAAAGCAGCCACGATGGGAAAGACAGCAAGATAGGCATTCATCAACCTGAAACCAGTGTGCAGATCTACTCCACTCCACTCCACTCCACTCCACTCCACTCCACTCCACTCCACTCAACTCAACTCAACTCAACTCAACTCCACTCCACTCAGCACAAAGCCTGAACAACACTGGGATTTTGAACACCAACACAAGTCAAGTAAGTTAGTGCTTCTGTGTGATGGTTGACAGACTTGGCGCATTACGAAAGGCATTTCCAACAAACTACACACATTCATCAACAACTGCCACCCACGCTGGCTCGTTACTGACACTGAAGATTGATGAGATGTTCATAATAATAAGAATAAGCAACAAGGAATTCTGGTTGGTTGGCTGGTTGGCTGGCTGGCTGACTGGCTGGCTGGCTGGCTGGCTGGCTGGCTGGTGACGAACCAACCAAAAATGTATCGGTCAACAAATGTGTAGTAGAAGGAAGTGGAGATGGATTGGATTGGATTGTATTGTTTATGTACTGAGAAGGTGGAGTGGGGACATCACGCACCATGTGAGGTCGTTGTGTGGAACCCAGATTTGAAATGAGGAGTAGTGTGTTTGAGATGAGGTTGACATGGAGGAGATGGTGTGAGGAGGGAATGAGAGGTTGTGGGCTGTCATGGAGTCGGGTTTTGAAGATTTCAGAGAGTAGATTGGAGTGGAGTGGATTGGAGACGTGCTGCAGAAGCAGTATGTAACATTAGTAACCCAAGGGACAAATAACAATAATAATAATCATCTGAGGATAGGTGAAGGACGGCTAATAGGTAGACGACAAACTGTATATTTTCAAAAAAATTTTATTATTACGATTTATTAAGACTGTTATCAGAGAAGCATTATTTTTAAACACAGAATGATATACCTGTCTTTTAAACAAATGATCATATATTGGTTTCCAGGAGAACCTAACATGCATCTAAGCTTTTTAAAACGCGGATGGTAGTCAGTTAATCACGTGACACAACCACAGATCATTTCTGACATTTCGATTAACTAGTCAAATTCCTAGCCTCATTACTGAGATAAATATAGGGTGAGATGATGTGAAGTCCAAGTATTTATTGGAATATGTTGGTTTCCTATAAAAACTGTTATCTAAGGTTCCATCTTCTATTGATTTTGTAAATCGACATATTATTATTATTATTATTATCTGTCCTTTGGGTTCCTAGTGGAGCATAGGGCTTCAGTAGCACGTCGCAATTCCACTCTCTTCTTCCTAGCATTTTCAACCTAGCTCCACGACTGCCCAGAAGCTTTCATTTCTTCATCACACGGTCTCCTCCATATCACTCTTGGACGCCCAACTGGTCGTTTACCCTTCGGTTTCCACTAGACCACTTGGCCTGGCCGGGCGCGCGATGTTTCCAAATGGTCTACTCAGTGCATGTCCAATTCATCTTCACAATCTTCGTCTGCATATTTGTTGGGCGATGACTTCTTGGTCGGTTCGTTGACAGCCAGAGTGACTTCCTTCATGATTATTCTTATTATACTGGACATCTTATCTCATCCTCAGTATCAAGTGAGCATAGGTGGCAACTGCAGATGATGTGTGTATGCAGCTTTTGGAAATACTTCTCGAAATACGCCTCCAAGTCTCTCAAGCATCATTTAGAAGCACTGAATTGACTGACATTGGTGTTGAAAATCTGGATGTTGTTCACGCTTTATGCTGAGTGCAGTGGAGTGTAGTGGAGTAGATCTCCACACTGGTTTCAGGTTAATGAAGCAAGGCCTGTTTTGCTGTCTTTCTGATCGTGGCTCTGACATTCTCATCTGTGCCGCCACCTTTAGCTGGAACATAAAATAATGTTATTATTATCATATTTCTTCGTATTCTTTGGTTTCATTCAGTTTGTAATTGATTGACCTTGTGAGACAAGTAGATACATTTTGACCTCACAATTTAATTTCTCAACAACTTCAATTAGGGGAATTTCCTGATTGCATTACAACTTTAAACTGTTAACCGAATGACTGGCAATTATAACAGACCTGACTCATCATAGAATAAGTTGTCAAGACTTACATTTCTCTTCTAAATAAATCAATTTTCAAATTTATTGGTCTAGTAAAATATTACTAAATATGCTCAGCTGAAATTCATACGTCAAATCATGGGATGAATACTCGTGAATTTCTTTACAAACTGTTTTTGCAAGTTACAGTCACCGTTAAGTTCACATTACAGTTTATATAAAAAGAATTCATATACGTATAAATTGGTGGTATATTTAGTTCAGTAGACGTACATGAATTACAATTCATGTTTACACCACTGCCAGGTCTGCCAACCAAATAGATTTTTCAAGTTGTTATTCTTCGAAGACTGACATCAGTTGGAGGAACAAAGGAAACCTGGGAGCACTGGACAGCTGTTTCGTCCTGGTATGGGACTCCTCAGCAGTGCGCACCCACGACCCCACCAGCAGGGATCGAACCCGCGACCTTCAGGTCCCGCGACCAGCGCGTTACCATTGAGCCACTGGGTCAGAATCCAATGCTCCATATTTCCAACTTCTGTTAGCTCTCGATATAGCGCAAACCGCCATCCAATGTCATCGTTGAGTATTTGTCCTCACGGCCATCAGGCTTTGACTGGCTTTGATTGTTGGTGGGGTCGTGGGTGCGCACTGCTGAGAGTCCCATACTAGGACGAAACAGCTGTCCAGTGCTCCCAGGTTTCCTTTGTTCCTCCAACTGATGTCAGTCTTCGATGAATAACAACTTGAAATATTTCCAAATCTCCACAACCCCCTCAAAAAAAAAAAAGATTTTTGATGGTTTTTCGTAACAAATAACTTCTGATGTCAGTAAAACAGTCAGCCTTACTCCAAGCAGCATTTTGTGTAGTCAACCAATGTTGCTAAATAAATAGTAACTATTATAAAACAGAGGCAGTAAAAGCATCAAGTATTCTTAGTTTCCAGGTGAACGTTTTACGTTCGAATCTAGAACAACAAAATCATTGAAGCCATAATATTTATGGCACATTGTGACACACAATCTTCTCATAACATAATTGATGTTGGTAACCAGTGTGCCCATTGGTAAATAACTGAGTTAAGGTAGTTTAACAACTATATGGCACTTCCTAGTGTTTCTGACTTTACTGAGTTATAGTTTTATCTATAACGCCTAAATTCCTACCGTTTTAAGATATCATAAGCTAAATTAGAGCACCATTTTTGAAATAAAAAAGGCAATTCGAATGGGTAATTTGTGAATCCCCTTTACAGTCAATCGTGAATTACCCAGTATGCTGAAAATACTCCCATTTAATGGCTTTTCGAAAACATGTTATTCACCTGGGTTTTTAAACTAATGAGTTTTCATACCCAGGAGATGGTTGCCTTTGATAAGATTTTCACGGAATGGAAATTATCGACTACCTCATATTTCTTGGGATATAACGACAAGATAGAAATAAATTCTATCCAAAATTTTCTTGTCAAATAATACCTGGAATATGACTGAACTAATAATTGGAACTCATATTCATATACTTCACCTTACTTGGTAACAGTGCCATAGCATGGACGGTCTAATAAATCATAAGGTAGTATTCATCACGGAACGACATCAGTTAGACAACCACTGAAAACCTGGGAGTACTGAACAGCTGCTTTGTCCGAGTGTAGAACTGTTTGATAGTGTGAACTCAACGAAACAATCTGCAGTGGTTATTGTCCCGCAGGATATTACACTAGATGATGAATGAAGGTGAAATCTAAACCTAGCTCGCACTAAGATATATACCAGCGGTTTCAGAGTTACTAGCCTGACACTGTAATAGTTGAGCTACGAGATGCAGCTTGTAACCACATTTCAACTCTATGATATGAAACTTCTTTCATCATAATCTCATAAACTGACCAGTTAGTAGAGCTCTAGATTGATGGTCTGAGTGCCGATTATCCAAATCCTGCCTCGATGTTATTTTTCCCCTTATCTTTAATCATTATCGTATATTAAAATTATATTCACCTACTGAAATAGTGTTTAAATGGCGATTTCAGAAATTAACCAGCTGATCAATTCTAAATGATTACTGTGAAGTGAAGTGGATGCAAACTAAAGACCTTGGATGATAGCCACGCTGTACTGCGAACTGACAGATGTAGGAAACTGTAGATCATAGAACTCTTATCCACCAGCTGAATGGTCACCGCATTCTTCGTGAAACTTGAACGACCTGAGTTTGATCCTAGATGAGTTGGGTCGTGGGTGCTTACTCCTGAGGAGTCCCAAGACTAGGACGAAGCAGGTGTCCAGTGCTCCCAGATTTTCATTACTTATCCAACTGATATCAAATGTTGTGAATACTACCTTAAAAATAAAACCCTCATTGACCTTAATAGAAACTACTGTTACAGTAAACAAACACTAAGCGATCTTATGTAATGCACTAAGGTGTATATCAAACTTGTGTGAATTGGCTCATTTATATCACGTGTTGTATCTGTAGAATATATCCCTAAACGCTAAAAATAGACACTGTAAATCTGTCTTAATAATAATTTATTTTTTCCCATTAGGTTTGAAGCATCTATTTCAAACCGCCCAAGCTTTGCACAGACACTTACTCCTTATGTACACAGATGTGATGTGTGAAGAGGCGGTAGGTATTAGAGTGTGGAAATAGAATTAGACAGATATTAAAAACTATTCCTAAAATTTCTGTTGTATGATTTTACATCTGTTTTATAAAATGAAAAGACAAGCTGAGAAAAAGATAAATTATGAGCTCTGAATTCCAAATGTTTAGTGTAAAACAAAAAAAAATGAATCGTAAACAGTCATCGGCCAATTATTAGAAATTTCAGTTGCAATTTTTTACTAACACAGCTACTGGAGATGTCATTCAGATTCAACACCTTCAGCCTGTATTATTACTATTATTTGTCCCTTGGGTTACTAATGTTACATACTGCTTCTGCAGCACGTCTCCAATCCACTCCACTCCAATCTACTCTCTGAAATCTTCAAACCCGACTCCATGACAGCCCACAACCTCTCATTCCCTCCTCACACCATCTCCCCCATGTCAACCTCATCTCAAACACACTACTCCTCATTTCAAATCTGGGTTCCACACAACGACCTCACATGGTGCGTGATGTCCCCACTCCACCTTCTCAGTACATAAACAATCCAATCCAATCCAATCCATCTCCACTTCCTTCTACTACACATTTGTTGACCGATACATTTTTGGTTGGTTCGTCACCAGCCAGCCAGCCAGCCAGCCAGCCAGCCAGCCAGCCAGCCAGCCAGCCAGCCAGCCAGCCAGCCAAACAGCCAGCCAGTCAAACAGCCAGCCAACCAGCCAACCAACCAGAATTCCTTGTTGCTTATTCTTATTATTATGAACATCTCATCAATCTTCAGTGTCAGTAACGAGCCAGCGTGGGTGGCAGTTGTTGATGAATGTGTGTAGTTTGTTGGAAATGCCTTTCGTAATGCGCCAAGTCTGTCAACCATCACACAGAAGCACTAACTTACTTGACTTGTGTTGGTGTTCAAAATCCCAGTGTTGTTCAGGCTTTGTGCTGAGTGGAGTGGAGTTGAGTTGAGTTGAGTTGAGTTGAGTTGAGTTGAGTTGAGTGGAGTGGAGTGGAGTGGAGTGGAGTGGAGTAGATCTGCACACTGGTTTCAGGTTGATGAATGCCTATCTTGCTGTCTTTCCCATCGTGGCTGCTTTGACGTTGTCGTGTGTGCGTGTGCCGCGAGTAGTTCAAACGGTGCTGCCTAGGCAGGACGGTGAAGGAGGCTACTTCCTTTAAGTTTCGCCCTCTGATGTTGATTGTAGTTTGTTGTTGTAGGTGGTGGTGTTGGTTGGATATCTTCATCACCCCCCTTTAGCCTGTGGTAAGCGGAAAATGCAATACGTGGTCAGGCTACTAGCATAAAACTTTTGTTTCTCCTTGGCAAGAATTTCACTGAAATTGTTTGATTGCGACCTGTAGATAATGAGTTCTGATAGTATCGAAGAAGTATGTATCTAACTATTTAACTTAAATTTCACGTACAACTCCTCTGACTAATAGAATACCTTTGGGAAGCCAACAAACAAGTGGGATATAAAGATGGCTATGATTTATTTTCGGTGTTGTTAAATTTCTTAAATCACTGTTAAAATGTAAGTAAAGTAGTGCACGCTATCTTATGAGGTAAAGTATAATCAGTAGACCAACCTATTGATTCTCATACAACACAGTCACTTTTCCATCATTTTTCTTCATAAGGTAAAGTTAAAGCTGCAATCATCTCTTTCAATCTGTTCACATTCTGTCTAGTCTTATTTCACATACCTGACAACCAGAAACCTATCACGCAACAAATATGCACTGGAAGGAAGTGGAGATGGATTGGGCATACACTGAGAAGACCGAGTGGGGACATCACGCGCCACGCCAGGCCCTCGAGTGGAACCCAGATGGGAAGCGACGACTTGGGTGTCCGAGGTGAGGGTGACATAGAGGAGATGGTGTGAGGAAGAAAGGAGAGGTTGTGGGTTGTCCGTGGAACCAGGTTTAAAAGATTGCAGAGAAGAGAGTGGACTGAAGACGTGCTACTGAAGTCCTTTGTTCTATTAGGGACCCAAGGGACTAATAATAATATAAACTTGTTTTAGATTTCCAAAAAATTTTGAAAGGAAACAGTTACATGAAATTTCATAATTGTTTTTTTTCATGGAATGATATGATCTCAGTGAGCAATGAAACCAAGGCAAAGTTAGCTAGCTGTTTTATTATGTCTTGACACTGTACGTTGAGTAGAACCACAGTATCTATCTTACAGCAGTGATGATCAAAGCGAAAAGTACTTCTGTTCAGTAGGATTGTGATTTTCGATCAAAGAAAAAAAAGTTCTGTATTCTAGACTAAACTTCTTATATTTTAACATAAACCTTTCAGTTTACAGGTTTATTAGGATTTATTGATTCCCAGTTAGTATTCACCTCAGATTGATATCAGCTTAAGTACCACTGAAAGCCAAAAACCACTAAGCAGCTGTTTCGTCCCAGAATGGGACTCCACAGCAGTGCTCATTTATGATTTCACCATAAACCAGATCCAAATGAGCAAATTATTGTTTATTCATTAGGCTGGAATCCAATAATCTTTATTTTTTCTATCTCTACCATCATTAAATGCTATCGGTGAGTATTTGTCTTCAGAATGAGAGTTGACTGATCCCACAGGTCATGGATTCCCATTGTAACTCCTCAAAGCTTGTCAGTAATGACTACATAATAAAACAACTGATCAAAACAATACTTAACTGATAAGTTGGATAGGTTATTGAATGAAAATCCTAAATGCCTTCCTAGGAATTTGCTTTTATCTTACTTCAAACAGTACCAGTTCCCGTAATGGGTTGTGAAATTAGAATCAACTATGATAAACTGAAACGAATTGGCTTTCTTCAAAAGTCTCCCTTTAAAATTAATGTTCGTGACGAGAAAATGAAGGAAATTACCGTTAGGTTTATTCATACACGATATCATAATATGTAAATCAGCTTAAAGGATATTTAGGAGACTGATGAATAAAAAATACAGCATTATTGTGCATAAATATGATTAGAATTCCCTAGATTATAATAAAACTGAAGAAATTCAGCTTTTACAAGGAAGATAACTGTCCAATATGAAGAATATTTTGATATCATAAATCGTTTTAAGTTTATAGCGCGCTTGGAAGCTGATAATGGAACCGAGATCATGTGTTTTTTCGTGCTTGAAACTCATTACACGTACACACCGCCACTCCAGTGTGTGGCGTTATTCCCAGTGAAACCCAAGCTCATTATCCATCGCTTTACGCGCCGAAGAGTTATCCATTAGGCTACCTTTGTTGGGTAGGCGACTATAAGTTGTTAGTTTCCCTATATATGTATATATGTATATATATATATATATATATATATATATATATATATATATATATATATATATATATACTAGTCATGTAGGTCAATAAGGTAATTCAGACAGCCACACGAAATACACTACTGACTGATGTGAGAAGTTGTCGACCACTGACGTCAGTCAGAAGTACTGACTTGCCGGATGAAGATGATCCAGACTTTGAGGCTAAGCGGTGTGATCGGTTCAATGAACTAGCTAGCTAAAGTTTAGATTGTTTGAATAATTCGGCTTTCTCCATTTAATCTATCTTGGCATGATACATTCACGTCAATAATGATGTCCAGCAGATTACAACATGTGACCTAAATATATTGATTTCTATAGGAAAAAAGTGTGAGATTCTTTACAGTGGACTGTGTATTTAAAAGGCACTTAGCTTGCCCAACTCAGTCAGTTTCAGTTACGTAAATTATCCCTTGTGTGCATTAACCTACATAAAATTTTAAGCAAGTAGTGAATGCTAGTAAGAAAGAAGACAAAAATACTACCTTGGTGAGACCACTACATTCATTCGGCATTTTGCACACACCAATGAAATGATAGTAAAGGTCATGAGTACAATTATATGATTATTATCATTTTCCCCTTGAGTTCCTAGTGGAACATATCGCTTCACTACCACGCCTCCATTGCACCCTGTCCTCTACAGTCTTCTCCACCTGGCGCCACGACTGCCCACAACCTTCCATTTCTTCCTCGCACCGTCTTCTCCATGTCACTCTTGCCTCAGACGCCCAACTCGTCGTTTCCCCACGACTGCCCACAACCTTCAACCCTTTGCATTCCACTCGACGGATAAGCCTGGTGCGTCATGTACCTAGTCGACCTTCTCAGTGTATGCCCAATCCAATCCATCTCCACTTTCTCCACATGTATATTTGTTGCATGATAAGTTCTTGCTTCGCTGGTTCGTTCCAAGAGTTCCATGTTGCCTACTCTTTCCCAACATCACACCGATCTTCAGTATCGAGTGAGCATAGGCAGCGGTAGTAGTTGATGAATGTCTGTGGTTTGTTGGAAACACTTCTCGTAACGCACTTAGTCTCTCAACTATCACATTGATGAACTAACTTACTTGACTGACATTGGTGTTGAAAATCCGGATCTTGTTATTTGTGCTAAGTGAAGTGCATTAGATCTTCACGCTGATTTCAGAATAATGAAAGCCTGTGTTGCTGTCTTTCCGATCCTGACTTTGACATCCTCATCCTTGGTGCCACCACCGCCTGTAGTTGAAACGATGCTGTCTAGGCAGGGGGGCGAAACAGACTACCTCCTCTAGGCTTGACGCGTTCATGATGATTGATGCTTGTTGTTGATGGTGTTATTGGTTGGGTATCGTCATCAGTTCTGTATTCTCTACGTTCACCTGAAAGAAGTCACATCGCTGCCCTGCCCTGCCCTGCCCTGCCTCTTCTGTCAGCTTATTAGTTTTCGCCTGTATATCTTCGAGTCTCTGCGACATAAATCATCACAGGCGAAATCAAAATCTTCTAGGCTCTTTTCTTTGGTCCAGTCAGTGTATCCCCTCTTCTCGCTCCTCACGATTCGCTGCATCATCCATTCGAACACAATCACGAAGGTAATCGTTGATAGTAGGCAGCCTTGTCTTACTCCTTCCTGTCTTCACTTCAAAGGCACCATCAATGAGCTTTCCATTGTGAATCACTCGGCATTTGACGTCTTCATATAGTTGTTGAATGAGGTTGATAAATAATTGTAGCACTAAAGCTGTAGTGTTGAAGCAACTGCCAAATGACTTTTCGGTGGACGCAGTCGGTTTTTTCGAAGTCGATGAAGTTGAGGTGTCGTTGAGTTGACTGGCATTCTGTACTCTGTTCTATGATGATGAGCAGTGTAGCGTTGCAGTTTGATCTCCACATGATTTGTTCTTCCTGAATCCAGCAACTCTCTTCTGGTAGGAATTTTTAATCCGGCACATCCTTTAGTCTCTCCAGGATGATGCGTAATAATATTTCACTTGGTATGAACAGCAGAGTGATTCCTCACCAGTTCCTACAAAGACTTGCGTCTCCCTTCTTTGGGAACTTGACAAGTTGCCCCTTCTTCCCATCAGTGAGCAGGTACCTTTCCTTCCAGACCTTCTACAGTAATGGTTTGAGCTGTCGATGCTCTTCAAGATGACATCATGATGGCAACTCTAAAACTCAGTGTGGTCATGGTTGTCGTTTGGGTGACATAATCGGAGTAGATTATTGACTCTCCTCTCCAGTTGACAGTTTTGAGATTCACTTCCATTCCATCCGCTGATTCGCCGCAGATTCCAAGCATTTCCGTGCCATATCTCCTCGTCTTTCTTGCAATGTCGTCAGCCATGCTAGGTTCAAACATTGCTTGAACATTACACGTCCTCATCCTTACTTCCGCTTTCATCGAGAGAAGAGAAGAGAATCCGGCCAGTCGGCTTCGTGAAGGCTTTCACCAAGTGGCGTCATTTCGTCTCTGCGATTTCAGGGAGGAATAAGTCAGTTTTAATTTTTTATATTTTCTTTATGCTTCGATGTATCTGTAGCGATTGAGTTGATTTTTGGGGTAGGGTTGCTAGGTCTATGCTCAACCTTCCCTCCCAACCTGGTCTTAGGACTGGCTAGTAACTAGTGAACTAGTTAACCAGGCGACGTTCATGGGTAGAATACTCCTAAGAATTTCTCTCAAGGAATATTTCAACAAGAACTTTGATGTAGCTATTGTTTTGAGCTCAGATACATTTTTTTTATCATCAAAGTATGGTTTACCTGAATTTATCTAGTGCGTCTGATGCATTCACTAGGAGACTGGATTTATTCAACGAATTAAAAAAAAACTCGAAGTTTATTCACAAGCTGCCTGTTTATCAACCATAAAGTGAAATTTAAACATTCAATCAACATACTTCAGATAAATTATTTTCTGAAGATATAAATTTTTTAGATGTCTAACAAACTTATTATTCTATCATTGTGTACAGCATAGATTTGCATATATAGTAGCTAAGATTTTCACCTAAAAAGATTTTCATTTTATGCTTCATTTAGTGTTATTTTAAAAGACAAAGTTTACGAAAACGTGACAGATGTATTTAAGAAAAGGATGGAAGTATACAATTCTTAAATAGCTTCTGTGATCAGCACACCTGTGTTAGATTTATCAAAATGTTTTTGATCAGCCAAAATAATGCAAAAACTAACATGTAACTATTGGTGACATCCTATCGTAAAACAGATTATTACCAGTTCATATTGGAATAATTACTAACTATCATCTCCTTATTATTCATACTATAATTTTAATTTAAAATGTTTTCACCTTTATTATTATTATTATTATTATTATTATTATTATTATTATTATTATTATTTGTCTCTTGGGCTTCTAATGGAACATACAGCTTCAGTAGAACGTCTCCACTCCACTCGAATCTACCCTCTGAAATATTCAAAACCTCTCTCCATGACTACCCACAACCTCTCATTCCCTCCTCACACCATCTCCTCCATGTCAACCTCATATCAAACACACTACTCCTCATTTCACATCTGCATCCACTCAACGACATCGCATGGTGAGTGATGTCCCCACTCCACCTTCTCAGTACATAAACAATTCAATCAAATCAAATCCATATCCACTTCCTTCTACTACACATTTGTTGACCGATACATTCTTGGTTGGTTCGTCACCAGCCAGCCAGCCAGCCAGCCAGCCAATCAGCCAGCCAACCAGCCAGAATTCCTTGTTGCTTATTCTTATTTTTATGAACATCTCATCAATCTTCAGTGTCAGTAACGATCCAGCGTGGGTGGCAGTTGTTGATGAATGTGTGTAGTTTGTTGGAAATGCCTTTCGCAATGCTCCAAGTCTGTCAACCATCACACAGAAGCACTAACTTACTTGACTGGTGTTAGTGTTGAACATCCGGATCTTGTTCGTTGTGCTGAGTGTAGAAGATCTCCACACTATTTTCAGACTAATGAACACCTGTCTTGCTTTTCCGATCGTGACTGCTTTAAAGCTCTTGTCTGTGTCTGTGCCGCCTGTAGTTGAAATAGTGCTGCCTAGATAGATGAAAGAGGCTACTTCCTTTAAGTTTCTCCCTTTGATGGTGATTGGAATTTGTTGTTGTTGGTAGTGTTGGTTGGGTATCTTCATCACCTCTGTCTTCTCTACATTCACTTGAAGTCCTGTCTTCCTTCGCTGCCTCGCCTCTTCTGTCAACCTGTTACTTTTCGCCTACAGGTCTTCATGTTTGTGCCACAAGACATTGGACACAAGTCACCGGTGAAATCTAAATCTTCCAGGATGTTTTCCGCGATTCAGTGTATCCCTTCGTTCTCGCTCCTCACTGTTTGTTGCATGATCCAGTTCACTACAATCAGGAAGATCATGGGTGATAGTAGACAGCTTTATCTTACTTCTTCCTATCATCACTTCAAAAGCATCACTGAGCTTTCCACTGTCAATCACTCGGCATTTGGCGTCTTCATATAGTTGTTGAATGAGGTTGATAAATGTTTGTGATATTCCATAGTGTTGAAGCAGTTTGTATATACCTAGTTAAAAAAAAATGTATGCACCACATCTTGTCAACTTCTATGACACTTAACCAAATGAGAAGTTTCAGGTATTTCTACTAAATCGAAACAGCGACACTTTGAATAACATTTATCCACTTCTAGTTAGATTGAATTTACTAAATATACATTTCTTCATGGTTGCTAATTATTTTTGATTTCTGTATTAAGTCTTCTAACTTATTAAATATCATCTACTTTTCACAAAAATTAAGTTTTAGATATCTTTCTTTTAATCTGTAGGTTATTCATGCATTCAGTGAAATGAAAGATGAACTGAATAGTACCAAAAGGTTGAATCTACAAGTCAACTGTCAATTTAACATTGAAAATCTTAGAATTTCTAGTGACTTTAACAGGCAACTGTTCATTACATATCTGACAAATTAGGTGTGATTGTCCTTGAATTCAGGTTCTATATGATTATTTACTGTCATATAGAATTGTTTATGTATATTTCCAATGATTAGAGAAATAAAACGTTTGATAAGTTTTATCATAATCTTAAATCACTAGTAAGTGTAAGATAGAATAGGTTACACATTGTTGTTTGTCTTCTAAACAGTATATACCCAAAACTACTTATACACGTTAGTATATTTCACTAGGTAAGTAAAGTGGTATTGCTTAGGAAAATGTGAAGTAAATAAACCAGTTCCAAACCATTTAAGAAAGAAAACTTCAGCAAATCTATTCCTTGTGCTTAAGAGTATCAGCAGCTGGTAGATTTATGCACATTGAAAATATTTGACATAAAAATGAATTCTTGATGATAACATCTTGTATCTGTCTCCTCCGAAGCCATCTAGAAGAAATTTATTATTATTTTATTATTATTAGTCCCTTGAGTTCCTAGTGGAACATAGGGCTTCAGTTGCACACCTCCAGTGACCTCTGTTCTCTGAGATCTTTTGAACCTGGCTCCACGACAGCCCACAACCTCTCATTTCCTCCTCGCACGACCTCCTCCATGTCACCCTCGGACGTCCAACTCGTCGCTTCCCATGGGGATTCCACTCGAGGGCCTGACGCGTGATGTCCCCAGTCGGCCTTCTCAGTGCATGGCCAATCCATCTCCACTTCCTCCTGCATATTTGTTGCGTGATAGGTTCTTGATTGGTTCGTTCCCAGAGCTCCTTGTTGCTTATTCTTTCTGGCAATCCATCTGATCTTCAGTAGCGAGCGTAAGCAGTTGTTGATGAATGTCTGTAGTTTATTGGAAATCCCTTTCGTGACGCGCCAAGTCTCTGAACCATACAAGAGCACTGACTTGACGTTGGTGTTGAAAATCCGTATCTTGTTCCGCATGCTGAGTGCAGAAGATCTCCACACTGGTTTCAAGCTAATGAACGCCTGTCTTGCTGCTTTTCCGATTCTGACTTTGACATCTTTGTCTGTCCCGCCTGTAGTTGAAACAATGCTTCCTAGATAAGTGAAGGAGGTTACTTCCTTCAAGTTTCTCCCGTTGACGGTGATTGGAGTTTGTTGTTGTTGTTGATGGTGGTGGTGCGGTATCTTCATCACTTCTGTCTTCTCTATATTCACCTGAAGTCCCGTCTTCGCTGCCTCACCTCTTCTGTCAACTTGTTAGTTTTTGCCTGCAGATCTTCAAGTTTATGTGACATTAGGCATAAGTCATCATCGGCGAAATCCAAGTCTTCTAGGTTCTTTTCCGTCGCCCAGTGTATCCCCCTCTTCTCGCTGCCTACTGTTTGCTGCATGATCCAGTCCACCACAATCAAGAATATCATGGGGGATAGTAGGCAACCTTGTTTCACTCCTGTCTTCACTTCACTTCAAAAGCATCACTGAGCTTCCCATTGTGGATTACTTGGCTGGCGTGTGGCATCTTCATATAGTTGTTGAATGAGGCGGATAAAGATTTGCGGTACTCCGTAGTATTGAAGCAGTTTCCAAATTACTTCTCGGTCGACGCTGTCAAAGGCCTTCTCAAAGTCGATGAAGTTGAGGTGGAGAGGTGATTGCCATTCTATGCTCTGTTCTATGATGATGCGTGGTGTGGCGTTGCAATTTGGTCTGCACATGATTTATACTTCCTGAAGCCTGCCTGTTCCGGTCGTAGTTTTGAATCCAGTGCATCCCTTAGCCTCTCCAGTATGATGCGGCTTAATATTTTACTTGGGGTGGACAGTAGAGTGATTCCGCGCCAGTTCTTGCAAGCACTGAGGTCTCCTTTCTTCGGCAGTTTGACAAGGTAACCCTTCTTCCAATCGTCAGGTACCTTCTCCTCCTTCCACACCTTCTGCAATAGTGGTGTGAGCATGTCCGCTGTTGTCTCTGCATCTGTTCTCAGTGCTTCTGGCGGTATTCCATCTGGTCCTGCTGCTTTCCCGCATTTCAGTAGCTTTATGGCGTTCAGGACTTCCATTTTCGTTGGGGGTTTAATGTTCACTTGTAATTCAGCGGCTGCAGGTGGTATTTCTGGACGAAGTGCAGGTGGTGGTTGATTCAAGAGCTTCTTGAAGTGGTCGGCCCATCGTTTCCTCTGTTTCTCTTCTTTTGTAATTAAATTTCCTTCTTCATCTTTTATTGGTTTCATCTGTGTTGGTCTCTTCCCTGATAGCAACCTGGTTATTTGATACAATGTCGTCAGGTCTCTATCTCTCCTACCTGCAGCCTGTTCTGCTTCACTTGCCAGTGTGTTGTGGAAGTGTCTTTTGTCTTTGCGTGCATGCACTCTTCTTCACTTCTTTGTCCAGTGTTTTATACATTGTGCTCAGTTCCTCTTGTCGTTGAGCATCCTTGCACTGGTTTATCTTCTGCTTCACCATCCTCCTCTCCTCTATCAGCTTCCAGGTATCCGTCGAGATCCATTCCTTGTCTTGTCTGTTACTTCTTCCTTCCTAATACGGTTGTGCAGGTTTCTTTTCACATAGCTTTCAAAGACTTCCAGTGTTCTTCCACACAGGTTTCTTCAGGGATGTTGCTCGATGTCTCCCATTTTGTCTTGATGGCTGACTGCCGTGAAGATCTCCTTTGTAGTTTCATCCTTCAGTTTCCGAGTGTTGTACTTGGGTTGAGGTCTATCACCAGCTTCCTTGAAGGCTTTTAACTTGATTTGGAAGGTTCCTTGCACTAGAAAGTGAGAGGTGTGAACCTACATCTGCTCCTCTTCTTGACCTTGTGTTAAGTAGACTGCGTCTCCATTTTCTTGAGATTGAGATAAAGTCGATTTGATTTTTAGTGCGTCCATCTGGTGAAATCCATGTCGCTAGCTTTGTGGATATTTTTGTGTCTGAACACACTGCCTAGCCTCCAATCACCAATTCGTTGAATGTGCAGAATTCTGCAAACAATTCTCCATTCTCATTCATTTCACCTAGTGCCTCTCGACCCATGGTTAGTTCTCTTCCCGTGTTGTCCCCTCCCAGTTTGGCATTCATGTCGCCCCACCCATTAGAATTTTGATATCGCCAACTGACGTCTTGTCCAGTGTTGATTGAAGTTGTCTGTAGAAATCCTCCTTTTTCTCTTGCTCTGCATTATTTGTAG
Organism: Heterobilharzia americana; assembly: GCA_944470555.2. Classification (NCBI taxonomy): domain Eukaryota; kingdom Metazoa; phylum Platyhelminthes; class Trematoda; order Strigeidida; family Schistosomatidae; genus Heterobilharzia; species Heterobilharzia americana. The sequence continues at coordinate 82,604,458 of OX104129.1, forward strand.
GTGCATAACATTGTATGATTGTGACCTTTCTTCCTTTTGAGTTGAATCTTGCTGTCATGATCCTGATCGTGGAGGAGATTGGTTCCCACTGCATGAGAGCCTTCGATGCTCTTGAGGACATCATGATAGCCACTCCCTCAGTGTGCTCGTGATTGTCGTCTGGGTGACTGGAGTAGATTATTGATTCTATAGTTGACAGTTTGGAGAGTCCACTCCCATTCCATCTGCTGATTCTTCGCATATTCCAAGCACTTCATTGTGATACCTTCTCATCTCGTTTGCAATCTGGGCTGCCTTACTGGGTTCAAACATCGTACGGACATTCCATGTCCCCACGTTTACTTTCGCTTTCAGCGAGAGAAGACACATCGGCCAATTGGCTTCCCGAAGGCTTTCACCAACTGGCGTCATTTCGCCTCTCCGATTCCAGCGGGGAATAATTTTGTTATTATTTTTTATATTTTGTTTGTGCTTTGAAGTTTCTTTAGCGGTTAGATTTGTTTTACGGTGTAGGGTTGCTAGCCCTATGCCCAACCTTCCCTCTTTACCCGGGCTTAGGACCGGCTAGTAACTAGTGAACTAGTTAACCAGGCGAGGTTAGAAGAAATTTACTGTGTAACAATCTTAAGGTTAGCATACATGACTTAAATGGATCACCATAGACAAATTCTTTTCATAAAATACACTGGTTGAAAAATATTCTCTTAATGTTGAGATTACTCATTATCATAGAACAGAGTACAGAATGCCAGTCAACTCAACGACACCTCAACTTCATCGACTTCGAAAAACCTTCGACTGCGTCCACCGAGAAGTCATTTGGCAGTTGCTTCAACACTACAGCTTTAATGTCACAATTATTTATCAACCTCATTCAACGACTATGTGAAGACGCCAAATGCCGAGTGATTCACAATGGAAAGCTCATTGATGGTGCCTTCGAAGTGAAGACAGGAAGGAGTAAGACAAGGCTGCCTACCATCAAAGATTACCTTCCTGATTGTGTTCGAATGGATGATGCAGCGAACCGTGAGGAGCGAGAAGAGGGGGATACACTGACTGGACCAAAGAAAAGAGCCTAGAAGATTTGGATTTCGCCTGTGATGATTTATGTCGCAGAGACTCGAAGATATACAGGCGAAAACTAACAAGTTGACAGAAGAGGCAGGGCAGGGTAGGGCAGGGCAGCGATGTGACTTCCTTCAGGTAAATGTAAAGAAGACGGAGGTGATGAAGATACCCAACCAACACCACCACCAAAAATAAGCTCGAGTCGCCAATCACCTCTTTCATCTATCTAGACAGTATTGTTTCAACTACAGGTGGTGGTGGCACCAAGGACGAGGATGTCAAAGCCACGATCGGAAAAGCAAGACAGGCCTTCATCAACCTGAAACCGGTCTGGAGATCTTCTGCACTCAGCCTGCAATAAGCGTGAACAACATCCGGATTTTCAATACCAACACCAATGTCAAGTCAGTGCTTCCATATGGTTCAAAGACTAAGCGCGTTACGAAAAGCATTCCTAACAAACTACAGACATTTATCAACAACTGCCTACGCTGGCTCGTTACTGAAGATCAGATGGTTGGAAAGAATAAGCAACAAGGATCTATGAGAACACACCAACCAAGAAGCTTTCGCTAGAAAAATATGCAGAAGGTAGTAGAGATGGATTAGACATGCACTGAGAAGACCATTCGGTGACATCATGTGCTACGCCAGGTACTCCAGTGGAACACTGATGGGAAACGACTAGTTGGGCATCCAGGGTGAAGGTGACGTGGAGGAGATCGTGTAAGGAAGAAATGACAGTCTCTGGGCCGTCGTGGAGCCAGGTGAAGAAGATTGCAGAGAAAAGATTGGAGTGGAGACGTGCAACTGAAGTTGTATGTTCCACTAGGAACTCAAGGGATAAATAATAATGATAATAATAATAATATTAAGAAGTTTGCACATAATATGCACAAACACATTTCAATTACCACTGTGTCACGCCACACTTTTGTCTCACATCAGTGTCACCTAACGAAGTACATATTTTAGATGAATAGCTATGCGCTATTCATAGAAAATACTGATGATTAGTAAATGTTCGCTAATAAAATGATATCCTGCGTTGATATTGGTGTGGCGTATAAATATGTTGAAATGTTGCATATTTTAGCTTTATTCTCAAAGGAGTACTTGCTTACTGTGTATTTTATATGCTGATTTTATTTCTTTGTTTCCTAGCCTATATGACGGGAGTTATTCTTTATTATGGGTGTATTGTCATTTTTCTGGAGGTGTTCATCTTATATACTAAAAAAGTATTCTTTCAGAAGTGAATTCTCTTGTTTAAATTTGAGAATATAAAAGTCTTGTATCTAGTTTTCGTTTTTATGCAACGGTTATCGGATTTCTAATAGACGTTATGCAACAATAAGGTAATCAAAAGTCCTTGTAGATTTTTACCCTAGTCACTTACCATCTTGACCTTATTCATGGCTGACAGATCATCAGATATAGGTCTCTAAGTAACTCACGTATAAACCATTTAATTGTTTGTCTATGTATTTGATTCAGTTCTACAGAAGGTCAGTCACTGACTAAGTAGTTCAATAGTAACGTTGTTGACTGTAACACTGGGTAACGCTAGTTCGAATCGCAGGTGAGACATCACTTGTCTAGTGGTCCCATATACACCTTGCTGACAGTTTCCACCAAACAAGAAACTTAGGCTGATTGTCTCCAACTAGTTACAACCCACTAAAATGAATCACTACGATGGACCTCCTAGCTAGGTGGCTACATTCAATCAATACCTGAGATAATATGAAACTGGTTGCGCTTCAGTGATATATCAATTTATTCGCTAGTTTGTGAGCAGAAATACCTGAGAATAGCTAAAGGTTGATTTCATTCATTTACTTCTGAGTTAAAAATAACCAGTTGAAGTCTCTCAGTACATATCTCTTCAAAATAATTTTCTGTTGTTTTTATCAAGTTTCTATGCTATATCTGTTCGAAGTATGTTGAATGTCAAAATGTGGGAATTTTCTTCTCTTTGTCAGTGTGGTTTGATGTCAAAGAAAGGGGGATTACTTCACTTAAAGGTTATGCATAATATAGTGAATAGATTTGCACCTTCAGACGAAAATATGTTGCCTTTCGACTTTCTTATTTACCACCACTACTATAGGAACTGTTCAGATAATAGTTAATTACATCATACTGACATTATTTCTTATCTAAAGATTGGGTTGGGAAATGCTGGCAAATCAAATCTTAATATGTCATTAGTAATCTTTTTTTTATTACACTTTCTCTTCCTAAGAAAAAATATTTGAACGTTAGATGAGTTTTTAGAAATTTTTCTGCTAAATTATTTTTTTTTAGCATAAAATGTCATTTGTGAAGTTATTGATTTGAGAAAAACTTCATTGTCTAAGGTGATGTTTTCTCGGGCTCATATTTGAAACGAATTAACTCTGTTTTCTATACTGAATTATGGCTTATCAAGATGCGGATTTTCAACACTAACACCAGTCAAGTAAGTTAGTGCTTCTATGTGATGGTTGACAGACTTGGAGCATTACGAAAGGCATTTCCAACAAACTACACACATTCATCAACAACTGCCACCCACGCTGGCTCGTTACTGACACTGAAGATGGATGAGATGTTCAGAATAATAAGAATAAACAACAAGGAATTCTGGTTGGTTGGCTGGCTGGCTGGCTGGCTGGCTGGCTGGCTGGCTGGCTGGCTGGCTGGCTGGCTGGCTGGCTGGCTGGCTGGTGACGAACCAACCAAGAATGTATCGGTCAACAAATGTGTAGTAGAAGGAAGTGGATATGGATTTGATTGGATTGGACTGTTTATGTACTGAGAAGGTGGAGTTGGGATATCACGCACCATGTCAGGTCGTTTGGTGGAACCCAGCTCACCTATAGCTCTGCGTCCGGTGACACTCAATCACACATTAGGGTGGGATAGGCCGACAGTGTTGAAAACTAACTTAGTTAGGTGGAGTGCGGGAGAGACTGATAACCGACTGAATCTTTCTTTATTGAATCAATACCAAACACATGTGGGAATCGAAATGATTCTGCACCTGTCCCAGATATATGGAAAATTCTACTACCTTTGTCACCACAGAGAATGAGAGAGGATTAGGAATATATAAAATCTGTCTCAAAGATGTCTGGAGTCACCCGGTATGAATATGGACAATAAGTTGTGTTCGAAACGTTATCTACTGAATGCTACTGTTTCTCCGCTGTGATATTTCTAATAAACAGACTAAAATGGAATTACAATCGACTAAAGTGACCAGGTTTTACTCTTATATATAAGTTCTTATTAGCTCGACAGCTCAAGTGAAGCCAGTTATACTAGGCACATAACTTGACAATTTCATCACTGTATTTCCGAACATCATCTGATTTGGTTCAGGAAAGGAGTAACAGGATCAATACATAGCTCCATACTCTCACTTCTGCTTCATACTGGGTGTTAAAATAATATGAACAGTGACTCTAAACTTTATTTATCATTAGTGGTTTACGAGTTTATCTTTAACATACACCGGAAGCCATCAGGATCCATCAGGACAAGTCAAGCTTGTGCACTTAGATGAAGTTCGTGCGAACTATTCCCGTACCTTGAACATTCGTGTAATGTACCTATGCAAAGATTACCCCTTCTCTTATCAATCTTTCAAACCATTACCATCATGTTCATGTTACTATTATTCTCGTAATTACTGATATGATTAAATAAAGTTGCGATATAGATACAAGGAAGAACCTTACGCTGGTATTCATCATGGACTGACATCACTTGGAGGAATAATGGAAACCCGGAAGCGCCGGACAACTGTTTTATCCCAGTATGAGACTCCTGAGTAGTGCACCCCCATGACCACGCCATCCACGGATTGAACCCAGGATTTTCAGGTCTCGAGGTCAGCACGTTACCATTGAGCCACTGGGTCAGAATCTACTGCTCTATATTTCCAACTTCTGTCAGTTCACTACATATAGCAACCACCACCCATTGTCATGGATGAATAACTGTCCTCACAGCCACCCCATTCCTTCAAATGAAATTGATCTAGTGCTCATTAGGGAATAGCTTCGAGAGGTGATTCCTAAAAGTTCCAGTGAGAAGTCATAACCGGTGAAGCAAACCTGAAGGCCGTGAGGACACAGGCACACAGGTAAGGAAAGAAGGAAGCGTCTGTCAAGGTCTAGTCGCAAATAATTTTGGAGTGAGAACCAGACAGACTGTTTTAACATATAGTAGGCAGAAATCAACTGCCTTGTTTAACTGTTGGATGTAAAAGTATTTGATTCCATTTTACCAGTTTTACTATCAGATTAACGCATTATATAACTAACGTAGAAATTGGATACGTTTTCAAACTAACTAAATTATTTTAAACAATTAGTTTCCTTTATAAACTTCGACAAAACAATAAGAAGACGTAAATTGTCTGAACCGTGTAGTGTATTCGCGCAACACATTTCGAACTATCTGATCACACACGTACTTGTCATAGGTATTTATATAAAAACTCATGAAGATAAGGGGTGAGAAAATAAAAAGGGGGTCAGGTAGGAAGGCTGACTTAAAGGCCGAATAACAATGAAAATCAATAGGGCGAAAAAATAATAGTACATCGAACTTGGTTTTTCAATAGTTGAATTTACCAAGGAAGGTTTAATGTGACAACAAATTGTTTATGAACACATTGTATGTAGGGAGGACTAATAGATCCATGCAAGTAAGGGCCTCTGAACATATTCCAAAGTGGCTTCAGAAGCAAATTAAATCACCTGAACCCATAAATTTTGGTAGCAGACGTCCAAGTTCTTCGATCGCTAAACATATCGTTGAGACAGGTCACAAGATTGATATGGCTACTTCCTTTACACCTATTTACAAAACATGTTGGGGAGGGATCCTGAAATTTGTTGAAGCCTTAGCCATTGGGAAGCTGGAACCACCTTCATGTGTTCATAAACAATTTGTTGTCACATTAAACCTTCCTTGGTAAATTCAACTATTGAAAAACCAAGTTCGATGTACTATTATTTTTTCGCCCTATTGATTTTCATTGTTATTCGGCCTTTAAGTCAGCCTTCCTACCTGACCCCCTTTTTATTTTCTCACCCTTATCTTCATGAGTTTTTATATAAATACCTATGACAAGTACGTGTGTGATCAGATAGTTCGAAATGTGTTGCGCGAATACATTACACGGTTCAAACAATTTACGTTAACTAAATTATTAGCAAGAATAAACGTATATATATGGTATATAGTCTTGTGCTGCTGACAATTGGAATACTGTCTAAATATGTATGATGTTTCAGAAAAGAGAGGAGACACTATATTATCTTGGAAACATGGTGATAAAAGGAAAGTCCCATGGTGTTACTAGTATTATGTTGTTGTCTGGACTGAATCTATCAGCCTCGTCTGGTTTTTGGGCACCTATGCTGAAATTAAAGCATCGACACAGAAGCCCATATGTTATTTGAGATCGACCAATTTAGTCATATCAACGACAGGATAATATAAATAACATCGTAAACTAAAACCCATTGTACTGGAAGTAGCTATCGTGACTCGGAGACACAGTGGAAAACGCTTTGGTGTCTGAGAGGACCAGTCCCAATTTTAAGCCTTCATAGAAACAACACCACTCACTGAGAGGCAGGTGCATCCACTTGACTAGTCGAAAGCAAGATGGAAAACGCGTCCTGAGTTCCACTGCTAGCCACTATCCAACATCAAAATAACAATTTATTCGCATTTATACGTTGCAAAAAAGAAGGAGAAAGCATCAGAAAATGTATCCCTAAATAATGAAACACAATGTTTTAATGTTGCTATTTAGCGATATTATGCAATACCTAGCAGTTAACAGATATTTGTCTAGCTTGTAGTTAGGTGGGTACGTTGTTGCATGGGGATGAGTCGAAGAGTATGGATTTAATGGTAATCAACAGAATCTGAAAGGAAAAAGGAAAAAGACGTGAATCAATGACTGAGCAAGTACACAGGATGTACTTACATTTAATAATAACAGATAATTGACAAATGGCGGAGCTTGACAAAAAAGAGGTGAGAAAGTATGGAGACTGAAACTGGAAAGTGGATAGGAATAAGGTTTCACATTACAACTATAGTAGTCTGAATGGTAACCACTAAACCTTCCGAAAATCTATTAATGAAGTGTATAGCGTAAACAGTTAAATGGTGTAGGTTTCAACTGAATACGTCAGAAATGATCTCATCTGAAGTTAGATTAAGAACTGGTCATTAACTCAATCTCATATTTTGCTTCGTGGAGAGACAGGTTCGTAATTCAGATGCTCTTGATTTCAATCCTGCTACATTTCGGGTTTCCGCTGACCTTTCAACCATCAGCCAGCATAGAATTTATGAACTTGTAGATTCACAGATGATGACTGCAGTTGACAAGAAATGTAGATTTATGTAGAACCAAAAGAATAGACATTTGGACAATCAATCCTCTGCTTATGTACTGAATTAATGTTTCCTTTCTGAAAGAATGAAGCCTGAAGGATCCAAGTAGTTTTAAGTAGTGAAACAATTTTTGTTGATACTAACTTCTGTTCGCAATCTTAATAAAAATTCATCACACTATTTGGTAGATTATTATTGATACCAATGCACTTAGATGAGCAAAACGTTAATTTCAATCAGAACAATGAGCATACACTAAAACAGAAAAGTTAAAAAACTGAAAGAGAATCCTTTGAAGCAAAGTACTATGATCAAATGGTGAACATCAACCTAAAATACAGACTTTTTAGAAGGGATTAGCCACAGGGAAATCCGTCAGTCAAATCAATAACCGGATATTGCGCCAATAGCATACGTCAAATTGACATAAGAGGAAAAGGTGACTCCTATGTGCAAGGTTATCTTGTTCAAGTGCGGTAAATATCCTTCCGGAACATAAATGCAACTTGGAAATACTTTAATTCTTAGTGAAATGAACACTGATAGAGTCATATGAAGTCTGCAATCATTCATTTACTGGTGAGGCTAGAAGGTGGACTAGCATTTTACCTTGTACAAAATTCTGTCATCTCATGCAGAATATCAATTATTTCCGTGATGATATGAAGAGATACTGATCTAAGTCTTCGTTTTTATTAATTGCCTGCTACTGCAAGTAACTTAACTGCATTCAACGTTATTTACTGTTTTCATAGATCCATTCGTGTTAAAATGAAAAATCCGGCACATTCTAATTAAATGCTCTACTTCACTGTAAAGTTGGTTGGTGTGTTAAGGACATTTTACAATTGTCTTTTTATCTAAAAAGTATGGTGCTTTTTATTATAGTTACTCATAAGACACTATGGATTCCAAATTCATCCGATAAATGAACTTTGTTGAAGATGATATTTCACAAAGTTGTTTTGCTTAGTAAGTGAACACTGAAGTGTGTACTGTCTCTTGAAATTATGGAAGATATATGTCCGTTTATTAAGGTCATTCTCGGATTCACTATTATTATTATTATTACTATTATTAGTCCCTTGGGTTCCTAATGGAACATACCGATTCAGTAGCACGTCTCCACTCAACTCTCTTCTCTGAAATCTTTTCACTCTGGCTCCACGACAGCCCACAACCTCTCGATTCCTCCTCGCACGATCTCCCCCATGTCACCCTCACCTCGGATGCCAAACTCGTCGCTTCCCATGGGGATTCCACTCGAGTGCCTGGCCTGACGCGTGATGTCCCCAGTAGGCCTTCTCAGTGTATGCCCAATCCATCTCCACTTCCTGCTACTGCATATTTGTTGGGTGATAGGTTTCTGGTTGGTTCGTTCCCAGAGCTCCTTGTTGCTTATTATTATTATTCTGGACATCTCATCGATCTTCAATGTCGGTGACGAGCCAGCGTGGGTGGCAGTTGTTGATCTTGATCTGCATTTGTAGGTGCACAGTGTAGCAGTGTATGATTGTTACCTTCCTCCCTTTCCAGTTGAATCTTGCTGCCTTGATCTTGATCCTGGAGGAGATTGGTTCCCACTGCATGACAGCCTTCGATGCTCTTGGGAGGGGGACATCATGATAGCCACTCCATAACTCAATGTGCTCGTGGTTGTCGTCTGGGTGACAATATCGGAGTAGATTATTGATTCTCCAGTTGACAGTTTGGAGAGTCCACTCCCATTCCATCTGCTGATTCTTCGCATATTCCAAACACTTCAATGTGATACCTCTTCATCTCACTTGCAATCTGGGCTGCCTTGCCAGCTAGGTTCAAACATGGTGCGGACATTCCATGTCCCCACGTTTACTTTTGCTTTCATCGAGGGAGAGAAGACACATTGGCCTGGTCAATTGGCTTCCCGAAGGCAGGCTTTCACCAGTCGGCGTCATTTCGCCTCTCCGATTCCAGTGAGGAATAATTTTGTTATTATTTTTTATATTTTGTTTGTGCTTTGAAGTTTGTATAGCGGTTAGATTTGTTTTACGGGGTGGGGTTGCTAGCCCTTTTGAATATACAACTGAATGTAATAAGTGCTGATTTGTTTATTATCGTTTAACATCGACAGCTTTTTTGAGTGTAAAAACGTTTAAAGATATCTGTACAAGTCGGAGCCAATGCTTCATTCGTGGTGCACTAACAACTCACTAGTGTAAAATACTTAAGTTTAATGGAACGCTTTGTGATTTTGTATGTCATCTTTACATGAGGTACCTACTAATCCTTCCTGTATCTTCCCAGATTTTAAGTGTTTAGCACTTGGCTACTTCGACTTACATTTAACACGATGGTGATGATGTTTAGCAAAGTATACCTTGGTCATTTACTGTCCAGAAGTCATGTATATACATAGTTCTTTCTTGAACGCCAGTGGATATGAGTCACTAACTTTTTAGACCGACACACAACAATAATTAGTATTCACTTAGATTATCAGTTATTCTTCCAAAGCTCAATCTCACCTTTATTCAGCATTTGCTGTATTTTGTACCGTGCACTTAAGAAGTACTGTTAGGTCACACAGCTCTGAGTACCACTGAATGTGGGATCAAAGAAACTCAAGTTGTTTAGGTGAAACAACTGGTAGTTCACTATACTATCAGTATATTACATAGTTATTGGTGAATTCGATCATTCAAGTTTTCATTTCATTCTATTCGACAAGACTTACTAGTCCTAAAAATTAACTGTTGACTTCCTCAAGTAGAAAATCAACCTTCTAAGGTTCCATCACACCTTGAAGAAACTGATTTGTCTTGTAAAGTTACTCCTTCGATTTGATTTCAAGAATCAATCAATCAATCATTATCAACATAGGACCAGGCATTACTGCGTAACGGCCCGAGCTGCCATACCTCATATCAGTACGTCAAGTAAAAACGTAGTGAGGTGAAGAATGAAGATAAGAGAATGCAGTTGAAAGAAAAATTGAGTACGAGAAGAGAGAAAGGAAGAGTGGCAAGATGGTGAGATTCGATATAGCGTCGTTAAGATGAGGATAATATGTGTGGGCATACATCTACGCCACTGACATCGGTTCTGAGTTATATCCTCTAGAGTCTCCACCCACTGGTTCCTCTTGTCCCGTGGACCCAATCCACCTAGTCTGTATCGCTCTACATGGCTTAAACCAACAGTCAGAGACTCCATACATTGGTGCCATGTTTTAGTCTGGCCACCTCGGGCCTTTTTCCAGCCTGAACCCACCTCAGCCAACATTGTGTGACGAGGCAATCGGTGACTAGGCATACGTAGTACGTGTCCCAACCATCTCAGTCGATGAAGGTTCACAACCTCGTCGACTGACTTACCTCTTCTCCCTAAAACTCTACACCTAACTTCTGCATTACTCACATGGTGACACCACGGAATACGTCCTATATTACGAAGGCAACGGTGGTCAAATACTTGAAGCTTTCTTATATCTTCTACTTCCAACGGCCATGTTTCACAGCCATACAGTAGAACAGAGCGGACTGCTGTGCAGTACACGCGACCCTTAATAGACAAACGAATATCACGGCGGCGCCATAGGTGGCGCAAATTGGCAAAAGCCAATCGAGCCTTTTGTATCCGTGCAGAAATCTCATCGGCAACTAACCCACCGGGGTTGATCCTACTTCCCAGGTAAGTGAAGTGGTCAACACACTCAACCACTTCACTCTCTATTGTTAACCGCGGTACCGCTGAAGACCAGTCCTGGAGCAAAAATTTGCATTTGGGTGGTGAAAACCGCATCCCAAACATTCTCAAATTCCCACTCAAAGTGTTCAGAAGACTCTGCATCTTGTCAGCGTCTTCACCTAACAGGACTATGTCATCTGCATATTCTAGATCTAAGGAAAATTCACCTGTGATTGGGTCAACGTCTGTGTAATTAGGTGACGAGAGGGAAACCTCCATAAGAATATCTATGATAAAATTAAATAAGAATGGGGATAGTGGGCATCCTTGACGGACACCACTTGATGAGTATAGCTCCCTGGACAACTCACCATAGGCTCTAACATGCCCACAAGTGTTCGAGTAGAGAGCTTTCAATAAGGTGATGTACTTACTAGGCACGCCTTTCAGTGACAGACACTGCCATAAGACTTCTCGATCAACGGAGTCAAATGCCGCCTTCAGGTCGAGAAATACAGCTATTGTCGGGCGTCTGTAAGCATGCCTATGTTCCAGGACCTGGCGCAGTGTGAATATTTGGTCGATACATCCACGGCCAGGTCTAAAGCCTGCCTGGTTTTCTCGGGCTTGCTGTTCCCGAGCTCCACTCAGGCGTCGGAGAATTATAGAACTTAGGATCTTAGACACTATGTTTGTCAGGCTGATTCCTCTGTGGTTATCACAAGAGGACTTCTCGCCTTTCTTGAAGACTGGGATGATCAGTGACTTAGACCAGTCGGAGGGGATCGTATTTGATTCCCATATACTGGCTAACACTTCCGTTAGCCTGACTAAGAGAACTCTACCACCATTCTTGTATACCTCAGCAGGTAGTCCGTCTGGTCCTGCTGCCCTTCCCGTTTCAGGCTACCTACCGCTTTCTCAACTTCTTCTAGTGTTGGGGGACCTGTCTCTATGTCCCATTCAGGGTCCGACTGGATAGCGGGCAGCGCAATGGTGGCTGGAGGCCAGTTAAACTGTTCCTCGAAGTGTTCTGCCCATCGTCCCAGTCGCCTCCCTTGCGAGTGAATCGCAGATCCGTCCTTCTCCGCTATAACCTCACTAACTGTTGTTGACCATTTCCCCCAGTCTCCTTAATAAGTCTAAATAACTGTCTACTGTTACCGATCGCCGCTGCCTTTTCCATCTCTTTAGCCTTTGCTGCCCACCACTGTTCACGATCGTTGCGCAGACTTTTCGTCAGTCTATTTTTAAGTTGCGCTCGCTCTTCATTGTACTCAGAGCCTGCAGGGATGCATTCACGTGCATCCATTAGTTTGGAAGAAGCTGCTGATATCCACTGGCTCTTTTTAGCCATTATCTTGGAGTCGGCTACAGTCTCCAGTGCTGCTTTTACAGTAGACTGAAGATGGCACCAAGCTTCTTCTGGATGAGTGACAGTCTTTTGTTCCGATAACTGCCTAGCCAACTTCTCACTGAACACGGCTTTGGTGTTTTCGTTGTCCAGCAGAACTCGTAGTGGTTTTGTTGCCAAATTTTTTCTACGTCCATTGAGACGCAGGCATATACGTGCTCGGACCAACGCATGATCGCTGTCCAAACACGTACTCCAGAAGGAGCGGCAGTCTTCCACCGATCCTCTCCAGCGATGACTAATAGCAATGTGGTCTATCTGTGTCCATCGCTGAGTCGAGCTCGGTGGACGCCAGGTCAGACAGTGCCTTTCTTTATGTCTGAAATTTGTGCTGGCTAAAAATAGGCGGTTATCTGAGCATAGTTGTAATAGGCGATCACCGTTATCTGTACGTTCAGCTGGGATTCCGAAAGTGCCACCTAAGTGCCTTTCTGCCTCACTCAGTCTACCCACCTGTGCGTTGAGGTCACCTGCAACAACCACTACGTCCGAACGTTTGGCTTTCGAGAGGAGGTTAGACAGTTTATGGTAGAACTCGTCCTTCACTTCATCCGAACTACAGTCAGTGGGTGCGTAAGCAGAGATTACAAAGAGACAACGGCGAGTCTCACTATTCCTTTTAGTTCTCACTGTGCCGTTCAGCCTCATAGCGCAGAGGCGACTATCAACTGGGATCCAGTCTAGTAGTGAGTTTTCTGCCCTGGTGCTTAATGCTATACCTACACCTGCAAGACCACGAGAGCTAGCTATCGAATCTCCAGAAACTCGAAGGGTGAATTTTGCAGATTCACCAGATTGGTCAGGAGAGGTCAGGTGAATAACCACACTTGGGTCCTGTATGCGTGTCTCACAAACACAGCACACATCCATGCCCGAGTTGCTAGAGTCTTTGCCAACGAAGCCTGTTGGCCAATTTGACGGAGGGTGCGGACATTGAAGGCTCCAATATGTAATTTGGAGCGTGGTTTAAGGAGACCAGGGATGCTGTTCTGTGGACTCAGATCGTTGTCGAAGGCTGCAGAGGTAGGAGAAATTGAAGATGATGCAGCATCATTAATTAAGAGACGTGAAGGAAGATTAGAAGGTAATGATGGAGGAGGAGGATAGCAGTCAGAAGAAACTTGGGTGCTGACAGAGTTGTGAGGGCGGTTGACACTTCCCGGCTGCCCACACCGTGGAAGGCTATTTCTTCTTAAGGTACCTGAAAGAGATTTGTGTGACCGCAGAGCCCATCGGACATCTGCTTGAGGCCTGTCACACCCAGCCTTTTGAGTATGATTATTTTGAACTTTTGTATTTTTGGGGCCGGATGGTCGAAAGGAAACGACACCGCCGGCCCGGCAGACCGTGGGGCGTGGTGGAGTGTGTTATTTTTGGGGCCGACCTTTTCTAACCCCCCCTTCCACTGAGAAGGCAGCATCAGCATGGCACTGCTGGTCATCCAAGGGAAACACCTTACTGCTGTCACACCCCATCCAGCTAGCAGCAGTACGACTTCGCCCTCAGACCCCCATCATAGTGTAGCAATTTACACTATAACGGTAACTGCTTTTCGTCTAACCACTACCCAACAGACCTTTCTGGTATGGTAGGACCTCGAGGGAACAAGCGTTCCACCAGCATAGCTCGTTGGGTCATTGTGGTATGGAAGCCCGACCACCAAGTCGAGGTAGCAGCTATCGAGAATAGTTCTCGATGAATATAGTATCATTATATCTAGTACCATTCTAATACTGTGTGATGGTAGCTGAAATAATTTAGCTTTCAGAACACCAAATAAGATCAACACTTCATCTATGAACCGTCTTAAATATCACTAGATGACTGTGCTTTTTTTCCCTAAGGATAGGAATATGCTTAGAAAATTTCCGCAGTTAAAAGATGACATAATAAAACTAACGAATTAACAGTGCAACGGAATTTCTAACTAATTAAACCAGTTTTTATAAATTTGCTATGAACTCTAACTTTGTAAAAAGTTTCATTTATTAGACTAGTAAAGTACATTCTGTTATGACCCACCTCATAGTAAATATGTGCCAGTTTTATGCAACATCTACATTAAGTTGATGAGATATTAAATTGGTACCTTATTGGAGATAAATTGATACCTAGATGTTTTAGTTTCAATTTCTTAAAGTACAATTTCTTTCTCCCTGAGTGGAATATATATAACATATATATATATATATATATATATATATATATATATATATATATATATATATATATATATATATATAATAGTGTAATCTTCAACATTTGGTGTTTATATAAATTATACTTTCAGGAAAAACACGGTTCCAATGGACCTAGACATTTTCAGTGGTAGGTCGGAATAATCACTTATTCGTTTACATCAGATTTAAAGACTGTAAACTACGCCACAAAATGTGAATATATATATTTATGCATAAATTGTGGTTATTTCATAGTTCCAAAAAAATTCTTGTTGAACAATTCTAAATCAAGGGCTAAATGAAGTTCAGATACTTTTCAAGAAAAAAAAATCTTTATCGTAATACGAAATGTAAATTTCATTTAAAATTTTTCTTTGAATCATTGTATAACATTAACTTTGGTAACAAATGTTGTTTTACTGTGCTAATGGAAAGAAAGTATCATGCACATTATGGTTCATGTACAATTTAAACACACTTTAACATATGAAATAATCTACTAGAAAAGACACCTTTTTTTGAAAAAAGACAAAACTTGATAACCTTTTATATAAAATATAGTGTATCATTTAAATTGCTTAGTAAAATATCACTTAGGCATCAGTTTGAAAGAATAAACGTTTTACTAAGACTTGATCTTTCGATAGCGTAATGTTAAACTGAGGACTGGGAGGGGGGAGGGGAGAGAAATACAACAATTAACACAATATGGGTTAAAATTAAGAAAGATGTGAACAAACAGGAAGTGACATAGTTGATCTTAATCTTGGTAAGAAAACAAAGTTTACCAAGGAGTAGGTGTAGTGTAAGAACAAATTGTTTTTATACACATAAAGGAGATTTAAATTTGTGTATGGCTATGCCTTCCACAAAACCTCGCCTGGTTAACTAGTTCACTAGTTACTAGCCGGTTCTAAGCCACGGTAAAGAGGGAAGGTTGGGCATATGGCTAGCAACCCTACACCAGAAAACAAATCCAACCGCTAAACAAACTTCAAAGCACAAACAAAATATAAAAAATAATAACAAAATTATTCCTCACTGGAATCGGAGAGGCGAAATGACGCCGACTGGTGAAAGCCTGCCTTCGGGAAGCCAATTGACCAGGCCAATGTGTCTTCTCTCCCTCGATGAAAGCAAAAGTAAACGTGGGGACATGGAATGTCCGCACCATGTTTGAACCTAGCTGGCAAGGCAGCCCAGATTGCAAGTGAGATGAAGAGGTATCACATTGAAGTGCTTGGAATATGCGAAGAATCAGCAGATGGAATGGGAGTGGACTCTCCAAACTGTCAACTGGAGAATCAATAATCTACTCCGATATTGTCACCCAGACGACAACCACGAGCACATTGAGTTATGGAGTGGCTATCATGATGTCCCCCTCCCAAGAGCATCGAAGGCTGTCATGCAGTGGGAACCAATCTCCTCCAGGATCAGGATCATGACAGCAAGGTTCAACTGGAAAGGGAGGAAGGTAACAATCATACACTGCTACACTGTGCACCTACAAATAATGCAGAGCGAGAGAAGAAGGAGGAGGAATTCTACAGACAACTGCAACCAACACTAGACAAGACCCTTTCCCAGTTGGCGATATCAAACTTCTAATGGGGTGACATGAATGCGAAACTGGGAGGGGACAACACAGGAGGAGAACTAACCATGGGTCGAGAAGTGCTCGGTGAGGTGATGAACGAGAATGGAGAATTGTTTGCAGAATTCTGTGCATTCAACAATTTGGTGATTGGAGGTGAGGCACAATGTTCAAGCACAAGTATATCCACAAGCGACATGGATTTCACCAGACATTAAGACACACTACACTGGAAATCAGATCGACTTCATCTGGATGTGAAGAAAGTAGAGACGCAGTCTACTTGACACAAGATCAGATAAGAAGTGGAGCAGATGTAGGTGGTTCAGTCCACTATCTAGTGCAAGGAAGCTTCTAAACCAAGTTGAAAGCCTTCAAGGAAGCTGGTGATGGACCACAACACTCCGAAACTGAGGTATGAAACCACAAAGGAAATCTTCACGTCAGCCAGCCATCAAGACGAAATGGGAGATATCCAGCAACATCCCTGAAGAAACCTGTGTGGAAGAACACTGGAACTCTTTGAAAGAGATGTGGAAAGAAACCTGCACAGCCGTATTAGGAAGGAAGAAGAAAGAAGGTAGGGAATGAATCTCGATGGATACCTGGAAGCTGATAGAGCGAGCAGGGAGAGAAAGTGGTTGATGGTGAAGCAGAAGATGAACCGGTACAGGCAAGGATGCACAACGAGAAGGGGAACTGAGTACAATGTATAAAACACTACACTGGACAAAGAAGTGAAGAAGAGTGCACGCAGAGACAACAGACACTTCCACAACACATTGGCAAGTGAAGCAGAACACGCTGCAGGCTGCAGGCTGCAGGTAAGAGAGACAGAGACCTGACAACATTGTATCAAATAACCAGGTTACTATCTTGGGAGGGAAGAGATCAACACAAATGAAACCAATAAAAGGTGATGAAGGAAACCTAAATACCAAAGAAGAGAAACAAAAGAAACGATGGGACAACCATTTCAAAAAGCTCTTGAATCGACCACCACCACTACCACTTGCACTTCTTCCAGAAATACCACCTGCAGTCACAAAACTACAAGTGAACGTAAATCCTCCGACGAAAATCGAAGTTCTGAGCTCCATAAAGCTACTGAAATGTGGGAAAGCAGCATGACTAGGAGGAATCCCGCCAGAAGCACTGAAAACAGACACAGAGACAACAGCGGACATGCTCACACCACTATTGCAGAAGGTGTGGAAGGAAGGGAAGGTACCTGCTGGTGGATTGGAATGAGGGCAACCTTGTCAAACTGCCGAACAAGGGAGACTTAACTGTTTACAAAAACTGGCTAGGAATCAAGCTATTGTCCACTCAGAGCAAGCAAAATATTGAGCCGCATCACCGTGGAGTGACTGAAGGATGTGCTGGACTGAAAACTACGACCAGAACAGACTGGTTGGCTGGCTGGCTGGCTGGATTCAGGAAGTACAAATCATGTGCGGACCAAAATGCAACGCTACACTAAGTATCATCATAGAACATAGTATGGAATGGCAGTCAACTTGAGCTCTACCTCAACTTCATCGACTTTGAGATGGCCCTTGACAGAGTCGACCGAGAGGTTATATGGAAACTGCTTCAATACTACGGAATACCACAAACCTTTATCCGCTTCATTCAAAAACTATATGAAGACGCTACATGCCATGCAATTCACAATGGGAAGCTCAGTGATGCTTTTGAAGTGAAGTGAAGACAGGAGTGAAACAAGGTTGCCTACTATCACCATGATATTCCCGATTGTAGTCGACTGGACTGGACCATTCAAGAAACTGTGAGGACTGAGAAGACGGGGATATGATGGACCGCGGAAAAGAACCTAGAAGTTTTGGATTTCGCCGACTACTCGCATCTAATATCCTGTGGCACAAACATAAAGATCTACAGGCGGAAACTAACAAGTTGACAGAAGAGGCAGGAAGCAAAGGAAGAAGGGACTTCAAGTGAACGTAGAGAAGACAGAGGTGATGAAGATACCCAACTAACAACAACAACAACAACAAACTCCAATCACCATCAAAGGGAGAATAAAAAGGAAGTAGTTGCTTTCACTTATCCAGGCAGCACTGTTTCAACTACAGGCGGTGGTGGCACATATGAGGATGTCAAAGCCAGCGACGATGGGAAAGACAGCAAGACAGGCGTTCATTAACTTTAAACAAGTATGGAGATCTTCTACACTCAGCATACAGCCTGAACAACATACAGATTTTCAACACCAGTCAAGTAAGTTAGTACTTCTATGTGATGGTTGAGAGACTTAGTGCATTACGAAAGGCATTTCCAACAAACTACACACATTCATCAACAACTGCCACCTACGCTGACTCGTTACTGACAATGAAGATTGATGAGATGTTCAGAATAATAAGAATAAGCAACAAGGAATTCTGGCTGGTTGGCTGGTTGGCTGGCTGTTTGACTGGCTGGCTGGTGACGAACCAACCAAGAATCTATCGCTGAACAAATATGCATTGGAAGGAAGTGGAGATGGACAGGATTGGGCTTGCACTGAGAATGTCGACTGGGGACATCACGCTTCAGGCCCTCAAGTGGAACTCGGATGAGAAGCGACGAGTTGGGCGTTGGAGGAGAGGGTGACATGGAGGAGATGGTGTGAGGAGGAAATGGGAGTTTTTTGGCTGTCATGGAGCCAGGTTCAAAAGATTTCAGAAAGTAGAGTGGAGACGTACTACTGAAGTGGTATGTTCCATAGGTACTCAAAGGACAAATAATAGCAATACATCGTCCAACATCAGTCAAGCTGTTTTAAGTGAAGTGATTTACTAATCGAGTTGAACCAAAGAACCGAAACGAACAAAGTAGACAACTAATAAGGTTTCTTTGGAAGTGTATTGGTAAGATTTTAAGAAAGCGTAAAAACGAAGCCAGTTGCATAATTTTTGACCACAACACAGATAAAAGGGAATCGAAGATCTGAAAAGTATTGATGTATTACAAAGTGAAGTAAGGAACTCTGCCTATGAATCGTAGTAAATCTGGGTATAGGATGTTTATAGAAGTGATGAACCTATTAACGTAAGTATTCCAGCTACCCAGTGAAACACTTTTAATCTACTGAATATCATGTAACGTTTATGGTGTCATATTAACCATTAAGGATTGGCTAAGATGTGATAGCACAAGAACTTTGCTTAACTGAGATCAGTTATACCCAACCAAGCTAACATGAAGGAAACGCTTAGCCTTTTTTAATAAGTGCATTGATATGCACAAACCATAATGTCTAGAAAGCAATCCTAGTTTAGTATTATCGAGGAATGCACCTATCGATAACTTTTCAAAGCTATTCATAATTAAAATTTATGTAGAAAGAATTCTCATGAGAACTAGGATATTTATTCACTTTTAGGGTAACTAAAATTTATGGCATTTAAAAAAATCATTATGGCCACATTGAAGATGATGACTTCAGTGGCGATGACAAATTTGATTTAATGATGGATAAACCAACTTAAAGCTCAATTATTACAAGTTTGATGTACTATTACTTTTTCGCTCTATTGATTTTCATTGTTATTCGGCCTTTAAGTCAGCCTTCCTACCTGACCCCCTTTTTATTTTTTCTCACCCCTTATCTTCATGAGTTTTCATATAAATACCAATTTCAAGTTGTTTTTCATCGAAGACTGACATCAGTTGGAGGAACAAAGGAAACCTGGGAGCACTGGACAGCTGTTTCGTCCTAGTATGGGACTCCTCAGCAGTGCGCACCCACGACCCCACCAGCAGGGATCGAACCCGCGACCTTCAGGTTCCGCGACCAGCGCGTTACCATTGAGCCACTGGTCAGAATCCAATGCTCCATATTTCCAACTTCTGTTAGCTCACGATATAGCGCAAACCGCCACCCAATGTCATCGTTGAGTATTTGTCCTCACGGCCATCAGGCTTTGACTCCACCGGTCACGACTTGTCATTGGAACTTCGGGAATACTTCTCGAAGCTAGTCACCAACGAGCACTAGTTCAATTAAATTTTGAGGGGGTTGTGGAGATTTGGAAATATTTCAAGTTGTTATTCATCGAAGACTGACTGAAGGTCGCGGGTTCGATCCCTGCTGGTGGGTCGTGGGTGCGCACTGCTGAGGAGTCCCATACTAGGACGAAACAGCTGTCCAGTGCTCCCAGGTTTCCTTTGTTCCTCCAACTGATGTCAGTCTTCGATGAATAACAACTTGAAATATTTCCAAATCTCCACAACCCCCTCAAAATTTAATAAATACCTATGACAAGTACGTGTGTGATCAGATAGTTCGAAATGTGTTGCGCGAATACATTACACTGTTCAGACAATTTACGCCTTCTTATTGTTTTGTCAGTTATTACAGTTTTGTCAGTAATAGCTATGGTGTAATTAACTTTTCTTAACCAAAGTCATATTGATAAACATAGTGCACATTTTCAAAAAGATGTAGTTGTACTTACCAAAAAAATGGGTAAGTGTGGTTTTCAACTTTTTCACAAAAGTCTCATCACACAATAGAAAGCTCAGTGACGTCTTTGAAGTAAAGACAGGAAGGAGTAAGACAAGGCTGCCTACTATCACCCATAATCTTCCTGATTGTGTTTGACTGGATGATGCAGCGAATCGTGAGGAGCGTGAAGAGGGGGATACGCTGACTGGACCAAAGAAAAGAGCCTAGAAGGTTTGGATCTCGCCTGTGATGATTTATGTCGCAGAGACTCGAAGATATACAGGCGAAAACTAACAAGTTGACAGAAGAGGCAGGGCAGGGCAGCGAAAATGTGACTTCCTTCAGGTGAACGTAGAGAATACAGAATTGATGACGATACCCAACCAACAACACCATCAACAACAAGCATCAATCACCATGAACTTGTAAAACCTAGAGGAAGTGGTCTTTTTCAACCACCTGCCTAAGCAGCATCGTTTCAACTACAGGCGGTGGTGGCACCAAGGACGAGGATGTCAAAGTCAAGATCGGAAAGACAGCAACACAGGCCTTCATTATGCTGAAATCAGTGTGAAGATCTAATGCACTTCACTTAGCACAAACAACAAGATCCGGATTTTCAACACCAATGTCAGTCAAGTAAGTTAGTTCATCAATGTGATAGTTGAGAGACTAAGTGCGTTACGAGAAGTATTTCCAACGAACTACAGACATTCATCAACAGCTGCCACTGCCTATGCTCACTCGATACTGAAGATCGGTGTGACGGTGGGAAAGGGTAGGCAACATGGAACTCTTGGAACAAACCAATGAAGCAAGATTTTATCATGCAAGAAATATGCATGTGGATTGGGCATACACTGAGAAGGTCGACTAGTTACATGACGCACCAGACCGATCCGTCGAGTGGAATGCAAAAGGGAAACGACGAGTTGGACGTCTGAGGCGAGTGTGACATGGAGAAGGTGGTGCGAGGAAGAAATGGACGGTTGCGGGCAGTCGTGGCGCCAGTTGGAGAAGACTGTAGAGGACAGGGTGTAATTCAGGCGTGGTAGTGAAGCGGTATGTTCCACTAGGAAAATAATGATAATCACATGATAGTCTGGTTAGGTATTATACAATAGATACACTAACGAAGGTACAGACATTTGTAACAGAGAATCAGTGTTACTTTTTCAGTGATCAGTTGTTACTTAAATGTTGAAGTAATTGGAATGACTGATAAATGGTAAAGAAATAAGGTGGTATTAAATAAGAGTTAACAGTTTCATCTTGATGTCATTTGCTTAGAGATGGTTAGCAGTGAAAGGTTATGCGTAACGTCATATTTGGGACTCGTCTGCCAAATGCATCCTCTCTCCAAGTGAATGATAATATAGTTACGAAGGATCACTCACCAATTAAAACGCCGAAGCAGTATTCACTAAGAAAATGAATCACGAGAGCCTTGTGCCGAGATCTACAGACCACTCAGATCCAGTATAACAATCAATCAGATACATCAATGAATGAGAAGTTAATAACAACTTTTGGAGGGAAATTTATGTGATTTTAAGGTTTTAAAACCTTTTTTATCAGTAAATATTGTGTAATTTTTGTGTGAATGGTCTTAATGATTCATTTCATTTGTGTAGTTTTCTTTCTGTTATCATGATCTGTGTATTATAGCATTGTTCTAAAAAATCATATGAAATAGCGAAATTTAAGGGAATAATGCTCTGAATATTCCTTCCAGTTGCTACCTCTCTTCAAAATAGCTAACTTCGTTATTATTACATGAATAGGGTTTAGTGTAAAATATTCTCCTTTAAATTTTAATAAAAATATTAAGCACTTTTAGAGTTCTAAACTGATCTTTCATTCAATTACTCCTCGTTAAAATTTGACAATTAAGAGACCATTACTCTAACGTCACACAAAAGATCATGATTTTATTGATAACCACAAATATCCGATGTCATGGACGTATGAGATGTAAGCAAAATTGTATTCCAATGGATAGATAATAGACTGAAGTAGTATTTATCATGGACTCACATCAGTTGGGGAATCATTCACAATCTCAGAGCATTGAACAGCAGCTGTTTCGTCCTACCATGGGAATCCTCAGCAGTACGCACACACGACCCCGCTACACGTCGAACTCAGCACCTTCACATTTCACGGCCAATGCCTTAATCATTCAGACACTTCGTCAGCTTCCAATAGTTCACAATTTCCAACTCCTGTCAATTCACGACACAGCGCGACTGTCACTCAAGGTCTTCAGTTAGCATCCACTTCACTTCCGTCAGACTGGTTGACCCCATAGATCATGGATTCTCATTAGAACTTCCTATCATCCATCTGGAAGTAAGTCACTAATGAGCACTATACAGTAGTGCATTTTTGAGATGAATGGGGATTTTTTAATTTCGAAGTAGTATTCATCATGGACTGACATCAGTTGGGGAAACATTGAAAATGTGGGAGCACTGGACAGCAGCTGTTTCGTCCTAGTATGTATATCAGGAAGCTCTAATGAGAAGCCATAACCTGTGGGGTCAACCAGTCTGACGGAAGTGAAGTGGATGCTAATTGAAGACCTTGAGTGACAGTCGCGCTGTGTCGTGAATTGACAGGAGTTGGAAATTGTGAACTATTGGAAAGTGACCCAGTGTCTGAATGATTAAGGCATTGGCCGTGAAATGTGAAGGTGCTGAGTTCGACGTGTAGCGGGGTCGTGTGTGCGTACTGCTGAGGATTCCCATGGTATGACGAAATAGCTGCTGTTCAGTGCTCTGAGATTTTGAATGATTCCCCAACTGATGTGAGTCCATGATGAATACCACTTCTAAATTAAAATCCCCAATAATCTCAAAAATAAATAGACTTGTGTTTTTTTCCCGCTGTCATTATTCAATAAGATCTTTGTTTCACCCTACTTTTTTCCACTTTACGTAGTAAATTATTTTTAATTCAGCTAAATGGCATGCATTTGCCTGTTTAATATCATATATTCCATTTAGGGATAGAATGAAATATAAAATATGTAGGTAAAATCACAGCATGATTGATATCATAATTGCGATTGTGAATTACTGAATGAAACGAATCTAAGCAGCATTCAAATATCTAACTTACAATACATTTTTTATGCTATCCCATGAAAGTTATTAAACGTTGAATGTCGAAAATTATAAATAAAACCTAGT
Organism: Heterobilharzia americana; assembly: GCA_944470555.2. Lineage (NCBI taxonomy): Eukaryota > Metazoa > Platyhelminthes > Trematoda > Strigeidida > Schistosomatidae > Heterobilharzia > Heterobilharzia americana. The sequence continues at coordinate 82,628,453 of OX104129.1, forward strand.
TTAGCATTAGAGATGAAAAACAGCTTCAGAAGTACGCCTCCATTAACCCATGTCCTCTACAGTCTTCTTCACCTGGCGCCACGACTGTTCACAAGCTTCCATTTCTTCCTCATGCCATCTCCTCCATGTCATTCTTGGCTCGGACGCCCAACTCGTCGTTCTCCCTTTGGATTCCACTCGACGGTCTGGTCTGGCGCGTGATATCCCCACTTGGTCTTCTCAGTGTATGCCCAATGCATCTCCACTTATAGTTATAGCACTTACAGTTCTCCATCACTTTACTGGATCAAATTGTTCAACCTCTGTTGGCATATTGGCTCCCATATGGATGCCTTGATACTGATAACCTCCTTGGTTGTGAATAGCAGAAGATTCCAGAACGCTCATATTGTTTTATGTAGAGCCCGTATGCCAGAGGAAGCCGAACAATTTCACCCAATTGAACAATGCAGAATTACAAGCGATGGTTGTGAGGTTCAAGTCTCAGTGGAAACAACATCACTCACTGGAGTGTATATCCAGCAGACGAGTCACAGATGAGACGAAGCGCACGTACTGGATTCTTCTACTAGCTATGACCAATAGAATTCCACACTGTGTATTTATTCTGCGCAGTACACGATGTTACTAAATATTTACTAGGTCACGTTCCCTGTATATCATCATCATGAAATAAATCTAACATGAAGGTAGGTTCTACCCGAGTGTTTAATTTGGTTTTACTATTCACAAGAGCAACGAGAAGAGGGGGATACGCTGGACCGCAGAAAGGGACCTAGAAGATTTGGATTTCGCTGATGACTTGTGTCTAATGTCACACAAACTCGAAAATCTACAGGCAAAAACTAACAAGTTGACAGAAGAGATGATGTAGGGCAGCGAAGGAAGACGGGACTTCAAGTGAATGTAGAGAAGACAGAGGTGATGAAGATACCCAATCGACACCACCACCAACAACAACAAACTCCAATCACCATCAAAGGGAGAAACTTAAAGAAGTAGCCACCTTCACCTATCTATCTTTGAACTACAGACAGCGGCACAGACGAAGACGTCAAAGCCAGTAACGGAAAGACATCAACCTGAAACCAGCGTGCAGATCTACTACACTCAGCCTGCAATAAGCGTGAACAACATACAGAATTTCAACACCAACACCAGTCAAGTAAGTTAGTGCTTCTGTGTGACGGTTGAGAGACTTGGCGCATTACGAAAAGCATTTCCAACAAACTATACACATTCATCAACAACTGCCACCTACGCTGGATCGTTACTGACACTGAAGATCAGATGGCCAAAATACTTAGAATAAGCAGCAAGGAAATCTGCACTGGTGACGAAATCACTAAGAATCTATCGCTGAACAAATATGCAGATGAAGGAAGTGGAGGTAGACAGGATTGGGAATACACTGAGAATGTCGACTGGGGACATCATGCGCCAAGCCAGATACTCGATTAGAACACTGATGGGAAACGATGAGTTGGGTGTTCGAGGTGAGGGTGACATGGGGGAGATGGTGTGAGGAAGAAATGAGAGGTTGTGGGCAGTCGTGGAGCCAGGTTCAAAAGATTTCAGGGAAGAGAGTAGAGGGAAGACGAGCTACTGAAACTGTATGTTCCACTAGGAACCCAAGGGATAAATATTAAAATATTTATTCACGGGAATGGTCAAAAATGCGACATGACTTTCACAAACTATCGGACCTTCAACATTCAGTCCATAAGCCTTAAAATCACTCATAACTAATCTTATTGTAAAAGATAAATTTGAAATGGCAACAGAAAATATCAAAGCGTCAGGCCTATGAGAAGAAATCCATGAAGTTATCGAGAAAACGGTTGCTCTAGTAGGCTGTGAACTTTCATCGGGAGCCTCAAATAAAGCGGTGTAAACATCTTACAGAAGTCTAAAATACTCAAATTCAAAAGAGTAATAGGTCATTATGACGTGAATAGTTCGCTGAGAAGAATAAGATTACAAATGAAACATCATCACCTACAGGTGAAAGAATTATGTCAGTTACTCTTTGTATTCAGAGGAGTTAGATGAAATCAGCTTTATGTCACTGTGAATAATCGATTGCCTTCAAAATAAGCAGTCAGTTAATAATACCAATAATGTGCGCTAATATCCAACAGACACGTCCAGTAAGCCATTCACTAAGTTATTATTTAGGCTTGATATGCATGAGCAGATGTCTATTCCTTTTACTGCCCCATTAGATAATAAAAATTAACAAAAGCAGTACATTGAAATCATAGTTACAACAAAATATGTATCCATCGAAAGCTAACGGGCCCCCTTAAAATTATCAAAGACAGCCAATAAAGTTACTAGGTGATAACGGCTTGAAGGTCAACTCAAGGTCAACAAAAATTGCTAACAGAATTACAATAAACAAACAAACAGTGAACAAACAAATGAAAGGCAACATCGATGATTGAGTATATCATTTTTTGAACGCATAGAACAGGTTTGTATCACTTGATTGTCAATGCCTCTGGGAATACACATTCACTTCTAAATGTTCGACTTCACTTTATAAATGACTTTGAAAGAAGATTCTCGTGGAGCACAGTGATCAGAGTTAACTAAATCCTCAAAAATCGAGCTGTCAGTGATTTCATGTTGACCTATGAACTACTGATGGAAATGTATTTTGTAGTTACTATGATTACAATGTACAGCTTTTGAAAATGATTGATGGAAAAGATTTTCTTCACTGAACCTTCTTCAGTTGTTATTACTGTTCATAGACAAATCTTTTTAAAATATTTGCGTCTTGACTGTTTAATTTTCTTGATATTTTAGCTTGTACGTCTCCCTCGATATTTGAGTCGAACTGGAGGTCCACTACTGATATATAGGCTTCTACGTTGAGGCCTCGATATTGATAGGTATTAGCTAGTAGTGGAACCCAAGAAGTGCGTCTTCTTTTATTCAGGACTCGTTAGCTTATGCTCAAAGCTGTCAAATAGCAGTTGATCACCCTCTTCATTCTGTCGATAGTTAACGATGTTTCATTAATCACTTTATTCTTCTCAGCGGGTTATTTGTTCTGTGATAATTTACTCCTCCTTTGATGAGTCCTAAATGGGATGAAACCGACTTCATGGATTTCACTGTTAGTCATTATCCACCGTTAGTAAGGCTGTTTACTCAATGATCACAACTCAAATCTATTAAGTACGATCAACATGAATTTAGTTATTTCAGAATTACATCAGCATTCGCTATACAAATTTTTGTATGTAAACTACCTACTAGTGATAAATATTTGGAATTCAAAGTTGCACAACTGTTTCATCAATAGAAACAAAGAGTAAAACTAGTTTTTTTGAAATTTCTTACTTGAGGAAAGTAATTCAGCTTTTTATGTGATCAATTCGGTATATCTCTACGTACTTCACATTCAGTCACTTTTATAGTGGTTGTTAACCAACTATGAATTATTTAAATATCTTTTTCATACGCTTTAACAAAACCCATTTCATAGTGAAAGTTTAACTAAATATTACTTAAGTAATTACCTTGTAACTGAGAGTATAACATATCTACACTCTTTCATTTGTATAAAAGCATATGTCTCTATGGTACCATGTGTTAAACAGTGTTGTTTAGTAAAGGTAACAAATTTAATGAATGTTTTTTTTGAGGGGGTTGTGGAGATTTGGAAATATTTCAAGTTGTTATTCATCGTAGACTGACATCAGTTGGAGGAACAGAGGAAACCTAGGAGCACTGGACAGCAGCTGTTCCGTCCTACTATGGGACTGTCAGCAGTCCGCACACACAACCCCTACAGGGATTGAACCCGCGACCTTCAGGTTCCGCGGCCAGAGCGTTACAATTGAGCCACTGGGTCAGAATCCAATGCTCCATATTTCCAACTTCTGTTAGCTCACGATATAGCGCAACCGCCACCCAATGTCATCGTTGAGTATCTGTCCTCATGGCCATCAGGCTTTGACTCCACCGGTCACGACGGTTGCGCTATATCGTGAGCTAACAGAGGTTGGAAATATGGAGCACTGGATTCTGACCCAGTGGCTCGATGGTAACGCGTTAGCCACGGAACCTGAAGGTTGCGGGTTCAATCCCTGGCAGGGTCGTGGGTGAGCACTGCTGAGAGTCCCATAGTAGGACGGAACAGCTGCTGTCCAGTGCTGCCAGGTTTCCTCTGTTCCTCTAACTGCTTATCATACACCACATAACTTTGCCAATTTCATTACCTTTCTATGATTTTGAAACAGTCAGTCTCTCTTATGAATTTCGATAACGTAATTAGAAGACGAAGCTTATCTGAACAATGTGATGTATTCGCGCAATACGTTTCGAACAATCTGCTCGATCACACATTTACTTGTCAAGTCAGTATATGTTAAACTGAGGACTGAGGGGGTGCGGAGGAGTCAAATACAACAATTAACACAATATGGGTTAAAATTAAGAAAGATGAGAACAAACAGGAAGTGACATAGTTGATCTTAATCTTGGTAAGAAAACAAAGTTTACCAAGGGTTAGGTGTAGTGTAAGAACAAACTGATTTAGAACACATAAAGGAGATTTAAATTTGTGTATGGCTATGCCTTCCACAAATCTCAGAATACATCCCTGACTGGTTGTTTCTACATAAAACTTTGAAAACTGTTTGAACATTAACTTTGTGACCTGTTTCTATGATATGTTTAGCTGTGAATGAAGAGGGTCATCTCCCAACAGCGTTTATCACTATTTCACACTCGATTTGTTTTTGAAGGCATTTAGGCACATGTTCTCCCACTGTCAACTACATGACTCGATTCCTCCTCCCAATGTATGTGTGACCACACATACACATGTAAATTGGTTAGCGAGACAGTTTTCAGTTATTGCAAGTCAACTCAACTCAACTCTATAGCAAACATTTTCATTAAGACTGTATAACTCTAAAGGATTTGAAATACCCTATCAGCTTAGGTTGTTCCTGGCATAGGATAGTTAAAAATTTGTAAATAAATTTAGGAGGAAGTAAAGTCTTTTCTTTATGACCATTTGTTGATATACTTGTAATTCTCGGTTGTTATACTGGATCGAATTGTTCAACCTCTATTGGTGTATGGGCTTCTATGCGGATGCCTCGATATTTCCTGAATATTTATTATAGTCATTTGCTTCATTGTGGTTAACAGAGGAATCCAAGTTGAACATTTTGTACTATTTGGGACTCGTCAGCTGGATGTATCTGGAGGTACTAGCTAACTATTCGTTAATTTCCATGGGTAAATTCAGCGTCATTCTGGCGATCACTACAGAAGGGCAGAGCAGTTCAACAGTCCTAGAAACTAATGCAGCTAATTATTGGGAGTAGTTAGTCACTGAATAGCTTTCCATCTATTTAACGCCTAACATGTGTGAGTAGAAAGTTTCTGGTACAATTCCATATACATACAAAATTCTACTGCCAATGAAATCAAAACACTCAAAGCAGTGGAGCTAATTACAAAGAATAAGATCAGTTAAAAACATTTGTTTTCCGATACAAATTTAAAACAAGCAACAAGTATGAAAAATGTAGGATTTAATGAATGCATACTGGTTGACACCACAGATCATGGCTTCTCATTAGAACTTCCTATCATCCATCTGGAAGTAAGTCACTAATGAGCACTATACAGTAGTGCATTTTTGAGATGAATGGGGATTTTTTAATTTCGAAGTAGTATTCATCATGGACTGACATCAGTTGGGGAAACATTGAAAATGTGGGAGCACTGGACAGCAGCTGTTTCGTCCTAGTATGTATATCAGGAAGCTCTAATGAGAAGCCATAACCTGTGGGGTCAACCAGTCTGACGGAAGTGAAGTGGATGCTAATTGAAGACCTTGAGTGACAGTCGCTCTGTGTCGTGAATTGACAGGAGTTGGAAATTGTGAACTATTGGAAAGTGACCCAGTGTCTGAATGATTAAGGCACTGGCCGTGAAATGTGAAGGTGCTGAGTTCGACGTGTAGCGGGGTCGTGTGTGCGTACTGCTGAGGATTCCCATGGTAGGACGAAACAGCTGCTGTTCAATGCTCTGAGATTGTGAATGATTCCCCAACTGATGTGAGTCCATGATGAATACTACTTCTAAATCAAAAATCCCCATTTCATCTCAAAAATATAAGTGAATATTTTTTACAGGTCAAATAGTAATCCAGAGGATAGAAATATATATTCAATCGATTCAGTTCTCATCCCTAAGTGAACAATCTTGAGTATCCATTTCCATCCTTTGGATTACCATTTGACCTATAAAAACTATTTACTTCTATGTTGTTACACCTAAATCTGTCTCAGTCTACGTTATATATGTATGTATGTATGCTCCTTTCCATTGCCTAACAGTATATATAATCAAGTATGTAGAGTATCCAGCTGACGAGTACTACTGAAATTTATGCATTCATTAAATCCTACATTTTTCACACTTGTTGCTTGTTATAAATAAGATCAGTGATTTGTATGTTTATTGTGATATAATTATTATTAGTAATAAATTTTAATTGAAACGTCATCCAGAAATTACTACTTAACTGCTGGATGATATATCAAATAGACTAATCTCATATACTGTTGATGATTATCCAGGTGACAAGTCCTAAATAGAATGGAATACTCATCCTGGATTTCATAGCTAGCCGCACCCCATCATCAGTTTCAAAATACTTTAATATTTTGCATATATCTTGTTAAATAAACTAAATTTTTAGGGGATTTTCAATATTCGATTTTTGTATTCATTCGTTTCATCTACTTTCTCTTGAATGGGCTTTGTAAGTAAAATAAAATAAATGAGACAATACAAAATTGAAATTATGATTATTGTTAGAAAAGGCCTACCGGAAAGGCATGGAAATCCTGAATTCATCTATCTTACCTGATCACTTTTTCTACTGTCCATTGCTAAAAGCTAAGTATTCACTTTGTGTATAGCGCTTTAACTTTTGAGGTGATGGGTACAGATCTCGAGTCTCAGTAGAGAAAATATCACTCACTGGGGTGCAGGTACATCCATTCAACGAGTCCCAAATAGGAGGAAACGCGAATTCTAGATTCTTATGCTAGTCATCAACATTATTTATTATTATACTATTTGTCCCTTGGGTTCCTAGTGGAACACACCGCTTCAGTAGCACGTCTCCATTCCACTCCACTCTACTCTATGAAATCTTTTGAACCTAGCTCCATGACAGACCACAAACTCTCATTTCCTCCTCACACCATCTCCCCCATGTCACCCTCTCCTCCAACGCCCAACTCGTCTTTTCCCAACAGTGTTCCAATCGAGTATCTGGCTTGGCGCGTGATGTCCCCACTCCGCCTTCTCAGTACATGCCCAATCCTGTCCATATCCACTTCCTTCCAATGCATATTTGTTGAGTGGTAACTTTCTGGTTGGTTGGTCACCAGGGCAGAGTTCCTTGTTGTTTATTCTTTCTGGCCATCTAATCTTCAGTGTCAGTAACAATCCAGCGTAGGTGGCAGTTGTTGATGAATGTGTGTAGTTTGTTGGAAATCCATTTCGTAACAGTCATCAACATGGATATTACATAACTTCCATCTTTGTCGTATCACACTTATTTTTGAATTTTTCTGCATTAGCCCATGAACAGAGCTTGTTATGTTTAGAAAAAATGCCCACTTCTGTCGACGTTCAGCTGTTTCTTGATGTCTTCGATGTCTTTAAAATAAATGACAGAATACAATGATAATTTAAATCTCTGGTTACGTTTACAACTGTTGGTCAGCTATTGAACTCTGAACATTGTTGATAAAACCCAGATCATATTGTTTTTCTCTACCTCTGAATTGTTTGCTTGCTAGCATTTTGATCTAATGGACCCATAAACACTTATTCGGCCTCTCATGTTCCTAACGATTTTCTCGCTGTCAAATGCTACTGGTGTTGGCTCTGTCAACAACGTTTTACCAACTTAACCAAACTAGGCTCAATCTCTTCTTTTTTAACGCACACAATATGTTCAGATTGTAGGCAATTGAGAAAAAAATCCATGAAATAATAAAAACGAGCTCGTATTATCGCTCTATACTTGTTGTTTCTACGCTATCTATGTTTCGTGGAGGCTGTTTCAATAAAGCTATTTAAATTTGTACTGAATACCTCCATTCCATTTTTAGCTGTTTTCGTATCAATCTTATAAGATAAGCGGTTGAAAGAATAATCTTACTGAATTATCTTGAGTGAGACTATGATGTTTATATCGTGAACGCATTAGTAGCCTAGTTACAGATTTTGTTGTTTTTAATGAATGGCTATACGGATCACTAAAAGTAACCTTGAATATTGATGATGGATAGTGAGTAACAGTGGAATATGGGACGCTTGTTTCGTCAGCTGAATGTACCTACTTCCCAGTGAGCGATGTTTTCTCCAATAAGACTCGAACCCGAAGCTGACAGTTTTAAATGCCACTGTCCATCATTACTACTGAAGTGAAACGACAAACAGTATCGAGGTATGAGCGTAGGAGCCCATATATCATTAGGAACCGATCGATTCAGTCCACTTAACAACGGGATAATGCAAGCAACACCATATAATCTTTAACACTCTTAGTAGCCCTTAAGTAGATGAAGTGAACAGCTTAAAACAAACAAAAGCCTGCTTGTCTAATCTAAAATTCTTCTTATTCACTTGCTAAAATGGCTGGCGGATGCAATGAATACAGCTGATCTAGGTTCTCAGAATAACTTTCAATATCAGTCATGTTTAGCTGAATAAGTCACCTAGTGTTATTCATTTAGTTTCTTTGTATGACTTTTACAAGGAATCACCAAATAAGAGTTATTTTTACTCCCATGTAGTGTAGACTAAAAGGTAAGGAAACCTGTAGAGCAAAAACTGCCACAGTCTCGAAACGTCTTATCATTCTCAAGTGAAATGCATATTTTAAGGCAGTATTCCTGACGGACTGACATCAGTCCGTCAGTACCAGTTTAAAATCCGGGAGTACTGAACAGCTGTTTCGTCCTAGCATGAGACTTCTCTGTAACACGCACGCCCAACCCGGCTAGGGATCGAACTCAGGACATTCAGGTTTCACAGCGAACGCGTCAACCATTCGAACGCTGGGTTGGTTTTCTGTGGTTCACATTCTCCAATTTCCATCAAATCACAATATAGCGTGACTATCATCCAGGGTCTTTAGTTGGCATCCGCTCCATTTTTGAGTGACTGAACCCAAAGGTCACGATTTCTCATTAAAATTTCGTGATATCGCTCTGAAAGTATGTCACTAATGAAAACTATACAGCGATGTATTACTGAGATGAGTGGAAATTTTAGTTTTGTGATAGTACTCGTCACGGATTGACATCAGTTGGAGAATCATTGGAAACCTGAAAGCACTGGACAGCTGCTTCTTCCTAATATGAGACTTCACAGCAGAACACATCTATAATACCACCAGGGGTCAACTGCAAGACTTTTAGGCATTGATTGAGGAAGCGCCATATCGCGAACTGACCGAACTGAGAAACATTGGCCATTAGATTCCAACCCAGTGACTCAGTGGTAACGTGCTGGCTGCTGGACTTAAGCGTTCTGCGTCCGATCCCTGGTGAAACCATGAGTGCTCATTGCTGAGTCGTTCCATGTTAGGACGAAACAGCCGTTCAGTGCTCCCAGGTTTCCAATGCTCCTACATCTGATATCATCTAACGACGAATACCAAGCTGTAACTGTCTGGTAAAGACTGTTTAATTACACATTTTGTTTGATCCAATGAGGCAAGTCTCGCAGCCAGACAGGTCCTGAACTGTGCACTTCTTGTCGTCTTTTGAGTTCAGTCGTGACATCATCGAATTAAGAAACACTGGCTTCCTTTTGTCTGTAATATATCTCCTTTGTCCTCTTTACTTCCTCAGTTCTTCTGCCTAATTTCATCGGATAGCAGTTGTTGTGTAGACACTGTTCGATTAACATACAGCAAAAATCTGAACGAAGTATATTCTTTCAAGAAATTCTCGCTTAGTTGAAATTCTCCTGCTCTACCAGCACTGATGAACACATGCTGTAGAGTCTCCGTCTCAAAGTTACATCATCATTCAAAAGTCACATTCACCGTCTAAAATAGTACGATAATTTCTCACTGATATTATTGGGTAGGACCAGTTCATATGATAGGTTTATTCCCTTTCTAAGAATCAGACCAATCGTCTAGCAAACGGACATTCAATTCTGATGTAAGATGTCAAAAGTCCATTAGTAGGCGGCCCTGAACCTAGGTCTTGTGGATGTTGGTGCCCATCAGCAAGGTATATGGGCAGTCATGAGGAAACTGGTGTTTCTTTTGCGCGTCGATCTTGTACCACTCAGCATTGTTTCAAAATGTAGTGAGCCATCTGCTGAAGTATAGTTTTGCCTGTACTTATTAAAGTTCTGGTGGATATAACTATTAAACAGCCTGCATACTAACCACTTGATCTATGATATTTTCAGCAGTCTAAATATTAAGAATTTATAGCTACTAAGTTGGGGTCACGAATGGGTACTACTGCGGAGTCCCATACTAAGACGAAACAGCTACTCACAGGTTTCCAGTCGTTCTCTAATTTATGTCAGCTCATGATAAATACTACCTTAATAATAGTAGAAATCCTTATTAACCTCATTACACAATAAGGTTTAGGTATTGATCATTTCCTCATTGCTATCGAAGTGATAGATCAAGGTGAGTTCATAACTACACAGAACTACATTTACATACACTTTTACTACTGCATAAACCGACTAGTCATAATCCAATGATCATCAGTCCACTAGCTTTTTACGTTATTAAAAAGGTGGTAAATTCATTTGTCAGGAAATTTTCTTGTATGCTATATGTAAATGTTTACGTAAACAAATAATGTGAATTTATTTTCTATTCCTTCATTGTTTATTTGAAATGGAAAAGTCAGTTTAAGGCAATAAAGTTGTTTATTAGAAAATTTAAAATTCTTTTAACACTAAAGACAGTATGATGATATACTGTATGTTAGTCTATCTAATACAATCGTGATTTCGTAGACTTTTAATGATACTGAATGATAAATGAAATGAAATGAAAATCTGTTGGGTAGTCAGGTTTCTTGGCTCAGTTGGTAGAGCACTGCACACGAAAACTCGATATTTTCTGGCTCGGATCCTACTGTGTCACAGATTTCCTTTTCACCTATAATTATCACCCATCATTATCATTATTATTATTTGTCCCTTGGGTTCCTAGTGGAACACACCGCTTCAGTAGCACGTCTCCATTCCACTCCACTCTACTCTATGAAATCTTTTGAACCTGGCTCCATGACAGACCACAAACTCTCATTTCCTCCTCACACCATCTCCCCCATGTCACCCTCTCCTCCAACGCCCAACTCGTCTTTTCCCATCAGTGTTCCAATCGAGTACTTGGCCTGATGCGTGATGTCCCCAGTCGGTCTTCTCAGTGTATGCCCAAACCAATCCATCTCCACTTCCTTCCAATGCATATTTGTTGAGTGGTAACTTTCTGGTTGGTTGGTCACCAGGGCAGAGTTCCTTGTTGTTTATTCTTTCTGGCCATCTAATCTTCAGTGTCAGTAACGATCCAGCGTAGGTGGCAGTTGTTGATGAATGTGTGTAGTTTGTTGGAAATGCCTTTCGTAATGCGCCAAGTCTCTCAACCGTCACGTAGAAGCACTGACTTGACTGATGTTGGTGTTCAAAATCCCAGTGTTGTTCAGGCTTTATGTTGAGTTGAGTGGAGTGGAGTAGATCTGTACACTGGTTTCAGGTTGATGAATGCCTATCTTGCTGTCTTTCCCATCGTGGCTGCTTTGACGTTGTCGTGTGTGCGTGTGCCGCCAGTGGTTGAAACGGTGGTGCCTAAGAGGGTTGGTGGAACTGTCTTCTTCCTTCACATTTCTCCCTCTGGTGTTGATTGTATTTTGTTGTTGTTGTTGGTGGTGGTGGTGTCGGTTGGGTATCTTCATCACCTCTGTCTTCTCTACATTCACTTGAAGTCCCATCTTCCTTCGCTGCCCTGCATCATCTCTTCTGTCAACTTGTTAGTTTTTGCCTGTAGATCTTCGAGTTTGTGTGACATTAGACACAAGTCATCAACGAAATCCAAATCTTCTAGGTTCTTTTCCGTGGTCCGGCGTATCCCCCTCCTCTCGCTCCTCACTGTTTGTTGTATGATCCAGTCGACCACAATCAAGAATATCCTGCGTGATAGTAAACTGCTTCCTTGTCTTCCTCCTGTCCTGACTTCAAAGGCGTCACTGTGCTTTCCATTTAGAATTACTTGGCACGTGGCGTCTTCATATAATTGTTGAATGAGGCTGATAAAGGTTTGTGGTATTCCGTAGTGTTGAAGCAGCTGCCTGCCGAATGGCTTCTCGGTCGACGTTGTTGATGTCTTTTTCAATGTCGATGAATTTGAGTTGACTACCATTTTATACTCTGTTCTATGATGATGCTTATTGTAGCGTTGCAATTTAGTCCGCACATGATTTGTACTTCCTGAATCCAGTCAGGTAGCCAACCTGTTCTGGTCATAGTTTTCAATCCAGCGCATCCTTCTGTCACTCCACGATGATGCGGGATAATATTTTGCTTGCTTTGGGTGGAAAGAAGCGTGATTCCTAGCCACTTCTTGTAAACACTTAGGTCGCGCTTCTTCAGGAGTTTGACAAGGTAGCCCTCATTCCAATCAATAGGCAGGTAGCTTTCCTTCCTCATAGACTTTCTGCGATAGTGGTGTGAGCATGTCCTCTGTTGTCTCTGTGTCTGTTTTTAGTGCTTCTGGCGGGATGCTTTCTGGTCCTGCTGCTTTCCTACAGTTCAGTAGCTTTATGGCTTTCAGGACTTTGACTTTCCTCGGAGGGCTTTTGTTCACTGGTAATTATGTGGCTGCCAGTGGTGTTTGTGGACGTAGTGCAGGAGGTAGTCGATTCAAGAGCTTTTTGAAGTGGTCGGCCCATCGTTTCTTTTGTTTCTCTTCTTTGGTATTTAGGTTTCCTTCATCATCTTTTATTGGTTTCATGTGTGTTGATCTCTTCTCCGATAGTAACCTGGTTATTCGATACAATGTTGTCAGGTCACAGTTATCACCCAACAACAATAAAAGTTTACCATATTAGGGCTATCTTACACAGTTAAACTGATGATCAATATGATGCCTCTACCTCTGCAATTCAGGTGGATTTGGATCTGGATGAGAGGTCCTTACTAGGCAGCCAGTTTTTGGGATTGATCAAGCGATGGTAACATGTCACCACTTCACATAATAGTGTGGGGAAATCCTTGGGGATTGAAATGGAATGAAAACCTGATCAGTAGTCGGATCTTTTAGCTCAGTTCATAAAGCAATGAGCCGAAAACCTGGTGGCTCATGGTTCGAATAATACTGGGGTCCAAATTGTCATTTCAACTTCAATCATCTCCTAGTATATATATGCTACATAACTTCGTCCGACTTCAACACCTGCATTCGATTTTATTCTATAAGGTCCTTATTAACTCACTTATTCAAAACGTTTCAGTAATTTTTATATTCCATTATTACGACTTGTGACTGACATGTACTAGGCCAACCTTAGAAATGTAGGGATCTTTCACCATACTGTCCGCAACATTTCATCATTATGAGAGTTAAATGCAGCATTCAGAGACTTGGTACTGTTACATTTACTTCTGCTGATCGTTGTCAGTTTGCATAAGAATAGCTGTGGTAAGGATTGATTCAACACATATTGTTCAGTGGTTTGAGAAGTTGAAATTTTCGTTCTAAAAACAGATATGAAACACTTATTCATGTTCTTCATAATGAAATATTCAGCTAATCAGAATGATTTGATTAGAGCTGCTCAACTGTGTAGACTGAATTTTACCCAGTGAAATAGTCATTATATCCACTAATTACTCCAATTTCTTCAGTGAAATCTGTAGATTAGTGTGAGTAGAGTTTAGCTACCAATATATGTTATATTGCTAGGTAAGAGACTTCTGTAGGTCGTAACGAGTTATTTTGCTAATTATTTATGAAAAGAATGTCAGCTAATACATCGTAGCTCAAAATTACTGTAAATCATCTAACAAAAAAAACATTTGGTTGAAATTTCCTTAGAAGTTGGTTTATCGGAAGTAAAAATACAATCACGTAACTTCGGTCAAGTCGCAGCGGCAAAAAATAAAGTGATTATTTTTAAAATGTTATATGTTTTCAAACATGATCATTTATCATTCTGTTAGGATAACAAGCATATTTTTTTTTACTTAAAACATGGCGAAAATCAAAGATTACTACATGCAACAGAATTTATTCTCTTTCGGTCTTAAAAAGGTTAATAAGGTTATAAATAATGGTTGTTTTGTTTACTATACTTCATGCCTATATGAAAATGTAATCTACGAGTATGTTGATAAACTTACACGTACACATTCCAACTGTAATTTCTGTATCTTGAATGTCATCAAATGTTTCCGCTTTTTAACTGGCATCCCTCAGCTTCTGATATGTCTGTTTTCTGAAACATGTTGACCACATGAAAATAAGCATTTATTTATTTGCTTTTAGCGCTACTTAAGAATGAATTGACTTGAATTATCGGCTTGTTCCCATGGAGATTTATACATATACATATGTATATATATACATCTGTAATATAGGCCCATTTATGCAGATGGAAGGTAAGAAATAAATGTGAAACCATAAACAGTGGATTTCAATCATATAATGATAGATCGTGGCTAGCAGTGGAGTCCAGGATCTGCATTTCGTCCTACTTGGGACTCGTCAGCTGGACGTACCTGCTTCGCAGTGTGATGCTGTTCCCACCCCGCGATTCGGACTCGGAAGCGATCGCTTCAAACGCCAGAGCGTAATCCACTACACCACCGAGCCACGATAACCACTTCTTGTGTGACGAGTACAGTTTTAGTTTAATTGCTTTTATATCATACCATCGTTGCTTGGACCGAATTAATAAGTCTCTATTGGCATATGGGCTCCTGTGAGGATGTCTCGATATTGCCTGCGTTCTAATTATATTATTTATGGATAGTGGCCAGCAGTGGAATCCAGGATGTGCACAGGAGCCCATATGCCAATAGAGACCGATCATTCAGTGCAAGCGACGACGGTAAGATATAAAAACGATTTCAGTCGTTTGTTTGATACGTTATCATTGGAAACTATAGGATAATTATAATAGCGGGAAAATAAGGAATAAACTGTTCACATTATATCAGAAAGATTTAGGTTAAACTATAACATAACTCGTAAAAATAAAGAGGGAATTATATAAAGCCTTATAAAATCTCATATTTTTATATCAGTGTAACTCAAAGTGTGATCAAGCGCAGCAACAACCAGTTGGCTAAATTTATGTGCTTTACATTATCTAACTTTGCATCGTTAAAGCACGTCAGTTTCATAGACACAAAAAGATGAAATCTTATTCACAACCTAAGTTAATGTGCTTGTAAAATGGGGACAGTTTGCCGGCAAACGTCTATATTCCAGAAGGTTTCTGTGAAAGTATTGTCATCAAATATTTCTTCTGAGGATAGTAAAATTCAGAATACTCAGATCAAAAGTTATTACGGGCAAATAAGGCAAGACTCTGTGATCAAAAAACACAAGTGAAATGAGTAAAGCTTACTAAGAAGTCTGAAAATAAAGACAGAAAATTAGAGAGGAACGTTAACTGATCATAAAACTTTGTTCATTAAGATCACTTGATGGTTTAGTTCCTCGTTTGATAAGTTTACTTCTCAGCTACAGTTATTCATCACGTTTAAATGCTAGTCAGCTAGAAATCCCTTTAGAAGTATGTCGACTTGGTGCATCGTTATTTTAAGATGTGTGGTTCGGTAGCGCAGAAGTAAAGTGTGTTACCTTTTATTGTAGTTCTCTTTTGTTTTACTAGGTTGAATTGTTTGACTTCTCTTGACTAATGGACTTCTATGCGGATGCCTCGATATTACCTGAATGTTAATTATAGTGATTTAATTTATTATGGCTAGCAGAGGAATCCAGGAAGCGCGTTTCATCCTATTTAGGACAAGAGGTAGCTATCGTACCTCCATGGCCTAGTTGATAACGCCTTGACGTTTGGAACGATGGGTACGGGGCTTAAGTCCCAGTGGGAAGAACATCACTCACTAGAACGTCGGTGCATCTAGCTGACGAGTCCTAAATAGGACGAAACTTGAGTTCCGGATCCCTCTGCTAGCTACAAACAAGTAAATTATCATAGTGTGTTGTTGTAGGTCTATTTTATCGAATCGAAAAATCCAGTCACTATTTAGCTACCTAATCTTTCTCAGTGTTCTCTTGAAAGACCAGTCTAATGACTTATATGCCAATATTCACTTAATTTTCAGTTGCTACTTTGTCCAAGTTTAAACGCAAACGAGAATGTTTAGCTTCATTTGGCAGAAAGATACAGTGGTCTGAGAGATATGCTAGTGGTATTAACTATAAAATCCACCTGATATCCTTTAATTGAAAAAGCAAATTGAAGATGACTTCGAAGGTTATTGTCTTTTCAGCAACTTATTTTCACATTGGTACATTTGGTAATATTTAGGTAAAGTGATACAATGTTACAGACAATTTTTCAGTCAAAAGTCAAACTTATTACGTAGGTGTATGTATAAGATGAAATGATATTACGTAACACAATTAATTATCTCAATTGTTTTTATAAAATGCAGTGAACGGTAAGATTTCGTATCTGGTAAATATAAATAAATAAACATGCAATAAAGCATAAATAAATGAAATACAAAATAAAAGTGTAAACAGAGGTGTAGATTAGGGCCACAGTAAACATTATTTGTACATGTTTCTCTTAAATGCACAGTTGAGAGATAGTGTGAATTGGCAAAGCTTCAGCTGCATTTAGGTGTCTAATCCTCACCCTTTTATAAAGGTTTGGTCAAACTTTGTAGGGAACTTTGAACAGGATGTCCAGAGGACCCAGATGTTCAGAGTCTACAAGGTTGTCAACGATAGAGCTGTAGACAGCTTTTTGCTTATCTTTCAGCAACGAAGCTGGCAAGTGAACGCGCAGTACAATCGATGAACTCAGTTTCACAGAAACACACAACTCGTGTTACACATGGTGATGATTCAGCTGCTTACATGAGAAGACAATGTTTGGGTTTGCTGTATAGAGTATTCTACTAAGTGACGTTGACAAGCGTTGACTTTGAATGTCCTCGACAATTTCACTTTTCAGTCTGAGCTGAATGAATCTGTTCCATGGCCCTGTTTTTTGTTTCATATATTTTTATACAACTTTCAATAGGTACCCATTTTCTTACATTATTTCTAGGATATTTTCTAATCACTAAATAAGTGTTTCACAACTGCGTACCATTCTTATTCTTGACGGGAATGAGTGCTTAAGTTTCCTCTGGCTACTTAAAGACACCTGAATTTGAGGCTGATCAGCTGCTTTTCCCAGGTAGATTTCTCGCAGATGGTTCTCTGAATGGAATTTCCAAACCTCTTTTGGAGTCTGACATCTCAAAAATGAAAGGTTCAGTTTGATTAACCTTTCAGTGTATATATGATTGAAGCTTGAAAGTTGTTGGAATTTCGGAGAAGGGATTTCAGATCCAAGTAGTCATAGCAAACAATGAAGATGTCGTCCATGTATCCTTTATATACATGAAGATGATCGATTTTCGGGATAAATGTACCATTTTCAAGACCAGCCATGAAGTACTTGGCAAGTAGAGGCCCAAGAAACGAACCCATTGGTACATCATTACTTTGTTTGTAAATTTCCTCATTAAATCTTAGGGGAACGTTAGACGTATACTTTAGGAGTTCTTTCAGGTAGGGTTTTGGAAGGCCAATATCCAGATTTCTGGATTATATAAGGTTACATGAGAAACGGTTTGTTTCAGAAGACGGTACATTTATAAATAATCTCACTTGACATCTTTGCACTACTCATTTAGGCGATAAACAGTAGTTTAACTTAGTTGTGCAATCCAAATGAAGCATCAGTCGGTGGAGCTGCCTTTCTTGTTACCAAGTGGGAAATAAGTTATTTCGTAATTCAAAAGACTGATCTAACTAATAATTGTTGTCCCATGCTTGTGTATACAATGACATTTATACCACTTCCCGTAACACAGACCTCACCATCTTTTTTACCCGTTATAGATAATAATTCATATTTTGCACGATACCATTATGATAGTGGATACAATTTTCCATTGATTTTGGGGGGTTGTAGAGAATTATAGATATTTCAAGTTGGTATTCATCATGAAGTGACATCAGTCGGAGGATCATTATAAACCTTGGAGCATTGGTATGGGACTCCTTAAAAGTGTGAACCTATGACCCCACCCTCCAGGAATCGAACATACGAGCTTAAAATTACTTGGCCAGCGCGTTACCATTGAGCTAGCCACTGTGTTGGAATCCAGTGGTCCATATTTCCAGTTCACGACATAGCGTGATCGCTACCCAATGTCATCGTCGAGTATTGATCCTCACGGCTATCACTTTTGCCCCACTGGTCATGACTTCTCACTGGAACTTCAGGAATCACATCTCGAAGCTAGTTACCAATGAGCACTAGTTCAATTGAATTTGGGGGTTTGTGGGGATTTAGAGACTTTTTCAGTTGGTAGTCATCATAGACTGACATAACTTTGAGGAATATTGGAAACCGGTGAGCGCTACATCGTGAGCTAACAGAAGTCGGAAATATGGATCACCGAATTTCGACCCAGCACATCAATGATAACGTGCTGGCCATGGAACCTGAAGGTTACGGGCTCGACCCCCAGCAGCGTCATGGGTGCGTGCTGCTGAAGAGTCCCATACCAGGACGAAACAGATGTCTATTGCTCCCAGGTTTCCAATGCTCTTGATGTCAGTCGATGAGGAGTACCAACCGGAAAAAAGATACAATCTTTAACTTAATATTTTAGCATGAAGGCTAATAAAGAGTGAGATAACAATTTAGATGGCAAACAGATTACAATTTAAGAAGAAGGAAGCATTTTAAACAATCAAACTCAATCAAAGTAGAGACATATTGTGTGAGAAAAGGCAGAAGATTTTCTTAAATTAATGAGACAGGATTAGATATATCACTTATTTAACAACACGATAAATTTAAATTTCAAGTTGTTATTCATCGAAGACTGACATCAGTTGAAGGAACAAAGGATACCTGGCAGCACTGGACAGCTGTTTCGTCCTATTATGGGACTCCTCAGCAGTGCTCACCCACGACCCTACCAGCAGGGATCGAACCCGCGACCTTCAGGTTCCACGGCCAGCGCGTTACCATTGAGCCATTGGGTCAGAATCCAATGCTCCATATTTCCAACTTCTGTTAGCTCACGATATAGCGCAAACTGTAAATTTACTAAACTCATTATTTCAGAAACTTTGGCTAACTATGAGGATCATTTCGACTCATTTATGCCTATTGTGAATGAAAAGTTTGAGTTCACGGTTATTTGGTAACAGTTGCCATCTTCAGATCTTCAATTACATCGAAATGTATAGCATAATTTCTCTCCTTTCATAATGTTTTGGTGCATTTTCATAATTTGTCAAAATGGTATTTACTACTAATGGTGTTCATAGTTTTACTGCTCATATTCTTAAGTCAGTATTAACTAGGATAAACAGTCTTGGCTGTATAGTGTTCTCTTAGCTGAGTTGTTTAATCATGAGGCTTTCATCGTCTTTCTAGACAGCGACATCATCAGCACTAACTTCAGTATGAAGTGAGCTGCCAGTATCTCTCCATGAGTGATTTAGTAGCTTACCATGACGAAGTGGTCTGTGATTGGTTGTTTCTTTTGATTGTTGTGTCATTGACTGTTTAGATTTTCCTGTTGACTGTTCCTCTGCTTCACCTCTGACCTTTCTGTCGGTTACCATTTTTCTTATTTGTTGATAGATTCAGTCTGTCTGTACATCTGTTGATCGCTTCTAGGAATTCTCTGATGTTTTTTGTGTTTCCTCTGTCCAAAATTTCTACATAGTCGAAATTGAATTAATGTCCATAGTTGTTATCCACATGCATTGAAATGAGTGACGAAATGTCTTGACGTTTAGTAGCCAATTGATGTTCATGTAGACGAAGACGAAGAGGGCGACCACTTTGTTCAGTACAGTGTTGACTACAGTTATTGCTGTTGATTTTGTAAATGATATTCGGTTTGCCTGCTCTGGTTGTCTCATCCTTTGGTTTGCATATTAGTGTTTGGAGGGAATTTGTTGGTTTATGAGGCACACCAATTCCAAGTGGTTTCAATAATCTTGTCGTGATTTCTGATACATTCTTTATGTATGACAGCTCACTTCATACTGAAGTTAGCGCTGATAATGTCGTCTAGAAAGACGATGACAGCTTCAGCTCAGAGAACACAATACAATCAAGACCATCTATCTGAGCTACAAATATTCTCCACTAGGATAAACAGTAACAAAGTCAGATTTAAATACTGATAACCATACGGTGTAATAACAACGTTATACGCTACATTGATTGGATCTAGAGTGACGTGTCTATACATATGTAATTCAAAGGCATATAACTGTTCTTGCATAAACTGATTCACTTACAACTGAGGAAGGTATTCCTTGGTTAATTAGTTGTGCTAACAGTGAACACAAAATATGTTTTCAAAGCTAACCTTTCATTGACTTCTAACCCTTAAAATTGTACAGAACAAACAATAATATCGTATAAATTCCTATAGTCGTCTAATTTAAATCTGTGATTATTTTCAGTCTATAGGTTGATTTGCATACATCATTCAAACCTAGAATTAGCTATCATCAATGAAAACAACTTAGTATTAGTACAAACTAGGAAGATACTATATGAAGCAGATTTGTATAATCAGTACTGTGTGATTGTCTTTAATGATATGCCTATGCCTTTCAAACATTTGTTAGTTAACTCAATACTTAGTATCAAGAATTTATTGAAACTGACTCCATACATACAACATTTATGAAAATGATCATCATTATCAAGTTATATAGTCTGGTACAAATGATATGTTCTTTCTGTTTGATTATATTGGTATTACGTGCATGAAACGATTAGAATAATATTTCAAAGACGTTCTCAAATAAAATTTTAATTTCACCTACAATCATCACCCAGTGTCCATAAAAGTCTTACATAATTAAACTTTATAAAACGCTAGCCAAATATGGCTATCATTTCTTTACTATAGATAAGATTACTGAGTTAGTCATATTCTTTAAAACATCTTATAGACACACCCTTTTGTCTTTTTCAGGAAATTACCTTCATTTATTATTGTCTGATGTTAATACCAAAGATCATTTTATGATTAAGATTGTCAATTAAGTCACTGAAAATTAAAGTAAGATTTTTTATAGCTCACAAAATTACTTTTTTACTCTATACGTAACATGTATATCGATAGAGCATGATGATCTTACATAGCTTGAGCAAGTCAATAAGTGGCCTTGAAGTGACCAACCAGAAGTTAGTTATTTAATATCTTTTGGTGAACTAAGTACCATACAGATTCCTATTTTTCTATTTTATGCTTGTAATATAATTTTTATAAGGATTTCAGTGTTTAAGTCGAAAAAAATGGAATACTTAGCAAAGAACAGGAGCATTGAAACGATTATATGCTTAGAAAATTAGAAGTTGGAGTTGAGAAAAACTGAAGATCAGCTACAAATGTCTACAAATTAGATTTTAAAGAGCTAAGGGTTAATTCCTGAGGGTTTATTTATTCAGAATTAGATGATAAAATAGCATTTTACTGTTATATGACCTGAAGAGGGCAAAAAATTCATTTTAAATTCAGTGTAACGGTAAAGAGAATTAGAGTAAACGTCATGGTATAGCGTTAGGTTAAATTATGCATTGATAAACATTATGAATTATAAGTTTTTTATTCCAACTTCATTCGACCTCAGGCGAAGTAAAGTTTGTATAGTAAATCCTAGAGATTTGACAGCTGGCAACTTGCCAAATGTATACTTTGATATCACAAGCTATATACTAATTGATTCCATAATATTATGGACAGTCCAGGGTCACTCAGTAGGTTACTCACGTTCCACTCGATATCTTCATTCTACCAACAATGAGTTTGTTTACTGAATGACTTCCAGGTTTTCGCCTAACCATAACTAAAAACCAATCATATATATCCTCTGAAACCTGAACGCTTCCATGTGCGTATTTATAGATAGGTTTCAGTGCCTTTATTGCCTTCGACTTTGGATAATGAATGATCCGCTAAACGGTGATGATCTTTTTTACTATTTTATAAGTGTGAAGGAACTGAATGTTCCAGTTTCTGTTCATGATAGATTGCCTATGATAGCTTTTTTTAATCGAACGTTTCTGGAACGAAATACTTCAGTGACTGAAGTTATCAAAAACTTGGATCAATGTGGAAATCCTACATTTGACTTAGCGTTCTGTTTTTATTAGCCACTTAATAGTCATTTAAGCAAAAAAACAACTTTACTTCAAGTCAATATTTAAGCTGACTATATCTGCGCTCAAAAAACTATAAGTTGCATGATGTGAGCGCAAGTAACATAACTACTTCAAGCTTCCATTAACAATACGCCACACGGAAAGTTATCTTTCAAATTTCCTATACTCTTCGAAGTTTCTTTATAACATGGAGAGCTTTCAGGAGGTAGGAATGCCAGCACCATGCCCAACTGCTCCCGTTATACAAGGTAAAGGACAGCCTACAATCTAATGACATGGCTATTTAAGCCAACCTACTACCTGCAGGATCAATACACATTAAACCAATGAAAGACAGTGAAGCAAATATAGTTACAAAAGAGGAGGAAAAAAGGAAACAACAGACTGACCACTTCAAAATAATCTTCAATCAACCACAACCACTACCACCATCATCAAATGCAACTCGTCCACAAATATCACCAGCCTGCCGGACACGCAATTACAAATGAACACAAGTCCAACGACATAACAAAAAGTGAAGTCCTGAAGGCCACAAAGTTACTGACAGACAGCAAAAGGAAGAAGGACCACAAGGAATTCTACCAGAAGCAATGAAAACAGACACAGAGACAACAGCGGACATGCTCAAACCACCACTGCAGAAGAGTTGCAAGGAAGGAAGGAAGGAAGGAGGGAAGGAAGGAGGGAAGGAGGGAAGGAAGGAGGGAAGGAAGGAAGGAAGCAAAGGTACTTGCACACTGATTAGAAGAAGGGCTAGCTCGTCAGACTTCCAAATCAGGGAGACATAAACCTCTACAAGAACTGACACGGAATCATGCTGCTGTCCACATCAAGCAAAATGCTATGTCGCATCATCCTGGAGAGATTAGAAGAAGCGTGGGATTCAAAATGACGATGGGAAGATGGTTGCTGGTTTCACGAAGAACAAATCGTGTTCGCACCAAATTCCAACACCACACTGCTCATCATCATAGAATAAAGCGTAGAATGACAGTCAAATGGATCTTCACCTCAATTTCATCGATTCCGAAAAGACGCTTAACAGCCTCCATCGAGAAGTAATTTGGCAAGCAGCTGCTTCCACAATACGGAGTATCACAAACATTCATCAACCTCATTCAACAGTTATATGAAGACACAACATGCTGAGTGATTCACAATGGGAAGCTGAGTGGTGCCGTTTGAAGTGAAGACGACAGTAAGATAAAGCTGCCACCTAACACCAACATCGATTGTCTTCCTGATTGACTAGACTGGACTGGATCAGGCAACAGATAACTGTGAGGATGAAGAAGGTGGACAAACGCTGGCCGAACCGATGAAAAGACGCCATAACAGGATTTGGATTTCACCGACGATGATGATTCATGTAAATTGTGTAGCATCGCACAAGCTCGAAGATATACAGGCAAAAGCCAACAGGTTTGCAGTAGAGATGAGGTGGTGAAGATGTGACTTGCTTCACGTGAACGTGGAGAAGGCAGCAGTGATGCAGTCACCCAACCAACAACCAACAACAACAACTACAACCACAACCACAACAACGAGCACTAATCACCATGAATGGGGTTGAAACTTAAAGGAAGTAGTCTCTTTCAACTGCCTGTCCAGACAGCGGCGTTTCGATTATCGGCAACGACAGAGGCAGCACAGATGAGGATGTCGAAGCCAGCAGAGGGGGAAGACAGCAAGTCAGGCGTTGCTTCATTAACGTGAAACCAGTGTGGAGATCCACTGCACTGCACTCACTGCACTACTTTGCACTCCTCTCCTCTCCACTCAGCATAGAGCCTGAACAACATCCGGATTTTCAACACCAATCTCAGTCAAGTAAGTTAGTGCTTCTGTGTGATGGTTGAGAGACTCGGCGGCGCGTAATGTGAAGCATTTCCAACAAACTGCAGACACGCATCATCTACAGCCGATGCCTTCACTCACTGGATACTGAAGATGAAATCAGATGGCCAGAATAATAATAATAATAATATTGAGGAGTAAATGACTGTGGCTGGCGGCGAATCAACCAAGAAGCTATCGCGAAACAAATATGAAGATGAAGAAAGTGGAGATGGATTGTATTGTATCGGATTGGACATACACTGAGGAGATAATTTGGGGACATAATGTACCAGGTGCAGTCAGGTGAGGTGAGGTCAGTTCAGGCCAGTTCAAGCCGGGCCAGCCCTCACCCTCGAGTGGAATGCAAATGGGAAACGACTAGTTGGGCATGTTAGTGGAGGGTGGTCTTGAGGAGATTGTATGAAGGATAAATGAAAGGTTGTGGGCAGTTGTGGAGGCATGTTTTGAAGATTGTAGATAAGAGAATGAAATGGTGACGGGTAACTCAATCCCTATGTTCCACTAGGAAGCAAAGAACAAATCTTAATGATGAATAAACTCATCAGACAAATACAATACTGGGTGAAGTTCATTACTGCTTATAATTTCAGCATATCTGAGTCATTTCACTGATTGAATTATTTTGCATCAGTTGAAAGTAACTATAGATGGACCTAGATATTCTTGAATTACTCGCATTATTAGGTAATAGTATCTTCTGATAGTTTATGACACTTTTATATCACGGAATACACCTTCTGAACTTTACTGAATAGTGTTCATTTGAAAACCTATTGACACCGCAGCTGAAAAGTAGAAAAACCAATTAGCTGTGAGAAGTGTCAACATAGATCATGTTACTTGTAAATCATTTGCAAATCGACTATCGTATTTTAGTTATACTGGTCCATTTTACTCAGCTAGCCATATAGATTTGGATGATCAGAAATATTTCGGTTGTGTTAGGTGAATCTGTCTCAGTGAACTATCGATGAACTGTTTTGGTTCCGAGCGAGTAAAACGGCTGTCCTGCAGCCAGGTTCAAAAGTTTGCAGAGAACAGAGTACATTGGAGACGTGCTAATGAAGCCATATGTTCCACTAGGAATCCAAGGGACAAATAATAATAATAATAATGTTTAGGACACTATGGTTTGACTGGCAAAATATACAGATCAACCTGATTGGTATCTAACTACTGAAATTATCATTTAGTAGTATATTACCGTAACTTTCAATTAAAAGTCAAATTTAACCTTACCTATTATCTACATTTTTATAATGGTCAAATTAGTTAATGAATTTAAAATTGATCTATTCTGCATAATCTACTATCCATGAATTAAAAATAACTAAAGAATTTATTTCGAAGTAGAATTTATATTCACATCATTGTCGTTCAACATTCAATCATTTTTACACAAGGTCATTGGAATCCATGATTTATTTTAGTTATTCATTTAATTACTTTCTAATTAATTGTTATGTGAGGCGTTTTTATCGTGATGACTAACATTTTTTTCATTCACATTATTCCCATAAGAATATCTATTTAGTTAGAGAATTATTTTAATTTGTTTCTATTCACTTTCGTTTCAGTTACAGGTTATTTGAGGCAATTCATTCTAAATTTGGAATATGTATATCTGTAAAAAGATAGTTCATTAGGTGGTAGAAATGTTAGCTAACTTATTATTTGATTTGAAGCTAACTGTTTGAGAATGTCATAAAATCTAGACAGGCTATACTTGATGTTAGGTATATTCAACGTTATACGACTTGATTAACCTGCATTTTACCTGCATACAATATTCTCCACTAGTTAATACAAACATTGAAGATAATCACCAAATAATATTAAAGTAATAGTTAGGTAGAAATAACCAGCTTCTTAAAATCCCTGACCGCTTATCTTAATTTTATTCAGCACACCAGGAGGATGATTTACTTTCACAATCTGACATAATGAGTAGTCAAATAAATGTTCATTTCAATAGATTAATCTATCCCTTCTTCAGCATACTTAACAAGTAAGTTGAAAGTAATCAAACATCGTAACCAATTTGATCAACAGATCTATGAACTTAATTCAATAGATATTATTTATGGATCATTTAACATCCCACATCTGTTAAAATTTTTGTGATATCCTGAAAGTATGACCAATAATAATCATTCAAAAGTTGACATTAAACACAAAATATCTGCACTCACTGCACTACTTTGCACTCCTCTCCTCTTCACCCCACTCCACTCCACTCCACTCAGCATAAAGCCTGAACAACATCCGGATTTTCAACACCAATCTCAGTCAAGTAAGTTAGTGCTTCTGTGTGATGGTTGAGAGACTCGGCGGCGCGTAATGTGAAGCATTTCCAACAAACTGCAGACACGCATCATCTACAGCCGATGCCTTCACTCACTGGATACTGAAGATGAAATCAGATGGCCAGAATAATAATAATAATAATATTGAGGAGTAAATGACTGTGGCTGGCGGCGAATCAACCAAGAAGCTATCGCGAAACAAATATGAAGATGAAGAAAGTGGAGATGGATTGTATTGTATCGGATTGGACATACACTGAGGAGATAATTTGGGACATAATGTACCAGGTGCAGTCAGGTGAGGTGAGGTCAGACCAGGCCGGTCCAGCCCTCACCGTCGAGTGGAATGCAAATGGGAAACGACTAGTTGGGCATGTGAGTGGAGGGTGATCTTGAGGAGATTGTATGAAGGATAAATGAAAGGTTGTGGGCAGTTGTGGAGGCATGTTTTGAAGACTGTAGATAAGAGAATGAAGTGGCGACGGGTAACTCAATCCCTATGTCTCACTGGGAACCTGAATGAACAATAATTATATTAATAATTCTGAATTATATTAAGTGCTTATTAAGTTGAAGGAAACGTTTTTCTAGTGAACTGTCTGGAACGACCCTTATGACTAACCTCTTGTTTTTTGTTGGCTTTATTTGCCTAAACTTTTATAGGTCAAGCTGCTTGCCAATCTGACTATTAAATAACGATCGCCTGACCAATTTATGAAATACATAAGTCGAAATATTTGGTCGGAGTTAGTTAATCACTCGCTTTATACCCTTTGCTAAATGAGAATTGATAGACCTTATGAAAATAAGGTGTCTGGGGAAAATCTTGGCGTCAACTCTGTATGCGATCACACCCGGTCACACAGTGTCTGACGGAGTTACAATCCTGAGAACTAACTTAGTGTGACGGAGAGAGGGGAAGTAGCATCCAAATTTTTATGTGTCGAATCACCAGAAATGTATAAGCTCTTGTTATACATATAGGAAAATTGTCACTGTCCAAAGGAAGGGAGAGAATCGGAACCATGTAAACCTCACCCTAAATTTTTGGAATTACCTTGGCAGAACTATGAACAGTAAATTGTGTCGGAAATTTAATCCAGTAAATAATGCTGTTTCGCTGTAGAAAATATCTAACATATTAGGTGAAATGGGATCAAACGGTGACGTAATGACCTTATTTTGTTTATCCGCTATCCTATATAACCTCGCTTGGTTAACTAGTTTACTAGTTACTAGCTGGTCCTAAGCCCCGGGTAAAGAGGGAAGGGTGGGCATAGGACTAGCAACCCTACCCCGTAAAACAAATCTAACCGCTAAAGAAACTTTGAAGCATAAACAACAACAGCAACAACAAGCTCCAATCACCATCAGCTGGAGAAACTTAAAGGAAGTAGCCTCTTTCGACTGTCTAGGCAGCATCGTTTCAACTACAGGCGGCACAGACGAGGACGTCAAAGCAGCCACGATCGGGAAGACAGCAAGATAGGCGTTCATCAACCTGAAACTAGTGTGCAGATCTACTACACTCAGCCTGCAATAAGCGTGAACAACATACATATTTTCAACACCAACACCAGTCAAGTCAGTGCTTCCGTATGGCTCAGAGACCTAGCGCATTACGAAAAACATTTCCAACAAACTATGCACATTCATCAACGACTGCCACCTGCGCTGGATCGTTACTGACACTGAAGATGGATGAGATGTTCAGAATACTAAGTATAAGCAACAAGGAACTCTGCCCTGGTGACGAAATAACCAGGAAGCTGTCGCTGAACAAATATGCATTGGAAGGAAGTGAAGATGGACAGGACTGGGCATGTACTGAGAAGGCGGAGTGGGGACATCACGCGCCATGTCGGGCCGTTGGGTGGATGCAGATGTGAAAAGACGAGTAGGATGTCTGAGATGAGGGTGACATGGAGGAGATGGTGCGAGCAGATAAATGAGAGGTTGTGGGCAGTCGTAGAACCAGGTTTTGAAGATTTCAGAGAGTAGAGTGGAGTGGAGTGGAGTGGAGACGTGCTACTGAAGCGGTATGTTTCATTAGGAACCCAGGGCACAAGTAAAAATAAGAATGTTATCCTATATTATCATATTTTGCACCTGAGGATCCCATGAATACCCAGTACACCATTATACTTAGTAGCCTTTGGAGGGTAACCAATTTCATGCTTTCTGGTCCTAAGTGCTGAACATATACCGTTGTGTTTATCTAGCTGAAATGTTAAGTTGGGTGAGTGCAGCACTGTGGGTTCGAATTTCTCAGTGAACATCATTTCCCTGGAGACTGGTGACTAATACCGGCAGGCAAGACACTGTTCTCCAGAGTTGCCTGTCGACTACAAATTGATAACCCTATTCTACTTATAAGAGTCCATGCAATTCAGCTACCTACATTCAGGTGATTTAAAATAATTCGGCTTTGTGAACTGATGTCTGAGAGTACACAGCCGATGAGGTCAGCTTCAAAATAGTCAAACAGTCGTCCATCTGATTCAGGGCCTGGGTTGGATGTCTGTTGATGTGGGTCATGGATGCTCATACTAGGATACAATAGCTGTTCAATGCTATCAGGTTCCCAGTGGGTTCTTAAGCTGATGTCAGTTCATGTTGGATTTCAACTTAAAATCAGTAAATCGATCTCCTCAAACCTCCAAACCGAAGAATTTAAAACTAGAAAACTACAACTCATTTTGTGTATGCCTTCATAGTTATGACTACCATTTATAGAAAGGCTGTCACTGATGATATATATATATATATATATATATATATATATATATATATATATGACCAAAAAGTTTCTATTCTGTTTCTGTTTCTCTCTTTGTATGTATATGTGAACTCTACAAACCATTTTGTATAACACATGAAATCATGGAGGAACGGATTGCTGTAGGCACAAATGAATGTATGTTGTTATCTAGCTTCAAATTTCGAAGCCTTTCTCTAGAACAGTTATTCATTTAGAAAGAATACAATGTACAATTTCTCTGTTTGTTCGCTTCAGTTGTTGTCTACACGTGTGTGTGTGTATTCGGTAGTGTAGCGCAGTATTTTCATTTGCCCACCAAATAGGGATTTATTTTTCCTGTCGTGTTAACCTTTGGCTCTTTCTGTCTCTCCCTCTCTTGTAGGCATAAACACACATTGTCTTTTCGATAGGACACATCATTTTTACCACTGAAAAGCGTCACATTAAGTAATCATGTTCACAATGACATCAGTTGTTGTTGTTGTTGTGCTAAAAGTGATTTTCTTCTGAGAATATTGGGGAAAAGTGAATAGGTACACAACATTGTGTTGAATAAAAATCATCATATTGGACTTTAAAATGCTTTTTTATTGCTCTTGTGGTTCATCTTTTATATAACGAAAAGACAATAACTAAAATGAACCATATCAAGGAAAGCCTATGCAGATGAATTTTTCACCGATAATGTTTTACGTTGTATTTAGTTTATATTTGCAAATAAGTCGATGAGGAAACGTAATAATTTCATAGTGGTCATAAAGATTTTCATCGTGTTTGCTTAACACTAAAGATTGGAAACTTCTTGGTGTTACAAAGCATAGTAAGTTGAATGTTTATACGTTAGTTTCTTACAGTTACTTTATAATCTTGGTCTACTGAATGTAATTACTATTTATTAATATATTTGTTGTGATTCTACATTATTATACTGGATCGAATTGTTCGACCTCTGACAGCATATGGAATTCTATACAGATACTTTAATATTGCCTACTATACTGATACACAATGTAATTTAAAAGCTTTATTCATATTCATCTCTCATATCAAAAGGTGTCAGATCGTAGTTAGTCTAGGTCCTGATAACATACATTAGACAACTGATCCTTTTTAACATAACCAAGAGTTATTATGTAGGTTTTATTTTATATAAGAGTGACATACTGTGAAACGTCTTATAAAACACAAACTTGGTCAATGTTGGGTGATTTTTCAACTATAAAAACACAGTAACTGGCAATTAAGATATATATCTTTAGACTTCATTGAAATTATATGCATTCGTATGTGGTATTATATATAAACATATCCGTTGGAGAACTATTAAAAACCTGGGAGCAGTGAACACCTGTTTCATCGGTGTGTAAGACTCCTCAGTTGTAGGGATTCATGACTCTATAAGGGACCAAACTCAGAATTTTCGGGTTCCTTAGAGTTCAGCGAGTTACAGTTTCTTATTTCTGCGCTATATACTACCTTAAGAACTAAAATCCTTATAAACTGCAAACTACATGTTGGGATGTAAGTCAATTAACATTTGTACTGGGTGATGATTTAAGGTGAGATGAAAATTTGGACGGCGTCCGGATTCGAATCAGTGACCGTCTCATCTTCAATCACTACCCAGTACAAATACTAGTCTGCTAAACTACGGCTATCTTAGATAGTCAAATCATAATCAATTAAGATTACTAGATACTGATAGATGATGTTATCATTTCTCTCTCAGGAAATATAAATTGCACTCTAACAGAAATTTGTTGTCTCACCTACTTCTGCTTTGTTGCTAAGCAATTTACGAAAAAAAACAAAGACTTTCACTTTACTTATCTTGTCGTATTCATTTTATGTACATTCGAAAAAATTTGTATTATGTAATCAGCTAATCCAAATTAATATTGTACTGAATTCTAATACTCTGGATCAATCATAAGATAGTTGACAGTATTCTACACTTAATTTGACATGCTCAATTCATATTACTTTCGATAATGTTTAAGTCCTCATTTACATAAATTGTTACCTTTAGAGTTGGTATGCAATGCCTACACTTTGAGCAGTTAGATTTTGCAATATCTAAGGAAAAATGTTTCCAGTATTTTAACGCTTTTGACACCAAGTATTCAAGCAAAATAGCTTTGAACCTGAACACTGAAATTTAATGAAATTTAGGTAGTGAAGTAGATTTTACATGCTATATGGGCGAGAATTCGGTAAGTTTGAACAAATTGAAGTTACAGTGTAAATCGTTCCTATATAATCTTCGAATACTTATAGTTTGCTTTTAGACTTCGAATACACATATATTATGCCTACATGGCGGGAAACTAATAGATTGACATAGATACGAACGAGTTACAGTTTACTTTTTTTTTCTAGTCTGTCTAGTAGACAGTTTTTGGAGGTTTTATCGATTAAGATGAATGTTACGATATACATAACATACTTGACACCAGTGTAAATCTCATCCTACATTCAAAAAAGTACATAATTTCTTCTCAAATTCAGAAAATGTATAGTGCCTAATTACTTGTTTCTTTTCTTCACTGTTTAAAAAAATGCGGTCACTTGTAGTGTGTATTTACAACAAATGCTGCACAATATCCAACAGGCACTAGATGAGATACTGGACAGCTTACCCTATTTGAATATTTTTTTATGGACTCACCATCTAACTGGTGAAGAGAACATTTCTAGCCTAAAATGGATTCCAAAAAGTTGTGAATTTAGTTTATCTTGATAGGAAACATAAAACATTACATATCAGAGACTTTACTGTATAACATTCTGTATTAAAGTCTTTTAGACGTTTTAATGGGCAAATATACAGCGTGAAAGACACTATCCAGTTTGCAAACAGCATTAGAAACATGAATGACTCTATACATTTTTTTGGATGTGTTAATGACAAGAAAAGAAGATAGCTCTATACTGAGAAGTATATACAGAAAATCAACATCTAAGGCACAGTAACACTTTATATCCGCAATATTCCGAGCGAAAACGGATATCCCGACAAGTTTATCAAGGCTAACGTCAACTACATTGGTCGTAAACAATAGGTAATGATAGTGGAGAAGCCCTTGTTTCTACGCTTAAATTTCAAGAGACATTCAGTCACAACGCTCACATAGAACAGATAATAGGGCGTTTTATGCAAGTCGGCTTTGTGTACCACTCAATAGTCAGCCAATTCTCAGTCCGAGACTAGAGAATCGGATGTACCACTAGGCAGGTACTTTGCCAGATACGAGAGCATTTACGAGCTTGATCAAGAAACGCGGAGGTGAAAGTGGTTAAAAGTTCAGTCCTAGCGCACCTAGCAGACACGCAGCGCACCACACAGATGCCAATAAAGCTTTTGGTGTCATTCATCATATTCCAAAGCGATGCAACATGTAGCTCTCCAAAGACTTCTTAAGATATAAGAGACTTATCGAACCGAAATCTGCATTCAGAAAGAGGATGTTTAAGTGTTACTTCCTCCTTGGCCTTCAGTAAATTCAAGACTACTTCTGACCTTTTTATTCGTTATCTTTTTGTTCACTATCGTATCACTCATCTGCATATATATCATCCTAATTTTGACAAATTTATAAAGAACAGTCGATATCCTTACAAGCCTCAGTTTTCACTCCGTTTTGAAAGTGTATCTACCCTTAGCGTGGCTTTATTTCAGGCTGTACAAACGCATTTTATAGTTGTAGAACCTGAAGAGGACTTATTGACAAAATACTCTTCGTTTAAATCAACATTTAACATGTGTAATAGGAATATAACACCACATACTGTAGATCTTTGAAAAAGTGTATCATCCTTACCCCTGAAGAATAAAGTTGTTGGATGATAGAAGTGTAGTCTGAAAGTTGTTTAAGTACTTTGATACGATTGTAGTGTATATAACTATATACTTTATCAAATAAACAGTTTTATATATTTCAGAAGGTGTGTAGAATTTCCTAAGATAAAGTTATTTGCAGTTGATATTGATAATACAGTTCATTGAAGAATATCAGTTATTTGAGACGAGTAACCTTTCTCTTCTCTTCAAAATTTATCTCAATAAAGACATCAGATGAATGATATTTCAACTTTCCAAAGCTGTAAATGGTATGAAGTGCACAGAACACCAAGAACTAAGTATTACAGCATAAACACTTTTCTACGAAATCCGTTTTTATCAGATTCAATGTACGGACTGTGATTTAGGAAACGCAACTTAAAAGTTACCTTAATAATACGTGCGTACATTTAGATTCAACTGTGAAATAAAATGTTCACATCCAACGGTTAACTGGTAGCGTCTTCGTAGTTGTCTTGGGGCATGAAAATTAGCAGGATAATAGATACTAACTGTGCATGTTCTGAGTTCGAACAGTTTCCTCATCTTTTTTTCTATGACCTTTCTTGAACTTGTGTTTCAGTGTTATTTTCAGTTGATCATCCTTGTAAACTTTGATCTCCTGGTTTCTTTTTGTTTGGTACTAATAATCTCCTGTTGCTATATTAGGTCAAACTGCTCGACCTCTACTGGCAGACATGTGTTTCGCCGTGTTATATTAGTGCCCTGTATGTTGAAGATAACTGAAATACAAAGACATGAAAACTCTTCTTGATAACTGATACACCTAAAAACAAACATGTGTGAAATATGATAAAAACTGACGTAATCATTGCAAGAATATGATTTTACATGGAAAAAGTGAAAATTTAGAAAACAACCTGCTCAAAGTAACTTTTTAATGAAGTCTTAATCTGTCTTATTATGAATCAGTTTGGTTGGCTGAAATTAGCGAATGGTGTTAATTCAAAAACTGTTTTTAAATAATCCTCCTTCCAAGGGTTTCAATGCTTAACTTTGATCAAAATAAAACATATTTGCATTCTGAGGATCTGTAGATCGTTGATTTAGGGATTTGACTTTCAAACAGTTCATCACGGATTCGGTCACCATTCCTGACTTCTGAGGTTTACGCAACTAAGTAGTATGACTCATCACCTATTGCATGGACATACATTAGATTACTGAGTGAATTTCCTTTCCTTCATTCGTAATATATTTCTCTTTATATGACTGTATTACTGTTTAGGATATCTACTATTGTATCTTTTGATAGAAAGTGGTTAGTAGTGGTATTGAAAACAGGTGTTCACTTTGCTTACGATTCATCAGCTGCATATACCTACTACATGGCTCTGAAGGTATTAATTAGTGAGTTGCTGCCTGATGGGCTACTGAGGCATGATATCCACCCGTTTTTGTAAGGTATATAGTTTGGTTTTATAGTGAAAGTAGAAATTTCGATTTCCACTTGATGACTTTAATGAATAAATCGTTATAGGAAGTGCTTGAATACACTTCAGAATACAGTGAGGAATTAAAAATACACATCAGTATACTCACTAGTTAAACATACCAAAAGTAATACAGGTTTCTTTTTCCCTATAAATACTAATGTTAGTGGGTTGTAGTACAAATATAATAAAAATGTCCTATATGTGTTATATCTTGACTTGAATGTAATTTGAAATTCCTTTGTCCATTTTATAGTTCTTAGTATTGACATAATTGTAGTTATTTATCAGGCAACTAATCTTTACTGATACAGGCAAAGTAAATGTCATTTTGATGATGCATAAAATAAATATCTAATTTAGAAGTAGTATTCATCAGGGACTCACATCATTTGGGGAATCATTTAAAATCTAGGAGCATAGGACAGCTGTTTCATCCTAGTATAGGAATCCTCAGTTGTACGCACACACGACCCCGCTACACGTCGAACTCAGCACCTTCACATTTCACGGCCAATGCGTTAACCATTCAGCCACTGGGTCAGTTTCCAATGGTCCACAATTTCCAACTCCTGTCAATTCATGACACAGCGCGACTGTCACTCAAAGTCTTCAATTAGCATCCACTTCACTTCCATCAGACTGGTTGACCCCACAGATCATGGATTCTCATTAGAACTTCCTGACATCCATCTGGAAGCAAGTCACTAATGAGTACTAAAGAGTTATGTATTTTTGAAATGAATGAGGATTTTTTAATTTCGAAGTAGTATTCATCATGGACTCACATCTCAAAAATATGTAATCTATCAGTGAATTGAAGAAGAAAGGTTTTGCATGCTTATCGTGAAATATTCGATTTCAAGATAATATTTCGCCCTGTATAGTATGACTGACAAGAAAGTAGCGGAAGAGGACATTAAAGATGATACACACTCACAGGGAAACACAAAAATATGAAGATGACCAATCATCAGTAAAGGTGAGAAAAAGTTCTGTTTCTACTCCAAGCTCACCAAATACCCTAGGAAATAAATGCAAACTTTATGTGACTCTACTGAATATGATTAGGTAAAAGAAGTCAACTAGTTACAACTTCTAAAGTAAACGTAATATGCGAAACATTTTCGGTAATCCTGCTCAAGGAGATTCTGTAACATGTAACTGTACTCTTTAATTGTTTGATTTCGTTTGATGGAAAGAATCCTGATTATTGAACTTAAGAGATGTTTACTCAGCTGTGCACTTTATTCATATATCCTTATGCACACGCGAGGATTACCGGATATCATGAGGAACTTTACAGAAAATGCGGTAGAATAGATTACACCCTCTATCATTGCAGTCAGATAAGTGGGTCAATTAGCAGTTGTTTAGCTCAGGTTTTAATCTTGTTCAAGATGAGTAATCATAAGTATATATGAGATTGTCTCACTATGAGCATGATACCACTTAACGGATAGGTTTTTGAGTTTATCTACTCTTACAGCCATTTCATTGCATGTTGCACCACTGTCAAATGGAAATCCAATAATAATAATAATAGTAACAATCACTTCATTCCAAACATTCTGTTTTGTGCTGTGTGGAATTCTAAGTAAGTTCTTTACAAGGACAATACATTCAGACGAAATAATTACTACATCTGCGTGATGTTGATGATAGCACTACTAAAGGCAATGTTGAACAATCGGTTGGTATTGGATTCGTTTCCAGCCTAGAATAAAGAATGTACAGAGAATCAAACGTTGGTTTGGTAGTGACAGCACATCTAGACAATATAAGAATGTGCCATTCCAGCTAAGCGTCCAAGGAGTGGAAATATGATAAATTTTTGCCCAACGAAATCTCCATTTCCATCGAAACTCATATTTTTTATTCATTTCGTTATCTAGACAAGAAACAGCTAGCTGAAAACATTTTAAAACCGTGCAAGATCACATGGCACGTTTAGAAGACAAAGTTAAATGATTAAGGCAAATTGAAAGCCAATAATTTGACCTATATGTTCAGTGGAAAATTTTGGTAGCCGAAGGTTCAACCAGGCCACCAGATTACTGCACACCTTGTATGTACCAAAACATACATGTAAACTATCAGACGCAGGGGGATACGACACTAGTTTAAACAGTGATATCTGTATTTTAACACATAATTGGCTTTCTCATCTACGGTAAATAAAGGTGTACAATACATTAAAACTGTGCTTGTGACATTCTCCTCCGTATGGTGGTATTATATAAACGGTTTTCTTTAGAACAGAATACAGAATATAACTGACTGGTTTCTACACACGTTTGGGAACTTTGATGGATATCCATTTTCTTTTATTGGTTAGGTTAGTATTTCGATATCATCATCCACTGAATCCTTAGTACAAAAACATTGAATCCTTTAAAAATTCTTCTATAAATACTTGTTTAGATTTCGTTGAGTAAAGTCTATATGAAATTGAGTTGTGTCCTGTCCACTTTGTCCACCGCACTGTCCACCGCTTCACTTAACAGGTTAATTTAAGCTTATAAAGGCTACATTTATTGATTGTACTAACTGGAGTGAATAATTCACCATTTTACTTAGAATTCTGTAGGTATCAAAAATGATGATGCGCATCTTAAAGAAATAACGTCCGTTGCTTCAAAGCATTACTCTAATAACTCTGATTCTCTGATCTCAAGTAACAGGAATTCTTCATTTTTAACCTCCTAACGACAGTTGAGTATGCTGAAGTTGTGCACAAGTCTAGATTATTATTTCAAACACTTGAAATGCTGTATGTTATACAAATTTCTTATCATAAAGTAACTCATTCTTTGGTCATCCTGGGTATGGATTGAAGATGAAATGAAAATTTGGACCGTGGCAACATTCGAGCCAGTAACCACTGGGTCACCAGCCTCATGCTCTACCAAGTGAGCTTTGAGGTCCAACTTCTGACCACCTTTTTATAGCACCTCATTCATAAGCGGGGTTTTGCCCGACTACCATATGAGTTCGTGATGCGTTACTACCGCTTGATCATATTGACAGTGGCTGCCTAGTCAGGATTTCTCATCCGTAATCCAAATCTAACTGAATCAGAGAGAGGGAGCATCACATTAGTTATCACTTTGACTATCTAAGAAAGTAGTCGTGGTTTGGCAGACTAGTATTTCTACTGGGGGATGATTGAAGGTGAGATGAAAATTTGAACCAGCGTTCTAACTAGGCAGCCAGTGTAAATACGATCAAGTGGTAGCAGTGCATCAAAAATTCACATGGTGTTCGGGAAAAACCGCGCATGTGATTGAAGTGAAATAAAAATGTTGTCAGCAGTCGGATCTCTTTGCTCAATTAATGGAGCATCGGGCAGCAAACCTGGTGTTTTGCTGGTCAGAATCAGACCACGGTCCAAACTTTTATCTCATCTTCAATCATCACCCAGTATAAACACAAGTCTGCCAAACCACGGCTAACTCAGATAGTCAAAATGATACTCTTTGGTTTGACAAAAGATGGACCACTGGTAGCAGTAAGTAAGTTGGATTATCTATAGAATTCTTGAATCAGAGGTTATCTTAATTGTATTTCTAGTCAAATGTTTAAGCTTTAAGATATTCATAAACATTCTACATAAGTGTATGATATCTAGGATATATAAAATTGTCTTAACCACCTGAACTGATAAAGCTGAAAGTATAGTAGAAGTTCTCTCCTAAATATTACTAATTTGTATTCAGAGACTAAGGTGGAATTTCACAAATGATACTGTACTGACAAGTTTAGAAGACATCAACTCTTCTTACTCCTTTCACGAAAATATCGTGGTCCATAAAAACTTTCAAATAAATTATGACCTTGGTGAAGCAAACCTTCTAGCGATTTCACACCAATTGTGTTGCGCAATATCGTGATTACTGTAAATTTTAAGAGTCTAAAAACTGAAGATTTTTTGATTTATCTCAGTGGTTGTAATAACAGCATTTATTAGGAAATAGTTTTGTCATAAACCTGTCTCTTGCTCACTAAAACGATTGACAATAAAAAGACCAGTTTTATTTCCATGGCTGTCTTCAAAACTCAGACCATCATACTGGCTGACGAATGTGAACGGAGTATCTAGAGTTATAGTGATTAGAGATTTCAGAGATGGTAATTTCATGTTATCCAGTCTTAAGTACGGATTGATTACGGTCGATCAATATTTGGTTTGCTCATCGGGATAGTAGACTCCCAACATCTCATTTCAATGAGTTTTAGTTAAACGTAGTTCTCAGAAAGCCATAGACCTAAGATTTTCACTTGTTAGTGCTCATTAGGCAGGTGGATTTGAAACATTGAGAGGACTGGTATCATCCAGCAGATTCGAATCTTCCTTGCCTAATGTTCAGGTCAGAGATGGGGTTGCGAATGACCAATTGTAAAACTTAGTAGTAGACGATTACAAAAGTGGATGAAGTAAGCAGTTGTTATCAAAATTACAAATGGTACATTATTTTGTAGTTTTTCCGGTTTAATCAGAGCTTTTAGTGCTTTTCGAATATCCTTAAACGTGTAACAAAATTGATTGTAAAAAGACATTTCTGAAACGGGAGTGCTCTATTCTTCTTGTAAATCAGATGTTGTATATTTTTATGGATAATCTGGGGTTTTATACCACAAAACTTAGCTGAGCATCATATAACAATTACTAAACGTTGTAATCATTAATGTAGTTCCAGGAATAAATAAAGTATACATTGTCTTCGACTGTAGTCTAAACAGTGGTCTAAGTGAAGCATTCATCGTGAGTTTATTATCAGAGTCATCCTAGAAATGTTAATTAGGTTGATGAACAAGCAGTTTTCTGATGAAATCGATCATTCAAACATTTGGTGCTTAGTTTAGAGCAGTTTATAACCTCAAAGTAGATAGAAATGAATTCAATTAAGTTCCTAAAAGAGTGTAAAACTGTTAGCGTGACATTCATTTCAAGCCTAAAATATTTTCAGTGTGATTCATTTGAATATATTTTAGGTAAATCGAGGCGAAATCCCAGCAACGGCGATGGTAGAGATTTAGATAGAATGAGATAGACGTTAAAAGTATGCTTGTCCCTTTAACGCTTATATCACAGTTATTGTAGATGAAAGGTATATGATTTCTGAATTGAAAAAAGTGATAACATCCAGTTATTCAATGTAATTCAAACTTTCCGGGATAAACAAAAAGCAAAGATTTTATCTTAAGGTTTTTGAAGACTTAATAATTGATTTTCAGCTTGGAATTCATCATAAACTGACTTCAGCTCGAGGAACATTGAACATTTCTTTCGTCCCAATATGGAACATCTCAGTAGTGAACATTTACGAACCCATGACCCAGGACTTTCGGGTTGCATGGCCAGCACGTTACCACCAAGCCACTAGATGAGAATCGAATGGCCCATATTTCCTACTGCTGAAGAGTCTCATACTAGAACGAAACGGCTTTTCAGTGGTCTCAGGTTTCTAATATTCCTCTAAGTGATATCAGTCCACAATGAATTCACACCTAAAAGGGGGGGGGGTGATGGGTTTATGAAAAAAATTCAAGTTTTAAGTTCCATATCGTCTGTAAAGAATATGATCGCTGTGAGTTACATAAGCTAACTAATAAATAATATAACTCATACCCATCGTTTCCCAATGGTCTATTGGATAAGGTTTTGATATCTGAAGAGATGAGTTCTAGGTTTGAATCTCACTGGGGAGAACGTCAGTCAATGGAGTACAAGTATATCCAGCTGACAAGTCTCAAATACAAGTCCTAGATTCCATAGCTAACCACTATTCCACCTATTTGTGTACAAAACTATTTTATGGTAGGTCTACCACCTACTTATGATGTACTTTTTAGTAGGAATTACAAATTTCCTGAACATATTATGAAACCAGCATGAATTTCACATGCACATAGTTGTTGTAACTTCATATCACTAAATAACTGACCTTAATTTTTAATGATATATATGTATGAATTATTACATTATAATCATTACTCGTGTAACCTAATTATATATAAAGATATGTAACTAGAATAAAAGTAGTAGAAAATTAATGACTTGCATTCAGTGTGTATATAATCGAATATTTGATGACCATTTATAAATTATTATTTCGAATGTATATATTTCAGGTATAAGTAATTGAAAAAGGCTAATTTCCTTTTTCACAGTATTACAACTTATTGCTTGGTTATTTATTATGATTATTATTATATAAAAAGTTCATTTCTAGAGTTCACTATAAACGTTTTATTACTTCATTATCACTTGACCTGGGAATTTTAGATTACCAATTTACCATTAAATATTTTTAATACTGGAAGTAAAGTGAAGCAGAGAAATGTAATAAATAATTTTAGTAAAATATGGCATTTATTCTATGTATTGTTGTTCGACTTTTCATTAGTGCTAGGTTATCTATGAAATACTTGAAATTGAAACAGTAATTCCCTTATATTAGTTTTCAATTGTTTTTTAAACGAACTATATCTGCTTATTGTCTTGTTAAAATACTTAGTTTTGAAAATAGGGTTCAAAATATTCCCATAGACAATGTATAGTAATGCGTATATCGATGTCTGTATATTGTAAAAGTAATTTTCATCTTGGTGACTAGTAGTGGAATCTAGGCTGCACGTTATATCTTATTCATATACCATCAGCTTGATGTACCTGCATACCAATATTGTTCTCATTGAGACTCGAACATAGTATCCATCACTTTGAATGCCACAGA
The DNA here is from genome assembly GCA_944470555.2 of Heterobilharzia americana. Taxonomy (NCBI): domain Eukaryota; kingdom Metazoa; phylum Platyhelminthes; class Trematoda; order Strigeidida; family Schistosomatidae; genus Heterobilharzia; species Heterobilharzia americana. The sequence goes on from OX104129.1 coordinate 82,669,929, forward strand.
GTTATCTGCTAGACTAATGTGTCGCGAGACCTTTTTGTTATGCAGCAGGTATCAGTTATTGTTTGATACCATTAATTACTGGTTCGAACTACTTGACTTCTGTTGGGCTCTAAGGCCTGCGGTTATCTTGTTAGTTAATGAAGTTGAGCTATGTGTAGTGATAGTCAGAAACAAAGATGTCTAGTTTAATAACTGTTTTGCTGCCTCACCTGGCGTAGTAATGGAACAACTACGCAATGGCCACATGTAAAAACCCTCATTGTATATCAATGAACCCATCTTTCTTGCAGCGGTCAACACCTCTGTAGATAAAAGTCGTTCTAGATAGTATAATTCCACATCTATATATGATAAATATACTCTATGCAAATCTCTTCTGAAAGTGGTAAAAATTGCATCCACAAACACTATGAATATAGTAACATAACTAGAAACCAACCTACACTGCACCTGAAGCGCATAACTTGTTGGCATCTAATTCTGTGTTATTTAAAGCACACTGGTATAATTTGGAAATTAATTCAATGGCTGACATTTCATAAAAGTTTTGTTATATTCAGTATTTTGAGGATGGAATTTTGTTTTTGCCTTAGTATCTGGTAGATAATATTCACCTATTTCCACTTTGAAGTCCGATAGATTTGATAAAAAGTGAGTCAACGGAACTGATCAGCTGGTCGACAGAAATCACTGGAAAACTGATAGCCGGCTACTTATCGTGGTTCACTGAGTCAGTGTTCATTGGTAAACGTGGCGAAATAATCGTTGACTGACTGACAAAATCGCACATAAGTATGTCTGCTCAATTGGCCACACTTCATTGTAATACACAATCAAAGAAAGACAAAATAACCGATATTAAATTCGACAAAGTTGTGTGAAAGAATCAACAATCTGAAGACAACAGCCAGTGCGAATATTCAGGCTCTGGATGTCAATGAGTATATATATCTGAGCCAGTATGACCAATTTTAAGCCATGTCACCAAGAGTTCTCAAGCAAAGATTCTTTTAGTCTTGAGGCCCCCAACCGGGCTATCTACTTCTTCACAGATGTCTAATGCCAACAGTTAGGAACGCCATTGACTGGTGCCACATCATTCGCTGACCGCTCTGGACCGTCTCCTGATCTAACTCAACTTCTGCTAGCATGATACACCCAAGTATGCAGTGCTTTGGCATGCACAGTACATCTCCAATCCGTCTAAGCCGATGAATGTTCACAACCTTATCAATGGGCTTTCCTGTTTTGTCTAGTATCCTTCGCCTGTGCCGAGCACTGTTCATAGAGTGATTCTAGCAAACGCGAGCAATGTTACGAACATACAAATGATCAAAGTCTTGCAACTGCTTCGAAATAATCGTTGAGTGCTAGAATACCAACTCGTCAACTAGTTGTGTCCAGACACTGAGATCGGACTGCCAAGCCAACCTGTTCGAATTCAAACAACAGAAAATGACTGTCGGCTGCTAATTTCATCCTAAGTGAGCTTTGAACTGACGCTGATGGAATTAAGTTACTCATTTCAATATGTAGCGCAATCGGCCTCGTTAAATCACCTCAACTAAAGTATACATTTGTTTCAAAAAAGTCATTCTGGCATACAACAAACTCATCATAAATTATTTTGACTTTCCCATAGTTAACTCAAGACTTCAGTTGGAAGGAAGAAAAGATACCTACCGATTCGAAGAAGGGAGACATAAGCCTTCACAAAAACGAGAGAGGAATCATTCTCCTGTCCACACCAAGTAAAATATTATGCCGCATCATCCTGAAGAGACCAAAGAATGCGTCTGACTCACGACAGCAACAGGCTGGCTGACTTCAGGAAGAACAGATTATGTACCGATCAGATTGCAACGCTACGCTATACGTCATCATAGAACAGAGCATAGATCGGCTGTCAACACTCTGCCTCAACTTCATCGGTTTTCGAAAGGCCTTCAATAGCGTCGATAGAGAAGTAATTTGGCAAGCAGCTGTTTCCACACTAGGACCAAAAATCCTTACCAACCTCATTCAACAACTATATGAAAACTACACATGCCACGTGATCCACAATGGAAAGCCCAGTGAAGCCTTTCAAGCTAAGACAGGAGTAAAGCAAAGCTGTCTACTATCACCGATTATCTTCCTGATTGCAGTGGACTGGATCGTGCAACAGATAACCATAAGGAGCGAGAAGATGGATATACGCTGGCTAGACCGATGAAAAGACAATGGAAGACTTGGATTTCGCTGCACTCAGCTCAAAGAACAAGATCCAGATTTTCAACACCAACGTCGAATCCGTGCTTCCATATGGTTCAGAAACTTGACGCATCATGAAAAGCATTTCCAACAAACTGCAGACATTCATCAACAGCTGCTACTCTGGTTTGATAATGAAGATCAGATGGCCAGAAAGAATAGGCAAGAAGGAACTCTGGCAACGAACCAACGAAGTAAGAACCTATCACCCGACAAATATGCAGGAGGAAGTGGAGATGGATTGGGCATACACTGAGAAGGCCGACTGGGGACATCATGCACCAGGCCATCAAGTGGAATACAAATAAGAAAAGACAAGTTGGGCGTCCGAGTTGAGGGTGACATGGGGGAGATGTTGTGAGGAAGAAATGAAACGTTATGGGCAGTTGTGGAGCCAAGTTGAAAAAACTGTAACGAAGAGTGAAATGAAGGCGTGCCACTGAAGCCCTATGTTTCACTAAAAACCCAAGGAAAAAATAATCATGATAAAATAGTTAACTTTAAAGTGTCATCACAAAATCTGTTTACTTTGAGCCGTTTATCGATATGATTCCTTTCTTCGATAACATAAAATGAACTTAACCAAATGATATGATATATCATGTAGGTAAAATAACTCAATAAATAACAGTTTACACTTTTAAATGTCACGAAAAAAAACAGCGTTGGTTGAAGATGATCAGTTTTCATTTTTGTTGTTTTTTTCTGTCCTATTTTTTAATAAATCTTTCATGTTTCCAATGTTGAACTTAATGACAGTTGCTCATGATGATGTCTTGTTGAACAGTCTCGATTCATTAATCATGGAACGACAGGAAGGTGGTTACCTACCTATTATCCTTGAATATATGAATAATTTATTTCCAAACAAAGACAGGAAAATGTATTGGTTTTTTTTCCTTCTTCATGATAAAAAGGATTAATGCCCACCTTCATTCAGACTGAAATATGAAGATATAATCCGTTAGCTGCTTAACTGTTGAAAGGTAATCAGTATCATAATAACAATAATAATAATAATTTCAGTGGAGTGAAATAATTCATTTAGTTCGATTGAATAATCGCTCCCCTGGACAGGTTTTATTTTGTGTAAATGTTAGGCTTTTTATCCTCATATGAGTGAACATTTTATGGTTTTACGTGCACGCACACACACACACACTAAAATATACATGGATCGTGGCAACAAGACGGTTATTTTAGTCCGGAAAAAGAAGGATAGTGATATATTTTTGTAAAACATAAGCGTACAGAATATTATCAAAATACTATCTTGATAAACTGATTAGGTACCTGATCCTCAAGGTAGATTTTGGAAACTCTTTCGATCGCAAATATACATATCCTACCAATAGGTGATATCAGTAGATAGAAAATTTTTATACTACCATTTCATCCTCAAGTTCTAATTTAAATAAGTGGTTAACAGTAATTTAATCGTTTTGTGACTAAGCAGTCAGTAGACACCACAAAGATAACTTGCATGCCAATAAAAGTATGTTCACTTCAATGGTTTTATTCTTCACAATGTGATTCTATCGTTCCAGAGATGTAAGTTGCAACCATACTATAACTGAAAGTCTATTATCTGGGTATATACCTATCCAAGTTTAAGTATTTCATCGCGAAGACATAATATGATTCAAAATGCTGAAGATTTTATCAGCGCTTCAGTAGAATATGGAAACTTTTTCAAGAGATCACGAATCTATTAAAGAAGACTTGATAATGTTCGAGATTAGCTGTACCAGAAATCTACTACTAAATATCCTTCTCAGTATTTAACAGGATATGACTGAATAGTTGAATAAATAAAAGTGATATGAAACGTTTATTTTTCTTGGACGTTTCGAGGTGATTTGCAGAAAGCCTTGAACTTGATTTTCACCCTAAATTCTCATCAATAAAGTGTAACTGCAACCTCTAGGGAAGTGATAACACTTGAGAGATTTTAACCCACATCACCAGTACTACGGCCACAGAAGTCACCGCTGAGATATTCAGGCCACAATTAATCTAATTTAGGGTTGAAATATTTACAGTAATCATTCATTTATCTAGTACTTAGTGTTGACTGAATTCTGTCTTGCAGTGTGATCACCAAGATACAGAATCTGACTGCAGCAATGTGTGATACAAGTTCGAATCCTTTAAGTGACATCACTTTCTTCAAGGTGGTATATACACTTTACATGTGAGGGCGAATGTTTTCTTCCGATTACCTCTAACTATCTAATATCAACCAAGGTGGATCCCAATGATAGATTTCATAACTTGAAGGCCACATCATAAAATGATTGGTAAAATTCAACTGGCGATTAGGGCTAGACTATGTGAATTTAAATACTCTTCAGAGATAAATTAGTGTACAATTTATTTTTATTTGAACCAAATAAATACAAAATACTTATGTTTAAGATCAACATAAGACAATATAAATTATTCTCTTCTCCGTTACTTATAAGTTCACTTCGACAAACAGTTTAAGGAAAAGGGGGCAAAATAACCTATTACTTGAAAGTTTAGCTGCGAAACTGATTTAATGACCTTTAAATATTATTCGCTGAGAGTACTGTCACAATTTGAGCACATTACGAACAGTCTTCTGCTAGAAGACATTTCGGTGATTTGCTTTTGGGTACGAATTTCACTAACAACAAAAGTATCATCTAACCGATTTACAGTTTGTGTTACCACTACATCCAGTCATATTATCTGATGGGAATTAGTCATTTTGTTATCTGTGATAATTCATTATATATGAGTGTGCATATGATAATAAAAAGACTTGGATCTCTTCAAGGATGCTTCAGAAAATTGAAAATTTTATCTATCACTGACATCTTTATGATAAAAAGATCAGAGAATTGTCAGTATCTGTGAAGGTTCAGACAGATGAAGAGAATCACATTAACCTACAGTCATAAGTAATCCAACGTGATTCGCTTTATTTCTTAACTTCCAAACGATAATTTATGTCTGTTTAATAGCGGCTTTAATAAACAGTCAGCAACTCTCTGCGATGTTGATGTTTCATGGCACTATGTAATCGACGTTTAATATGATGATTATTGTAACTAGGAGCAGACAGTTGATCAGTTTCTACGAAAAACGTCTCTTCCACCCAATTTTGTGTGAACTTGAAAGCTGAACAACAACGTATCTTTCATGCTACAATCTACGTTTCTGTCTAGCACATTTCTCGCCATATAGTTGAGCTATATAAGCCATGATTAACAGTTGTAGGTTGTGAGAATGTTTGTTTTATATACTGTGATTACCTTGTTAAGTATACAGCATCTTTCACAAAAACTGTAAATCAACCTCGAATAGATTTCTAACAACCAACAGTAATCTTGCACATGTTTAAATCACACAATGTATTTGAAATGATTATTCTTATCCAATAGTTTGCTTTAAACGTAGTCACTCATACAATAGTCGTTGCGAATAGCTAATTTAGATTCTTCCATTTAATGCCTTATGGTGCAAACTTGAAGATGTACAGGCGAATCCCAACAAATTGACAGAAAAGGCATGGTAGCAAAGACGGGACTTCAAGTGAAAATAGAGAAAACAGAGGTGATGAAGATACCCAACCAACGCCAACAACAACAAGCACCAATCACAATCAAAGGGAGAAATCTGAAGAAGTAGCTTCTTTCACCCACCCTCCTAGACGGCACAGACGAGGAAGTCAAAGCCAGCCACGGTCGGAAAGACAGCAACACAGGCGATGATTAGCCCGAAATCAGCGTGAAGATATTCTACGCTGAGCCTGAAATAAGCGTGAACTACATCCAGATTTTCAACACCAACGTCAGTCAAGTCAGTGCTTCTGTATGGTTCAGAGACTTGGCGCGTTACGAAACGCGTTTACAACAAACTACACACATTCATCAACAACTGCCACCTACGCTGGCTCCTTACTGACACTGAAGATCGATGAGATGTCCAGAATAATAAGAATAAGCAACAAGGAACTCTGGCTGGCTGGCAGGCTGGCAGGCAACGAACCAACCAACAACCTAACACTCAACAAATATGTAGATGAAGGATGTGGAGATAGATTGGATTAGGCATACACTGAGAAGGCTGATTGAGGACATCACGCTTCAGGTCAGTTCATTGAGTGTAACCCAGAAGGGAACCGACGAGTTGGGTGTCTGGGGTGAGGGTGACATGGAGGAGATCGTGCGAGGAGGAAATGAGAGGTTGTGCGCTATCGTGGAGCCAGGTTCAAGTGATTTCAGAGAACAGAGTGCACTAAAGTGGTATGTTTCACTAGGGACCCAAGGGAAAAATAATAACAATAAGTACCTCTGAAGTGTCTATAATTATCTGTTGTTTGTCTTGGAGGCAAATGAAAGACAATATTGCTACCTAATGCATACCATGTGCATTCAAAGTATCTATCTAAAACCCTACATACAGATACATCTTTAAAGTATATGTCATTCACTAAGACAACCTTTGAAACAATTTCTATGACAGTAGTGTTTGCACAAGTTAATCGAGAGTATCATGCTGTTTTGTTTATACTGAAAGATGGATATTATAGTTACAAATTTTTGCACAACAAGTAAACTTTACTTATTTTAATGAAAGCCTTTATTTTCATATTTGTATGCAGTGAATGAAGTGAATCCTTCATTTTATATGATATATATTAATTAATTAGGTATTTGATCTTAGTTAAAAATAAATCTGTTCAATCTTTGAGGAAATTTACTTTTACTTCGAAAAACCGATGCTGCTGCACTTCAGTCAAGGTACAGTCAATTGTCATTTTATTTTTATATACGAAAATTTTTTACAGAAATGATAGATAGTCGCTAGCAGTGGAATCTAGGAGGTGCGTATCATCTTATTTGTGACTCATCAGCTTGATTTACATGGCCTGCCATTGAGCTATGTTGTTCTCACTATGACTTGAACCTGTGTTCGATGCCTTCAAGCATCAAAGGGTTATCCGCCGAGCCTCTAAGTCATGACAGCCACTTTTTAGGAGATAATCTAAGCAACAATATAAATAAAAAATACTTTATTATCGGATTATTATTTGAAAATAATTTATTAGGTAATTCGAAATAGTTTTAGAAACGCTGTAAATGAAATATAACTATCAGTTCCGAATTAAAGAATGATATTTCGGAAAGTAATTTTGTCTGAGCATCCACTACCTGAAGTACTGCTTTGTTTTATCTTCTCACAAGAACCTTGTATGTATCTATTATGTGTTGCACTATCCCTACAACCTGTACCATTAACCATACTAAATATGCAGTTAGGATCGGATAAGGAACATAAGCGTTCACTAGCCTGAAACCAGTGTGCAGATCTTCTGCACTCGACATGTGGAACAACATCCAAATTTTCAACACCAACATCACTTAAGTCGGTGCTTCTGTATGGTTCAGAGACTTGGCGCGTTACAAAACGCGTTTACAACAAACGACAAACATTCATCAACAACTGCCACCTACGCTGGCTCCTTACTGACACTGAAGATCGATGAGATGTCCAGAATAATAAGAATAAGCAACAAGGAACTCTGGCTGGCTGGCTGGTTGGCTGGTTGGCTGGCTGGCAACGAACCAACCAACAATCTAACACTCAACAAATATGCAGATGAAGGAAGTGGAGATGGATTGTATTGGGCATACACTGAGGAGACCATTCGAGGACATCACGCCTCAGACCAGTTCATTGAGTGGAACCCAGGTGGGAAAAGACGAGTTGGGTGTCTGAGGTGAGGATGACATGGAGGAGATGGTGTGAGGAGTAAATGAGAGGTTGTGGTCTGTCATGGAGCCAGGTTCAAGTGATTTCAGATAGTAGAGTGGAGTGGAATGGAGATGTGCTACTGAAGCGGTATGTTGCATTAGGAACCCAAGGGACAAATAATATAAATAGTAATAATATTGTATTCATTTTAATCTGATACTGCTTGGATAGTACTCATTTCGAATTAATCAAAATCACAGAGACAGATGTCATTAGCGCTCTTCTTTGAAACATATTTTCTCTCTTAAAGTTGTAAATAAGTGAGTGTTTTTTCATGAAAGTATATTTCATTCGTGTTCTCAGGTATCATTTCAGAATTTGCTGCACTCTGAACTCTAATGAACTAAGGAAACAGGCAGTGTGAAATGAAATAATTTGTTCTGTTGAAAGTTTCAGAAGAATTTATAATTTGTGGTGAGGTTTTACTTGAAAACAATACTACTTAGCAAAACACTAGCTACCCTTTGTTTGAAAACTCTTCAGGAACGCCCACGTTCTTCCTCTGGTCAATTATAACAACCGAATCAATGTCTCCTTGAGAAGTTCATGAATGTAGTCCTACATTCAACTAGAAAATATGCTTTTAAAAGTAGTTGTTGACTTAATGATTTTGATGTTATTGGTATCAGTGGATGTCTACCAGAGTATGACACATTAGAAATCATTTTGAGTAGTTTGCCGTATTGACTCATATCCCACCCACGATGTAAGGGGTCAACTCTTTTACTGATGGAAAGACATTGAGCCATATTCGAACAAGTTAGTGAAATACCTCATCTCTCCTTATTCTAATGTAAGATAAGAGTAATAAAACATGTGAACATGACTTCTCTCTTATATATATATGTAACAATTTCTCTTTCTCCGTCCTTTGATCTGTTTAAATGATGGTTAAAATATAAGCAAAATGATATCCTGTTTAACAGTCATTATTATGTTATCGACCATATAAGGGGCATCCTATTGCGACTTTCAGATTTTTATTATTGGTAATCACTATCTTGTATAGATTCACACCATAATTTGCATCACCAATTTTTACTCTCCTTATATGTTTACGGTAATAACTCTTTATGAACTGAAATGTGACCATGAGATTACAGTTTTATGTTATACGTATTCGTAATTGACCTTGATCTAATGATGGTAAGATATGTGACAGTATTAGTTCCGTTCAGTTGTTGTTTATAGAGGCATGATGATGATGATTTGGATGGGAAAAAAAGTGAAAATCATATAAAAGTCAAATTTAAAAGAGACATTTGGTTATTAAGAATCTCTAAACTTCTATGAAACAGTAGTCAACAAATGTATTCAACTGATTAGGATAAGGAGAGGCATTCTTCATTTAAATAACTGGCGTCCAAATCAATCTGGACAATACTTTCAGATAAATTTATTTCCTAATTACTTCAATTTTGAAATTGTCACATACCAAGGAAAATATTCTCTACTCATAACCTTCTAACCATGAAAGTTGAGTAACATAAATACAACTACGGATGTAGATTTCGAAAGTACTAAAGATTACATAATCGTATTTTATGTCAACTTATTTAAATATATGGTACATATTTATTACTAGATGTTTTAACACAGTTAATAAATTATTATAGAGACTATTAAGACGTTCATACAAAAGCCCACTTGCCAACAAAGGCTGATCAGTCAAAGATGGTATGGTTAAAATCCTTCAATAAAAATCTTTCTTCCTCTAGATCAAAATTCAGTTTTTCTAACTGAATAGCTCAATGTGTAAAGTTTCTACATGTGAAATGGTTGTAACTATTTCCAAATCATGATGTGAACTTAGACATGGACCAGTAGGCAGGCAAATTCCGATGATGAAACCTTCACAGTGTTAAATGTATGTCCTGAACTCCACTACTAGCTATGATATACTATTTTTCAGAAATGAACTTCATAGATAAAAATTGTTATCACATGATTGTAGATTAAGGCATTCTAGTGTCTAGTAGCGAAGCCTAAAGTATCTTTCTCTACACCAATTTAAGCAATAATTAAAGTTTAATGATTCTAGAAATAATTTCATAACTAATGTCTTTGATAACTGGAATTCAGATCACTTAAACACAATCTGTTTAAAGATATACAATTTCCTGTGTTATTCAGTTATGTGTGTATTTCATGAAATATAATTTAGTATACATAGTGTAAAAGGTGCTCTGGGAACGAACCAACCAAGAACCTATCACGCAACAAATATGCAGTAGAAGGAAGTGGAGATGGATTGGGCATGCACTGAGAAGGCCGACTGAGGACATCACGCGTCAGGCCAGGTACTCGAGTGGAATCCCCATGGGAAGCGACGAGTTGGACGTCCATGGTGAGGGTGACATGGAGGAGATAGTGTGAGGAGGAAATGAGAGCTTGTGGGCTGTCGTGGAACCAGGTTCAATAGATCTCAGAGAACAGAGGTCACTGGAGACGTGCTACTGAAGCCCTATGTTCCACTAGGAACCCAAGGGAATAATAATAAGAATAATACATAGTGTAAAATGACGCTGAGAGATGACTTATAGTTGCGTCTGCTAAGGCTCATTACATTTTCTTTCATCGTGTAATGTTTCTTTCTTCAACAATAAATGAAATTTATCTAGAAACTTTAAGACTGAGGTTAATTCGGCTCCTGAGTTTATTTAGGTAAAGAGTATATAAAAAGTGCTGGAACATTTTGTTTTCTATTGCTGCTATGTTTGAGCTGGATTGATTGACTTTTGTTTCCCCATGGACTCGCATGTGGATGCCTCAAGAGAGTTAGTGATTTAAATAGATGGTAGCTAACAGAGGGATTCAGAACACATGTTTTGTACTGTTTGGGACTCATATAGGTGAGTGGAGATATTTCAAATGAAATTCGTACCAAATGACATCGAGAAGAGACAGGTTCCTGTATCAAACTAAACTCACTGCACAAAAGATGGCTATCGTACCTCAGCAACCTCATGCGTAACACTCCATGGTTTGGATCGATGGGTACTAGCTTCGATTCTACTTATTATCAGAAAGCAGTAAATTTCTTTACGCATAAGCAGATTTCCATAAATGCTGTGACTGACTGAAAAAGCATTAAAGTGCTTCTTTCTATTCTGGGATACTATCATTGTTATTAGCGTGAAATGTTAACACCGTTACAGCTTAGTAATACATTCGTATCCCACACATTCTGTTGTTGAACTAAATTCAATTCTCAGAATTTTCTAGATATCTTTCAATATCACCAATTTGCATCTAATTCAATCCTTGATGATGGCTTGGTGGTGTAGTGGATAACGCTCTCGCGTTTAAAGCGGGTTCGAGTCCCGGTGGGAACAACATCACTCATTGGGAGGCAGGTACATTCAGCTGATGAGTCCTAAATAGGACGGAATGCGCAATCTGGATTCTACTGCTAGCTACTACCTGTCATTACTATGCATAATTAAAACACAGGCAATATCGTGACATCCTCATAGGAGCCCATATGCCAACAGAGACTGATCATTTCGGTCCAATCAACAACGGTGTCATACAAGCAATAACACTAAAAGATTTTACTTGTTCACTTGTTCTATGGTTGCTGTCAGTTTACTTCACATTCTAGTCGGTGAAGTTTGTTATTCACTGTCCAGTGTAATGAATAGACAGTCAACATTTTAGGGATAATATTTCAACATACAATTTATCACTGTATTGCACAAAATTAATCCAAAGTTAAACGCCTAAAGTATTATATATATATTATCACGATATTGAGCATAAATCCTGTCAAATATGTTAACTAATTTCTGAAAGACCAGTACACGTGAAATCATCACACTTAAAGCATTTTTTAGCTACGCTGATGTGAAAATGTCGAGCTTATTGATTGTACATTGAACTTATTTATGAATAAACAAAAGAGACTAACAAATTAAAAAATAACATTTTCTCCAAAAAACGATGAAAAATGATGAATGAAATATCATTTGATTAGGTCAGATTTATTGTTCGATTCTTTGCTCACATCTTAGTTACGCGTGATAGCCATAATATACGCAAACTCATTGTCTGTTCGAGAAAGGATGAATTAGAACAAGACTGTGCTTAAATTAAATGATTCTTGAAAAATTGTTATGTATAGGAAAATATCTAGATATCGGGAGCAAATAACGAACGAAACCATCATTAACTTCTAAACGGTACAATTATTATCTTGGCTTAGTGGTGTATTGTCATTTGTCGGAAATCCAACCTGTGATTAGATAGACAATCTTCAATTGTGATGTTCAGTTTCTGGATTCTTCACAATGTTTTCCACTTTCTTCTGCTTAGTTTGATTCAAAAAGGCTTGTTATTATTTCATAAGATTTTTGAGAATTAAAGTTTTTCACATACACATATATTACAAACTTACTCAAATCTTCAGTGTTGTAGCCAAAACCTATTCTTTAAATACTTTAAACGTAGTGATACATCTTACTGCCGCCTTGTTTAAGCAGTTATTATCATTATTTGTCCATTGGGTTCATAATGCAACGTACCCCTTCAGTAGCACATCTCCATTCCACTCCACTCTACTATCTGAAATCACTTGAACCTGGCTCCATGACAGACCACAACCTCTCATTTACTCCTCACACCACCTCCTCCATGTCATCCTCACCCCAGACACCCAACTCGTCATTTCCCATCTGAGTTCCACTCAATGAACTGGTCTGAGGCGTGATGTCGCCGAATGGTCTCCTCAGTGTATGCCCAATACAATCCATCTCCACTTCCTTCATCTGCATATTTGTTGAGTGTTAGGTTGTTGGTTGGTTCGTCACCAGCCAGCCAGCCAGCCAGCCAGCCAGCCAGCCAGCCAGCCAGCCAGCCAGCCAGAGTTCCTTGTTGCTTATTCTTATTATTCTGGATATCTCATCGATCTTCAATGTCAGTAAGGAGCCAGCGTAGGTGGCAGTTGTTGATGAATGTGTGTAGTTTGTTGTAAATGCCTTTCGTAACTCGCCAAGTCTCTGAACCATACAGAAGCACTGACTTTACGTTGGTGTTTAAGTAGTTAATATATCAAAATCCACACCAAAAACCTATCTCAAAATAAAGGAATGTCAATCTTCAGGTAGAAAAAGTGCTCATTAGACAGATATGAAGAAACTTTGCAAATTCTGTTTTCCCCTTGAATTACAATGATATGTATTGCTGATACGACACTCCTTAAAATAACAGGTTTAGTGATCTAGATTGTAAACTTGGGTGGGGCTAAAGTCATCTCCATGTGTTATCGTACTTGTTATAGGACATAGCGTTTTGTGCTCAAGTTCACATATTTTCTACCTTCTGTATGAATATTTTACTTTTTTGCATAGTTCTTAAAATGCTATTTGCGATTAAATCGTATTTCATACCGTTCTCCCATGCGCTAACTATTGGATACACTTTAGCTTTGTAGGTGGATAGTAAGTAAGTAAGTCAGTAAGAGTGATGCCCGTAAATTAAAGTGATTTAACTCAGGCTTTAAAATGCAGAAAGAGGGATTCAACATTGAACTTCTCACTCCAAAATGCATGCACAGATAAGACTGAAAATACGCAATTTCACATTGGAAGTTATAACAACTGAAGATGACTTTTAGCCTCACCCGTTACTTTATCTTAGTACACACCGAACAAAAGTATCTTGAACAGTGATATAACGGATATGAATTTCGGTCTGATACTCCTGTTTAATACATGCGTGTAGTACACCTTCCAGTTTACGTAGAATATATTAAAGTCCATTTTTTTTCAAATTGTGGCTACAATATTCAATGAGTTTCTTTAAGTACATCCTCCATCGAATAATCTGTCAACTGATATCTTTGATATACTTTATCCCCCTTGATTCTGATCACTATATAGAACCTAAAATTTTACTGAAATATGAGACTATGCAACAGTCTGAAAAAAAACGATGGAAATGTCTTTCTGAAGCACATCTCGATAAACAAAACTATATTAATAGGTCAGGTTTTGAAAATATCGATGTGGGTATGAAATCTTTCTTGTATGTCAAATGATGTTTGTGAGTCGGTGTATGAAACAAAGGATATGAACAATCTCAGTAAGTCCCCACCTTACACAGACTGTTCACACACTCACAGTTAACAAATGAGTATTTAGCTTTAAAGATGATTTTATACTCGATTATTTATTTCATACGGTGCACAGTGTTACAGTTTTGTTTACTAGATGACGTTTCATACTGAAGTTATCACTCACAATCATATCGAAGCAATCACACAGGTTTCAGAATCCAATTATGTGGTCCAAAAACTTTATTCTTCTACAGTAATGGTAGTAGCATTTCCAAAATATCTTCAACGCATAGCAATTCAGTTCTATTATATGCTTTAGGTGTTGAATTAATGAACAGAGATTCTGTCTAGAACTATCATTCTATCTTACGATGTGGTTTGATTATGAGTGAGCTCACGAATAGTGATAGCCGTTTTTCTCTAAAATACTTAGTAGTGTCTATAACTTTATACTTTATTAAACGTTTTGCTCCGTTATCCTGACTGAAATCAAATGACTACTCTAGCCTGTTTACTTGATCTTACAACCACTGTATGACATTTGGTAAATTTTACCGTTTTGCTCAGTGGATCGGCTGCATCATCAGCATACAAAGTCCCTCTTTGAGATTTTGTTTTGGAATGGCATCTTAATCCAAGCATTATTCAGAACTCCTTGTAGACTTTTAAATGTGCGTTATTTACATGCCATTCATATTCCAAATTGAATCACCTGAACATTTTAGCAAGCCTACCTTGACAGATATACTGTAATAAGATGTATAATTTAAATACTTAGAATAATAGACCCTGCTTAGGTGGCTACCTGATCGAAAGATTACTCTATCTTTCTGCGTTCAGTGACTTACGGTCACAAAATGGGTTTGAAAAGGGTGACAGTTCCAAAATATAATTAGGCTAGGTGAAGGGAGAGATCGATTTTGGAATCTCTTTTCGTTTAATCAGCACCTAACATATATAACAGGTATGATTCGACAAGTAGTACAGAATCCTGGAAAATGTTACCATCATTAGAAGAAATCAAAAGAGGACCAGTGAATTATAAAAGCTGAATTTGAAAGCATAATTGTTTTTATATGATACCGTCGTTGACTGGACCAAATTGATCGGTCTCTATTGGCATATGGGCACCTGTGTGGATGCCTCGATATTTCCTGTCTTTTAACTATGTACAGTAATGATAAGCAGTGGCTAGCAGTGGAATCTAGAATGTGCATTTCGTCCTATTTAGGACTCATCAGCTGAATGTACCTGCCTCTCAATGAGTGATGTTGTTCCCACTGGGATTCGGACTCCGGAGCGATCGCTGGCTATCGTGGTTCGGTGGTGTAGTGGATAATGCCCGGGCGTTTAAAGCGATCGCTGCTAAGTCCGAATCCTGGTGGGAACAACATCACCCACTGGGAAGCAGGTACATCCAGCTGACTAGTCTCAAACAGAACGAAATGCGTATCCTGTAGTTTGGAAGTTATATGATTTCAGTTGGGAATTATATCCATTAGATAACACTATGTGCTGTGTGAAATAAACAATTGAATGTGGAAATATACTGCGGCATATTACTGAAGTTCCACTCTTATATTCATAACAATGATTTATTTCTACTTCTAAAGAGTGCACAAATGGTTGGGACTAGTGAATTCAGTAATATAAACATTGTTTTTTATAAATCCCTAAAGAATATAGTAATGTTACCTATGTATTTAATATATTTGTAGCAAATTGTATTTTGTTGCAGTCATAATACAAATATTTAATTTCTACAGATTGCATTTGATATTGCATTTAAAATTGTTTCTTGCCAAGGCAAACGATTGTTACAGTAATCGAAAATAGAATATTCAATCCTTCATCTCTATTCTGGATGCATTGAAGAAAGCATACCGTTTTGGCGGTGATTTAATCATAAAGTTTTCATTGTCATTCCAGAAAAAAAACCATCAGCAAAATATTATAAAGTTTGTGTTGATGATTTTGTCTAAAGTAATAATGAAAATTTTACGGCTAAACCATTCAGCTCAAAGAATACACAACATTATTTAAATCCTTCTTCTAAGCTACCAGCAGTCAGGTTTAAAACAAGATGATAGCAACTTTGACTATGAAACTACCTCCTTCAAATGATTCATTATTAGGTACAAATTTTATTGGTTTGCTTATTCATCTTTCAAATACTTCTTCACCTGTAAATTGAACAGGCATTTTACGTCAAAACAGGTCCTAGTCACTTTGAAAGAGCAATTTGACTTTCCACTATTTTTTGTGGGCTAGTAAAGTGTATCCATTCGTGCTATACGTTAAGGAGCAAATAACCAACTGAAGTCAAGGTCCCTTAACTGATGAAAAAATAATAATTTTCTCAAAAATGTTACCTAGAAAAACTTTGAATTTTCTGTCTGCATCTCACTCAAATCACTGTGAAGTGACAAAAAATAGAGTCAATGTTCTCCACCATTAAATTGAAGTATATTATCTACTTTGATATATATAAAATATGTTGGTTAATCTTCTGACCAAAGATAACTCAGTTTATATCTATCTTGGTTAGTAAACAATGGAGAATTTCTTAGAATAAACAAAATTTTATTTAGCTATAGAGCTTATCTTATGAGTCGTAAAATGAACAGTTCAAAGTACAATATTGATAAACTGTGGTACTCATTGTTAAGTATGAAGTTTGTTTGAGCAAACATTACAAAACATTGATGTAAGTAATACATGTATCACATTTTAAATACCTTCATGAAACAATACACAGTATGATCTGTTATAAGATAATTTACACACAATAGGAGTGTGATTACTATTATTATTATTACTCTTGAAGAGGTGAGTTATTTGTTTGATTTCTATCAATTTTTTGAGCAAACTGAACTGAGTTATGAGCATCAACATCACCTGGTCATATCTTGAGGCAAACTTCATTCATTAGTGGATTTCATAGGTTGTTTTTGGCCTTATATAGTATATTCTGTCACTCTGAATAGGTTTTTAATACAGCCCTAATCGCCTTTCCCATGTGATTTACTGATCTACAACTGTGTTGAAGGGTAGGACGTACAAGTTATATTTAACCACCACTCTGAAGAAACACTTCTTTCACACCACTTGAATAGTCAACCCATTTAGGTGTTTTTGAGCTGAAAACACATTGTGTTAGCTAAGTTCATAAATAACTACAAAGTTTATATGTTTCTACCTTGTAAATTTTACTGAATGAATTTATGGACTCTATACTAATGAGATTAGTGGTTGTTCATATTTTAGATAAGAATAGTGGTAGTTGGTTACACCTTGAAACGGATCTGGTGTTGTTCAGAATTTAGTATCTCAGGTATATTACTACTTAGTAGAACTATGTACACTAAGGCATCAATCAAACTTTTGTGGACTGTGAAGTTTTATTGACTGTTATTTTTTCATGCAAAACCGTTTATGTAACTAAATTTTCCTTTTTCGCAAGGGAATGTTAAACTTATCATGTTTACATAGGATAATCCTTTTCTAAAAGCAACACTATTGTCAACTTTATAAAAAGAATACAAACTTTACTGAAGATCAGTCAACATCACTAATCTGAGGACTAAGGATTTGGACTTTTTCAAGAATGTTTGAAGGCTACGTTTATGTTATATAGAAATAATAGTTTGTAAAGTTAAGGGTATTCATGTGAATTATTCTAGGCTAGACAAGAGCTACGATTCTAAAAAGCTACATGTATGACAAATCTGTTGGTTCTACGTAGAGGAATACTTTTGGCTACCGAATTTTATATTACTGCATAACTTAACATTAATTTATAGCGGTTTACATCTTGAAGATATTGCATAACAACCCAGTTGTATTTTACCAGATACAAAAAGGCTTTGAATGTAAGTAGCATTCAGAAACTTTGTTTACCTCAGCAAACTAAATAAAAGGTCATTGAATAGATAACAACAAAAATTGATATCCTGCAATGTAACGGCATTTTAAACATTAATCACACTATAAATAGTTGGTGAAACAAAAATTATTCTTCTCAACAATGATGAGGTTTTTAAGAAGTATGCGAAGATTACAACTACAAGCTTGGTAGAACTGACTATACTGTGTCTCATTATGTACAATGGTTCACCAGGAAGATATGAAAACAAGCCAAAGTCATTGTCATGAGCAATCGTTGAATTAGTTCTATGGAGGTGAGAAACATGTCATTCTAATGTTTAAGCAGAAAATTTGGATTCGTAATATTGCTAGTATGCTTGAAATTCTTAAAACAAGTGAATTGGAAAACACGTTCAGTCCTATTAACCAAAACGAACCACCTTAACATATATATATATATATGCCTCGGAAACTATGAGTCAATTATTTGCCTATTCGGCATCAACGTGATACACAAACCGACCTAATCGCTGCAGAATATCTTATGAAAAATGAAGGATCTATTTCCAATGAAGACAAGATGAATATAACTGACAAAATACAAATACTTTGAATATCACCTCTGTCGTTGATGTAGTCATCGAAAAGACCAAAGAATTTAGGAACACCTACGCATGAAAATGAACACAATCACAGTGTGATTATAACATTATGGAAGTACTACAGTGAGTTATCTCGAAAGCTATAAAAGAATCCTTTGAACCATTATACTTCAATCAAACGGTAGTCAAGAGAAACATGGAGACAGATGTAATATACGGACTGGTTGCTAAGAAGGGATCAGTCAACTAGAAATCAACCAAGCAAATCAACAATAAGACATTGCGTCAGCAGTATAAGTCGTAATGATCACAACAATTATGAAGATCAAACTGTCATTAAAAGCAGAAACGTCGACTACTGTGTGCAAGTCAATCACGTTCAAGATCAGCAAACAACTTTTATAAACATTTATGCAACTTGAAAAACTGCTTCATTTCTTAGTGAGGTAATTATTGGTCAACTAGTGTAGCCTAATGCGGAAACGTTCAAGAACTAACCTACAGGGTTGAAGAACATAAAACAATTATCATCCTTTTTGTTAGCTATACGTATTCTCTAATATTTCAAATATAAGATATTAACTTGGAATTCATCATAGACTGAGATCAATTAGAGAAACGTGGGGGCACTGACAGCCATTTAATCCCAGTATGGGACTTCTGAGCAGTGTACAAACATAACCCTACCCAACCACGAATCAGTCTCAGAACCTTCAGGTTCCGTGGCTAGCACCATGCCATTTAGCCAATGGGTGGGAATCCAGTCGCCCACATTTTCTACTTCTGTCGGTTCACGGCATAACGTGATCTACATCCAATGCCATTGATGAGTAACTGTCGTCATGTTCAACTTTGTTGACACCACTGGCCACGATTTCACATTGTGACCTCTCGAAGCTAGTCACTAATGCGTGCCCTGCTGAGGAGTTCCATATTAGGACGAAATATCTTTCAAGTGCTCTTAAGTTTCCAATGTTCCTCCAACTGATGTCAGTTCATGATGAATATCAACTTAAAATCAACTTTATAAACCTTCACAAAAGCCTCCGTCTTGTAATGACCCACTACATCAGAACCTCTTAGAAAAAAACTCCTGATAGCAACAAAAAACGTAGCACAACCTACCGGATTTGCATATATTTGTTTGATATGGAATATAAAAGCAAAGAAATAATTCAAATATTCTTTCACCTTTTTTTGTTCAAGATTTAAAATTCTGTAAAACGACTCACAGTTTCCAAATTACGTAAAATAGGCTGTTTGAATGTTACTTTCAAAACTATTCAACAATTTTAATGCTAACTTGTGTTTACATGATGTGATGTTAACTAAAACTAATTTTTCTCTGTAATTACATTATAAATCTCCTTGTCTGATTTAATTCTAAACTTAACAATACAAAGAATGTTGTGAAAGCTTTAATCATTGCGAACTAATTCATGGACGGGTTAGTTCGAGCATTTTGTAGTCATATGGTGAATGCAGATGATTGTGGTGGACTGGATCTTGCAACAAACTGTAAAGAGCAAGAAAAGGGAGATACGCTGGACCAGGGAAACGATCCTAGAAGATTTGGATTTCGCCAACGATGACTTGTGCCTGATGTCACACAAACTTGAAGATCTACAGGCAAAATCCAACAAGTTGACAGAAGAGGCGAGGCAGCGAAGACGGGACTTCAGGTGAATATAGAGAAGACAGAAGTGGTAAAGACACCCAAACAACACCACCAACAAACTCCAGTCACCATCAACGAGAGAAACTTAAAGGAAGTAGTCTCTTCCACCTATCTAGGAAGCACTGTTTCAACTACAGGTAGCACAGGCACACACGAGGATGTCAAAGTCAGTCAGAATCGGAAAAGCAAGACAGGCGTTGATTAGCCTGAAAGCAGTGTGGAGATCTTCTGCACTGCACTCAGCATAAAGCGTGAACATGATCCGGATTTTCAACACCAACACCAGTCAAGTCAGTGCTTCTGTATGGCTCAGAGACTTTGTGCATTACGAGAAGCATTTCCAACAAACTACATATATTCATCAACAACTGCCTCCTACGCTGGCTCGTTACTGACACTGAAGATCAGATGGTCAGAATAATAAGAATAAGCAGCAAGGATCTCTGGGAAAACACCAACCAAGAACCCATCGCCCAAAAAATATGCAGAAGGAAGTGGGGATGGAATTGATTGGGCATACACTGAGAAGGCCGACTGGGAATATCACGCGACAGGCCAGGTATTCGAGTGTAACCCAGATGGGAAACGATGAGTTGAGTGTCTGAGGTGAGGGTGACATGCAGGAGATCGTGCGAAGAAGAAATGGGAGATTGTGGACTATCGCGGAGCCAGGTTCAAAAGTTTGCAGAGAAGAGAGTGGAGTGATGTGCTACTGAAGTGATGTGTTCCATTAGGAACTCAAGGGACAACTAATAATAATAATAGCAATAATGGTGAATGAAGACTAAACCGATATATATATATATATATATATATATATATATATATATATATATATATATATATATATATATATATATATATATATATATATATGAGAATAGATTTACCTTTAATGGACTTCATTTTTGGTACATTTTGTTTTGTTTTATGGAAGAAGAAAATGAAATGAACAGTTATTAAATTCTACTGAGAATGTTAAATTTTCTGTATTTTCGTCTAAATTTATTCATACGGCCGAAGTTAAGACCAGTGACGTGGTCTACAAGTCCAAACGTTTCAGGATTTATTATTTATTATTATTATTAGGCACTTGGGTTCCTAATGGAACACACCACTTCAGTAGCACGTCTCTACTCAACTCTCTTCTCTGAAATCTTTCGAACCTGGCTCCATGACTGCCCACAACCTCTCATTTCCTCCTCACAACATCTCCTCCATGTCACCCTCGGACGACCAACTCGTCGCTTCCCATGGGGGTTCCACTCGAGTACATGGCCTGACGCGTGATGTCCCCAGTCGGCCTTCTCAGTGCATGGCCAATCCATCTCCACTTCCTGCTACTGCATATTTGTTGCGTGATAGGTTCTTGGTTGGTTCGTTCCCAGAGTTCCTTGTTGCTTATTCTTTCTGGCAATGCATCTGATCTTGAGTATCGAGCCAGTGTAGGTAGTTGTTGTTGAATGTCTGAAGGTCGCTGGAAATCCGTTTCGTAACGCGCCAAGGCTCTGAAAAATACAGAAGCACTGACTTGACTGACAATAGTGTTGACAATCCGGATGTTGTTCCACATGCTGAGTGCAGTGCAGAAGATCTCCACACTGCTTTCAGGCTAATCAACGCCTGTCTTGCTTTTCCGATTCTGACTGACTTTGACATCCTCGTGTGTGCCTGTGCTACCTGTAGTTGAAACAGTGCTTCCTAGATAGGTGGAAGAGACTACTTCCTTTAAGTTTCTCTCGTTGATGGTGACTGGAGTTTGTTGGTGGTGTTGTTTGGGTATCTTTACCACTTCTGTATTCTCTATATTCACCTGAAATCCCGTCTTCGCTGCCTCGCCTCTTCTGTCAACTTGTTAGTTTTCGCCTGTACATCTTTAAGTTTATGTGACACCGGGCACAAGTCATCATTGGCGAAATCCAGATGTTCTAGGTTGTTTTCCGCAGTCCAGACAGTGAATCCCCCTCTTCTCGCTCCCCACTGTTTGCTGCATGATCCAGTTGACCACAATCAGGAATATTATGGGGGATAGTAGGCAACCTTGTTTCACTCCTGTTTTCACTTCACTTCAATAGCATCACTGAGCTTCCCATTGTGAATTACTTGGCTGGTATGTGGCATCTTCATATAGTTGTTGAATGAGGCTGATAAAGGTTTGTGGTATTCCGTAGTATTGAAGCAGTTTCCCAACTACCTCTCGGTCGACGCTGTCAAAGGCCTTCTCAAAGTCAATAAAGTTGAGATAGAGAATTGAGTTGACTGTCATTCTATACTCTGTTCTATCATGATGCGTGGTGTAGCGTTGTGATTTGGTCTGCGCATGATTTGTACTTCCTGGATCCAGCCAGCCAGCCTGTTCTGGTGCTAGTTTTGAATCCAGTGCATCCTTTAGCTTCTCCAGGATGATGCGGCTTAATATTATGCCTGCTCTGGGTGGACAGAAGTGGAGCGTGATTCCGCGTCAGTTCTCGCAAACACTGAGGTCTCCCTTCTTCACCAGTTTGACAAGGTAACCCTTCTTCCAATCCACCAGCAGGTACCTTCTCTTCCTCCCACACCTTCTGCGATAGTGGTGTGAGCATGTCCGCTGTTGTCCGCTGTCCGCGTCTGTTTCCACTGCTTCTGGTGGGATCCCGTCTGATCCTGCTGCTTTCCCAAGTTTCAGTAGCTTTATGGCTTTCAGGACTTCCATTTTTGTTAGAGGATTTATGCTCACTTGTAGTTCTGTGGCTGGGCTGTAGGTGGTATTTCTGGACGACGTGCAGGTGGTGGTGTTGGTGGTGGTCGATTCAAGAGCTTCTTGAAGTGGTCGGTTCATTGTTTCTTTTTTTTTCTAGTCTTTCGTAATTAAATTTCCATCATCATCTTTGATTGGTTTCGTCTGCGTTGATCTCTTCCCTCTCAGATAGCAACCTGGTTATTTGATACAATGTTGTCAGGTCTTTGTCTCTCTTACCTGCAGCGTGTTCTGCTTCACTTGCCAGTGTGTTGTAGAAGTGTCTTTTTTCTTTGCGTGCACTCTTCTTCACTTCTTTGTCCAGTGTAGTGCTCTCAGTTCCTCTTCTCGTCGTTCATCCTTGCACTTGTTTATCTTCTGCTTCACCATCACCATGTTCCTCTCCCTGCTCGCTCTATCAGCTTCCATGTATCCACTGAGATCCATTCCTTATCTTCTTTCTTCTTCTTACCTAACAACGTTATGCAGGTTTCTTTCCACAAAGCTTTCAAATAGTTCCAGTGTTCTTCCACACAAGTTTCTTCAGGGATGTTCCTCGATATCTCTCATTTTGTCTTGATGGCTGACGTGAAGATTTCCCTTGTAGTTTCGTCCTTCAGTTTCCGAGTGTTGTACTTGAATTGAGGTCTATCACCAGCTTCCTTGAAGGCTTTTAACTTGATTTGGAAGGTTCCTTGCACTAGATAGTGAGTGGTGTTAACCTACATCTGCTCCTCTTCTTGACCTTGTGTCAAGTAGACTGTGTCTCCATTTTCTTGAGATTGCGATAAAGTTGATCTGATTTTTAGTATGTCCCAATGTCTGGTGAAATCCATTTCGCTCGCTTTGTGGATATCCTTGTGCTTGAACATTGTGCCTCACCTCCAATCACCAAATCGTTGAATACACAGAATTCTGCAAACAATTCTCCATTCTCGTTCATCACCTCACCGAGCACTTCGCGACCCATGGTTAGTTCTCTTCCTGTGTTGTGATCTCCCAGTTTACCATTCATGTCGCCCATTAGAATTTTGATATCGTCAACTGAGGTTTTGTCCAGTGCTGATTGAAGTTGTTTGTAGAATTCCTCCTCCTTCTTCTCTCGCTCTGCATTATTTGTAGGTGCACAGTGTAGCATTGTATGGTTGTTACCTTCCTCCCTTTCCAGTTGAACCTTGCTGTCATGATCCTGATCCTGGAGGAGATTGGTTCCCACTGTATGAGAGCCTTCAATGCTCTTGGGAGGGGGACATCATGATAGCCACTCCATAACTCAGTGTACTCGTGGCTGTCGTCTGGGTGACAATATCGGTGTAGATTATTGATTCTCCAGTTGACAGTTTGGAGAGTCCACTCCCATTCCATCTGCTGATTCTTAGCATATTCCAAGCACTTCAATGTGATACCTCTTCATCTCACTTGCAATCTGGGCTGCCTTGCCAGCTAGGTTCAAACATCGTGCGGACATTCCATATCCCCACGTTTATTTTCGCTTTCATTGAGAGAAGAGAAGACACATCGGCCTGGTCAATTGGCTTCCCGAAGTCAGGCTTTCACCAATCGGCATCATTTCGCCTATCCGATTCCAGCGAGGAATAATTTTGTTTTTCTTTCTCATATTTTGTTTGTGCTTTGAAGTTTGTTTAGCGGTTACATTTGTTTAACAGGGTAGGGTTGCTAGCCCATGCGCAACCTTCACTCTTTACCCGGGCTTAGGACCGGCTAGTAACTAGTGAACTAGTTAACCAGGAGAGGTTTTCAGGATTTATACATCCAATTAATAGATGTATGTTTTTGTTTTTCTCGTAGATACAAATTAGGTTGTCAGTGGGTGGCATTAAAAATGATTTTTGCTTCAAATCTATAAAATGCATTACAAAGGAATAAATGTCATTTCAATGCTCATTCTTTATTAAGTAAGACGGTTAAATACACGACAAATTTATGAATGATTGATAGCGGTTAAAAGTGAAAACCAGGACGTGGGTTGTTTCTTACTTAGGAGCCGTTCAAATTCCAGACTAGTAAACTCTTACGAGTTAAAACTTAAGCTTAATGGCCTATACATAGAAAAGAAATAAAAAATGGTTTGTTTCGATGTAACAAACCTTTATACTAAAATACCAGTCAATAAGGCACTGGAAGCTGTAAGAAGTCAACTGAATATTGACTTAGAACTTACTCACAGAACTGAGATGATGGTTGGTGGTTTGTCGTCTGGCTTAAGAATACGATAGAACCAATCAAGCAAAATTATCTAATCTACCCAATTCCATGTGGAGACTGTGAGATGAAGTACATGGGTCAAACCAGCCAGTTGGCTTCAGTTAGAATAACCGAACATAGAAATCTAGACAAATGCACAATGACAGACACCAATAAGATCAGTAATCTAGAAGAGATCTCGACTGTTGTAGTGTATGCATTAACACACACACACACACACACAATGTGGTGGGATAAAGTCACTCCACTCAAGTCTAATATAATTAGATGGAGACCGAGAGAGATTGATTACTCAATCTCTTTGTTCATCCAACCAACACCCAAAACATGTAGTGGAAACGACGCGACAGCTAAACTGGAGATATGGATAATTTTGCTACTAACAGGAACAAAGAATATGAAGTGTGACAGAACTATAAAAATCCGTTGTTGAAAGTGTTATGTGATTACATTGATATGATCATGAGCAGGAATAAGTTATGCTGTAAATATCATGAAGTAAATGATGCTGTTTCATTATGTGTTATAAATCAAATAAACAAATCTAATATGGAGTTATTTAGGAGTCATCAGCTAAGCAAAACGCACGTCCTGGATTCCACTGCTTTCCACTAACTATTATCATTATCAAAAGTGGAAATGCAGACAATATAGACGCATCTATACAGAAACTTATGTGGCGATAGTACCCGATCAAGTTGGTCCTACCAACAATAGGAAATCTGCTTCATCGTATGTTTAAATAAACAATCGTGTCAGTTACTAATGGTATGAACAAGTGATTATTTTTTTAATTATTTCTGGAAAAATCGAACAGTGAAGATTTTTGAAACCCAACAATATTTGTGACTATCGACCAAGACAATTCAAAGTTGACTTCGATGGTTGTTAGTTGGTTTGAGAAGATCAGTAGGAAACCTTGCTGACCATAGGTTTCATGTTTGTTGGCACGCATCAGCATGCCGTTCCTGCAACCTCTAGTGTACTGATGTCTTGTGTGAGATTCTAACCTGTATTACAGTATTGAAGTCAGTGATGATACGTCTGAACTATTCAGGTCACTGCTGACCTCCAGTAGGACCAAATTAAATTGATTGGTCACTAGAAAGTGACCAATTTCATATTATATGATAGGCTCATCCACTTTGTGAATCCCAAGAAACTGTATTCAAATAAGCTATTCTATTAACTTAATACTTTCTTAAAAAATTACTTGTACCACTGATTTTGGTATCAGACCCCCTGGGGGAAATCTTTATTTTTCAAAGGAAGTGAGCAACGCAAACGTTTATTTTTTGTTCAATAAACAAAACGTTATCCAATATTTACTGAAGTCATGAAGCCTACCTTTAGGTAAATAGAGGGTTCAGGGTGGCCGGATCAAGACTTAGCATAAATCGATAGAGTCTTTAACCGTTCTTCTGAGTCAAGTGGGGAGATGTAGACTTGTGTGGCAAGTATGACAAGTTAAGACTCATTATTGATTCCTTTTCTCTATGCTTAGCGTTATTTCTAAGTTGATCAGAAAGCTACTGATGTAGGAGTTTCTGAATTCACAGACAAATAGATAACCTTAACACGATATCTACATCCAAATATCTGATGTTTTACAATCTGCTTGATGGTGAATAGCATCTGAATCTAGGATTCTGGTTTCGTCCTAACTAGGGTTCATCAAATAGGTATGCTCACACCTCAGAGAGATATTGCTCCCATCAAGACTTGAAACCAACACTCATGTCTTTAAACACCAGAGTGTTACTCACCAAGGTAGTGAGGCACGAGCATCAAATATATATATTAAATTTTAAAATTTATGTTCAAAATGTTATAAAATAACATAATGCACAGTTTTAAATTTGTACACTACAGAGAACCTCTTTTATGTTAGTTAACCAATTAGGATGAATTTCTTCCTATTGAAGTCATGGTTTGTATGAAAGCCATAATAACTAGATTAATCTTTACATCGGAGATTACACATGAAATTGTGTCATGCTCAGCAAATCATAACAGAATTACATGGACTAACTGAGTTGATAACAAAGTGAAGAAGTTTAATGTCTCTTTATTGACTTATGTAAAATAGCACAGGCAATTGGATGAGCAATACTAAAATCAGTTAAATAGGTAATGAAGCTGATATGATTACAGAAATTCAAGCAAAAGTTATCTTCACCCTCAACTTCGCTTTCATGTGTTCTTATTTCATTGATAATTAGGTACTGATTTCAGAAATAACGATTATCATGGTTATAGTATAATATGAGATTAGGAGAACTATGCCAATAATCCAATTATAACGTATCAGTTCAACATATATTTGAAAGATTTACAAAAAGTAGTTATTCAATAACTAATGAAATCGAATCATTTTTACCAGATGTGTTTATGTTCTGTGAATTTTATAACTGCAGTTTTGTTTTCTACTTTAAAACTTTTCGTGAAATGTTTGTCTATTTTAAGACTTGTTAGGAGTGAAAATACTTTGATGGTTATTATTGATTTTTAACTGGAAAATTGTTTACTTTAGAAGAGTTTTCAGATAGTATTTTAACAAAATATAATATATGTTCTCTTTTATATATATGTATATATGTTTGCTATCTAAAGATTATGCTTCATGCTTCTTGCGTAAATTTTGAATTTACCGCTGGTGTTTTACTAAAGTATACCAGTAAAACTTGATGATTGAAAAGAGTATGAAGACGAGCGCTAGAACCTCAGTTTTGTTATTTGATTATTTCTCAGTTTATGTCATCTGTACAGAAGCCTAAAATCCTAATTAGTATTATTATTATTACTATTATTATTATTATTATTATTATTATTATTATTAGTCCCTTGGGTTCCTAGTGGAACATACCGCTTCAGTAGCACGTCTCCAGTGACCTCTGTTCTCTGAGATCTATTGAACCTGGTCCCACGACAGCCCACAACCTCTCATTTCCTCCTCGCATGACCTCCTCCATGTCACCCTCACCACGGACACACAACCCGTCGCTTCCCATGGGGATTCCACTAGAGTACCTGGCCTGACGCGTGATGTCCTCAGTCGGCCTTCTCAGTGTATGCCCAATCCAATCCATCTCCACTTCCTGCTACTGCATATTTGTTGGATGATAGGTTCTTGGTTGGTTCGTTCCCAGAGCTCCTTGTTGCTTATTCTTTCTGGCAATCCATCTGATCTTCAGTATAGAGCCAGTGTAGGTAGTTGTTGATGAATGTCTGTAGTTTATTGGAAATGCCTTTCGTAACGCGCCAAGTCTCTGAACCATATAGGAGCACTGACTTGACGTTGGTGTTGAAAATCCGGATCATGTTCCGCATGCTGAGTGCAGAAGATCTCCACACTGGTTTCAGGCTAAAGAACGCCTGTCTTGCTTTTCCGATTCTGACTTTGACGTCCTCGTCCGTCCCGCCTGTAGTTGAAACAGTGCTTCCTAGATAAGTGAAGGAGGTTACTTCCTTCAAGTTTCTCCCGTTGACGGTGATTGGAGTTTGTTGTTGATGGTGGTGGTGCGATATCTTCATCACTTCTGTCTTCTCCTGTCTTCTCCTAATTAGTAGCTATTTTTCAATTAGTCTTTTATGTGCTATAAGAATATATTTGTTAATTTCTCATCTTTTTTTCAATTTCAGAGTTATTGAATACATCAATATTAAGTTAATCTGTTCTGACTGTTCACTTTGAATGGCACTCACAAGTGTGGTACCTTCATATGCACTTGGGATGTCAAGTGATATAATACCAAATAATGTGGGTGTGATACCCTATTCCACATTTCATACAGCATTGCTACCGCATCCTAATCCCCTAGGACTTGGCAATCCTCCAAATCTTTCTACTGGACTAATGCTAGCAACACAGCCTACTTCACAGAATCCTTATTGCCCACCAATTACCCTTACAAATGGATATTACACTAATACTAATTATCCCAACAATGGTGAATCATTCTGTTATGTTCAACCGAATGAAACTAATCAACTTTTAAGCGCATATCATACATACCCTACATCATTAAATTTACCATTGCAAGCAGCACATCTATCTTGCGATAATTTATACACATCGAATAATACACAGAATGCATTACTTCAAACAGTCAATACTACTAACATTATTACTAGTAGTAATCATAACATGAATGGACTAGGTAATAAATTGGAAGTATCAACAATGGAAACATCGCATCATTCATTAGAGGATACAACACACACAACAATTGACAGATCAAATTCATCATCATCAACAACACACGGTGATATTGAAAATAGTCATCAAAATACTTCATTACTTGTACTACGATTACTTATGTCTGGAAAAGTAAGTCCTTATAATACCGCACCTGATTCCGTATAAACTGTACTGTAATTAACAGATTTTTAGTCGTTCATATTTATTCCATCCAATGTATACGATCAGGTATGAATTGAGAGATACTTGAAAAATATGTAGGATCATCTTGATTTAAAACAGTTAGTCCCTTTTATGAATTTCGATAGCGTAATTAAAAGACGAAGTTTATCTGAGCAATGTGATGTATTTGTGCAATACATTTCGAACAATCTGATCACACATTTACTTGTCAAGTCAATATATATTGAACCGAGGATTGGGAGGGGGAGATAAATACAACAATTTACACAATAGGGGATTAACTAAGCGTCGGAATGATGAATCCAACGGTAAGAAAACGCTTATATGCACGGGCTAGAAGTTGAAGGGATGGAAAAGATATGAATTTCAGAATGAACATGACGATGGTTAGGTTTTCCCTGAAGTTTGATATTTTGCCGTGTACGAGAAACCAAACTGCCATTACGCAGATGTTTATGGTAGATTTTCAAAGTAAGATATTATTACAAGATAAAAACATAGTATTACACTAATGTTACACACTCACAAGTTCTAGTTATTTTTATTTATTTATCCCTTTGGTTCCTAGTGGAACACAGGGCTTTAGTAGCACGTTGTCATTTCGCTCTCTTCTCTCCAATCTTCAAAACCTGGCTCCGCAACTGATTACAAGCCTTCATTTCTTCCTCACACCATCTCCTCCATATCACACTCACCCTGGACGCACAACTCGTCGTTTCCCATTTCGGTTGCACTCGAGGGCCTGGCTTGTTGCGTGAGGTCCATGAATGGTCTTCTATGTGTATGTTCAATCCAGTCCATCTCCATTTTCTGCGTCCGAATATTTGTTGGGCGATGGCTTCTTGGTTGGTTCCTTGCCAGCCACGGTTACTTGTTACCTATTCTTTCTGCTCATCTGATCTCCAGTATCAAGCGTAGACAGCTGTTGATGATGCATGTCATCAGTTTGTTGGAAATGCTTTCCTTGACATGCCACTAAGTCTCTCAACCATCGCAAAGAAGCTCTGACTTGACTGAATTAGTGTTGAAAATCCGCATCATGTTCACGCTTTATGCTGAGTGCAGTAGATCTCCACACTGGTTTCAGGTTAATGAAGCAAGGCCTGTCTTGCCCTTTTTCGATCATGGCTTTGACATCCTCATCTGTGTCGCCACCTGTAGTTGAAACGTTACTGCTTAGACAGGCAAGTGAAAGAGACTACTTCCTTCAGGTTCCTCCTGTTCATGGTGATCGGTGCTTGTTTTTATTGTAGTTGGTTGGGTATCTTCATCACCGCTGTTTTCTCTACGTTTACGTGAAGCAAGTCACATCCTCGCTGCCTCGTCTCTACTGCCAGCCTGTTAGTTTGTCACTGTAGATCTTCGAGTTTGTGCGACAAGACATTAGACGTAAACCATCATCGGCGGCGAAATCCAAATCTTGTTCTGACGTCTTTTCATCAATCCAGCCAGCGATTAACCATCTTTCCGCTCCTCATCGGTTATCTGTTGCATGATCCATTGAACCACAATCGGGAAGATCATTGGTGGTAGTAGGTGGCAATCTTATCTTACTCCTGTCTTCACTTCAGATGGCATCCCTTGCCTTTTCCTTTTGAATCACTCTACATGTTGTGGCTTCACATTGTTGTTGAATGAAGTTGATGAAGGTTTGTGGTACTCCTTAATGTTGAAGCAGTTGCCTGCCAAATTAATTCTTGGTCGATGCCTCGATCGAAGGCTTTCACAACCGATGAAGTTGAAGTTAAGATTCAGTTGGCTGCCACTTTATACTCTGTCACATGATGATGCGCAGCGTAGCAATGCGATTTGATGCGCACATGATTTGTTCTTCGTGAAATCAGCCACCCTCTTCCGGTCGTAACTTTGAATCAACAGCACCTTTTAATCTCTCCAGTATGATGCCGCATAATATTTTCCTTGGTGTGTACAGGAACATGATTACGTGCCAGTTCTTGCAAAGGATTAAGTCTCCCTTCTTTAGTAGCCAAGGTAGCCCTTCTTCTAGTCAGTGGGCAAGTACATTTTCTTTCTTCCTTGCAAACCTTCTGCAGTAGTAGTAGTTTGAGCATATCCGCTGTTGTCTCTGCGTCTGTTTTTAGCGCTTTTGGAGGGATTTTATCTGGTCCTGCAGTTTTCCCTGACTTCAGTAACTTTATGGCATTCAGGACTTCTGCTTTGTCGTAGGCTCTGCGTTCACTGGTAATTCTGTGGCTGGGATACTGGCGGTATTTGTGGACGAGTTGCAAGTGATGGTGATGGTGGTGGTGGTCGATTTAAGAGTCTTTTGAAGTGGTCAGTCCATCGTTTCCTTTGTTCCTCCTCTTTGATAACTAGCTTTCCCTCACTGTCTTTCATTGGTCTCTTTTGATTTGATCTCTTCCCAGATAGCAACCTGGCTTTTAGATATAATGCTGTCAGGTCTCTCCCTGTCTCCTGCTAGCATCCTGTTCCTCTCCACTTGAAAGTGTGTCATAGAAGTGCCTTTTGTCTTTCCTTGCACTCTTCTTCACTTTTTTGTCTATTATTATTATTATTAGTCCCTTGGGTTCCTAGTGGAACATACCGCTTCAGTAGCACGCTTCCAGTGACCTCTGTTCCCTAAGATCTTTTGAACCTGGTTCCACGACAGCCCACAACCTCTCATTTCCTCCTCGCACGATCTCCTCCATGTCACCCTCACCACGGACACACAACTCGTCGCTTCCCATGGGGATTCCACTCGAGGGCCTGACGCGTGATGTCCTCCGTCGGCCTTCTCAGTGCATGGCCAATCCATCTCCACTTCCTGCTACTGCATATTTGTTGCGTGAAAGGTTCTTGGTTGGTTCGTTCCCAGAGTTCCTTGTTGCTTATTTTTTCTGGCCATCTCATCTTCAGTATAGAGCCAGTGTAGGTAGTTGTTGATGAATGTCTGTAGTTTATTGGAAATACCTTTCGTGACGCGCCAAGTCTCTGAGCCATACAAGAGCACTGACTTGACGTTGGTGTTGAAAATCCGTATCTTGTTCCACATGCTGAGTGCAGTGCAGAAGATCTCCACACTGGTTTCAGGCTAATGAACGCCTGTCTTGCTTTTCTGATTCTGACTTTGACGTCCTCGTCCTTCCCGTCTGTAGTTGAAACAGTGCTTCCTAGATAAGTGAAGGAGGTTACTTCCTTCAAGTTTCTCCCGTTGACGGTGATTGGAGTTTGTTGTTGTTGTTGATGGTGGTGGTGCGGTATCTTCATCACTTCTGTCTTCTCTATATTCACCTGAAATCCCGTCTTAGCTGCCTCTTCTATCAACTTGTTAGTTTTTGCCTGCAGATCTTCAAGTTTGTGTGACATTAGGCATAGGTCATCGGCGAAATCCAAGTCTTCTTTCCGTGCACTCTTCTTCACTTCTTTATCCAGTGTTTTATACATTGTGCTCAGTTCCTCTTGTCGTTGAGCATCCTTGCACTGCACTGGTTTATCTTCTGCTTCACCATCCTCCTCTCCTCTATCAGCTTCCATGTATCCGTCGAGATCCATTCCTTGTCTTGTCTGTTTCTTCTTCCTTCCTAATACTGTTGTGCAGGTTTCTTTCCACATAGCTTTCAAAGACTTCCAGTGTTCTTCCACACAGGTTTCTTCAGGGATGTTGCTCGATGTCTCCCATTTTGTCTTGATGGCTGGCTACCGTGAAGATCTCCTTTGTAGTTTCATCCTTCAGTTTCCGAGTGTTGTACTTGAGTTGAGGTCTATCACCAGCTTCCTTGAAGGCTTTCAACTTGATTTGGAAGGTTCCTTGCACTAGAAAGTGAGAGGTGTGAACCTACATCTGCTCCTCTTCTTCACCTTGTGTTCAGTAGACTGCGTCTCCATTTTCTTGAGATTGAGATAAAGTCGATTTGATTTTTAGTGTGTCCATCTGGTGAAATCCATGTCGCTTTGTGGATATCCTTGTGCCTGAACACACTGCCTCCAATCACCAAATCGTTGAATGCACAGAATTCTGCAAACAATTCTCCATTCTCATTCATTTCACCTAACGCCTCTCGACCCATGGTTAGTTCTCTTCCCGTGTTGTCCCTCCCAGTTTCGCATTCATGTCGCCCATCAGAATTTTGATATCGTCAACTGACGTCTTGTCCAGTGTTGATTGAAGTTGTCTGTAGAAATCCTCCTTTTTCTCTTGCTCTGCATTATTTGTAGGTGCATAACATTGTATGATTGTGACCTTTCTTCCTTTTGAGTTGAATCTTGCTGTCATGATCCTGGAGGAGATTGGTTCCCACTGCATGACAGCCTTCGATGCTCTTGAGGACATCATGATAGTCACTCCCTCAGTGTGCTCGTGGTTGTCGTCTGGGTGACAATATGGGAGTAGATTATTGATTCTCCAGTTGACAGTTTGGAGAGTCCACTCCCATTCCATCTGCTTTCGCAAATCCCAAGCACTTCGATGTTATACCTTCTCATCTCCTTTGCAATCTGGGCTGCCTTGCCAGCTAGGTTCAAACATCGTGCGGACATTCCATATCCCCACGTTTACTTTCGCTTTCATCGAGGGAGAGAAGACACATCGGCCAATTGGCTTCCCGAAGTCAGGCTTTCACCAACTGGCGTCATTTCGCCTCTCCGATTCCAGCGGGGAATAAGTTTGTTTTCATTTTTTATATTTTGTTTGTGCTTTGAAGTTTCTT
Organism: Heterobilharzia americana; assembly: GCA_944470555.2. NCBI lineage: Eukaryota > Metazoa > Platyhelminthes > Trematoda > Strigeidida > Schistosomatidae > Heterobilharzia > Heterobilharzia americana. The sequence continues at coordinate 82,704,167 of OX104129.1, forward strand.
TAGCGGTTAGATTTGTTTTACGGGGTAGGTTTGCTAGCCCTATGCCCAACCTTCCCTGTTTACCCGGGCTTAGGACCGGCTAGTAACTAGTAAACTAGTTAACCAGGCGAGGTTACTTTTTTGTCTAGTGTAGTTTTTTATACGTTGTACTCAGTTCCTCTTCTCGTCGTTCATCCTTGCACTGACTTATCTTCTGCTTCACCATCCTACTCTCCTCTATCACCTTACATGTGTTCGTCGAGATCCATTCCTTATCTTCTTTCTTCTTCCTTCCTAATACGGCTGTGCAGGTTTCCTTCCATGTCTCTTTCAAAGAGTTCTAGTGTTCTTTCATGCTGGTTTCTTAATGGATATTGCTTAATGCCTCACATTTTGTCCTGATGGCCGGCACGAAGATGTCCTGTATAGCTTCATTATTCAATTTCTGTTCTGGGTGTTTAACATGAACTGTGGTCTAGCACCGACTACTTCGAAGTCCTTCAACTTGATTTCGAAGGTTCCTTGCACTGGATAGTGAGTAGTGTGGACCTACATTTGCTCCTCTTCTTAATCTGATCTTGCGTCAACTAGGCTGTGCCTCCATCCCCACATTCTTTACATTGAGATAAAGTTGATCTGATTTTAGTGTGTCTGGTGAAATCCATGTCGCTTTGTCAATATCCGTGTGTTTGTACACACTGCCTCCAATCACCAAGTCAACAAAATTACGGAAGTCTGCAAACAGTTCTCCGTTCTTGTTCATTTCATTGAGTGCTTCTTGACACATTATTGGTTCTCACCCAGTGTTGTCTGCTACCAGTTTGGCATTCATGTCGCACATTAGAATTTTGATGTCGTCAACAGAGTTGCGGTCTTGTCCATTGCTTATTGCAGTTGTCTGTAGAATTCCTCCTTCTTCTCCTCATCTGCATTGTTCGCAGGTGCATGACGTAGCATTGTATGATTGTGACTTTCCATCTACTTGAATTGAATCTTGCTGTCATGATCCTGATCGTGCAGGAGGAGACTAGTTCCTACTGCATGAGAGTCTTTGATCCTCTTGGGGACATCGTGATAGCCACTCCAAAACTCAGTGTGCTCGTGGATGTCATCTGGGTGATCAGAGTAGATTACTGACTCTCCTCTCCAGTTGCCAGTTTGGAGAGTTCATTCCATTCCATCTGCTGATTCCTTGTAGATTCCTAGCACATCTACGTTATACCTTCTCATCTCTTTGTCAGTTTGGGCAGCCTTGCTAGGTTCAAACATGGTGCGGACATTCCTTGTCCCCATGTTTACTTCCGCCTGCATCAAGGGAGAGAAGACACATCGGCCGACTGGCTTCCTAAAAGATTTCACCAACCGGCGTCATTTCGTCTCTCGTATTCCAGCGAGGAATAAGTTTGTTTTTGTTTTATATTTTGTTTGTGCTTTGACGTTTCTTTAGCGGTTGGATTGGTTTTACGGGATAGGGTTGCTAGCCCTATGTGCAACCTCCCCTCTTTATCCGAGCTTAGAACCGGCTAATAACCAGTGAACTAGTTAGCCATGCGACTACTTAAAGGTATTTAGGTGATACGGAAGTCCTTGGATTATATGTTGAGTGGTTTTCAAGGTAGTTTCCTCATACTGGTTTTTTCCAGGCATGCATATCTGTAAAACGAATCTATTGGTTAAAATTGTCAATGGTCATCAGGAATTTTACCACCGAATGCGGCACCAACAAGGTTATTGCGTTAGGCATGTTTTACGAATGTGTTAAATTTTGCTTCGCTTCAGTTGCTTATATATTAACTAGCCAACATTCTTGTTGAATAATATAGACATATTTTCCACGTGTTACTGAAGACTTTGAGCACTACGTTATACTGTAATTCCATATAAGATTAGCGATCAACAATTCGAGTCGTAGCGAGTAGTTTTATAGACACTTGGGAACGTTTGACTCTTAGATCATTTTATTCCACCCTAAAAGAGTAGTAAGGATATGTGGAATGTACATTTAGTGTGTTTACATTGCAGAGCGCTCATAAAGTCTTCACATATATAGATTGGGCAGTAGATTTAAAATTTTGGCTGTTGTCTTTGAGACTTGAAAGTCGAAGAGCAACTAGTTGACACTTTCAATCCATTTCCGTTTCCTTCTCTTGCTCTCCAAACTGAGCGTGATTTGACAAAATCCTGATATGATTGGACAATAAGTCATTTAAATTTTCAAATAAAGCATTGGTACTTGTCCCTATAGAATCTAGTTTAGGCTATTATGTTGAATAACCTAACGGTGTGGAAACAAAACAATAGGATATCCTTTACCATCTTGGGTTCAGAATTTGTTTTCTAATAGACCAACGAAACGCGTAAAGATAATTCCAAGAAAGTATGTTATCTAGGTGATTTCATTGGTTAAAACTAATCGCTTGATGCTATTGATGGGTAGTGGCTAGCAATGGAATCCGGGATGTGTGTTTCGTCATATTTTGGGTTCGTCAGGTAGACATACCTGCATCCCACTCACTGGTATGGAGATACATCTGGATAACAAGCCCCAAATAAGGTGAAAGGCGCGTCGCGGACTTCGCTTCTAACTGCTATCCATCACTTCCACCAAAGTGAAAAAAAAGACAGTATTGGGGCATCCGCGTAAGAGCCTATATACAAATAGAGACAAATCAATTCAGTTATCCAACTCTATTCATACTCATTGCAATGACCCATCGACATTAGACCGCACCTTACGTTTTCATATAATGGTAGATTCATGAGTATGTGAAGGCAGATTTTTTCCTATCAGCATTTTACCATTTATCCCCACCAGACGTTTTTTGGTTATACGTCTAGAAGAAATTTAATGTCGTTTCAAGATTATGGAAAGCCCTTTGTGTTATCATGTTTAGTTAAGATTAAATTTGATTGTAAAAAACGATTACTCAGGCAACTTTTGCAGTATGAGTAACATCAAAACACACTGTTAGATATAATGACCTTCATTTTCAGCATTTCTGAGATTCTTCAAATGAAATTCCCACCGGTTTTCAGTCAATAATATAAGAACCTGAAATTGATGACCTTCGACAGTAATACATTATTTATCAATCGGTTGTTCATTACATGAGGAGGCTTAGTCAATCAAAAGTGGAGTAATAGTATTTTCAGCATATCTAATACTCAGCGTTGTGTTAAGTAGATAAGTACAAACAACATTTAGTTGGTATGATATCGTTAGAATTATTGTTCCATTTTACATTTCTCTAAATTGAGTCCTTAGTAAAGTATTACATTCATACTGCGAAAATCCCTCAATAGCAATCAATCGGAAAAAAGTTGAGATGATATCAAGCGAAATGCTGTGAAATGCTTAACATTTTATAATTAAGGTTCTTCAACTTTACTGGAGTATATCCATTTGTTTACGGTATATGATCAATAATTAAATGTCTTCAGTTTGTACACTTTTGCCTAACTCATATAAACAGTAGACTATAAGTCTACTTTAGTTGGTCGTCAGTTATACTCTGACAGCTAATTGAAATGAACCATTTGAACAATAAAGTTAACATAATCACGCACAGATTTGTCTTTTATTTACGTTTAAACTAAAATAATAATTCAATGATATTTAAAAACATTTAAAATTAATTTGTATTGTTTTAAATGACTATATAATGTCCGTTATGTATTGCGTGACTGGAAAAAAAGACGGAATCAATGGTTAACTGATTCATCCGCGTGTACCATATTAATTAGGCAATAAAATTGAAACTAATATTCTGATTGTTTTATAAGTGGACAAATTCAAGCGATACTTTTCCTAGTTCTCATTCTCTTTCAATTACTTTGCAAAAACCCAATAGTTGGAATAAGTAATAAATGATACAGTCAACAAGATAGATTGAAGTGAATGCTTAACCTATTGACAGTATTAAATGATGAGTAGTATCCCTAGTGTACAGTGGTTGGTCACTGGAGAGTGAATAATCAGTTTATCTATTCCAGTCGTACATGAGGTCAGTCGCGGCCCAAATGGCTGAATATAACACTGAGCCACGTGGGTTCTAACTTCGGACAGGACATCAGTTCTGTCAAGGTTGCCGAAACGCCTCACTGACGACTGCCAACAAGAACAAAACCCAAATCAAGGGCTTCCTGTCGTTTGCGTCCATCTAACTAACATCTATCGAGGTACATTACGATGCTGAACTGCCTAGCCCTGGTCGTCACATTTCAAAATGATGGATAAAATTAGACTGACACTAAAACTGAATGTTAATGGCCTAGTTCATCGACTTGTATCTGGTTGGTAAACAATTAGATTTCTTTTAAACATAGGTCAGTAAATGGATTGCAGAAACTTCTCACACCACAGATTTGTACGCAGTTACCGCGAAACTGTGAAGTGTTCACCTAACCATCGTCATCCTAAGAACATTATTAACTATAACAATAAATAATACCACATGTTGGAGAATATTTGTAACTTAGGAAGATAATTTTGATGAAGATGCTGCACGATTAAACCATCCAGCTTAAAGAACACAACACCATTGAAAATATCATATGCCTTTAGGTCCTCAATAAATTTGAAATATTTTCTCATTTATTGCTTGTGTATGAGGCTTAGATGTATTAGAAGGCTTACATCAACTATTGGGAGTATTGGGAGTATTCCTTTTAGCAAGGAAGTAATGATAATGCACTATTTGGGTCACATGACAACTTATCTTTCGATAATATAGATGAGTCTTTCTTTTCATTGACAATATACCTGTAAAACATTTAGTGTTAAACATTTCAGCAGTATACTCCACAGCTTAATAGCTAATGGATATCAAAGTAATTTGATAAGAAATTTCTTATTTCGATATTTCGGTTACTTGACAACTAGTACATGCATTTTGGTAGAACATGACCTTCTTTATCCACTTTGTTTGCAGCACTAATTTGTCTTGAGTCAATTGCTTGAAGTTGGTTCAATTGTACAGATAATGGATCTGAAATTCATTCATAATGTTTGTCATAAAAATGAAGTTAACCAAAGCAGTTACAATTTTCAAGCTGTTACCTATATATTTAGAATGTTTATTAAGCTGACAGTGCTTTTAAGGGATCAACTAGATATTAAGGTGTCATTCATCAATCAGTAAAACTTACAAATTTTTACTGATGTTATATTTCACAGGAAATAGTTTTACCAAGTGAATACATTGTACTAGGGGTTCACAGCCTCCCCACTGTGTTACCCAATAAGGAAGGCACATCAGAAACTTTAGGTACGATCCTCATCAAAGCTGGAATGAGGGTGGCATTTAAACCTACAAACTCACTCACACATAAACTTTGTCGTCTGGCTTAAGAATACGATATAACCAATCAAGCAAAATTATCTAATCTACCCAATTCCATGTGGAGACTGTGAGATGAAGTACATGGGTCAAACCAGCCAGTTGGCTTCAGTTAGAATAACCGAACATAGAAATCTAGACAAATGCACAATGACAGACACCAATAAGATCAGTAATCTAGAAGAGATCTCAACTGTTGTAGTGTATGCATTAACACACACACACACACACACATCCACACAATGTGGTAGGATAAAGTCACTCCACTCAAGTCTAATATAATTAGATGGAGACCGAGAGAGATTGATTACTCAATCTCTTTGTTCATCCAACCAACACCCAAAACATGTGATGGAAACGACATGACAGCTAAACTAGAGATATGGATAATTTTGCTACTAACAGAAACAAAGAATATGAAATGTGACAGAACTATAAAAATCCAATGTTGAAAGTGTTATGTGATTACATTGATATGATCATGAGCAGGAGTAAGTTATGCTGGAAACATCATGAAGTAAATGATACTGTTTCACTGTGTGTTATAAATCAAAGAAACAAATCTAATATAGAATTAGTTTTTACCATAGTGCGCAAGTTTTACACCTATATTAATTGTACTGTGATTCTCTATCATCACAATGTATAGTTTAACATGCGAGAATCATTACTCACAAAGTTTTGTTTGAATTTCAATTCATCATTTTATCACAACAATATTTCAAAGGTCGGTTTTACAAATTTTCATATATCTTAAGGAAAAATAATTTGTTAATCTCAACCTTTGAATTTTTGTAAAATTTCTTATACTCTATAAACTAGATAATGAAAACATTTGTAAACTTCTACATAGATTGTCTGTATTATACGAAACTTGTCAGTACATTACAGCTTCTTAAATGAAGTAGTGTTGGCTCACTGAATTATTATTTCACAAGACCACTCAGTGATAGAAGTGTTTTTTCGCTAAATTTAATGAAGCAGTAGAATTCGTTGAAGATATACTTATGTAATACTTTAAATTCGGAGTGACTGAAGATCAAGTAATGGGATATTCAAGTGCAATGGAAGACAGAAGTCTTTTTTTCTCAGTTGCCATGACGTTGCAGAAACACACTTTTAACTACATAACATGAAATCGGTTATTCTTCAATGACTGATTAGTTTATCTAATCCAATGCTTAACAAACTCATTGTTTGTTTCCTCCAGCTTGCTGATACACTTCACTGATGAGTATCAGCAAGCAAGATAACCGAATCGACAATTTCTTGATGATTTTCTTCAGATAACAAAAATCAAACAGATTACATCGTAACTATGAGTTTTTCAACTTGGTTATCAAATTACAGAATGAAAGTGAAATTTCGGTTACCAAGTACTATCAGGCAGAAAGAATTGCGCTACTTTGCAGTGACTGCTCATTTCTCTAACAGAGCATTTCATTTGTCAATTACTTTCACGTTAGGCTGGATTTCAAAAGCCCTGATAAAGAATATTCACCTAGGTATCCTCTTACTTTTTAATGACAAAGTTGTCTAGCTTTGCTTTCAATTTCATAACTCCTTTTTTTCACCGTTTGAGTAAACAGTCTTCACATTAAATCATTACACATGTGGTTAGATTTGAATAAGTTTAGAAAAATCATGTTTAACACAAACATTCATTTTACAACTTCGTGTTTCTTGCAAAGAATAAAACACAAAACACTTGTCAAAGTGAGAACTTCCTAATCCTAATCTATCATTATTATTATTAGTCCCTTGGGTTCCTAGTGGAACATACCGCTTCAGTAGCACATCTCCAGTCCACTCTGCTCTCTGAGATCTTTTGAACCTGGTTCCACGACAGCCCACCACCTCTCGTTTCCTCCTCGCACGATCTCCTCCACGTCACTCTCACCACGGACCACCAACTCGTCGCTTCCCATGGGGATTCCACTAGAGTACCTGGCCTGGCCAGTGATGTCCCCAGTCGGCCTTCTCAGTGCATGCCCAATCCATCTCCACTTCCTTCCAATGCATATTTGTTGGATGATAGGTTCTTGGTTGGTTCGTTCCCAGAGTTCCTTGTTGCTTATTCTTATTATTCTGGCAATCCATCTGATCTTCAGTATAGAGCCAGCGTAAGCAGTTGTTGATGAATGTCTGTAGTTTATTGGAAATCCCTTTCGTGACGCGCCAAGTCTCTGAGCCATACAGAAGCACTGACTTGACTGACAATAGTGTTGAAAATCCGGATGTTGTTAATGCTGTATGCTGACTGCAGATCTCCACACTGGTTTCAGGCTAACCAACGCCTGTCTTGCTTTTCTGATTCTGACTTTGACATCCTCATCTGTGCCTGTGCTGCCTGTAGTTGGAACAGTGCTACCCTGCCTAGATAGGTGAAGGAGGTTACTTCCTTTAAGTTTCTCCCATTGATGGTGACTGGAGTTTTTTGTTGTTGGAGTTGTTTGTGCGGTATCTTCATCACCTCTGTCTTCTCTATATTCACTTGAAGTCCCGTCTTCGCTGCCTCGCCTCTTCTGTCAACTTGTTATTTTTCGCCTGTACATCTTCAAGTTTATATGACACCGGGCACAAGTCATCGGCGAAATCCAAGTCTTCTAGGTTCTTTTCCGCAGTCCAACGTATCACCCTCTTCTCGCTGCCCACTGTTTGTTGCATGATCCAGTCCACCACAATCAGGAATATTATGGGGGATAGTAGGCAACCTTGTTTCACTCCTGAATCCTAATCTACTCTCCGATTTTAGCTGCTGAAATGTCGCGCTAAGTGGTAATAGATATAACCTACTGTTACCTAGGTGAATCACCAAGTCTTCACGTTCTGTTTGGCCATCTGTATACATTTTGAGCTATGAAAAATATTTCATCGAATTGCTCCTTTTTTTTCTTTGTTTTAACCATTCAATTGTCAACTAATCGTAAAACACTGTCACATACTCTAGAAATATTTTCAAATTATCTTTTAACAGACAGCAGTTGGTTTCTGAATGCAAAAACATATAGCTATTAGAGTAACCTGTAGCTAGGACAGTAAGTTTTCATACTGGATAAATGAACCTGGATTACTGGACTTATGTGCTTTTCTATTCGACCCATGAGCAACAACATAAAAACTATTAGTTGTTATGCATTACTGAATATCATACTGCTATTATTGAAACTATTTAACTGCCTTGGTTTTTTTACGCTGGAAATAGTTGTATAAGAAGTAAGTTTGTTGAAATATGACACTGTACATAAAGGTATTGTTTAGGATAAGTTGATTGTTATTGTTATTAGAAAATTATTTAACACTTAGGAAACTCATGTTATTTCTGGCTCATTTATTCAGTTATATATATATCAACATTAAAGTTTTCCGTAACTAATGTAGATAAGCAGTAATTTGCATTGATAAGTAACCATTCACGCCGTATTGACATCATCTCGCTGTGGTCCAAATTTTTATTTCACCTTAAATCATCAAACAGTTTCACTACAAGTCTACCAAACTATGACTATCTCAGAGAGTCAAAATGATAAACAATATGATGTTCCCCTTGTCTAACTCACTTAGACTTGGATTAGGATGAGAAGTGCTGATTAGGCAGCCAGTGTGAGTAAGGTCAGGTGGCAGTAGCGCATCACATATTCACATGGTAGTCGGGCCTCATAGATCAGTCGATAGAGCACCGGGATGGAAACCCAGTTGTGGCTAGTTTGAATCCGCTCCCAGTGTAGATTTTCACCTCACCTTTAATCGCTAACCAGTGTCAATACTAGTTTGTCAAACCGGGGATAGACGGTCTTAAAGAGTCAAAATCCTAATCTAAGTAAGTGAGATAATCGTTTAAGTCATAAAGTTGCGCATTACAACCAAGTAGTTGAATAATGAGACAGGCGTTCATCAATCTGAAACCAATAAGGACAGCTTCTACACTCAGCATAAAGTGTGAACAACATCTGGATTTTCAACAACAACACCAGTTAAGTCAGTCCTTCTATGTGATGGTTGAGAGACCTGGAGCGTTACGAAAGGCATTTTCAACAAACTACAGGTATTCATCAACAAATGCCACCTACGCTGGCTCCTTACTGACACTGAAGATCGATGAGATGGCCAGAATAATAAGAATAAGCAACAAGAAACTCTGGCTGGCTGGTGACGAACCAACCAAGAATCTATCCCTGAACAAATTTGCAGTAGAAAGAAGTGGAGATGGATTGGGCATACACTGAGAAGACCGATTGGGGACATCACGCACCAGACCAGGTACTCGAGTGTAACCCAGACGGAAAACGACGAGTTGGGTATCCAAGGTGAGGTTGACATGGAGGAGATGGTGCGTGGAAGAAATGAGAGGTTGTGGGCTGTCATGGATCCAGGTTAAAGTGATTTGAGAGAAGAGAGTGGAGTAGAGACGTGCTACTGAAGTGGTATGTTCCATAGGAACCCAAGGGACAAATAATAATAACAGTTGAATAGTAATGTATAAACGGTGATGTTCCCCATAAAATCCCAAATCTAACGAGTGAGATGCACAAACGTACGAATTCATAATTACGATGAAATATTTTTTTCCACAACTCCTTATTTTTCGCCATTTCGCTAAGTAATATCAACATATGATGAGAAAACCATCATTGGAATGTATTTAAGTGAAATTTAATTAAATAAAGAGCATACTGGGACTTTCAAAACTGTTACAATACTATAAATAATGTTGACGTTATTGATGCAATCTGTTTTAAGCAGATTATTATGAAGACTAGTAAAACTAAACAGGAAATATACAGAAAATATAAATTAATAAATTTCTTATTGATAGAAATCTTCACGTGAGTATATGACCTTAATGATTATAAATGTCATGACTGTATAGGATGTTATCCACACGAAAAATTACCTATGATTGAATGAAATCAAAAAAGAGAATTATTCTATTTCGTAAAATGTCATGTACAGCGAATAGTCAGGTGCTAAGCTGAATGAACTAAAAGCAAACTACATCACTGTGAAAAGTAACGAAGCTCCATTTTAGTCTGTTTATTAGAAATATCACACAGTGATGGGACAGTATCATTCACTCTATAACGTTTCAAACACAATTTATTGTACATATTCATATCAGATCACGTAACTCCACAACTTCAAGACAGTCTTTATATATTCCTAATTTTCTCTCCTTCTCTATGATGACAAGGATAGTAGAATTTTCCATATATCTGAGACAGGTGCAGAATCATTTCGATTCCCACATGTGTTTGGTGTTGATTCGAATCAACACCTTAATATATGCCTGTAGTTAGATGTTCACAAAGCGACACAGATGCATTGACATCTTCAGGTTATACAAAGTATGACACATGAAAACCATACATTCTCTATAGACTAAATTGTCTTCTCATGTTCAGCATAATACAGAGGTTGTAACATTCAACCGAAATTCTGTAGGAGTTTTGACATAACTAGACATTACACAAATATGCCGATTGACGTGGCTGTAGAGGCTGTTCGAAATGGGCTTAAAGATGACAAATAACTTACTCATCGAACTAAGGTGCCGATTGAGGAAATCATAATAGGAGTACGATTGTGCCTAACATCTACAATTTTTAAGTTTCGAAATAAAATATATAAACAAACTGAAGGGGTTGCCGTGGGATCACCAACCCCCTATCGTCGCAGACATATTTATGAATAGTTAGGAACAGATGGCCATTCAAACATTTAGTCCTACTCCGAAAATATGGTTCCGATATATAGATGATACATTTACAGTACTGAGATCGGAACATATCAATAGGTTATTGACACACACAAATTCAGTAGTAAATGCAATCCAATTTATCTGTGACTTAAAAAGTGAAGAAGGTGAGCTAGCAATGTTAGATTACAGGATTAAACAAACACAAGAAGGAGAGACTACTGTCTATAGGAAACCTACCCATTCGAATAGCTACTTAGACTTCCAATCATGCCATCCCATTTCAGTTAAAGTAGGCTTAGTTAAATGCTCAAGTGATGGACCTAAAAAGTTTACTAGTAGATCGGAAAATCTGCGGCAAGAAATTAGACACATCAAGAATACCCTACGTCTCAATAGTTACCTACCTGCATTCCTCAATAAATTCATGAGAAATCGAAAGAAAAACATTTACAGTGGTAGTAGTGGCAGTATTAATACAGGTGTTATTAATAACAACCTCACTACGAATGGTAATAATGCCGACAGGGTTAAAAGAGAATTCAAAGCCTCTGCTTCGCTACCATACAAGGAAGGCACCTCAGAAGCATCAAGAAGAATTCTCAACAAGGCTGACTGGGATTAAGGTGGCTGGTATTTAAACCAACAAATCCACTTAGAAACAAGCATTGTAGGTTGGAAGATCCTATCGATGCAATTAAGCAAAATAATCTGGGTTAGTAGATCCCTTGCAATGATTGCCAGGTCAAGTACATACGTCAAAGCAGTCAGTCGACCTGGCAGGCTTGATCAGAGTAACAGAGTACAAAAACTTGACTAAACCAAGATTAGTAGATCCGGATAAGATGAGAAATGTAGAGAAAAGCTCACCTGCAGCTCTACATGTGGTGACAATCAATGATACATTAGGGTGGGATAGGGCGACAGTGTTGAAAACAATTTAGTTGTTTGGAGGGAGGGAGAGATTGATAACCGACTGAATCTTTGTTTATCGAATCAATACCAAACACATGTGAGAATCGAAATGATTCTGCACCTGTCTCAGATATGTGGAAAATTCTACTATCCTTGTCGTCAGAGAGGATAGAGAATTAGGAATATATGAAGACTGTCTCGAAGATGTGTAGAGTCACCTGGTATGAATATGGACAATAAGTTGCGTTCGAAACGTTATCTAATGAATGCTACTGTTTCTCCGCTGTGTGATATTTCTAATAAACAGACTAAAATGGAATTACAATCGACCAAAGTGACCAGGTTTTACTTTTATACTAAAGTAACGAAGCTATTGTACTGATCGTAAAAACAATAATTAGGTGAGTCATGTGTGGGGTTGTGAAGCAAGTAGTTTGAGCAATAGTATTAGAAGTAGTAGTAATTATAAGTTCATGGTGTTGGAATCGTTCATTAGTAGCAATCAGTGAAGAGAAACATCAGTCTGCTAAAAAATGAAAATATACTCATTCAGTGTGCGCAATTATTTATCAGCGTAATTGGGGTGAAGGTGATGTCAGACACTGATTTCGATGTCCTAAAATATCTCAAAATAGTTAAGAAATAATTATGTATAAGGACAAATTGGGAGTCTTAATAAAAGAAAATTCAGAGGAGAAAAATTCTTTCTTAACGGATCATTTACAAAAGCTGTACATAGTAATCAGAGTAACAACGAAATATGCATTTATCAATAATTAATAAATCAGTACAGTCATAAAAAACGGTTAATAAAGTCACAAGGTGATAACGGCAGATTGGTCAACTCAAGGTCAACAAAAATTGCTTGTATAATTACAGTAAATAAAGAAAGAAATAAGTAAGCTGTTTTAGGGTGATTACAGTCAAGCTAAAGTTAGAGATTGAATGTATCTCTTTTGAACACAAAGAAAAGACTTTTACAGGTGGATTACAAAAGTCCACGCTGTGCTTAGGTGACAAATACTCATTCCTTTCGAAATATTTACCTTCACTTTATAAATGATTTCGAAAGAAGTTTGTTGTAGAGCGCAATGATCAGAGTTGACCAGATACTCAAGAACTGAGATGTTGATGGCTTTACACTGTCTTTTAGACAACCAAGCAGGATACCGTTAGGAGATATGCTTGAGTAGGTTTTATAACGAGCTTGGTAAGTGATTGCACCATTCAAAGTAATAATCTCATACTTTCCTACCTCTAAATTACAAAATAATCGTCAACGGTTGGAATGAAATACCTTGTCAGCGTGTTTATCCCATGTCGCGTACAACAGTAAAGTTGTGTCATTCACTGAATAGTTGAGAACTAAGTACTTGACTACTTCAGGTTCCTAGTACTGGGAAGTATCATGCTTCAATTTCATTAGTGATGTATTTCATCAGAAATTTGAGGGGGGATTTGAGTTCTTACTGCTTCTGAGGTTAAGTGTCGCTTTGTCAAACAGAATCTCAGTGTTCAGCAACTTTTTTCACCTGGTTTGTATACTTATACTTCTATTTTGTTGATTTACCAGATGTACTACACAGTAACACATTATTACTTACTGGATTACGTTCCGAACACAATTCATTGTTCATAATCGTATTATTTCACCGTCATATCATATCTTGAAATGACTATTGATGATAAATACCTTCCGATATATATTGGAGTAAATAATACTGTCACAACGTGTAGTACATCAGATAAATCAACTGAAATGGAATTACATTCTGCGACGATGTTCAAATTTTACTCATATCAAATACTTATACTCACAACCCTTCTTGTATTTCATTCAGTTTTTCCCTGTTTCTCAGTATGAATAACAGCAGAAAAAGTTTCCCGATTATATTTTCACTGAATTCTATAGATACACTAAACCCTGAATAATTTATTTCATATTGATTGTCTGCCATAAGCCATCAAGTAATTATTATGATTAGCATTTGTCCCTTGGGTTCCTATGGAACAAACAACTTCAGTAGCACGTCTCCATTCCACTCCACTCTCTTCTTTCAAATCACTTTAACCTGGATCCATGACAGCCCACAACCTCTCATTTCTTCCACGCACCATCTCCTCCATGTCAACCTCATCTTGGATACCCAACTCGTCGTTTTCCATCTGGGTTACACCCGAGTACCTGCTCTGGCGAGTGATGCCCAATCCATCTCCACCTTCTTTGTCTGCATATTTGTTAAGTGGTAGGTTGTTGGTTGGTTGGTTGGTTGCCAGTTCAGAGTTTCTTGTTGTTTATTATTTATACCATCTGGTAAACAATAAATTAAATAATTAAAGTTTGACCCCGGGCTGCAAACCGAGTAGTCGATGTTTCGAATCCCGTCATGGTCCAAATTTTCATTTTAACTTCAATTATCACTTAGTCTCAATTAAACTGTTGGTTTTTTTATTTCAGGCGAATCTTTTGAATGAGTATGAAAACCGTCTATGCATTCTAAGTCAAACTTTTGATTTTATTCTCCTACATGACTGTACTATGAATACAGAATTTCAATAGTTAGTTTTAGAATGAATATCACTCATTCTAACGAGTTTTCACAATAACCCATGATATATTTTTAATCTCGTATGATAATGTTTGCTTGTTCGTTTCCTCACATTCAAGCTATTTCACCAATATACTACAGAATTTTCCACTTAGGGACTAACTACGTATACTTATGGTTGAATTCTATCCATTCCAAGCTAGTTATTGAAGTATTGAAGAACAATTAAGTCTAAATTATTCTCTTTCATGTACATATGTTGTTAAGTGGATTTTTTATAAGTAATTGGGTGAATCAAATTTATTGTTTATATTTAAGCATCCATGATGCTTCTCTGGAAAATCTTAAGAAGGTGCCTGAAGGAATAATTATTCAGGCATCATTGCTTATGTGACTAAAATGGTTTCCTGTATCCGAATGTTATACTGGCCTATTAATACTACTGACTAAATCACTACATTCAACTCAATTTTCAATTTATTGTAGCTAATCTTATTCATTCATTTAGTTCTCAAATAAATACAGTTATTACTAATACTCTAGTGGGTGCTGCTGATCAGGATGGATGTAGGTGGCATATGCTGAGAGGGCGGTAGAAAAAAAAGGCAATTACCAAAGATGGGTGAATATTCTGCCCAGAGAAATGCAAGAGATAATATGGACATATTAAAAGTAAATGGAGATAGAAGCAGAAAAGGGAAATGAGGCACATCGTGCAAATAACTATTTTAGTAGTTCATCACTACTGTACAAGATGTCAATAATAAACATTCCTTCCTTCGTCTCAGTTCTGTCGTTTCCTACAATACTACTACTTGAAGAATTTCAGGCTTTTATGCAACACTATGAAGAAATGATGAAAGCAGCAGTATAGAAGTTTATTGAGAAATTCAATGGAATGCTATGCGACATTCAACCAGGATCTACATCCAGCAGAATAACAAGTATGTCAATAAATAGTAATAATTATCACCCGTTGAACAAGAAGTGGCTATCGTTCCTCTGTGATACAGTAGATAACGCCTTGGCGTTTGAAGCGATTGGTACAAGATTCGAATCTCAGTGGGAGCAACATCATCGGGGTCAGGTACATCCAGATGACGAGTCATAAATGGGATAAAACGCGCGTTTTGGATTCTTCTCCTAGCCACAATCAAGCAAATTATGATGTAACATATTTACTGCAATCCAGACTTTTTAAGACTTAACCCCATACTAAATGTTCAAGAAAAGTTCTCAAGGAGTACCACTGCAAGTCCACGAATCAATGTCAACAATTAGAAAAATACTCTAGGGGGTCCAAATTTATTGAACACAAATAAAATAAGATAGTTGCTTTACATGATAGTCGATTACTATGTCATATGAGAAAACGGACAGCGTGCTTGTCTGCCAACCAGCTGCACTTCAGAAATCATATATATTAACCAGCAACTCGAAAATTCCGAATCTATCTGAAATCATAAACTGCTCACATTGCATCAGGCCGGTTAGATATAAATCATCTGAGTAGTTTACTGGGAAGTTCCCTATGGTAATACATTTAATTACGAAGTATCCTATGAATCAGATCAGTTTCTTCTTGATTTCCTTGGTTCAAACTGGACACAAAATCTCAGGTTATCATTTATAGCACTAAACCAAAAGCATATAACAGCACTACATGCTCAAATGAGTCAACGCACACTTCATAGGATGTTGACGAATTCCTTACAACTTGGAGAAAACTAGGCTGAAAAAAGAAAGATGAACAAAGAGCTCCAGAAATGCAGCCAGGTTGACTGTAAAATGTTCACCAATGGAAGATTGTATATGATTATTGCTGATGAGCATACCAGATATTTAGGTATTTACCGTAGCCTAAGTGAAATTTGTTCACTAAAGTTGGTAAATTCGTTTCTGTCTGTGAAGATACTAGTGAACATATCGACTACACTTATTTGAATTAAAGAAGTTGAGACAATATCTCTCCAGGGAAAGTTACTGAATCACTCAAGGCAAAATTCTCACGATTCAGTAACCCAGCTGATAGAATACAATAAAACTACAAAGACAACATGTATTTGAAATAGTAATTAATAGTAATAGTCGGAAGATGCTTAGTGATCCAAATTACAATGTTTCTTCATCATCATTACCTCTGACTTGTGTCTATCTGCACCAATATATGAGGCGAGAGCGAACGGAAAGAAGTCAAGAATATAGAAGATACCATATTAAACAGGGGAAGTAATTTTATGAATTTGAATATGAAGCAAAATAGGGTAATCGAATTCTTTTGTACTGCTTATCCTCAGATAGGCTGGAGTTTAAGCGAAAATAAAAAACTTAATTTTGTTAAGTATGGAATAAACCCATCCATATTATAGCCTTAAACAAAATTACTGAGTTCCATTAAATGCTACCATCGTGTTACATTTTATTGGTGTATGAGAGAAGTAAATGCTACAGATAATGCAGGTGACAGGACTATACCACAGATATTCACAAACGTTCCAAATTTCCACACAACTTGTTAACCATGCATCTTAAGATTTCGGAAAAGCATTTTTTTCTATCAGAATACAAATATTATTATTAACATTGTTATTATTATTATTACTTGTCCCTTGGGTTCCTATGGAACAAAAAACTTCAGTAGCACGTCTCTACTCCACTCTATTCTCTCAAATCACTTGAACCTGGATCCATGACAGACCACAACCTCTCATTTCTTCCAAATACCATCTCCTACATGTCACCCTCACCTCAGACGCCCAACTCGTCGTTTTCCATCTGGGTTACACTCGAGTACCTGGACTGGTGCTTGATGTCCCCAATCGGTCTTCTCAGTGTATGCCCAATTCACCTCCACCTTCTTTGTCTGCATATTTGTTGAGTGATAGGTTGTTGGTTAGTTGGTTGCCAGTTCAGAGTTCCTTGATGCTTATTCTTATTATTCTGAACATCTGAGCTTCAGTAACGAGCCAGGGTAGGCGGCAGTTTTTGATGAATATCTGTAGTTTGTTGAAAATGCCTTTCGTAACGCTCCAGGTCTCTCAACCATCACAAAGAAGCACTGACTTGACTGGTGTTGTTGTTGAAAATCCGGGTGTTGTTCATGCTTTATGGTGAATGCAGAAGATCTCTACACTGGTTTCAGGTTAATGAACACCTGTCTTGCTTTTCCGATCCTGGCTGGCTTTGACGTCGTCTGTGCCTGTGCCGCCTGTAGTTGAAACAATGCTGCCTAGATAGGTGAAAGTGACTACTTCCTTCAAGTTCCTTCCGTCGATGTTGATCAGAGGTTGTTGTTTTTTTGTTGTTGGTTGGGTGTCTTCATCACCTTTGTCTTCTCCACGTTCACTTGAAGTCCCGTCTTCCTTCGTCTCCCTGCCTCAACTCTTCTGTCAACGTGTTAGTTTTCGCCTGTAGATCTTCCAGTTTGTGTGACATTTGCCACATCGTTGGCGAACTCCAAATCTTCTAGGTTCTTTTCCACGGTCCAGCGTTTCCCCCTCTTCTCGCTCCTCACAGTTGTCTCTTGCATGATCCAGTCCACCACAATCAGGAATATCATGAGTGATAGTAGTCGGCAGCATTGTTTTACTCCTTCCTGTCTTCACTTCAAAAGTATCACTGAGCTTCCCATTGTGAATGAATACAAATATGGTATACATAAAATTGAAAGATAATTTCACATGAAAGTGGAACTATATAGTTTAATCTGATTTTGTTCATACTGGTTGATGGAATGCCTAAAGAAACAGTTTGTTAGACTTTAGACAAATGAACCAGTTAGAGCATAGAATGGTACTAATGCAGGTAAGGTTTCAGCTAAATTTATAGTTTATTCAACTTTTGACAAAAAAGTTATGGCAAAATCTGAAATTCTTTGATTTTTTTGACTGTCAGACAAGGTGTACTTCCATGTTAGCAGTGGCATACTGTGAATATTAGACTGACGAAGAATATTTTTGAGAATGAATTATTGTTTGATAATATCAGTCATTAGAAGATATGCAATACATTCTATCTATGCAAGGACAGTAATTATACGTTTTGTTCTGAAACAGCACCTTCGTTAAAGTAGTTTTATTGATGACATATCTTTAGTGAGCTATGAACAGGCATTAGAGAACAGCCAAAACATTTATTTCTTGCCAGAATTTATTCATAGTTAAAAAGTAAAATTTGAATTTTTTGACACAATATATTTACGCTTCTGCAGGTTCCATTATCCAGAAGAACTAACCTTATAATAGACGTTAGAAGTAATCAGTAGAAAGCCTCCGGCCTAGGTTACGTGCTTGCTGACACTTGTCAGCTTAGAGTATCTGCATCCCGACGGAACTGTTGTCTCGCCTGAGGTTCAAAGCTGCGTCACTCCGTGTTATAGTCAGCGACGTTACCACTGAGCTATTTGGACCACGAATGACCTTCTGTAGGACTGGAGTAATGAGATTAGCTTATCTGCACTGGATAAATTTCGTTTGGTGATACCTTCCAAGAACAAAAAGGGTTAGAGTAAATGATAACTATTGACATCAGAACTAACCACATTCACACTATTATTTCATTGTACATGCTAGATGTATATCATTTGAATGCCTTCAAAGCATACTGTAATATATTTATCTTGTCGCCTTAAAAAGCAATGCTTGGTTGTCTTATATTCAACCAATTTCTGTTTCTCCAATTAATTAGTCACGGTGGTAAAATAAGATAAGAAGACACCTGAGGTTTTCCGCAAGTATACTTCTTAAACCTAGTGTTCAAGAACTATGTGTAAGGTTGTAAGAAAAATAAGATTTTCTTATAACCAAGTCAAATATTTTAACTTTTATAGAAACTGACTATTACGTTATAAGAGCAAAACAACCCCGAGATTATCAGATGGTAGTTTCATATTTCAGTCACCGGTTGTCTCAAATATAAATTCAAATAAGATGACGGCAGTGATAAAATTTCTGATGTCTTCTGAAATGGCGTTTGTATAACCTCCATATATTATGATCTATGTTTACAACCAAGTTCATATCTTATTGCATCTAATCTGGTCCGTTGTTCCATACTGTACAACTGTCGTTTTTTATATAGCTAATAGAATGTAACAATAAAACGTTAACAACTATCATTCTATCATGTTAAATATATCACATGAATCTTCCTTCTAAACTGATTCATATGTTATACAAAAAGGGGCCAAATAAAATACTTGGGAATATTCTTTTTATTGGTACAAATGATGGGAATCATTTGACTTTTCAGCTTATCATCGATTATGTATACAATCCATAGGAAGGAATTCATGAAGCCATTTAGATTTTTGTGACTACATAGGCTAAAGAAAGAAGGATAACGAAGTAAGATAAAAGTGGAACATCTCAAAGTTGTGTATTTATCTTGATCTAACTGTAGACTACAACTTAGAAAAGTAATCCAGTAAACAATACTGTAACACTATGGATGATACATCTAATAAATCAATAAAAAGGGAATTACATTCTACCATAATGCACAAGTTTTACTGTTATATCATAAGTTTCATCTCTATACCTAAACGTGTATTTATATATAAGCATATGTAAACCGTTCAAAGTTATTATTTAGAATAGTTGATGTACAGCCACAAGAATAACAAGCTTATGACCTTAACAGTAGACCAATGCGCTAATAAAATACTCATTTGTTAGCTGCCACACGATATCTTTAATCGTGATCAGAGATTACTAGTATACGCAAAAATTGCATTAGAAGACAGTTACATGATTTGCTGAAACATTTACAAGATCGTGATAATTTTATGTTGACAAAAAAGGAAATGCTGAAAAATCCGATGTTAATTGTGTCTTTTCAGATACCGGTTGAACCATAGTGATACCTTAGTCTTTGTTGTTTTTAAACAAATCATATATAGCTGGTTGAATAAATAATCACTAGTCATTAATTTCATTTTTGCAAAGTAGAATTTGGAGGTAATCAAAATAAAGATCGATTCCATTGAACTAAACGTAGACATTAAAATCACTCAAATAGTGAACTGAAAAAAGATATAAACAGCTAGCTAGGTTATGTAGTTACTTGTATTGTTGCGTTGATTGTTCCGAACTCGCATAAAAAGTGGCTATCTTGACTAGATAGCCTAGGGATTAACGCTCTGGCATTTGAAGCAGTGGGTCTCAGGTTCCAGTCTTAGTGGGAACAAAACAACTCACTGGGAGGCAGGTACATCAGGCTGATAAGTTCAGAACAGAACTAAATGCGTGTTCTGAATTTCATTTTTAGCCACTATATATCATTCATATAAAGCTCATTTGGTTAGTGATTAGCTAATTTGTTCTCGCGTAGTTCGGTGAATTCACAAGTCTTACTGTTAAAAAGATATACTGTGTGTGATTTTCAAGATTTACTTTTAAGACTAACTTTTATATTACTCGCTTGTTACTTGAATAAACGGACATATCGATAATCATGAAGCTGATTAGAAAGATATACATATACAGAACCACTAGAATAGAGTAAGTTAAACATGAAATTGAAATATACTAAGTGAAAATACGTTTAAAGTTCGTTATGATAAGCTGTGCAGTGATTCCTTTGAAGGCTGCAATACTTCACTCATCGGTTCTGGCAGCACAGTGAAATTTGGACAAAACATTATGCATGAAAATAAGGATGATTGAATGGTTGGATGGTAACCTGTTCACCGTGTGATCCAAAGATCTTGCCCTTAAATGGTCACATAGTCACTGGTATGTGCTAATATAGAGTCCCATACAGCATGAAATAGGTGTTCATTCCTCTAAAATTTTTAACAGTTTGTTTTGATAGTGAGTTTTATGTAATAATAAAGGCAAAATGTTTCGGTTACCAGATTCTTACCTTTCGCATTAAAATGTATAGTAGCTTCATACATATAGAAGGTCGTTAGACTGAGTATCTATTAATTTGTTACAAGTTTGTTGTTGCAATGGTTATAACGTGGTCGTTAGTCTAACTTGAACAAATCCAATAATGAAGTGTATTTTGTATGTAAGCTGAAAAAGAAAATGATATTTTCCAACAAACTTTGAAATGCAATTAGAACGGTATGCACAGTGAATGCATGGTTACTTGGGTAATTTTCAGTTTTAAAGCATTTCTTTTATACAGAAGAAAAATTACCTATGGCCTGTTTTTAGATTACGCGAGATTTTAATATCTTGTATGCTTATAAAGAAAACACGTTAATTATCAATATCTTCAAATTGCTGCCTAATTGCAACCAGAAAGAAAGAGTAATTATACTGACATATATATATATATATATATATATATATATATACGTATATATATATATATATATATATATATATATATATATGCATATATATATATATATATATATCTCGGTAAATTCCATACACATTATTTGTATAATTCGAAGCTGTAGTGCAAGTTTTAGCGAAGTTATACACTAAGTTAACAGTGAATTTACTGGCTGTTACAAGTGAAAGTATATCACTGAAGTAAACTTTCTGCATTCTCAAAGTTCAAAACAATTCAATGATAAGGATGCAGTAACCAAGGGGGCTGAGATTGATATAATAAGTGGATCTGGATACTATGGAAGATTACAGCTCCTTTGCTAGTCTGTTTATTGTTAGAAACTTCATATAGTGAAATAGCATTATAAACTGGATGACATTTCCAAGCATCTAACAAATTAACAAATAAACATAGAGTTAAGCTTGTATTCTTCACCTAATTTAAAGGTGTAGCTTTTGTCGCTGAAGTTTAAGAACATTATTTATAAAAACTTTTTTACCTCAGTAAATCTCATTTCATACAGTAGACATATAGGATAAGATGAGCTAGTTGACATCAACAAAGAACTACTAGGTCTGTTGAGTTACAGATGAGTAAACAGCCACTACACTGAAAGGAGATCATATTAACTTGGTACATTACTGAATTGTAAAAACATTTTTATTAAGTACTTGCTTACTTACTTACTTCCTCGCTCCCTCACTTACTTACACACTAACTTATTCACTTACTAACTGAATTACTGAATTATTAAATTACTTACTTAGCAAATTATATACTCAATTACTTATTTGCTTGCTGGTTTACAAATATTTGCTCCAAATATTACCAAAACTGAAAAGCTTGTCAATCCGTGCAAATTTTAAACACATATTGTTTGTAACGAATTGACACAGTTCATAATGCACGAAAGTTTCTTCTATGTAACCAAGTACTTTATGGCGAAGATACATGTCGATCCATTGGTACAGATATATGTATCCTAACAATGATAATAATCTCTTGTGGCCTGTCCATTATCTAAAATATCTCAAGCTTTAGAACGGTTGCAATTCATTTGTAAGTTTAGTCCTCAGTATTATTGAATGTCAAATTTATCAGTATTCTAGTGACGACCACAAAGCCAACACTTACTTTCGTAAACGCGGTAATGTAAACATTACCAAGGATATATATATATCTTTCATTTTGAAGGTTTAGAGGGATTTATTTGTTGACTTCAGTATGCTATTCACCAAGGACTGGATTATTTTGGACCTCAGTGATGACTTACTTTGAGATGCGATTCTCAACTCCTTAATGGGAAGTTCTGACCAATGTACCAACCAAGTCGGATAGTGGGACAGTTACTTGACGACAGCATCGGATGGAGGTCGCGGTATATCATGAACTAACTGAAGTGGGAACTGTAGACCACTGGATTCTGACCCAATGGCTCAACGGTAACCTGCCTATCGCAGCATCTGAAGGTCTTGAATTCCATGTCAATCTGGGTGCGGCATGGGTTTGCGCGCTAAGGAGTTCAAAACTAGGACGGAAGAGCTTACCAGAGCTCTCAGGTTTCCAAGGGTTCTCCAAACGATATCAGTTCATGATGAATACCAACCTGTAATCAATACATATCTTTGATTACTGAAATGAAATTTAACGCACTACATGTAAATGCTAATGGCTCTGTTTTAGATGTACCCTTCTAAGTCGTGATGAGATTTTGGCTATCGCAGCTGACTGCATGACAGTGAGCGAAGTATATAGATCAGTCAGCAGTGGGCCACCAGTGTAGCCGCATAGTCCCTGATGGCAAATACTAACAACTAGACGGTTGTATCTGTTGCCCACTGGTAATAAATTCGAAGATACGGCCCAGTCTTACAAGGGTTCAATTGTGTCCTGATTAACTTAGTGGTAAAGTCTCTAGCGTCATCTCTGAGCATTGCAGGTTTAGAACACAGAGATAACACGAGTCTGCTCATGGCTGCAAATATTCCTTGCTAATGGAGGCCAATAAGTATGAACCCCGCTTCCTGTCAATCGAATCCTACCATTTAGGGAGTTGATTGATTACCAGAGTAGAATTTCTTCAGTGGATCTAACTACAGTATTTTATCTCGTAGCCAAAATTCACAGAATGCTGATAATAACATCTAATGATCTGTACCCTCTTGCGACATGATAATAATTGCCTACTTTTATGCAGCCAAAAGTTTTGAACATGAATTAAACTTATTCGTTATCAAGATGTGAATATTTCTGTCATTAAAATTGTCAGAAACATTCAAGAATCATTATAACTATCTGAAATAGTCATGATTTGGCAGATCAGTAGTGAAACTGGAAGATGACTAAAGGTGAAATGCAAATTTGGATCGCAACCACATTCGACCAGTGACTGTCGTGTTTCATATTTTTATTTCACTTTCAATCATCAAACAGTTTCAATATAAGTCTTCTAAACCACGACTACTTTCTCAGATAACCAATATAATGCTCCGCCTGTTTAATCCAGTTAGATATGGATTAGGATGAGAAGTCCTGATTAGGTAACCAGTATGAGTAAGATCAGGTGGTAGTAACACGTTACAAATTCACACGTAGTTGGACAAAGCCCTTAATGACTTAAATGAAATAAAAAATACGGTCAGCAGTTTAGCCTCGTAGATCTATTGGTACAGTAGTGGGCCGGTAACTTGATGGTCATTGATTCAAATCCCGCTGCTATCCAAATTTTTGTTTCACCTTCAATTATCACTCAGTATCAATTCGAGAATACGTTTTTCTGCAACACTATTATTATTATTATTATTATTATTATTATTATTATTATTATTTGTCCTTTGGGTTCCTAATGGAACGTAGGGCTTCACTTGTAGTTCTGTGGCTGGGCTGTAGGTGGTATTTCTGGACGAAGTGCAGGTGGTGGTCGATTCAAGAGCTTCTTGAAGTGGTCGGCTCATTGTTTCCTTTGTTTCTCTTCTCTCGTAATTCAATTTCCATCATCCTTTATTGGTTTCGTCTGCGTTGATCTCTCCCCTCTCAGATAGCGACCTGGTTATTTGATACAATGTTGTCAGGTCTCTGTCTCTCTTACCTGCAGCCTGCAGCGTGCAGCGTGCAGCGTGTTCTGCTTCACTTGCCAGTGTGTTGTGGAAGTGTCTTTTGTCTTTGCGTGCACTCTTCTTCACTTCTTTGTCCAGTGTAGTGTTTTATACATTGTACTCAGTTCGTCTTGTCGTTGAGCATCCTTGCCTGTACTGGTTTATCTTCTGATTCATCATCACCATCACCATCACCATCACCATGTTCCTCTCCCTGCTCGCTCTATCAGCTTCCATGTATCCACTGAGATCCATTCCTTATCTTCTTTCTTCTTCTTACCTAACAAGGTTATGCAGGTTTCTTTCCACAAAGCTTGCAAAGAGTTCCAGTGTTCTTCCACACAGGTTTCTTCAGGGATGTTCCTCGATATCTCC
Organism: Heterobilharzia americana; assembly: GCA_944470555.2. NCBI lineage: Eukaryota > Metazoa > Platyhelminthes > Trematoda > Strigeidida > Schistosomatidae > Heterobilharzia > Heterobilharzia americana. Next base: position 82,729,404 of record OX104129.1, read on the forward strand.
CATTTTGTCTTGATGCCTGGCTGACGTGAAGATATCCTTTGTAGTTTCGTCCTTCAGTTTTCGAGTGTTGTACTTGAACTGTGGTCTATCACCAGCTTCCTTGAAGGCTTTTAACTTGATTTTTCTGCAACATATTCAGTAAGAATATTCATTCAATGTAACTTAGCGACAAATTATTCATAGTTTTTTTCGATAGGTTTATGACAAAAAAGATGAATGAGTTTAAAAAAAATTAGTGGGAATTTTGAAGTCATGATAGAGACTAGGCAGGTATGATTTCGTAAATTAAAGTATCCGGTTACTCTGAAACCTTAAACAAGTTTGATGACTTGGTATGCGCCAGTGCGGATACTTCCACGTCTAACTGCACATCTGAATAAATACGCCGAGAATTGTTTATTCACTTTTCAACCAACCAGTAGACTGTCTGGTGATGATGAGACATACCTACATATGCTTGTTCTGTATATTGATGTCTTGTAAAAATAAAGCAGGAAAGCGTCTTTAATTTTCTTCATTTAAGACTTCCCAATGAAATGATCAAATCGTAAGATACACTTACTGACATATCTGAAAATGTATTAACGTGTGTATGTGTACACACATACAAGATTAAACCTTATGACTTGGAAGTTAACATGTGGAGTACATTTTAGATTATACTAGACCAAGTATAACTTATATTGTGTTTCTAGCTATAGCAAATACCTACAGAAGTTGTAGTGGCAAAACATTTCCTAATTACAAGCATTCTTCCATATTCGTTGAGTTGTTATCTGATGATACATTTAATAACAATAGGCTATTTTATATATATAGTTAATCGGCACCTTTTGAGGGAAGAACAATTTATCAACTGGCTAAATTCTGTTGATGAAACTGTTTGACAAGACTAATACGCAGTAGGCATTTTCAATGCTAACTCAACTCGATAACTCACGTGCAGAATGAAGTAGTTTAATTGTTTTGTAAGTAAATAAAATTAACTCCGTTTTGAAGGTACCAAAACGTAAGTTACTTGCTAAAACTTCTCAGTTTCTCACTTGATTGACGAGAGTACACTACGCATCCTATATTCCGTAACAGTTAATGAACAAAATCGTATATTATATTTTCCCTTGGGTTCCTAGTGGAAGATACAGCTTCAGTAGCATGTCGCCATATCACTCTCCTCCAAACAGTCTCAAAAACCTGGCTCCACCACTGCCCACAAGCTTTCATTTCCTCCCAACACCATCTCCTCCATGTCACCCTCACCAAAAACGCCCAACCCACCATTTTCCACTTCGGATTAAACTCGACGGCCTAGCTGCCCTAGTCTCCAACGTCATGTCCACAAACGGTCTTCTCAGTGTATGTCCAATACAATACATCTCCACTTTCTTCTTCTTATGGAAACTTATTAGACGATAGGTGATTGGTTCGCTTGTTGTTGACAACCAGAGTTCCTTGTCACTCACTTTTATTTTTCCCAACATCTCATCTCATCTCACCTCATCTCATCTCATCTTCAGTGTCAGTATCGAGTGAGCGTAGGTGGCAGCTGTTCATGACGTATACCTGTAGTCTGTTGGAGAAGCAATGACTTGACTGAATTATTGTTGAAAATCTCGATGTTGTTCACGCTTTATGCTGAGTGGAGTAGAGTGGAGTGCAGTAGATCTCCACACTGGTTTCAGGTTAGTGAAGACCTGTCTTGCTTTTCTGATTGTGGCTTTGACATTCTCATCTGTGCTGCCTATAGTTGAGACGATGATACCTAGGTAGGTGAAAGATACAACGCCTCTTAGATTTTTCCAGCTGATGCTTCTTGTTGTTGATGTTGTTAGTTGGATGTCTTGCTGTTATTATACTAGATCAAATTGTTCGACTACTATTGGCAAGTCGACGCCTATTCGAATTCTACCGTAGTGCTTGAATATTAATTCTGTTATGGTTCACTGGGTGACTAGCTATGAAATCCGTTAGCCACCAAGTGAACTGTTATAGAATATTTCATATCGAATTAACTTAGTAAATATAAAGTTAAAAAAATCCTAAATATTCTTTGTGTTTATGTGATGTTTCACGTTATGTTATTCTCCTTCCTTTTTTGAAAACTTTTAGGAGGTTGGCAGCATCATTGGTAAAGTAAGTCTTCCTTCTCTACTTTTATTGGTGGTTATCTGTTTTCTGCATAAATTTACTGCAATGAATAAATATGATCAGTATTCAGAAGATTTACAAATTGTATGGTTCACATTGACATTTCTCATGGCTGATTAGCTTTTCAGCTGGCCAAGTGTGACGTCAACAGAGTTTCCGCTGGAAGTCACTAAGGTAAGATAGCAAGGTGTGATCTTTGTCACAAAAGTGCCATGAACTAGCAAAATATACTAATACAGAACAACTTCAGTAGTTACAAGCCATTCAGTTTATGAAAGTGAATTTCTCCAGGTAGATAGTGATACTGAACGCGGTCCTAAACGAGCGAAACGGTTGGGCTGGTAAAATCTACACATCAACCACAGTGGTCTTTAACTACTCTCGTTGTTCTGTTGTCGTATCTTTGGATAAACATGACTGAATAATTACTCTACACAGCTACATTATTAACTAGCTCCTAGCATAATCACACAACTTTTGAACGATACAAATGAATATATAAATATCATTCATTACTGGTTGATATACGGAGTTAAATATTTAAATGGCAGAAAAGTTTAGATAGCCGTGGTTGTTATTGTGCTCTCTGAGGTGGGTTGTCTAGTAGTGACGCTTTCATCGTTTTTCTAGACAGCGACATCATCAGCACTAACTTCACTATGAAGTGACCTCTCAATATCTCTCCACCAGTGATTTAGTGACTTGCTCTGACGATCTGGTCTGTGACTGTTTGTTTCCTTCGACTGTTGTGTCATTGACTATACAGATTTTCCATTCGGCTGTCTCTCTGCTTGACCTCTCACCTTTCTCTCCTTTTTCATCTTATTGGTTGATAGATTGGATCTATGTCTATATCTCTATTGATTGCTGACTGATTGACTGACCTGAATGCCAAGCTTCTAGAAATTCTCTGATATTCTTTGTGTTTCCTCTCTCCCTTCAAGATTTCTACATAGTCGATATTGAATTCATGTCCATAGTTGTTATCCACGTGCATTGAGCGATGAGTGATGAAATGTCGTGACGTTTAACGGGCAATTGGTGCTCATGTAGACGAAGGCGAAGAGGGCGGCCACTTTGTCCAATATAATGTTGACTACGGTTACTTCAGTCGATTTTGTAAATGATGTTCGGTTTGTCTTCTTTGCTTGTTGCATCCATTGGTCTGCATAATGGTGTTTGGAGGGACATTTTGGTTTATGAGCCACACGAATTTCGATTTTGACTGTAACAAATTGATATTAGTTTGAAAAATTACAAACTTTATGAAAAAAACTCCTGTTCCAGTGGAAATAAAGAAGACCTGATTATTTCACCATAGAAAAGTGACCTTTAGGGTCAAAATATAGTTTTCCAAGTTCTTAAAATTTTCATCAAATCAATAGGTTTATCATGCAAACAAGATTAGTATTCAGAATATTTTGTAACATCACCTTTATCTTTGAAAATCTAACTAGAGTGTATGTATAAAATCCTCGAAAATTATGAAAATTTTCAGTTGACCTGATAGATGAGCGTATTTTGTTTTAATGAAAATAAAGTTGAAATAAAATATCCAGAGAATAAATTCAGCCCAAAAAATTGAGTGAAAATAATAAACCATGTTTATTTTGATTGATAATTTTCATATGAGTTTTCACGAATCAGTCATGATACACACTAGAAAATATTTAAGCGTAAAGTTTTAGTTAAAATTGCTTTTTCAACCCAAGTTTCCACTTTAATCTTATTAAATAATTAGAGTAATTGAGCATTGAAACATTTTCTGCCTAAATAACCTGAGATAAGGATACGAACGATTCTTTTTTATAAAAATGAACAGAAAGTACGCAAAAAAAGGAGTTTAATGTGAATTCTCAACGTCATGATGCGCTATGATTGATATTGTGAAGTTGAAGGTGAAAGTATTAATCGTATCGGGTTAGCAACAATAATTGAACAACTTAAAATGCTGCACAAATGGCCTAGACTATCTGATTGAACTTGAGTTCTCTTAGACTTTCAGACACGCCTTGCTGACAAGTTTTGGCAAGCGTGAAAGGAAGATTCAAGGCTTCTTGCAAACTGCCTCCAATCACTTGGTAGTTTTGGTTCACATATGACTTTGCTTGGTTGCCCTACTATTACAGATGAAAACATATATTCCCTCGATTTACAACAGTATTGAGGTAATGAACCCTTTCAAAAAAACAACAGTAATTTATAATACAACTCAGCTTAAAACAAGAGATTTGTCGAAGGTTCTAAAATATGTGCAGCTATGTAGCAAGGTGAAACGAAGGCTCATGCGTCATGCCAGGCACTCGAGTGGAATCCCCATGGGAAGCGACGAGTTGGACGTCCGAGGAGGAGGTCGTGCGAGGAGGAAATGAGAGCTTGCGGACTGTCGTGGAACCGGGTTCAAAAGATCTCAGAGAGCAGAGGTCACTGGAGACGTGCTACTGAAGCGGTATGCTCCACTAGGAACCCAAGGGACTAATAATAATAATAATATTAATGTAGCAAGGTGTCAGCTAGACACATGTTTACTCCTCTCGTATAGATTAACTTATTTGCCAAATGAAGTCAAATTGGTTTCATTGACAACTTTTAATAGCTGACTGAGAGATGACAGCTGTAACTCAGCAGCTTAGCAAGTGACTGTAGCGTTCAATGTTATGAATACTGGGTTTAAATCTCAGTAAAAACATCAAAACATCTTCGGTGAAAATACACTGTTAGCTGACAAGTTTCTGAAAGGGATGAAATGTGCATTCCTTATTTCATACATGATTTCACGTTTATAAATTCGTAGACAACAAGAATAACAATAAGAAAAATGTAAAACGGATCCATTTTATCTCAGTGGCATACTGCCAACTAATTACAAAATAGAATATAGAATACATAATCTAATTAAAGTTTCTCACATGAAATAATGACAAACGTAGTAATCCAAACATTCAGGAATGTCGGTAAGTTATGTGATAAATGAGATAGAAATGTTTGATTGAATCTCAGTTAGTCAAAAAAATTCGACGTGAACAAAAGATGATGCAACTAAACAAGAGTGAAAGGCTAAAAACTTAAGGTTGATAAAGAATGATATAACCAAAAAACAGTCAAAAAAGACTATCAGGTAGACAGGTTTGAGACGTTTAATGGCTACGATCTCAGAAAACTTCATGAGAAATGAGCTTATTTGTTTGTTAATTTTCTTGAAGGAATTGAAGATTTCTGGCTTATGTCGGAGCCAATTAGATGCTGACTGATTGCACTGTTCAGCGTTACTTCCTCTTAGCCGTAGGCTACTGAGAATATTTTCAAAAATCTGAGTTAGACCCTTCTTTCTTTTCATACAGAGCATCTGCTTCTGTAACAATATTCAACTTACTGTCAACTTTTGTCAAGAATAAATAGCACATTGTTTGGTGCACGGGAACTAATCCGACTGCTGGAAAAGTTCTACTCAGTAATGTCTAAGGTCTTCTTTAACCTTCCTGCAAAGTCATAACCTCTGAAATGAGTGAATACAGGCTCCCAGCTGCCTGTAATTTTCTTCGACTTTTTGTCGTTTATTTCCTCATATATGCTGACAAATACTTGTAGCCATCCAGTGACCCGTAAGCATATTTCAAGTGCTCTCAAATCTTTCTTCGCTTTCTCATCTAAGGATGTCATTCTGTGAAATAAGGTTTTATCTAGTACCTGTTTGCAGTTAATTGGGTAAAAGCTGTTGAAATCCAGGTAGGTACTATTTCATGTAGTCTTTCGATGAAAGAACATTCTAAAAATCCTTGGACTTACTGGAAGTAGCACATTCACTTAGCATCCAACTAATACTGGATATCAAACAGACAACTTCAGTTTCTTTACGATAATCAATAAAAAAATTATTCGAATTCCCACAAAAATTTCTGAGATCATTCTTTATTTCTGTAATAGCTATTATCGAACGATATATTCTCCTAAACTGTTCAGTTAGAGTTTATGGAACTGGTTTGAAAAACATGTTCAGCACCCTTATATCAAGTTCAAGAATAAATCCTGAGACATATGAAGCTTTTGTAGTCTAGTCATAACTACAAAGACCTTACTTGAAATATACTCCATTTTGATTTAAATAACTAGATTTCTAATGCAAGATGCTGCTTTCTACGAGATCAACTGGTCGCTCTTTCTCTACCTCTGTATTTACTATTTTGTGTCGAAACATTATTGCCTAGTGAAGAACTAATTCAAGTCTGAGTTATCTATATTCACGTTATAATTTGATAATTTTGGCTAATGGATATGTTTTTTTTTTCTACAAGAGAATTTTCATATCAAACTATCCCATCCTCTTCTTATTCCACTTAATTCGGTGCGAGAAACTGAAAAATTTACTTTAGAATATATCTTGATGAACGTGTAAAAAGATTTTGCTGATTGAAGGAAATCTGTATAAATTCTCTAAGGCTCTAAATAACAGTCTCATGTTTTGGTTAGTCGTATAAACCACTCTGCATCTTATATGAAGAAGTAATGAGAGGGCGGGTATCATAAATGGTTGAAAAATTTCTGTCACTAAGTACTTATACATTTTGATTAATCTATGTTCAAATTAGAAAATTAAAGGTAACTATTCTAGGAAACCAGAATGGCAGTCAACTCTCTACCTCAACTTTATCGACTTTGAAAAGGTCTTTGACAGCGTCGACCGAGAAGTAATTTGGAGACTGCTTCAACACTACGTAATACAGCAAGCCTTTATCAGCCTCATTCAACAAATATATGAAGGCACCACATGTCAAGTAATTCACAATAGGAAGCTCAATGATACCTTCAAAGTGAAGATACAGGTAAAACAAGGCTGTCTACTATCACTTACGATATTCCTGATTGTAGTGGACTGGGTCATGCAAGAGACAACTGTGAGAGAGAGAAAAGGGGGATACGCTGCACCGCGGAAAAGAACCTAGAAGATTTGGATTTCGCCAACGATGACTTGTGTGATGTCTTCTGGCACAAACTTGAAGATATACAGGCGAAAACTAACAAGTTCAGAGAAGAGGCGAGGCAGTACAGCGAAGACAGAACTTCAATTGAATCTAGAGAAGACAATGGTGATGATGATACCCGACTGACATCGCCAACATCAACAACAAGCTCTAGCCACCATCAGTGGGAGAAACGTGAAGGAAGTAGCCTCTTTCACCCAACACCTAGGCAGCACCGCTTCAACTACAGGCGGCAGTGGCACAGACGAGGACGTCAAAGCCAGCCAGGACTGGAAAAGCAAGACAGGCGTTCAATAACCTGAAACCAGTGTGAAAATCTTCTGCACTCAGTATAAAGTGTGAACAACATCTGGATTTCCAACACCAATGTCAAGTCAGTGCTTCTTTGTGATGGTTCAGAGACTTGGCAGGTTACTAAAGGCATTTCCAGTAAACTATAGACATTCATCAACAACTGCCGCCTACCCTGGCTCGTTACTGAAGCTCAGGTGGCCAGAATAATAAGAATAAGCAACAAGGAACTCTGGCTGGCTGGTGACAGACCAACCAAGAAGCTTTCACTCAACAAATATGCAGTAGAAGGAAATGGATATGGATTGGACATGCATTGAGAAGACCTACCGAGGACATTACGCGCCAGTCCAGGTACTCGAGTGCAACCCAGATGGGAAGCGACGAGTTGGGTATCCAAGGTGAGGCTGACATGGTGGAGATCGCGTAAGGAAGAAATGAGAGCTTGTGAGCTGTCGTGGAACCAGTTTTAAAAGATTTCAGAAAACAGAGAGCCCTGGAGATATGCTACTGAAGCTGTATGTTTCATAGGAACACAAGAGACAAGTAATAATAATAATTCTAGAAAACCTGCTATCATTCAATTAGAACTTTAATCCAATTTTTCCCTCATTAGTTCTAAGAAATGTTCAAGAGTGAGTATTTTACAATGAAAATAAAATTTTCAATAGACTACAAGTTTTGAAATGTATAGAATAGTCACCAATTTGTATTAGAACACTGGGTAGCAGACACTTTTTTGCTTGTTTCTCCAACAGTTACTTTTGCCATTCAGTAACTTTTTCTCCCCTCCTATACTGCATAAAAAGTAACTTTCCACCCTCTTAGATAAAATAAAGTTACCAAACAACTCGATTCTTTTTTAATAAAGCATAAAATTGTATATTTCATATTCAATTAGTAGATATGAAGAAGTCAGGGTGAACATTTAAAGTTTCATCACTTTTGAAGTGATAATATAGTGAAGATAACAGGAGGTAAAAAAAAAATCAACTTTCTTTCTCTTCTTCTAAAAACAACTTGACAGTTGATTACCGAAAGATTCTTTTATCAATGAAGTAGGGTAGTTTTGCTAGTCCTTACAAAAGTATGATCCACACATTTTGTTCATAAATATTGGATGTTAGAAGTAATACTTGTTCATTCAATTCAACAATAAATAAAATGTTTTAAGCAATTTCACCATCAGAACAAATCACACACAAAAGAAAAATATCCGTTTGATAAAAGTACTTCGTCGGGTCTTGGAAAACCATTAGAATAGTGTTCTTGCTTATATTAATCTTCTCAATATTTTAGCTATGAACAGATATCATAAAAAGAATCATGTCTACTAGTTTTCATTGAGAAATAAGTTTTACATCAAAGTAAGCTGATGTCTTGTCAACTGTTGAGCATCATTACGAACCTAGATTCAAACTCTCCCTCTCTCTCTGTCTCTGAATGAACCTAATGCTTAGATAATATCAAAAGGCTATCGACAAACGTAAAGAAAATGTTAAAAAAATGCTCGGTTTTCATTCGATCTCAGTCTATACAAAAAGATTCTGAGCGAAAAACCTTATTCATAACTTAACAAACGGATCAACTGTCAGTTGAAATGTACTCAGTGATCAGCATGAAAATCCATGATGAGCATTTTGTCAGATATAGACTCGTTAGATAGAGGTGCAGGCATCCTCCTGAGTGATGATGTTCCAATTGAAAATCGAATCCAGTACACAGAACTTCAAATCCCAAAGAGTTGTCCAATGAGTCATCGGGGAACAAGAGGTACTCTCTTATGAAACCGGTACTAGTTGTTGTTTGTTGATACTTATAATTTTCACTTGCCATACTAGATGAAATTGCTCAGTCTTTATTGTTAGCCAGCAAGTAGACTAAATAATAATAACTATTCAGGCAGTATCGAAGGATCCACATAGGAACCCGTTCACCACCAGAGGTTAGGCAATTCAACCCAGAATTGGAAAAGATTCACTTCCTTTCTATATAATGACTGTGAAACTATTCGGACAAATAAATGTCACAATTCAGTATGGCTATAATGAAATGAAATTAGAAACAAGACAAAACTGTCATCATAGTAGTTAGAAAAATGAACCATGACGTAACTGTTGTTTTGACTAGAATTCTTGTGATATTAGTTCATATGAAGTAATTGGTCACAACAATAGTTTAGTTGAACTTCCAACTAATTTTCCGAACACAACTTAACTGATTTCAGAAGAAGTAAACTTTTGTATGAGGTGAATATACCCTGTTCCTCGCTCACTTGTTCTTACTCCTTCGTAATATCCCTTTCTAAACTTCCGTTAAATCCAATAAATAACACTAAGAAAAGCGAAAAACCATTTAAAATGATATTCTGTAACAAAAAACACACTGAGAAGACCATCCTGGGACATCATGCATCAATGCATCCAGTGCAACAAAAAGAGGAAACGACGAATAAAGCGTCCGAGATGGGGGTCACATAGAGTAGATAGTGTAAGGAATCACTGAAAACTTGTGGGCAGTTGTGAAGCCAGACTTTGAAGACTAGAGAGAGTAGAGTGAAATGACGATGCCCTGCTGAACCTGTATGCTTCATAAAGAACCCAAATGACATAAAAAATAAACCGAAGAAAGTATGAGAAACACTCATCAAAATCGAGGTAGTATTTCACCGAACAAAACGAAAAAACAATCGAAAATTTATTAAATAATCAAAACTCACCGTAACAACATTATTATTATTACTATAATTCTTTATTCGTCGAAACTGCATTCAAAGTTTCATTTCCTCCCAACACCATCTCCTCCATGTCACCCTCACCAAAAACGCCCAACCCACCATTTTCCACTTCGGATTAAACTCGACGGCCTAGCTGCCCTAGTCTCCAACGTGATGTCAACTAACGGTCTTCTCAGTGTATGTCCAATACAATACATCTCCACTTTCTTCTTCTTATGGAAACTTATTAGATGATAGGTGATTGGTTCGCTTGTTGTTGACAACCAGAGTTCCTTGTCACTCACTTTTATTTTTCCGACCATCTCATCTCATCTCACCTCATCTCATCTGATCTTCAGTGTCAGTATCGAGTGAGCGTAGGTGGCAGCTGTTCATGACGTATACCTGTAGTCTGTTGGAGAAGCAATGACTTGACTGAATTATTGTTGAAAATCTCGATGTTGTTCACGCTTTATGCTGAGTGGAGTAGAGTGGAGTGCAGTAGATCTCCACACTGGTTTCAGGTTAGTGAAGACCTGTCTTACTTTTCTGATTGTGGCTTTGACATCCTCATCTGTGCTGCCTATAGTTGAGACGATGACACCTAGGTACGTGAAAGCGACAACTTCATTCAGATCTCTCCTGTTCATGACGACCGGTTATTGTTGTCGTTGTTGTTGTTGATATTGTTGGTTGGGTATCTTCATCACCTCTGTCTTCTCTCCGCTCACATGGAGGAAGTCACGTCCTCGCTGCATCACTACTCCCCTCAACCTATTGGTTTTCACCAGTAAATCTTCGAGTTTGCACGACATTTTCATCAAACATTCAGTGAGATAGTTAGTTCTATACAAACTATCACCTATAACCTCCAGTGAATACTAACAACGTGGGCGAAATATGACTGCTACATCTGTTTAATAAAAACACTAAAACGGTTACGAAAATAAATTAGGAGATTACAGAAGAAGCACTGATTTCAGCGGATGCATATTCGTTTCAAAAATGTTGAACAAACTGCCCTACCCTATCATTGTGACAGTAAACCTTAAGCACTGTAAAAAGTCTAGATTTCACAACACATTGTAAGAGTGATTTGGTGGTATCTGAGCTTTGATATTTTGTCGCGAGCGTTTCATCACCAGGCTTATTGACGTCTTCATCCTCAACTACATATCTCTACCATCATTTCGACATTAGGTTGTTTATTGCATAAGGCACATACTGATGCATTATTAGTTAATGGATGATATTTTCAGCAAAATACATTGCTCATTATCATATTCATATCATAGTAATCATATCACTTTATTACTTCAATTATACATTTAGTCCAACAATTCTTCATTCACGCATTTCAGTGATTTGCCAGATATCTGTAATGTGTGATCAGTCATTCTTGTCACATGTATTAGGTGTTGATTCAATGAACAAATATTCTGTGATAATTCACTCCCTCCACCTAGCTATATATTGGATTTTAGAAGTGTCGCCTTATCCCACCAGTCGTATAGTGTGACGATGATGGGTCAGTCAGTATGTGTAGGACTATAGTTGAGTTTTTCTCTAAGTTGCTTATCTGATTAGGGTTTATCATTGTATGTTTTGCTAGGTGTTTGTGTTCTGCTATTCTGACTGACCGAGGTCGGTTTCTTCACTTAGACATCCCATTTCACAATCAATACATGGTAGATTACATTATTTTCTATCTTTCAGCCTTCAAAATTTCTCTCTAAGCACATTCCTGGGTTTTAAATGCCACTATGATCCCAGTTTTGTTAAGAATTCCGCGCAACATTTAAAATGTGCCTCCTTTGTATGGCAACACTATAAAGGATATGAATTCCATTTTAGGTATGTTGCATTCATTGCTAACATTACCACTCCTTCTTTCATCAATCCTTATAAACCTTTTTACAAATTTCGTAGGGTAGTTATTGAGAAGCAGTGTCGTTTTAATGTGTTTACTTTTTTTTATTCAGGTTTTATGATCAAATAGTCAAACTCGTTGCCCGACCACTTAGATATTTTATCCAGCCTACTCTATCAAGTATAGGATGAGACGACGTGAAATCCAGGTATCTATTCAGATGTGTTGGTTTCCTACAAACACTGGTGTCTAATCTCTCATCTTGTTTACTCTTGATTTCGTAATCCAACATGGGTAATTCTCCTTCATCATTCCCTATTCCATGAGTGAATTGGTTTGTATCTGCGATCAAGTTAATATGTGCGAAAAAAACTATGGATGGGTTCTGATTTCGGTGCAATAAATGTGTCATCTACATATCACCACCATAATTTTGGATGGATTGGAATGTTCCTTGTGTTATTTGTTCCAAACTGTCCATAAATATGTTTTCTACGATCGGGAATATTCGAGATTCCATAGTTACTCCTTCTGTTTGATTATATATTCTACCTTGAAAGTTAAAAATCTTGGAAGTTAAACGCAATCGTATCCCTAGCATTACTTATCCAATAAAATCTTTAGTTCTGTTACTGAGCCCATCGTCAGATGTGAATTCATTTCTGACTGCTTCAACTCCCATTTTAACTGTAATTCACTTAGAGATTGATTCGATCCAGTAATATAATGATTGTTAAATGAAGTATATAGGTGAAAAAGCCGACCTCGGTCAGTCAGAATAGCAGAACACAAACACTTAGCAAAACATACAATTATTATTTTTTTATTATTAGTCCCTTGGGTTCCTAGTGGAACATAGGGCTTCAGTAGCACGCCTCCAGTGACCTCTGTTCTCTGAGATCTTTTGAACCTGGTTCCACGACAGCCCACAACCTCTCATTTCCTCCTCGCACGACCTCCTCCATATCACCCACACCACGGACGTCCAACTCGTCGCTTCCCATGGGGATTCCACTCGAGTACATGGCCTGACGCGTGGTTTCCCCAGTCGGCCTTCTCAGTGCATGGCCAATCCATCTCCACTTCTTCCTGCATATTTGTTGCGTGATAGGTTCTTGGTTGGTTCGTTCCTAGAGTTCCTTGTTGCTTATTCTTTCTGGCAATCCATCTGATCTCCAGTAGCGAGCGTAAGCAGTTATTGATGAATGTCTGTAGTTTATTGGAAATACCTTTCGTGAAGCGCCAAGTCTCTGAACCATACAAGAGCACTGACTTGACGTTGGTGTTGAAAATCCGCATCTTGTTCCGCATGCTAAGGCAGTGCAGAAGATCTCCACACTGGTTTCAGGCTAATGAACGCCTGTCTTGCTTTTCCGATTCTGACTTTGACGTCCTCGTCCGTCTCGCCTGTAGTTGAAACAGTGCTTCCTAGATAAGTGAAGGAGGTTACTTCCTTCAAGTTTCTCCCGTTGACGGTGATTGGAGTTTGTTGTTGTTGGTGGTGGTGAGGTATCTTTATCACCTCTGTCTTCTCTATATTCACTTGAAGTCCCGTCTTCGCTGCCTCTTCTATCAACTTGTTAGTTTTTGCCTGCAGATCTTCAAGTTTGTGTGACATTAGGCACAAGTCATCGGCGAAATCCAAGTCTTCTAGGTTCTTTTCCGTCGTCCAGTGTATCCCCCTCTTCTCGCTGCCTACTGTTTGCTGCATGATCCAGTCCACCACAATAAGGAATATCATGGGGGATAGTAGGCAACCTTGTTTCACTCCTGTCTTCACTTCAATTCAAAAGCATCACTGAGCTTCCCATTGTGAATTACTTGGCATGTGGCATCTTCATATAGTTGTTGAATGAGGCGGATAAAGGTTTGCGGTACTCCGTAGTATTGAAGCAGTTTCCAAATTACTTCTCGGTCGACGCTGTCAAAGGCCTTCTCAAAGTCGATGAAGTTGAGGTGGAGAGCTGATTGCCATTCTATACTCTGTTCTATGATGATGCGTAGTGTAGAAATTGTAATTTGGTCTGCACATGATTTGTACTTCCTGAAGCCTGCCTGTTCCGGTCGCAGTTTTGAATCCAGTGCATCTTTAAGCCTCTCCAGGATGATGCAAAACATACAATGATAAACCCTAATCAGATAAGCAACTTAGAGAAAAACTCAACTATAGTCCTACACATACTGACTGACCCATCATCGTCACACTATACGACTGGTGGGATAAGGCGACACTTCTAAAATCCAATATATAGCTAGGTGGAGGGAGTGAATTATCACAGAATATTTGTTCATTGAATCAACACCTAATACATGTGACAAGAATGACTGATCACACATTACAGATATCTGGCAAATCACTGAAATGCGTGAATGAAGAATTGTTGGACTAAATGTATAATTGAAGTAATAAAGTGATATGATTACTATGATATGAATATGATAATGAGCAATGTATTTTGCTGAAAATATCATCCATTAACTAATAATGCATCAGTATGTGCCTTATGCAATAAACAACCTAATGTCGAAATGATGGTAGAGATATGTAGTTGAGGATGAAGACGTCAATAAGCCTGGTGATGAAACGCTCGCGACAAAATATCAAAGCTCAGATACCACCAAATCACTCTTACAATGTGTTGTGAAATCTAGACTTTTTACAGTGCTTAAGGTTTACTGTCACAATGATAGGGTAGGGCAGTTTGTTCAACATTTTTGAAACGAATATGCATCCGCTGAAATCAGTGCTTCTTCTGTAATCTCCTAATTTATTTTCGTAACCGTTTTAGTGTTTTTATTAAACAGATGTAGCAGTCATATTTCGCCCACGTTGTTAGTATTCACTGGAGGTTATAGGTGATAGTTTGTATAGAACTAACTATCTCACTGAATGTTTGATGAAAATGTCGTGCAAACTCGAAGATTTACTGGTGAAAACCAATAGGTTGAGGGGAGTAGTGATGCAGCGAGGACGTGACTTCCTCCATGTGAGCGGAGAGAAGACAGAGGTGATGAAGATACCCAACCAACAATATCAACAACAACAACGACAACAATAACCGGTCGTCATGAACAGGAGAGATCTGAATGAAGTTGTCGCTTTCACGTACCTAGGTGTCATCGTCTCAACTATAGGCAGCACAGATGAGGATGTCAAAGCCACAATCAGAAAAGTAAGACAGGTCTTCACTAACCTGAAACCAGTGTGGAGATCTACTGCACTCCACTCTACTCCACTCAGCATAAAGCGTGAACAACATCGAGATTTTCAACAATAATTCAGTCAAGTCATTGCTTCTCCAACAGACTACAGGTATACGTCATGAACAGCTGCCACCTACGCTCACTCGATACTGACACTGAAGATCAGATGAGATGAGGTGAGATGAGATGAGATGGTCGGAAAAATAAAAGTGAGTGACAAGGAACTCTGGTTGTCAACAACAAGCGAACCAATCACCTATCATCTAATAAGTTTCCATAAGAAGAAGAAAGTGGAGATGTATTGTATTGGACATACACTGAGAAGACCGTTAGTTGACATCACGTTGGAGACTAGGGCAGCTAGGCCGTCGAGTTTAATCCGAAGTGGAAAATGGTGGGTTGGGCGTTTTTGGTGAGGGTGACATGGAGGAGATGGTGTTGGGAGGAAATGAAACTTTGAATGCAGTTTCGACGAATAAAGAATTATAGTAATAATAATAATGTTGTTACGGTGAGTTTTGATTATTTAATAAATTTTCGATTGTTTTTTCGTTTTGTTCGGTGAAATACTACCTCGATTTTGATGAGTGTTTCTCATACTTTCTTCGGTTTATTTTTTATGTCATTTGGGTTCTTTATGAAGCATACAGGTTCAGCAGGGCATCGTCATTTCACTCTACTCTCTCTAGTCTTCAAAGTCTGGCTTCACAACTGCCCACAAGTTTTCAGTGATTCCTTACACTATCTACTCTATGTGACCCCATCTCGGACGCTTTATTCGTCGTTTCCTCTTTTTGTTGCACTGGATGCATTGATGCATGATGTCCCAGGATGGTCTTCTCAGTGTGTTTTTTGTTACAGAATATCATTTTAAATGGTTTTTCGCTTTTCTTAGTGTTATTTATTGGATTTAACGGAAGTTTAGAAAGGGATATTACGAAGGAGTAAGAACAAGTGAGCGAGGAACAGGGTATATTCACCTCATACAAAAGTTTACTTCTTCTGAAATCAGTTAAGTTGTGTTCGGAAAATTAGTTGGAAGTTCAACTAAACTATTGTTGTGACCAATTACTTCATATGAACTAATATCACAAGAATTCTAGTCAAAACAACAGTTACGTCATGGTTCATTTTTCTAACTACTATGATGACAGTTTTGTCTTGTTTCTAATTTCATTTCATTATAGCCATACTGAATTGTGACATTTATTTGTCCGAATAGTTTCACAGTCATTATATAGAAAGGAAGTGAATCTTTTCCAATTCTGGGTTGAATTGCCTAACCTCTGGTGGTGAACGGGTTCCTATGTGGATCCTTCGATACTGCCTGAATAGTTATTATTATTTAGTCTACTTGCTGGCTAACAATAAAGACTGAGCAATTTCATCTAGTATGGCAAGTGAAAATTATAAGTACCAACAAACAACAACTAGTACCGGTTTCATAAGAGAGTACCTCTTTTTCCCCAGTGACTCATTTGATAACCGTTTGGCGTTTCAATTTCTGTGTTCTGTTGTTTTTCGCAGAAGTAGTACGTTAAATGAGAAAAGTGTTTGCTTTTTTTATTATCATTTTATGTCTTTTTGGTTCCTAGTGGAACGCAGAGCTTCATTTAACGAACACCTAGTATATGTATGAATAATAACTCATAGCATATTGCAGTTTATTTTGCTTAAAATATCATCCGTTAAGTAATACTGTATGACTGTGCCAATATATAATATGTGCCTCACTTTATCATTCAGATGGTAAGCTTTATTTGGTAGTTTCCACTACACAACAGGAAAAATACGAGAATATGGAATATGATTCCTTCTCGAAGAATGTGTCAGAGTCTCAAAGTCCCATTGTTCCATGTCTATAATATTACAGATTGAGCCTATGGTTTAAGTTTTGTCATTAACTTCTATTTGATGTAGGTGGTTAACAGTGAATGAAAGTTTAAAATATAGCCTATTTAGTAAATTATAAATCATTGTTTGTCTCATCTAAAATGTACATATTCAAGTTTTGATTATTTTCACAAAGTTATTTTCAACAAATTTTCTAAGTTTTTTTATATTACGGCCATCGTTTCAGTTCTAATTACTTCACATAACATTTAGTCACACTGAAGTAAAATTACCAAGAATAATAGTGTCTATAGTACTATGCGTAATGGATATATATAGGATAGGGAATAAACATTAAACAAATGTTTCATGTTTAACATACACCACAGAAAATATTTCTGAAGTGACTGAAAAATGCATTTTTTTAACAATGATATTCATAGGAAAACACTAAAGCTGTGAAGACACTTCTAGGATTCTAGGGAGACTTCAAATTTTCTATGACGTTTCATTCATTATAATTACTCAACTTCTCCAAGAAGTACACTTCCGCATTCAGTCAACATACAGAAATATTCATTCAACTAATAAAGATTATTGGTAGCTCAGGTGGATGATCTTGGTTGTATTGTGTTTTCTCAGCTGGGTTGTTTAATCGTGAAGCTTTCATCGCCTTACTAGACAACATCATCAGCACTAACTTCAGTATGAAGTGACTTGTCAATATCTCTCCATCAGTGAGTGATTTAGTAGCTTTCTCTGACAATGTGCTCTGTGATTGGTTGTTTCCTTTGATTGTTATGTCATTGATTGCATAGATTTTCCTGTTGGCTGTCCCTCTGCTTGACCTCTGACCTTTCTGTCGTTTCTCTTATTGGTTGATAGATTGGGTCTATATCTATATCTCTGTTGGTTGCTAACTGACACAACAATCGAAGGAAACAACCAATCACAGACCACACCGTCAGAGAAAGCTGCTAAATCACTCACGGAAAGATACTGATAGCTCACTTCATAGTGAAGTTAGTTCTGATGATGTCATCTACAAAGACGATGAAAGCTTCACGATTAAACAACCCACCCCTGAGAACACAATACAACCAAGATTCATTCAACTTTACCATAGAATAAGATCGTCAGTACATCTTGTTTTTCCAAGTTCTTTTATTCAGCTTATATTGTTTCAGATTCTGACAATAGTTGTTAGTTTACATCTTTGATTTCATTGAATTTCCTGGTTACTTTAGCTGTATGGCCACATTTTTAATTTCGAATCAACCAAATCACTTTTGGGAAGCGATAAAACCATAAAAAATTAATAGGAAGGTTATTGAATAAACGGTACACTAATACTATACATTGCTTCTAGGTTTTCAATGGATCGCTAAGTGACGTCATTCCATGTTGAATTCTAACTTGAAAACAAGAAATTTCCGCAAACCTCCTAATTAGATTCAATCAGAAAACATTATAAAGACAGTTTCAAGATGTCTTTAAAAGTAAAATATATGGAATCATTATTCCCAATGGTTAGTCAGCCCTCACACACACTCACTTGCTTGTTTTAATTGACTTTATCCACATAGAAATAGTTTCTATTCATTTTCACTTTTCCTTCTTAAATACCAGACATCCATCCAGATCAACCTAGGACCAGGCATTACTGCGTAACGGTCCGAGTTGCCACACCTCATATCAGTACATCAAGTGAAAAAGGCAGTGAGACGAAAGGTGGAGATAAGAGAATGCAGTGAAAAGAAATATAATGTATGAAAAGAAAGAAACGAAGAGTGAAAAAGTGGTAAGATTCGGTATAGCGTGGTTAAGATGAAGGTAATGTGTGTATACATCTGCGCCACTCACATCGGTTCTCAGCCATATCACCTAGAGTCTCCTCTTGTCCCGCGAACACCAACCACCTAGTCTGCATCGCCCCACATAACTCAAACCAACAGTTAAACACTTCATACATTGGTGTCATATTTTAGTCTGGCCACCTCGAACCTTTTTCCAGCCTGTACCTACCTCATCCAACATTGTGCGACGAGACAGACAATCGGTGACTAGGCATAGGTAGTACGTGTCTCAGTCAGCCATCCCAATCGACGAAGGTTCAAAACCTCGTCAACTGATTTACCTCTTCTCCCTAAAACTCTACCCCTGACTTCTGCGTTACTCACGTCATGACACCACGGAATACGGCCTATAGTACGAAGGCAACGGTAGTCAGACACCTGAAGGCAGCCTTCTCATGTCTTCCACTTTCAGTGGCCATGTTTCGTAGCCATACAGTAGAATAGATAGGACTGCTGTGCAGTATACGCGACACTTAGTAGATAATCGGATATTACGGCGGCGCCATAGGTGGCGTAAGTTGGCGAAAGCCAATCGAGCCTTTTGTATCCGCGCAGAGATTTCACCGGCCACTGAACCATCAGGGTTGATCCTACTTCTCAGGTAAGTGAAGTGGTCAATACACTCAACCACTTCACTCTCTATTGTCAGTCATAAATAACAAACAGAGAGTAGAAATTTGGTGATTTGTGTTCCTGTTCCTTTGGCTCAAAAGTTTAATGTTAGTTTTAACTGTCAGTGTCGTCTATGCATTCTCCATCACGATTGTCTTAATTATGGACGGATCATTCAAACCACTGAAACTAGCATATACAAAAAAACTCGTTTTGACAACTTTCAAGTCATCTAATGGTATTAGAATGAAATAAAATTTCATTCTCTATGATAATATTTAGTTTCTTTCTTATTTACCTTTCGTCAAATTCCCTGTCTTCTAACCATTAAGCACTCTGTTCATACGGACATGTGATTTACATGTTTTCAAAAACTTGAAATATACAAAAACATCTTTTATACGTGTACACGAACAGTGAACAAACCATATGTTTCAATGACAGATAATCATCCCATTGAAGGATTGTAAGATACCTTAAAGGATTACAAAATGGTGAATATTTATAGCGTATGTTATAAATGCTGTCTTTCACTCTGTAGTAAAATCAAAAATTTATACCAAGTTTGAGCGACCCGCTGAGTGACCTAGAAGTGTCAGTTGTACTATTGAACCAATGAATATTTAGCTAACATTATTTAAGTACACATCTACAAAAATGAAATAAATCAAACTTTCAATAATAGTTCCATACTAAATTAGGAAATCGATAAAAATGTCTATGCAACTATTTATTGCCTGAATTTAAAGAAATTGAGAATATAGAACCCAAAAATTATTAAGGCCTATCAAAAGGTTGTCATCTTTGCAAGAACTGGCGCATAATCATGCCCCTGTCCACCCAAGAAAAATATTATGCCGCATCATCCTGAAGAGGCTAAAGGATAAGCTGGATTCAAAATTATGACTGGAACAGGCTCGCTGGCTTCAGGAAGTACAAATCATGAGGGGATCAACTCGCAAACGCTACGCATCATCATAGAACAGAGTATAGAATGGCACAACTTCATCGACTTTGAAAAGCCCTTCGACAGCCGAGAAGTAATTTGGCAACTGCTCCGACACCATGGAATACCACAAATCGTTATCAACCTCATTCAGCCACATGTCAAGTAATTCACAATAGGAAGCTCAGTGATGCCTTCGAAGTAAAGATACAGGTAAAACAAGGCTGTCTACTATCACTTACGATATTCCTGATTGTAGTGGACTGGGTCATGCAACAAACAGTGAGGAGCGAGAAGAGGGAGATACGCTGGATCGTGGAAAAGAACCTAGAAGAATTGGACTTCGTCGATAACTTGTTTTCAATGTCATGTGGCACAAACTTGAAAAGACGTAAAGGCGAAAAATAACAAGTTGACAGAAGAGCTGAGGCAGGGCAGCGAAAGAAGACGGGACTTCACGTGAACGTGGAGAAGATAGAGGTGATGAAGATACCCAGCCAATACCACCACTAAAAACAACAAGCTCCAATCACTATCAATGTGGAAACTTAAAGGAAGTAACCTCTTTCACTCACCAAGGCAGCATCGTTTCAACTACAAGCAGCACAGACAAAGACGAGGACGTCAGAGCCAGCATCAAAAAGTAATACAGGCGTTGATTAACCTGAAACCAGTGTAGAGGTCTTCTGCACTCAGCCAGCTTGAAGCGTGAACAGCATTTAGACTTTCAACACCAACACCAGTCCATTAGTGCTTCTGTATGGCTCAGAGATTTGACGCGTTACAAAAGAGACTTCCAACAAACTACGGACATTCGACAACAACTGCCTAAGCTCGCTACTGAAGCTCAGATGGTCAGAATATTAAGAATAAGCAACAAGGAACACTGGCTGGCTGGCAACGAACCAACCAACAACCTATTGCTCAACACATATACAGAAGGAAATGGAGGTTGATTGGATGAGTCATACATTGGGAAGATTATTCGGGGACATCACGCGCCAGACCAGGTACTCGAGTGTAATCCAGATGGGAAACGATGGTTTGCATGTCCAAGATGAGGGTGACATGGAGGCAATTGTGTGAGGAAGAAATAAGAGCTTGTGGACAGTCGTGGAGCCAGGTTCAAATGAGTGAAGAGAAGATAGTGGAATGTAGACGTGCTACTGAAGCGGCGTGTTCCATTGGGAACCTAACGGACAAATAATAATAACCAAAAGTTGTCAACTCTTTTATCAAGCTATAACCCTACATGTAACTCATCAAATCCTAAGGAATAAGTTTAAGTGGATTTCAAGTATCTTGTAATGCCGAAACTAGTATATTACCAAACAGTACACTGTCATCTAAGGTCCCAATTCCCAATAAAAAAATCCAATATTTCAGTCCTAACCTTTTGAATTTGACGCCTGTGCATACGCAGTTTTTCTTCATTCTCTTTATCTTCAACTGCTAATTTTCACTGAATATAAAACTGATCATAAATCTTTGGTCATTGTTACAAATTTCATTTTTCGCTATAAAAAAATAAAATCTTAGAAGATATTTAGTATAAGAGTAAAACTTGGGCACTGTGGTCCAGTGTAATTCCATTTCAGTCTGTTCACTAGAAATATCACACAGTGACAGGACAGTACCATTTACTCCATAACCTTTCAAACACAATTTATTGTACATATTCATATCAGATCACGTAACTCCACACATATTCGAGACAGTCTTCATATATTCCTAATTCTCTCTACTTCTCTATGATGACAAGGCTAGTAGACATTTCCACGTATCTGGGACAGGTGCAGAATCATTTCGATTCCCACATGTGTTTGGTGTTGATTCGATAAACAAAGATTCAGTTGGTTATCAATCTCTCCTTCACTCCAAACAACTAAATTGTTTTCAACACTGTTGCCCTATCTCACCCTAATGTATGATTAAGTGTCACCGCATGCAGAGCTGTAGGTGAGCTTTTCTCTAGATTTCTTATTTTATTAGGATCTAATAATCTTGATTTAGCTAAGTTTTTATGCTCTGTTATTCTAATCGACCCTGTCTGGTCGACTGACTGCTTTGACCTATGTACTTGACCTGGCAATCATTGCAAGGGACCTGTTAAACCAGATTATTTTGCTTAATTGCATCGACAGGATCTTTTAACCTACAAAGCTTGTTTCTGAGTGAGTTCGTTGGTTTGAATGCCACTTTATTCCTATTCGGCCTTATTGAGAATACTTCGTAATGCTTCTGAGGTGCCCTCCTTGTATGGTAGCACAGCAGAGGTTTTGAATTCTCTCTTAGCCCTATCGGCATTATTACCATTAGTAGTGGGATTATTTTTATTCACCCATTAGAAGAACTAAAAGGATTTTTTAATATAGAAGTAGTATTCATCATGGACTGATGTCAGTTGGAGAACCCTAGAAAATCTGGGAGCATCGGGCAGCTATCCTCAGCAGTACGCACTCACGACTCGGCTGGGGATTGAACTCAGAACCTTCAGGTTTCATGTCGGACGCGTTTGTCATCTGGCCACTGAGTCGGTTGCCTGTCATTCACAATTTCCAACTTCTGTCAATTCACGACATAGCGCTACCATCGGCCAACATCTTCAGTTAGCATCCACTTCATATCCGACTGGTTGACCCCAAAGGTCACGGCTTAATATTTTACCCGTGAAAAGTCAGGAAATAACACACGTTCTTCTGACTGGTCATTTCAAGGAGGATATAATTTATTTATAACTCTACCAAGGCAGGATAATTTGCCTTTTTTTTATATTGTCAGAATTTACATTGAAAGAGCCGTAAAGAATGAAGTGAAACTGAACTGATAACAGTTGTAACAGTGGACATCTTTGAGTAAGCACCTATTGAAGATAAGAGCCTCTAATACATTAACTTGCTAACAAAATAAAAACAATTCTGTTGTCTTCGTTGTCACATCGGGCTCAGATATAAAATTGTCACTCATTACATGTAGTGCTATGAGTCAAATGCTAAGCAAGTGGATTTTTGGTTATCTTTCAGTTTAATCTAGAGGTTTGTAGGAATTTATTTATTTCAAAGTTGGTATCCATCATGAAATGACATCGTCTGAAGGTCCACTGGAAACCTTGGAGCACTGGATAGTTACTTGATCCTTGTATGACACTCTTCAGAAGTACACACCTATAACCCCAGCGCATATCGAACTCAGGAACTTTAAGTTTCGTGACGAGCGAACCAAATGGAATATATGGACAAATACCCGACGATAGTAGTGAATGAAGTTCACACTTTAACGCGAATTGGAAAAGTAAGAAATTGTATACCACTAAATCCTAATCTAGTGGCTCAATGATAATGTCCCTGAATGTCCCAGGTTCCATTTCTGGCAGGGTAATGCGTGGACATTGATGAAGATTCATATACTAGGACGAATCAGATGTCCACTGCTCTCAGTTTTTCAGTGGTTATTCACCTGATATCAATCAGAATTGAATATTAACTTGATTTTTTATTGATTTATTAGTCACTTTTTTCAGGTATCTGTAGGAATCACAGACAGATCTCCAAGTAATAGTTTCTGTTGAATTAAAATCTAAGTTATATCCATTATATTAATGATGAATCGTGGCTAGCAGTGGAATCCAAGATGCGTATTTCGTCCTATTTGGGACTCATCAGCTGGATGTACCTGCTTTTCAGTGAGTGATATTGTTCCCACCGGGATTTGGACTCGGCAGAGATGGCTTCAAACACAAGAGCGATATCCACTACACCACCGAGCCATGATAGCTACTTCTTATACGATGTGTACAATTTTAGAATAACTGCTTTTATATCACACCTTCATTGATTGGAGCGAATTGATCGGTCTCTATTGGCATATGGGCTCCTATGCGGATGCCTTGATATTTCCTGCCTTCTAATTAGGTTAATGATCGGTCGTGACTAGCAGTGGAATTCAGGATGCATATTTCGTCCTGTTTGGGACTTATAGTTGATTATTTCCAAAAAAAATTGGTTTGTTTTCATGTCTTTCATCATAATATTGTACCTAACTTTAGACAGTATAAAACTTTCATTTAAGATTATTATGAATACAAATTTCTTATATATAAATATATTTAATATTTATAGTTATTTTACTAGAAATAGCTTTCTGTTTTTTGAAAATCAAACATCAGGAAAAAAAACCTTCATACATGTCAGTTTCTTCTTCAGAAAAAGAAGAAAAGGATCCACTTTACTTTTCCATATTTTTTTTCTTCTTGAACTGTTTCAAATGTCAATGCACTATTTTGATGTGAGAATTCATTATATTCGTAAAAATTGTTTGTTTTCTTCAGAATACTTTATCAGAATGAACCAGAATACCAGTGTCATCAGCTTTCAATGCTACCATTGTTTGTCTTTTTCCTAACCACTTAGATACATGTTCAACCTTATTTAACTGCATATCATAATTACTCCTCCCTATATATGTGTGTCCATACATACATGTAAATTGATAAACACAGTAGGATATGATGTAATCGTTTATATGTTGTTTCGGTTTGTGCTGTAACATGGATTCGGTCTTCTCTACAATGATGACCTTAGCTGCATAATGCGTTTTACAGATGGTCGATCTAATTCTTTTCCTCACAATAAAGCCATGTGAATCACCTATAAATGGTTAATGAGATGTAGACATTTGTCTTAGCAACGAAACACTGTGTACTTTTCAATGGTACATAACTTTTGCACCGGTCGATAAATCTCAACGGGTATCCATTCTGTGTCAGAGTTGTCGTCAGTAATTTGGTTTCTTCCTCCCTGGTGACATCGGTGCAGAGACGGTTTATCCTATCGAATAAGCATCTGACTAAACCACGTTTATATTGGACTGGGCAATAGCTATGGAAATTAAGATATTGCCCTGTTCATGTAGGTTTCTTATAGTTCGACCTCCTGGTCAAGCCATCCTCCCGTCGACTGAGCAGTACGTCTAGAAAAGGTAGCTGGTTAATAAAGGTTGAACACGTACCTATGTGGCTACAAAAACAAATGACCTCAACAGATCTGATAAGTGCAGGTGATAAACATCCATCTTCGTCTATCGCTAAACATATACTAGACACTAACCATAGGATATACATGAAAACAGCCTTTAAAGTTCTACATAAAAGTGGTCAGAGCTGAGTGCTTAAATTTATTGAAGCTCTTGCCATCCCTAAATTTAAACCCCCTTTATGTATACAAAACAATTTGTACTCACGTTGAACCTACCTTGGTAGTACTGATTTTAATTTTCATACAAAGAATAAGGTTTTTCTTTTTTTCTTCTTTCTATCCCCTCCTATTCCTATGTTTCCTATTAACTTCATTGACCTTTTTCGTAAATTTTCGCATAAACAGTTCGACAAGTCCATGTGTGATTGGACTGTTCGAAATGTATAGCCCTAATACATCACATGTTTCATATAATCTTCGTCTTCTAATTACGCTGTTTGAATTTATCAAAGGGACCAGTTGCTTTAAATAGTACTAGGACGAAACAGCTGTCCAGTGCTCCCAGATTTTCAGTGGTTCCCCAACTGATGTCAGTCCATGATGAATACTTCTTCTAAGTTAAAAATCCCCGTTCATCTCAAAAATAAATAGTACTATTGTTTATCTTTTTCCTAACTATATGTTAAATAACAAATAAGTGTGTCGTTTGGTTAAGTTAGATTTTACAACCATGTTTTTTTTGTGATACAGACAAGAAGAAGGTTTGTCTCACGTTCACTTGTGAATCCGTTTGACAACACTGTTCAATGTGTCTGAATGAAGTGAAATTAAAATCTTGTTGATAGTTTGGTCTTTCAGGCCAGCTGGTAGAGTAGTGGGTTAGTAACCAACAGGGCGCTGGTTTGATTTCTTCCATGTCGCAACGTTTCACTTCACTTCCAGTCACTATCCAGAATCAATACCTAAATAGAATCATTATTATTATTTATATATTATTTATCTCTTGGATTACTGATGGAACATACCGCTTCAGTGGCACGTCTACATTCCACTCTTTTCTCTGTAATCACTTGAACCTGGCTTCACCACTGCCCGCAAGCTCTCATTTCCTCCTCTCACGATCTCTTTCATGTCACCCTCACTCCAGACACCCAACTCGTCGTTTCACACCGGAGATCCGCAAGAGGACATGTCGCATGATGTCCCTAGACGGCCGTCTCAGTGTATACACAATCCATCTACACTTCCTTCTGCATATTTGTTCAGCTATAATTTCTTGGTTGGTTCGCTACCAGCCAGCCACAGTTCCTTGTTGTTTATTCTTATTATTCTGACCATCTCATCGATCTTGAGTAACGAGCGAGCATAGGCGGCAGTTGTTGATGATTGTCTGTAGTTTGTTGGAAATGCCTTTCGTAACGCCCCAAGTCTCTGAGCCATACAGAAACACTGACTTGACTGGTGTTGATGCTGAAAATCCGGATGTTATTCACGCTTATTGCAGGCTGAGTGTAGTAGATCTCCACACTGGTTTCAGGCTAATCAACGCCTGTCTTTCTGTCTTTCCAATCCTGGCTTGCTTGGATGTCCTCGTCTGTGCCACCACCGCCTGTAGTTGCAACAGTGCTGCCTAGGATGGTAGGTGAAAGAGGCTACTTCCTTTGAGTTTCTCCCATTGATGGTGATTGGAGCTTGTTTTTATTGTTGTTGGTTGGTTGGGTATCATCACCACCTCTGTCTTCTCTATATTCACTTGAAGTCCTATCTTCGCTGCCTCTTCTGCCAACTTGTCTGTTGACAGACGCAGAGATAACAGCGGAAATGCTCATACCGCCCTTGCAGAAAGTCTGGAAGGAAGGGAACATTGTCGGCGATCGGAAGAAGGGCTACCTTGTCAAACTGCAGAAGAAGGGCGACCTAAGGCTTTTGCAAGAACTGGTCTGGAATCACGCTCCTGTCCACACCAAATAAATAGAACTATAGTGAATTAAAATTACATTTTTAACTAGTTGAAGTGTTCAAGGTACTGCGGTAATGTGTATCTACATATATAATCATCAACTTTTCTAGATGTCATATGCTTATTCTAAATACTCGTATAGAATATGTTCACAGTCTACGTTCTTCGAGACAGCCAATAATATGCAGTGCTGGATTTATTCCAAAACCAATTGCTTCATATATATATAAAAAAACAAAACATTTGAGTGAAAAGTTCACTGTTTCAACACAACAAGTGACCTTTAAAATAGCGACTATAAATGAATTTGATTCATGATTACAGTTAAACTCAGTGTGTATTAGGTATTCATCAGGAAAAGGCAATGACATTAACAGTAAACATCTCTCTGATGTGTTCATATCTCCTAAGATCGGAAAAATTGTTTTCTTTGAGTTTTTACAGAAAATAAAACGGATGTAATATCATTCAGCGTAGTAAAATAACATAAGTATAGTGTAAGCTGTTATTTAACATGAGTTGATAGCCTACATCTTAAACGGAAACCACTTAAAAGTTGGATATCTTGAACGTCAAAATCATAAAAGTTGGATTACATTTTATACTGAAGAAATCTGGACATTACTTTCAATACATCCTATCAGTCAACGGCAAGACATATCTGCCACATTGAAAAAAACTTCATTTGTTTCAGTAACAAAACCTGCATAACACAAAGTCATCTAAGGACCTTATTTTCAAGCCTTTCAGAGTACAAATGACTAGTCAGAAAATGTCATTTGCCAACAGTTGCAATAGAATTTGTCATTGTAAAGTAAATATTGTAACTGTTTTTCTATGGTTCACTTTTAAAAGAGATCTCCTATAATTTATAACAGATAAATCAAACTGATTGAATGAACAGCTGGATAAAAATGCGTAGGTATTCTACATTGGTGTTCCACATTGATCACATGTTTTTGATGAGTTTATAACCACCTTCAAGATGGTTTAGGTGAGGGGAATACGAACATTTATTGATAAAATAGATGTTTCACCCTAAATTTATCGGAATTACTGACTTTTAAGAAGTAACTTCCAATAGTATAGTTGTTTGTTTATTCTAAAAGGGAATGAATATAAAGTTTTGTGATATAATATCACTTGGAATGGAGATTATTATGATAATGAATTCTTCAACTGTAAAGATGGTTCGCAAAGTCAATATAAACTTGTCAGAAATTTATTTTCTTGAATAGTATTACAGACTTGGCTTCTTTATGATATCATCTTGAATTAGCAGAGTACAGAAAACAGATCACTTTACAGTACCATAAATATCACAAAGCTGCATTTTCAACAATCGCTTCAATTGCATATACTAAATGAAATCATTCTGTTAATCAAGCGACAGTATATCCTTCTTAAACAGCCTTTTTGGTCAAATTGGAACAGCTTTTTTTCAGATTGCACAAACAGCATGTTTTGCACATTTGTGGTGACAATTTTCTTTAGAATAGAATGGTAAAAGTAACTAGTCAAGTCGAAGATCAGTGAGAGAATTTACTTAGCCACTTATAAATAATTCCTCATAGCTCATTTCTTTTCGACGCTTTTTGTTGATCACGTTAATATCCAGGATGAGATTGGAAGCTTTACGCTTAAACTCTCCAGCTTAGATGATACAAAGGCATCTTCAATATGATTCCTAATTGATTGCACTGACAGAAATGTAATCAATGTCTGTCGTTACGTAGATCAAAGAAATCTTACTGAAAGAGAAAAAATGACTGCAGTGATGAAAAGTTTTTTTTATTTTCCAGGCACTCATCCACTTAGCTCTACATTTGTGAAAGTATAGAAGCCAGGATAAAATAATCGACCGAGAAGTAATTTGGCAGTTCCTTCAACACTACGGAATACTACAAACCTATTTCAGTCTCATTCAACAACTATATGAAGATGCCACATGCCAAGGAATTCACAAGGAGAAGCTCAGTGATCCCTTCAAAGTGAAGACAGGAGTAAAACAAGGCTTCTCATTGTGAATTCCTCGGCATATGGCATCTTCATATAGTTGTTGAATGAGACTGAAATAAGTTTGTGGTATTCCGTAGTGTTGAATAAACTTTCAGAACATCGTAATTAAGCTAAATTTGGAATGACGGACAGGAATAAGTTGTACTAAATAAAGTCATTGAAGAAACAAGTACATTCAAATATCACTCAACTAAAATCATCTGTCATCTCATCTACTTGTTCATTTCCAAACTGTACGCTGACTGATTCACTTTTCACTGAAATAAGTGTGATAGTTGACTGATCCTATAAAATAAACAAATTATGACGTAATTAACCCTTTTAAACTAACTATTACCTTTTTTTCCTTGGGTTCCTAGTGGAACATGCCGCTTTAGTATCACATCGCCATTTCACTCTCTTCTCTCCAGTCTCCAAAACCTGGCTCCACCAATGACCACAAGCTTTCACTTTTTTTCCTCACATCATCTCCTGCATATCACCCTCACCTCGGGCGCGTCACTCGTCGTTTCCCTTTTGGATTTCATCCGAGTACCTGTCCTGGAGCGTGATGTCCCCAATGGGCCTTCACAGTGTATGCCCAATCCAATCCACCTCCACTTCCCTCTGCATATTTGTTGGGTGAGAGATTCTTGGTTCATCCGCTCCCAGAGTTGCTTCATGATTATTCTTTCTGACCGTCTGAGCTTAAGTATCAAGTAAGCGTAGGCGGTAGCTGTTCATGATGTATATCTGTAGTTTGTTGGAAATGTTTTCCGTGATACGCCAAGTTTCTGAACCATACAGAAGCACTGACTTGACATTGGTGTTACAAACCTGGATGCTGTTCATGCTTCATGCTCAGTGCAGTAGATCTCCACACTTATTTCAGCTTAATGAAGGCCTGTATTGCTGTCTTTTTGATCCTGTTTATAACATCCTCATTTTAAACTAAAGAGAAATGTTATCAAAAACTGTGAAGTGTTTTTTAATAAGAAAATAGGAAAAGGATCTGAAACGTAAACTAACATCGGTTTTCGCAATACATGAAAATTTTCTAGATAACGACTGAATGACTTCTCCGCAGTTATATACCTTGCGTTTCTAAATAAATTACAATTATGTGTTCAATAACATTAGAAGCATAAATAACTAAGCCAGGAAATGACTTATCGTTTATTGCTACAGTTATGCATCAATTAATTTCAAATTATATTCAGCCTTCACTTTAGTTGCTTGCTTATGAAATGTCTCGTAATAAATATTAGTCTGACTATATGTCGTCCTACACACTATTGAAGCATATATTAAATGCTACATTTGAGAAGTGACAGAAATTTCTGTTAGAGTTATCGTCTTTTTGGTTACACAAAGTATTTGTAGGTGAAATTGACGATTATCGTGCCTTGTTATATTCCAATTCATATTTTTTTTGCTTTTGTCAATCTGCGATATAGTGCGACAAGCATTTAGCACCACACACATAGCCGATTGTTCTCACACAATACTCGGTTGATTCAACAAATAACAACTTCGAGTAATTCACCTTGAAAGAATTTACTAATAAGCCTTCGATAGTCATTCAATGGGTGAATGAAACAATTTTTCAGTGTTAATTGATATCAGTCTGCATTGACTACTGACTACACTTTGTTTTATTATCCTCAATATGTTCCAGTGAAATCATTTTGAAAACAGTAAGCTGAAAGCTGGTTTGACCACTTTACCTTAGTATAACTACAAGCGGTCAAACATAGTGAAATCGTGTAAAAACCAAAATATTACAATAATGGTTTCATAATCCATTTGAACCAAAAGCAGCTGTAAGTCTTTGAAAGTTTACATTACGTTCAAATTGAGTTGTCATCAAAAAACAACCTAAAACTGATGAATAGTGAATACTAACCAAAATAAGTTCCAACAGCAAGTTTGGTATCATGACGACATGATTAGAAATTGAATTGTGATCAGGCACAGCATAACATTAAGAATGAGTAGCAAATTACTCAAGGAGCAGGTAATGTAGAAACAGAAGAATGAAAAGAGAAAAAGGGGGTTGGAGGGGACTGAAAACTAAAACCGTGAGCAGAAAAGGGGTTGAACAAATTTCTTTTGCGTACACAGTTCAAGTTTCTCCATATGGCTGGCAAGAGCTTCAGTGATGCAGACAGTACGAGGATACAAACCCTTTGGAAGGTTTTTTTCACTTTATAGATGACTTTGGACAAGGAGGTTCGTGAGATAGTTGTGATTCGTGTTCACGATGTGTTTAATTATAACAATCCTTATTGCTCCACTGTAACCTCTTTATAGCTATGTGGGACAGTGTTATCCAAAAGCTTTCAAGAACACGCAAACTCTAATCTGTTCCGGATATATAGTAAACCCTACTACCCATATCACAAAGGAGGTGAGGAAATGAGAACTATACAAAGAATATCTCAAAGTTGTGTAATTATCTTGGTATGACTGTGAACAATAAATTATGTCCAAACAGTAAGCCAGTAAACAATACTGTTACACCGTGTGATAAATCTAAGAAATCAATAAAAATGGAATTACATTCCAGCATCCTGTACAAGTTTTATTCTTGTATCACTGCAATTTTTCTGCATTTCACTTGTTAACGACATGAGAGAAAAAAATAACACATTTTTAAACGAATGACTGACCTGTTAAAAGGTTTAGAAAACGAAATATTAGCGTAAACGTTGTGATGACCGAACATTGCTCCCATGTGCAGCTAATGGTTTATGGGGTTGTTTTCACTTGAAGACAATATTCAAAATGGACTAATATCACTTGCCGAACCAGCGAAAAACTGTCAACGCTGAAGAAATTATTTCATCCACCCATTGTATGACTATAGAAGGTTCGTTAGTAAATTCCATCAAGATGAATTTCTTGAAGTTGTAATTTGTTGGATCAACCGATTTTTGTGTGACAACAAGCACTACATGACAGATTGATGGAAGTAGGTAAATGTGCTCCACTTGATGGCTACCCAACGACTGAACGGTGAAATGAGCGTGATGGTTTTTCTTTCAATTCCTCTAGGCATCGTGTAGTCGCATTTTCTACCAGTTTTCCAGTTGTTCTGTAGCTGATTTCAGTCTGTGATAAGTAAGTGATAACCTGTTATTCTTATGCGGTTGATTAATTTTTGTAGATTGTAAAAGTAGTGATGTTTGATGTACTCAGATAAACTAATCTTCTGGAACACAGTTACCAAGCATGAAACTGACTTGCATAAACAGCTTAGCAGAATACCACTTTAGTTTGTTTATTGGATATATCACACAGTGATGGGACAGTACCATTTACTCAATAACCTTTCAAACACAATTTATTGTACATATTCATATCAGATCACGTAACTCCACACATACTCGAGACAGTCTTCATATATTCCTAATTCTCTCTCATTCTCTATGATGACAAGGCTAGTAGACTCTTCCATATATCTGGGACAGGTGCAGAATCATTTCGATTCCCACATGTGTTTGGTGTTGATTCGATAAACAAAGATTCAGTTGGTTATCAATCTCTCCCTCCCTCCAACCAAATAAATTAGTTCTCAACACTGTCGCCCTATCTCACCCTAATGTATAATTGTGTGCCACTGCATGCAGAGCTATAGGTGAGCTTTTCTCTAGATTTCTCATCTTATCCGGATCTACTAATCTTGATTTAGTCAAGTTTTTGTACTCTGTTGCTCTGATCAAGCCTGCCTTGTCGACTGACTGCTTTGACGTATGTACTTGACCTGACAATCATTGCAAGGGATCTGGTAAACAATCTTTGTAGGTTAGAAGATCCTATCGATGCAATTAAGCAAAATAATCTGGTTTGATAGACCCCTTGCAATGATTGCCAGGTCAAGTACATACGTCAAAGCAGTCAGTCGACAAGGCAGGCTTGATCAGAGTAACAGAGTACAAAAACTTGACTAAATGAAGATTAGTAGATCCGGATAAGATGAGAAATCTAGAGAAAAGCTCACCTGCAGCTCTACATGTGGTGACAATCAATGATACATTAGGGTGGGATAGGGCGACAGTGTTGAAAACAATTTAGTTGTTTGGAGTGCGGGAGAGATTGATAACCAACTGAATCTTTGTTTATCGAATCAACACCAAACACATGTGGGAATCGAAATGATTCTGCACCTGTTCCAGATACGTGGAAATGTCTACTAGCCTTGTCATCGTAGAGAAGTAGAGAGAATTAGGAATATATGAAGACTGTCTCGAATATGTGTGGAGTTACGTGATCTGATATGAATATGTACAATAAATTGTGCTTGAAAGGTTATGGAGTAAATGGTACTGTCCCATGTCTGTGTGATATTTCTAATGAAGAGACTGAAATGGAATTACACTGGACCACAGTGCCCAAGTTTTACTCATATTAATAGTTTAGTAGAATAGTTTTCATAATGAAATATGATTCATCTGTTATGTTATGTACCGTATTACATCCATGAGAGTTACTCTGATATCCAGGAAATCGATCCAAATATTCGGACATAATCCGTACCATAAACAATAAAGTGACAAGAATCTAATTATGCTGGATCAAAATACATTTCTCTCTTCTAGCAGCCTATGTACAATGTAACCAATTTTCTGTTAAAGATTTCAGGAGAAAACATGCTGTTTGCCTGTGTGGTAATGGCCATTTTTATACATAAGTATTACAATAATACTTTCAGTAACAGTCAGTTTATTGATAATATAGTTCACTAAACATATGAAGTCAACTTCTGCAAATCGAAAAGTAATTCTAGATCTTCAAAATAAATGAAAATTTGGAAGCAGCCAAAGATCATCAGTGAGCCTAAATTAGCACATTTTTCAAACCTTATCAGTACAATAATTTTCCTCAGTAAATCAGCACATGAATTAGCAGAGAACTCTGTCTTCTTCAGGAGAGGGACGTGAGAGACTGTACGACTTAAAAAAAGCCGTATATAATAATGATTTACGGAGCTACCTGCAGGCGGCATAATTTGTATTTAGAAGTTGGATCTTTTCGAATAACACACTGGAAGGGTTAAAAGTAGAGATTTATGATTCTAGACTATAGGGTAGAAAAGAGTCTGTATAGGACATTGTTTAAACCCTTATATCATAGCTATTTATCTCACATCTTCATATACTACTGTCTTGAAGCTTGTGATTATTTTCGCTTTAACGATTTATGCTGTAATCAACTGCTACAAAATCTTCCTGTTCACAAGTGAAAAAAATGTGACTTGAAGAAAGTAACCATACAGTGGTTTTGAACGATATAAAATGATACATCATAAACCTAGAAGGGAAAGAAAAGATATTCAACTTATTTTGTTTGCCTCTCACTACAGGTAATTATGTTAGTATAGAAGTGCTGTTTTTATTCAAGCACACGTGATCACTGTTTACTGTTTACCCTTAATTTTCATCGTCTAATCCTAACAGTGAATTCTATAGAAAAACAAGCTATTTATCAAGTTATTGAGATTATTATTGAATCAACAACCTTAAATTTTACTGTTTCATAATTTTACTTTCCTCGAAGATTAAAATTTTAAGAAAAATGGAATTATTTCTTAAGAAGGAGTACACTTTGCAACTTAATAAACTAGTCAAGGTAGAACCAATCGGGGAACGACATTAACTGAAGAGCAAGTGGAAACCCAGGAGGGTTGGAAATCTGTTTCGTCCTAGTATGAGACTCCTCAGCAGTAAGCACGCTCGACTCTGTCTTGTAAGAGATCAAATTCAGCACCTTCAGGTTTCATGGTGAACGCGTTAACCATTCAGCCACAAGGTCTGTGCCAAGTCGACAGTTTTCTTGCTCTTGTCAAGTTGTGATATAACGGGACTATCCACCGAGGTCCTCACTTGGCATTCACTTCGCTTCTAACTGATTGACTCCACAGATAACGAATTCTAGTTAGAACTTCAGGATATCCTTCTCGAAGCATATCACAAATGAGTACTGTACATTAATGTGGAAAGTAAGACGTTGAAGAGATACACTATATCATGAACCTCGTACATGGGGGTTATCGAGTCAGAAGTTAAGCAGATGTCAACTTGAAACCTTGGTGGATGGTCGCACTATATAATAAATTGACAGAAGTGGGAAACTGTGAACCATTCACTTCTGACTTAGTGGGTGAATTGTTGACGCTTTCGTCCTGAAACCTAAAATTGTTGAGTTCGATCCCCGGGAGAGATGAGGAGTCAGTCTATGGTGAAATCTACTTTAAAAATAAAACCCCTATTAACCTGAAAAATACATAAACTAATTAGAAATTTTTTTTTGTTTTTCTGTATTTTTCCCTGATCGAATTTTGTAAAAGAAAGAAAGTAAAGCACTTAGAACAAATACTTTCAAATAAAGACTAGTATAGTATTAGATGAGATGATTCCTATGGGTGGCTTGTTTTTCGTGCCATGCTTATTGCTACTGATTTATGCATAAATTGATGTCTTACTCGTGAAAATGCCTTCCTT
Organism: Heterobilharzia americana; assembly: GCA_944470555.2. Taxonomy (NCBI): domain Eukaryota; kingdom Metazoa; phylum Platyhelminthes; class Trematoda; order Strigeidida; family Schistosomatidae; genus Heterobilharzia; species Heterobilharzia americana. The sequence goes on from OX104129.1 coordinate 82,765,290, forward strand.
AAATTTGGCTTGTCAATGGTTTCATTTGCATCTTTTGTATAGAAAACGCAATGTTAGATATGTTTCTTGTAAAGCTTAATCGCTCAAGTTACAAAGAAATAAATGGTGATGTAAAGGAAATTAAAAGAAAACTGTAGAAGGCTTTTAATCTTATTTGTTCTGCGAAAAAAAGGAGACTTTTACATGAAGTCAAAAAGGTATTATCACTAAGATACTAAATAAATAATGAAGGGGTTTTGAATCCTTAAGTAGTAATCTCTATTTGAATGTATCGGTCTACGATTCGTTACCTATCTAAATAGATACATTTCTTTTACAAACGGGGTGATAATATTTGGTTATTCGTCAATTCTGAGTCTTGCTTAATCTATAACCGGGTAATTTTTTGAGAATGAGAGGCAGTTTTGGAGTAGATCTTGTTTTGACAACATAGAATGATGTACACATATTATGTAATAGATTTTCGTAGGATTTATATGTTGAGAAGGAATAGATTTCATAACGAATTTATCCAAGTAACAAGTCATCAATTTTAAATCTCTGAAAGGTAGTCTATGAACATAATCGCTTATAATTGACTTATTTTGTACTAAAAGTTCATCATACTGAATAGAATTAATTTACTAGCACAAATAAGAAAGTTAGTAATGAATCAATCTTCGCCATAAATGCACTCAGTATTAGAAAATGTAGCTAAGTAAACTGGTGACTTTTATAACTCTTTGGGAAGTTACTCACTGTTTACATTGATTCCATCAGTTATACTATACACGAAGCCTTAGAAACAAGACGGTAGTGAGTAACAGAAACTTTCACACTAATTAGAGGTGATGAGTTGAAATCCAAATATTTGATCAAGTATATCGCTCTCTTGAAAATGGTTATACCTAATTATCCATTGTCTTTCAGCTTAACAAGACAAGCAAAGAAAGGTAGTCCCCTATTTCCGTTTCTTTTTTGTGTGCTGAACTTGATTCTGGGTGATCTAGAGTTCATGTGATCTAAGAATTCCTGGGATAAGTCAAATTTTGAGATTACAAGTGTCATCAACATATCTCAGCCAAATGTTTGGCTTTACCTAATGATTAAAGACACTTTCTTCGAATTTACCCTACGATAAGTTAGTTACTATGCGTGAAACAGATGAAACGCCAGTTTGCCTATACAGGTTTTCTTCATATACGAAGTAAGTACTCTCTAAACAGAATTCTAGGACCTTGGTGACGCAACCGATATTCAGTGAACATCTTTATGTCAATGCTGTATCTGAGTCTGATAAATTAGCAATAATATCTGGGCTATCATTAAATGGAATACTAGAACATAAACAGTTGATGTCATAGCCTGCAATAATTTTATCTTCTTCAATTTTAAGCGAAGACATTTGGGATTTAAAATCAAGTGAGGCCTTTATTGTATATTCTGAGGGCTTTTTTAGGGGTTAAGTATTTGGAGAGCTTGTATGTTAGTGAAGTCCACAATTGGTTTCAGTGGAGCGAATCTTGGGTAGACCGTAAACTCTTGAACGTATGTACTACATAGGTTTGAAACTGAACCAAATTGATCTGCCGATTATGGATTTCAGTTCTTGAAGTAGTCTATTCCTTTCAACTTCACTTTATTTAGTTCGGCTGATCTTTTCTTTTCATTAATAAAAGTTTATGGTCGTTCAGATAATTGTTTACTTATTCTCTTCTCATAATCCATTTCCTTCATAATGACTGTTACATTCTTTTTATCTGCTTTTGCTATCATAATATTCTTGTCTTTCGACAAATTTCTCAGGACTTGAAATTCTTGTTTGGTGTTGTTAGTAGGTGTATATTTTACAATGTGAGGATTTTTGAAATTTTTCACTTACAATCTGCACCTCGTCGTTTGGTAGGGATTCCAAAGCCGGTTCGATGATCGGTGCTATTTCATCAGTTAATAATAGCTTTCAGTTGATGTTGAAAATGAGACTTTTCTGTAATAATGAAATCTCATTTTTACTTAGAATCTTATCTGACATGTTGTATACTGAGTTGAGTTCTCGTATTATGATTTGGTGTTGGTTCCGTATGTTTTTGTACAGTTAATTTGAAAAATTTCTGGATTTGCCTTTTATTTGGCTACATTTTAAAAATGTGATTCCAGTTCTTGGAACAGTTTGTGAATAGATTCAAGTCCCAGTTGAAAAAATTTATTTCGTTTTATATTTACTGAGAGATACAAATACCAAAATGATAACTGATACCTTCTTGACCTCTTAGAGACTACCATTTTTTGTGACAGGAATCTGTAATCATACTTACTCGAAACCCCTATAGACTGTACTTTCGTCTTCAAACTTTGTTAATCCTCAAGATCTACTTTGCGAGAGGTTATTAACTTAGGTATGTGTTTGTTAAGAAGGTTACAATATACCTTTCCTATAAACTTAAAGAAGTGTGAATAGATGTTAATGTTTTTCGAACTACATCGAAAGAGATGAAAAATGTTTGATGTCAGGTCGAATCGAACATCTAACAAGTAAAAGTATTTACTTATTTTATTTTATTTATCCCTTGGGTTCTCAGTGGAATATACCGCTACAGTAGCACGTCTCCAGTCCACTCTCTTCTCTGGAATCACTTGAACCTGGCTCCACGACAGACCACAACCTCTCATCTACTCCTCACACCATCTCCTCCATCTCACCCTCACCTCCCACACCCAACTCGTCGCTTCCCATAGGGGTTCAACTCGACTACCTCGCCTGACGCGTGATGTTCACAATCGGTCTTCTCAGTGTATTCCCAATACAATCCATCTCCTTTTTCCTTCTGCATATTTATTGAGTGACAGGTTGTTGGTTGGTTCGTTGCCAGCCAGCCAGGCATAGTTCCTTGTTGCTTATTCTTATTACTCTGACCATCTGATCTTCGGTGTCAGTATCGAGCCAGCGAAGGCAGTTGTTGATGAATGTGCTTCCCAGATAGATGACTGAGTCTACTTCCTTTAAGTCTCTCCCGTTCATGGGGATTCGAGCTTGTCATTGTTGGTGTTCGTGTTGGTTGGGTATCTTCATCACCACTGTCTTCTCTACGTTCACTTGAGGTAGTGAAGTGAAGGTAGAGATTGCTTTATTTTCACAGTTCCAAAAGAATGAATCATTTAAGGGAGACTAAGATGATAAGACTCATCTAAATATATCACTATGACAGACTATTGAATTTTCTCATTTTACATTGTTCTTTTAATTTTTATAAAGAATAATTGGATTCTAGAAACTTAATTTTAGTAAAAACAAATGACATGCCTTATTCAATGACTTATGATTAAGCATAAACCTTAACCAATGAAATAGTAGCAATAAGTGAACAATTAACCTCTTGATGACTGATTGACTCAATTTTCTATCGGTTGCGTTATAAGATCTAAGTGAATATAGATGTAAATCTCAGTTCAGTCGGTCTGATATTATCTACAATATGCACAATACTATCTAACTACCAAAATATTTTCATTTCAGTCACCATTTATCTAAATTAAAAGAAGGGGAACATTGATCAGATTGTAAGGATAAGTTAAAACATCTCCTTTTTCTAAGTTATTATTAGGGATTCTTAACACTGATAGCTTAAAATATTAATCAAGCAACAGATGACTTTACAATGAATTAGACATTGAATTCATTCCATTTTATCAATGAAACTAAAATAAATACTCAAAGTATTTGTAAATACCTATGCAATATTGATTTTTAATTTGACTTTTTCTACGAATAAGTTTGTTATTTCTTTCGATATATTTTTATATTCTTCTTTTTTCAGAGAGGTGAAAATGTAAGAAAGTACAGAGAGGAAGTAAGCTGCTTCAATATTCTTTTTCAGATTTATAGATTCATTCACTATGATTACATGAATTGATTTCCAAGTGTATTGTATCGTTTATTATTTGTTCAGTGAAGTTAGTAGTTGAAAAATCTATTGTATTGGATCAATTAGGTTTCTCTGATAGCTTCAAGGATAAGATTTTTCGTTTGACCACCTGGATGCATGCATATTAGTTTACCTTCTATTGAGACCGTGTACAAGGGACATATGAGGCATGTTTTTTTCGGAAGCAAGCATAGGAACATCATTTCGCATGAATTTGAATAAGTGAAAGGAGGTCAGTCAAAAGTGTGATAGTCAATTAATGTTATATTATTATTATTTATCCCTTGGGTTCCTAATGGAACATACGGCTTCAGTAGCACGTCTCCAGTCCACTCTCTTCTCTGGAATCACTTGAACCTGGCTCCACGACAGACCACAACCTCTCATCTACTCCTCACACCATCTCCTCCATCTCACCCCCACCTCCCACACCCAACTCGTCGCTTCCCATAGGGGTTCAACTCGACTACCTCGCCTGACGCGTGATGTATCCAGTCGACATTCTCAGTGTATTCCCAATACAATCCATCTCCACTTCCTTCTGCATATTTATTGAGTGATAGTTTGTTGGTTGGTTCACTGCCAGCCAGCCAGCCAGCCAGAGTTCCTTGTTGCTTATTCTTATTACTCTGACCATCTGATCTTCGGTGTCAGTATCGAGCCAGCGAAGGCAGTTATTGATGAATGTCTGTAGTTTGTTGTAAATGCCTTTCGTAACGCGCCAAGTTTTTGAACCATATAGAAGCACTGACTTGACTGATGTTGGGGTTTAAAATCTGGATGTTGTTCACGCTTTATGCTGGCTAAGTGCGGAAGATCTCCACACTGGTTTCAGGCTAATGAACGACAGCCTTGCTTTCCAATCCTCTTCAGTGATGCCTGTAGTTGAAATAGTGCTGCCTAGGTGATGGGTGAAAGAGTCTACTTCCTTTAAGTTTCTCCCGTTAACGGTGATTGGATTGAACCAGCTTAATTAGATGATATAATAACCATTTCTAAAATGATACGAAATATTTTCTACGTTTCGCTTAACACATACACACAGACACACTATGTTTCATGTTGACAAGTTGCAAACAAACTAACCTCCGATAACTAATCAACAGTTGTATAGCAATCCCTACTGCATTAGGTACTTCCTAATTGCACTTTTGTCACAACAGACTATTGGAATAAATGTGATAAAAGAATAGACCAGAACAGAAGAGTTTTTTTCAGTTTTAGGAGATAAAACTTGTCTGACTGGATAAATTAAGCTTAGTAACAAAAATTAAATTTCCTCGATCAATCAATAAAGTGGACACTTTTACGAGGTGACAAATAAGTATCATATTTCTTGTTGATTTTTTTTCATTAAACTGAAATATGATTAGTTCGGCTGACCTTGTTATGTGTTTATTTGGAAAGGATAGAAAATTTGATATCAATGCAATACTTTTAACATGTAAAAACACTATGTAGAGCAAGTTTTATAGTTCCATTTTGACATTTTTTGAAGTTAGTTGATAGTAACCAGTTAAAGGTGTTAGACAAAACCAAGACTACAGTCTTGGTTTTGAAATAGTGAAAAATATTTGACGCTTAGGTGGATAGTCTTGGTTGTATTGTGTTCTTTCGTGAAGCTTTCATCGTCTTGCTAGACAGCGATATCATCAGCATCAACTTCATACTGAAGTATGACTCGATGCTGACACTGAAGATCAAATCAGATCGGATCAGATGGCCAGAATAATAAGAATAAACAAGGAGGAACTCTGACTGGCTGGCTGATTGGCGACGAATCAACCAAGACGCTTTCATCCAACAAATATGCAAACGGAGAATGTGGTGATGGATTAGATTGAACATATAGTGGGAAGACCATTTGGAGATATCACACGCCAGGTCAGGTCAGGCCACATCCTCGAGTGGAACCTAAGTGGGAAACGACGAGTTGTGCTTCCGAGATGAGGGTAATATGGAGGAGATGATGTGAGGTAGAAATGAAAGCTTGTGGGTAGTCGTTGCGTCAGGTTTTGAAGAATGCAGAGAAGAGAGTGGAATGGAGGCGTGCTACTGAAGCCCTTTGTTTCACTAGGAACCCAAGAGACAAATAATAATAATAACAATAATAATCTTTTAGCTACCTCGCTTTATGGTACTACGAATAGTATTTATTAGGATCTAACTACGTCAACGTTCAACAAGTTGCTCCGCACATTTATTTTTACAATGGATGAAGTACAATTTCTGTGGGTTGAACCAAATTTATTTCGTGTACTCTTAATCTTCCACGTAGGCACTCAAAGTTGTGTACAATAGGCTATCAGTAGACGGTATGTCATTTGATATATTTCATTAGTAAAATCAACAGCAAATACATCTTTCACATCTAGACATCAATACATAGTATATATGAGAACAGAAGTGAATGACAAAGTTCACGACCTAATCAACCAATACAAGGATCAAGTAAAATAACACATGAGACTACAAAATCGATTACCAATTACAAAGGACATAGTGCCACGTTATAGTGTTGCAGGAATGTGATTGCATCTCCAAATGATAAGAGTTACGATAAAGGGGTGAGAACATTTAAAAGAATGATGTGCAAAATGTATGAGTTATTGGTACAGAATTGGAAAAGGATGTACTAAAAACCACGATTAAGATATAATGTATTAAAGTAAATGGAAAATGATGCTTAAGAAGAATATGTAAGAGAAGAAGATGAAAGAAGTAAGTAAAGCTATAGGTAAAGGTAAAGGATAACTCATTGACGTAATGTAAGACAAACCGCAAGCTCATTTTGTATATGTACCTTTTGTTTAAGTCGATAGACTGTTGTTGCTGCTTCTACATAACGTAGCAGTCTACCACCCTTTTGTCTGGTGATTACCTTGAAAGATATGTTTGAATTGACGGTATGATCTGTATCACGGGTATGAGTACCAATGGCACTGCATAGTATAATAATAATAGTAGTAATTATGGAGAATATTTGTAGCTCAGGTGGATGGTCTTGGTTGTATTGTGTTTTCTCAGCTGGGTTGTTTAATCATGAAGCTTTCATCGCCTTACTAGACAACATCATCAGCACTAACTTCAGTATGAAGCGACTTGTCAATATCTCTCCATCAGTGAGTGATTTAGTAGCTTGCTCTGACAATGTGGTCTGTGATTGGTTGTTTCCTTCGATTGTTATGTCATTGATTGCATAGATTTTCCATTTGGCTGTCCCTCTGCTTGGTCTGCATGATAAACATACGGATAATAAACACTATTATGGAGACCAAACGACCCAACAACCAAAGAAGACAAACCGAATATCATTTACAAAATCAGCAGCAATAACTCTAGTCAACACTATATTGAACAAAGTGACCACCCTCTTCGCCTTCGTCATTTACATGAACCCCGATTGCCTATTAAACGTCACGACATATCGTCACTTACTTCAATGCATGTGGATAATTGTGGACAATGTAGAAATCTGGGAGGGAAAGAGGAAACACAAAGAATGTCAGAGAATTTCTAGAATCTTGGCATTCAAGTCAGTCAATCAGTCAGCAATCAACAGATGTATAGACATAGACCCGATCTATCAGTGAGTAAGAAAGTTGATAAACAACAGAAAGGTGAGAGGTCAAGCAGAGGGACAGCCAACAGGGAAGTCTTTACAATCAATGACATAACAATCAAAGGAAACAACCGACCATAGACCACTTCGTCAAGGCAAGCTATTAAATCACTCACAGCGAGGTATTGACAGCTCACTTCATACCATAGACTTAGTTTTCCTGTAAGCATTTAGGATCAGACAACGTGGTCGTTACTATTTCACAGTGAACTCAATATGTTTTGTCGGTTTCCTTTAAGTTGTTCAGGTAGTTGATTATGTAACGTGAACATAGTTCCTAACAAAAATTGTCCATTAAACCAATACCCAAAACTCATTGGTACTGAAAATTCAGGCAGCTCTTCTGTTAGCTCCTCAACATTAGTTCTGTCTGCTTTTTTCTTTGTACATACAGTTAATCAACAGGAGCAGAAAAGCAATTAACAGATATTCATATATCTAAGTCTTACAAGTAATCATAGGTCCAGATAATCCCTCTGCTTTAAAATACATTGAAAGTTATTACACTGTAGCCTTCTTGATAGCAACCATGCATTAAAAAAAACAGTAAGATCAAACAAAATTCCATTGGTTCAGCTGACACTAGTAACTCTTTTTCCTCTATATCCTCCCTTTCCGTATATATCAGTTGAACCTTTTGTTCAGTGACGTATACTTCTCTCCATTTTGGTTATTTGTGTTCACTAAACTGCATTGAACTCTGCACTAACAACTGACTTACCTATTTTTTAAAATAGTTTGAGCACTCAGTTTACCATGCGACACCATGAAATTGAATATGTTATTCTACAAATAATAAGGACCATCAAACTTTTATGCATCGAATATTTATATGTTTCAACTATGAAACTGTTAAAACCCCGTCGCCACTTGTTGTGTCCTTGTAGTGACTACTTGGAATAACCTGAGTATAATATTTATTTGTGTGTGACAGTTTGCCCATTTGGACAACAATCTTCAGATTCAACCCCTTTATGGCCGCCTAGTTCCTCTGTAAATACAGAAAAGCGGTAAGATAACAGAAGGTACATTACTACATTAATATATATATACAAAATAAAATGGTTCATATATATTTACCGTGATCTTGACTATTTCCAGACCTTTCTAGATAAAAATATCTTATTGATTTTAGTCTGATATTAACACGTTCCTTCATGTGTTTTTTCCTGAAACTCTGGAACAAAATGATTGGTTGTAAAAGGCTTCAGAGATTTATGGCTTCCATGAATGTCACGGAAATCGTATTCCACATTATAAGTTCTTAGGTTAAATAATATGTATTTTTGACAGCTAGACTCTTGCTGGACGCGATAAAAACTGACTACACTTAGAAAAGCTGGTTAGCGGAAGCAAGAGTGAGATACAATGACTCGATATGTGTAAGTAGGTCAAAGTTATTAGCCGTCTTATCCAGTGAGATAGTAGCTCTATAATAAATAAGCCGAATTAAGCTTTAATGTGGGTTAGTAGGTTGAATTCATTAGCTTATAAATAAAATCCTTCTTGACGGTGATTTTGAATATGTTGAAGTGTACGTTGCTAACAGAATTCCAGAAAATGAGGATTGACCATCGAAGTCACATTGCTATTCAAATAAATCTTTGACAAGCTTATACCAGTTGAACTGAACGAAATGTGAGAAACTGGAAATTTCAGACTTTTTATGATTGACTTCATAAAGCATTTCAGTGATCTTTAGTTTTCATTGTTTTCTATCTAAATTTTTCAAGTTTTCAATAGTCTATAGCTTCATTTATCAAGAAAACGGCAAGATAATGTAGAAACTACCATGATCAAAGTGGGTCAGAAGCTTATAAAAATAAAAGTTGCATCATAGTAAGGGGTGAAGCAAATGGAGAAAACTATGTACAGCATACTACTAGGCAAGTTAAAAGACGTGTTAGTGGATATCTACCTTCATAATTGGCAAAGGGACAGATAAAGTCTGTAAGAAGCTCTGTTCCATCTCATCAGGTTGATAGTAGTCACTTATTAATTGAGGAACGAAATCAAGATTATCTACCACATATCATCTAATCTTTCGAAAGTTATTTGAACTCATCTTTTGTAAATAACAGAAGCCAAGAAAATTTGAGTTACCAATCCTAGTCTTTGTATCCAGAAGAAGTTTGTACATTCCATATCTCTCCTTCTGCCGGAGGAATACTTAATGAACAAATTTGATATTAGAATTTTCCTATCTCTTTCTTATTCTTTACCTCTATCACATACTTCATTTGTTTAGACATTGTTCATCCAATTACATCGTGCAACTTTTATTTTTCTAAGCTTTTGACCCTATTTGATTGTCATAGTTTTATTTTATCGTTAAAATTGTTCAGATTAACATGACAATAACTGTTGCATTGTAAGTAGGTCTATACAAAACCCAATTCACTATTCTCTGATATTTCACTTTTATATTGATCAAACGTTCTCTGTGTTTTTGTTTGTTGCCTTTTATTAGACTTTACCATTTGATTACAAATAATTAGGTGCTTAAATAAGAGACCCTTATTGTTATATTGGAACACTTGTAAAGTCGCCTTATTGCACTCATATTTTGTTAATCTCTTCAATACCTAGTCGTAAGCTGGAAAGTTTTCATTTACTTTCTTCTTTCAATGCAATTGGTTATTCACCTGGCTTATATCAGCTTTTGGCAACTGTCTACCAGATCGATAAACTGTACTTTTTTTCATATTAAACGCTGATGTAGTGGTGACTGGACATAACAGATGCTGCTTCAATGACAACTGTAATATCAGTTCTGGTACATATATCCTTGGGGATGAACAGTGTTGAGAACAATACTAAAGCAGAGCAACCTACTGCGATTAAACGTAATCTGTTATTATTATTTTTTTAAATTGATAAACTTCAAGGAAAAATGAACAAAAACCTCAGAGGTGACTGTCTCTATACCACTTTGTTCCTCATAGATATCCGAATAAGTTGAGAGTTCTAACATGAGGCGTGTCACTAGCTTTGGCTTTAACTATGAAATATTGTACATTGCATTGAAACAACTAGAAGATAGGTTAATTAACCTGTTTTTATATCAATAATGGATATTGGCCTGTCGTGTGACCAAAGATGCACGTTTTGTCCTATTTGAGAATCGTTAGCTGAATGTACCTGCCTCTCAGTGAGTGATTTTGTTCCCACTAAGATACGAACACGGTCCAATAAACGACATAGTAGTATAAGTAACTATATAACCTGTTTGTTCTTTATTTTACTTACTCTACACCCTAATGTCATTTTGTCTATTTAGAGTGGTGCCAGAATTAACATATCGGACGGTTCTAGTCCAGAACGAATTGTCACTATCACCGGAACTACTGAACAAATCTATACAGCATTTACACTAATGAGTCGAAAATTTGAAGATGTAAGTCAGATGTTTTCATTAACAGTTTAACTATGAGCAGTGAATAATTTCTGGCAAGCTAAAGAATCATTTACAAATTGCTTACTAAACAAGATGCAAAATAACAGCCATTATCATTATTATTATTTGTCACTTGTGTTCCAAATGGAACATAGGGCTTTAGTAACACGCCTTCAGTCCACTGTCTACTCTGCAATCACTTAAACCTGGCTCCACGACAGCCCACAACCTCTCATTTCTTCTTCGCACGACCTTCTCCATGTCACCATCACCTCAGACACCCAACTCGTCGTTTTCCATCTGGGTTCCACTCGAGTATCTCGCCTGTCGCATGATGTCCTCAATCGGTCTTCTCAGTGAATACACAATCCAATCCATCTCCACTTCCTCCTGCATATTTGTTCAGTGATAGGTTGTTGGTTAGTTCGTCGCCAGCGCAGAGTCCTTTGTTGCTTATTCTTATTATTCTGGCCATCTGATCTTCAGTAACAAGACAGTGTACGTGGCAGTTGTTGGCGAATGTCTGTAGTTTGTCGTAAATGTCTTTCGTAACGCGCTTAGTCTCTGAGCCATATAGAAGCACTGACTTGACTGGTGTTGACGTTGAAAATCCGGATCTTGTACTTTATGCTGAGTGCAGAAGATCTCCACACTGGTTTCATAGCCATAGTTCATTCATTATACACTTATGATTTATTTTTATGCGTAGCCCTGTTTAAATTCCTTTTAACGTAATGATTTTCCGTAGGCTGAGTAAATTTATCACTTGATTACTTTAATCTTAGAATGAACCCAAGATTTGGAGCAAACATCTGTGTCTTACAGTGTTAACAAGTGCTAGTTGATGAGACAATGACAAATTAAAGAATTGGTTTACTTGTATAAACCTGAAACCAATTTTTTCCACTTGTATTAAGAGCGAAATCATCAGATAAACGTCAACTACATAACAGTTAATGTGAGCACACTTAACTTCCAAATGATGAAAGGAATAGACAAATCAACTGATGTACTCCAGTCACCAGACTGAGCAACTGTTTATCTCAACCGACTTTCTTTAGAGTTTAATAGTCATATAGAATGAATACGAAGTTAACTACCATTATTACTATGGCATATAAATATTGAAAGCGCTGATTAAGCATTACTGACTATTTTTAACTGGTTGATCAACTAAAACTTAAGAATCTCAACTGGGATATTGCAAATAGCTAAACAAATAGCAGATAACTTAGTATTCAATGAACTGATGAATCAACAAATACACAGAGTACGTTCATCGAAGGATAAATAGGATTAAATGCTACTATTCACTTAGGTCAACATGGGTGTAAGTTAATGAAATTATTTATTCACCCCGTAAAATTTATTATATGCTAATTTTATAAATGAACAATCTATTTGATGTATGTTTCAAAACCCTGAAAAGTCAAATGTTCAACTATGGATTAAACTTATCCAACTAAAAGACGTGGAAAAGAATGAGGAGAATTCCATATAATATTTACTTGCATATTTATTTACTTCTTGAATAATATAACATAATATATAATATATTATAATATAATATAATAATAATATAATATATATAATATATATATAATATATATAATCATAATATAATGCTGAAACAATCATATTTATGTAATCACAAAACTTCCCACATCTATTTTTTACACTCCTGTCGTCTATTGTTGGTGGCATAATTTTGCATATACTTGATATAGGTGTTCCGTCAATTCTGTCACGTGTGTTGTATGTTGATTTGATGAACAAAGAAAGATTCAGTGAACAATCTCTCTCCATCTCCACCTAATTATATTGCACTTGAGTAGAGTGGCAGTATCTCACCCTTTTGTATGCTTGTGTATTATTGTTTGCATTACAACAGTGGAGATCTTTTCTACATTATTGATCTTATTGGTATCTGTCATTCTACATTTGACTAAATTACGATAAATTCCGATATTCTAATTCACCCTAACAGGCTTGTTTACCTATGCAATTGACTTCACAGTCATTATATAGAATTTGATAGATTACATTATCTTGCTTAACTGGTTCTGTCAGATCCTTAAGCCGACAAAGCTTATCTCTGAGTGAGTTTATAGGTTTAAAAGACACCTTCATTTCAGCTTTGTTGTAGATCGCAAGTGAACTTTCTAATGTACCTTCCTTATAGGATAACATAATGGAGGCTGTGAACTCCTTTTTACTTGTGTTGTCGTTAATATTCCTACTCGTTTTCCTGTTATTAATTTACTTCTTATGTGTTCTTACGATTTTCTGAATGAACTGTAGAGCATAATTTCGAACTATTATAGCTTCTTTAATGTGTTTCAGTTCCTTGTTTAAGTCCGTACACCGACTAGTTAGTTTTCTAGCCGTATAATTTAAACATTTGACTAAATCTGCCTTACTACCAATAGAAACAAATAATATGAGGTGAAGTTCATCATACTGTATTGCTGTTCGATGTATATTAAGTGAGCAAATCTAATATGGAGTCAATTTCTACTACACTATTCAAGTTCAACACTTCATGAGGAGAATTGTTTCAGTGTACATTGAAAATTTGGACAACCGTTACGTTGTGTAATTACTATTTCCGAAGGCTGAATCACTTGAGGAGAAACAACAATATAAGAAAACGTCAACTTAACCACATTTTCCTTCTGTGATGAAAACTGACCAAGAATTTCTTTTTTCAATCATTTGTGAGATCTGTTTCATCAAAATTTAACCACGTAAAACATGACAATCTTCATCCATTCTTGCCTGTGAGAGTTAGTCTTTTCACTCGAATTCCAAAGGGTTTGTCCTGAATCTACCGTCTAATTAGCATCTTTCCAAACTGAGCAACTCTTTAGCATTACCAGCAATCAATCAGTATGAATAAGAATCATGGACAATTCCATACAGTCAACGTAATCCATAGTATTTGAGTTGCATTTCTATCATAAATTGATGCTTTACTACTCACTTTTTATTTCAGTAATCATCGATCTGTGAATGACTATAAAATCTTAGAAAGCATTAACTATTGTATGTGTTTTTTAAAAGTGTATTGAAGCTTAAGAAAAGAGTGAACAGGATTTTCTTTGCGCACGTCTAAGTTTTTCATGAGTCCACTAGAATATTTCTTTCAGAAGGTTTTGTTAGCCACGTAAATGCTTCAGAGTTGAAGAAACAAGCTAACACTAGTGTAAGTGTACTGTTGTCAATCCGAAAAAGAATATTAATCTTATCAGTTATTATTGCAATTTTTTTTTTACACATCTTATTACTTTCATCTATTTTCAGGATTTTACTCAAGGTCTGTTACGAATGGGTGATGAAACAGTTAGCTGTCCACCAGTTACATTACGCTTATTAGTTCCAGTTACTCAATGCGGTTCAATAATTGGCAAGGGTGGCTCTAAAATCAAAGATGTTCGTGAGGTAAAATTACCACCTTTTGTACAGTTTGCTTTGATAACAAAAATAAAATTTTTTGTATTATAGTTAAAATAGCTAATTATCTATTAGGCCTTTATAAATCTTCTGATCGATAACAATGGAATTTAGACTGTTATTGTTTTCAATTGCATAACATTTGATGAGAGAGAATCCACTAGGATTGTTTCATTGATTAATGTCTGTTCTATTGCCAATTCGAAATTCGATTTAGTAGGTTAAAATGATCAACAGTAAATAGCTTCAAAATTACTAACGAAATAGTATCTAAGTGCATTATGTATACTTCCCAGTGAATATTCAGTTCTTATCAGAAAGTTGTGACGACTTCATTCGGCATATTATAGTTGTTCAACAGACGATATAGTTGGGATAAATGCATATTTCTCCACTGTAATATGTTTTTATTGGGAATTTTTTATCTTCCCTGTCGTTATCATAGGAGACTTGGTTCATCGTTATACTTTGGTAAATTAGTATATCATGAGGAGGCTTAAGGACTACTCATGAATAAATCTATTACAGTAATGGTATGTAGGACTTTTGAAGTTAAGACAGGAAGGAGTAGGACATGGCTGTCTGCCATAATGACCCACGATCTTTCTCATTACGGTCGACTGGATCATGCAAGAAACAACTGTGAGGAGCGAGATGAGGGGGATATGCTGGACCACAAAAAACAACCTAGAAGACTTGGATTTGACCAACGACTTGTATCTAATGTCACACAAACTCGAAGATCTACAGGAGAAAACTAACAAGTTGACACAAGAGGCGAGGCAGAGAAGGAAGACGGGACTCCAACTGAGAACGTGGAGAAAACAGAGAAGATGAAGATACCCAACCAACATGACCATCACCACCACCACCAACAACAACAAGCTTCAATCACTATCAACAGGAGGAACTTGAAGGAAGTAGCCCCCTCCACCTGTCTACGCAGCAATGTTTCAACTACAGGCAGCACAGGCACAGACGAGGACGTCGAAACCAACCAGGATCGGAGAGACAACAAGACAGGCATTGAATAATCTGAAACCAGTGTAGAGATCTTCTGCACTCAGAATAAAGTGTGAACATCATCTGTATTTTCAACACCAACACCAGTCAAGTCAGTGTTTCTGTATGTTTCAGAGACCTGGCGCGTTACGAAAGACATTTCCAACAAACTACAAATATTCATCAATAACTGCCACGTACACTGGCTCTATACTGAAGATCGATGAGATGGCCAGAATAATAAAAATAAGCAACAAGGGATTCTGAATTGTCAACGAACTAATCAACAACCTATCACTGAACAAATATGCAGAAGGAAGTGGAGATAGATTGGATTGTGCATACACTGAGGAGGCCGACTGTGGACATCACTCATCAGGCACTTGAGTGTTACCCAGATGGGAGATGACGAGTTGAGCGTTCAATGTGAGGGTGACATGGGGGAGATTGTGTGACGAAGAAATGAGAGGTTGTGAGCTGTCATGGAGCCAGGTTGAAAAGATTTCAGAGAAGAGAGTGGAATGGAGACATGCTACTGAAGCCGTATGTTTCACTGAGAACCCAAGGGTCAAGTAATAGATATTTAGTAGAATGGTATGTAGGCAGCAATGGTGATCACTCAATTTTGCAAATAATAGTGAAGATTTGGTACATTATAAACAAGTCTGGTTGATTGTAAGAGATGGGTTCAACTTACCAAAACCCAGGAATAAATTAAACTACTTGACAAAACAAAACAAGCCATGGACTGATATATACTTGCTGTTCCAGAATATATCATTGCAAATAAATCATATGAATGAAACTTCTACAAAATTTTGAGTCTGTAAAATGGTTTCCCATAAAACGGAAAGAAAATCTCACTAAAAGCAGTTAACTGGCTTACATTCATATTTTGGGTCACTATGTTTGTTCGCAACTGTGGTTATATGAGTATACTGATTCTGTAGTAAGTACATGGGCACCGTTTAACCTTCACTTGATCAAAATATCAGTTGTTTTCATCTCCAACAAAAACTGACTACGTTATACACTGTATTCTATAATGTCAATTGTTTCACTGTCACTAAACAGCAGTAGATCGTCATTAGATACAGGAACACTTCATTGATATATCTTAAGAGTTACATTCATTATAAAAGCGAGAAATTTAAAAGTCAGATTGAATACATAGATAACATCAAAAAATAAATAGTTTTGCAGATCGATATACTTGACAATGATTACTTTTCATAAGCTATACAATAACAAAATGAATGCATGTGAAAATATTGCGTTTTCATCATGAAATCTTGCTTGTTTATGTTTATGTTATTATCTGCTATAATAAAATATAGTCATAAAATCCTTAATATGGTTTTGTCAATAGAACGGATTTTCTAAACCTCAATACTATTTATCCATTTATTTAACTAATGTAGCACTGGTTTTAAATCATGAATTGTAAGCCTTGTTCAGTGAAGAACAAGTTCAGTCCTTAAGAAGGTTTCATTAGATTTCTCAGATATTATCGAATAAATCATTGAAGGTTGAATAGCCAGAATCTTTTGGTTATATTGTGTTCTCTGTATGAAATAAGGGCTGATGATGGCATCTAGAAAGACAATGTAGGCTCCACGATTAAAAAACAGCTTAGCCCAGAAAACATAATGCAACCAAAACCATCCACATGAGCTACACATATTCGTCACCAATTCAAAGTTGGAATCTAGATGATGTGTTTAGTTTGAGTTGCTTTTTGTGTTGGGAAATGTTCTTGAATGCATCAAAGTATAACTTTTAAAGAAGGACATACGAGCTTGGCTATGTAGGATCTAATGAAGTAGTAAATCCAACAGCATTTAGTTTATCATCATCTTCGAGATCTAAATAGAAGTTCTTGTGAAGAGTACAATTGTATCCACTAGATGACCATTGGAAATAATGACGTACTTAGTGATTTCCACCAACGTCAAGTCGGTGCTTCTGTATGGCTCAGAGCCTTAGCACGTTACGAAAAAGATTTCCAACAAACTAAAGACATCCATCAACAACTGTCATCTACACTGGCTCTATACTGAAGATCGATGAGATGGCCAGAACAATAAAAATAAGCAACAAGGAACCCTGTCCTGGTGATGAACCAACGAGGAAGCTATTGTTCGACAAATATGCAGAAGGGAGTGGAGACAGACTTCACATACACTGAGGAGGCGAAATGGGGACATCACGCTTTATGCCAGCCGTCAAGTGTAACCCAGATGGGAAACGACGAGTTGGGTGTCCGATTTGAGGGTGACATGGAGAAGATCGTGCGAGGAAGAAATGAGAAGCTGTGGGCTTTCATGCAGCCAGGTTCAAAAGATTTCAAAGAGAGTGGAATGGAGACGTGCAACTGAAGCCGTATGTTCCACTGAGAACCCAAGCGACAAATAATAATAATAATATAGTGATTTCCATTACTCTAAAAACTCTTCAGTGTACGTATACTTACTTTACATGTTATATTCTGTCATTATATGCAAAACTACTTAAATATTCTCAAGTGAATTGACCTTATTAATGTGAACAATTATTTTCCTATTCAGTGGAATATATGATTATATAAATTAAGGCAATCGCGAAAATAATGAACCCGGTAACAATCTACGGATGAATGATGTTTACAGTTGACCTGAATTACAAAAACGTTACTTATGCTTGCGTAGTATGGTGAAATATTTTGCATTTGTTGTAGGATGGAGCTTGTTCAAAAGAGTAAAAACTCAGGTTGTCTTCAGGTTTAGTAATTATCTGAGCGAATTAACTTCATTCTGTAAAAATTAAGTCTACAACTCATATCATGAAGACAAAAGCTAGGTATTCAGTACAGTATGTAGGAATTTTAACTAAGAATGAAAGTAGTGTGATGACTGCGAAAGGATAGTTACTTTTCTCGTAAGTAAATAACACCCAACTGAAAACCTTGGTGATTGTGTATTGAGTGCTGTAGGTCAGAATAGGTATAAGCAATAGATGTTGATAGGATGGCAGAAATCGTAGGCAATAAACAGAAACGGGTAATTATTCTGCCCAGAGAAATGCAAGAGGCAATGTGGACGTATTAAGAGCAAATCAAGATAGACATAGAAGTGGAAATGAAGCATTTTATGCAAATGATTGTCTTAGTGGAAGGTGTACAATATTTGATGATTACAGTGCAAGATGTCAATACTAAATATTGCTTTCTCCGTCCTCATCTTATCGTTTCCGGAAATTGCAGTGAAATGTTTTTCGGTAACCAGATGAGTCGCATATTTCAGTCGATAAAGAGACAGACACATAAACTAATGTTATTACTTGTCCCTTCGGTTACTAATGGAACATACCGCTTCAGAAGCACGTCTACATTCCACTCTACTCTCTGCAATCACTTGAACCTGCCTCCACAACTGCCCACAACCTCTCATTTCTTCTCACACGATCTCCCCCATGTCACACTCACCTCGCATGCACAACTCGTCGCTTCCCATCTGGGTTACACTCGACGGCTGGTATAAAGCGTGATGTCCCCAGTCGGCCTCTTCAGTGTATGTCCAGTTTGTCTCCACCTCCTTCGTTATATTTGTGGAACGATAGCCTCCTCGTTGGTTTATTGCCAGCCAGATAGCCAACCAGCCAGCCAGCCATAATTCCTTGTTGCTTATTCTTATTATTCTGGCCATCTCATCAATCTTCAGTATAGAGCCAGTGTACGTGGCAGTTATTGGTGAATATCTGTAGCTTGTTGGAAATGTCTTTCGTAACGCGCCAGGTCTCTGAAACATACAGAAACACTGACTTGACTGGTGTTGGTGTTGAAAATACAGATGATGTTCACACTTTATTCTGAGTGCAGAAGATCTCTTCACTGGTTTCAGATTATTCAATGCCTGTCTTGTTGTCTCTCCGATCCTGGTTGGTTTCGACGTCCTCGTCTGTGCCTGTGCCGCCTGTAGTTGAAACGCTGCTGTCCAGATAGATGAAGGAGGCTACTTCCTTCAAGTTTCTCCTGTTGATAGTGATTGGAGCTTGTTGATGTTGGTGGTTGTGTTGTTGGTTGAGTATCTTCATCTTCTCTGTTTTCTCCACGTTCTCAGTTGGAGTCCCGTCTTCCTTCTCTGCCTCGCCTCTTGTGTCAACTTGTTAGTTTTCTCCTGTAGATCTTCGAGTTTGTGTGACATTAGATACAAGTCGTTGGTCAAATCCAAGTCTTCTAGGTTGTTTTTTGTGGTGCAGCATATCCCCCTCTGCTTGCTCTTCATAGTTGTTTCTTGCATAATCCAGTCGACCGTAATGAGAAAGATCGTGGGTCATTATGGTAGACAGCTTTGTCTTACTCCTTCGTGTCTTCACTTTAAAGGCGTCACTGAGCTTCCCATTGTGAATTACTTGGCTGGCATGTGGCATCTTCATATAGTTGTTGAATGAGGCTGATAAAGGTTTGTGGTATTCCGTAGTGTTGAAGCAGTTTCCAAATTAATTCTCGGTTGACGCTGTCTAAGGCCTTTTCAAACTCGATGAAGTTGAGGTAGAGTTGAGTTGACTGCCATTCCATACTCTGTTCCATGACGGTGCGAAGCGTTGCAATTTGGTCCATATATGATTTGTACTTCCTGAAGCCTGCCTGTTCCGGTCATAGTTTTGAATTCAGTGCATCCTTTAGCCTCTCCAGGATGATGCGGCTTGGTGTGGACAAGAGAGTGATTCCTCGCCAATTATTGCAAACACTGAGGTCTTCCTTCTTCGGGAGTACCCACTACAATAGAAGTCGTTTAATAAATATTCCAGTTCCGCTTCACTCGACATCTATAAAATCTGATCTATTTTAAATGTCTAACATATTACTGTTATTTGAAAAGTAATCTTTACTTCCCTTCCTCATTTATATGTGAATTTTTAGTTGACTGGTGCTTCAATTCAAGTAGCCAGTGAGGCTTTACCAACATCCACGGAAAGAACAGTTACAATCTCTGGCACAGCAGATGCAATCTCGAAATGTATTCAACTACTCTGTGACATATTTTTAGAAGTAAGTTATTGTCAATTTCAAAGATGTACATTTTAGATATTTATACCTAGACATGTGTAGGCTGTTACCTACTGTATAGATTTATTTAGACATATCCAACTAGTAAAACACCTTGGTAACTGGTAATGGGATCCAGGACAAACGTTTTGTCCTATTTGGGACTTGTCAACTGAATGTACCTGCATCCCAGTGGTTGTTGTTCGCAATGAATCTCAAACCCAGAACCCATCACTTCTAACGCCAAGGCGTTAACCACCACCAGTCACCTCTTGTTAAACAGCTATAAGTTATTATCTGGTATTTATGATTTCCTGTTGCTATACAGGGTCGAATTACTCGACCCCTCTGATAAAATACCTATTAAAAATCTAAATCACAGTTGACCTATGCCAATTTCGCTTCCTCGCTTGAAAGATTCCCTACAGTTCCGTTACTATTCTCTATTGTACTTATTTTATTGCTGATCAGATTGAAACTGCTTACTTATCTTCTTGAAAAAGAAGTAGTGCTTGACATTTGCAATGCAATAAAGCGAAGGATAGTCTGCAAAGTGGATGGAAATGAGAATAAATTGTATAGCCAAGAAACATTTGATAAAATTTAGGTTACGTACGTAAGTTGTAGGATATTTTAGCCTCCATAGTCTGAATGTTGTACAAGATTAGATATCTGACTAAGTAAACTTTCAATTTTCCACTGAAATACGTTCGGACTAAACTTGTTACTAAATATGATCTATGCTTGTCTGAATGCTTCATACGGTACCAATAAATAATCTTCTATATAGTTGTATAGTTAACACCTGTTATTATCTGTAAAAGTCATGATGTTATTCAAAGGAAATTTTATGCAAAGTAGACATTAAATGCCAAATTAACCGATGATAGGAAAGCTTGTTACATTAGTTAATGTATCGGTGCACATTTACTTTGCTAGGTTGCTTCCTTTTTTAACTCCGTTACATGAGCATATTTATCATCTCTATTGCAGACTGGAAACAGAAGTAACTGAATTTAGGTAATCAAAACAATGTACATTTATTGTTCCTAAAGCATTGACAAACTTTTGATTGTCAATCATCAGTGAGGTATTCAATGAGGATAGTCAGTAAACGACTTATAATATCAATTAGAAACCCAATGTTGAATATAACATTTGAAAAAAAACTAAATAATAACAACTGAAGTTTCTTTCGTAAAAAATCTTATCTACTTTGTGTTTAAGCTTTGATTCCATTTGACTAATTATTACTTGTTCTGATTTATAGTGTCCAACAAAGGGTCCAGTTATACTTTATCGACCAAAACCTGCCAGTGGTAACCCAGCTGCACTAATGTGTTCTGCTAACTCATATTCATCTGGTTTTCTTCACTCAAATTTATCTGGACTTCCGAATTCAGCCCGTGAGGTAAGTTTCTATTTTATTATTATTATTATTATTAGTCCCTTGGGTTCCTAGTGGAACATAGGGCTTCAGTAGAACGTCTCCAGTGACCTCTGTTCTCTGAGATCTTTTGAACCTGGTTCCACGACAGCTCACAACTTCTCATTTCCTCCTCGCACGATCTCCTCCATGTCACCCTCACCACGGACACACAACTCGTCGCTTCCAATGGGGATTCCACTCGAGCAACTGGCCTGACGCGTGATGTCCCCAGTCGGCCTTCTCAGTGCATACCCAATCCATCTCCACTTCCTCCTGCATATTTGTTGAGTGATAGGTTCTTGGTTGGTTCGTTCCCACAGCTCCTTGTTGCTTATTCTTATTATTCTGGCCATCTCATCTTCAATAGTGAGCGTAAGCAGTTGTTGATGAATGTCTGTAGTTTATTGGAAATGCCTTTCGTAACGCCCCAAGTCTCTGAACGATACAGAAGCACTGACTTGACTGGTGTTGGTGTTGAAAATCCGGATGTTGTTCCACATGCTGAGTGCAGTGCAGAAGATCTCCACACTGGTTTCAGGCTAATGAACGTCTGTCTTGCTTTTCCATAAACTGTGTAATATTCCACCAAAAATTGGAGATTGTTTATATGTATCCAGAATGAAAGTCTAACCTGTTAGTGTGAATATACTTTTATTCAATTAGCATTCATAGTGTCATAGGTCATTGGAAATCTAAACACTGTACCAACTATTACTTTGAAAATTCTATTAACAAGAAGGAAATGTAACCTTTGAGTGTTTCAGTGATACTGCTTAGATATATTAGACACAAGAAGGCTGAAAAATCTGAGCGGAATCCATCAAACTTACTCCTTTGTTCAGCTAACACTTGAAAGCAATACACATGTGCAGGATTGAGTGAAACGAATTTCTCCATCCATAAAAGAATACTGAGTGGCCTTGGACTTCCTAACTAGAATGCTGACGCTTATTTCAAGAATCCTAAATGGAAAAATAAAATAAAATTCCAGTGGATATTGCTGTTTAACTTAACTGAGGACCTCACGAAGGTTTTCAACTGGTTCGTGTAGTCTGAAGTTGAAACAGGTATGATAAACTAATTCATTCGATTATGAATCCACATCAGACGTAGTACTGACATAAATAAGCCTTTGAATGACCACACATTGCTTTTACATTGTTAGTAGGAATTCCTGTAAAAGGATCCACGAAGTATTGAGTATGAATAAGAACAGGTTGTTTATAACCCAGCCTTCTCAGATATCCATAGGCTTCCCAGTCGTCAGAGTAAGCAGGAATTCCTGAACGAACGAATTCCCTGACAACTTAATATGATGTTGTAACTTTGCGACTTTCTACCCTCTGAAAATATCCTTCCCTATATATCCTGTGACCGATTCCAAAAATTCTCAAATACAAAGTTTAAAAAAATGGCCTAATCATTCTTTCCTTGCGTTTTTACCTAGCTTGCATTTCTTTTCCTTACCGCTGTCTAATATACCTAGGATATTTCACTCCCTCGGCCAAAGACTAGAGTCATTTCTCAGAGATTCTGACAATAAATATCCCTACGATGCTGATACCATAGTACAACTGTCATCTCTGTCACATTCATCAAGACCATTTCGCTTACAACCGGTGTCCTAGTTGTTCGCTATACGACGCATAACATAATTTATCATAGTGATGGGATGTATTTCATAAAGAAAGAACGAGTGAGAATAGAACCTCCGCTTCAGCGTGATCTGTATGTAAGTATAACTCCATCCTTAATAGTTGTTTAGGGGCTGCAGCATGACCTCATCACCACTACACCTCATACACTGAAACATTACAAGCAAAATAAGAAGGATGGTTTAGATGAATGACACATTAAACGTTGATTTCGTTTAACTCTAGAACCTAATCTTTTGAAGCTACCAGTAGTGATAAAGTGTACTTAACACTTTATAGTAAGGCTGTATATTACAAAGGTGGTATGTTTAACATTTTCTCCTGTTTTCAAGAATATAATTTACAGCCTGCATACAAATGTACTAACTCTATGATATGTTTTTATATGACTTTATGTTATTTTTTTGGCTCAACACATACTTTGGTTATGAACTAGTTTCATGTCGTTCATTTGGTAGACACTGAAAAATAATAAAAAAAATTCATTGTTTAGTCTAATCAATGACCAAATTTCTAGAAAGTTATTAATTCTTTTCTCAATTATACAAACATAGTACTGAACATTAAACTATACCCAGAACATTAATAAGCAAAACTTTCAAGACAGTCATCTTAAAAAGGTACATAATAATTCTGGGAAACGGCGATTCAAGGGAAATCATACCAATGTTAACATGAAAACAGAGATCAAAGACTGATGCAAAGGAACTGTCTGCAATTTTTTGAATAACAGCAAGTAATTTCACTTTTCCTGAATACAGAGGAGACAAATGAAATGTATCAGATCAATTCAAATGCATTAGTGATTTTGCTTAAACTGATGTCTACAACCGCATATGGGTAAATATAAGGACATGTAGCAGACACACAGCTTGAAATGTGAAAATTGCTAAACGACACGTAATATTATGTCAGATATTCCTGATTGTAGTCGACTGGATAATGCAAGAGACAACTATGAGGAGCGAGAAGAGGGGGATATGCTGCACCACAAAAAACAACCTAGAAGACTTGGATTTCACCGACGAATTGTATCTAATGTCACACAAACTCGAAGATCTACAGGCGAAAACTAACTAATTGACAGAAGAGGTGAGGCAGAGAAGGAAGACGGGACTCCAACTGAGAACGTGGAGAAGACAGAGGTGATGAAGATACCCAACCAACAACAATAGCAAGCTTCAATCACTATCAACAGGAGAACCTAAACGAAGTAGCCTCCTTCGTCTATCTAGGCAGCACCGTTTCAACTACAGGCGGCACAGGCACAGACGGAGACGTCAAAACCAGCCAGAATCGAAAAGACAACAAGACAGACGTTTATTAGTTTGAAACCAGTGTGGAGATCTACAACACAGCATAATGAACATCATCCGTATTTTCAACACCAACACCAGTCAAGTCAGTGCTTCTGTATGGCTCAGAGACCTGGCACGTTACGAAAGGCATTTACGACAAACTACAAACATTCATCAACAACTGCCACCTACACTGGCTCGTTACTGAAGATCGATGAGATGGCCAGAATAATAAAGATAAGCAACAAGAAACTATGGCTGGCTGGCTAGCTGACTAGCTGGCTGGCAATGAACCAACGAGGAAGCTGTCACTCAACAAATATACAGAAGGAAGTGGAGATGAATTGGATTGTGCATACACTGAGGAGGCCGAATAAGGATATCACGCACCAGGCCAGATACTCGAGTGTAACCCTGAGGAGAGGCAACGAGTTGTGCGTCCGAGTTGAGGGTGATATGGGGGAGATCGTATGAGGAAGAAATGAGAGCTTCTGAGAGGTTGTGGAGCCAGGTTCACGTGATTGCAGAGAGTAGAGTGGAATGTAGATGTGCTACTTAAGCGGTATGTTCCATTAGGAACCCAAGGGACAAATGATAATGATAATAAAATATTATGTCAGAAGAATACTGACTACGAATAAATCCATGTTCACTATTAAACGTCAAGTAATTTTTCTCATGACTTTGTAGAATGATATATATTTGTCAAAAACGTAATGACTATCAAACTACCCACTTATGATGGCTGTTTTTATAAAAAGTTGTACTAAGCCTCATCTGGAGAGAAGAAATGTCTTCAAGAAGATTTGCTTGAATAGCTTTGAAAATCACTTGTAAAGCTGACTGTAGATTTCACCTCATTCCCTCATGATGTTAAGAAGAGAAGGCATTATAAGTCAGAGTCACCACTGAACGACTTTCAAAACACTATGCTTTGACATAATATTTGGAAGTGACCACGTAAGGAGCTGTACAGTTTATACAAAGGAACATTAAATGCATTTATTTTCCTAGATTTACCAGTTATCGAATAAAATATATTTTAAAAAAGTAATTATGAAATCTGGTTGCTGTCTTTTACTGTTTTTTTCTCTAAATCAAACCAAAGAACTCTCATGAATCGGGATATACAACTCCTTTGTTCACATCAGCATCATTACTCACAAATGAAGTGAACTCTGCCAGTCCAACTTCTTTAACTAGAAGCTATGCAAGTCAGTTTGGAATACCATCTGGTATATTATCGGGTATTGCAGGTGGATCGGCTGGTACTGGCATCAGTAGTGGTTCAATGATAACTAATCTTCCAACGCCAAATACAATTCAATCTCCTCTGACAGTGATTGGTTCTAGTCGACCAGTTAATCCAATATCAGATATTATGACAGGTAAGAAACCGAGAAAACTTTAAAATTATTGTCCTAAAAGTGTTACAAATAATATTGATACTGGGTGATGACTGAAGGTGAAGTGAAAATCTGGACCGCAGGCAGGACTCAAACCGGTGATCTTCAGCTTTACGGCATGGTGCTGTAACACCTAAGTTCCAAGACTCAACTGCTAACCAGATCCTAAGTTCACCAACGGTTTTGCCCATCTACCATGTGCGAAACTATCGCTTGATCATCCTCCAGCTATCTGCCCAGTCAGAACTTCTCATCACAATCCAAATCTGCTTGAGTTAGAGAGGGAAGACATCATATTGATTATTACCTTGACTGTGTGAGATAATCTCAGTTTGACATTGGATGGTGACTATAAGTGAAATGAAAATATGAGCCGCTGAAGGATCTGAACCAGCGACCAGCGATAGATAACACTGTTGAAAATACTAACCACTTAGTGAAATATTTTTGCATAATATATTATTGATAAACAGAGTTTTAAACAGTATTGCAAACTGTAACAAGCGCACAACCATTCAACTATCTATCAGCGATTACATAGAAAGTCAATTAAACACCTTTACAGGCAAATGATGAATATTGTAGCATTAACTAACTTTCCTATAGGTTTCTTTCTAGACATAGTTTGACGAATCTTTCTAAGCCTATTTACTTCAACTGCCTAATTAAGCATTTTCAAACTGTGAACCACTTTTTTTTCACTCGAAAAGAAAAACATTTAATTTTTTCAAGCATAAATGTTCACCAAGTAGGCAATTTAATCAACCTTTCAAGTAAACGAGAGAGAAAGCACTAACCTCTTTGTAAAAGAGATATGACTATCTAACAAGTAAAATACTCGATAAAATACATTTTCACATACTTGATATGTAATCTCATATCACCTAAAATGTATTTCAGCTTTGATCTGAACAGCTAAGTGACAAAGTGAACTTAACAAAATGTTTAATCATTTTCCTAAAGTAAAATGCTTTCTTTAAAGTAACACCTGATGAAAAGAAGTAAATGAATGTAAGTTTTTAAAATTATGTCATCAACTAAACACTGTTCTTTGTTACAACATAAAATAAGAAAAACGAGAAACACTGGTTATCATTTCATTTTTCTTTGTAATGTTAAGGAATTAACATTAGTTAGCTAACCATCCTCACACCCAAAAGTAGTCACAGTTCGAGTACTTTAACACCAAAGTCTTCCTACACTCTATATTTGTTGGTCAGAAACCTACTCAAGGCTGACCTGCTATTTCATTATTTCAGTCCTGTAAAACAACGATATAACATCTCAACAAAAACTATACTTTGATCATCATTCAACAAATCTTTGACAATGTTCAATACAATGGTTACATTAAGACCAGATAACTAACTCTGTAACTTTCTTAGCCAGTGACATGAGAGACACAGACAAAAAGATTGAGGAAACTCCAATTTTCTGTTTTCACCTAACTGCGGACTACTTAACCACTTAAGTGTCCAGAAAAAAATTATTGCGAGGGTAAACTACTGCCTTTCTCAATGATTGTGTTTAAGGTACTTGTTACCTCTTACAGTGTGTTAATTATAACTGATTTTGAGAGCAGTATTAAGATAGTAGATACGGTTTTTCACAGGATATAAAACCATTCCAAGTTACTCGAGATTATGATATCCATTTATGTTCTCTAAGTTAGACAGTGTTTGTAGCCTCAAAATGGATTATTGAATGTAATTTCTGAAAAATATACAGGTCATAATATTCTATCGCTGCGTTCTAGCCTTGACTGTGGAGAACAATTTAAAGTTCTACAGGATATCAGCGTATAGATCCCTCAGCACCCAGCCTGATCAGTGAATTTATATGAAGGCAGACTTGAAAACCAATTGATGAGTGATTATTATTATTTCTCCCTCGGGTTCCTAGTATAACATGCCACTTCAGTAGCACATCTACATTCCACTCTACTCTCTGCAATCACGTGAACCTGGCTCCACAACCTCTCAGAAGCTCTCATTTCTTCCTCATACGATCTCCCCCATATCACCCTCAACTCGGACGCACAACTCGTTGCCTCTCCTCAGGGTTACACTCGAGTATCTGGCCTGGTGCGTGATATCCTTATTCGGCCTCCTCAGTGTATGCACAATCCAATTCATCTCCACTTCCTTCTGTATATTTGTTGAGTGACAGCTTCCTCGTTGGTTCATTGCCAGCCAGCTAGTCAGCTAGCCAGCCAGCCATAGTTTCTTGTTGCTTATCTTTATTATTCTGGCCATCTCATCGATCTTCAGTAACGAGCCAGTGTAGGTGGCAGTTGTTGATGAATGTTTGTAGTTTGTCGTAAATGCCTTTCGTAACGTGCCAGGTCTCCATTGAACGATTACTCCTCCCTATGTATGTGTGCCCATACATACAATGATAAGCTGAGCTGCACAGTATGTTTTACTGACAACAGATTTCAATCTCTGCTTCAATATCATACTACTTGTTTCCCCTCTGTATAGTACTTTAAGAAATATGCTTTTCTTCAGGACCAAGGAAACTAAAGGCTTTGGGTTCAACTGTTTGTTACAATGGTTGACAAACTGTAATGGATAACCGTTTTCCATTAGAGTGTCTGTCAGAAACTTATTCTCATCATCCATCGTATCAGATGTACAAATATGTTGGATTCTACTGAACAAGCATCTTACCAAGCCTCTCTTATATTTCATCGGGCAAAAACTATGAAAATTCAAATACTATCCTGTCCAAGTACGCTTCCTATATATTGATCGTCTGATAGATCCATCTTCCCTCCGGTACAAGAGTATATCAAGAAATGCGAGTTGATGGTCTCAACCTCGCACAAATGATCACATCATATCCCACTGTGTTTACCAATTTACATGTATGTGTGGACACAAATACATAGGGAGGAGTAATCGTTCAGTGGAGACTAGGGTAGGTGAACACATACACAAATGGCTAGAAAAACAGTTTAACACACAAACTTTGATAAGTGCAGGTGACAGATATCCATCGTCATCGATAGCAAAACATATCAGTGAAATGAATCAAAGGTTAATAGGGAAACATTCTTTAAGATATTATACAGGAATAATCAAGGGTGCATACTGAAGTTTGCCGAAGCGTTAGCCATTCGTAAACTTAATCCCCCGCTGTGTGTAAAAAAGCAATTTGTTGTTTCACTTAATTTACCTTGATAATCCTTAGTATTCTGATTATATCATCAAGACTAGTGTCATAACCTTTTCATATTCCAAGTTGCTATTCATGGTAGACTGACATCAGTTGGAGGAACAAAGGAAACCTGGGAGCACTGGACAGCTGTTTCGTCCGACTAGTATGGGACTCCTCAGCAGTGCGCACCCACAACCCCACCAGCAGGGATCGAACCCGCGACCTCCAGGTTCCGTGGCCAGCGCGTTACCATTGAGCCACTGGGTCAGAATCCAATGCTCCATATTTCCACCTTCTGTTAGCTCACGATATATTCACTATATTTGACCTTTGATTTTGCTGTATAAATTGACTTGACAAGTAAATGTGTGGGGGATCAGATTGTTCGAAATGTATTGCGCAAATACACTACACACATTTTTCAAATAATCTTCATCTTCTAATAGCCTTATCGAAATTTATTAAAGGGACTAACTGTTTCAAATATACTATTTGGCTGTGGATTAAGAAGACCAAAATAGAGTATACCCTCTTCTTTTGAATATCACATTGTTTATATGTATATTCACATGAAGTGTTTACATCACCTTGGTTCTATTCTGTCTTAAAAGTAGATCAATCTAATTTTTAGTCACAATCACTACTAAAATTTAATAATATTTTGGTCAAAATACACCCCCTTGTTTTCCTCTTCGGTTTCTACTGTCTTTTTTTTTTCTCTTTCTCTGTTAAACAGTTGTACAACTTATCATTGTTCAATCTAACACGTTAATAATTGTACAATTTTTGACTGTTATAAGTAATAGAAACAACAATTTCTTTTATAGACCAATACAAAGCTTTCATCCATTTGGTTTCTGAATTCACATGATACCTATGTCATTAATTACAACTGATCTGTTCATAAAAACACCTGCTCCTATTCTAAAATAAACTATACGATTATTTCATATGTATTCTTAGCTGCTGTTTTTTTTTAAATTATAGATCACTAGTGGATATCCTATCTTTTTCTGATATCAGAATACATATATGTATCATGGTTGGATGGTCATCACTTTACCATAACTCCATTTTTGTTACCTATAAATTTCGGCATAAGTTTGCCAGAATAAGTATAAGGAAGGTAGATAAACTTAAAAAAATAATTCCATGTATTAGATTAGACTAATACAGAAAATGTATTTCATGAATATCACATGTTACAAATTAAGTGAATGTATTGCATCTATGTATATATTTGAAAAGATTTGACTATAGAATAAGTAAAAATATATTCATATGCAAATAAAGTTGTCATTTCGATATGAAGATAAGGTGAATGCTAATTTCTGTCAACTTTCTGTAGGTTGATTTAAACTAACAAGAGTGAAAACGGAAGTAGATTGTTGATAAGTCTGTAAAAAGGTTGCTAAGATCCTTATCAATTTGTAAAGATTTCCTTATTTGATTTGTTAATTGATTTATATCGCACAGTTATACAGTATTATTTACTTGATAACATTTCCATATATCTGATATAGGTGTTACGTTATTTCTATTACATATGTTGTGTGTTGATTTGATGAACAAAGAAAGATTCAGTGAACAATCTCTCTCCATCTCCATCTAATTATATTGCACTTGAGTAGAGAGTGGCATTATCTCACCCTTTTGTATGCTTGTGTGTTATTGTATGCATTACAACAGTGGAGATCTTTTCTACATTATTGATCTTATTGGTATCTGTCATTCTACATTTGACTAAATTACGATAAATTCCGATATTCTAATTCACCCTAATAGGCTTGTTTACCTATGCAATTGACTTCACAGTCATTATATAGAATTTGATAGATTACATTATCTTGCTTAACTGGTTCTGTCAAATCCTTAAGCCGACAAAGCTTATCTCTGAGTGAGTTTATAGGTTTAAAAGACACTTTCATTCCAGCTTTGTTGTAGATCGCAAGTGAACTTTCTAATGTACCTTCCTTATAGGATAATATAATGGAGGCTGTGAACTGACATTAGGTGGCAGTTAGAATAGTGGAATATAGTAATTTAGTCAAATGTAGAATGACAGATACCAATAAGATCAGTAATCATGAAGGAGACTTGCCTGTTGTAATGCATGCATTAACACACAACCATACAAAAGGGTCGGATAATGCCACTCTACTCAAGTCTAATATAATTAGGTGGAGATGGAGAGAGATTGGTTACTGAATCTTTCTTTGTTCATCAAATCAACACACAACACGTGATATCTTATATATGGGAAATTTTGCTTTCCAAAGGCGACAGGAGTGTAAAAATTAGATGTGGGAAGTTTTGTGATAACATCGATATAATTATGAGCACTGATAATTTATGCTGCAAACGACATCCAGTAAATAATACTATATCACTGTATGTTATAAATCAAATAAACAAATCTAATATGGGATTACCTTGTATCACAGTGCCCAAGCTTTACACTTGTATTTCTAAGATTTCATCTAAATGTCTAGGTACAATTTATTCTAATGCAGACTGCGCGCATTATTCTCGTAGAAGTATTTTTCAGGTACCTACTTTATTGTAAATTAAAAAAAGCAATACTTATTTCTTACTTATGGTCACATAATTGTGAGATACATTAGCAATACTTGTACGATATTGGTAGTGGCTAACCTTTGCCATTCAGTTACCACAACTTCTAAATTTCGGTAACGTTTCAAATAACAGCTTGTTAACTATCCGATAAATGTCTTTGCTTAAATTATGTAACGTGAAGAAGGATTTCGGTGTATAACTACTAAACACGTTTATAGACTTGAATGTCAGTTAAACTCTTAGCTACTTATGCTACGAAACAGTGATAACTCAGGTCATTTATTTACGCACATATACTACTAAATAATTGTTAGCAGCACAAAGCATAGTATGACGTGCTAGAAATAAATTCAGCTACTTTAAACCATTTGTCTCGTGACTACTTTTGTCATAGTTACTGCACAGGCCAAGTAGGAAATCTTCTCAAAGACGGTTTTGATTGTAAACTTCATTGCTTACTGACACGTTCTATAGCTGCTTTGACTCTGTCTTTTAACCTACAAAGCTTGTTTCTAAGTGAGTTTGTTGTTGGGATTGCTGGGATTAAAGTGGCACTCAAACCAACAAACTCACTCGGAAACAAGCTTTGTAGGTTAAAACATCTTATCGATGCAATTCAGCAAAATAATCTGGTTTACCAGATCCCTTGCAATGATTGCGAGGTCAAGTGCATAGGTCAAAGCAGTCGGCCAGGGTCGATTAGAATAAAAGAGCACAAAACCTTAGCTAAATCAAGATTATTAGATCCTAATAAGATAAGAAATCTAAAGAAAAACTCGGCTATAGCTCTGCATGCGATGACACACAATCACACAGTAGGGTGGGATAAGGTAACAATGTTGAAAACCAAGTTAGTTGTTTGGAGGGAGGGAGAGATTGATAACCGACTGGATCTTTGTTTATCGAATCAACACCAAACACACGCAGCAATAGAAATGATCCTGCACCTGTCTCAGATATATCAAAGTCAAAACTTCATTATTGTTTACTCCAGATATTACCACAGGATGTAAATGAAAACTTAAGGATTCCAGAAGATTTCCTACCTGTGTCCCTGTGCACACTGATATTAACATAACAGGTAAGTGAGTAGGAAGTAATAATTAGGTTCCAGTGACCCATACTTTTCAACAGTGTGAATATTCGTCAACTCTTTAAATACATGGAACACAAACTTCTTTGAGTTAAACATTAACAGAAATTAGATTTTGTTTTCCATCCCTTCAGATTGATTTAAACTGTATTCCCAACGCTCATATATCTTCGACAAAATAAAGCTGGTTTGTATGAAATAGCAGGAATGAAAAATACAATATGAAATATAGGGTCTTTCCACTTCATACAGCAAACGGATTACTCAACTCACTGTAATGGTTAATCACAGATTATGAGAAATGAGTATTTATGACTTCATACACTTTTGGATTGTATTCCGTGCACTCAGCAGCAGAAGGTTTAGTTCACACAGACACTGACACTAGTTTTATTCATTGACTTGGAAGTGGCGTTCAATTCAGTTAACTTAGAGGTCTTATGACAACATTTCTCATTGAAACACTTACCCAGTAAATACGTCAACCTGCTAAAGGTTGGAGTTAAAAACACATGGATTTGTAAAAGGTTATGATAAGGTATCAAATGAGTTTTCTGTGTCATATGGTGTCTGTTTAGGATATTCACTCTCTCAATTCTTATTCGAATCTGTCATAAACGTGTCCATAGAGGCCTCCGTTTCCTTGTTCCATTACTTCAGAAGATTCGTTAGTGGACCTAGAGCATACAGATGGGAATGCTGACAAAATTCACAGTCTTCTGAACATCTTGAATGGCAATTTAAGGATTTTTTTTATGTGTATCCTACCACTCAACTGCAAATTGTTATTACATGACGCGCGTGTGTTGCAACCTAATCTAACAAGTGGAAATGAAGTGGTTCAGCGATCTGGTCATGTTTTGTTTTTGTTTCGTGAATTTCTTCCACTTTTGATAAAGCTTTCACCTGACCTGTGTACCTATTACCCTGTTGTGCTGGCATAAAGTGTGGTCACTTAGAGTTTCTTCACATGAAAGCCAGGTCCACGTCTATTCTAACTAACTGAAAATCAACTGGAGTTACTGAACAAATATATTTACTTTACTACCTAAAATGAGACATATTAATAAGTATATTATATGAGTGTGTAAAAGTCAAGCATATAAACTCATATAAACATTTCACTACAAATGAAATCTAACATTCTACATAGTTATGTCATTGATGCCACTGGAACAGTGTACAAACGCAAATATATACAGACTTGACTATAATAATCTTTTTTAAAAGGTTAAACTGATCACTTTCATTTTTTAAAAATTCTTTTTTTTCTGAAATCCAACATCCTATAAACTTAATCATTGTAAAATGAAATACACGCAAACACTCGAATATCTTCGATCCAGGTCACTTCATTCTACTTTACAACCAACATGCTATATTCGCTTTCGACTATACACGTTTCTGGTTATGCTATGGTCAACAAACAAATATTTGTAAAAGATATCGGCTTGTATCTATGTATATTTTCGAAAAATATCTTTTTTTACAACTACATGTCACATGATATAAATCATTTTGTTTTAACTGTTCAACATGTTCAGTAGTGAAGGCCACCAATGACATAAATTGTGTTGTTTACACTGTTTAAATGTCAAACTGTATAGTAGTATAGGAGAAAGGAATTAAGATAAGAAAGACATTGTTAGATTTTTTAAAAATAAAAATTGAATAAAAAAGAAGAATATATTCTTTTGTAGATAACTAAAATTGTTTTTGCCATTCACAAAACTACTGACATATTCAAAGCTGTGGCTATGAGTTAACAATCATTTTGTCAATTGGGAAAGCAATAACACGTAATAAGTCCAACTGAACGATACGTAACAATCCATTAAAAATAAGGTGTCCTGAACTGATAAACTGTAGTAGAGTAAAAGATAGAATTTCCCCCAAAGTAACCGTAATGGTTCATGCTGTTATAAGCATTGTTTAAAGTTGTAATCTGTTTAGTGGCCAGCAGTGGAATCTATGACACATATTTCATTTCCTATTTGAGCCCCTTCAGCCTGATATACTTGCACTCTAGTGAGTGATGCTGTTCACACTGAGACAAGAACCCAGTATCAATCACTTCAATTGCTAAGGCGTTTTGTCCACTGAGTATAGGAGCTCATCTACCAACAGAGGTTGACGAATTCCACTCACAATATCAACGAGATATTACAAGTACTAAACAATACTGCTTAAGTTTAATTAACCTCAAGACATTTTTACATGATATGATAAGAATTACCCACTAGTTTATCTCAGTGCTAAATGTGAAAGCTAAGAGAAAATGAAATAGACATCACTCTTACACTAAGATAAAAATCTCAGACTAAAACAATCGGATTCTAAAGTTCAAAGGATGTATTCCGAGTTGGGACAACATAAATCACTGCGGTGTAGGTATATCTAGCCGACAAGTCCTGAATAGGATGAAAAGTGCTTCCTGGATTCTACTGCTTTCCACAACTTAGTTATTCTTAAATCCTTTCAATAAAATAAACCACAAGTTAGTAAATAACTATAAGGTAGTTTTTAACAACTTACCTCTAATCGCTTCTATAATAAGGCTAAAAGTTGTAGGCTTGTAGTTATAAAAAGGAAGTATATACACGTCTTCAGCACCAGACATACACTAGGAAATGAAGCTGCATTGACTTTTTCAGTCAGATTTATAGACAAGTGATATAGAAAACTAGTCATAGAGTTTTTTACGAAGGTGAAATGTTTTCACTTATGGCAATTTTTCAAAAAGCATTGCTCATTAACTCTCGTAGATGCTGCATTTTTGCAAAAAGGTTAGCCTAAATTACTAATTTGTAAAAAACTACATAGCTGTACATGTTTTTCACAATTGAAAAGGTGTAAATTTATGTTTTGTTAAGCGTTAAGTAGTACTAATGTTAGCTTCTAAAACAAGGTCATATATGAAGATTTATTGTTCAAGCATGTAGTTTGTTATTTTGTGTACAAAACAAACCATTTACAGGGTGATATACAACTTTTTTTTTATTATTTTTCCTTTATATCTCAATCTCATCTTCTGTAGATCAAATTCACTTATTCGCTGCGTTAAATCAGCTTGATTTAACTGCCTTCCAATCTCATTTCTCATCGATTTTGTCACCATTATCAAATGCAAATCCAATCGCTAGTGGAGTGCATTCCATTGGACAGCCTTTAAGTATTCCAGAAATATCTCCAACCCCTAGTTTACTTGGCTGTTATCCTGCTGCTGCAGCTCTACCTGTTGTTGGGTCACCAAATAACTATATTTTTTCTACACCTGCAGCTCTGCTCAAGGTATCAAGTAGACTCCCAGAAGATCACTTTGTAGCTTCGACAAATAATAGCCTCAATGATATTGTTGCTAGCCGATCTGATCTGTGCATTAGCAATGCTAATAATATATCGTCTAATGATACGTTGAACTGTAATGGTTCACTGTCAGTCGGCTCAGTCAACAATTACACACAACTTTCAACTCCCTTAGATCCGATAAGATCAATTCGTGGTTTACAAAACACAACTTCATTACTTGGTCTTCCATCCTTGTCGCTCGGTACTCTCCTGAATGTACAACAGCAAACTCCACTAATCCCATTGACCAATACAGAAGAGAATATTGTCGTTCGAGAAATGATTATTTCTAATGATGTCATAGGCTGTATCATTGGACGTGGGGGCACAACAATAAATGAAATCAGAAATACGTCCAAAGCTCAAATCAAAATATCCAATTGTGAAGATGGTGCAAAAGAAAGAAAAATTACAGTCTCTGGAAAGTTGGATTCAGTGAATCTTGCTCAATTTCTAATAAACAGCAGGTCAGTTCAGTTTAAAAAACTTCTTGCTTTATTCCTGAAAAAAATAATCAGTTCTACATTTATTTCATTGTATTTTTGTTGGCTTCTTCCTCACCTTAACTACGCTCCCTAAACACTTGAAATTGGTTAATCAGTTTTCGAGTGATTTACCATTTACATGGTCTACCTTGATAATTTTTAAAGCTTAGTACTTTTCCAACTGCCAGCTGAATACCGTGTCAACATGGTTTGTGTTGTGAATCCATAAGGCTATCTGATGTAATTTGGCTTTTTGAGTTAAATGTTTCCGGGTACACCTCTAATAAGCCTTGCCTGAAATGAGCAGAACGACCGTCCGATGCTAAGATCACTCTGATCCAGTTGCTTGGCTAAATCTACAGATCAGCTCGTTCAGCAGTAAAAGCTTGAGATTCATTTAATTTAAGATAATGTGCTATGGATCAATGAACGAATCTCGATAAAAAGTTTTCTAAATGGAGTGAAACTTCATCTAGTTTATTAAAATAAACGTTTTCCATAGTTACAATAAGCGGATCAAATTGTAATGCTACAATACGCATCACCATAGAACAGAGCATAGAATTGCGATAGACTTTCTATCTCAACTTCATCGACTTTGAGAAGGCTTTTGACAGCGTCAACCGAGAAGTAATTTGGAAACTTCTTCAATACTACGGAGTACCACAAATCTTTATCAACCTCATTCAACAACTATATGACGATGCCACATACCGATTGGTTCACAATGGAAAGCTCAGTGATGCCGTTTAAAGTGAAGTGAAGAGAGGAGTAGGGATGAGGTTGCCTGCCTACTATCACTGATTATCTTCTTCATTGTGGTTAACTGGACTGGATCATGCAACAAACCGTGAGGAGCGAGAAGATGGGCATACGCTGGCTGGACCGATGAACAGAACTCAGAAGAAGATTTGGATTTTGCCAATAATGATTTATGACCAATGTCTTGTGGCACAAACTCGAAGATTAACAGGCAAAAACCAACTAGTTGACAGAAGAGGCAGCGAAGAGGGAACCTCACATGAACGTAGAAAAGACAGAGGTGAAGAAGATGCTCAACCAACAACACCAACAGCTTAAAGAAAGTAGTTTCCTCCACCTACCTAGGCTGAGTAGCATCGTTTCAACTACAGGCTGCAGCACAGATGAGGATGTCAAAGCCACAATCGTAAAGACAGCAAGGCAGGCCCTGCTTCATTAACCTGAAATCAATGTGGAGATCTACTGCACTCCGCTCAGCATAAAGCGTGAACAAGATCCGGATTTTCAACATTAATGCCAATTAAGTCAGTACTTCCATGTGACAGTTTAAAGACTTGGTAAGTCACGAAAAGCATTTCCAACAAACTACAGACATACATCATGAACAGCTGCTACCTCCACTCACTCGATACTGACACTGACTATCACATCAGATCGCCAGGAAGAATAAGAAACAAGGAACTCTGACTGACGACGGACCAACCAAGAACCTATTGCTCAACAAACATGCGGACGAAGAAATTGGAGATTGGTAGGGCATACACTGAGAAAACCATTCGGAGACATCACGCTTCAGGTCAAGCCCTCGAGTGAAACTCAAAGGGGAACGATGAGTTGGGCGTCTAAGGTATGGGTGACATGGAGGAGATCATATAAGAAAGAAATGTAGGTTTGTGGGCAGTGGTGGAAACAGGTTTTGAAGACTGTAGAGAAGGGAATGAAATGGCGACGTGCTACTGAAGCGGTATGTTCCACTAGGAACCGAAGGGACAAATAATAAATAGTTACAGTATAGGAAAACACACTTTTGAGATCCTAATGAAGTTTAATGGTAAATATCCGATATCTAGTGACATCCTTGCTTATCTGAAATTCTTGCA
Source organism: Heterobilharzia americana (assembly GCA_944470555.2). Lineage (NCBI taxonomy): Eukaryota > Metazoa > Platyhelminthes > Trematoda > Strigeidida > Schistosomatidae > Heterobilharzia > Heterobilharzia americana. Next base: position 82,804,007 of record OX104129.1, read on the forward strand.
CACCAACACGTCTGTTAGGATCACTCCAATATCTCTGAACTCGTTAACTATTAACTATTGTTAGTTATGTGCACAAAATATGTAAAAAAGGTGTCTCTTTACTTGTCTCTTTTTCCACTTTAAAAGTGTGGTACCTTGTTCAGATCTTGCTCTTCGAGGGATTGTCTCTGCTTAGAAGACAGAATGTTTTCAAGAAACTACTTTTCCACTTCACTATAACTTTTCAAACAGTCAGTGTAGCATGAAATTATTTAATTGGTGATGGGAAGCTAGGGAAGCCAGGACGAGCATTTTGTTCCAGTTGGGACTCTTCAGTTATTGGTGATTACATCCCGTAAATACTAGATCCAGGCACCAACTATTTCAAACGTCAAAGTGTTATCCACTAGGCTGCTGAATCGCATGAACCAACTTTTGCCTAGCCATTATCATTCAACATCTATTGATGGTTGTAATTTCCCGTTGATGGATAGAATGGATCTATCACCCTTGATACATGGCCAACTTGAAAAGATGTCTGAATAATGCCTTAACCATCATTTTGATGGTATTCGCTCAATGATGGCCACTGCTAAACTTAGTTAACTTCATAATGTCAGGCTTTAACCTGACTAACTAGTAAAGCATGAAGTAACCTCAGGATAGACCATTTATTGGGTCTACTACTAATATTACCACCACCAGCACTACCACTATTACTACTCTCTAACTACTAAGTTCATTACAAATACATAATAGCTTACAATCGATTTGCTTGCATAATAATATAAGCCTGGATTCATGTCATAGGCTTATATCATTCAGGCAAGTATGCTCAGTCGTTTCCCACTCAATATTACTAGAATATGTCTTCAGTAGAGACTAGTGTTGAAGCCTGTTAGCATTCAAACAACTTGCACTGTCTGTTATCTTTAGCTTTCGTCAAATAATGACATAGAATAACTTGTGTTTTGCCTTGACATATGCGAATAAGACCACCTACTAATAAATTTTTTTCGAATGTATAATATTGAACCAATACCTAAAATACCAGTCATTTAGTTATTAAGCTATCAGTTATCAATAAATACTTGCAGTGCACAAATCCTAAGTAAATGTTTATCTCATTTCAAGGCAGTCCTATCCAGACAGTGCCTAACTGTTTTCAATGTGTTGTATTTTAAAATTTGTTCCTTTTGAGTTGCAAGAAAATCATTCCGCATCTACAGCTTCTTACTGAGGAATTCAGCATTTCTAAACAATATTAACTGTACAAACATTCTTGTTAATTCCTGTACATGACCAGTTAATAGATCATTTTATGCCCACTTAATATACTAAATGAACACCAAGTATTCTCTATAAGATAATTACGACCAAATGATTTAGAAAAACATACTACTTATTTTTTGAAGTCACCTTACCTTTTACTCTTTGTAAAGTGTATAAAGAGTCTGATTTCATTATCATCTTGATTTGACATCAACTAAAACAAATGGCGAAAAAAAATAAGAAATCGTGATCAGTTACTTTTACACTTCAAACTAAAGTTTATCGGAGTTGTTCAGCCTCAGCCACATACTAATAAGAACTCAATAACTTAAACATTTTGAGGCGTAAAACGTAAACTTAACCAGTGTTTCAAACAGTGTATATGATCACCTTCGTTAGCCATTGTTAAAATGGAATGGTATATGCACGACTATTGTCTTTAATGTTTTAATTATTGATAACAAAATATTGTATAGTAAACAGACGAATGATCAAAATCCGTTGAAAACACATAGGACAAGAATAACGCATTTACAAACGAGATCAGACATTTAAAAATGTGGTTTAAACAAAGGTGAATAGAGTTATTGTGAAACTATCTCATTGAATTCTTTTTCTACTCAAAGCTGATAGATATACTAGTCGAAAAAGTTTGTTTGGATTCTTGATGTTTCTGACTATCAATGAAGACAGGTAAAGGATAAGATCAAAGCCTCACTGTGATATAATGTAATAGATGAACATTGAATTCATTTTGACAACCTCTTCTCAAATTCATCCATCCGACTCGAATCGATCAAATTATTTTTCAACCGGTTACGATAAGAAGCTGATTCGATCCATCTTTTCAACTCTTTTTTTTGTCAAAAGTTAACGTATAAATGTTATTATTCGAATTACATGCATTAAACTGCCCTCGTTCGCATCATCGATTGGAAAATACTAACCGTATTCTTTGAATGCATAGTGATAACACACTGTTTGCTTTGAAGTCACTAGAAAGATAACAGTATTTGTTTAATTATCTATCTGTGTATATATTTTCATCCTATGGAAAATTCGTTCCTGGTGTAGTCTCTTGAGTTGGCAAGGTACAATATGGCCATAAATCTAAGACAGAGAGACATTTCAGAAGCAGGATATTCAATTTATTTTCATTGATATATCACTGAAAAAGTAATCTTAGTTACTGATAAAGTAACTCAGCGTATTTTGCTCATTTTGACTCCAAACCTTGTTTTGTTACGCTGAAGGTATCCTTTATCGTACAAATTTGAATGCTTTTTTTTTTATGCTGTCCATTATCATATTTTGCACTGCATGTTGACAATTGAATAGGTGAAATGCATGAAACACTTACTGATACCATTATGCATGGTTTTTAAATTCTTGTTTCTCTTTTCTCTGTTTTCGCTTGTTCTGTCCCTGTGTGTATCGCTTTTTTTTGGACTATTGCTCCTGCTAATGCTGGCGATGGTGCTGATGATAACTGACGGGGATTGTGCGAAAAATCCTATGCATGTTTACTGTTCTTAACATATGCACGCATGCACATATATGCTTGCAAATATACACATGAAACATATATATGTACAATACTTACTGTCTGATAATGAAAATGCATCAAACATTTAACAAAATCATATTATTAAATTGGATATCAGTATTGCAATTCATCAAGAAATGTGGGCATTCAATGTTCGACTAGCCACAGCAGCTACCGCATTAATGACTCAAAATGATTTAACCATCAATTCTTCAAATAAACTTTCAGACATTGAAGATGAAGGTTATAAATCTTTGCTAAATGAAAACTGTTGTCTAACTGATTATGCCTTACTAACTTCAAGTACACCATTTAACAATAGTAAACCTCAATTAAACTCTTCATTGATTTTATTAAAAGAAAACTTATCACCTTATCTACAGAAACAAATCTTCAATCCTATTCTAACATCAAATCATGAGGATAGTAATCAATTAAGTTCAAAAGTGAAATTTAACCATCGAACAGTAAGGAGATCAAAGTTAACACCATACTAATATTGAAAGATCCCTGTAAAGTATTTACTACATTGAACATTGTTTATTGAATATTGAACATGTATGAGTTGTTTAGCATGAATAAATTGATTATTTATAATTAATTCAATAGTTGATATAACTTTATCCGGAATGCCTTGTCTCAATTTATGCTTATTATTATAATGATGATATTGGTGACAATATCAAACAAGTATGTTTATTATTTTACTATGTTTATCTATGGAATGTAAACTTTCGAAAAAGAATTATTGAATGCCAGTTATATCATAACAATATGGTATGTATTTAATCAAAAAAATTTCTTATTTGTATGCTTTATTACTAACAAAAATTAATAAATGATCAGTTTTGAAAATCTATTTGTCTCTCTGTCTATCTCTTAGTTATTCTGATGAATTGATTTCAAGTTTGATACCAATATTAATCAGAGAACTATCAGAAACCTATGACCATTAAACGGTTGTTTTATCTTGGTGTGGGGCTGTTCAGCAGTAGGCAATAATGGCCCCAAGACCTTCCAGTTCAACCATCATTGAATTACTGGGTCGGGGAACCAATGGTCTACTATTTACTATTCTTTTCAGTTCATTATATAGTATGACATCCTTTCGATGTCATCTTTGAGTAATTGTCCTCATATACAAGTTTGTTGATGCTATCGGTTATGATTAATTGATAGAATTTAATAGCTCAGGAAAAAGTTTCTCTTAGGAAAGAATTTTTTATTTATTTATTCACATTTCATTTATTATTATATTGTTATATTTGAAATTTGTCCTTTCTTTTTTTATTCCTTCAACATTGAAAACATTGAATAAATGTATAGAATATCAGCAGAATTGTTGGCCGGTATGATAGCATTTGTCAACTATTGATAAATAAGCAAAAATATCATTTTTGCGCATATATACATTGCATACATCCAACGGTATTCATCAACATTTATTTAGGTTTATTCGCATTTACATATACATATAATTATGATTAGTTTCATAATAATTTCAACTTTAAAGTATGCACAGTAATGCTTATGATAAAAATATACACAAATAAATCATTGATCATTGAAAACGATTTGTTTTAATGGTATGCATATTTATATTTAATAAAAAAACAAATAAACGAATCTCTTAAACACATGAATGTTAAAGATTATATCCATACTACAGACAAAACTTATCTACAGATTATGCATACAACTCACATACACATATATGCTTTTTGTATAATAATGTTAAATTGGTTATGGACCAAATGATACTATTTGCTACTTACTTCTCTTTTGAGTAGTTTAGTAAATTTTGGCAGAAATACTGGTTGTAAAACAGTAAAAAGTGAACATTTCACCAAATTCCTATTGATATGTATAAATATTTAATGTGGAAATTATGTGAAAAAAGTTGATAATCTAATTATAGTTATCTATATACCAGTCATGGATGTAATTGCATTGCTACTATGATTATTATAATTATTATTATCATTATTATTACTGTTTAGTGCCTTCTAAAATTCTGTATCATTACATAGTTCAAATAGACAATGGTCGATAAATAGGACAGTTTATCGGTCTAAGCCTTTAACTTATTTATAAACGATAAATCAGTTATTTTTATGTATAATGATTGATAAAATGAATGAATGCCTATCAAACGGAACATTATTATTATTATTATTACTATTATAGCATGCGTAATTATCAATCCGTCTGTCAGTTATATCAGAATTATACATAAAGAAAGCAGAATTTTCAAAATAACCGCCATTATTTTCAAGATTCAAGAATAATTACTCACTAACAAAATAGATCACTTGTTAATTTGTAGATTTTTCATTTTGAAAATAAATGAAGTAAATAGAGTGAAACATGAGTCTTTATTTCTATTCTCTCATATAGATATATATATTTTTAACTTCTATCTGTATCAGTTTCTTTCACCGCCTTTTCTCCCAAACAATTAACTTTAATTGTCTGTGCTAGTCTGCACAACTTGTTTGAACACTCAAACAAAACGAATCAATTTTTCGAGCGGATTTTAACAGTAAACCACCAATTTTCTGCTTTCATTATTCTCATATAGACCTTAACTACTATATATATGTGCATTTTACGGGAAATAACTTTGAGTATTAAGTGTACGCATTTCACGAAACAATTACACTTAATAGCTACTCTTATGAATTACTCATTATCATTAATGTATGAAGCTGAAAGATAGCCAGTAGTACAGATCTCGTTACAGTGGAATTATCAAATCTGGATAAGTAGTCACCTACTGTTTATCATCTTCTAAGCCAACTGCAGCATGATTAGTTATAGATTAGATTTCCTTCTGCACATTTGTTCGGTGAATGCTTGGTTGGCTCGTTGCCAACCACAGTGACGTTCTTGCTACTTATTCTTTCTGGCCATCTGATCTTGAGTAACAAGCCAGTGTAGGTGGCATTTGTTGAAGAATGCCTGTAGTTTATTGGAAATACCTTTCGTAACAAAGTCCAAAGGAATAATCACCTGATACTCGAAAATACAACGGCCAACGTCTTATAGTGGTAATTTCTCATTGTTGATGGTATGTTCAGCAGCAAATAAACTGGCTGTGTTCATTTTCTTCGTCTATGTGACTTCTTTTATGATAAACCATTATAGAAGTCATCAGACTCTAATACTATCTTGTGAGTTAACTTTCTGTCAACCCACCACCACCACCAAAAAGGCACATTTAGTTTGTACAGTTCAGATGTACAATATAGGTAAGAGTTTATTTCAGCCTCTTTTATAAAATCTAGATGAGATCTCACATCGTATACCAAAAAGGAAATAAAGACTGCTGTTTATTCCTTGAAAGCATAAATCATCTCAAACCAGACTATGCAATCCATAAGCATATCATGTCTTCAACAAATGCTGCTGTATATTTATTGTCTTGAAAACCTGACGAATGTCAATTTGAAGCCATTCAAATGGATATTTATCTTCCCTATAACTGAATATTTATATATTTGAATAATCTATGATATATGTTTCGTCATTTTTATTCTTACTGTAAGTCTTATTAACGATGGCAAGTCATACTAGTTGTAGAACTTGAGGGCATTGATGAAGCCCATTTATATGTCAGATGGTTTCCCTTGGTCACAGACGAAACAACATACAAATCCAGCTGGTTTCAACTCAGCAAAAATACTTTATCTGGATCTTGTATTCATCACATTCGATGATCATTGAAATCGCAGTTTCTGTAGTTAAACAAAAACCTTGGAATAAAACGAATTCACTTTTTTTTCTGGAAACACAACTATCCCTTGGGGTTCAGTGAATCTTATTAGTGTCTCGGTAATAACATTTCTGATGTTATTTAGATTTCAAGACATATCTAAATGATGCTTTCAGATACAGGCCTGCTCAGTGAACAATCACTGGAAACTCCGATGAAGAATTCCTCAAACACTGTAGGTGAAGAGTAAAATTCTAATGGAACTTTTCGTGAACATATTGTATACGGGAAGGAAAATTTGATAAGCTGTGGTGTACTGAATGAATGTTTTACTAATCATACATCAGTGATCACATATATGATCTTGAAGCTGGTTTAGATTAAGTGAAAGATTTATACACTCGGAAAGGAACTACTCACATCTTGAGCGAACTAAAAATTTCTTAAGTTTAGTGAAGACTTATCGCACTAATTTGGGCAGTATACTAAACTGATCAGTTAGTTGACAGCTCTTTGAGAGGAATATAGCTTGTTATAAAAGATAAGGAAATATTTCAACCACGTGTATCAAATCATATTTAACATAACAGTTAACACAGTTGTACAGCCTTACTCCCTTAGAATGGCCTGGCAGACAGAACAAGAAGAATTTTGCATGTAAACTACAATGAATAAAGAGCTGAATAATATCAGGGTAAGAATGCTCAGAGAAGTTTAAGAAAGCTGGTTGCCATGATCCAAGGTAAAAAAAAAACAACTATTAACAAGCTTGCTGTCTCAGTTAGGGTAAGCTGGCAGAAAGTCACACGAACAAACTCTGGAGATCTATAAAGAATAAGTGCCTAACAACCACTTCAAAAATAACTTGTATAAATAAGTGGATATTATCAAGCAGTGGTAAAGATATAATTCCTTTTACATTACTACTTTTATAAAATTGTGGATCAAATTACTCAGGTTTCGTTATTCACTACAGAACACCTGTGAAGTCTCTGTTATACAGTGATGAACAGCACTCATCAGTTAGATTAGTTGATGAAGTGTAGGGTAGAAAAGACCATCACTGACCCCATTCATTTCCATCTAGAAGATACTCATCAAACATTATATATAATAATTAGACTCACTTTCTGAGTAATTTCAAAAGCGCCTAATCATCTACCATGAGAACTTGAAGTTCATCTTGTAAAATCATTAGGCCAGTGGAGCTGAAAGTTTGAACCCGGAAACAGTTGATGAATTTATGACCATTCATTCATTTCCCAGCTAAATAATTCAGTTCTAGACTTCTCCAATGAAGTGCGTATGAGTTGTTACGTTTGTTGCGAATAGTTAAGTCTATTTGACCCCCTTGTATTCTTAAGCTATCCTTAGGTTATTATCCTCTCCTAAATCACTTCATATTTCTGCTGGATGTTGATTTCTTACTTGTTGATACCACTTATACTGAACGGGTGAATCCAGTAATTTAAAATAAACTGTTTCATCCATTCGATCTAAGAAGTAACTAGCTATAATATTCTATTGTCATTTTTCGACTTTAAATAACTACAATGCGTCTGGGGAAAATATTGTAGTTAAAAGTTGAACCTTGTTGAAAATCGACTGAGAAGAAGTAATTAATAACTTGTTCAAGATTCTAAACCAATTCTATGCTACATTTGTAAGTAAAACAATCCCTGCAGACGGCCAACAACTGAGTCCTCACCAAAACTCACATCACTAGTCTGTGCACTGTCAGTAAGAAACCTTATTAAAGTGCGTGATTCATCTTGGCTTTGACAATTTGTTATATTTCCGCTAATTCATATCCCATAACTACATTGGTAGATGGGGCTAGAAAATGCTTTCGTCTTAGAGGTAGTGACCCTGCATATCAACGAGTAATATTATAATTTTATTATTTGTTCCTTTGAGTTTCTAGTGGAACATACCGATTCAGTAGCACGTCTCCACTCCACTCTACTCTACTCTCTGAAATCTTTTCAACCTGGCTCCACGACAGCCCACAACCTCTCATTTCTTCCTCACATCATCTCCTCCATGTCACCATCGTCTCCGACGGTTACACTAGAGTACCTCCCCTGGTGTGTGATGTCCCCATTCGACCTTCTCAGTGTATACCCAACTCACCTCCACTTCCTTCTGCATATTTGTTGAGCAAAAGCTTCTTGGATGGTTCGTTGCCAGCCAGCCAGCCAGAGTTCCTTGTTGTTTATTCTTACTATTCTGGCCATCTGATCTTGAGTAACAAGCCAGGGTAGGTGGCAGTTGTTGATGAATGTCTATAGTTTGTTGGGAATCCCTTTCGTAGCGCGCCAGGTCTCTCAACCATACAGAAGCACTGACTTGACTGATGTTGGTGTTGAAAATCCGCATGTTTTTCACGCTTATTGCAGACTGAGTGCAGAAGATCTCTACACTGGTTTCAGGTTTATGAACACCTGTCTTGCTGTGTTTCCGATCCTAACTGGCTTTGACGTCCTTGTCTGTACCTGTGCCGCCTGTAGTTGAAACAGTGCTGCCTAGATAGATGAAAGAGGCTACTTCCTTTAAGTTCCTCCCGTTGATGGTGAGTGGAGCTTGTTGTAGTTGTTGTTGTTGGTGGTGGTGGTGGTGGTTGTTGGATATCATCATCACCTCTGTCTTTTCTATATTCCCTTGAAGTCCCGTCTTCGCTGACTCAGCTGTCAACTTGTTAGATTTTGCCTGTAGATTTATGAGTTTGTACTACATTAGACATAAACCATCATCAGCGAAATCCAAATCTTCCAGGGTCTCTACGCCGATCCAGTGTATCCCCCTCTTCTCGCTCCTCACTGTTTGTTGCATGATCCGGTCTGGTCGACCACAATCAAAGAGATCATCGGTCATGATGTAGACAGACTTGTTTTACTTTTTCCTGTTTTCACTTCAAAGGCGTCGCTGAGCTTCCCATTGTGAATTACTCGGCATGTGGCATCGTCATATAGTTGTTGAATGAGGCTGATAAAGGTTTGTGGTATTCCGTAGTATTGAAGCAGTTTCCAAATTAATTCTCGGTCGACGCTGTCAAAGGCCTTCTCAAAGTCGATGAAGTTGAGGTAGAGAATTGAGTTGACTGTCATTCTATACTCTTTTCTATGATGATGCGAAGCGTTACAATTTGGTCCACATATGATTTGTACTTTATGAAGCCTGCCTGTTCCAGTCGTAATTTTGAGTCCTGCACATCCTTTAGTCTCTTAAGGATGATGCTGCCTAATATTTTACTTTGGGTGGACAGAAGCATGATTCCCCGCCAGTTCTTGCAAATACTTAGGTCTTCCTTCTTCGGGGGTTTGACAAGGTAGCCATTCTTCCAATCCGGCAGCAGGTACCTTTCCTTCCTTCCAAACCTTCTGCAATAGTGATGTGGTGTGGGCATGTCCACTGTTGTCCCTGCATCTTCTCTCAGTGCTCCTGGCGGGTAAATAGTGATATCAAACAACAACTGATACCTGTCACATAAGAATAAGCTTTCATACCCCAGTGATCTGGTGAGTAACGCCGTTGCATTTGAAGCGAAGGGTATTGGTTTAGATTCTCAGTGAGAACAACTCAACTCACTGGGTTTCTGGTATACCCAGCTGACGAGTCGTAAAGGGAACGAAATTCATATGCTAGTCACCAGGATGAAAATAAGACTAGAATTTACTTTAGTCTATACTTCCTTTGTAGACTTTTGAGTAACCCACTACGTATATAATTCATTGAGAGAATAAAACAGCAAATACCCAAAAAGGTGATAGCTGTCAGTTGACAACTGACCTACATTCTAAAGGATCACATACAAACACTAAACGTTTAAGAAGTCGAAAAGGAGACTACTTGGAAATTCGTAAAAGCCTATGAAAACAGAGATAATAAAAAGGATGAAAGTGTTATCTAATAACAACGTAGGATGATTAAATTATAACTGAGACAATAGAAAATCTAGAAATATGAAAAAGGATTGGAAATTAACTTATGGCTCATAACAAACAAACAGATAAGAGATGAAATTTTAACAAGCTATACTAAATATAAAACTCTAGAGTTGAAATCGATACGTTTTCAAAGAAGGTTAAATTTTTGAATGTCGTATCTTGGTTAACAATCCAGGCAAACAAAGAAAAGAGTAAATTTAAGGCTGACAATCAAATTCATTGTTAAAGGATTGGATTGAAATAGAAATCCATGATAGATGTTGAGAATAGGTAAGGGAGATATTAGTCTATTGTGGATTTCACTGATCTAAGAGAATGAGGATAATAATGAAGATATCCGAAGTGACGTAACGTCAGCAAAAAAAATTACGGTAAGACAAAGTTTTCGTTATGTTTTACTTTTGTACGTAGTTAATGAAAAACCCTGAAACTAAGCCATATGATAAATGATGTACATTGGACAGATGTATCTTAGAACTCTAAAACATTCATTTGCTATGTTCTCGATTCAACGTGTATAGACTAATCACTAGATAAGTAGGGTTATTTGGTCACACGGTTTTACAATAGTCAACCAAGATGGCAGTATGGGTGAATACCCACTGATGTAATAGATATAATTCAACTCAAAACCATAAATAACTGAAATGAAACTCACTTTTTGAGTAGTATAAAGCTAGTTTTGAAATCTAGTCGTTATTAGCATAGTCTAACATCTTGATGAGAAATTTGTGAGGTAGACTGAACCTGCAGTTTCATTTATCCTGACATTGACCAATTGTTATTATTATTATTTGTCTCCTAGGTTCCTAATGGAACATACCGCTTCAGTAGAATGTCTCTACTCCACTCTCTTCTCTGAAATCTTTTCAACCTGCTTCCACGACAGCCAACAAGCTCTCATTTCTTCCTCGCACGATCGCCTCCATGTCACCCTCACCTCAGACGCCGAACTCGTCGCTTCCCATCTGGGTTACACTCGAGGGCCTGGCTTGACGCGTGATGTCTCCGAATGGTCTTCTCAGTGCATGCCCAGTCCAATCCATCTCCACTTCCTTCTGCATATTTGTTGAGTGATAGATTCTTGGTTAATTCGTTAACAGCCACAGCTCCTTGTTGCTTATTCATTCTGGCCATCTGAACTTCAGTAACGAGCCAGCGTAGGCTGCAGTTGTTGATGAATATCTGTAGTTTGTTGGAAATCCCTTTCATCACAAGCCAAGTTAACCAATTGTGCAGCCGATTAATTTTAAAACAGAAAATAGCATGAATTTATCATTCATGATGAAATTCTACCAGTCAAAAAAACAAAAACGTCAAGGCATACAAGTTCATCGATTCAGGTTACCACATTTCACAGTAGCATGCAAACAACAAGTGGATGAGATAAAACCGACATCAAAGCAGATAGAGGGGTATGTGAGGGAAAGGAATTTAAAATGAAGGTTAGTGAAAATACTAAAGCTTTCACAGACATCAAAGGGTGGATAAATATTTGCCAACATGACCGATTTTCAACCATTTCACAAAGAATCACCAGCCATTGACTACTGTTGTCTCCACGACTCCAGTCAGGTAGTCATCCCCTCCCTACACGGCATACAACAACAGCCAGAGACTGCATGAACTGATTATCCTGGACTTATCACACCTACACCTAATTCGGAGAACATTGTGTGACGAGGCAATCGGTGATTAGGCATACGTACGTGTCTCAACCATCTCAGTCGATGAAGGTTCAAAACCTCGTCAAATGATTTACCTCTACTCCCTAAAACTCTATACCTGAGCCTGACTTATGCATTACTCACATGGTGACACCACGGAATACGGCCTATACTACGAAGGCAACGGTGGTCAAACACTTGAAGCCTTCTTATATCTTCCACTTTCAATGTCCATGTTTCACAGCCATACAGTAGAACATAGTTAATTGCTATGCAGTATACGAGACCCTTAATAGACAGACGGATATCGCGGTGGCGCCATAGGTGGCGTAAGTTGGCAAAAGCCAATCAAGCCTTTTGTATCCGTGCAGATATTTCATCGGCAGGTAGCCCTTTAACTTCTGTGATCATCACTAGAATGTTACACGATCTGTAGCGAAAAATTCTGAACTCTTTTCTCTTTTCACTACCTCACTCATCTATAGCCTAGTTGACCTGTGACTAAAGTATTCTTAGTCATAAGCAATCAACTATTATACAGTTCTCAAAAGTATGGTACTTTCTGTGTCAAGACGTGATGTTACTTGATCCTTTGCAAGTAAAGTGAAATTAAACGAGTTTTAGTGATACGGTTTGTGAAGAGACTTTCAAAACAGTAGTTTACAGCTTTTCATATGTATGCAAAGGCGTAAAATTCACTTTTTATGCAGGCATCAGTCCACCGACTTTTAATCATTAATCATAGTAACCTTCAAAGAATATTATAATTCTGCGCTTCCATAATATATTCCCGAAGCTGAAAACTACTGCTTTTTGACTCAACATAGAAGTATTATTTATCCTTAAGTAAGCAAAAGACTCTTTTGGTGATAATTTATTCGGTTAGAATACAACGAACGACGTTTAGAAGGAATTTTATCAAAATGTGCTTTGAACATAAATACTCTTAGGCATTGCCGGGTTCTAAAAATGATGGAAGATCCCTCTCTCTCCGATTAAAAACAACTCGAATATTAATTAGACCTTGCGTATAGAACCCTGTAATCCAGTTTTATGTAACAACGTAAATATTTAAGCTTAAACATGGTACAAACTGTTACAACTATGAAACAGTGTGTACACAAGTTTAACGATGCTTTTTGCAAACAGACTCTTTCGGAAAGACTTATGATCCTTGCCGACGCTAAGTCCACTTATCTTTTATAATCGAGTACGGAAATCTTGGCTAAATCAGTAAATAATTTGTGTTTCAACCAAAAAGTTAAGCATAAAATGGTCCTTGATTTTAGAATTAACTAGTTTGCCATAGAGTACGACCAAGATATTACTGAATGCACGGTATCACTGTTAAGTCGATTCTAACACATAATTCATGATTTTCGGTCAAAACTAATGGAATTTCAATTTTTTTGGGTAAACATCAATTAAAGACAAATAGAATCGCATTGATAATCGGTGGTGATCGAAGGTGAAATGAAGATCTTGACCAAGGCTGGATTCGAACAGGCGAACACAGAGTTTCCTGCCTGCTGTTCTGCGAATTGAGCTTCAAGGTCCGAAGAGAAACAAAAGTCTGATCAGCATTGGGACGTTGTCGCTTATTTAGTAGATCACTGGGCTAGAAACTAGGGAGCCTCTGGTTCCAATCCGGCCGTGGTCCAAATTTTCGTTTCACCTCCAATCATCACCTAGTATCAACACAAGTCTGCTAAACCACAGCTACTTCAAATAGTCAAAATGCGAATAACATTAATTTACAGATTTGAAGCAAATATAGTCAAAATGAACTTAGCTAGCGACAAGAAGTACAAAAGATCAAGGTAAAGTGAATAAACTTAATTGTATGGTGGGTTTATTCCTCAACTTTTATGTGGTCAACTTACTTCCTGGTTATGTAAACTACTTCGGAATCTTATTAATAGACGTAAGTGAACTGGTAACTAAAGGTCAGCTAACTTCTTGTTGTCCAATCCTGAGTGGTAACAGAATTCTGTTGATGATTGTGTGATGTGGTCACCAAGAAAGAGGACTTCGCATCATGTTTCACAGTGGCTAGTGTTAGATGGGTGGCAAAATTCGGAAAAGAGCCATGGACGCCGGTTTCTAATTAGCAAGTCATATCGATACGATTCTGCCAACCTTCAGGACTAGTCACCGTGAATTTAGTTATTCTGTAGTGATCAATCAGTGTGCATGATTCAGTCCTATAGTAGGTCAGTCGCCACCAAAACAGCTCAGAGTCAATGTCTTTGATTTCGACATTGGGTTAATAGGGTTTGAATCTCACAGAGGACATCATTTCGCTTGAGGTTGCATATATTGCCTTACTGACGAGTATCAACAGACATGAAATCTATATGAAGCAGGGCATTCTGCAGAATGTCTTCAGTGAATGAGAAAGAAATCTTGAATTACTGTTTCCTACACTTTCATGGGGAGTATTTATGAATGGGACAGTACCTAGTTTGCAATACTTCGTATCCTGTAAGAAAAATAATTGAAACAGACACACCTCCTTCCTTTGTAGAAAAAAAAAATTTAAGTTCATAAAAATAAGTAGAGAGTTGAAAATGTTAGGATATAACTTCGGAAATAGGGACTTCTCTAGAGGGATTGCCATAAAATATATGAAGGAAATACAGAAAAGCGTTGGACATCCGTATGTAAAACGTGATAAGGTTTTTGCTTTTTTATGCCAGATAGATATGTTTTGAAATGGATTACAAACTAAAAACACTCTTCTATAACTAAGCTAGAGTCGATATTGGAAGTAACCTGCCGGCTGAATTAAAGCAAACTGGAAAGGTACACGGTTCAAGTCATCTACAATTGTATTTACAAATTTAAAAACACTTTAGTAACAGCAAACCTGGTGACCATGAGGACAAATACTCAACTACGGTATTGAGTGACGGTCATGTTATGTCTTGAACTGACAGAAGTCGGAAGTATGGACCGTTAGATTCCGACTCACTGGCTTGATGGTAACCTGTTGGCTATGAGTTCAATCCCAGATGGGATCATGGGCGCCCTACGACGAAACATGTGTCCAGTGTTTTCAGGTTTCCAGCTTTCAAGCTTTCTTCCAACTGATGTCATTCCATAGTGAACATCAACTTAAAACATCAAAAGAACTTAAGGGAATGGTGTACACTACTTTTTGAACTCGCATAAATAATTGACTTTCAAAGGAATGAATGACTCTTAACAGTTTAGCCACCAAGGATACAAGAAGTTATATTACCACAGCTCTATGAGGAGTCATCATACATGAAGTGTTGGTGTTACTTAGTTTTACAGGATTTATAGCGATAAAATGTTACTGACAGAACTTTATATCACAATGTACTTTGCTCTTATTTATTACCTCGAATCTTATTTTCTTTCTTCCGTAAAGATTACGACACAGTGCATAAAGCACCGATAATCTATTTTGTATTTCTCAACACCTAACATAGTATAAGTAACATTCTCTTACTGCAAAACTTATACTCTTTTCATTGGCATAAACAATTATCCTGAGGCAAAAGTTTTTGGTCTGTGTTTCTACGTTTGTAGAAGTCGAACAGCTTAGTAGGATTCAAAGATTATGATTCTACCATAAACAATTAGGGTATAGCATTTTACCTGGTTATTGTGTTAGTCTTTACAACTTCAGTCAGATACTTGTAGATGTATGAGTACAAAATACGTTGAATTCATTTTATTCTACGACTCTTGACTAAACAAATCTAGGTGAGTAGGTCCATGGTATTCTCACTGACAGCAAGGAACGCGTAACAAGCAAAATGAAGCCAGAAGCATTAAAACAGCTGAGAATGAACAGTGTAATTTTCTCAATGGAATAAACAGACTTGTGAATATCTCAACGGTTTTCATTAATCATAGTTGTTAATTTTACCATGATCATTAGACTACTAGTTTTGCTCTAGTATAAACAAAATCTTTCCGCAATATAATGGCGTTTATTTGATAACATTTTTAAAGATTTCTCATGATAAGAAAAGAGAACTGTAATTAATATTCACTGTGTGAGAAACCGCTTTTGCTCCAAAAATAATGAGTTATTCTGAGGATAAAAACAAAGAATTGAATCAGACTGGTACGGTATGTGAAAAAATAAAGTTTTTAGATATGCAGTACAAGAAAATTATGTGTGCGATATTCATTCCACTTCATGTAATATCTTTTTCAAGCCGTTGAAATTCTTGTTACCATTCTTTTATGATAGGCAGAATGCTTATTTTCAATCGAAAACTGGAGATAGAATATCTCAAAGGAATTAGCACTCACTGATACTGAAATAATGGACAATATTTGTGGCTCAGGTGGGTGACCTTGATTGTACTGTGTTCTCTGAGCTGGGGTGTTTAATGTGAAGCTTTCATCGTCTTGCTAGACGACATCATCAGCACTAACTTCAGCATGAGGTGAGCTGTCAATATCTCTCCTTGAGTGATTTAGTGGCTTGCTCTGACAATGTGGTCTGTGATACGCTTATATGCATATGTGTATATGTTAGAACGGAAGCTATTGCTTCTGAACACATACTTCAGTGTTTATATTTCCTTGAGAAATGGATTACGACATTTACCTTTACAATCAAAGATAGTATTTTTTACTTGTTACTGTTACAGAAGTCGAACAGTGACTTCATGCATCTTGTGAACTGTCTTAGAATCTTATTTCAGTCCCCCTCCCCTGCATACTGTTACTAGCAGATAAAAAACCCATCTCCAAACACACACTCGAATATCCTATATACTATTCCTATTTAACTTATGGTTCAAGTGTCCCTTGTATTTCGTTTCGTACCACTCATAACTCAAGTCATAAATCTGGTTTCAAATATTATTATTATGATTATTATTTGTCCATTGGGTTCCTAATGGAACATATCGCTTCAGTAGCACGTCTCCACTCAACTCTCTTATCTGAAATCTTTTCAACCTGGTTCCACAACAGCCCGCAACCTCTCATTTCCTCCTCACATGATCTCCTCCGTGTCACCCTCATCTCGGACGCCCAACTCGTCGCTTCCCATCTAGGTTCTACTCGATGGCCTGGCCTGGCGTATGATGTCCCCAGTCGGCCTTCTCAGTGTATGCCCAATCCATCTCCATTTCCTTCTGCATATTTGTTGAGCGATTGCTTCTCGGTTGGTTCGTTGCCACAGGTTTCGAATATGGTGTATATCAATACTTGATAAATTACATACAACTGCTAATAAATAATTTTTTATCACAAAGTTCACAGGAAAGCTTTTGTAAATCCTGGAGACAATAAAATAAATGTCTAAAAACTATCTACGTTGTTCCCCAGGTTCAAAAAATCGTAGAGAACTAATCTATGCACCAATTGGCCATTTCATTCATTGGGAGCTAAATATAAAAACTACGTTATTCAGTTAATTACACTTACAAAGGAATCGTCTTCACACTATATGAATGTAATCAAAATAATTTTAGCAATTCAATCGACAACGAACAACTGTTTCGAGTTGAAAGATTAGCAAAATTCAGAATAAATGAATAACTGCACGAAGCAAATGTATAGCCGAATTCACACTGTCGTGCTCATGTGACAGATTGAGAGAATATCCATGTTGCCAAAACACAATTACTGGAATGTTCTATTCTTCCAGATGTTCATTCAGAGATGAGATATCATAGTATTCAGTAAAATTAACCCAATCCTTCAAAAAAACTTTGAATACGTAAAGTCCTTCATCAACATCAACACACTCCGAGGCTTTTAGCAAAGATAAATAATGTGATGAGCAATTATCACATTAGTTGGAGAGACAAAACAAATGCAAACTGCCCTTTTAGAAAAGTCTTCAAATAACTAAGGAATAGTTGAGAATATTTGTAGCTCAGGTGGATGGTATTGGTTGTATCGTGTTCAACAATCAATGAAAACAACCAATCACAGACCGCTTCATCAAGGCAAGCTACTAAGTCACTCACGGAGAGGTATTGACAGCTCACTTCATACTGAAGTTAGTGCTGATGATGTCACTGTCTAGAAGGACGATGAAAACTTTACGACTAAACAACCCAGCTGAGAGAACACAATACAACCAAAATAACTAAGGCCATTACTTACTCTTCTATTTTCCGAGGAAGTGAGTGATCATCAAGGATGAAATTTAAAGCGTTTTCTTCATTTTTTTTACAGGTATATGTAGGGAGACACCTGAATACTCATAGCACGTTGGATTCCTTTGAATATATTGACTCAGTATATGGTGTCAGTTTATCCGGTGGTCGAATGCTTTCAGTCAAACGTGGCCTCTCTCTTCGAGAATGTCTAACTTATAGAAAACAAAATATTTTCAATCTGACCTCATCAAAAACAATTATTGTTGCATTGGTATAACTAAACATTACCTCAAAAAACAGATTCTGAGATGTATTCTCAAAGCTCAGACTATTTTCGAAGATATATAGTATGACTAAAGGTAACACAAGCTGACAGAGTCACCGCTCAATCCACTAGGAGTCAATTGATTAATGGCAAACGTGATTACTATTTCAAGCTATAAAATTAACACTTTTCACTTACACAAGAGATATGTGGTTGATACATTTATTATACGTACTTTAAATACGGATGTTGAGACCATATTTGAGAAGTTTAATGGTTGTCATTAGTTTGTTAACATTAAATCCCAGAATAACTTGGAGTTTACTCTACTGGATGAACTATGCAGTAAGCAAGTTTTCAAGCCTCAGTCTTACAGAGAAGAAAGCAAAATCTACTCTACTGATTATCATTAATTATCAAAAGAATCTGCACATATAACACAGTTAATGGATTTTTGCAGAATGGATAGCCGTTCAGTTATATTGGAAAACATTTCAAAGCTGAGTATTGCACAATAGATTCATACAGTTCGAAAAATGTCTGTATTTATGAATTTATCGATGCTCTAACATTTAGTAATTATACTCGACTAAAATGATCAGTTACTTTAGGCATATAAACTCAGTGAACAAATCCTTCATGACTGCTAGTAGTTTAATTTAGCACACATTTTTCATTCTGTTAGGAACTCCTTAGCTCCATGTACCTTTATTTATAAATGTTGTTTTATGAGTTCATACTGTAGTTAAACTTTAGAAGAACCGGTTATTTAAGTTGTTGAGAACAATGTTTATTTCTGCCAAATTACAGACCACTTCCTTCGTTGACCTAATAATTCCTGAATATGCTAGGAAGAGCTACCTCTTTGGGCTACCTGAATGTTTGTTTATAAGTTCGCTTACTCCTGTGAAGTTAGTTATATCGGTTACACAAAGCACACGCGTTTCAAGTGTAAATATCCATGCATTAGCCTTTAAGGTTATCGAGAAGAGAATGCAAAGCAATCGATAATTAGATCCTTGATCAAGATATCAATTCTGGCCACTTGAATCTATACAGTCTGCATCTGAGATTTTCTACAAAGTTGAAGCAAACGGTTCAAAAGGGGCGTGATTTCTTATCTAGGACTTTTGAAGGCATTGCCAATTCATGACTTCAACCAGGATCAACGTGAATAGAAGTTGTACGTCTCATATCTCTTCATACCACTTTCTTATTAAAAATATATTATTCCTTGATTTCTTTCGCTCTTAATTATAAGACTCTACTGATTATAAAAGACTGTTATTTGTTTCCAACACTAAGACAAACAAATTCGTTGGTTTGATTGATGAATTATATGAAAAGATTTTTTTCTCTTCTGTTTGTTATTTATTGACGTAATACATGATATATTATGAAAAGTTAAAATATACACAGATATGAGTTATGATGACATTAGTATTTCCGTTGAATGTGAATAGAGCTTTCTTAGCTAATTTGAAATAGCACACAGTTACTTAAAATTGTTAGCGTATATTAATCAGAATATTTCACAACTTTGATAAACTGGACGATCAACCTCAGACGATTTTTGAGCAGAATATATAGGTTGGTGCACATTGGTTGTTCCCTTCTTAATCTGTTCATCTATTTTACTAAACAATTATAAAGTACACTAATGATGGGCAGTGGCTAGCAGTGGAATCCAGGATGCGCATTTCATCCTATTTGGGACTCGTCAGTTGGATGTACCTGCTTCCCAATGGGTGATGTTGTCCGAGTCCGAGTCCCGGTAGGAACAACATCACTCACCGGGAAGCAGGTACATCCAGCTGACGAGTCCCAAATAGGACGAAATGCGCATCCTGGATTCCACTGCTAGCCACTGCCCATCATTAGTGAACACAGTAAAAAGACAGGCAATATCGAGGCATCCACACAGGAGCCCGTATGCCAACAGAGACTGATGAATTCGGTCCAATCAACAACGGTGTAATACAAGCAATAACACTAAAATTATAAAGTAATTTTTATGATAGATGTTTCACAGGTACATAGAAGTTGACTGATTATGCAGTTAGTTATACAAGGAAGTTTCTTTCATCAATGTTAAGAGCAAGACAGATTAAAACTTCACATTTTAAGGACCCTATGTATTCAAAGCTTCTTTTTGATACCAACAGAAATGGAATACAGAACGACAACAATAAGCAAACAATAAATTTTAAAAGCTTGAAGGTCAAAATTCGACCTGATGGAGTTGAATAAATTAAGCATCAAGTAAGCAGTTGATAACTTGTATAGGTTTTATTCTATTTGGAACTGGTCAGTTGGATGTACCTGCTTCCCAGTGGATGATGTTGTTCCCACAGGGATTCGTTCTCGGGAGCGATTGCTTCAAAGTCCAGCGTGTTATCCACTACACCACCAAGCCACAACAGCATCATATAAAAACAATTATACTAGGTAATAAGGTTGTTTAAGTTGAAAAACATTAAAATGTAACCTACACATTCCATTTTATTAAATGCATCACACAGTGGAACAGCATTATTTATTAAATTACGTTTCGGACACAACTTATTGTCCATAGTAATGTCAAGATAACCTCACAACTTTGAGATATGATTTATATAGTGAGATTAACCCTAACCCTAGTTTACAGTAAACTCAGTATATTTGAAATTTCGTTCGTTAAACTGAACACACACGAGGTATCCATACACACATAGAGTATTCATTTACCTTAACAAAACTGTTTTCTAAAATGAAATTTGAAGCGAAAACCAGGTCAATTATCCTGTTCCTAAGTAATTCTTACAGTATTTTTCAGCTGTCTATGCATATTTACTAGCCGCATTTTTACACAGAGTTTAACTTTCATTCATATAAACTCAGTAAATCACAACCGATTAGGTATAGGTTAAAACAGTTTCTGTTGACAAAATAACATATCCAAAGTGTTACACAGAAATAGTAGGATTAAAAATGAATTTTAAGTCTGTATCTCTTTTTATTTTATTAATATCTTTCCCATATTCCACAAGATTTTCATCCAGTTTTGATTATTATAAGTTAACGAACAATAGCGATAATCACCGATTTTTAGAATCACATTTATGTTCGTTTATTATCAACGTGTCAGTTTTAATCTAAATATCATAGGATATGGCTCGGCGGTTTAGAGAGATGACAATCAATCAGTGGGTCATGATTTCTAACCCCGCTACGGTTACCGAGGTTTGGGCGGTCAGGTGAACATTATAAGCCCTCATAGAGTAATTGTGGCTCATAGCCTACTGCACGGATGTGCCGAATAAGGTTTGTTCAGGTTGCAGTATGATCAAAGGTGCACAAGGTGTTAATTTCTATATTGAAAATAATTCACCAAGCCGTAAAACAACCTGAAGTACTGACTAACTGATACACGCTTCTTTTCCAAGGACAAGCAAACGAACAACAAATACTGAAAGGAACAGAAAACATGCAGTAGAAACACTTTGAATTTTTAGACTAAAAAAATACTAAGAAATTGTCACGTAGCTTAAAAGAACAGATCATGATCAAATTAATTCAATTGAGTTGCTTAGTCTATGCCTATCAGATCCTGTTGGCGCTATTATTATTATTATTTGTCCCTTGGGTTCCTAATGGAAAGTCTGTATTCTCTGCAATCATTTCAGTCTGGCTCCACAATTGCCCACAAGCTCTCATTTCTTCTTCACATCATCTCCTCCATGTCATCCTCACCTCAAACGCCCAACTCGTCGTTTCCCGTTTGGATTCCACTAGAGTACCTGGCCTGCAGCGAAATGTCCCCAGTCGACTTTCTCAGTGTATGCCCAATCCATCAACACTTCATTCTGCATATTTGTTCAGCGATAACTTTATCTTTGGTTCATTGCCAGCCAGCCAGCCAGAGTTCCTTGTTGCTTATTCTTATTATTCTGGCCACCTCATCAATCTTCAGTATCGAATCAGAGTAAGCAGTTGTTGATGAATGCCTGTAGTTTGTTGAAAATCCCTTTCGTAGCGCGACAGGTCTCTCAACCATACAGAAGGACTGACTTGACTGGTATTGGTGTTGAAAATCGGGATGTTGTTCCACATGCTGAGTGCGGAATATGTCCCTACTGGTTTCAGATTAGTGAATGCCTGCCTTGCTGTCTTTCCAATTCTGGCTGGCTTTGACATCCTCGTGTGTGCCTGTGCTGCCTGTAGTTGAAACAGTGCTGACTAGATAGACGAAAGAGGCTACTTCCTTTAAGTTTCTCCCGTTCATGCTGATTGGAGCTTGTTGTTGTTGTTAGTGGTGGTGTTGGTTGGGTATCTTCATCACCTCTGTCTTCTCTACACTCACTTGAAGTCCCGTCTTCGTTGCCCTGCCCTGCCTGTTGTGCCAACTTGTTAGTTTTCGCCTGTACATCTAGTTTATGCCACAAGACATTAGACACAAGTTATCGGCGAAATCCAAATCTCCTAGGATCTTCCTCCGGCACGGCATATCCCACTCTTCTTGCTTCTCAGAGTTTGTTGCACGATCCAGTCCAGTCCACGACAATCAGGAAGATCATCGGTCATTATAGTAGACAGCTTTGTCTTACTCCTTCCTGTCTTCATTTCAAAGGCGTCACTGAGCTTTCCATTGTGAATTACTTGGCATGTGGCGTCTTCATATAGTTGTCGAATGAGACTGACAAAGATTTGTTGTACCTTTTGGAGTTAGTAGCAAGAAATCCAATTCTGACTAAATAGAAAATGTTTATACTGAAGAATGGATAAACGAAGGTAGGAATTTTCAAATCTGTAAATCATCGAAACAGAATGCTTATCATAAAGAAGAAAACTTTATGACATTTAGCTATATCTACATCTCATAACCCGCCATAATAGGACAAATATTCTGCATTTTTGTTTGTACTCTCTAAACTTCATCCATTTTCATTTCTTTCTGTTCCCCTGAAGTTCTTAAGTTAATAAACAATGTCTGAGATTTCGTAAAATAACTTCACGCTTTCTCAATAAAATTATCAAAGGAATAATACATGCAAAAAATAACTTAATGATAGAATTTGCATGCAAAATCATTTCTAATATTACGCTATGCGATTTGAGTCCTGTTTTTTTTTTGATTTTGTGGCTGACTTCACTTCAGCTAGTGTTCTACTCAAGATTTAAACCTATCCCTTGCTTTCAGTTTATTGTTTATACATGCGAAAAGGTTAGAAAATAGTATTCTTACATAACACTAGTTGAACGGTATGTAAAAGCGGACAGTATTGTTCTCAGCTAAATTCCCCAAAGGTTTATGTAAGTATGCATCATACCATAAAGTAATAAACTACGATATATTTTTTAATTAGAGGTAATACGTTTATGTAATACGCAACTATCAATCATTAAAATTACAACAATATTAGTGATATAAATTGAACTAGTTGCCAAAAGAACTATGAAAGCAATAAGATAATGCAGATATTTTGACGATGTTTATGAAAGCTGAAACAAAAACACAAAAATTGCGTCATCTTCATCAACATAGGACTAGGTTTTACTCCTTAACTGTCCAAATTGCCACTCTTCATATCATCACATACAGCAAGGATGCACAGGGATGAATACCAAGGAAATAAAGAAGAAAAGTAGTAAAAAGTAGTGAAAGAGAGAGAGGAGGAATGGGAAAACGCTGAACTCCTTGCAACAGTTAGGATAAGGATAATGTGCGGATACACCTGCGCCACTGCAACTGATTCTGAGCCAGACCACCTAGAGTCCGCAACTACTATTTACGCCTGTCACGCTGACGTCAAACTGGAAGTTCACATTTCCTTGCACAGTTTAGACCAGCAGTCAAATTATTCATGCTGCTATACTATTTTTTAGTTTCGTCACCCATAACATTTTTCCATCTTGAACCTCTTTGAAGTAACATTGTACGACGGCCCAGACAGTCACTAGACATCCTGAGCACATGCCCCAGCCACCTGAGTCAATAAAAGTTCATGACCTTAGTAGTCAACTTTCCTCTTTCCCCTAAAACCCTAAACTTGATCTCTGTGCTACTGATGTGGTGACAACACATCACGAGACTTATGCTGCGAAGGTGATGGTGGTCAAACACCTCATGTCCTCTACCCTTCATGATCAAGTTTAACAGTTATATATATATATATATATATAGAGAGAGAGAGAGAGAGAGAGAGAAAATAGGACAGACTGCAGCACATTACACCATGACCCTAAATAGACAATCGTATTTCACAGTGGCGCTATCAGTGACATAAGTTGGTGAAAGCCAATCGAGAATTTTGCATCCATGCAGAGATTTTGATGGTAACTGATGCACTAAGAGTGATCTGATTTCTTATGCCTGCGTTGCAGAACCTCAAAGAGGATAAATATGTGGTATATACACTCACGACTAGGTGTGGAAGCCACCCGGTTTTCTCGCGCTTGTTGTCCCAAAGCTCCACTAAGACGTCTGATAATTATACTACCTGAAATCTTCTATGCTATGCATTCGTCAAGTTGATTCCGTGGTGATTATCACAACAGGATTTCTCTTCTTTTTTGAAAACTGGTATAACCACCGGTTGAGACCAGTTGGATGAAAAAATATCTGACTCCAGTCAACCTTAGTAATAATCCCCTACCACTGTCCTTAAATTCATCGGCAACCAGTCCGTCTGGCCCTGCTTCTATTCCTCATTTCAGGTTACTTGCACCTTTACCAAATTTTATAAGTTCTGGGTTCCTATGAAAAGGTCCCTTTGAGAATCCAACTACAAATTGGGCAGAAGAATTGTAACCGTTGCCTGGTTAAACTATCCCCGGAGTGTTTCACCCATCTTGCCAGTAGAGCTGCATAATATAAATAAGCATATTTTTGAGTGCCAACCTTCATAATTAGAAAAAAGATAGACTGAGTCATTACCAGATTCAGTCTTATCATATTCTCTTAAAACTTTCAAACCTGTTTTGTACTCCTCTACAAATGAATCTATGGGGATTAAAGTGAATAAGCTTCAGTAATTATGTTTAGTCAAAGTTTGAGTAGCCCTTAACTATGCATCCACCAGTAAAAACTTAACAAACAATTTTGCTCATAAAACATTTTCAATAACCTTCATGTTCTTAATTCTTGTTGTAAACTTACCATATTTATCTAAGCTTTAATCAGACAAGTACTTCATTCTTTAGTATAATGCAACTGATTTTCAAGATGTCTGCATTATCATTTCCTTTTCATTATTCGAATATATTTCATTTACAACCCATTTATCTAATGCTTGACTTATTCAACTCGATCAAGTCAAATATTGATCCTAAAGTCTATAAAATTATTCGAATGCTTGCTAGCATAATTATCATTAATGTTATCAGTAAAACTACTAGTAGAAATAGTAGTAATAGCGACAGTAGTAATACTAATTTGATGGAGACTATGTCATGTCATGTTATTACTGACTCCAAAATCACCAAACCTGGCCAGCGTTTTTATACATAACTCAAAATATACACATTAAAGTGAAGCCTATATGAAAACAAATTAGCTAGCTTACATTTCGTATTCTATGTTCAGGAGTGCGCATCCACTACCCCACTCCCAGGGATCGAACCCAGGACCTTCAGCTTCTACGGCTAGCACATAACTATTGATCCACTGGGTTGGAATCTAGTTGTCCATATTTCTTATTCCTGTTAGTTCCCAATACAAAACGATCTCTATCTAATGTCAACGTGGAGCAACTGTCCTCATGTACGACTTGGTTGGTTCAGCGGTCATGACTTCTCATCGAAACTTCAGAAATCACGCCTCTAAGCTAGTCACCAATGAGCATTAGATTAATTCAGTTTGAAGGTTTGTGGGGATTTCATTGATTTCAAGTTGGTATTCATCGTGAACTGACATCAGTCACTTCACTTCCAACTGAATCATCACCTTTACTCCGATTTTAAACGAATAACCTTTCCTTAAAATGTTAAGACATTAAATGTTACCGTATTCACATGAAAATACCGCGTTAAATTAGGAATTTTATTTAATTAAACTTAAGCTCAAGATTTACTCTGTTAGATGCAATTTATTTTTGTTTAAACACAATTAAAATATCTTTATTTTGTTTTGGTAATCTATGACCTCATCAGTACTGTACACAATAATAACAACTACTTCTACTCTGATTGTTGCTACCATTGACTGCTTATCATAAGGATCTTTTCACAATCTGAATATTGGAAACAGCTAACAGCTTGAAGATAAAATCCGTTTCTACATGTGTGCACCAGCATGACTCTTGTTTTAACCTCTGTCCCATTTTTATTTAAACTGATTTAAACAAACAAACCAACAAATAAGTGGACATGAATTGAACAAGATAATGTAACACCAATACGATGTCCATATCTCTTTTTTTTCATTCTTGAAAGATAAATAAAGATAACTGAACAAGTCATGCCTTAGATAGTAATTCATTTCGAATCATTTTTCCTTTTATTTCGCTTTAACAATTTTGTATTAGTTAGTTATTAATGCTGTTGTTTTTATCATTTCAGTTACTATTGTTACTACCAATGTTTATATTCTTGTTTATACATCATTTTCTGACAGGTAAACACAACAGGCAAAGTTCTATGTATAAAGAATTAAGTGAATATTTGTGATAAGATATCAGTCACATGTGCGAATTATCACTGTTTAAACAAGTGAAGTGAGATAAGAATATAAAGTGGTCATGTTTAATCACAAAATAAATGAATAAATATGACTAAAAATCCATTCTGCTATACTCGTCAGCATGTATTATTACTAAACAATAAAAGTAAATAATGCTTACTTAACTACTAACGTATTTACGTAGAAAGATAAATCAAATAGGCATAAAATGATAAAGTATTAATTTCGGAACTTTATTATTATAAAAGGTAAATGGACGACACTTATCTTATTTGCGACAAAACATGTTCAGTGGAAGAGCTGTTAAGACGCTTCAATGATTGTCACCTGTCCATTGAATTCACTGTACGAAGAAGAGTTAAACTCATCGTACAACTTTCTAGACGTAATCTTGAAGAGAAGGGATGATAACTCGATTCAAATGTCAGTCTATCGAAAACCAAAATGGACTGGTCAGTTCACTGACTTTTATAGTTGGGTATCTCTTGGTTGTAAAAGAAATATCATTCACTCACTGTGTTCCAGAATCTATAAAATCGGTTGAGAAGATACGATGGATGCTGAAATCGAAACTCTTAGAACAACACTATTTAATAACGGATACCCTAAAAGAATTATTGATAAGAAATCTGAAGAAACGAACCACTCCTCATCCCATTACAGTCCCTAAGGATGTTTTAACCGTGAGTCTAGAATCAAAGAAGACACCACAGCCGAAGTGCTGAAAAATCGTCTGTCAAGATGCACCAATAGTAGCTTCTATGCTGCTAGACTCAGATTGATATTCCCCAGCTGCCATCTGATTCGTCAGTACGTGAAGTATAGGCTCCCACTTATATCCATATCTATGTATATCTACAAGTTCACATGCTCCTGTGCAGCTGACCACATTGGACGTTGTAAGCGGGCCCTCCGAAAACGTGTTGCTGAACACTACCCAGTTCGGTTTACTAGAGGCAAGCAAAGGAAAACGACTTCATCCATATGTGAACATCTTGTTGAATTGGGACACTCAGCATCTCGAGATTCATTCTTTAACATAATTTAAAAAGTTAAATTCAACTACTCCAAAGGTTTACGTTTCCACCACTTATGCATAGCTGAAGCATTAGCTATACATGAAAGAAAACCAAAATTTTGCACTCAAAAAGTTTTGTGAAACCACTTTCTCTACCTTGGCCTTACCAATTCATTTTGTTGATTTTGTCAATTTTCAGTTCACTAAAGTGGTATACTTCTCTTCTATTATCATCATCATTATCATCAATTTTCACTTCATTGACACCATTTGACCCATATTTCATTCATTCCTTAATAATTGACCTATTTTACACGTTTCGGCTTTATTATCACCGTTTTACAATTCTTTGACAGCACTTATCTCTTATCTCACCATTTGTTATCGATTCGTTCCTTAGTCAAAGTGACTCATTTTCTACCTGTTCCACTTGAACAAATACCACCACCTACACCGATTGTATATTTTGTATATTGACTGAGCAACTCCCTTTTCAGTGCAATTATCTGTCACTTTACCGAATATAAATACGACTGTACAGCTTGATAATGAAGTTGTTGAAAAAAAATATTTCTTCGCTGATACATGCCTTGTTCTTGTTAACAAAATGATAAGGTGATTTTTAACGTCTAAAACATGTCTTATCGGTAACTAGTTGAGGTTGTAAAAAACATGAGATCTAACATTGATGTTTCATATGAAAAATAAAGTCAACAGAAAGGAAAACGCGAATCTGACCCTGACTTATAGATACGCTTCAGTAAAGTCTTTAAAATTAATCATGACTTGAAGCGCAAAGTTTTTGTTTAGGAAGGAGCCACAAAACTCTTGTTGGAAGTGTTGGAAGCAAGATACTGGAACGAAATTGCTTGAATTACCCCAGTTAAACTTGGAGGTATAAGCAGATACTGTTATCAAGAGGTTACTGTTAGGAAATTACGATTAGAATTGTGAGAACACCGTAGCTATAGGTAAATACGAACAGTCATCTTTCCGTTTTCTATTTGACAGAGGTACCTGGCGATTGGAAGAAGGGTTACCTTGTCAAACTGCCGAAGAAGGGTGACCTCAGTGTTTGCAAGAACTGACGCGGAATCACTCTCCTGTCCACCCAAAGCAAGTAAAATATTAAGCCGCATCATTCTGGAGAGGCTTAAAGATGCACTGGATTCAAAACTACCACCAGAACAGGCTGGCTGGCTGGCTGGATTCAGGAAGCACAAATCGTGTGCAGACCAAATTGCAACGCCACGCTACGCATCATCATAGAACAGAGCATAGAATGGCAGTCAACTCAATTCTCTACCTCAACTTCATCGACTTTGAGAAGGCCTTTGACAGCG
The DNA here is from genome assembly GCA_944470555.2 of Heterobilharzia americana. Lineage (NCBI taxonomy): Eukaryota > Metazoa > Platyhelminthes > Trematoda > Strigeidida > Schistosomatidae > Heterobilharzia > Heterobilharzia americana. The sequence goes on from OX104129.1 coordinate 82,833,522, forward strand.
TCGACCGAGAAGTAATTTGGAAGCTGCTTCACTACTATGGAGTACCACAAACCTTTATCCGCCTCGTTCAACAACTATATGAAGATGCCACATGCCGGCCAAGTAATTCACAATGGGAAGCTCAGTGATGCTTTTGAAGTGAAGTGAAGTGAAGACAGGAGTGAAACAAGGTTGCCTACTATCCCCCATGATATTCCTGATTGTGGTCAACTGGACTGGATCATGCATGAAACAGTGGGGAGCTGTGAGAAGAGGGGGATACGCTGGCTGGACTGCGGAAAACAACCTAGAAGAAGACTTGGATTTCGCCAACGATGACTAGTGTCTGATGTCACACAAACTTGAAGATGTACAGGCGAAAACTAACAAGTTGGCAGAAGAGGTGAGGCAGCGAAGACGGGACTTCAGGTGAATATAGAGAAGACAGAGGTGATGGAGATACCGCACCACCACCACCAACAACAACAAACTCCAATCACCGTCAACGGGAGAAACTTAAAGGAAGTAACTTCCTTCACTTATCTAAGAAGCACTATTTCAACTACAGGAAGCACAGGCACACACAAGGATGTCAAATTCAGAATCGGAAAAGCAAGACAGGTGTTCATTAGCCTGAAACCACTGTGGAGATCTTCTGCACTGCACTCAGCATGCGGAACAAGATACGGATTTTCAACACCAACACCAGTCAAGTCAGTGCTTCTATGTGATGGTTGAGAGACTTGGCGCGTTACGGAAGGGATTTCCAATAAACTACAGACATTCATCAACAACTGCCACCCACGCTGGCTCGCTACTGAAGATCAGATGGCCAGAATAGTTGGAATAAGCAAGAACGAGCTGTGGGAACGAACCAACCAAGAACCTATCACTCAACAAATATGCAGGAGGAAGTGGAGATGGATTGGGCATGCACTGAGAAGGCCGACTGAGGACATCACGCGTCAGGCCAGGTACTCGAGTGGAATCCCCATGGGAAGCGACGAGTTGTGTGTCCGTGGTGAGGGTGACATGGAAGAGATCGTGCGAGGAGGAAATGCGAGCTTGTGGGCTGTCGTGGAACCAGGTTCAAAAGATCTCAGAGAACAGAGTTCACTGGAGACGTGCTACTGAAGCCCTATGTTCCACTAGGAACCCAAGGGACTAATAATAATAATAATAATAATACATTCTTGGTCATGGTTGTCATTCAAGAACCACATTTGACTCTGAAGGAATTATCAGTGTGGAGAAAGAAGACAAAAATTGAAAGTCCCATGAGATCAAAGTGCATGACAAGACAGAAAATAGTTTTTACCATCGAAAAATAGTTCAAGCCTGATTTTAAAGATTAATCCTTTCTTTCAATGAAACACAGGCAGAAAGTATATTTGTTGTTGGTTTATGCTTTCTAGATGATAGCGTTTTACTTCAATGTTCTCATTATGAAGCTGCTTTCAGACTGAATCTTGCTAAAAGGTAAACCTTAATTTAGAGGTTAGCGGGAATTCATTGATTTCAAGTTGATATTCATCACGAAGCCAAAGAGCACTGAACAGTTGATACGTCCTAGTATATGACTCCCTGGCAGTGCGTAACTATCACCCGTTCAAGGATGTAACCTAGAACATTAAAGATCCGCAGCAAGCATTTAGACACTGTGATAGTGGGCCTGGATTTAGTGTTCCACATTTTCCAACTTCTTTCCATTCGTGATATACCGTGACATTCATCCGATTCCATCACTCAGTATTTGTTCATGGCAGTCCTCCAACTCATGTCAGGCCACGATGTATGCTAACTTGAAGTCAATAAATCCTCACAAACCACCTGCTGTGACGGATGTGGGATCATGCGAATGGGTAAAGTGATACTGAGACTCAATAGACACCTCAGCCGAATGCTTTTACGACTGACCTCACTCAGTACCCTCTGTTTTACCGAGCTGCAAAACACCAGAAGACAAAGATGGTCTGTGATTGAAAGAACAACGATAACGTTCATTAGACAAATACATGATATACATGTATTTACAAAGCTCTGAGAAAATGAAGCTACAAATGAACCGATCCGATTTGTTATGTGCTGTTGAATTTCTCCAATCAGGTTCTCATTTCAGTCCATGCATAAATTATGATCTAAGCATGATCTAAAAACAATTTCTGTACTGGCTGCCCTTTGTTGTAACGTATCACCCCCAAATTGAATGACTCATCAATGCTCATTTATGACTTGCTTTAGGATGATATTTCCAAAGTCCTGATGAGAAGTCACGACCTCTGAGACAAAACAAGTCTAACTTCAAGACAGGTACTCAATGACAGTATCGAATAAAGATCTATGTCATGAACTAAAAAATTAGGAACATAAGGACCGTTGAATTCTGATCCACTGAATCAGCGGTAACTTGCTGGCTAAGAAAGCTAAACGTCTCAAGTTTGATCCAAAGCAGGGTGATAGATGCGTTCTGCTGAGAAATCTGATACTGGGATGAAACTACTATACAATCCTTCCAGGTTTTCAGTGGTTCTACAGCTAATTTACTCTTAACATTGAAAATCATATGTTTTACATTCGTTTATTTTCATTACTTGAACCCGTATTCAAGCGTTTTGTCCAGCAAACATCAGTCTAATCAGGAACATAACTGATAACTTCTCAACCATTATGGTTAATAAAAGTTATCTAATGTTTTTCAAGTACAACATCCCAAAGCCCTGGCTTTTTCATGCACGACGTCAGTTAGAGGACTAGGTAACATCTGAAAGTATGCGATAGCTGCTTCATCCTACTTAGCGCTGCGTGGGCATGACTCCATAAGTAATTGAGTCTACTACTGTCATGTCTAGAGAGGAAGTCATTACCGTTTATCCAAAGAGTTAGAATCTGAGGGTCCATATTTTCCTTTCATCAATTCGCGATATGTTGCTAGTATTGCCCAATATCATCACTGGCTATCCGCACCACTACTTACTTGAATCATCCCTAGCGTTAATTAATTATCATTTGAACTTTACTAGGTCATTAATGTGGACATCAACAAAGATGACTGGTCAAAGGTCAAAATTTTAAAAATCTTGAAATTTTACAAGGTTTTTTTCAACATTTAAGAATGTAACCTTTGAAACCTATGGGTATATACTAGTAGCAGAAGTTATGTTCATAGATTATTTTTCATTTTTATAGTAACTGCCAAAGGCAAGACTTTATCACAATAACAGAAAACATGTTTATTGACCAAGGTATACTAAGAACACAGAAAAAACACTTCAAATATTGTACATGAGGCATAATGTTTTCTTAAGATGCTTTGATTTGTGGTAAATGAATACGTAATTAATGCTAAACCTGTATCCTTACAAAATGTTTCTAAATATTAATTTCAGCGGATATGGAGCCTTTATTTGTAGAATGAGGATAAAATGAGTTTATGCCGGAGACTACCAGTTGAATCCAAGGAGTACGTTTCATCTAATTTAGGTTTCGTCATCTAGATGCACCCGCACTCCAGTTAGTGATGTTGTTTCTCCTGAGATTCGAATCCAGTAGAAATCACTTCAAACAGCAAAGCGTTCCAGTGAGGTCACTGGGTATCTAAAACACCACTCTCTATGTGATGGCTATCAATTGTTGTTTGATATATGCTCCAGTACCCCAGGGGATAACCCTTTGATGTTTGAAGCGATGAGCACTGAGCTCGAGTCTTATTGGAAAGAATATCACTCACTGGAGTCAAGGCACATCGACTGAAGAGTCTCAAACAAGATAAAACGCGCATCGTGGGTTCCACTGCTAGTCATCAGGATGATTACAACACCACAGGTATCCGGCAGTATCGCGGCATCGTCATACGAACCCATCTACTAACAGAGGTGGAGCGATTCAGCCTTATTGCATTGCAACGAAGAACTGTGAGTATCAAACAATAAAATAAATTGATTTATATGAACAGAAAATAAATAATGAATATATAAAAAAGGGGATAAAAGGTTACTTTGAATTTCAAGGTTATTCACAAGTACCGTCAGATGTATTTTGAAACCGAGAAATGAAAAATTAGTAAAGTTGATTTTTCAAATGCAGATAAGGTGATTCTGTATGAAATTTTAGCAAATTAGTTAGAAATTCTTTGCCCCTGAACATCTGTTGATTATTTCTTACGATTTCCGAAGATGTGTTGGGAAAAGCAATTTCAAATAGGTTATGTAGCCATTAAGATAACACACACCGCTGTGATTGTTAACTTACCCATAATGTGCTGCTTTCACAACCTTTACTTCAACGTTATCTAGCCTTCAAGGAAAATTCGTTGAATTATAAAGGGTCTGATGATGAAGATAATTTTCGATATGTATTTAAACTTGAAGATACATGATACACAGTTCAATGAGTGTCTTTTTTAAGTGGGATATTATCTTGGAGATTTTAACATATTTACTTAGCTTACGTAACAGTAATTTGTTCCAATACAGTCACGAACACATAATCTAGTAATTATGTAGGTCAGTATTACAAAGGAACTACCACTGTGCATGAAATCGTTACAATTTATGAAAAAATTTAGCCTTTAGGATTGTCGATAATCATGAATGCTGTGGATTACAAATCATAACTGAATATTTATCATGTATTCATGCGGCTAGCTTAAATACTGGGCTACACTAAAACTCTCCACTAATTATATTCCATGACATTGTTCCCTTTTGAATGTCTTCTCAACGCATTATGTACTCTCGCATGTTTTCAAAATCTTTTCAAACTTTCGTTTCTTAGGCTAAGAACAAAACAAAGAAAAAGTGTTCTGCTGGTTGAAAATGGATTTGTAAATGCTCAAAAATACACCATATTAGTATTCTTAGGATGCTTGTATGAGGCTGTGAATTTCCGCGCTGACTGACTGAACTGCTACCATCAAAACTACCTTCAATTTTTTGTTAATTTCCGAAACTGAGGACAGATGCTGTTCTAAATCTAGCTGCCCGTTTCAAACTTATGCCTTCACTACTGTTATTATTGACACTATTCTTATCATCATTTGTGCCTTCGGTTCCTAATAAAACATAAAACTTCATTAGCACGTCTCCACTCAACTCTCTTCTCTGAAATCTTCAAAACCTGGCGACACCACTGCCCACAAACTCTCATTTCCTCCTCACACGATCTCCTCCATGCCACTCTCAACTCACACGCACAACTCGTCACTTCCCATCTCGGTTACACTCGAGTGCCTGGCCTGACGCGTGATGTCCCCAGTCAGCCTTCTCAGTGTTTGCCCAATCCAATCCATCTCCACTTCCTTCTACTGCATATTTGTTGGGTGATAGATTCTTGGTTGGATGGTTGGTTGCCAGCCAGATTTCCTTGTTGCTTATTCTTACTATTCTGGCCATCTGATCTTGAGTATCGAGCCAGTGTAGGTGGCAGTTGTTGATGAATGTATGTAGTTTGTTGGAAATCCCTTTCGTAACGCACCAAGTCTCTCAACCATACAGAAGCACTGACTTGACTGGTGTTGATGTTGGAAATCGGGATGTTGTTCGACATGCTGAATGCAGTGCAGAAGATCTCCACATTGGTTTCAGGTAAATGAAATCCTGTCTTGCTGTCTTTCCGATCCTGGGTGTCTTTGACGTTCTCATCTGTGCCTGTGTCGCCTGTAGTTGAAACAGTGCTGCCTAATTAAAAACGCTACGCAGACGTAATAATTATTTCTTTTAAAAAATTTGTAGGGAAAGCGAATTTGTTGAAGTATTCAGTGCTGATAATTTCACACAGTATCATACATATTGTTTTGAACAAAGCGATCATCACTATAATTACTATCATTACTATCACTATTATTATTATTATTATTATTATTATTAACCAGTTAGGAAGTAGTTAATAATAAAAGTAATATAAACAATGCAAAAAAAGAGGTTTCGCATCTATAAAAGTTCAAGTTAAATACTTTACAGGATTTGTCTGTTTCACTCTAAATACGATCAGAAAAATGAAAATTAACATGTGAAGGAAAATTATGTTACATTGAGATCTTCCCAATTATCTTGGCTATGAATAATCAAAAATTGCAGCTTGACAGTTTCGCGTTTATAAATAATTTGTAAATAGCTTTACTGTTATGAGTAAATACGTTTCAAACCTTCATTGTTGATAAATACAAACTATCAGTCAGTTACTTGGAAGCTAAATAATCGGAATAACTTGGTAATTTACAACCAATTTTGGAGTTTGATATGTCAGCTCACCGTCTTTCTTTACATTTTCCAGTACTATAAGTTTTTCTGTATAAGATAATGAGGGGACTTATGCACATGTGACTGAAAAGATCTTTTTCAACGTACATCATTGTAACTAATGTTTCCCTGTTTTTTTTTTACAGGGTTTCAATGGATTGGAATCGATTGTTTACTTCCATATATGTTGAGTTTCTGCTTGAAATTCCTCTGACGGGTTTAGAAAAAAAATCAGTAGAGAAAATAAAGAAATTTTTAGAATAGAATGAGCCTATTTTATTTCACCATATCTCATCAATTGTAAACAGTCTACAACAAAAGTGAAATATCAGTAGTAATAGTGATATAACATACTTTAAATATCACCAGCTTCCTTGAAGGCTTTCAACTTGATTTGGAAGGTTCCTTGCACTAGACAGTGAGTGGTCTGAACCTACATCTGCTCCTCTTCTTGACCTTGTGTTAAGTAGACTGCATCTCCATTTTCTTGAGAATGAGATAAAGTCGATTTGATTTTTAGTGTGTCCTAGTGTCTGGTGAAATCCATGTCGCTTTGTGGATATCTTTGTGTCTGAACACACTGCCTAGCCTCTAATCACCAATTCGTTGAATGCACAGAATTCTGCAAACAATTCTCCATTCTCATTCATTTCACCTAGCGCCTCTCGACCCATGGTTTGCTCTCTTCCTGTGTTGTCCCCTCCCAGTTTGGCATTCATGTCACCCATTAGAATTTTGATGTCGCTAACTGACGTCTTGTCCAGTGTTGATTGAAGTTGTCTGTAGAAATCCTCCTTTTTCTCCTGCTCTGCATATACAGAAATAAATAAAGATTTGAAATCCAGGATTAACAATAAGGTAGTTGAGTTGGAAAGACACAGGAATAATAGTCACAGATCTAAATCAAAATCAAGGTCAGTTTATATCTGATAAAATAAAAAAATTCTGGAACTGCAAAAAGGGGGAACAAAAAAGCGATAGAAGTGTAGAGGAAGAGAATGTTAAAGCGCCAATATTAAATGCAATTGCACAGAAAAACTGATGGACGTTAGGTTGAATGATTAGCAGTCAGTAAGTGATTAATAAAACCTTCCCTGGTTAACTAGTTCACTAGTTACTAGGCCTACGGCTACCAACCTTAACCCATAAAACTAATCAAATCCCCAAAGAAACTTCAAATCATAAACAAAATATAAAAAACAAAAACAAAATTATTCCTCGCTGGAATCGGAGAGGCGAAATGACACCAGTTGGTGAAGACGCCTCATGCCAGCCAAGTAATTCACAATGGGAAGCTCAGTGATGCTTTTGAAGTGAAGTGAAGACAGGGCTGAAGACAAGGCTGCCGTCTATTATCACCCATCCTATTCCTGATTGTGCTCAACTGGACTGGATCATGCAGGAAATAGTGGGGAGCGAGAAGAAGGAGATACGCTGGCTGGACTGCGGAAAAGAACCTAGAAAATCTGGATTTCAAAAACGATGACTTGTGTCTAATGTCTTGTGGCATAAACTAGAAGATGTACAGGCGAAAACTAACAAGTTGGCAGAAGAGGTGAGGCAGCGAAGACGGGACTTTAAGTGAATATAGAGAAGACAGAAGTGATGAAGATACCCAACCAACACCACCACCAACAACAACAACAACAAGCTCCAATCAGCATGAGCGGGAGAAAATTAAAGGAGGTAGCCTCTTTCACCCACCATCCTAGGCAGCACTGTTTCAACTACAGGCAGCACAGGCACACACACACATTCAGAGAAGAGAATGGAGTGAAGTGCTACTGAAGTGGTATGTCCCATTAGGAAACAAAACGCCATGAAAGAAAATGAGTTAGTTTTGTTCCGCAAATGTCTTTTTACTTGCATCATTCAAATTTGTCAGCGCAACTTAATGTGTGACAGTGAACTTATTAAAAAATTTGTCGGTTTTCTGATTTACTTCAAGAAAGCTTCAGCAAGCTCATTACAAGTAATTGATTGGTCATGGTAGTGCAACCACTTTCCTATCGTCTAGTCCTGAATGCAGATCGAATTCTATCGATCATAAGCTTGGAAGCATCGTGGTGCACATTAGTAAATATTAGTTGGTCCAGGTCAAGGGCTTCCTGCTGATTGCCTCCAAGCAACTAGCATTACAAGTAAGCATAGTACATATATGATCACAACAACAGAGAAAAGATCTACTGAGAATAAACTCGAAGATTTGACTCTGTAGGTCAAATATGAGCTCAATTTTGAATAGAATTAGGGTTTTTTGTACCCAACACTTAAGAAATACAGTCATCGAAAGGAGAGGAAATTTTAGATTTCCGAAAAAATGAACAAAGTAACTTAAATACCAGGAAAGAACTAGGTAAGTAATTTGCAAGTCTTGTAAACGTCTACACAGGATGAGTAAACGACCAATTATTCCCGAACAACTGAATTCTAGTGTTAGCTATCTGGGGTAGTACGCATAAATTGCAATGATCTGCTCTCCTGTGCTACACGAGGTGAAGAAATAATAAATGCGATTTAGGTTTGAAGAAGATTAAATTCTATCGAAACAGCGGCAAATTTTGACATTCAATCACATCTTTACGTCAGTTATCAAGTGTAGTTATGATCATGAAGTTAAAAACGTTGTCTTGGATGCTAATAAATTGCAGCTTAAGATAATTCTACACGATTATTGCGTCTGATGATTTCCGAATAGGACGTGACTTATACTCTAAATTCCATTGCCAGACACTTTTCAGTAAGAAAGATAAAATCGAAGTTGAACCATACACATATGCATCAACTCAAGTTGCCACACTTCATAGCAGTACACAAACAACAAGTGGGTGGGTGAGAGAATAAATAAATTTAAAGATGACAGTCAGTATAAATATTCAAGATTCAGAAGACATCAGAGAGTGAATGCATCTGCGTCATTGTGACCAGTTTTCAATGATGTCACCAAGAATCTTCAACCACTGATTCTTTTCATCTCAGGAACTTTAACAAGGCAGTCTGTATCTTTCCAAACGGCTCAGACAAACAGTCAAGGATTGCATAGTCTGATGCAACGTTTCGGTCTAGCCACTCTGAGCTCTCTTCTATCTTAATCTAACTTTCCCTAGCATTGCATATTCCCGTAAGTGGTGACTCACGCAGCACAGTACAGGCCAAGGGCATCGTAGTCGATGAAGGTTAGTTAACAACCCCATCATTTGACATGCCTATCTTCCCTCTTCCCCCTCTTTTTACCTTAATTTCTATCACATTTTCCTATTTAACTTCGTCATAGATGTACTTATGGACATAGCCTTCAGTAGGTCAGACTTCACAGTGATTGATCTAATCCCCGGAGGTCACCTGGTTGACGACATTATCCTGCTCAATGAAGACACTGACAAAATGAAAGTTATTCTGAACGTGTTAACTACAAATTAGCGTATACTTGGTATGCGTTTCGCACTTATCAAATGTAAGATGATGCTCCAGAAGTGGTCTCATCCAAGTACTCCCAGTTTAATCATAGGTAGTGAAGCGGTGCGTTGTGTCGATCACTTTACTTACTTGAGGAATTGCATCAGGGCTACTTTCTGACTAAATGTCTGCTCGAATACAGGACACTGGTTTGGTTTTTTCCAATCAGTGACATTTGTGGTACCAACTGGCAGGATATTCAACTATCTATCAAAAAACGAGTATACTACGCTGCAGTTTGTTCTTCCCTGTTGTACAGCTGTGAGATATGGATGTTGAAAGTAGAAGACATGGAGAAGTTACAAGGTTTTAATCACAGATGTCTTCGTATCACTGCTCGTATTTGGTGCAGTCACTGTGTAAGCGATGTTGAAGTCAGGGGAAGAGTACTGGCCAACACAATAGAGTCGGTTGATGGTGTTGTGGAAATTAGTCGATTGAGAGGGCTTGAACATATGTCGAGTATACTGAACCACTGCCTAACTGGATATACGATGCTGGTCATGTCTCATAGTTGTAAAACACGACAGAGATAATATTATATCACTCCTTTTTAATAATGTTTTATAAAATATAGAATTTATCAATTTGCTAGTGTTCTATTTTCTGTATTCTGACATAAAGTGGCACTACTTCACTGCTTCGGCTTTTTCCACTTATAAATCATCAAATGAATTGGTTAAGCGAAACTTATGGATAAACTTCTTATTCTATAAATTTAGACTGATTTTACTTTGACTGTTAACTGAAAACAAAATTCTCTTCTAAAGATTGCATGAAGATAAACAGCGTATGCAATTGAAATTGTTTTCTAAGTACAATGACGTAAAATAATAGCGTAAAAAAATTTAAAGATTAAAAATACGCTACACCTAGACTACTATCCAGAAGTTGATGGAGAAAATTCGATATTCCTCTCTAAAATAATATTTCCATATTTGACAACTGTTTAGCCATTGGATGTGTAAAGAACTTATTCTACGTAAAATAGGCTAAATAGATGTAATGAAAAACCAATGACGAGTAAGAAAATTCGATTCAGAGGATTGTGGTAATGTATTGGAAGTAGCCTCTTTCACACACCTTCATAGGCAGCACTGTTTCAACTACAGGCGGCACAGGCACACACGAGGATGTCAAAGACAGCCAGGATCGGAAACACAACAAGACAAGTGTTCATTAACCTGAAACCAGTGTGAAGATATTCCGCATTCAGAATGAAGCGTGAACAGCATCCGGATTTTCAACACCAACACCAGTCAAGTCAGTGCTTCTGTATGGTTGAGAGACTTGGTGCGTTACGAAAGGGATTTCCAATAAACTACAGAAATACATGATGAACAGCTGCCGCTACCTATGCTCACTCGATACTGACACTGGAGACCAGATCAGATCAGATGTCCAGAATAATAAGGATGAGCAAGGAGGAACGCTGGCTGGCTGGCTGGCAGGCTGGCAATGAACCAACCAAGAATCTATTGCTCAGAAAATATGCAGAAGAAGGAAGTGGAGGTCGATTGGACATGCACAGAGAAGAGCATTCGAGGACATCGCGCGGTAGGCCAGATACTCGAGTGTAACCTAGATGGGAAACAACGAGTTGGACGTCTGAGTTGATTGTAACATGGAGGAGATGATGTGAAGAAGAAATGAGAGCTTATGGTCAGTGATGGAGCCAGGTTTTGAAGACTGCAGAGAAGAGAGTACACTGGAGACATGCTACTGAAGCGGTATGTTCCATTGGGAACCCAAGGGACAAATAATACTAATAACAATTGATTTCAAGTTGATATTCATCACGGCCTGACATCAGTTGCAGAATTTCTGACAGGCAACAGGCACTGAACAGCTGTTTCGTTATAGCGCAGGACCATACAGCTGTGTACACTCTTGATCCCGCCGGAGCTCAAACCAAAGACCTCCAGGTTCTATAGTTAGTAGGGTACCATTCGCCGACTGGGTCGGATTCCATTGGCATTCGACCGCCAGTGATGTCATGTATGCACACTGCTGAAGAGCCTCGCAGTAAGACGAAACAGCTTTCCACTGCTCCCAGGTTACCGTTAGTTTAATGTCAGTCCACGATGAATGCCATCTCTAAATGAAAGTGTAAGCAGTAGTTTAGTTGAAGTAGGGAATTTTTCTTCGTTATGCTAACAATGTCTCAATCCTGATCTTGGTGACTAGCGGAGGAATCCAGGATGCGCATTTCGTCCTGTCTGGGACTCATCACTTGCATGTGCCTGCACCTCAGTGAGTCATTATGTTCTTTATGGGGCTGAAACCCTGTACCCTTCGCTTCAGACACCACAGCGTTATAAACTGAGCTGCTGGGCATGATATGCATCTCTGGTGCAAGTATCATTATAACAACTATACCCGTTGTACAAGAGGTGGCTATTATGCCCCAGTGGCTTAGTGGATAACGCTCTGGCGTCTGCAGCCAAGGGTACTAGGTTCCAGTTTCAATGGGAACAACATCACTTACTGGGGTACATGCACATTTCTACAACGAGTCCCAAATAGGACGGAACATGCATCCTAAACTCCTCTACTAGTCACCAAGATCAATGTGACATCATGAATATACGGAAGCATCGGCCAACAGGGTCGAGTAATGCAGCCCTGTATAACAACGGGAAATTAAAAGTATCGTTATAATTTCCTAATTCTATTGATAACTGTACACTCAATAGTTGCTAAGACAATAATATGTTTTTCTGACTGATATTTGTTGATAAACAATGAATAAAAGAACTTTGAATAAGCTTTTAAGAAAATGTCTTCTACAAGCAGGAACATAAATTTACTAGTGTTAGCAAACAGCAATCACATGCAGTGCGCTTCTTTGGCCACTGTAAGTGGCTTAATTCATCGTGCACTGAGTAGAAATTAAGCAGGAAATAAAAGTAAGCCACTTACATATGAATTCTTCACAGATATTCAGTTCATAATTGATGGAATATAGCTATAATGATCACCAAAATAATTATGAGGATAATCCTAAATTAAATCTCGGTTAACCTAGCCTGGTTAACTAGTTCACTAGTTACTAGCCGGTCATAAGCCCAAGTAAAGAGGGAAGGTTGGACCTACGGCTACCAACCCTACGCCGTAAAACTAATCCAAACGCTAAAGAAACTTCAAAGCACACACAAAGTATAAAAAATATTAACAAAATTACTCCTCACTGGAATCGGAGAGGCGAAACGACGCCAGTTGGTGAAAGCCTGACTTCGGGAAGCCAATTGACCAGGCCGATGTGTCTTCTCTCCCTCGATGAAAGCGAAAGTAAATCTGGGACATGGAATGTCCGCACGATGTTTGAACCTAGCTGGCAAGGCAGCCCAGATTGCAAACGAGATGAAGAAGTATCACATTGAAGTGCTTGGAATCTGCAGAGAATCAGCAGATGGAATGGGAGTGGACTCTCCAAACTGTCAATTGCAGAATCAATAATCTACTACGACATTGTCACCCAGACGACAAACACAAGCACACTGAGTTTTCGAGTGGCTATCATGATATCCCACTCCCAAGAGCATCGAAAGCTCTCATACAGTGGGAACCAATCTCCTCCTCCAGGATCATGACAGCAAGGTTCAACTGGAAAGGAAGCAAGGTCACAATCATACAATGCCACACTACGCAACCACAAATAATGCAGATAAAGAGAAAAAGGAGGAGGAATTCTACAAACAACTTCAATCAACACTGGACAAGACCATAACTCAGCTGGCGACATCAAAATTCTAATGGGTGGGGTGACATGAATGCCAAACTAGGAGGGGACAACACAGGAATATAACTAACCATGGGTCCAGAAGCACTCGGTGAGGTGATGAACGAGAATGGAGAATTGTTTGCAGAATTTTGTGCATTCAACGATTTGATGATTGGAGGTGAGGCAGTGTGTTCAAGCACAAGGATATCCACAAAGCGAGCGACATGGATTTCAACAGACATTGAGACACACTACACTAAAAACCAGATGGACTTCATCTCAATGTGAAGAAAGTGGAGACACAGTCAGCCTACTTGACACTAGGTGAAGAAGAGGAGCAGATGTAGGTTAACACCACTCAATATCTAGTGCAAGGAACCTACCTTCAAAATCAAGTTAAAAGCCTTCAAGGAAGCTGGTGATAGACCACAGTTCAAGTTCAACACTCGGAAACTGAAGGATGAAACTACAAAGGAAATCTTCACGTCAGCCAGCCATCAAGACAAAATGGGAGACATCAAGGAACATCCCTCAAGAAACCTGTGTGGATGAACACTGAAACTCTTTGAAAGAGATGTGGAAAGAAACCTGCACAACCATTTCAGGAAGGAAGAAGAAACAGACAAGACAAGCAATGGATCTCAGTGCATACAGGGAAGCTGATAGAGCGAGCAGGGAGAGGAACATGGTGATGGTGATGGTGATGGTGAATCAGAAGATAAACCAGTACAGGCAAGGATGCTCAACGACAAGACGAACTGAGTACAATGTATAAAACACTACACTGGACAAAGAAGTGAAGAAGAGTGCATGCACGCAAAGACAAAAGACACTTCCACAACACACTGACAAGTGAAGCAGAACATGCTGCAGGATGCAGGCTGCAGGCTGTAGGTAAGAGAGACAGAGACCTGACAACATTGTATCAAATAACCAGGTTGCTATCTGAGAGGGGAGAAATCAACTCAGACGAAACCAATAAAAGATGATGATGGAAATTTAATTACGAGAGAAGAGAAACAAAGGAAACAATGAGCCGACCACTTCAAGAAGCTCTGGAATCGACCACCGCCATCACCAACACCACCACCTGCACTTCGTTCAGAAATACCACCTACAGCCCACCCACACAACTACAAGTGAACATAAATCATCCAACAAAGGTGGAGGTCCTGAACGCCATAAAGCTACTGAAATGTGGGAAAGCAGCAGGACCAGATGGGATCCCACCAGAAGCGGTGAAAACAGACGCAGACAGCGGACAACAGCCGACATGCTCACACCACACCACTATTGCAGAAGGTGTGGAAGGAAGAGAAGGTACCTGCTGGTGGATTGGAAGAATGGTTACCTTGTCAAACTGGCGAAGAAGGGAGACCTCAGTGTTTGCAAGAACTGAAGCGGAATCACACTCCACTTCTGTCCACCCAGAGCAGGCAAAATATTAAGCCGCATCATCCTGGAGAGACTAAAGCATGCATTGGATTCAAAACTAGCACCAGAACAGGCTGGCTGGCTGGCTGGCTGGCTGGCTGGCTGGCTGGCTGGCTGGCTGGCTGGCTGGCTGGCTGGCTGGCTGGCTGGCTGGCTGGCTGGCTGGCTGGCTGGCTGGCTGGCTGGCTGGCTGGCTGGCTGGCTGGCTGGCTGGCTGGCTGGCTGGCTGGCTGGCTGGCTGGCTGGCTGGATTCACGAAGTACAAATCATGCGCGGACCAAATCACAACGCTATGCCACGCATCACCACAGAACAGAGTATAGAATGACAGTCAACTCAACTCTATCTCAACTTCACCGAATCTGAAAAGGCTTTAGGCAGCGTTGACCGAGAGGTAATTTGGAAACTGCTCCATTACTATGGAGTACCGCAAAGCTTTATCAACCTCATTCAACAACTATATAAAGATGCCACATGCCAGCCAAGTAATACACAATGGGAAACTCAGTGATGCTTTTGAAGTGAAGTGAAGACAGGAGTGAAACAAGGCTGCCGTCCACTATCCCCCATGATATTCCTGATTTTGGTTTACTGGACTGGATCTTGCAGCAAACAGTGAGGAGCGAGAAGAAGGAGATACGCTGGCTGGATCATAGAAAATAACCTAGAATATCTGGATTTCGGAAACGATGACTTGTGTCTGATGTCACACAAACTTGAAGATGTACAGGCGAAAACTAACAAGTTGACAGAAGAGGCAGGGCAGGGCAGGGCAGCGAAGACGGGACTTTAAGTGAATATAGAGAAGACAGAGGTGATGAAGATACCGCACCACCACCACCAACAACAACAACAAGCTCCAATCAGCATGAACGGGAGAAACTCAAAGGAGGTAGCCTCTTTCACCCACCCTCCTAGGAAGTACTGTTTACACTACAGGCAGCACAGGCACACACGAGGATGTCAAAGTCAGAAACCAGTGTAGAGATCTTCTGCACTGCATTCAGTATGTGGAACAACATCACGATTTTCAACACCAACACCAGTCAAGTCAGTGCTTCTATGGGATGGTTGAGAGACTTGGCGCGTTACGAAAGGGATTTCCAGTCAACTACATACATTCATCAACAACTGCCACCTACACTGGCTCGATACTCAAGATCAGATGGCCAGAATAGTTAGAATAAGCAACAAGGAAATCTGGCTGGCAACCAACCATCCAACCAAGAATCTATCACCCAACAAATATGCAGTAGAAGGAAGTGGAGATGGATTGGATTGGGCAAACACTGAGAAGGCCGACTGGGGACATCACGCGTCAGGCCAGTCACTCGAATGTAACCCAGATGGGAAACGACGAGTTGTGCGTGTGAGTTGAGGGTGACATGGAGGAGATCGTGTGAGGAGGAAATGAGAGTTTGTGGGCAGTGGTGTCGCCAGGTTTTGAAGATTTCAGAGAAGAGAGTTGAGTGGAGACGTTCTACTGAAGTGGTATGTTCCATTAAGAACCCAAGGGACTAATAGTAATAACAAAGTCTCGATTCATTTTATTTTATTTTAGTTTCATTCTCACATCAATGAATCTTGCAGAGTATACTCACAAAATTGTATGGTAATTTGAGAGTGTCTGAGATACATTCTTCATCATCCTTGACTGGTGTGCGTTGGCTCTCCATCTATCAAGAGGGAGTCAAATGGAAGAGATTGCTGACCATTTTCTTACAAGAAAAGCTGAACTAGCTTTGATCCTTAAGTGACCACGGAGATCTTTGTATGGATACAGGAGTCACTACTAGATTTTTTCGGCTGTCGCTTATAGAGCCACCGTGATATCGGATTACCATAGAGAAACGAGTGTGCTGCTCATCGGTCTGTTATACTATATAGATGTAAATAACGGTCATTAGGAGAAGAAAATATTCCCGGATATTTCAGGTCTTCTAACGTCGTCTTTTTCGTAGTATCAACATGTCAGTCACATAGGAGTCAGATAGGACATCATTTCCACCGAGGTTGCAGATGCGCCCTTCTGACTGGTGCTTCCAAGCACGAAACCTAATTCCAGGACTTCCTGTTGATTATCTGCATCAAAACAACATATCTAGTCACCATTTACCTCGTCAGATCACGTTAGCTGAAGTAGATCCAAGCTGAAAAATGTTAGAAGTGGTCAGAATAAAAGACTGCGCCGATTCACATAGCTTCTGACTGTTGGTCTAAAACGTCAGGGGAAATATAGACTTCCCAATTGGGGTCCATGTGACAACCGGAATCAGTGGTTAGAAAGTTCAGGATATATGGCTCGCAGTCGGTATTGATGGTTAAGATGTGTCCCCACACCAAATTTTGTTACTGTCTTATCTATTTAATATAAGTGAAAAACTTGGGCACTGTGGTAGAATGTAATTCCATATTAGATTTGTTTATTTGATATAAAGCGCACAGTGATACAGTATTATTTACTTGATTACGTTTCGAGCATAAATTATTGCTCATAATCATATCAGATTGATACAATAATTTATGCTCGAAACGTAATCAAGTAAATAATACTGTATCACTGTGCGCTTTATATCAAATAAACAAATCTAATATGGAATTACTGTCTTATCTCTTTTTTTCATCTCATATTTTTCAGACGGTCCGCTACGTTTTTCCCTACTTCCTTTCTAGCTTATCTATATTTTACCTTAGTACCCTTCACACTGAAATGCTGATAAAAATGTGAAACTTCACTGGTTATGTAGCATAAACCGCTCCAACTATTGATGATTGCTGACTGACCGCATAGATCATGTAAATTATATGATAACTGTACACAGATTACTTTATCAATCTTTACATCATTGATCATATACAGGTCTGTTTGATGGATAATAATAGTAATAGTAAGCGCTTTATTCAAAACAGCATATGTGATACATTATTGAATTTTTAGCAGACAGTATCCCTTATAAATACGTTCCTCGTATAAGTGTTTTAAACGAAGTAATTATTGCATCTGAACATTGTTAATAATAAAAGTATTAAAGAAACTAATGTAGAACTGGTAGGTGGTGTTACATTAACATCTGGTCTGAACTCGTTAATGAACACAAAATCCAGTATAGTTTTGGTGGTGATAATACAATTAGCCAGTACAAAAATCTTAAATTCCTAATCAGTATCGTAGGAATAGTAGTGTATTGTTTTCATGTATTTATGAATCCATTACCATCCAACATAATATTTTTTTTTCTCTGTTTTGTTCTTCGCTTGAAAAACGACAGTTGTCGAGATGTACTTGCACCCTAGGGAATGATGTTGTTCCCATTGTAACTTTAACCTCAAACCCATCGCATCAAACGCCAAAGTGTTATCCACTAAGCAACTGAACCACGATACCTGAGTATTAGTTACTACTATTTAACGATATGCTTGCAATTCTCCAGTGTTTAACTAGCTCGAATTGTTTGGCCTCCATTACAGGGAAATCCAGTTAATCAATCCCAAATAGGACGGAACTTGTATCCTCTGCTAGTCACAACCATGTAAACTATCAGTAAATATTCAGGCAATATCGTGGCAAATGCATAGAAGCTCATATGCCAGTATAGGTTGAACAATTTGGTCCAATAAAACAACGAAGGCTTATAAGCATTAGTAATAGTTGAACAACTTTTTACATGGTTGTTTTGTATAACCAATAACTTTCAAGTCTAGTGCACAAAAACTGACTTCTTCAGTTGTAAAAATTCGAAATATTTGAACATTAATAGTACAACTTCATAGGATGTACACAAAACGTTATATCTACAAAGTATGCATGAAACATTCACCAGTAGAATGTCTAAATTTGCTCTATGAAATGATACAATTAACTTACCACTATCATAACATGACATCTAGATGGTTAATGTTCACAAACTTGTTACTAATTTATAAACAGTAACTTTGTCAAAGAGAACCATTGGCTTACTAAAAGTTAAGCTATGAATTCAGATGAAAGAACAGATTTCTTCACATTGGCATGAAAAATCAATTTGATTTTCAAACTTACAAGTCTTAATAAAGCTTCTGATCGTAATCGGTTTAGTCACTTTTTGTAGCTACTCATCCTGGTAACATGAAAACTGGATTCATATCTTCACTCCCATGAATCTTACCTATAATATAAAGGGGTAGCTTTAAATTTCTTGGAGTGATTGAATATCCGTGAATCTGACAGCAGATCTTCGACTGCAAGACATGTCTGAAAGTAAACTAAATATCATTCATCCTCTAACATTTCTACATGATTTTTTGTACCCATGAAGAATGCAAGGAGAACAATATAAGGTAGACAACATGAAAACATTTTATTTCCTTTGTTTCTCTTCGGCTGCCTACAACCTAAAGTAGAAATAGTATTCATTATGGACTGACATCAGTAGGGGGACGATTGTAAACCCCGGTGCACTGGACAGCAGCTGTTTTGTCCTAGTACGGGACTCCCCAGCAGTATGCACCCACTACCCAGCTACTGATCGAACTCAGGACCTTCAGGTTTCACGGTGAACTCGTTAACCATTCAGCCACTGGGTCGGTTTCCAGTGGTTCACAATTTCCAACTTCTGTCAATTCACGAAATAGCGCAACTGTCACCCAAGGTTTTCAGTTGGCATCCACTTCACTTCCGACTGGTTGACCCCACAGGTCACGGCTTCTCATTAATACATTACAAACTAAAATATCAAAATACAGACATCAGAACAAAATTTCAAACATAATTCAATTGACCGGAAATAGGTTCCGTTAGCAACTAAAAGCAACAATGTAGTGAAAAATCATGATTTTGTACATCCTATAGCTACAAATTCTTTAGAAAAGCATACTAGTAGCGCGAAATATTACCGGTACTACCCATTAGGACAGTATGGAAGACAGGAGTTTCAGTTAAGATATCTTTTTCGGTGATTTCATTCTATTAAGCATATTCATATATAATGCACCATTTTATTAACTAGTTATGTTGTTTGTGTTTTCCTACAGATACTACTCCTCAATTAAATTCACACTTTGAGTAGAAAGTGAATGAAAGATGCCACCTATGGATATAGAATTCACCAGACGAGATGCTGGGACAGGAAATCTGTCTAGAATATATTCAACCGAAGAATTTTTACATTTTGGTAACTATAAGTCATAAAAAGAATTCGCATCGCCTTTCTTGCTTACAGAATTCCACTTATCTATATCACTAACTGTTGAAAAGAAAAAATGCTACTTTTCAGCTGAAAATGAATATGAATCACAATTTTTGGAGAAAAACATAGAAACCTAAAGCAAGCAGAGAATACCTCATTTGGCGTCAAACAAAGCATAATAAATGAGTGAATCTTGATTTTAAAGGTAACTTCACCACTCCTATCACGAAAAAAAGGATTTCTAACTCTTTGAAGTAAAATTCGTTCATATTGACCTTGAGGGTAATATTCTGAAGGCATCCAGTAATTCATGCCAACCGAGTGAATATTCTTCCATGTAGATTTGTCACTTTATCTACGTCCGTGGAGTCAGTAGTCAGACACACACTTTCCAAACGGTTTAGAGAGAGTTACGTCGTCCGGCTCGAAGGGTATACTAACAGGTCCATCAGAAGAGCAATAACTAAACAACTTTTTATCGCTGTTCAATGCATTACAAATGATTCAGAATTCAAAGTCAGCTGTAAGGTAAAAAGATGTTTTCTGGAAGTTGTATGAATCTGTCTTCTCTGTAGCGCAGAGGCTGTTGAAAGTATGCATACCAAAAGCTTTTTTTGTTACCCTGAACATAAATATAGAGGAGCTAAAGTGTAAATAAGCGATTGTATAACTGTAAAGAATGAAATCGATAAAGATATTTTCGTTTGACATCTCGTTTTTGAAAGAAAGCACATGAGGCGACTAAGAATTCATCCGAAGCTCGAGAAAAAACTATGCCGTAAACTTCAAAAACTTATTTCATTGTCTATACCGCAAGTGGGAGATAAATGAAAGTAAAATAAAATTGATTCCTGTTGGTTCTAGAGTATTTGGTATTTCAGATTTCCTTTTAGTTCTCTGTATTTCATCTTACAAATAAGGTTAAAGAAACCAGAAATGAAAGATTTTCTGGATAATAAATCAAAAGACTATTATAGATATGA
Organism: Heterobilharzia americana; assembly: GCA_944470555.2. Classification (NCBI taxonomy): domain Eukaryota; kingdom Metazoa; phylum Platyhelminthes; class Trematoda; order Strigeidida; family Schistosomatidae; genus Heterobilharzia; species Heterobilharzia americana. The sequence continues at coordinate 82,854,499 of OX104129.1, forward strand.
GACAGTTTCTCTAATGCACTTTTAAAAGGTCTAGATAGAAATAGTTGCCATCGCTTCCTAGAATAGTGGTTATTTGTGGGTGTTAAACATCATCTATTCCTATAATAGGTTGCCGAACCGAGTTTATATATATATATATATATATATATATATATATATATATATATATATATATATATATACAATTATTATTATTGTCATTAGTCCCTTGGGTTCCTTGTGGAACATAGGGCTTCAGTAGCACGTCTCCAGTGACCTCTCTTCTCTGAGATCTTTTGAACCTGGTTCCACGACAGCCCACAAGCTCGCATTTCCTCCTCGCACGACCTCCTCCATGTCTCCCTCGGACGTCTAACTCGTCACTTCCCATGGGGATTCCACTCGAGTACCTGGCATGACGCGTGATGTCCCCAGTTGGCCTTCTCAGTGCATGCCCAATCCATCTTCAACAGTGTGAAACAGGTCTAAAAGCTGAACATTAAAAATTAGACCATTGAAGGTGGCTATTTACAGTATTAGCTTATGTAGTGAATAAAACATTCCTGAAAAGTCGTAAGGATTTTCACTATAGTAGAATAAAACAAGTGAGATGACATAAATGATAACTATAAAAGATTCTTTAAAAAGAGACTAACAGTACAGAATCTGTAGACTTCAAAGTACAAGTCGTTTAAAACAAACTAAATACGTCATTTATCATAAGTACTTCACCACTTTAAGTCCCTCAGAGATATAAGATTCCAAAGTTTATTACATTCATTTCCACTAATACTGCCACTACACAGAAACACTGAACAGTTTGCCAAAAAAAACCAAGCTTGACCTTGATTTCATTAGTTTCACCGTATTCAAAGTAACTTATAAGTAATCAAGTCTAGCACAAATTTCAAGCTTGAGTTTGATTGGTAGGATTTGGTCTGCACTCAGGTCTAGACAAGTGATCAATAAATGCATGTAACTCATTGCTTCAGGAGGTCAGTCATGGCCTGAATAGCTCAGTGGTAAAGTTGCTGGCATTGACAAACGGGTGAGGCTTGTTTGAATTTGATGTGGGACATCAATTCTGTCGAGGTTGCAAATACGTATTACTGAAGAGTGTCAACAAGGACGTAACCGAGATCGAACTAATTATTTGATTTGATAGCTTTATGCCTACTATATTTAGAAATAGATCCTGTGCTGGATAAAATCCTATAGGTGATACAATGAGTAAAAGTGAAGCTAAATGCTTAAGTTTGGAAAGTAAATCGCTATGCTGATGATCAGAAAACATTTCACATGTTGTAATCCTCATCGTAGCAGAAACTTGGCGATAACTAGTATAAGCTTTTAATGAAGTAAGTCTAATGATAATCAGAATAGTAGAAAGCATTATACAGAGAGTTGTTTCAGCAATATGAAGAATGGTGACCTTAGAGAAAAACTGAAACGTATTGAGAAGATGGAGAATATCATCAACTTGCAATGTATTAACACTATGCATTGTGAACAATCTGATCACACTTTAATCCTAACTGAGCAAGGTCAGTTAAGCCAATACCACTATAGTTAAGAAAGATAATAAGGCCAGAATGAAAAACGAGAGTGGAAAACAAGGTCAGATCACCACCACCAGTATGAACTGAATACTACTAGGATCACTTTAGTGTAAGTACAAACTACTTTTCGATTGCCTACGAGGAAAGGGGAGTTTAATATCTGGATAGCAAGTGCTTCATCCTTGAGTATATCTCTACATGGCAATGTGATATACACATATTTTTAGAGACAGAATATTGATAAACCAGTGTCAATGTCCTACCGACTTATATGGTTAGCAAATGTTTCGATAAGATGAAATATTCGTCTGCGACCAGAACGGTAATGGCTCTCTTCATATCAGTTATATGATCAATTTCTATAATGTGTTTGCGATGGATAATGTAATACGTCTGTCCCATGAACCTATCAAAACATATAAAGCTAATAATCCACTTAGTCCAATAATGTATATATGTCAGTTACAACTAACTTCAAAGGACACCTTAGCAACTTCTGAAATAACCGATCAGCTCTCATTGTTTAGTCAAAAATCACTTTTCCAGTCAAAATAGAGAAACCTGATTGGTAGTTTCAGTGGTTAATGGGGTAGGCTTTAGAGTAACTCCTAGGTCATGCATACATAAACTACCAAAATAGTTGACAAAAACTTTGAGTCTTATAAGAAGTCAAGTTTTCCTTGAAAGGTATTTCTGAACTTGTTGACCGATTCAATTATAGTAATATCAGGGATAAGACTGTGTACTCTTTTGATGTGAATTCCTTATTCATTAATGTACTATTAATCAAGACTATTGATATTCCCAGTGAATAAATATCTTCCAGAAATCTTTTACTCCACATTTCTCTTACAACTCTCAAAGACATCACTGTCATGTACTGATAACGTTCAGTTCCAATTCGAAGGTGATTTGTTTCAACGAATTGGTGTTATCATAGTTAGTGAGATAGGTCCTCTGCCGGGTGATATGTATATGTCATACGTCGAAGACTTGGCCAAAAAACTGATTGGAAACGTTTGCTTTTATAAGAGATATGTAGACGACATTATTGTTACTAGTGAAGAACTTGAAAAGGCAATGTACTTATTACATAAAATGGATAATACACAAAGCCACATTAGCCTAACTTACAAAGAAGAAATAAATGACAAAGTATCATTTTTACACAAACTGATTAGTAGAAGAGAAGATGGTTCGATCAGAGGTTCTATCCACAGGAAGCTGACTTAGACAAGATCATACCTTAGTTCCCATAGTTACTCTCCAGTTCAATACAAATACATAAAAGAAATAAACGGGAAATTCCTGAGAAATGCATTATTCCAAAACGGATATCCATTTAAATGTATCAACAGGTGTCAAATCAGTAGGAAAATAAGACTACTTTGTCAGTACTGTATCCTTTAAACAATGTGTATATCACATTGCCATGTAGAGATATACTCAAGCATGAAGCACTTGCTATCCATGTACTGAACTCCCCTTTCCCCGTAGGCAATCAAATAGTTTTTACTTACACTAAACGAGTGACTTTTAAAGGGTACCCTAGCAACAACTGAAATGATCAATTAGGTTTCTGCATTTCTGCTGAAAGGTCAGATTTTCATAAAGTAGAGAAATCTGATTGGTTATTTCCGCCATTCCTAGGGTGGCCATTAAATTCACCCCACTAAAATAACACTTGTAATATTCACTTCAACTATTCAGACTACTGGTGGCGGTGATCTGACCTTGTTTTCCACTATCGTTTTTCATTCTGGCCTGATTATCTTTCTTAACTATAGTGGTATTGGCTTAACTGACCTCGCTCAGTTCAGTTCTAAATAAATTATCCGATAGGATTAGAGTGTGATCAGATTGTTCAGAATGCATAGTGTTAATACATTGCAAGTTGACGATATTCTCCACCTTCTCACTACACTATCTAAAGTAGAAATATCAGACGACATAATTTGTATAGTGCACATTCAGTAATGCCAATGTAACAACATTTCAGCCAATCTAAAAATCAAATGGACTACATCTCAATGTGAAGAAAGTGGATACACAGTCAGCCTACTTGACACTAGGTGAAGAAGAGGAGCAGATGTAGGTTAACACCACTCACTATCTAGTGCAAGGAACCTACCTTCAAAATCAAGTTGAAAGCCTCCAAGGAAGCTGGTGATAGACCACAGTTCAAGTACTACACTCGGAAACTGAAGTATGAAACTACAAAGGAGATCTTCACGTCAGCCACGCATCAAGACAAAATGGGAGACATCAAGGAACATCCCTCAAGAAACCTGTGTGGATGAACACTGAAACTCTTTGAAAGAGATGTGGAAAGAAACCTGCACAACCATTTCAGGAAGGAAGAAGAAACAGACAAGACAAGCAATGGATCTCAGTGCATACAGGGAAGCTGATAGAGCGAGCAGGGAGAGGAACATGGTGATGGTGATGGTGATGGTGAAGCAGAAGATAAACCAGTACAGGCAAGGATGCTCAACGACAAGACGAACTGAGTACAATGTATAAAACACTACACTGGACAAAGAAGTGAAGAAGAGTGCATGCACGCAAAGACAAAAGACACTTCCACAACACACTGGCAAGTGAAGCAGAACACGCTGCACGCTGCAGGCTGCAGGCTGTAGGTAAGAGAGACAGAGACCTGACAACATTGTATCAAATAACCAGGTTGCTATCTGAGAGGGAAGAGATCAACACAGACGAAACCAATAAAAGATGATGACGGAAATTTAATTACGAGAGAAGAGAAATAAAGGAAACAATGAGCCGACCACTTCAAGAAGCTCTGGAATCGACCACCATCACCACCTGCACTTCGTCCACAAATACCACCTACAGCCCACCCACGGAACCACAAGTGAACATGAATCCTCCAACGAAAATGGAAGTCCTGAAGGCCATAAAGCTACTGAAATGTGGGAAAGCAACAGGATCAGATGGGATCCCACCAGAAGCAGTGAAAACAGACGCGGACAGAGGACAACAGCGGACATGCTCACACCACACCACTATTGCAGAAGGTGTGGAAGGAAGAGAAGGTACCTGCTGGTGGATTGGAAGAATGGTTACCTTGTCAAACTGGTGAAGAAGGGGTACCTCAGTGTTTGCAACAACTGGCGCCGAATCACTCTCCTGTCCACCCAAAGCAAGTAAAATATTAAGCCGCATCATCCTGGAGAGACTAAAGCATGCACAGGACTCAACACTACGACCGGAACAGGCGGGCTTCAGGAAGTACAAATCATGTGCAGACCAAATTGCAAAGCTATGCCACGCATCAACACAGAACAGAGTATAGAAGGGCAGTCAACTCAACTCTATCTCAACTTCATCGACTTTGAAAAGGCCTTTGACAGCGTCGATCGAGAGGTTATTTGGAAACTGCTTTATTACTACGGAGTACCACAAACCTTTATCAGCCTCATTCAACAACTGTATGAAGACTCCACATGCCAGCCAAGTAATTCACAATGGGTTGTTCAGTGATGCGTTTGACGTAAAGACAGAAAGGTGTAAGACAAAGCTCTCTACTTTAATGACCGATGATCTTCCTACTTGTAGTGGACTGGAATGGATCATGCAACAAACTGTAAGGAGCGACAAGTCAAGGATACGCTGGACCGGGAAAAGATACTAGAAGATTTGGATTTCGCTCTATGTTCCACTAGGAACCCAAGGGAAAAATAAATAATAATATGCTTATCCTCAACACATCTATTTCTAGTCCTAACGTTATGGTTGTCTTCCGCTTACAAGTACAATTTTGATTGTTTTAATCTATTGTCTAACAGAAAGAGCGACTGTATATTAATGTTCTCTAACTCACAAGGTATGCTTCATATTGTATTCTTTTCTATCTGTTTATATTCTTCTGTTTTCGACTGCATAATTCAGATTATGCTTATACGTACACTGATATTTATGTTTAGAATGCGGTTATGACTTTTTTTTATTCTCAATGTTTTATAAATTTATCGGTAGTCGTATTTTATTTGCAAGTAGTGTAACCTTTCTTCCTTTAGCTGTATTCTTCACTCAACTTAGAAGAAATGATGTTTATGATAGTTGCAGTTTACCATTGTATAAAACAATTTTGTGGTACTTCAAATGCGTGTTTCTCTCCCTAATTCTATTCCATAGATAGTTTTTTCCATTCAAACTTGAACCACCTGGCCTGAATGCTCCATTCTTACCTTCCTTTAATCTTATATACACATACGTATATTATAATAAATGTTTCTTCTCGACTTATTAAGTTTTTCCATATGTTTTTCGCTAAGAAATTATATATTCAGGCGTATATATATAAGTAAACATGTGTGAACTTACAATATTTATGCAGAAATGTTGAAAAACTGGAGAAATAACAAGCTAAGTGACCTTTGAGATGATATTCTTATTGAGTTTATGTCCACTATACGATCAGCTGGAAATTATGTTTAACAAAAGCACTTGTTCATTTCGTATCTATGAGAGTCGAGCTTTAGTTTTAATAATAGCCCATTAGAACATCGGTGTCTTCTGAAGAGTAGGGAACACTTTCTATGGTTTTCAATTCATTTTAAGAGACACAAAATTAGCACTTCTGATTTTTTAGCTCAAATAACTGAGTCATCTTAAGCAACCGTGCCAGAACAAGACCATTAGTGCTGAAATTCTAGTATCATACTGACTGTTTCTGAAATGACTTATCATTCATTTCAGTGTAATTGCTTTCCTCATTCAAACTTCTCTCTATTCCTAGCTACCAAGTATTCTTCTTACATATTAATGATGAGCAGTAGCTAGCAGTGAAATCAAGGATAAGCATTTCTTCCTATTTAGGACTCGTCAGCTGGATGTACCTGCCACCCAGTGAGTGAAGTTGTTCCCACCGGGTTTCGGACTTGGCAACAATCACTTCAAACGCCAGAGCGTTATCCACTACATCACCAAGCCACGATAGCCACTTCTTGTGCGATGGGTACAGGTATAGTGTTACTGCTTGTATTACACCGTCATTCCTCTTACAGCCGTCATTATTATTACATTATTATTAGTCCCTTGGGTTCCTAATGGAACACACCACTTCAGTAGCACGTCTCCACTCAACTCTCTTCTCTGAAATCTTCAAAACCTGGCGACACCACTGCCCACAAACTCTCATTTCCTCCTCACACGATCTCCTCCATGTCACCCTCAACTCCCATGCACAACTCGTCGTTTCCCATCTGGGTTACACTCGAGTGACTGGCCTGACGCGTGATGTCTCCAGTCGGCCTTCTCAGTGTTTGCCCAATCCAATCCATCTCCACTTCCTGCTACTGCATATTTGTTGGGTGATAGATTCTTGGTTGGTTGGTTGCCAGCCAGCCAGCCAGAGTTCCTTGTTGCTTATTCTTGTTATTCTGACCATCTGATCTTGAGTATCGAGCCAGCGTAGGCTGCAGTTGTCGATGAATGTATGTAGTTTGTTGGAAATCCGTTTCGTAACGCTCCAGGTCTCTCAACCATCACACAGAAGCACTGACTTGACTGGTGTTGGTGTTGAAAATCGGGATGTTGTTCCACATGCTGAGTGCAGTGCAGAAGATCTCCACACTGGTTTCAGGTAAATGAAATCCTGTCTTGCTGTCTTTCCGATTCTGAATTTGACATCCTCGTGTGTGCCTGTGCTGCCTGTAGTGTAAACAGTACTTCCTAGGAGGGTGGGTGAAAGAGGCTACCTCCTTCAAGTTTCTCCAGTTCATGCTGATTGGAGCTTGTTGTTGTTGTTGGTGTTGGTTGGGTATCATCATCACTTCTGTCTTCTCTTTATTTACTTAAAGTCCCGTCTTCGTTGCCCTGCCCAGCCTTTGTACGAATACATAGTGAACGAAATAATAACAGTAATACGAATATGAAAAAATTGACAGTATGAGTAGAAAGGAGTTCAAAGTCCTCATTATGTTACCACATAAGGAATGAACGCCAGAAACTTTACTTAGTATTGTCAAAAGGAATTTGGTGCCATTCAAACCTACAAACTCACTCGGTTTAAGGATCCAATAAAACCAATTCAGCGCAATAATCTAATCTACCAAATTTCAAGTACATTGGTCAAACTAGCCGGTAGGATTCAATTAGAATAGCAGAACATAGGAAATTAGCTAAATATAGAACGATAGATCCCAATAGGATCAATAATCTAGAAAAGATTTCGGCTATTGCAATCCATGCATTAACACACAACCACACAATCGAGTCGGATAAAACCACTGTGCTTAATCTCAATATAACTAGGTGGAGAGAGATGGGAATTGCTTACTGAATGTTTGTTCATCGAATCAACACTCAACATATATAGCAGGAAGGATGCAACACCCATACCAGAGATATAAAAAATTTTACTACCTCCATATTATATTTATTTGACTTATAACACACTGTGATACAGTATTATTTATTTGGTAACATTTCCAGCATAAGTTATCATTGCTGATAATCATATCAGTGTAATCAGACTACTTTCAACATCTGATTTTTATAGTCCTGTCACCTCATATGGTTTGTTTTTGTTGGAAGTAACATTTTCATATCTGTGGTATAGGTGTTGCTTCATTTCTACCACATGTGTTGGCTGGGTGTTGATTTGATGAACAAAGATTAAGTAATCAATCCCCATCTCTCCCCACCTAGTTATATTGAACTTAAGTACAGTGGTTTTATTCCACTCGATTATGTGTTAATGCATGGAATACAATAACCGGATTTTCTTTAAGATTATTGATCTTTTTGGTGTCTGTCATTCTATATTTAGCTTAATTCCTTTGTGCCGGTAATCCCACTGAATCCAATCGGCTTGCCTGACCAATGTACTTAACCTCGTAGCCATTATATGGAATTTTACTATCACTAATAACAAAGAATATAAAGTGACAGGACTAACGAAATCAGATGTTGACAGTGGTGTGATTACATTGATATGATTGTGAGCAATAATTTATACTGGTAACGTCATCAAATAAATAATACAGTATCACTGTGTATTATAGATCAAATTAGATAAAATTTTACTGGAGCTTAAGAAGATGCCAAGGTGTGAATACATTCGAGCCAATGCCATCGAACTTCAGCGACTTCACCAAGGCTCCTCAACCATCGATTCCTATCATCTTGGAGACACCAGCCCAGCAGTCTAAATCTCCCCTCACCTCTCAGACAAACAGTCAGAGATTTCAACAACTGGTGCGGCGTTTTGGTCTGGCCACCCTGTACCGTCTACCAATCTAATACAACTTTTGGCATGCAAGAATGAGGTAGAGAGTGATTCGGCATACGTAGTACATATCTAATCTATCTCAGTCGACTAACGTTCACAATCTGATAAATCGACCTGCCGGTCTTGTGTCCTACCTTTCGTGTCACCTCAACGTTGCTCACGCTGTGGTTTCACCATACGATAGTAACACCACGGAGGTCTCCGTGATTAATACCCTATGACCGCCTTATGTCTTCTCCTGTCAGCGGCAATGTTTCACAGCCGTATAGCAGGACAGAACAGACTGCAGAGCAGCATACTCATCCTTCAACAGATAGTCAAATGTCTCGCCAGTATCACAGATGACGTAGGTTGGTTCTTCTGTGTACCAAAAACTAGATGAAATACCACACGTAAGACAAAGTGGTATCCGACGGATAATTTCGAAAGCAATATTATTACATACTAAAAGACAACCATAGAATATCATTATCTAACCATGTCACTGTTGAAGCACTAGTCACTGATCCAAACATACCATAGGAAGGCTGATATATTTCCTAGATGACTACACACTTGTAGGTGATATAATCTGTGAGAACAGGACTTACTAGGTGAATGTCTGACGCTTAATCTAATTGTTCACATCTCCCACCAGAAGCCGGAAAGTTATCAGTCCAGTCTTTTCATGATCGAGTTTCACCATTCTAAAGAAAAAGAGTTTTTGAATTGCTCTTCAGCTGTGCTACCTTTTCTCAAACAAATATTGCGCACTGTGTAAATAAACTATAAAATAAGCATTCAATCACTCGGAATAACTTTTCAACGCTACATACCACCAATGTATTTGATATACAAGCTAACTGTAGACCATTATATGGGTTGTTTCGTATGGTGGTTACAATATATAGATGATGATATATCGATTATTTATGAGCACTTCTCAATTACATAATACAACAATGAAAGTAGATCGGAGATGTAGAGAGTTATGCAATATGACTTAAGTTTCGAAGAATTAACTCACGAGAAGAGACAGAATTTCCAGTTCGCTTCACATATTCCTTTGATTTTCATTGTAGCAAGAGAATACCGTCCACAGTTATAAGAAAATACGTTTCACCCGAATTGTATAAAGGTAGAAGGAAAGTTATTGAAAGTCTTATCGTTTCACTTCATACAAACAATGACTTCAATGTTGAGTTGTAATCCTTCGAACTATCTTTGCTTTGAACTTCTGAGATTACTTCATGGTTCGACTATTCATGAAGTGAAACCTGAGCATTGTGTGCTGTTCTCTTCACCTTGTTTGCAATATCTTTGTCTTCCTCTGTTGGATTATCCTATCATATACTTACATTATCTCTACATTTAATTGTTCCCGGTGTTATTGTAGTTATTTCTCTAGATGACTTCAACTTTAGATTGAAACACGAACCTATTTTCAACCGATTAGCCTTCCCATCATCATACCTTATTTATTTGTTGATCAGACCGATTCTTATATCTTTTCATAAGCTACATAATTCCCATGAAGAATTAGAAATCCCTTATGTTTTCATTCAAGTAATCTGTCTCAAATCCATGTATCAGCATGAAAATAAACACTGATATGATCATCACCGTCCACTAAATCAATGTTCTGTTAGAGTGTAGTTTTCATTTTTTTTACGCATATACACGAGTGCATCGCTTGCGAATAAATGTTTTGAGGAGAGGTCTATTCACTGAAATTTCGCCATTTATATTTTGTTACACAGTGTCGCTGAGAACGGCCTAATCACGTGAATGATAAACGTTACTTCTTACAGTCTGATGTTTTTTTTTACTACATTCAAGTCATCTCTTGGAAATAAATATTCTAGTCATTTTTAATTCATAATCTATAAGAATTACTGAATCGACATGGCTTCATTTTACACTGACATTTCAAACACAGACAGATAGATTGAGACAAAATTAACGCAAAAACTCGAAGTGGACAGAAATGTATGAGTGAGAAAACAGTTTTTTACATAAACCTTTGACCAAGACCCCTCAACCATAGATTCTTGTCATCTTGGGGACCCTAGACAAGCAGTCTACATCTCACCTCAACCATCAAACCAACATCCAGGAATTTTATCGGCCAAAGCCACATAGAAGTTTGCCTATTCTGAACCATTCTGAATTATTTCAAATTCTTCTAGGATGCCACGTTGCGGTAGGCGGTTGTTAAGAATGCGGAACACATATCTAAACCATCTCAGTCGACTACGGTGCATAATTTCACTAATCAACTTGCCTGACTTGACTTGTACCTTTCGCCTCATCTCTAATTTGCTGATACGGTGATTCCATCATAAGAAAGGAATGCTACGAAGATACCCGTGATCAATACCCTGTGACTGCTTCATGTTTTCTACTTTCAACGGTCATGTCTCACAGGCGTATCGCAGGACATAAGGGACTGCAGTGCAATGTACTCGTCCTTTGATAGATAGTTGAATATCTCGCCGGAGCTACTGATGGTTGAGTTTGTCAAATACAAAATGGACCTTCTTATCCTATCTCAGATTTCGTCTCCCACCAATCCATTTGCACTGGTGCAATTTACCAAGTTATTGAAGTATTAAACATGTTCAGTCGCTTCACTACCTATTATTAAACAAGGAGTGATTAGAGACCAGTAGTGAACCATCATCTTAGATTTGACCGATGTGAAATGAATCCGAATCACTCTTAGACTTCTCCTCAAAGCTTTCAGAAGACTACATTTGGTCAACGTCTTTACCTTGTATAAAACTACTGTCTGGGTACTCCATGTGAACCAGATGACTTCTGAGAAGTAGGTCAATCCCTGTGAACTCGTTCTTGCCAATAACTAAGACAAAGTAGTTCAACGAAGTCAAAAAAACAATCACGAAATGGAATTTGAAACTTGTATCCCATCTCAATAGGTTGGATGACGAAGCTTTCAACATTACGATATAATTTTTAATAATAATAATATCTGTATTCTAAACAATAGGTATGACAGTATGGAATTCTCAGTATATAATGTTTTAGTAAATTCATTCCCAGAAAAATACTTTCTGAAGAGACGGTTATTGCATCCCAATGCTGTTAATGATAAGCGTATTCAGGACAATAATGTGAAACAGCCAGCTGGTTCTGGATATGCATTTGGTTCATAATAAAGAACCGACAGAAATGTAAAAGTAATTTTAGTGGTGGCTATTCATTCAGATGGTACAAAAATGTACAATTCAAGCTAAACATCTGACGAATAGAAATATGATGTGTTTTTTTGCATTGATAAGTCCATTTTTATATGATGTAACATTTTTTCTCTCCTTTGTTAGTGATTCGAAAAACGGAGAGTTGGAAATAGTTTAAAAATGTGCTAGAGTACACGATGCATTCCAAAGATAAATTTAATGATTAAAACAAATTTTTTTTAAATAATTTGATGAATAAATTTGGTAGGTCAAGATTCAAACAGGCCGCCGTGTATATAAAATGATCGGTGGATAAACTTTCAATAAAATGCAAATTTCAAAGCCAGGATCAGAAAAGCAAAACAGGCGCTGATTAACCTGAAACTAGTGTGGAGATCTTCTGCACTCAACCAGCATAAAGCTTGGATAACATACGGATTTGAAACACCAATACCAGTCAAGTCAGTGCTTCTGTATGGTTCAGAAACTTGGCGCGTCACGAAAGGCATTTCCAACAAACTACAGACATACACCATCAACAACTGCCGCCTACGTTGGCTTGTTACTGAATCTCATGTGGGCAGAAAGAATAAACAATAAGGAACTCTGGTTGGCAACGAATCAACCAACAACCTATCGCTCAACAAATATGCAGAAGGAAGTGGAGATGGATTGTGCATGCACTGAGAAAGCCGACTAGGGACATCATGCGACAGGCCATCGAGTGGAACCCAGATAGAAAGCGACGAGTTAGGCTTCGGAAGCGAGTGTGACATGGTGGAAATCATATGAGGAAGAAATGAGAGCTCGTGGTGTGTCATGGAGCCAGGTTCAAAAGAAAACAGATAACAGAGTGGATTGGAGACGTGCTACTGAAGCTGTATATTCCATTAGGAACCCAAGGGACAAATAATAATAATGATAAAACATGAAAATTGTTAGTGATTTTATAATTCAAACTGGGTACTTAAGAGAACAGTAAATGATCAAGAATGAAAAGGTTATATTGTCATCGTTTTTGAAATCACTTCTTCAGTATATTCATTCATATTAGTCTGAACTTTCATGAAAGCCTTGTTAGCTGAATAAAGTAATTCTTCAAACAAGAAACCCTTGAGATTACTGGATTATAGCAGACAGAATACACAGGAAGAAAATTGATTCAATAATAGTTGATAAGTTTTAATTGTCTCAGTATACAAAAACTATTTTCATCTCTTCAAATAATCCTTCTTAATCCTTTGGGGATTATTAATCGTGTTCTGGGTATTCAATAAAATATTTATGTGCTTATCAATAACTAGTAGTCAAAGTTCTTACTTTATTTTATCTGAAGAACCAACATCCTAGGTCAGTCAGTGAGTGACAAAATTTTGATTCTTAGTAAGCCGTGGAAGAATAAGATTATACCCCTTAAATAATGGATGTTTTGGGCTAAAAATGAAAGTGATAGTTTATTTCTGTATATACTACATTATTTAATGGCGTAAATCATCTCAAGTATGGATCATAAATCAATATCCAGAATTGCTAAAGACGATAGTATATATTTAGTTCAATATTGAAAGTGAATCAAAATAGATCTACTGAACTCCATTGCACTGCACTCAGTATAAAGCGGAAACAACATCCGGATTTTCAACACCAATGTCAGTCAAGTCAGTCAGTGCTTCTATGTGATGCTTGAGAGACTTGACGCGTCACGAAAAGCATTCCCAACAAACTACAGACATACATCATCAACACCTGCCACCACCTACTCTCACTCGATACTGACACTGAAGGTCAGATCAGATCAAATGGCCAGAATAATAAGAATAAACAAGGAGGAACTCTGACTGGCTGGCTGATTGGTGACGAATCAACCAAGACGCTTGCATCCAACAAATATGCGGACGAAGAATGTGGTGATGGATTAGATTGAACATATAGTGGGAAGACCATCCGGAGATATCACACGCCAGGTCAGGTCAGGCCACACCCTCGTGTGGAACCTAAGTGAGAAACGACGAGTTGTGCTTCCGAGATGAGGGTGATATGGAGGAGATGATGTGAGGTAGAAATGAAAGCTTGTGGGTAGTCGTTCCGTCAGGTTTTGAAGACTGTAGAGAAGAGAGTGGAATGGAGGCGTGCTACTGAAGCCCTTTGTTTCACTAGGAACCCAAAGACAAATAATAATATCAACAGCTGTGCATAGCAACCGACTAGAAATAATATCAAAAGTAATTGTCATAACTTGGCAACCTATTAAATGAAATTCTGACACTTGTAGGGCGTGACTTTAGGTGGATTTTATCATTAGTGAACAAACCAACGCTTACTGGAATGCAGCCATTACCAAGTCACGGCTAATGAACCATTGAACAAAGCGTTCACCAAATACTTTTACAAACTGGCATTAAAGTTTAGAGAACAATATTACAGACATACAGATGCTGTGCCTATAAGCAGTCCTCTTGTTCTTATATTTAACCCTACCCCAGTTAGAGCATACCAAACTAAGTGATGTCATCAAACTTCAGTATGACTTCATACTGCAGTAAGTGTTGATGATGTCGTCTAGAAAGACGATGAAAGCTTCACGATTAAACAACCCAGTTTGGAGGACATAATACAACCAAGATCATCCACCTGAGCTACAAATATTCCCCACTATTTTCACACATGTGCATGATACGTTCAACATATATGACAGTGAAAAACATGTAGGGAACATACTGAATCTCTGAATATTTACTGAAAAACCTATCCTAAAAAAAGCCTGCTTGTTTAAACATTCAGCTACCAAAAATTTTTTCTATCAAAGATTTCATCGAATTCTTCCGTTTCTGTTTGTTTTAATCCTTTAAATAAATCCTCTAAGTGTAATATGTCCTCTGGCACACTTTTAAAATATTTTCAAACTGCCATTTCTCATGTTAAAATGTTACACCGAAGTGAAATGTATTTACAAATGATCGAAAACGAAGCACATTACTATTCTCAGGATACATAATTAGAAATGAAGATTTTTCTATTGGCTGACTTTACTACCACCACTATAGAAATTACACTCGATTTTGTCTAAACCGGACGCTTATTTGCCACCAGATACACGTTTCACCTCAGTGCCTTTAGTACCGTTATTATTTCTTTTACAAATATTGTACAGAAAGCTGATTCCACAGTATACCATATATGTTGTTTTGAATAAAGCGATTACTTTTATCATTACTAGTGTTATAATAATTATTATTACTACTACTATTATTCTTGGTTGCATTGTATTCTCTCAGCTGGGTTGTTTAATCGTGAAGCTTTCATCGCCTTGCTAGACAACATCATCAGCACCAACTTCACTATGAAGTGACCTCTCAATATCTCTCCATCAGTGAGTGATTTAGTAGATTGCTCTGACAATATGGTCTGTGATTGGTTGTTTCCTTCGATTATTGTGTCATTGACTGTACAGATTTTCCTGTTGGCTGTTCCTCTGCTAGGCCTCTCATCTTTCTGTCATTTTTCATCTTTCTTATTGGTTGATAGAGTGGGTCTATCTATGTCTACACATCTGTTGATTGCTGACTGACTGACTGACCTGAATGCCAAGATTTTAGGAATTCTCTGATATTCTTTGTGTTTCCTCTCTCCCTTCAAGATTTCTACATAGTCGAAATTGAATTCATGTCCATAGTTGTTATCCACGTGCATTGAGCGATGAGTAATGAAATGTCGTGGTGTTTAATAGCCAATTGATACTTATGTAGACGAAGGCGAAGAGGGAGGCCATTTTGTCCAATGTAGTGTTGACCACAGTCGTTGTAGTTGATTTTGTAAATGATATTCGGTTTGTCTTCTTTGGTTGTTACATCCTTTGGTTTGCATAATAGTGTTTGGAGGGAATTTGTTGGTTTATGAGTGGCCACACCAATTCCAAGTGTTCTCAGTAATCTTGTCGTGATTTCTGATACATTCTTTATGTATGATAGGATGATGCGTTTGTTGATTTCTGTCAATAACTTTGTAGCTGATGATGCACGAGATAGACATCTTCTGATAGTGTTTCGTCGGTAGCCATTCTTCTCTAGGATGGACGTCAAGTAATTTTCTTCGTTTCCCCGTGAAGTTCTTGTGCTGCAGTGTTATCGTCCCTTGAAAAGAGTCTGTATGCAACTGATTTGGACAAAGTGGCCAACCTCTTCGCCTTCATCTACATAAGTATCAATTGGCTATTAAACACCACGACATTTCATTACTCATCGCTCAATGCACGTGGATAACAACTATGGACATGAATTCAATTTCGACTATGTAGAAATCTTGAAGGGAGAGAGGAAACACAAAGAATATCAGAGAATTCCTAAAATCTTGGCATTCAGGTCAGTCAGTCAGTCAGCAATCAACAGATGTGTAGACATAGATAGACCCACTCTATCAACCAATAAGAAAGATGAAAAATGACAGAAAGATGAGAGGTCAAGCAGAGGGATAGCCAACAGGAAAGTCTATACAATCAATGACACAATAATCGAAGGAAACAACCAATCACAGACCATATTGTCAGAGCAATCTACTAAATCACTCACTGATGGAGAGATATTGAGAGGTCACTTCATAGTGAAGTTGGTGCTGATGATGTTGTCTAGCAAGGCGATGAAAGCTTCACGATTAAACAACCCATCTCAGAGAACACGATACAAACCAAGACCATCCACCTGAGCTACAAATATTCCCCATAGTTACTATTATTATTATACCAAGCAGTGCCATTGGTACTCATACCCTTGATACAGATCATACCGTCAATTCAAACATATCTTTCAAGGTAATCACCAGACAAAAGGGTGGTAGACTGCTACGTTATGTAGAAGCAGCAACAACAGTCTATCGACTTAAACAAAAGGTACATATACAAAATGAGCTTGCGGTTTATCTTACATTACGTCAATGAGTTATTCTTTACCTTTACCTATAGCTTTACTTACTTCTTTCATCTTCTTCTCTTACATATTCTTCTTAAGCATCATTTTCCATTTACTTTAATACATTATATCTTAATCGTGGTTTTTAGTACATCCTTTTCCAATTCTGTACCAATAACTCATACATTTTGCACATCATTCTTTTAAATGTTCTCACCCCTTTATCGTAACTCTTATCATTTGGAGATGCAATCACATTCCTGCAACACTATAACGTGGCACTATGTCCTTTGTAATTGGTAATTGATTTTGTAGTCTCATGTGTTATTTTACTTGATCCTTGTATTGGTTGATTAGGTCGTGAACTTTGTCATTCACTTCTGTTCTCATATATACTATGTATTGATGTCTAGATGTGAAAGATAGATTTGCTGTTGATTTTACTAATGAAATATTTCAAATGACATACCGTCTACTGATAGACTACTGTACACAACTTTGAGTGCCTACGTGGAAGATTAAGAGCACACGAAGTAAATTTGGTTCAACCCACAGAAATTGTTCTTCATCCATTGTAAAAATTAATGTGCGGAGCAACTTGTATGAACGTTGACGTAGTTAGATCCTAATAAATACTATTCGCAGTACCATAAAGCGAGGTAGCTAAAAGATTATTATTGTTATTATTATTCGTTGTCTTTTGGGTTCCTAGTGAAACAAAGGGCTTCAGTAGCACGCCTCCATTCCACTCTCTTCTCTGCATTCTTCAAAACCTGACGCAACGACTACCCACTAGCTTTCATTTCTACCTCACATCATCTCCTCCATATCACCCTCATCTCAGACGCACAACTCGTCGTTTCCCACTTAGGTTCCACACGAGGGTGTGGCCTGACCTGACCTAGTGTGTGATATCTCCAGATGGTCTTCACACTATATGTTCAATCTAATCCATCACCACATTCTTCGTTTGCATATTTGTTGGATGAAAGCGTCTTGGTTGATTCGTCGTCAATCGGCCAGCCAGTCAGAGTTCCTCCTTGTTTATTCTTATTATTCTGGCCATCTGATCTGCTCTGATCTGATCTGACCTTCAGTGTCAGTGTCGAGTGAGAGTAGGTGGTGGCAGGTGTTGATGATGTATGTCTGTAGTTTGTTGGGAATGCTTTTCGTGACGTGTCAAGTCTCTCAAGCATCACATAGAAGCACTGACTGACTTGACTGACATTGGTGTTGAAAATCCGGATGTTGTTTCCGCTTTACACTGATTGCAGTGCAGTGGAGTTCAGTAGATCTCCACACTGACTTCAGATTAATGAAAGCCTTTCTTTTCGGATCCTGTTTTTGACATCTTCCTATTTGCCGCCACCTGCAGTTGAGACGGTGCTGCCTAGGTAGGTAGTCAAACGAAACTACCTCCTTTAGGTTTGTCCTGCTCATGGTGGTTGGCGATTTTTCTTGCTGTTGTGGTTGTTTTTGTTATTGAATTCCCTTCTTCGCTGCCTTGTCGCTTCTGTCAGCTGGTTGGTTTTTGGCTGCACATCTTTGGTTTTGTGCGATACGACATTTAACAAGAATCGTTATCGACGAAATCCAAATCTCCTAGGGTCTTTTCATCGGTCCAGCCGGCGTATGCCTCTTTTCTCGCTCCCCATGGTTTGTTGCATGATCCAGTCAAGTTGACCACAATCAGAAAGATCATCGTTGATAGTATGTAGTAACCTTGTCTTACTCCTTTCTTCGCTTCACTTCACTTTAAAGGCAGCACTAAGCTTTCTATTGTGAATCACTTGGCATGTAGAATATAGCATAATGCTGTTGAATGAGGTTGATAAAGGTTTTTGGCACTAAAACCGTAGTGTGGAAGCAGCCGCTTACCAAAGTACTTCTCGTTTGACTCTGTCGAAGGACTTTTATAAGTCGACAAAGTTGAGGTACAGAGTTGACTGCCTTACGCTCTGTTCTATGGTGATGTGTAGCTTAGCGTAGCGTTGAAATTTCATCCCCACATGATTTTTTCTTCGTGAATCCAGCCAGCCTGTTCCGGTTGTAATTTTATATCCAGAGTATTGTTAAGTCTCTCCAGGATGATGCGGCTTAATTTTTTTTCTTGAGGTGGACAGGAGCATTATTCTGCGTCAGTTCTTGCGAAGACTCAGATCTCCCTTCGTTGGGAGTTTCACAAGGTAGCCCATCTTTCAATCACTCGGCAGGTACCTTTCCTTCCTTCCTTCCAAACATACTGTAGATGTGGTGTGAGCATGTCGTCTGTTGTCTCTGCGTCTGTTTTCAGTGCTTGTGGTGGAATTCCATCTAGTCCTGCTGCTTTCCCGCATTTCAGCAACTTTGTGGCGTTCAGGACTTCTGCTTTTGTCATAGGGCTTGTGTTCACTGGTAGTTCTGTGGCTGAGTTGCTGGTGGTATTTGTGGACGAGTTGTAAGTGGTGGTTGTCGATTCAAGAGCTTTTTCAAGTGGTCAGTTCATCGTTTCCTCAGTTTCTCCTCTTTGGTAACTATGTTTGCTTCACTGTCTTTTATTGGTTTCATCTGAGTTGGTCTCTTCCCAGATAGTAATCTGGTTATTTAATACATTATTACATCAGATGTCTCCTATTTGCAGCCTGTTCTGCTTCACTTGCCAGTGTGTCGTAAAATTGTGTTTTGTCTTTCCATGCACTCTTCTTCACTTCTTTGTCCAGTATTTTATACGTTGTGCTCAGTTCCTCTTTCCTTTGTTCATTATTGCACCGCCCTAATTCATTTTCTGCTTCATCATCACCATCTTCCTCTCACTCCTCTATCAGTTTCTATGTGTCCGTCGAGATCCATTCTTTGGCTTCTCTCTTCTTCCTTTCTAATATGGTTATGCAGGTTTCCATCCATGTCTCTTTCAAAGAGTCCCAGTCTTCACCCACACAGGTTTCTCCAAAGATGTTGCTTAAAGACTCCCATTTTGTCCTGATAGCTGACGTGAAGATGTCCTTTGTAGTTTCGTCCCTCAGTTTCTTTTCTGGGTGTTCAACTTGAACTATGGCCTATCGCCAACATCTGTGAAGGCTTTTAACTTGATTTTGAAGGTAGGTTCCTTGCACCTACATCTGCTCTCCTTCTTGATCTTATCCTGTATCCAGTGGGCTGTGTCTCTACTTTATTTACATTGAGATGAAGTTGATCTGATTTTTAGTGTGTCCATCTGGTGAAGTCCATGTCACTTTGTGAATTTCCTTGTGTTTGTACACACTGCCTAGCCTCCAATCACTAAATCATTGGAGGCGCAGATGTCTGCAAACAATTCTCCATTCTCATTCATCATTTCACCGAGTACTTCACGACCAATGATGTGTTCTCTTCCTGTGTTGTCCGCTCTCAGTTTGGCATTCACGTCACTCCACCCATTACAATTTTGATGTCACCATCGCCAACTGGGTTGTGGTCTTGTCCATTACTGATTGCAGCTGTCTATAGAATTCCTCCTTCTTATCTTCATCTGCATCACTTGCAGATGCGTAGCATAGCATTGTATGACTGTAACTTCCCTATCTTTTGATTTGAACCATGGTGTCATCATCCTGTAGGAGGGGAATGGTTCTCACTGCACAAGAGCCTTCGATGCTCTTGGAGATATCATGATAGCCATTGCAAAACTCAGTGTGCTCGTGGTTGTCATCTGGGTGATAATGTCGGATTAGATTATTGACTCTCTAGTTAAGAGTTTGGAGAGTTCACTTCCATCCTATCTACAGATTCCTCGCAGATTCCTACCACTTCTATGCTATACCTTCTCATCTCTTTTACAATCTAGGCAGCCTTGTTAAGCTCATACATGGTGCAGACATTCCATGTCCCCATTCACACTTTCGATTTCATCGAGCGAGAAAAGACACCAATAGGCGTCATTTCGTCTTTCCGATTCTAACAAGGAATAAGTTTGTTTTCATTTTGAATATTTTCTTTGTGCTTTGAAGTTTTTTTTAGCGATTGGATCGGTTTTATGGAGTAAGGTTGTTAGCCATATGCCCAATCTTCCCTCTTTATGGGGGCTTAGGATCGCCTAGTGACTAGTGAACTAGTTAACTAGGCGAAGTTAGATTACAGGCTATAAAACAACTTTTACAAAAATAAGTCCAGTTTCAGTGACAATTTCCGGGTTTATGTTATAGTACCACATGGTGTTTTGTAACGATGAATTTCTGAGTGTTTTGTTAAAAACATTTTTCTTTCTTAATTTTTACATTCCAGTTACTTTGAAAGAAATGATGTAAGTGAATGAAAACCTTACCTTCATATGAACACTAATTTTTTTTTTTTAGTGAAGGTGAACTATGAAAGAAAACAAACACTCAAATATACTATAACTGATACTCATTCAAGATAAGAAAACTAATCGGATAAATAACTTTGGTCTCTCCTGATTTAATTCAATTTATTACTTTCAATCCTTTGACGACGTTAATACAACTCAATAAGCACACACTTACACTCATCAGTTTTTCCAATCTGTGTATTACTCCATAATCATGTGAACCACTTTAATTCATTGTTTCATGGAAAGTAACACTAAACTGAAAAAAAACCCTTTGCGATTTCTTGTCTCATTTCTTATTTTTCTCATTTTTAAATGAGAAATATACCAATATACATTTTAATTACTTTTGTAAATCATTAATTTTATTGGATAATTAATTGAAAATGAAAGTTGATTGAATTAAAATGTTAGCGAGAAGAAACAATTTAACCCTAGATATAACTAATGCATCTGTAATAGATTGCCCAACCAACAACAACAAGCTCCAATCACTATCAACTGGAGGAACTTAAAGGAAGTAGCCTCTTTCACCCACCCTCCTATGCAGCACTGTTTCAACTACAGACGGCACAGATGAGGACGTCAAAGTCAGTCAGGATCGGAACGACGGCAAGACAGGCCTCCACTAATCTGAAACCAGTGTGGAGATATTCTGCACTCAACCAGCATACAGCGTGAACAATATTTGGATTTTCAACACCATCGTCAGTCAATTCAGTGCTTCTATGTGGTGGTTCAGAGATTTGGCGAGTCACGAAAGGCATTTCCAACAAACTGCATATATTCTTCAATAGCTGCCTACTCTGACTCGATACTGAAGATCAGATAGTCAGAATAGTAAGATTAAGCAACAAGAAACTGTATCCATCAACGAACCAGACAAGAACCTATCACTCAACAAATATGCAGAAGGAAGTGGAGATGGATTTTATTTGGTATACACTGAGAAGACCGACTGGGGACATCACGTGCCAGGCCAGGCACTCGAGTGGAACCCAGATGGATAACGACGAGTTGGGTGTCCAAGTTGAGGATGATATGGAGGAGACGATGTGAAGAAGAAGTGATAGCTTGTTGGCTGTCGTGGAGCCAAGTTCAAAATTGGAGTGGAGACGTGCTACTGATTGGTATGTTCCATTAGGAACCCAGGGGACAAATAGCATAATCAATACAATAATACTAGATTGCCTTTATTTCACTTATCTGAGCTTAATTTGTTCATTGCTTGATTTGGATAAACCATATAAATAAATATTCCGTCTGCTGACTACTAGGAAAAATTTCACCACACCTACTTCATGTCTTGTATCACATAAGTGATGATCTATTTTACTGCTTATTATGGATGAGTCTATAAGTTGAAGACTACTTGGCATATCCTTGGCTATCCTGGTAGACAGTTACCTCTTTGTTCATTCCACGTTCTTGGTATCCCATGCACATATGAATTGATAAATAAAGTTGGCGCTAGCATGAGTTCCACCCTTGTCTAATTTAGATTGTATTATTACGTGTTGTTGAACGCACTGAGACAAATTTCGCAGTCGGACAGGTCTTGGACGGTAAACTCCTCATTTACCTGTTAATTCTTGACGCAGCAACACCTTCCGTGAAAGTCAAACTGTAAAAACACAGATATCCGTGTAAACGCTCGACAAGCATAGAAGCTTCTAAAACGTTTCAGCAATGTACATCGCTGCATTAGGTTTACGATGGAATGTTAAGAGAAGCAGCAGCTGAATTTTCTCCATTCATTTTGAGACATAATGACAACAAAGTATTCACTACAAAGTCAAATATATCGGTCAGTATTTAAACTGAATTAGCTTTTAAGTAGCCAATTATTAGAGAAGTTTAGTAAGGACGTTATATCAGAGAGCAGAAAAATCATTCTCCGATAAAGTCAGTGAAGTATGGGAAAAGCAAGAAGAGAGACGGATGAACTGTTATTGAAAATAAACCAGGATTCCGTATTTTTTGCTTTCAACGGAGTTGACGTCGCAACAAGAATCAATAGACGAATTCAGCGTGCACTGTCCAGGACCTATCCGGCTGCGAAATTTGTTTTACTCTATTCAACAACACGTGTAATAATACAATCTAAATTAGACAAAGACCGAACTCATGTTAGCGCCAATTTTATACATCAAATCATATGCTCACGGGATACCAAGAACCAGGGATGAACAGAAAGGTGGTTACCTTCTAGAACTGATTAGTACACACCAAATAGTCAGCGTTTCAGTAGTCCATTCTCATTCAGCAGTGAAATAAATATTTGTTGTCAGAAAAGTTCATTGTCTGAATTTTCAACTAATATTAATGAAATTACAGAAACTTGACCACAATAACATGGATATCTCCAGGATTGTGGAGATTTACTAATTTATTTCAGGCTGGAATTTATCACGGACTGACATCATTTGGAGGAACATTGGAAACCTGAGAGCACTGGATAGACGTTTCGTCTTAGTATGTGACTCCTCAGCAATGTGCACCCAAGAACCTAATAAGAACTGAACACAGGACTCTCAGGTTCCATGGCCAGCACCTTATCATTAAGTCAATGGGTTAGAATGTAAGGATGAATAATTTCAACTTGTGTCAGTTCATGATATAGCGCAACCTACATCCAATGTCGTTGCTGAGTTACTGTCCTCATGTTCTACTTCGTTGGCTCCACTGGTCACAACTTCTCAATACAACTTCAGGAATCACTCCTCTAAGCTGGTCACCAGTGAGTGCACCGCTGAGGAGTCCCATACTAGGACGAAACAGCTGTCCAGTGCTCCCAGGTTTCCAATACCCCTTCAACTAATGTCACTTCATGATGAATTACAGCCTAAAATAAATTAATAAACCTCGACAAAAACCTCCAGATAGAAATATAGGATTTGCCTAAATAGTCATATCCTGCATTTTCGGTCTCGTATTGATCCAGTATCTCAGGTCATCGGGACTTAAGGAATTGCTACTCAGAGCAAGTCGGCAAAGAGCGCTAGAACAGTTGGATTCCAACCCAGTGGGTCAATGGTAATGTACTGCCCACGGAACCTGAAGGTCCTGGGTGCGCATTCCTGAGGAGTCACACACCAGGACAAAACAGCTGTTAAGCGCTCCCGGGTTTCCAATGTTACTCCCACTGAAATCAGTCCATGATGAATTCCTACCTGATTCAACCATATAGCGTTGAACTGTTGTTTAGATTTTTCTCCGGTGAATATTCCATTTCTGGCTTGTTGATATTTCTGATGTTAACTTGTTTGCAAATCTGATCGAAATTTTTATGTTATTACTCTCATCCCTTTGTCTTCTTGCTGGCCAACTTTCCTCTTTGTGTTAGTTATGATAAAGTTTGATTTGTTATTGCATTTAGGTAATGTACTATATTAATGATGCTTGTCGCCGCGAAATTAAATAACATACCAGCTCTTTATTCAAATGAAAACAAACATATGGCCACTTCCGGTTGCCAAATTATTTATGAATTGTTCTTTCCCTTTTAAAGTGTTTTTCAGCCTAACAATTTTAAGATAGACCTGATGTGGTGTCGATAGCGCTTCCTTTGAAAACAATCTAGCTAGCGTGTTCTCTGACACAAATCCCTCATAAACTTAAGAAATATACGACTGAAAAGAAAATTAGAATTTAAAAATTGCTTAGTCATGTTACTTAGTAGTATGGACCATTTCTTGTGTCTTTCGGTATTTGTACAGCTTGAGAATTGAAGTAAGACTAGCAGAACTCGGTGAATTTTCTCAGCATTTTAATTTGATTACATCATTTCTTAGAACATTTAACCATAAACATTATCTATAACTGTGTACCATAATCACGTTACTGTTTCTGAAATCAATAGATCAGGTTGCCGTGTAATGATAACATTTTTTTTCATGCGTAATGAAATTATCTTCTCTTCACTAGAGAAATTATTCACTATTCTTTCAGATATACAATGTCAATAACCTTATATGGACCTCGAAGTTCAGTTGGTAGAGCATCGGATCGGAAACCCAATGGTCGCTGGTTTGAATCCGGCCATGGTCCAAATTTTTATTACACCTTCAATCATTACCTAGTATAAATGACAAAAATATTAGTAACTCACATATTTGTGATGAGAATGGTAGACTAATCTGTAATGATAAAGCATAAAAAGTTATATTACCACTTTTTGTATAAAAAAGTGGCTAAAATCTCTCTGGTTTACATCAACTGGGGATCTACTCACTAAGCAACTTGGACATTCTTTATTATGCCCAAATTAAATCCGATCTAATCACCAAAATCGACGAGTATTCAGATGAATAAACATCTCATGAGAGCATAATGGATAATATTCAGTAAGCAACCACAAATAAGCCATATGACCAGAAATATAAGCATAAGACTTAGGCACTGTAGTAGGATGTAATTCTACAATAGACTTGTTGATTTGATACATAGCACAAAGTGATACAGCATTACTCACTTGACGATGTTTCGAGCATCAATTATTATTGCTCATTATCATATCAATGACATCATACTACTTTCGACATGTTACTTAAATAGTCCTGTCACCTGATATGCTTTGTTCGCATCAGTTATAAAATTTTCCATATCATTGGTATAGGTGGATGTTGCGTCATTCCCATTACATGTGTTGCGTGTTGGTTGATTCGATGAACAAAGATTCAGTAATCAATCTCTCTTCCTTTTTTCTACCTAAAGATATTGAACTTGACTAAAGTGGTTCTATCTATGACCCTATTGTCTCGTTGTGTGTTAATGTATGCAGTACATTCCAATAGGCGATTCTTTTTTTCTGGATTACTGATCTTCATAGGATCTGTCAATCTATATAAATATATATATATATATATATATATATATATATATATATATATATATATATATATACATTCATCATCAACGTGAGAAACTTAAAGGAAGAAGCCTCCTTCACCTATCTAGGCAGCACCGTTTAAACTACAGGCGGTATAGGCGCATATGAGGACGTCAAAGTCAGCAAGGATTGGAAAGACAGCAAGACAGACGTTCTTTAACCTGAAATTAGTGTGGAGATATTCTACACTCAACCAGCATACAGCGTGAACAACATACGGATTTGAAACAACAACGTCAAGTCAATGCTTTTATATGTTACAGAAGCTTAGTGCGTCACGAAAGGCATTTCAAACAAACTACAGATATACACCATCAACAACTGCCTACTCTGACTCGATACTGAAGATTGATGAGGTGGCCAGAATAATAAGAATAAGCAACAAGGAACTCTGGCTGGCTGGCAACGAACCAACCAACAACCTATCGCTCAACACACATACAGAAGGAAGTGGAGATGGATTGAACATACACTGAGAAGGCTGATTGGGGACATCACACGTCAGGCCACACCCTCGAGTGGAATTCAGATGGGAAGCGACGAGTTGGGCGTCTGAGGTGAGGGTGGCATGGAGGAGATGGTGTGAGGAAGAAGTGACAGCTTATTGGCTGTCGTGGAGCCAGGTTCAAAAGATATCAGTGAACAGAGTGCATTGAAGACGTGCTACTGAAGCCCTATGTTTCATTAGGAACCCAAGGGACAAATAAAATATAATAATAACTCACATAAACCAACTCACGATCCCTGTTTAAAATTCATTTAATACGTCATGATGAGTGACTTTAATGGCTGCCCTATCAACTGATAAGACAGCCAACTATATTCTTTCATTTTATGGAAAAGTACTTTTCCAGGCGAAATTATTATCATATTATTATTTGTCCCTTGGTTTCTTAATGGAACATACCGCTTCAGTAACACATCTCTAGTGCACTCTGTTCTCTGCAATCTTTTGAACATGGCTCCAGGACCCACCATGAGCTCTCATTTCTTCTTCACATCATCTCCTCCATGTCACCCTCACCTCGGACGCCCAACTCGTCGTTTTTCATCTGGGTTCCACTAGAGGGCCAGGCAAAATACTGAAGCTTAATTGGTCATCTTAGCAGTTTCTAGGGTGGCACCTTTAAAGTCACTTCGTCATGGTCCTAATGAATGGACTTTAAAGGCCACCGTAGCAACTGCTGAATAGACCAATCAGACTTCGATATTTTGCATAGGAAAATACTTTTCCATAAAGTTAAGGCATGTAATTTGGTCTCTCATCAGTTGCTGGGGTAGCATTTAAAGTCGCTCAATCTTAATAATGTGTATGGTTTTAAGTATATAAATTATTTACATGATGCCCTTAACCCCATTTTTAAACATACTTGTTACAGGAAGCATGATTTCAGGACTGACCTCATTTTTGGATAGTTCATAAAAAACTTAAAGTATTCCACATAACGTTTTATTTAAAGTTGACATAGTAAGTAGTGATACAGTATTATTTACTTGGTGATGCCTCAAATATAAGGTATCTTTCATAATTACATCAACGTTTTGACGTCTATTTTTCATAGTCCTTATCGAATCACATTATTTGTTTTTAGCGATACTAAAATTTCCCTACATCTCCGGTATAGATGATGTTTAATTCCTATCACACGTGTTGGTTGTTGATTCCATGAAAAAAGATTCAGTAATCAATCTCTGTACAACTGACTACTACAGTTGCTTTTTCCTAACTTATTGTGTTGTTGTGTGTTAGTGCATGCTTTGTAGTAGCCACTTTTTGCTAGATTATCGGTGTTAGTGTGATCTTTCATCATAGATTTGACTAAATTCTAATGCTGTAATGGTTTCAGTGATCTGACCTATGTGTTTGAACTCACAGTTATTGCATGATATTTAATAAATCATGTTAAAGCGTATCACTGTGTATTATGTCGAATAAAAGTATCCAGCATTTAATTACACTCTAACCCAGTGCCAAATTCTATCCTTATCCAAAGTTTGTTAATCAAATGGGTCGTGAAGACTCCTTAAGACGAAAAATTGTCTCTGTCAGTGCGTTTAAACATTTGAGTGCTACATTCACTTCAGAACTGTTGAGAATTCTATATAAATTTTCCAATGACTTTCCCATATATGATGACACAAAAGCATAGAATTCCCTTCGACTCGTGTTTTCATTGCTACTCATTAAACTATTACTACTTCAATTTTTACAGGTTCATAAGAACTTCCGAATAAAATTTAGATTACTGTTGAGTATACGGTATACTCATCATCATCATCATTATCAACATAGGACCAGGCATTACTGCGTAACGGTCCGAGTTGCCACAATACGGTATACTCAACCTCGCCTGGTTAACTAGTTCAACTGGAAAGGAAGCAAGGTCACAATCATACAATGCCACACTACGCAACCACAAATAATGCAGATAAAGAGAAAAATGAGGAGGAATTCTACAGACAACTTCAATCAACACTGGACAAGAACATAACTCAGCTGGCGACATCAAAATTCTAATGGGTGGGGTGACGTGAAACCTTAACGTGTAGGGGACAACACAGGAAAATAACTAACCATGAGTCAAGAAGCGCTCGGTGAGGTGACGAACAAGAATGGAGAATTGTTTGCAGAATTTTGTGCATTCAACGATTTGATGATTGGAGGTGAGGCAGTGTTTTCAAGCAGAAGGATATCCACAAAGCGAGCGACATGGATTTCAACAGACATTGAAACACACTACACTAAAAACCAGATGGACTTCATCTCAATGTGAAGAAAGTGGATACACAGTCAGCCTACTTGACACTAGGTGAAGAAGAGGAGCAGATGTAGGTTAACACCACTCACTATCTAGTGCAAGGAACCTACCTTCAAAATCAAGTTGAAAGCCTCCAAGGAAGCTGGTGATAGACCACAGTTCAAGTACTACACTCGGAAACTGAAGTATGAAACTACAAAGGAGATCTTCACGTCAGCCACGCATCAAGACAAAATGGGAGACATCAAGGAACATCCCTCAAGAAACCTGTGTGGATGAACACTGAAACTCTCTGAAAGAGATGTGGAAAGAAACCTGCACAACCATTTCAGGAAGGAAGAAGAAACAGACAAGACAAGCAATGGATCTCAGTGCATACAGGGAAGCTGATAGAGCGAGCAGGGAGAGGAACATGGTGATGGTGATGGTGATGGTGAAGCAGAAGATAAACCAGTACAGGCAAGGATGCTCAACGACAAGACGAACTGAGTACAATGTATAAAACACTACACTGGACAAAGAAGTGAAGAAGAGTGCATGCACGCAAAGACAAAAGACACTTCCACAACACACTGGCAAGTGAAGCAGAACACGCTGCACGCTGCACGCTGCAGGCTGCAGGCTGCAGGTAAGAGAGACAGAGACCTGACAACATTGTATCAAATAACCAGGTTGTTATCTGAGAGGGGAGAAATCAACGCAGACGAAACCAATAAAAGATGATGATGGAAATTTAATTACGAGAGAAGAGAAACAGAGGAAACAATGGGCCGACCACTTCAAGAAGCTCTGGAATCGACCACCACCATCACCAACACCACCAACTGCACTTCGTCCACAAATACCACCTACAGCCCAGTCACACAACTACAAGTGAACATAAATCCTCCAACAAAAGTGGAAGTCCTGAAGGCCATAAAGCTACTGAAATGTGGGAAAGCAGCAGGACCAGATGGGATCCCACCAGAAGCGGTGAAAACAGACGCGGACAGCGGACATGCTCACACCACACCACTATTACAGAAGGTGTGGAAGGAAGAGAAGGTACCTGCTGGTGGATTGGAAGAAGGGTTACCTTGTCAAACTGGTGAAGAAGAGAGACCTCAGTGTTTGCAAAAACTGACGCGGAATCACACTCCACTTCTGTCCACCCACAACAGGCAAAATATTAGGCCGCATCATCCTGGAGAGACTAAAGTATGCGTTGTATTCAAAACTACCACCAGAACAGGCTGGCTGGCTGGATTCAGGAAGCACAAATCATGTGCAGACCAAATTGCAAAGCTATGCCACGCATCATCACAGAACAGAGTATAGAATGACAGTCAACTCAACTCTATCTCTACTTCATCGACTTTGAGAAGGCCTTTGACAGCGTCGATCGAGAGGTAATTTGGAAACTGCTTCATTACTACGGAATACCGCAAACCTTTATCGGCCTCATTCAACAACTGTATGAAGATGCCACATGCCAGCCAAGTAATTCACAATGGGAAGCTCAGTGATGCTTTTGAAGTGGAGACAGGAGTGAAACAAGGCTGCCGTCTACTATCACCTATGATATTCCTGATTGTGTTCGACTGGACTGGATCATGCATGAAACAGTGGGGAGCGAGAAGAGGGGGATACGCTGGCTGGACTGCGGAAAAGAACGTAGAAGAGTTGGATTTCTCCAACGATGACTTGTGTCTGATGTCACACAAACTTGAAGATGTACAATCGAAAACTGACAAGTTGGCGGAAGAGGCAGGGCAACGAAGACGGGACTTCAAGTGAATATAGAGAAGACAGAGGTGATGAAGATACCCAACCAACACCAACAACAACAACAAACTCCAATCAGCATGAACGGGAGAAACTTAAAGGAAGTAACCTCCTTCACCTATCTAGGCAGAGTAGCACTGTTTCAACCACAGGCAGCACAGGCACACACGAGGATGTCAAAGACAGCCAGGATCGGAAACACAGCAAGACAGGCGTTCATTAATCTGAAACCAGTGTGGAGATCTTCTGCACTGCACTCAGCATGTGGAACAACATCCCGATTTTCAACACCAACACCAGTCAAGTCAGTGCTTCTGTATGGTCGAGAGATTTGGGGCGTTACGAAAGGGATTTCCAATAAACTACATACATTCATCAACAACTGCTTACGCTCACTACTGAAGATCAGATGGCCAGAATAATAAGAATAAGCAAGAAGGAGCTCTGGGAACGAACTAACCAAGAACCTATCACCCAACAAATATGCAGGGGAATAAAGTGGAGATGGATGGGACCAACACTGAGAAGGCCGACTGGGGATATCACGCTTCAGGCCCTCGAGTGGAATCCTCATGGGAAGCGATGAGTTGGACGTCCGATGGTGACATGGAGGAGATGGTGCGAGGAGGAAATGAGAGCTTGTTGGCTGTCGTGGAGCCAGGTTCAAAAGATCTCAGAGAACAGAGTTCACTGCAGACGTGCTACTGAAGCCCTATGTTCCATTAGGAATTCAAGGGATTAATAAATAATACTAAATAATACGGTATACTCATAAAGTTGTTTGTTCAAGTAGGTGAAAATGTTGGAAAAACAAAACCTTACAGATATTTTGATTGACAATGTAAGAATATTTGGCAGCTACATAGAAATAAAAGGATCAGAAACACAGAATGCCCAACTTCTTTTACTGGCTAACAGTTGTATTCACGTGTGGTCGAACCACTGCTTGAGTAGATCGTTTTGTTTTGAGTTTATCCAATCATTAACTCAGTTGGTTAGAATACCTGTTACATATACTTAATCGCCACTTATCTCGGTAAGAAATATATAAGTTGCTAGAGCAGGATATATCTCAGAGTACTGAAACAAAGAAATGACACCAATCAATGAAGTCAGTCGATTGAAGCATACTACTTTGCCTTCAGTTTCTCTTCTAAATCATCTCAATCACGAATATCATCATGATTTCTATTCCTTTCCATTTCTTCAGGAGAATGTAGAACTATGTTATTTTGATTTATAGTAAAGCATGACTCTCATTTAATCATAAATGACAAATTATTCTGGTTTAGTTAGTAGAATGTAATTT
Source organism: Heterobilharzia americana (assembly GCA_944470555.2). Lineage (NCBI taxonomy): Eukaryota > Metazoa > Platyhelminthes > Trematoda > Strigeidida > Schistosomatidae > Heterobilharzia > Heterobilharzia americana. The sequence continues at coordinate 82,886,401 of OX104129.1, forward strand.
CATTTTTATTGATTTATTAGATTTATCACATAGTGTAACAGTATTGTTTACTGGATTCATACTCCTTGACTTTCTGAATATAATCAGACTTGTTTAACACCACTGTTGAGTTGCCTTTGTCCAATTTAGCAATTACTATATCCTTGTCATTTCGAAAGTTCTTCAAAGCTTCTTTTCCTACTTTTGGTTAATTTTATTTCGTTTTCTACTGTCGCTTAAGTGTAAGAGGATATTGTGCTCGAACTTCATCTGCTACCATCTTATCTACTGAACTTAGTGCTCTTTCAATTTTAGGGAAGACATCGTCAGGTTTCAATTCACTAATTGTTACATTGAAGTTAAGCCCCTTTTCTAGCACCTTTACTTCTGCTGAACTTAAAACTATAGTTGAGGGATTGATAACCCACTTTGTTTTATCGTTGGTTGGAGATGTGCTATCGGGAATTTCATTATGTTCTGTTCGATACTTTTTTTCATTGGCTTGTTAAACTTCTTTATTTGAGTATTCTTGGATTTTTTTTCTGGAGGCACCTAATCTTGTACTGTTGAAGTTATCGGTCACGAGTTCATAATCTTTCTCATTAACTGTTTCTCTCAGTTTACATTTAAGTTCTTCAGTATAGCTACGGATACTGTGTAACTTCTTGACTATCCTATGAATTTCTTCCTTTAGACAGAGTTTGCTGATTCGTTGTAATGCTGCTTTCACCTTCTCAGTTGGAATTGGAGTATATAGACGTAGATATTTCAGAGTAATTTGATTTTTAAGACATCCAATATTGAATATACGATGGTATATGAATCTGGCTTCTGTCTGTAAAAGTCGTGTGAGTTTGTTGATTAGTCTCCGAGTTTGAAGACTATATGTTTCATCCAGTAAACAATACTGTAACACTGTGTGATAAATTTAATAAATCAATAAAAATGGTATTCTGGTTTAGAGTATGATTTCAGTCTTTGATCTATGGATTTAAAGTTCAGTACTGGTAGGTACATACTGATTGAATAATTATGGTATGAACTCCAGACAGTATTGTTGTACGAAGTCAAAGTTTGGAAATTGTTGATGAAGTTTAAGATCAGAGTATTCACAGAAAAAGAACTATCTTACTGTTTGATGGCTCACCAAATAAACATTAGTTAGTTGGATAGAAAATATGGACACTTAATACAGTTAACTCTGGTGGCCAAAAAAACTGGTAGATTCTGATGGTAATTCAGTATTCTCTGAGCTTTGGTATTTTTTGCTGAGGTTTCATCCCTAGGCTTAGTGACAACATCAGCATTATTCCAGTAAAGAAATGAAGTCTGTTTGGATTGTAAGGTAGCGCTTTCATTGAACTTGAGTGTTGTGTTAGGGGGAGCGACTTATGTCCCACCCTGACCTCAAATTTAACTTGGTCACACTTATTACTATTAGTATTATTATTATACGTGCGTCGGGTTCCTAATGGAACATACCGATTCGGTAGCACGTCTCCATTCCATTCTGTTCTCTGCAAACCTTTGAACCTGGCTCTTTGACTGCCCCAAAACTCTCATTTATTCCTCACACCATCTCCACCATGTCACCCTGAACTCAGACTCACAACTAGTCGTTATCCATCTGGGTTACACTGGAGGGTGTGGCCTGACCTGCCGCGTGATGTCCCCAACCAACCTTCTCAGTGCATGCATCACCCAATCCATCTCCATTTCCTTCTGCATATTTATTGGGTGATGGGTTCTTGGTTGGTTCGTTAACAGCCAACCAGCCAGCCAGAGTTCCTTGTTGCTTATTCTTAGTATTCTAGCCATCTGATCTTGAATAACGAGCCAGCGTAGGTGGCAGCTGTTGATGGCGTATGTCTGTAGTTTGTTCGAAATCCCTTTCGTAACGCGCCAAGTTTCTCAAAAATCACATAGAAGCACTGAGTTGACTGACAATAGTGTTGAAAATCCGGATGTTGTTCCACATGTTGAGTGCAGTGCAGAAGATCTCCACACTGGTTTCAGACTAATGAACGCCTGTCTTACTGTGTTCCCGATCCTGGCTGTCTTTAACGTCCTCGTGTGTGCCTGTGCTGCCTGTAGTTGAAACAGTGCTGCCTAGATAGGTGAAGGAGGTTACTTCCCCTAAGTTTCTCACGTTCATCGTGATTGCAGCTTGTTGTTGTTGTTGGTGTTGGTTGGGTATCTTCATCACTTCTGTCTTCTTTACGTTCATATGTAGTCCCGTCTTCCTTGGCTGTCTCTTCTGTCAACTTATTGGATTTTGCCTGTACATCTTCAAGTTTGTGCCACAAGACATTAGACATAAGGCATCAGCGAAATCCAAATATTCTAGGACTTTTCCCCGTTCCAGCATAGCTAACTCTTCTCGCTCCTCACAGTTGTCTCTTGCATGATCCAGTCCACTACAATCAGGAATATCATAGGTGATAGTAGAAGGCAGCCTTGTTTCACTCCTGTCTTCACTTCACTTCAAAAGCATCACTGAGCTTCCCATTGTGAATTACTTGGCTGGCATGTGGCATCTTCATATAGTTGTTGAATGAGGCTGATGAAGGTTTGTGTCACTAAAACCGTAGTGTTGAAGCAGCTGCCTGCCAAATGCTTTCTCAGTCGACGCTGTCGAAGGCTTTTTCAAAGTCGGTGGAGTTGAGTTGACTGCCATTCTATACTCTGGTTACACTTATAGGCCATCTTTTTTTTAAGTGAGATTGTTCTATTATTTATTGTCACACTGTGTTTCATCATTGATTCGTTTGGTCGAACTGGATTTGGTGGATGGAAGGCTGTAAATCGTTTGGGTCATTTAAAAGTGGTCGATGTTTCAACAAAAACCAGATGGTGTCTCTTCATGGCAGGTATTTTTAAACCCAGTAAACCATAACGTATATCTTGAAATAACATATCCAAACTACTATATCAAATCGATAAAGGTTGAAGCTGTGATTTCATGTTCCAAGGATGTGAATAGGGAGAAAAGGGAACAATGAAAAGTTTGCGTATACAGACAATTCGTCTACATAGTCAGTTGCTTTCAAACTGAAAGAAAATTAATATCTTCTTTCCTAAATCGTCTGTAGTTAGTTAACTATAAAAGTTTTTCCTATACTAACAAAAAAGCAAGAAGGAATACTGGAATCAGTTTAGCTGTCAACTCAAATTTAACATCACACACAGAAACATTTACTCGGTGGTATCTTTCAGTTAATCTCAAAGGGCATTGTCATAAAACCGCTGAAAATAGCAGAAAGAAATACTTGCTTAACTGATGTTTATTAAAACAAGTGAGCAAAGAAAATAGTCGTTTCTATCACAACTACTATAGATATGAGAATAATAGTCCTTACTATTCTACTGGAGTATGATATTTTACTTATAAATAATAACAGACAATGAATTACCATATAACTGAATGTAGAAACTAAGATGTCAGCAAAAAAATTAGGCAAAAACTGTAGCTACCAAATCAAATGTTCAGTAGTTCAAAGGATGTTTTGTTTGAAATTACAGCAAAGCGAATTCCAGGGAATGAATTAAGAGGAGTAATATATGTTATCAGCAATAGACTAATTTATATCAGAAAATTACAGGGGGCACAGACAAGGACGTCAAAGCAGCAAGGATTGGAAACACAGCAAGACAGATTTTCATTAACCTGAAATCAGTGTGGAGATATTCTACACTCAACCAGCATACAGCGTGAGCGACATCCGGATTTGATACACCAACGTCAAGTCAATGCTCCTATATGGTTCAGAAGCTTGGTGCGTCACGAAAGGCATTAGGAATAAAATACGGATATACACCATCAACAACTGCCTACGCTGGTTCGACACTGAAGCTCAGATGGCTAGAATAGTAAGAATAAGCAACAAGGAACTCTGGCGGGCTGGCAACGAATCAACCAAGAACCTATCGCGCAACAAATATGCAGAAGGAAGTGGAGATGGATTCGATGGGGCATGCAATGAGGAGACCGACTTGGGACATCATGCTTCAGGCCACACCCTCGAGTGGAACCCAGAAATGAAGCGACGAGTTGTGTGTCCGAGTTGAGGGTGACATGGAGGAGATCATGATAGGAAGAATTGACAGCTTGTTAGCTGTCGTGCAGCCAAGTTCAAAAGTTTGCAGAGAAGAGAGTGGAGTGGAGACGTGCTACTGAAGCGGTATATTCTACTATGAACCCAAGGGACAAATAATAATAATACTAATACATCAGGGAATAAAATGAAGTGGAAAAACCGAAAGATGAATAATGAAAAATTCATTTCATCCAGTTGTTAGACTTCTTTGATGAATTAACTTTACTTTGAGTTTGTAATTTTATTCTCATTAATTCCATTCGTTTTCTTCTAATTGAAATATTTAAAACAAAAGTATATAAATATTGAACACTGAATAGAAATGAATCTTGAAGAACTAACTAATCATTACTGTTTTTCTTCTGTTTCCTTTCTGACAACACAATGAAAAATGAGATGAAAAAAATGACAATATTAAGAATTATAGCAAGAAGAAACAATTTTCATATAAAAGTTTATCAATTTTAAAAACTTAACTCTTTCTTCAATACATCATCATCATTATCAACATAGGACCAGGCATTACTGCGTAACGGTCCGAGTTGCCACACCTCATATCAGCACATCAAGTAAAAAGGTAGTGAGGTGAAGGATGAAGATAAGTGAATGCAGTCAAAAGAAATATAAAGTATGAGAAGAAAGGAAAGAGGAGTGACAAAATAGTGAGATTCGGTATAGCGTTGTTAAGATGAGGATAATGTGTGTATACATCTGCGCCACTGACTTCGGTTCTGAGCCATATCACCTAGGGTCTCCAACCACTGGTTCCTCTTGTCCCGTGGACCCCAACCACCTAGTCTGCATCGTCCTACATGGCTTAAACCAACAGTCAGAGACTTCATACATTGGTGCCATGTTTTAGTCTGGCCACCTCGGGCCTTTTTCCAGCCTGAACCCACCTCAGCCAACATTGTGTGACGAGGCAATCGGTGACTAGGCATACGTAGTACGTGTCCCAACCATCTCAGTCGATGAAGGTTCACAACCTCGTCGACTGACTTACCTCTTCTCCCTAAAACTCTACACCTAACTTCTGCATTACTCACATGGTGACACCACGGAATACGTCCTATACTACGAAGGCAACGGTGGTCAAATACCTGTAACCTTCTCATGTCTTCCACTTTCAATGGCCATGTTTCACAGCCATACAGTAGAACAGAGCGGACTGCTGTGCAGTACACGCGACCCTTAATAGACAAACGAATATCACGGCGGCGCCATAGGTGGCGCAAATTGGCAAAAGCCAATCGAGCCTTTTGTATCCGTGCAGAAATCTCATCGGCAACTAACCCACCGGAGTTGATCCTACTTCCCAGGTAAGTGAAGTGGTCAACACACTCAACCACTTCACTCTCTATTGTTAACCGCGGTACCGCTGAAGACCAGTCCTGGAGCAAAAATTTGCATTTGGGTGGTGAAAATCGCATCCCAAACATTCTCAAATTCCCACTCAAAGTGTTCAGAAGACTCTGCATCTTGTCAGCGTCTTCACCTAACAGGACTATGTCATCTGCATATTCTAGATCTAAGGAAAATTCACCTGTGATCCGGTCAACGTCTTTGTAATTAGGTGACGAGAGGGAAACCTCCATAAGAATATCTATGATAAAATTAAATAAGAATGGGGATAGTGGGCATCCTTGACGGACACCACTTGATGAGTATAGCTCCCTGGACAACTCACCATAGGCTCTAACATGCCCACAAGTGTTCGAGTAGAGAGCTTTCAATAAGGTGATGTACTTACTAGGCACGCCTTTCAGTGACAGACACTGCCATAAGACTTCTCGATCAACGGAGTCAAATGCCGCCTTCAGGTCGAGAAATACAGCTATTGTCGGGCGTCTGTAAGCATGCCTATGTTCCAGGACCTGGCGCAGTGTGAATATTTGGTCGATACATCCACGGCCAGGTCTAAAGCCTGCCTGGTTTTCTCGGGCTTGCTGTTCCCGAGCTCCACTCAGGCGTCGGAGAATTATAGAACTTAGGATCTTAGACACTATGTTTGTCAGGCTGATTCCTCTGTGGTTATCACAAGAGGACTTCTCGCCTTTCTTGAAGACTGGGATGATCAGTGACTTAGACCAGTCGGAGGGGATCGTATTTGATTCCCATATACTGGCTAACACTTCCGTTAGCCTGACTAAGAGAACTCTACCACCATTCTTGTATACCTCAGCAGGTAGTCCGTCTGGTCCTGCTGCCCTTCCCGTTTCAGGCTACCTACCGCTTTCTCAACTTCTTCTAGTGTTGGGGGACCTGTCTCTATGTCCCATTCAGGGTCCGACTGGATAGCGGGCAGCGCAATGGTGGCTGGAGGCCAGTTAAACTGTTCCTCAAAGTGTTCTGCCCATCGTCCCAGTCGCCTTCCCTGCGAGTGAATCGCCGATCCGTCCTTCTCCGCTATAACCTCACTAACTGTTGTTGACCATTTCCCCCCAGTCTCCTTAATAAGTCTAAATAACTGTCTACTGTTACCGATCGCCGCTGCCTTTTCCATCTCTTTAGCCTTTGCTGCCCACCACTGTTCACGATCGTTGCGCAGACTTTTCGTCAGTTTATTTTTAAGTTGCGCTCGCTCTTCATTGTACTCAGAGCCTGCAGGGATGCATTCACGTGCATCCATTAGTTTGGAAGAAGCTGCTGATATCCACTGGCTCTTTTTAGCCATTATCTTGGAGTCGGCTACAGTCTCCAGTGCTGCTTTTACAGTAGACTGAAGATGGCACCAAGCTTCTTCTGGATGAGTGACAGTCTTTTGTTCCGATAACTGCCTAGCCAACTTCTCACTGAACACGGCTTTGGTGTTTTCGTTGTCCAGCAGAACTCGTAGTGGTTTTGTTGCCAAATTTTTTCTACGTCCATTGAGACGCAGGCATATACGTGCTCGGACCAACGCATGATCGCTGTCCAAACACGTACTCCAGAAGGAGCGGCAGTCTTCCACCGATCCTCTCCAGCGATGACTAATAGCAATGTGGTCTATCTGTGTCCATCGCTGAGTCGAGCTCGGTGGACGCCAGGTCAGACAGTGCCTTTCTTTATGTCTGAAATTTGTGCTGGCTAAAAATAGGCGGTTATCTGAGCATAGTTGTAATAGGCGATCACCGTTATCTGTACGTTCAGCTGGGATTCCGAAAGTGCCACCTAAGTGCCTTTCTGCCTCACTCAGTCTACCCACCTGTGCGTTGAGGTCACCTGCAACAACCACTACGTCCGAACGTTTGGCTTTCGAGAGGAGGTTAGACAGTTTATGGTAGAACTCGTCCTTCACTTCATCCGAACTACAGTCAGTGGGTGCGTAAGCAGAGATTACAAAGAGACAACGGCGAGTCTCACTATTCCTTTTAGTTCTCACTGTGCCGTTCAGCCTCATAGCGCAGAGGCGACTATCAACTGGGATCCAGTCTAGTAGTGAGTTTTCTGCCCTGGTGCTTAATGCTATACCTACACCTGCAAGACCACGAGAGCTAGCTATCGAATCTCCAGAAACTCGAAGGGTGAATTTTGCAGATTCACCAGATTGGTCAGGTGAATAACCACACTTGGGTCCTGTATGCGTGTCTCACAAACACAGCACACATCCATGCCTCGAGTTGCTAGAGTCTTTGCCAACGAAGCCTGTTGGCCAATTTGACGGAGGGTGCGGACATTGAAGGCTCCAATATGTAATTTGGAGCGTGGTTTAAGGAGACCAGGGACACTGTTCTGTGGACTCAGATCGTTGTCGAAGGCTGCAGAGGTAGGAGAAATTGAAGATGATGCAGCATCATTAATTAAGAGACGTGAAGGAAGATTAGAAGGTAATGATGGAGGAGGAGGATAGCAGTCAGAAGAAACTTGGGTGCTGACAGAGTTGTGAGGGCGGTTGACACTTCCCGGCTGCCCACACCGTGGAAGGCTATTTCTTCTTAAGGTACCTGAAAGAGATTTGTGTGACCGCAGAGCCCATCGGACATCTGCTTGAGGCCTGTCACACCCAGCCTTTTGAGTATGATTATTTTGAATTTTTGTATTTTTGGGGCCGGATGAGCGAAAGGAAACGACAAGTGAACCAACACCGCCGGCCCGGCAGACCGTGGGGCGTGGTGGAGTGTGTTATTTTTGGGGCCGACCTTTTCTAACCCCCCCTTCCACTGAGAAGGCAGCATCAGCTTGGCACTGCTGGTCATCCAAGGGAAACACCTTACTGCTGTCACACCCCATCCAGCTAGCAGCAGTACGACTTCGCCCTCAGACCCCCATCATAGTATAGCAATTTACACTATGACGGTAACTGCTTTTCGTCTAACCACTACCCAACAGACCTTTCTGGTATGGTAGGACCTCGAGGGAACAAGCGTTCCACCAGCATAGCTCGTTGGGTCATTGTGATATGCAAGCCCGACCACCACGTCAAGGTAGCAGCTATCGGTCGGGAATACATACATACATACATAAGAATGATGAGTAAAGTATTTCTACAGAAGTTGAATAAGATACAAAAGATTACGTTAGTAGAATTAACGATGGATAGTGACTAGCTTCTGAATTTAGGATGCATGTTTCATCTTAATTGGGACTTACCAGTCGGATGGATATATATGTGCCTCCCGGTGAGTGACATTGTCCCGCCCAGGACTCGAACCCAGGCTAAACTACTTCAAATATCAAAATGCTATCACTTAGACCATTGAGTCACGATAGTCACTCCCTATGCGATGGGCATGGTAAAACTTTTGTATTGTAGCTTATGTATCGTCGATTGAACCTAATTTGTGCACCACTATTGAAATGTACAGATACCTCGGTATTGTTGGTATTTTTAACTTCTTTAGTAAAAATGGATTGTTGTTGCATTTGAAAGTACAAAGAATACCCACCTATTATTTGTCAGTTTATTTAAAAAGAATTTATGACACTAGTGAACCTAATGCCGCTGGCGGATATTATATTATTAGTATCATTTTTCCATTGGGTTTCTAATGGAACATACCGCTTCAGTAGAACGTCACCATTTCACTCTCTTCGCTTCAATCTTCAGAACTTGGATCCTTAACTGCCCATAAGCTTTCATTTCTTCCTCACATCATCTCCTCCATATCACCCTCACCTCGGACGCACAACTCGTCGTTTCCCACTTAGGTTCCACTCGAGGGTGTGGCCTAGCCTGCCGCGTGATGTCCCCAATCAGCCTTCTCAGTGAATGCCCAATCCATCTCCATTTTCTTTTGCATATTTGTTCGGTGATCGGTTCTTGGTTGGTTCGTCGCCAACCAGCCAACCAGTCGGAGTTCCTCCTTGCATATTCTTACGATTCTTGCCTTAGGATCTTCAGTAACGAGCCAGTGTAGGCAGTTGTTGATGAATGTCTGTAGTTTATTGGAAATCCTTTTCGTGACTAGCCACCAACTCTCTCAACCGTGACTTAGAAGCACTGACTTGACTGGTGCTGGTGTTGAAAATCCGGATGTTGTTCACGCATTATGCTGTGTGTAGTGGTGCAGATCTCTACACTGATTTCAAATTAGTGAAAGCCTGTCTTGCTGTTTTTCCGATCCTGGTTTTGACATCCTCGTCTATGCCGCCACCTGTAGTTGAGACGATGCTGCCTAGATAGTCAATTAGTTAGGTAGTTAGTGAGTTAGTTTAGTTAGTAAGTAAGTAAGTTAGTTAGTTAGTTAGTTAGTTAGGTAGGTAGGTAGGTAGATAGGCAGGTTAAACAGACTACCTCCTTTAGGTTTCTCCCGCTCATGTTGATAAATGCTTGTTGTTGTTGGTTGCGTATCTTCATCACCTCCGTCTTTTCATTTGAAGTCCCTTCTTCGCTACCTCGCCCCTTCTGCCAACGGGTTTATTTTAGCCTGTAGATCCTGGAGTTTGTGCGACAAGACATTTGACATGAATCATCATCGATGAAATCCAAGTCATCTAGGCTTTTTTCATCAATAGTCTCAATCAGAACTCTTTCTTAAATTTTAAAGACTGTCTAAAATGTTACCACTTTGGTAAAATCTAAATAAGGATGGAAACGATATCCCTAACAATAAGATTTTCGCCTCAGAGTACTTATTACAGGGAAAGAATACTGCGTTGTAGTGTAGCGGGAGTTGCTGATAAGAATGAATTTAAGTAGTATATGGTGAGAAGGTAGCAGGAATCATTGCGAATTGCCAGCAACGGGTAACGATTCTGTCAAGAGAAACACAAGGGATAACGCAGGTGTATTACAGTGGATGCTGCTAATAAGAATGTACGAAGAGCGAATCAAGAAAAAAACAGAAGAGGAAACGAAGCACAATTTGCAAATGACGTGTTTAGTGCAAGGTGTACCTAATGTAAGAAGTACCGTTCCATTTACCAGGAACAAGTAATGCCTCCGTCTTGCTTGTATTTAACCTCTTCAGTGGCAGTGCACAATGCCATAATTTGGGTTATCACAATATGATAGCGTGTTCGGTATAGCTGGTTGATAAATCCGGAAAAGGTTACCAGATTCGAGGGTTCACTAGACTGTGGAATCACTTCAACAACTGGCTACAAAAATGAGATTCAGCTAGCTGTTTTATCTTGCATAAAAAATTCGTTAGTAATGGTGTTTAATATCTAACAGGTTGTTGGTTTGAATGTATTCACTGTTTAGAGACTTTAGAACAATTCATTTATTATTCGAAAGATTTATATCTATGAATGCATCATTATGTAGACACAGGATAATTGAGAAACAACTAAATTCCATCTATGAGTAAAAACTACACAAATATCCAGCCCAACAGAGAATTGTATGCATACTCTACAATTTCTCTTTTTGAAAGATTCATTAAAATGTGAATTACCTTTGCTTTTACATTTCCTGTGACTTTATACTCCATATGATAAAAGGAACAAGTTAATTAGCAAAGTTGAACATCATCTGTAAAGCAATTTTTTTCAGTAGGGGAAAGCTTATGGATTTCAAGTTAGTACATACCACTGAATGATGCCATTTGGAGAATCACTAAAAAACTGAGATCACTGGACAGCTGTTTCGTCCTGCTATAAAATTAATCGGTAGTATAAGGTATGAAATGTAGAATTTTCAGGTTTCATGATGACTAAATTATCACTGGGTCGTAATCCAACGGTTTAAAATTTCTTACTTCCATCAATTCGAGTTATAGCGCCACCTTCATACAATCCTAACACTGGATATTAATTTTCCGAATGATGATGAGTCAAAAATTCCTCACGAAACCAGAAATTGAATTACTCTTCATTGCTCATTAATGACTTGCTTCAAAATGAGATTTTTAGAAATTCTAATGGGAAGTCGTTACTACTGGGGCTAAACCAAGACAGAAATGAGGATAGGTACTCAAAGATGACATTAGATGAAGGCCACTTCATATCGTGAACTGACAGAATGAAAAAGATGTGAATCATTCAACACTGACACACTGACTGAGATTTAATGTGCTAACCATGAAACCTGAAAGTTCTGAGTTTGATCCCTAACGGGGTAATGAGTGTGTACTGTTGAGAAGTTTTATAACAGGAAGAAACAGCTGTATACAGCTCCTCATTATTTAATAGTTCTCGTTATATTAAGGATGGATCATGGCTAGCAGTGGAATCCAGGATGCGCATTTCGTCCTATTTAGGACTCATCAGCTGGATGTACCTGCTTCCCAGTGATATTGTTCCTACCAATAGTTCTCCTTACCTAGAATTAATGATTCTTGATCAACAACTATTCAGGTGGAAATGTATCGAGATTAAGAATAGATGAAAAGAAAGAGATAAGAAAACAGATTAACTGGAATACTTTAGTGTTGTAATTTGACTAAGTGAAGTGAATTAAAAATCTGATTTTCAATACATAGTTCTATTTTTTAAATATGCAAGACTTTAGCATAAAGATCTCATTGTATTTTGTTGAATTAAACGAACCTTTGGAAATTGAAACCAATGTCTAACGAACACCGTAAAATAGGTCAGTTGTCTGGTATATTTGTATTATTAATAAACAAACCTAAACGGAGATACCATTGTACCTTAATTCTATAAGAAAATATACGTCTGTCTATAGCCTAAGTCTTTGTAAAAACTGGAGCAGAATCACGCTCCTGTACACCCACAGCAAGCAAAAATATTAGGCCGCATCATTCTGGAGAGACTAAACGATGCGATACATTCAAAACTACCACCACAACAGGCTGGCTGGCTGGCTGGATTCACGAAGTACAATTCATGTGCGGAACAAATCACAACGCTATGCCACGCATCAACACAGAACAGAGTATAGAATGACAGTCAACTCAACTCTATCTCTACTTCATCAACTTTGAAAAAGCCTTCGACAGCGTCGAACAACAAACAATTTCGCAGGCAGTTGCTTCAACACTACGGTTTTAGTGCCACAAACCTTCAACAACCTCATTCAACAAGTATATGAAGATGCCACATGCTAGCCAAGTAATTCACAATGGAAAGCTCAGTGATGCTTTTGAAGTGAAGTGAAGACAGGAAGTAGTAAGACAAGGCTGTCTACTATAATGACCGATGATCTTCCTGATTGTGGTCGACTGGATCTCGGAAGATACTTTGAATTTATGAAGTTTGAACAAATATTCACTTTTAGACAGTAAAAAAGGTTGTTGTTAAATTTAATTCAAGATTTCATGGCAAACGAATAATATGAGTGTAAATTAAATTTAAAAATGTACTTTGTTTGATCTATAACATGAAGAAATGATCTATAAAGGTGCTGTTACATCATCTTAATGGCTTTTTTTTAGCGTAACTCAATGCAAAAGAGTTCATAATTGCAATACTGAATTTTAAGTGAAGAAAAATGTTGAAAAGTTTTATGTAGAGCATTGGTATTTTCATTTATTAACAGCTGCCACCTACGCTCACTCGATACTGACACTGAAGATTAGATCAGATCAGATCAGATGTCTAGAATAATAAGAATGAGAAAGGAGGAACTTTGACTGGCTGGCTGATTAGCGACGAACCAACCAAGACGCTGTCGCCCAACAAATATTCAGACGAAGAAAATGAAGATGGACTTGATTGGACATATACTGAGAAGATCATCCGGAGATATCACACGCCAGGCCAGGCCATACCCTCGAGTAGAATCCAAATGGGAAACGACCAGTTGTGCGTCTGAGATGAGGGTGACATGGAGGAGATGATGTGAGGAAGAAATGAAAGCTTGTGCGCAGTTGCGGATTCAGGTTTTGATGACTGCAGAGAAGGGAGTGCAATGGTGACGTGCAACTGAAGTCCTATGTTCTACTAAGAACCCAAGGGACAAATAATAATAAATTTGGTACTTTCGATACAGTCTAAAGATGCATTTTATTTTAATGTATTTTTGAGATGAGTGGGGATTTTTAATTTAGAAGTAGTACTCATCATGGACTGACATTAGTTGGGGAACCATTGGAAATCTGGGAGCACTGGACAGCTGTTTCATCCGACTAGTATGGGACTCCTCAGCAGTACGCACCCATGACCGACCCAGTGGCTGAATGGTTAATACATTCCATTTTAGTTTATCTATTAGATGCGTCATACAGTGTAACAGTATTATTTAATTACTGGGTTTCAATTCACTGTTCACAGTCTTATCATGATAACTCGTCAACTATGAGACATGATTTTTGTTATTCTAGTTTTCTCACCTTCTTGGTGATATAAGTAATAGGATTTTGCATGTATCCATTCAAGTAATCACCACTCCAGCTAATTAGGCTTCTTCATATTGGTTGAGGTGGCTTTTTTTCATAAATGTAGGAACTTAATTCGTTCGTTACCTTACTAGCTCCTGGAGTGGTCCATTGCGTAGCTCTAAACCAGCCTTACTGGAATTTCTAGGTAATGTCTCTAAGATACCTTCCAAACTAAGTCGAAATTGGTAGATCTTAGTAAGATAAAGAAAGTAGAAATGTGCTGAACCTCAGTTGCACATGCAATTACACACAACTGCGCAATAGAATTTCACGGAAAAACAATACTGAAAATAAACTTAGTGAGGTAGAGAGAGTGATTGATAACTGAATCTTTGTTTATCGAATCAACACCAAACACATGCAACAGGAATACTTCAGTACCCGTTGTGGATATATGCAAAATCCTATTACTTATATCACCAAGAAGGCGAGAAAACTAGAATAACATAAACCAAGTCTCATAGTTGACGAGTTATCATGATATGGTTGTGGACAGTAAACTGTAATCATTCTACTGTACAAGATATATAATTCACAATCGTATTTTAAGTATAAATGAGTCTGAAGCTTCTCATATCGAATTGAGTGAAATCGAAATGTACTCATCAACTACTTGCAATTTCATATAGTAGGCAATAAGTCATATCTATTGTGTCAGGACTGATGATGCGATCTGGTAACCCATTCTTTGATATGTGGAGCGAGATTCAAACCTTAGACTCACTGCTTAAGTCTCAACTTCCTAGACCAAGAAACCAGAGTAGTCCGACGCATGGATAATACTAAATGAAAACGTATCAGTTTCTCTTATATATTTTCTAATGTTTAGAGAATAATAAGCCAGTTGAGGTTGAGAAACCATCGTTAAAGTTGCATTTTTACTTTTTTTCGAGTTTTACTGATTTTTGAACAAATTGTTTCTTTTAGAATCCAATTGAATGATCAATTTTTATCAAAGAGCTTTGCGTAATGTTACTTTACCACAAATAGACTCAAAGGATACAAGGAATCAGCTGAAAAATCGCTAAACCTAAGATGCAAGGATCACAAGTTTACATACTTCTAATCATTCATATTTTTACCAATATATTAACAATTCAGTCAATCATTATGTGATGATGTGAATATTCTATGCACTACCCTCATACAGAGTGGCTGACCTTTTTATTCTAAATGCTTTCATAGTGTTCCTTAGGGAATATTTATAGACTGGTGCATAAAAATTACACATACATCATGATTTATGTGATTGTGGAAAGCTGGTAATTCATGAAGACCAGGTCTGTAGGTAATTTGAATTATCATAAACTAGTTTACCTAAAGAAACATTTTATAAAGTTAAATTTGTGCACTACTCATTTCAGAAGAATTCATTGGAAAAGGGGCTTCCTTTTTTAACAGATTTCTAATATTTCAGGCTATTAGAGATTAGATATGTAGTATTCCCAGTGTATTTAAGTGTAGTGACAGGGACAAGTTTAATGAATAATTTCAAAAAGGGTGACAAAATATTAGGCCCCATCATCCTGGAGAGACTAAACGATGCGATACATTCAAAACTATCACCACAACGGACTGGCTGGCTGGTTGGATTCAGGAAGTACAAATCATGTGCGGAACAAATCACAACGCTATGCCACTCATCAACACAGAACAGAGTATAGAATGACAGTCAACTCAACTCTATCTCTACTTCATCGACTTTGAAAAAGCCTTCGACAGCGTCGACTGAGAAAGCATTTGGCAGGCAGCTTCTTGAACATTACGGTTTTAGTGCCACAAACCTTCATCAACCTCATTCAACGACTATATGAAGATGCCACATGCCAGCCAAGTAATTCACAATGGAAAGCTCAGTGATGCGTTTGAAGTGAAGACAGGAAGTAGTCAGACAAGGCTGTCTACTATAATGACCGATGATCTTCCTGATTGTGTTCGACAGGACTGGATCATACAGCAAATAGTGAGGAGTGAGAAGAGGGGGATCCGATATACCGGGGAAAGATCCTAGAAGATTTAGATTTCGCAAACGATGACTTGTGTCCAATGTGTTGTGGCACAAGCTCGAAGATGTACAGCTGAAAACTAACAAGTTGACAGGAGAGATGAGGCAGGGCAGCGAAGGAAGACGGGACTTGCTTTGGTGAACGTAGAGAAGACAGAGGTGATGGAGATACCCAAACAACACTACCACCACCACCAACAACAACAACAAGCTGCAATCACGATGAACTGGAGAAACTTAAAGGAAGTAGTCTCTTTCACCCACCTTCCTATGCAGCACTGTTTCAACTACAGGCGGCACAGGTACAGACGAGGACGTCAAAGACAGCCAGGATCGGAAACACAGCAACACAGGTAGGTGTTCATTAACCTGAAATCAGTGTGGAGATATACTGCACTCAACCAGCATAAAGCGTCAACAACATCCACATTTTCAACACCAACACCAGTCAAGTCAGTGCTTCTATGTGATGGTTGAGAGAATTGGCGCGTTACGAAGGGGATTTCTAACAAACTACAGACATTCATGAACAACTGCCACCTACGCTGCCTCGTTGCTGAATATCAGATGGCTAGAATAGTAAGAATAAGCAACAAATAACTTTGGCTGATGACGAACTAACGAGGAAGCTGTCGCTGAACAATTATGCACTGGAAGGAAGTGGAGATGGATTGTATTGGACATACACTGAGAAGACGGACTGGGGACATCACGTGCCAGACCAGGTACTCTAGTGGAATCCCCATGGGAATTGACGATTTGGGCGTCCGAGGTTAGGGTGACATGGAGATCGTGTGAGGAAGAGATGAGAGGTTGTTGTCTGTCGTGGAGCCACGTTGAGATTTCAGGGAAGAGAGTGGAATGGAGACGTGCTACTGAAGCTGTATGTGCCACTAGGAACCCAAGGGACAAATAACAATCATTATTGACTAATCTTAATTCAGATAAACGATCACAGAAACCAACAGTCAAATATTTTTAAGTGTTTTATCGATCTATACGTCTACGTAGTCCTAGTTACATATTCCCATCATTTGTCACTGTTCTTCATTTCATGACATCAATTTGTTATAGGAGAATAGAATTCGTCCATAATTATTTATTATTGTGAAAGGAAAATCCGCTTATTCTATTGTTCATATAAACACGTCATTTATTATCCTGTAAAGCTTAATGTCCATATTGTCACTATTGTTACGAGGAAAGTGAAACCTATTGTTGTTACTTTACATACAAAATACCAACAATTTAATATGATCTTGCATATAAGTGATCAACATATGAATTTATTTACTAATTAAGTCCCGGTGGGAACAACATCACTCACTGGGAAGCAGGGACATCCAGCTCACGAGTCCCAAATAAAACGAAACGCACATCCTGGATTCCCCTGCTAACCACTATCCATCATTAAGATAATTAGAACACAGGCAATATCGAGGCATTCACACAGGAACCCATATGCCAATAGAGAGCGATCAATTCGGTCCAATCAACGACGGTATCATATAGAAATAATTATACTAAAACTATACCCGTCGCATAAGAAGTGGCTATCGTGGATCGGTGGTGTAGTGGATAACGCCCGAGTCCGAATCCCGGTGGGGAACAACATCACTCACTGGGAAGTAGGTACATCCAGCTCACGAGTCCCAAATAGGACGAGACGCGCATCCTGGATTCCACTGCTAGCCACGATCCGTCAATAAAGCGCCATTTCATCTAAAAGATGCTAATTAAACTGTTATTATTCATATTATACAATTACACTGTATCCTCTCTGTTGAGTAGGTGTACTGAAGAGAATGGCTTACGCTGTTAAATGTAGTAAAAAGAAGTGACAGTATGATTTTTAAAGCAAACTATTCTATCAGTAGTAAACTGCTATAACACTGATATACTTACTATACTATACTGCATAATCGAAATAATAATCAAGTTATATTTAACGTTTGGCAGAGCTGTTATATTAGTCACTTTAAACTACATAAACATTTATCAAGAAGCAAATACGTTTTACTACCTTCAGAAATTTCTAAGTGAACAACAAATATCTTTTGTTATCAGTGAAAACGAAATAAGCAGGTTTGTTTAAAGATAACTAATACTTAATTTTTACACTTGATTCGATAATATGCTTAGTTGAATATACTACACCATCTATACAACACCACTTAAGTTTGTATTTCCATTTATGTGTCATAAGTCAGTTACAGAGATGAAAAGTATTTCAAATGCATTGATAACTTAGCAATCATCCAAGTGCTGAAGATTAGTATTGACCAATCCATGAGAAATATGGGATAATGATGTGTAAAAAGGAGGTGTTACCATAGAAAACTTGAATCCTGGCCATTAGGAATCGCTTTTATTATCAAATAGTTTGTAAAAGTAATTACAATTAAACAATCTATAGTTCGCTCCATTCAATAACTGTTTGTTTTTTTAAATGATAGAGAAGAATATGCTGAGGTAATAATGATTCTAAACGCACTAAGGTATGCTTATTTGAAAAGGAAGTAAAATTTTAATATATTTTTATGTTTACACGTCAAAACCTATTGTCTGTTAGTTGGTTGGAGGTAACCCACAGGAAGGCCTGTTTTAAACTAGGTTCCGCTCTTGTTGGCACTCATCACCAAGGCGTATCTGCAAAGTTGGAGGAACTGATGTCCGCCCAGAGATACAAACCCGCGCTACCCAGTGTTATAGTCAGTGACATTACCACTGAGCTATTCGGGCCATGATTAACTTCAAGTAGAACTGGGTTACATACACTGATAAGTCTCTGAAGAGTAACCGATTTCATGTTATCTAGTCATGAGGGCTGATTGAATTTTATTGATGGTTTTACAGTTTAGCCACTAAGCTAGTTGGCAGAGTAGTCAAGTAGTGGAGAATATTTGTAACTCAGGTGGATGATCTTGGCTGCATCGTGCTCTCTGAGATGGGTTGTTTAGCTGTGGAGCTTTCATCATCTTTCTAGACGACATCTTCACCACTAAGTTCAGTATGAAGTTCATACTGAAGTCAGTACTAAACAACTCAGCTCAGAGAACACAATGAATAGTCCAGTCCTAAGGAAGCTCAGTTGCAGCCCGAATAGCTCAGTAACAACGTCGCTGACTATAACACTAGGCGTCGCGATTTGAAATGTCACAGAGATCATCAGTTCCCACAACATTGCAGATACACCTTTCGAACGAGTGCCAACAAGCACGAAAGTTAGATTCAGGGCTTCTTATCAATTCTCTCCACCTACCTAACATCTAGCAAAATGGACGGCGATTAGCAACCTCCTGGATTAGTGGCCACATTGCAAAAATTGTTAACAGAATTCAGTCAGCACTCTAGACTGGGCAACATTAGACTGGTTGCTATCCAGTAAGCAATCAACGCATGGAACCTATTGTCTTTTTTGCGTTGATCGCATTAATCTTTCTCGAAATAATACCAAAATAAAAACTTATCCTTGTGTTTTCATTAAGAGAATTATTTGTAATATTCTGTCCGCTTATAGCCTTTTATTTTCAAACCTCGAATCTGGTTCTGAAACTTGAACTGAAAATACCTCATATATGCACAACTTTCACGAATATAAACACAGTCTAGGTCGACGGTAAAGTAACTTATCGTGACTAACTCCATAAAATGTGAAATTTTCCAGTAAGATTTATCTTGTCCACAATTTGATGCTGAAAATATTCTCCCACACAGGCAAATGATTTAAAACATTGAATATCTATACTGAGTGATGACTGAAGGTAAAGTGGAAATTCGGACTGCGGCCGAATTCGAACCAGCGATCACCAGGTTTCCGGCCTGATACTCTACCAACTGAGCTACAACATCCGACTACTGACCACAATTTTATCTGACTTCAATCACAGTGGGTTTCACTCGACTATCATATGAATTCATAAAATGTTACTGCCGCCTGATCGTATTCACACGAGCTGCCTGGTCAGAACGTCTCATCCTAATCCAATCATAGAAGGGGAGCATCATCTTGATTATCATTGTGACTATCCAAGATAATAACCGTGGTTTGGCACCTGCATTCTATCGACTTTTAAAAGATTTTGTCAACTTATAAAATATGTTATATGTAATATATTAAATGAATTTCAGCGAATCTGCTGTAATTAATGTTAAAAAGGGTGAACATTACATCAAAACATAAGTAATAGTAGAATGTTTTATAGTGAAAATGAAAATACGATGATTTGAAGAATCCCCATTGTCGAAATGGGGAGATATATAAGTGAACAATTATATTATATTATTATTAGTCCCTTGGGTTCCTAATGGAACATACCACATCAGTAGCACGTCTCCATTCCACTCTCTTCTCTGAAATCTTCAAAACCTGGCTCCACGACAGCCCACAACCTCTCAATTCCTCCTCGCACCATCTCCTCCATGTCACCCTCAACTCCCACGCACAACTCGTCACTTCCCATGGGGATTCCACTCGAGGGCCTGAAGCGTGATGTCCCCAGTCGGCCTTCTCAGTGTATGCCCAATCCATCTCCACTTCCTTCCAATGCATATTTGTTGGGTGATAGGTTCTTGGTTGGTTCGTTCCCAGAGCTCCTTCTTGCTTATCCTTATTATTCTGGCGATCTGATCTTCAGTAGTGAGCGTAAGCAGTTGTTGATCAATGTATGTAGTTTGTTGGAAATGCCTTTAGTAACGCGCCAAGTCTCTCAACCATCGCACAGAAGCACTGACTTGACTGACAATAGTGTTGAAAATCCGGATCTTGTTCTGCATGCTGAGTGCAGTGCAGAAGATCTCCACACTGGTTTCAGGCTAATCAACGCCTGTCTTACTGTCTTTCCAATTCTGACTTTGACATCCTCGTCTGTGCCTGTGCTGCCTGTAGTTGCAACAGTCCTTTCTAGATAGGTGGAGTAGGTTACTTCCCTTAAGTTTCTCCTGTTGATGGTAACTGGAGTTTGTTGTTGTTGTTGGAGTTGTTGGTTGGGTATCTTCATCACCTCTGTCTTCTCTATATTCACTTAAACTCCCATCTTCGCTGCCCTGCCCTGCCCTGCCTCTTCCGTCAACTTGTTAGTTTTCTCCTGTACATCTTCAAGTTTATGTCACATCAGACACAAGTCATCGTTGGCGAAATCCAGATCATCTGGGTTCTTTTCCACAGTCCAGCCAGCGTATCCCCCTCTTCTTGCTCCCCACTGTTTCATGCATGATCCAGTCCAGTCGAACAAAATCAGGAATATCATGGGGGATAGTAGACGGCAGTCTTGTCTCACTCCTGTCTTCACTTCACTTCAAAAGCATCACTGAGCTTCCCATTGTGAATTACTTGGCTGGCATGTGGCATCTTCATATAGTTGTTGAATGAGGTTGATAAAGGTTTGCGGTACTCCGTAGTAATGAAGCAGTTTCCAAATTACCTCTCGGTCAACGCTGTCAAAGGCCTTCTCAAAGTCGATGAAGTTGAGTTAGAGAATTGAGTTGACTGCCATTCTATACTCTGTTCTATGGTGATGCGTAGTGTAGCGTTGCAATTTGGTCCGCATAAGCGAACAATGTTGTTTTGCAATTAGCTGTCATAAATACACTTTTCACAACAGAAATACAAAGTATACATCAAAATTTATGGACATTAAATACTAACTGACAGAGTGATGATTACGTAACCTGTGTGTTGTCGCAGAAGAAGAAACTTGGGTGCTGACAGAGTTATGAGGGCAGTTGACACTTCCCGGCTGCCCACACCGTGGAAGGCTATTTCTTCTTAAGGTACCTGAAAGAGATTTGTGTGACCGCAGAGCTCATCGGACATCTGCTTGAGGCCTGTCACACCCAGCCTTTTGAGTATGATTATTCTGAACTTTTGTATTTTTGGGGCCGGATGGTCGAAATGAAACGACGAGTGAACCAACACCGCCGGCCCGGCAGACCGTGGGGCGTGGTGGAGTGTGTAATTTTTGGGGCCGACCTTTCCTAACCCCCCCTTCCACTGAGAAGGCAGCATCAGCTTGGCACTGCTGGTCATCCAAGGGAAACACCTTACTGCTGTCACACCCCATCCAGCTAGCAGCAGTATGACTTCGCCCTCAGACCCCCCATCATAGTGTAGTAATTTACACCACAACGGTAACTGTTTTTTGTCTAACCACTATCGAACAGACGTTTCTGGTATGGTAGGACCTCGAGGGAACAAGCGTTCCACCAGCATAGCTCGTCGGGTCATTGTGAAATGCAAGCCCGACCACCACGTCAGGGTAGCAGCTATCGGTCGCAGGACATACTTCAAAGCCACTGTCGGCTATGCTCATACTTTTATGACTTCTTGTAGGTGTGACCATTACTCATCCTTACTATGAGAAGTTACAGAAGTCAGAATTTATTCTACCTTAGTTTGTTATTCAGTCACACCACTGGTTGCAAGGAATCGAATAAGACCTTTCTGGAGCCCAAACATACTAGTGGTTTAGAATCAAAGAAAACCAACTCCCTCAGAGGAAATCTCTACATTCATCATTCCGATAATAAACACCGGATATTTGCTTTCACTCTTTCATTTTTAGGAATTTCCTTGTCATATGAAGGCGGAGGTTTGTTTTCAGTCACAGTTCATCGGCATTTTTTTTGAGTATGCTTAATTTAATTAAAAGAAAGAATGACTGACTGAAAGGCATATGGCATTTTTATCTGTGTTGTGACAAATATTTCAGCGTAAAAATAATTTTAGGCATAAAACAATTCAAAAGCCATAAATCATCAAGTAACCCAAAGGGGGGTCATAATTTCCACTCGAAACTACTTAAGAAATGTCATTAAATGTGTATTTTACAAAAAGAAAACCCAAGCACGAAACCACCATCTATCTAAATGTATAAAGGTGTATTTCACAAATGTTAAAATGCCTCAGAAGAAGGTAGTAGGGACCTTGAAAATAAATTGTATTCCTTCCAAAGATTCAAGGTTAAATCATTGCAGAACAAGAAGCAGAATAGTTGTAGATAAGAAAACTTTTCTTTTCTGTTGAATCATTCTTTAAGCTGTACATTCCTGAACATATAATGGAAAGAGTATGGCATTCCAAAGTAATTCTCTGTTAGTGGCCAGTGCATAATACATGAGAAAATCAAGTTATATAAGAACATTTATCAACCACACTCAACAGTTATATGAAGACGTAACATGCCAAGTGATTCACAATAGAAAGCTGAGTGACGCCTTCAGAGTGAAGATAGGAGTAAGACAAGGTTGCCCACCTACTATCAACGATAATCTTTCTGACTGTGATCAATTAGACTGGATCATGCAACAAACCATGAGGAGCGAGAAGAGGGGCATACGCTGGCTAGACAGATGAAAAGATCTCAGAAGAAGATTTGGATTTCGTCGATTATGATTCATTTCTAATGTCGCATAAACTCGAAGATGCAAAAACTAACAAGTTAACAGAACAGGTGAGGCAGCGAAGACAGGACTACAAATGAATGTAGAGAAGACAGAGGTGATGGAGATACCCAACCAACAACAGCATCAACAACAAGCACCAATCACCATCAACCGGAGATACCTGAAGGAATTAGTCTCTTTCACCTACCTAGGCAGCATCGTTTCAACTACAGGCGGTAATACTGATGAGGATGCCAACGCCAGCCAGGATCGGAAACATAGCAACACAGGTAGGTGTTCATTAACCTGAAATCAGTGTGGAGATATACTGCACTCAACCAGCATAAAGCGTCAACAACATCCACATTTTCAACACCAACACCAGTCAAGTCAGTGCTTCTATGTGATGGTTGAGAGATATGGCGCGTTACGAAGGGGATTTCCAACAAACTACAGACATTCACCAACAGCTGCACCTACGCTGGCTCGATACTGAAGATCAGATGGCCAGAAAGAATAAGCAAGAAGGAACTCTAGGAGCGAACCTATCACCGAAAAAATATGCAGAAGAAACTGGAGATGGAGTGGATTGGACATAGACTGAAAGGACCGACTGTGGACATCACACGCTATGGCAGATCATCGAGTGGAATTCAAAGGGGAAACTATGAGTTGTGCGCTTGAGGTGAGGGTGACATGGAGGAGATGATGTGAGAAAGAAATGAAAGCTTGTGGGCAGTTGTAGATCCAAGTTTTAAAGAGTGGAGCGAAGAGAGTGAAATGGTGACGTGCTACTGAAGCCTTTTGTTCCACTAGTAACCCAAGGGACAAATAATGATAATCAATAATGTATAAGAACAAGCATAGAAATACAAAGGGAGAGGTGCGCTGCCATTCCATTCAGACTGAATAGTGCTCATTAGTGTTTAGTAACTTGCCTATGGTCCGATGGAGGTAGTCAACATCACAGAAGATAACTAACCGATCCCTTTCTCTCTCTCTCTCTCTCTCTCTCTTAGTTCTTTGGAATGTTGGTAAACACGAAGTAAACTAATTCAACATCTGCTTAAACATCAATTTACAGTATATAATAAAAACAAATTGAGATCAGAAAACAATAAATATATAATAATGGTATTTATTCAAACAAGTAGAATAGGAACAGAAGGCATGAAGTTATTCAAAGATGAGATGACTATTGTCCAAAAATTGAAATAAAGGATAGAAAAACAAAATTCACCATGACACAGTAGAATATAAGGAATAAAAATATAAATATGATTGTTGCTATTTAACAATTAAGTTAACTCACTTCTATATTACACTGTTTTTCTAATCAGTTTCAGTTCTTGTCAATTGAACATTGAAACGAATTAAAAAAAGATAACCATATCACTATTTTTATCAGAAGAGTAATTTATTTTTGAGATGAATAGAGATTTTTAATTTAAAAGTAGTATTCATCATGGACTGACATTAGTGGGGGAACCATTGAGAATCTGGAAGCACTGGACAGTTGTTTCCTCTTAGTATGGGACACCTCAGCAGTACGCACCCATGACCCGGCTGGGGATCAAACTCAAGACCTTCGGGTTTCACAGCGAACGCGTTAACCATTCAGCCACTGGGTCGGTTTCTAATGGTTCATAATTGAAAATCATGGGTGACAGTCGCGCTATATTGTGAATTGACAGAAGTTGGAAATTGCGAACCACTGGAAACCAACCCAGTGGCTGAATGGTTAATGAGTTCACCGTGAAACCCGAAGGTTCTGAGTTCGATCCCCAGAGGAGTAACTGCCAAAAAAATGAAGAACATTCGAAATTGAAATTGGAAGTTTATGGGAATTTAATCCTTGATTCTACGTGTTGATATTCATCATAGACCGATATCAGTTGGAGAGAAATCGGAAACCTCACAGCACTAGACGGTTGTCTCATCCTAGTCTGGGACTTCCCAGCAGTGCTCACTTATCACCCTGTTAGGAATAGAACTCAGGACGTCCAGGTTCCGTGGCCATCACGTTACCATTGGACCATTGGGTCGGACGGAATCCAGTGGTTCACATTTCAAACTATTGTCATTTCATAATATAGCTCAATCTTCAAACAATGCCACTGCTGAGTGTTTGACCTCACGTTCAATTTCGTTAGCCCGAAACCTCATGACTTCTCAAAGTAACTTGAAGCAAATCACCATTAATCAATCGAATAATTCAAACTGGAGGTCTATGAAGATTTATATATTGATTTCAGGTTGCTGTTCATTGGATGAAGGTCACACTTTATCGTGAACTGATATGTTATACTATAGAATAAGATTGCCGTGTTCTTCATAAAAAGATCTTATTCACAAAAGTTATTTTAAAATAATCGTGCTGCAACGAAGTTCGGAGAGAAAGACCCGAATCAATATGCAAATATTAGATTGGTTATTATTACAATATTAGTAGTGATCCCCAGGGTTGCTAGTGGCACATACAGCTTCAGTAGCACGTCTCCATTCCACTCTCTTCCCTGAAATCTTCAAAACCTATCTCCACAACAGACAACAACCTCTCATCTCTTCCTCACACCATCTCCTCCATGTCACCCTCAACTCCCACGCACAACTCGTCACTTCCATGGGGATTCCACTAGAGTACCTGGCCTGACGCGTGATGTCCCCAGTCCGTCTTCTCAGTGTATGTCCAATACAATCCATCTCCACTTCCTTCCAGTGCATAATTGTTCAGCGATAGCTTCCTCGTTAGTTCGTCACCAGCCAAAGTTATTTGTTGCTTATTCTTACTATTCTAGCCATCTGATATTCAGCAACGAGGCAGCGTAGGTGGCAGTTGTTCATGAATGTCTGTAATTTGTTAGAAATCCCCTTCGTAACGCGCCAAGTCTCTCAATCATCCCATAGAAGCACTGACTTGACTAGTGTTGGTGTTGAAAATGTGGATGTTGTTGACGCTTTATGCTGGTTGAGTGCAGAAAATCTCCAGACTGATTTCAGGTTAATGAACACCTACCTGTGTTGCTGTGTTTCCGATCCTGGCTGTCTTTGACGTCCTCGTCTGTACCTGTGCCGCCTGTAGTTGAAACAGTGCTGCATAGGAAGGTGGGTGAAAGAGACTACTTCCTTTAAGTTTCTCCAGTTCATCGTGATTGCAGCTTGTTGTTGTTGTTGTTGGTGGTGGTGGTGTTGATGTTGTTTGGGTATCTTCATCACC
Organism: Heterobilharzia americana; assembly: GCA_944470555.2. Lineage (NCBI taxonomy): Eukaryota > Metazoa > Platyhelminthes > Trematoda > Strigeidida > Schistosomatidae > Heterobilharzia > Heterobilharzia americana. The sequence continues at coordinate 82,912,786 of OX104129.1, forward strand.
TCTGTCTTCTCTACGTTCACCAAAGCAAGTCCCGTCTTCCTTCGCTGCCCTGCCTCATCTCTCCTGTCAACTTGTTAGTTTTCAGCTGTACATCTTCGAGTTTGTGCCACAACACATTAGACACAAGTCATCGTTTGCGAAATCTAAATCTTCTAGGATCTTTCCCCGGTACATCAGATCCCCGTCTTCCCACTCCTCACTATTTGCTGTATGATCCACTCCTGTCGACCACAATCAGGAAGATCATCTGTCATTATAGTAGACAGCCTTGTCTGACTACTTCCTGTCTTCACTTCAAACGCATCATTGAGCTTTCCATTGTGAATTACTTGGCTGGCATGTGGCATCTTCATATACTTGTTGAATGAGGTTGATGAAGGTTTGTGGCACTAAAACCGTAGTGTTGAAGCAACTGTCTGCCAAATTCTTTGTTGGTCGACGCTGTCGAAGGCTTTTTCAAAGTTGATGAAGTAGAGATAGAGTTGAGTTGACTGCCATTCTATACTCTGTTCTGTGTTGATGCGCGGCATAGCGTTGTGATTTGTTCCGCACATGATTTGTACTTCGTGAATCCAGCCAGCCAGCCTGCCTGTTGTGGTGATAGTTTTGAATGTATCTCATCGTTTAGTCTCTCTAGGATGATGCGGTCTAATATTTTGCTTGGTTTGGGTGGACAACAGCATGATCCTGGCCAGTTCTTTAAAACACTTAGGTCCCCCTTTTTCGGGAGTTTGACAAGGTAGCCTTTCTTTCAATCTGCAGGTAACTTTCCTCCCTTCCCAGCTTTCTTCAGTAGTGGTGTGAGCACACCATTTTGTTTAGTATGGTATATTGCTTCAGTTTATAATACTTTTGTGCCAGATATTACAACTTATGGTCTTGATCTTATTGTTTTCACTTATCGAATGTTGGCATTGTAGTTAATTCATTGAAAAATAACTAAGCAGTAATAAATTTCACTCTAGACTGGGCAATTTTTGAATAACTCATAAATTATTCATCTTTAGTAGTTAAGCATAATTACTGATGTAGTTTGATTGGTGGCGGTGAATGTCTATTTTGTCCGATTTGACTTTCGTCAAATGAATGTACCCGTATCCGAAAAAGTAATGATGTTCCCACTGAAACTCGAATCCACCAATTACCGCTTGGTCCAATACATTAAAACAATGGGAACTTCCAAGTATCATTAAGTAAAGCAGAATTTGACAGCCATTTAAAATATGTGACTATATTGTCTGTTTAGATGACAAATACTCACTTGTATTAAATCTACTTGAAATAGGTTAGGTTTTACCCCATAATGAAACTTTCCCTGACTTAAAAGTTGTATATGCCATAGATGATGGGAAATGTAACAATTACCTGGATAAATTTTACGTTGTGAGTAGAAAGTGTGATAAAACTACTTTTAGTCGACCAGTTCTAAGAAGCTCAATGCTCTCGAAGCATATCTGTAAAAGGATTAAAAGTGTTACATGATGATCTTCGAAGTTCCTTTCATCACTAAGCAAAGTAGTACACAGTTGTAGAAAAATTACCAGATTCAACTTAAGCATTGAAACGTTGCTTAGACTGCTGTCTTCACATGGTGGTTAGGTCCGCGTATCACACTGACTCAATGAGCTATTCCGGTAGATATTACTGTCATAGCTTAAACAGCTACTACATAATGAGTGGTTGAGTACGAATTCACACTACTGGCTGGACAGAGTGCAACAGTAGTAAAGTACTTTCCGTGGATGATAAGCAAAGTATATTGATACCACCTTCTCTTTAGGAGAAGAGTAATTAAAAGTGGTTGGTCCTGAAAATAGCACACCTATCTATGTCCTAAGGTATTCCAGTGTCTGAGGTATAGGTTCTATCTCTGAATTTAAGACAGTCAAAGTTAAGTCTTAAGCTTCCAAAACGTCATTGAAAAACTGGTGATTGGGAGCTGTGGTCATATAAAATTAATCTATTTTTTCCTTGATACATTCCACATAAACAAATTACACGTTGTAAAACTCTAGGGTGTATCAACGCGCTTTCGATAGTACACTAAACCTAGCTAACCATAACCTACTTACCTAGATCTTCTTCCTGATACCAACATGGTGCCCTTTACAGCTTCTTCAACCTCTCACTCTTCGACCATTGCTAACGATGCAAGATGATAAAACACCCTTTCTCGTCTCCTAAAACCATAGCTGTGATTCTCATATTGGACCTTTTAGGATTAAAAACCCTATTTGGAATCGAACAAGAGATGATACCTACCAAAACTTTGAAATTTACAGCTATATGTTTATTTCTTGTTTCTGAGACATACACATATAGTCTAAGTAAGATTATTCACTTAACTTCAGTCGGCTAATGTTTTGAATCTGTAGAAGTAAAAAAAAAGTGGTTGTTGTCATGGTACAAAACAGTTATGACGCAGAACAACACGACCTGAAAGTTCACCAACAGAAGCCATTAAGGATGAAGGTAGAAAATTAATGAGTAGAGTAGCCGAAGGACTAACCATTGTATTGAAAATCGATGTAGCTCCATTGAACTCGTCTAGATCACTCATTACTCTAGTTTATAAGTAAGAAGAAGTCTATTTTGGAACAGCAACAGAAAAAAAACAGTTTGACTAACATACTGTCTAATATACTAAGACCTAACTGGAGCTCGAGAACAACAGACTTGAGGAAACCTGGCAGAATTGCCACTCTTTGACTGGTTTATGAATACCGAAGTGTTTGGTAGCTCCTACCAGTTACTAGATTTCTAAACCTGAAGGTGGCCTTCAACTTTCTACTGAGAGGTTTACTGTCAGAATTTGACTGGAAAGAGTACCGTTTGAGTACATTATCCTTATCATGGCCTCCCTCACCCTCCTATGCAGCACTGTTTCAACTACAGGCGGTAGTACTGATGAGGATGCCAACGCCAGCCAGGATCGGAAACACAGCAACACAGGTAGGTGTTCATTAACCTGAAATCAGTCTGGAGATTTTCTGCACTCAACCAGCATAAAGCATGAACAAAATCCGGATTTTCAACACCAACACTAGTCAAGTCAGTGCTTCTATGGGATGATTGAGAGACTTGGCGCGTTACGAAGGGGATTTCCAACAAACTACAGACATTCATGAACAACTGCCACCTACGCTGGCTCGTTACTGAATATCAGATGGCCAGAATACTAAGAATAAGTAACAATGAACTCTGGCTGGCTGGCAACGAACCAACCAACAACCTATAGCTCAACAAATATGCAGAAGGAAGTGTAGATCGACTGGGCATGCACTGAGGAAAACACGCGCCAGTGGAGGTACTCGAGTGTAACCCAGATGGGAAACGACGAGTTGGGTGTCCGAGATGAGGATGACATGGAGGAGATCGTGTGAGGAAGAAATGAAAGCTTGTGGGCTGTCGTGGCGACAGGTTCAAAAGATTTAGGAGTGGAGTGAAGACATACAAATGAAACCCTATGTTCCTTTAGGAACCCAAGGGACAAATAATAATAATAAATCCTTATCATTACCCTATGCTCAAACTCCTGCAGGTATGTGAGGGCTGATAGACATTTTTTTATCTGGGGTAGCAGTAGTGTCCATGAAGGATGCTTATTGTCATCATTCTTATTTACTTTGTCATGGACGTTCTAATGCATAAACCACTATGTACGTCCGACTTTCAGGAGGGCATCTGGATGATTCGGAGTACGTGGACACAAATAGTCTTGTGGCAAAAACGCCGAAAAAATGAAGAGTATTTTAAACGCATTGAGCAGAATTCTGAATATACCTGACAAATGTTTTACGCCTGATAAAAATAAAGATGATCTGCGCCAACCTCTAGTTTTAGGATAGGGAGTGGCGCAATGCACTGGTCGTTTCACTTATTTAGGAAGTGATAAACTAAGCTGGATGGATTTTAATGAGATTTCAACTCAGATTCAAAAAGGTCGACTAACATTTGAAGCTGGAGAGATACCCAACTTCTTTTTAAACTATAAATATACTGTAAAACAGTCTGATCAACCCTACAACAAGGCTACTGAAAGCAGAAAATACAAAGAAAGTATTAGTTTCTGATCACAGGTGTTTTCGTATCACTGCCCGCATGAGAGCGATGGTGGGGTTGGGTATAGAATATTAGGTAATGAAGGTAGGCGTCAGTCGATGAAGTCTTAAACTTTTCACCGACTGAGATGCCTTGGATATATATTTCAAATGCTGAGCTGCCGCACTTTAAGCTGATCTGAGACTACGTTAGAAGAAGGGAAAAAAAGACGAACTAAGATTTGACATCAGGCGATGAAGCTGTTGGTTTAGGCCATATATGATAATGAGGAGCATTAGACTGGGGTTCTCAAGAAGAGAGGAATTAATCGTTGCAAATATTTTATGGAGGTTCAAAATCGGTCACAATGGCTCTGATGTATACACTTTCTCACCTCTGAATACTTTCATTAACCTCAATCTATTCATTCCCCTACTCTCATACAAGTTTGTTCAGCCTGTCACCATTTTTATCAACTTCCTTTTTGCTTTCTGCTATGAAATGGGGCAACCTGAACCAATATACTACTGTCATGCTCTTAGCTGGTTCCTCTGTGTTTCACTGTCAACAAATATATTCTATGTGAGAATGAAATTATGTTCATAAGTAGGTCATGTGAGAAGTTAGGGACATAATTGTTTAAAATCTACTTTGGAAATATCCATAAACGAATCAAGTCGTTATTAGGTACAGTTTAGTTATGAATATCACTGTAGTTGTGGAATGAAGAGAAGAAGCTCACATCCGGTATCGAGTGGTCAACAGGTATTTCTGACACCAAAATTCCCTCTTTAAATTTACACTCATTTTGGCACCAAATTTAATATTGACTATCATAGATTCCTTTTTGGTAAACATTATACCTCTACATAGGGAAAGTAAATGGCAATACTGCCAATTATAATCGAATTAATTTTCTTTTCAGATTGTTTATTTGATGAAGTATACAATACAGTATTATTTAGTGGGTGACATTTCTAACTGAATTTATCTCTCATAATTATATCATAGTAGTTACACAATTTCCAAACTTCGCTTTTGTAGATCAACAAGTCGTTGGTATTTTATCTGTAATATGTGATGAATCATTGGTGTTGTATCTCTTAGATAATGATTCGATGAATAAAAGTTCTATAAACAGTCTCTTTCTCCACGGGATCACGTTGAATTTTAGAAGCATCATTCCATCATATCCTATTGTGTGTAACCAAGTTTCTTATCTTATTAGGATCTATCATTTTATACTTGGCTAAATTTTTGTGTTCAGCTGTTCTGATTGACTTTGATTGGCTACTTTGATCTATGTACTAGAAATCACAATCATTACACAGCTTTTGATAGATTAAGTTATTTTGCTTAAATTGAATTTCAAGTTGTTATTCATCGTAGACTGACATCAATCAGTGACACAACAATCGAAGGAAACAAGTAATCATAGACCTAATCGTCAAGGCAAGCTATTAAAACACTCACGGAGAGATATTGAGAGGTCACTTCATAGTGAAGTTAGTGCTGATGATGTTGTCTAGCAAGGCGATGAAAGCTTCACGATTAAACAAACCAGCCAGCTCAGAGAACACAATACAACCAAGACCATTCACCTGAGCCACAAATATTCTCTACTATTTCGAAAGGGAAATTTTTTAACGGAATGATATCATTTGGAGAACCATTGAAAAACTGAAAGCAGTCAACAGCTATTTCATCCTAGTATAGGACTACTCAACAGTACACATCTACGACCCCATTATCCAAGGATAGAAATCAGACTGAACGTGTTAACCATGAAGTCAGTGGGTAGGCGTTCAACGGCCTAACGGTTTCTTACTCCCATCAACTAGTGATGTAGACCACCTATCGCTCAATATCTACATTTGGCATCCGCTTCACCTCTTTGGTAGTTGATCTCACTCTTTAAGGCTTCTACTTAGAACTGCGGGATATCCGTCTAGAAGCATGTCACTAACAAGCATTACATATTAATGCAGCTTCAGGTTCATGGGGATTTTATTTTATTTCCCAATGAAACAAACAGATTTATTTCAACTGACGTCTTGCTAATTACTGCTAACAGCTTTATCAAAGTTGTAGCAAACCAGAATTTACAATATCTTCAAGCTGATGATGATCACTTGATAAGTGTTCTTCTGCACGTTATCAAATTCTAATCAAATAATAATTGTGAGAAAAGAGTGTATGAAGTATAGATTGAGATTTGTATGTATACATGCGCTGGTAGTTCTCATCTCATGAAAGTTGTAGGGGTGTGCTGAAACCAGATCAAACTACGTTTTACTCCCTCATTCTTATCTTCCACTTCATGTGAAAAGATCCTAATATCAGACCTTTTGTATAATATTCAAAAGCCTATTTGAATAATTTCGATATTTCAAGTTGTTATTCATCATAGACTGACATCAGTTGGAGGAACAAAGGAAACCTGAGGTCACTGGACAGCTGTTTCGTCCGACTTGTATGGGACTCCTCAGCAGCACATACCCACGACCCCGCCAGATGACGAACCCGAGACCTTCAGGTTACGCGGCCAGCGCATTACCATTGAACCACTGGGTCAGAATCCTATGCTCCATATTTCCAACTTCTGTTAGCTCACGATATAGAGTAACCGCCACCCAATGTCATCGTTGAGTAACTGTCCTCACCACCATCAGGCTTTGACTCCACTGGTCATGACTTCTCATTGGAACTACAGAAATACCTCTCGAAGTTGTTATTCATCGCGGTTTCGATCCCTGGCGGAGTCGTGGGTGCGCACTGTTGAGCAGCCCATACTAGTTGGACGAAACAGCTATCCAGTGCTCTCAGGTTCCCATTGTTCCTTCAACTGATGTCAGTCTACGATGAATAACACCTTGAAATATTTCCAAATCTCCATAACTCCCTCAAAATTTAATTTCGACATTGTCAAAATCGACCTTTTGATCTGAACTTATAGTATGCAGAGCTATGTCTGAAGTGTTTTCAAGGTTTTTCAGTTCCACTAGATTTCTAGGAGGTAAAGTTTGTCATATGTATACTGACTGCATTGCTGTCTTAGCATTCTATTTTATCAGGACAGATTGTAATTCCAGGGGAATTTTGTCCTTCATATGCACCAAGGTACTCTCCATAACGTTTAATGTTTTATAGAATATTCTGATATTGCATTTGTTGAGCACTCTCCTAAATTTCATTTGATATCCGTTGCTGAAGCCCATGATTTGGAAGTACTTTTTCAATCTAATTTAGTGTATTTTTTTCTCTTTTGAGAATGAATTTCCTTCTAACTATTCTGTTCACATATTTTAATTCTTCAACTGTTTCATTTTCATACACTATTAGAGTGTGTGCTCTTCTTAAAAGACTGAAGGTAACAGATATCTTTGCACTAATTGAATGTGATGAATTGATATCTCAAAAATTTGTTTGAACGCATTGCTTTCCTGGAAATAATCTTACTGAAATCTCCTTTTTCTTCCCGGTTAACAAGAGAGTTAAAAAAGGGTAGTTCTTCATTATCCTTTTCTTTTTCTGAACTGAACTTGATAATGAATAACCTAGACTTCAGCTGATCAAAGAATATCTGGTATAAATCATAAATCTCAATCTGTAATTCATATGCTCTTCACATACAATATACTACATGAAATTATCATTTTTACACAACAATTTGGCAACGCTGAATCATTCAAGCAGAAGAACATTTATTACTGGGCGATGATTGAAGGCGAAAGGAAAATCTGGCCAGTGACCTCCAGATTTCGCAGCCTGGTGCTTTTCTAAAGTACGCAGAAACTAGTGAACATATAGCGAAATCCGTACTGCTGATTGTAAACAGTATAGCTGTTATCGTGGCTTGGTGGTGTAGTGGATAACGCCCTGGCGTTTGAAGCGGTCGCTCCCGAGTCCGAATCCCGGTGGGAACAATATCACTCACTGGGAAGTAGGTACATCCAGCTGACGAGTCCAAAATAGGACGAGACGCGCATCCTGGATCCACTGCTAGCCACTATTCATCATTGATATAATTAGAACACAGGCAATATCGAGGCATCCACACAGGAGCCCATATGCCAATAGAGAGCGATCAATTCGGTCCAATCAACGACGGTATCATATAGAAACAATTATACTAGTATAGCTGTTAATCATTATAGATAAACATATACAAAGAATTTTCAACGTTGGAAACACCTATCCATTATATCTTTAAGGTTTACTGACATTCAAATCTAACCACAACAGTATACAATGAAAATACATACTTTCTAGTTGACGTCGGGGGGTGATAAGAGAAACAAGGGTTCATAGACACTAGGTGATATATTTCAGAATCGATCTCAGTGGTGCATATGTATCGACTTATTATCTAAATCTTAGTGTTCGTACTGAATTTCAGTATCTGCACATCCCTGCTTGATGATTTCTCACTATGTTTGAGTGCTTTCTTCTTTGTTTCCTCATCTTTCATTAAATGCATTCTTGTTTGATATGCTGATATGAGGTGTGGCAACTTCTGTCGTCATACAGTAATGCCAGGTCGTATGTTGTTATTGTCTATCTGCCTGCAAGGATTTTGATATTCAGTAGTCAATAGACGTATACATACAGACTCAATCTACCAACCAATAAGAAAATCAAGCTAGACAGGAAAACGGTGAAAGAAATCTGATCACACGGTAATTCATCAGTTCAGATTACTGGATTACTCACGGAGAAACCCTATGGGGTCCCAACATACTGAAGCTATTGATGATGATGTTGTTTAGAAGCACAATAAAAACTTTACAATTGAACCATCCACTTCAAATAAAGTAACACAACTAAGACTTATATTCAGATGAAGATGCTAAAATTCGACATATATACTCGTTAAAATGAACAATTACCATTTCGAAATGATGGAGAATATTTGTAGCTCAGGTGGATGGTATTGGTTTTATTGTGTTCTCTGAGCTAGCTGGTTTGTTTAATCGTGAAGCTTTCATCGCAGTGCTAGACAACATCATCAGCACTAACTTCACTATGAAGTGACCTCTCAATATCTATCTCTCCATCAGTGATTTAGTAGCTGGCTGCTTGCTCTGACGATGTCCTCTGTAATTGGTTGTTTCCTTCGATTGTTGTGTCATTGATTGTATAGACCTTCCTGTTGGTTGTTCCTCTGCTTCACCGCTCACCTTTCTGTCGTTTATCATCTTTCTTAATGGTTGATAGATTGGGTCTATGTCTATATATATCTATCCATTGTTGACTGACCTGAATGCCAAGATTCTAGAAATTCTCTGACATTCTTTGTTTCTTCTGTCCAAATTTTCGACAACCAGATCAATAAAACCTTGAACAAACTCTTCAAAGCAGAAGAAATAACAAAGCAAGACAAATGGAGTGTGAAATCGAATGAACCTATCCTTCCTCAATTCTGCAGAAGAGTAAAACTACACAAACCCGATATTCCTCTACGACCAAGAGTCTCACTTCCGGGAACTCCAACATACAACATATCAAGAGAACTTTCGAGAAAACTGAAACACCTCGTCCAATCATGCGCACATTCCATCAAGTCACCAACAGAATTCTTAGAAAAGATAAAACATATCCCTCTCGTCACCTAATTACAAAGACGTTGACCGGACCACAGGTGAATTTTCCTTAGATCTAGAATATGCAGATGACATAGTCCTGTTAGGTGAAGACGCTGACAAGATGCAGAGTCTTCTGAACACTTTGAGTGGAAATTTGAGAATGTTTGGGATGCGATTTTCACCACCCAAATGCAAATTTTTGCTCCAGGACTGGTCTTCAGCGGTACCGCGGTTAACAATAGAGAGTGAAGTGGTTGAGTGTGTTGACCACTTCACTTACCTGGGAAGTAGGATCAACTCCGGTGGGTTAGTTGCCGATGAGATTTCTGCACGGATACAAAAGGCTCGATTGGCTTTTGCCAATTTGCGCCACCTATGGCGCCGCCGTGATATTCGTTTGTCTATTAAGGGTCGCGTGTACTGCACAGCAGTCCGCTCTGTTCTACTGTATGGCTGTGAAACATGGCCATTGAAAGTGGAAGACATGAGAAGGTTACAGGTATTTGACCACCGTTGCCTTCGTAGTATAGGACGTATTCCGTGGTGTCACCATGTGAGTAATGCAGAAGTTAGGTGTAGAGTTTTAGGGAGAAGAGGTAAGTCAGTCGACGAGGTTGTGAACCTTCATCGACTGAGATGGTTGGGACACGTACTACGTATGCCTAGTCACCGATTGCCTCGTCACACAATGTTGGCTGAGGTGGGTTCAGGCTGGAAAAAGGCCCGAGGTGGCCAGACTAAAACATGGCACCAATGTATGAAGTCTCTGACTGTTGGTTTAAGCCATGTAGGACGATGCAGACTAGGTGGTTGGGGTCCACGGGACAAGAGAAACCAGTGGTTGGAGACCCTAGGTGATATGGCTCAGAACCGAAGTCAGTGGCGCAGATGTATTCCCACACACATTATCCTCATCTTAACAACGCTATACCGAATCTCACTATTTTGTCACTCCTCTTTCCTTTCTTCTCATACTTTATATTTCTTTTGACTGCATTCACTTATCTTCATCCTTCACCTCACTACCTTTTTACTTGATGTGCTGATATGAGGTGTGGCAACTCGGACCGTGAGGCAGTAATGCCTGGTCCTATGTTGATAATGATGATGATGACATAGAAAACGATGAGATATTGATATCCTTCGATGTTACAGCACTATAAACATCCATCGAAACTCAATTCGCCAAAGAAACAATATCTCTGCTGATCGAACAACAACTACCATTCCTAGATGTTTTAGTCAGTAGGACAAATGACGGAAAGCTGGAAACCCTAGTTTACAGGAAGACAACACACACTGACCGATCAAATCCTCAACTACAATAGCAACAACACAACAACACATAAAATCAGTTACGTGCAGACTCTATTCAAGAGAACGATAACACTGCAGCACAACTTCACAGAGAAACGAAGAAAATTACTCGATGTCCATCCGAAAAAACAACGGCTACCCACAAAACTGTAACAGAAGATGCTTATCCCGCACATCATCAACTATAAAGTCATCCACACTAATCAATAAACGCATCATCCTACCATACATAAAGAATGTATCAGAAATCACGACAAGATTACTGAAACCACTTAGAATTGGTGTGGCCACTCATAAACCAACAAATTACCTCCAAACACTATTATCCAGACCAAAGGATTCAACAATCAAAGAAGACAAATCGAATATCATTTACAAAATCAACTGCACCAACTGTGGTCAATACTACATTGGACAAAGTGACCACTCTCTTCGCCTTCGTCATTTACATGAACACCAATTGCCTATTAAACGTCACGACATTTCGTCACTCACTGCTCAATGCATGTGGATAATTATGGACAATGTAGAAATCTGGGAGGGAGAGAGGAAAAACAAAGAATGTCAGAGAATTTCTAGAATCTTGGCATTCAGGTCAGTCTGCATTGGGCAGATATATATAGACATAGACCCAATCTATCAACCATTAAGAAAGATGGTCACCGACAGAAAGGTGAGAGATGAAGCAGAGGAACAACCAACAGGAAGGTCTATACAATCAATGACACAACAATCGAAGGAAACAACCAATTACAGAGGACATCGTCAGAGCAAGCAGCCAGCTACTAAATCACTGATGGAGAGATAGATATTGAGAGGTCACTTCATAGTGAAGTTAGTGCTGATGATGTTGTCTAGCAAGGCGATGAAAGCTTCACGATTAAACAAACCAGCTAGCTCAGAGAACACAATAAAACCAAGAATTACCATTTCGTTGAGACTTTATCGCATTTCAAACTCACAATCTTCACATTGTAACCTCATTAACCAATCAAAATAAACAATCACCGAACTGCGCTGGTTGCCTGTATATGCAGTATCACAATCCACATCGCAAAGAAATATAGAACTAGGAATTGAAGTAGCTCAGTTTTACAGTCAAAACTAGTACAGTTGAACATTTGTTCACTTCTTTTTTCATAATAGTCATGCAACAAAGCAGATGAATACTTGCTCCTTGAAATCAAGCGTTGCAACTTTAAGCATGCTTTATAACTTTGTTGTGTTAAACATGTTTTCTTTCACGATTGCATCCATTAAAGTTAATATAGATCTTCTAATTATTATTATTACTCCCTTGGGTTCCTAGTGGAACATAGCACGCCTCTATTGCACTCTCTTCTCTGCAGTCTTTTGAACCTGGCGTCACGACTCCCCACAAGCTTTCATTTCTTCCTCACACCATCTCCTCCATGTCACTCTCGACTCGGACGCCCAAATCGTCGTTTCCCATTTGGATCCCACTCGACGGCCTGGTGCGCGATGTCCCCATCGGTCTTCTCAGTGTATGTTCAATCCATTTCCACTTTCTTCTGCATATTTGTTGGGTGATAGGTTCTTGGTTGGTTCGTTAACAGCCAGCCAGAGTTCCTCGTTGCTCATTCTTACTATTCTGGCCAACCATCTGACCTTCGGTACTGAGCGTAGGCAGCTGTTGATGGTGCTTCTGTGGTTTGTTGGAAATGCTTTTCGTAACGCGCCATATTTCTGAACCATATAGCAGCACTGACTTGACTGGTGTTGGTGTTAAAAATCCGGATCTTGTTCACGCTTTATGCTGAGAGCAGTGGATCTCCAGACTGATTTCAGATTAGTGAAAGCCTGTCTTGCTGTGCTTCCGATCCTGGCTGGCTTTGACGTCCTCGTCTGTGCCGCCTGTAGTTGAGACGATGCTGCCCAGCCTGGTGCTTGTTGTTGATGCTGTTGTTGGTTGGGCATCTTCATCACTTCCGTCTTCTCTACACTCACTTGAAGTCCCATTTTCGCTGCCTCACCTCTTCTGTCAATTTGTTAGTTTTTGCGTGTAGACCTTCGAGTTTATGCGACATTAAACATAAATCATTAGATCTTTTAAGGATGAATCTATTTGCCAAGTGGTGCTGTTCGAAAACCCTACTCGATTGTCCTGACTGAACTAAGTATAATCAGGTTTCAGTGATTGTTTTCAAGTCTAAGGATCAAATACATGGAACAAGTACAGAAATCTTAGCTTCTTCATTCAGGATAAAATTCTACTAGGTAACTGCTTAATAATTCTCACAACAAACAGGCATTTTGACCTTAGTGTCAGCATAGACATAACGAGAAGTGAAGTTCATATGCAACACCATTTTCGGCAAATGTTGCTGGCCTATCTGTTAACTAAACTGCCGTTAGTTGGTTTATCTGGTTACTTTTACTCATTACCGTAATTAACCATCATTATTACTGCTGCTATAAATCTTAATCTATCCTTAAGAATTCCTACTTCTTGTGCATTAACACCACTGGAAACATTTATACAAATTCAACTTCGGTGTAAGATGTTGGCGATTAATCGGTGGGAAATTACAAAAGCTTCTAAAATTCAACTTTAATATTTGTGAACTGCACATTACAAAAATGCCGAGATTTATGTCTTGTTGCATTAACATGATTATATAATTTCAGAAAGCTATAGTATCCAACACCACAGAAATAAAAATACCAATTGGTGAAAATACTTGAACGTTGCTCTAAAGTTAATAAACCGGTTCGAAAGAGAAAATGATACATTCTTATATCACAACAAACTGAGATACTAAACACTATCCAAATTACAATAGACAATTTAGTAAGCTATACGAACTTTTGGATAGGTATTTTCATTGCAAAGGTAAGGCATTGATACTTTTCATTCTGATTATCATCTTATTCATCACAGACATCTCAAGAATGAGAACTATGAGACCGCAGTACCCTATAAACATCGCTTTGAATATTAATTAACAAATTATAAAGCCATTTAAAGAACGATCTCATCACATTCAAATATCTCCATGACCAGATATAATTACATCCGTCTGCTCCACGATAGTAATTTCGTATGAAAAAATTCAGGTCTTTCATTATTGATATACTTTTTTCTGTACAGTATCCGCATTTCAATAAGAACACCTGGAAACTACTTGCACATATACGTTCTAAGTTCACTATATTATCATTATCATCATTATATGAATATTTTCAAATTGTCGTTTTCGCAACATTTTTATGCTATGATTAGTAGCTTGTTTATGTCCATTGCCCGCAATTTCAAAGTAACCTGCTGATTCCTATTATTATTACTTTATTATTTGTCCCTTAGGTTCCTAATCTAACATAACGCTTCAGTAATACGTCTCCACTCCACTCTCTTCTCTGCAAACGTTCGAACCTGGCTACACGACAGCCCACAACCTCTCATTTCTTCTTCGCACGATCTCCTCCATGTCACCCTCACCTCGAACGCCGAACTCGTCGTTTCCCATCTGGGTTACACTCGAGTACCTGGCCTGACGCGTGATGTCCCCAGTCGTTAATATTTCAAATTCTGGACAAAGTCATCTATCATGTATATATGTACACGTATTTCGGTTAATTGGATAGATCTTCTCGGAGACAATAAACTCTTCCATCGAGATCAATCATCTCTATCTCGTCCAGGGTTTGGAATTCACCGTATGAAATTAGTTGTTAGTTAGGCATTCAATACATTGTACTAAACAATAGGGTTGAAAGAAATATTTTTTAGCTGGGGTGATGACAACTAGCCAGGTTTCGTATCAATTCGCCTAACACTTATGTCATTTAGTTAATTCTCTTACGAATTAAATAGATTTCTAGATGAAGTATGATAAATCATCTTTCAAAGGAAACACTTTACAATTTAAGTTTCCCACGTCAACTACAATAGATTACAGATTATACTTTTCGGTAGAAACTACTTTCCAAAAGGCTATTGTTAAAGAAATTCTTGTCTGTTTTATTATACGAGGTATATGCATCTGTTCTCTTATACATAACTTGACTATATGTGAAACCCAATTATTTTTGGTAGTTGTATTTCCCAATAAATTTGTTCCACCTGATGTTTCGCTATTTAGTCCTATTAACAGCATGAATGATTATGTGTCGCTAGAATTGTTGAATAAAGATGATATCCATATGAAGTGTAGTGTACGTGAAGGATGTATGAATTACACATAGATTTATATGTACACATGTGTTGATACTTTTTATCAAGCGTATTTCAGTTGTCAGTATGTGGGGTTAAGTTGAAACCAGATCAAAACTATGTTTTACTCCCTCATTCCTATTTAGATCATTTTGATTCCATTTAGTGTGAAGAGATTCTGATATCAGAAATCTTTTATAATTTCCAAAGTTTTTCTGAATAACCTTGATTTTGTCAAAAATCAACCTTGTAACCTGAAATGATAGCATATAGAGAGCTATGGCTGATGTGTTTTCAAGTTTTTCCAGTTTCATTGGATTTCTAGGAGGTCAGATGTTCATTTTTCCTAATTTTGATTATCTCAGGTAAAGTTTGTCTTATATATAAATACTGACTGCATCGCTGTCTCAGCATTCTATTTTATAAACACAATTAAATTGTGAATCTAGAAGGATCTGGTCCTTCAAATGAATTAGGGGTGCTCTGTAATATGTTTGATGTTCTGTAAAACACTCTGATATTGTGTTTCTTGAGCACTCTTCTAGTTTTCTCAGATGTGTGTGATCTGTAAGGGGTAACTGTTGTTGAGGCCCATGATTTAAGAGTAGTTTTACGACTTCATTTAATGCCATTTTCTATTTTACGAATGAGTTAATCTTCCATTTTCATACATTACTAGAGTGTATGCTCTCTCTTTAAGAGAATGGAGGCAACAGAGACTTTCGCACTAACTGGTGTGATGAGTTGAAATTTAAATAGTTGATCGGATGTATTGCTTTCCTGAAAATGGTTTTCCCCTTAATGTCAACATTCTTTCCGCTTAACAAGATAATCGAGCAAAGGTAGCTCCCTCATATCCCTTACTTCTTCTAAGCTGAACTTGGTACTAGAACATCGACAATTCAGTTCATCTAAGAATGCCTGGTATAAGTCATGTTTTAAAATTACGAATGTGTCAGCCAAATGTTTGGCTTTAGCCAGTGAATGAAGACACTTACTTCAAATTTACACGTAAATAGGTAAGCTACTATGAATGAAACAGGTGAATATATTGCAACATCTTCAGTTCGCCTTCATGTTGATGATGTTGACAACTGACAACCGAAGTATATTTGATAAGAATTATCAACATATGTGTACATACAAATCTCAATCTGTAATTCATACACTCTTATCAGGCAACACAATACATATGGATATCATCTTTATTCAACAATTCCAGCAACGCAGAATCATTCATGCAGAAGAATACTTTTCAAGTCATCATATGTAAATAACCTTCGATATTTTAAATTCTGGTTCACTATAACTTCGATAATGGCAGTCAACCCTCTACCTCAACTTCATCCACTTTCAAAACGCCTTCAACAGCGTCGACCGAGAAGTAATTTGGCAAGCAGCCGCTTCAACACTACGGCTTTATCAACCTCATTCAACAAATATACGAAGACGCCACATGACAAGTAATTCACAACGGGAAGCTTAGCTATGCCTTTCAAGAGATGACAGGAGTAAGACAAGGCTGTCTACTATCATCTATGATATTCCTGATTGTAGTGGACTGGATCATGAAACAAACCGTGAGGAGCGAGAAAAAGGGGAATATGCTGGACCACGGAAAAGAACCCAGAAGATTTGGATTTCGCAAACGATGATTTGTGTCCAATGTCTTGTGACACAAACCTTAAGATCTACAGGCGAAATCTAACAAGTTAACAGAGAAGGCAGGACAGCGAACATGGGACTTCCTACAAGTGAACGTAGAGAAGACAGAGGTGATGAACATATCCAACCAACAACAAGCTCCAATCACCATCAATGGGAGAAATCTAAAGGAAGTAGTCACTTTCACCTACCTAGGCGTGGCAGCACCGCTTCAACTACAGGCGGTACAGACAATGATGTCAAAACGAGGACAGAAAATATAGCAAGACAGGCATTTCATTAATCTGAAAGCACTGTAGAGATCTACTGCACTCAGCATAAAGAACAACATCCAGATTTTCAACATCAACACCAGTCAAGTCAGTGCTTCTGTATGTCTCAGAAACTTGGCGCGTTACGAAAGGCATTTCCAACAAACTACATACATTCATCAACAACTGCCACCTACACCGGCTCGTTACTCAAGATCAGATGGCCAGAACAGTAGGAATAAGCAACAACGAACTCTGGTTGGCTGGCTAGCTGACTGACTGGCAACGGAACAACCAAGAACCTATCGACCAACAAATAAGCAGAAGGAAGTGGACATGGATTGGATTGTGCATACACTGAAGAGGCCGATTGGGGACATCACGCGTCAGACCAGATACTCGAGTGTAACCCAGATAGGAAACGACGAGTTCGGCGTTCGAGGTGAGGGTGACATGGAGGAGATCGTGCGAAGAAGAAATGAGAGGTTGTGGGCTGTCGTGTAGCCAGATTCAAAAGATTTCAGAGAAGAGAGTGGAATGGAGACGTGCTACTAAAGCCCTATGTTCGATTAGGGACCTAAGGGACAAATAATAATAACTTTGATAAAGCTATTAACAGCACTAATTGGGAAAACATCAGTTGGAAAAAATCTTACTTTGTTTTACATTCATTGGGGGAATACAAATACCGAAATAATGAATATCATTTATCCAATGCCCAAATGTTTTCAAACTATCAAATTCCAACATGGTTTGCATATCTACAAAATGATTATGTGAAACCCCTTCTCATGATTTTAGGGTATTGTAAATATCCGGGGTTGAATTTGTATATTTCTTGGGAAGAATCCTAGAAAATACCTGCTAATTCCCACAACTAACCAATGTTTTAAAACTAAACTAATCAAGCATCGTCGGTTTTCTTCGCCCAGCTTTTCATCCATCTAGCGATAGAATAAGTCATCTCCTTTGCAGTAGAGAAGATTATCTAGTTAATTTCAGTTGGGTTCGTCTTCACAACAGACATTTGAATCGTAGACTAAATGATGACCATCTCAACTAATATGTGATAACAATATCACAGATTATCCTATTGTATCCTATTGTATAACAACACAATTCCCATGTTGATAATAAATGTTTGTATAACAAGTCAGCTACTTTTATTTAAGACCTATATACACTAGAAACATGTAAGCATATTTCTTGAATACATGTTATCTATGCGGATGCTGACACCTCTAAGATTTCAAGATTTCAACTTTGTTTCAACAGTTATTTCGAAATCTACTACGTTAACAGTTCATATCAAATAGCAGATGAAATAACTACACAGGACTCAAACAATCCTGACAACAAGGGATTCATACTAATTCAGAGGAAATTTAACATGAGAAGCAATTAGTTGTATGTATTCACCATTATATAACTACAAAAACAAATACATATTTTACATCGTGAAGCTTTCATCGCCTTGCTAGACAACATCATCAGCACTAACTTCACTATGAAGTGACCTCTCAATATCTATCTCTCCATCAGTGATTTAGTAGCTTGCTGCTTGCTCTGACGATGTCCTCTGTAATTGGTTGTTTCCTTCGATTGTTGTGTCATTGATTGTATAGACCTTCCTGTTGGTTGTTCCTCTGCTTCATCTCTCACCTTTCTGTCGGTGACCATCTTTCTTAATGGTTGATAGATTGGGTCTATGTCTATATATATCTGCCCAATGCAGACTGACCTGAATGCCAAGATTCTAGAAATCCTCTGACATTCTTTGTTTTTCCTCTCTCCCTCCCAGATTTCTACATTGTCCATAATTATCCACATGCATTGAGCAGTGAGTGACGAAATGTCGTGACGTTTAATAGGCAATTGGTGTTCATGTAAATGACGAAGGCGAAGAGAGTGGTCACTTTGTCCAATGTAGTATTGACCACAGTTGGTGCAGTTGATTTTGTAAATGATATTCGATTTGTCTTCTTTGATTGTTGAATCCTTTGGTCTGGATAATAGTGTTTGGAGGTAATTTGTTGGTTTATGAGTGGCCACACCAATTCTAAGTGGTTTCAGTAATCTTGTCGTGGTTTCTGATACATTCTTTATGTATGGTAGGATGATGCGTTTATTGATTAGTGTGGATGACTTTATAGTTGATGATGTGCGGGATAAGCATCTTCTGTTACAGTTTTGTGGGTAGCCGTTGTTTTTTCGGATAGACATCGAGTAATTTTCTCAGTTTCTCCGTAAACAACCCAGCTCAGAGAACATAATACAACCAGGACCATCCACCTGAGCTACAAATATTCTCCACTACATATTTTATACTTATAACAAACATGAAGAGAATCTAGATGACATCTTCGACATAATCTGGTAGATTATCAAACCAGTCATTTAAAAACGTACCATGATTTCAAGTTGGTACTCATCAAATCGAACATGAAGACAGCTACTTCCAGACGTCATTGGATGAAAGTCGTACCATATCGTGAAATTACAGAATTAGAAATAAAGATCATTGGATTTTGGATCCAGTGGCGCAGTGGTAACCTATCGAGACCAAGAGTGCGCACTGTGGAGGAGTCACAGACTAATGTCCAGTGGTTCCAAGTTTCCAATGGTTATTCAACTGATGTCAGTCCATGATGAGTATCAATCTGAAATCAATAAATAAATCCTTACAAACCTGCAAACTGGATCTGTTTTTTTTTTTGCTTCAAGCATAATCTTGAATTTGTATTTCAATCCGAACTTTTTATAATTCGTGTTAAAGTATCTAAGTTTATTTATCTACAAGTAGAAAACAAATTTCAGCCATAGAATCTGATAAGTGAAACGATTTCTGATGAAAATGGTATAGAAAGACACAATAGAAAGTAAGTCAATTAAAAATACTGTACACCTGATATGTAACGAAAAGATGAACTATACTGTATGTCTAACAGACCAAAATTTAATATAACCATCATCAGAAGCTGTTGTAAGAATGAAATACGAATCGGTTACCATATCTTTACTAGAGTTCTTATCATTATTAACCTGAGGTTGCCATTGTACACAGTTCACATCTTCTAAGTGTGCATTTGGAACATGACTCCATAAAATAGGCGGTTCTGATAAACACGGCTTTCCACTAGTATGAATTAAACCATTAGATGGCATTTTGTAAATACATATTCTGTTGTCAGCACCACAACTAGCCAAAAGTTGTCCATCCGGTGACCTATCCATAATCAAAGAAAAAGTAAAATTATCAAGTCTATATTTTAAAATACTAAAGAAAGGATAAAATCTTCAACACCTCAAGTTTAACATTATGTAATGTTAATTACTAATGAAGATACCCAATCAACAACAAGCATCTCCAATCACCATCAATGGGAGAAACCTAAAGGACGTAGTCTCTTTCACCTAACCTCCTATGCAGCACTGTTTCAACTATAAGCGGCAGAGGTACGGATGAGGACGTCAAAGATAGCCAGGAACGGAAAAGCAAGATAGGCGTTCCTTAGCCTGAAACCAGTGTGGAGATCTTCTGCACTCAACCAGCATAAAGCGTCAACAACATCCACATTTTCAACACCAACACCAGTCAAGTCAATGCTTCTATGAGTTGATTGGGAGACTTGGCGCGTTACAAAATGCATTTCCAACGAACTACAGACATTCATCAACAACTGCCACCTACACTGGCTCGTTACTCAAGATCAGATGGCCTGAAAGAATACAAAACAAAGAACTCTGGCTGTCAACGAACCAACCAACAACCTATCACTCAACAAAAATGCAGAAAGAAGTGGAGATGGATTGTATTGGGCATACACTGAGAAGACTGTTCGAAGACATCACGCGCTAGGTCATGTACTCGAGTGTAACTCAGATGGAAAACGATGAGCTGGGCGTTCGAGATGAGGGTGACATGGAGGAGATCGTGCGAGGAGGAAATGAGAGCTTCTGGGCTGTCGTGGAACCAGGTTCAAAGGTTTGCAAGGAAGAGGGTGGAGTGGAGACATGCTACTAAAGCCCTATGTTCGATTAGGAACCCGAGCGACAAATAATAATAATCATAAGATAGTCATGATGAAAATCCAAAGTCTGTAGAGTAGCTTAACTCCACCTATCTTGATTGTAGATATTCATTAGTAAGGCTCAAACTAATAAAACGCATTTAGCCTGGAATAGACACCAATATTTCAAGATTTGAAGTTGAAAACTATAAACTTTCAGAAGGCGAAAGCTACGTGGCTCATTACAGCAATATTCACTGACAACAGAAACTCTATAAAATATACATACAGAAATCAACCTAAGGAGAACAACTCTTGCTTTTATATACAATCTATACGCCCTTGATAAAATAGCATATTAAAGTGGAGGATTAACCAATAGAAAACAGCGTTCTTAAAAGCGGTAAAATTGACCGATATGTGTAGGGCGGGAAAAATGTAATTCAAATTTTCCATTTCTAAACATATAAGTATAAAACTACCATTTTTTAGGATGTAACAATCTCCAACAAAAGAGAATATCAATACCACGTAAAAAACAAGTTATAACTTATCACAACCAAAGAAGAGGGGGATACGCTGAACCGAAGAAAAGATCCTAGAAGATTTAGATTCCGCAAACGATGACTTGTGTCTAATGTGTTGTGGCATAAACTCGAAGATCTACAGGCGAAAACTAACAAGTTGACAGAAGAAGCGAGGCAGGCCAGCGAAGGAAGACGGGACTTCCTTTGGTGAACGTAGAGAAGACGGAGGTGACCAAGATACCCAACCAACACCACCAAAGACAACAACAAGCTCCAATCACTATCAACAGGAGAAAATCAAAGGAAGTAGCCTCTTTTACCCACCTTCACAGGCAGCAATGCTTCAACTACAGGCGGCACAGGTACAGACGAGGACGTTAAAGCAGCCAGGATCGGAAAATAGCAAGATGGGCGTTCATTAACCTGAAACCAGTGTGAAGATGGTCTGCACTCAACCAGCATAAAGCGTGAACAACATCCGGATTTTCAACACTAAGTCGATCAAGTCAGTGCTTTTTTTTATTTATCCCGTAGGTTCCTAGTAGAACAAAGGGCTTCAGTAGCATATCGCTATTTCACTCTCGTCCCTCCACTCTTGAAAACCTAAATCCACAACTGCTCACTAGCTTTCATTTCTTCCTCACACCATCTCCTCCATATCACCCTCACCTCAAATGCCCAACTCGCCGTTTCCCACTTAGCTTCCACTCAAGGGCGTAGCCTGGCCTGGCCTAGCGCGTGATATGTCCCCAAATTATCCCCTCAACGTATATCCAATCCAATCCATCTCCACTTTCTTCGTCTACATATTCATTGGACGATAGCATGTTGGTTGGTTCGTCGCCAATCAGCCAGCCAGCCACCCGGTCAGTCAGTCAGTCAGAGTTCCTCCTTGCTCATCCTTATTATTCTCGACATCTGATCTGATCTGATCTGGTCTCCAGTGTCAGTATCGAGTGAGCGTAGGTGGTGGCAGCTGTTCATCATGTATTTCTGTAGTTTGTTGGGAATGATTTTCATAACGCGCCACAAACTCTCTCAACCATCACATAGAAGCACTGACTGACTTGACTGATATTGGTGTTGAAAATGTGGATGTTGTTCACGCTTTATGCTGTGTGGAGTGGAGTGGAGTGGAATAGATCTCCACACTGATTTCAGATTAATGAAGGCCTGTATTGCTGTCTTTCCGTTCTGGCTGTCTTTGACGTCGTCATTTGTGTCGCCGCCTGTAGTTGAAACGATGCTGCCCAGCCTAAGAAGGTGGGTGGGTGGAAGAGGCTACTTCCTTTAGATTTCTCCCGTTGATGGTGATTGGTGCTTGTTGGTGTGGTTGTTGTAGTTGTTAGTTTGGTATTTTCATCACCTCTGTTTTCTCTACGTTCACCTGAAGGAAGTCCCGTCTTCCTTCGCTACCTCGCCTCTTCTGTCAACTTGCTGGTTTTCACCTGTATGTTTTCGAGCTTGCGCGTCATTAGACATAAATCATCATCAGCGAAATCTAATCTTCTAGGCTTTTTCATCGGTCCAGCATATGTCTATCTTCTTGCTCCTCATAGTTTGTTGTATGATCCGGTCTAGTCTAGTCGACCACAATGAGGAAGATCATCGGTGATAGTAGGCTACTCCTGCTTTTGCTTCAAAGGCATCAATAAAGTTCCTTTCTAGACACATACTAATCCTGAAGGATAAACAAGAAGTCATAAAGAAATACAAATGTAACTTACCAACTTAAATCAAAGATGGTACGTGTGTGATATCCAGTTACATTGCCAATACATATCCATGAAGATGATTTACTGCAAACGCCTACAGAATAAAGATAATCACATTTACCATATGTACATTACATTTGCCGCCTAGAAAGAACTAGACTCAGGTAGTGAGTGATAAAATAGTATTCAAATGTGCAACTATTTGTTTTCAGTTAGAACACTTTAAAAACCTGAAAGTAAGCACAATGTTACTACTGATTGTTCTGCAGTGCTAAAGAAAATTATGTCATGTCTAGAGAGGGTTTAGAGTGGTCACACCAAGACGTGGCACTTAATGTACGAAGTCTCTGACCGTTGGTCCAGACCGTGTAGGTAGGTCTAGTCTACCTGACTGGGGTCCCGAGACGTTAAGAACCAATGATTGAGGACTCTTGATGAAATGATTAGAAGAGAAATGCGTCATATTACTCCACTGATATTTGAATATACGATGAAAGAATGAATGAATGAATGTATAACAGGAAATGAAATCTTTCTCATCAGCACATTTAATCTAAGTAGCCAAAACTTTAGCGAGTCCATAGACAAAAAAAACCAAACTTTATGAAACGGAACAGTTCATAGCATTTGATACATAATGGATTCGCATTAAGAAGTAAAGCATGAAGAAAACAAGGAAAATTCCACAAACAATATCATTAAGAGAAAGCTATGAATGGCAAACCTATCATGCTGGGTTATAAAACGCCTTTCCAGCAATCAGGATTAACTCTAGTTACAAAAGTCACAAATCACTTCTGATTCATTATTGCTAATTTGGTAAATATCTTCGATGTCATATATCATGCACATACATCACTATTCAATGATAAAAGCAGTAATAACAAACAATAAAATGGGTTTTCTCCTCCTAATTTTGCACAAAGACCACTGACTACTTATAAGTAACACGTGTTACCACACATAAATTCCACTAACATATTACATAACATGTGGAGAGAAACAACATTTGTGTTGCAAAAAGAGGATAAGAAGAACAATATGAATGGTATTCAGTTAGCGTGTTACATATTTCTTAAACTAGACGCTGTTACATACATTTCAAATCCAACAAAATCCAAGTATAAAAGAGCGATTGGTATTGGTATGGATTATAACTTAGTGTACAAACATGTGTTTAATAGCTTTGTTGTAGTGGTTGCAGTGTATACCATGAAGGCTCTTTATTCCACCTGTTTTTCCGAATCATTTTCGAATTCGTCACCCACTATTCATATGATAAGCAACAGAGTGAACGAAAGACGGTTTTAGTGGTATGACAACTAAAGCATCATCAAATCAACCTTATTTACTATAACAGTAAAACTTGGGCACATTGATGGATTGTAATTCCGTTTACAGTAAATACTACTACTCCACAACAACAACAAACACAAATCACCATCAACGGGAGAAATCTAAAGGAAGTAGTCTCTTTCACCCACCAACCTACTTAGGCTGGGCAGCGTCGTTTCAACTACAGGCGGCGACACAAATGACGACGTCAAAGACAGCCAGAACCGGAAAGACAGCAATACAGGCCTTCATTAATCTGAAATCAGTGTGGAGATCTATTCCACTCCACTCCACTCCACACAGCATAAAGCGTGAACAACATCCACATTTTCAACACCAATATCAGTCAAGTCAGTCAGTGCTTCTATGTGATGGTTGAGAGAGTTTGTGGCGCGTTATGAAAATCATTCCCAACAAACTACAGAAATACATGATGAACAGCTGCCACCACCTACGCTCACTCGATACTGACACTGGAGACCAGATCAGATCAGATCAGATCAGATCAGATCAGATGTCGAGAATAATAAGGATGAGCAAGGAGGAACTCTGACTGACTGACTGACCGGGTGGCTGGCTGGCTGATTGGCGACGAACCAACCAACATGCTATCGTCCAATGAATATGTAGACGAAGAAAGTGGAGATGGATTGGATTGGATATACGTTGAGGGGATAATTTGGGGACATATCACACGCTAGGCCATGCAGGCCAGGCCAGGTGAGGCTACGCCCTTGAGTGGAAGCCAAGTGGGAAACGGCGAGTTGGGCATTTGAGGTGAGGGTGATATGGAGGAGATGGTGTGAGGAAGAAATGAAAGCTAGTGAGCAGTTGTGGATTTAGGTTTTCAAGAGTGGAGGGACGAGAGTGAAATAGCGACATGCTACTGAAGCCCTTTATTCCACTAGGTATCCAAAGGACAAATAATAATAGTGTTTCACTGTGTGACACACTTAAAAAACAGACTGAAATGGGGTTGTTAATTTACGTCTATGATCCTTTAAGTACCAAATAATGCAAGTCAGATTTATCAACCACGAAATTTGGTTGATTCGGGTGGACTTTATATTCCACATTAGATTTGTTCATTTGATTCACTATCATTTTGACTATCTAAGATATCCGTGGTTTGGCAGACTAGTATTGGTACTGGGTGATGATTGAAGGTGAAATGAACATTTGGATCGCGGACAGATTCGAACCACCGACTACCAGCCAGTATCAATACCAGTCTCCCAAACCACGAGTATATTAGATGGTCAAAATGATCATCAATATGATGCTCCTCTTCTCTCTCTAATTCAGTTACATTTGGATTAGGATGAGAAGTCCTGACCAGGCAAACAAGTGTGAATACTATCAACCGATAGTAACGCGTCACTAAGTCACATGGAAGTCGGACAAAACTCTTGATGATTCCACTGAAAAAAAAATGTGATCAGCAGTCGGACTTTATAGCTCAGTTGATAGAGAATCGAGTCAGAAACTTGGTGGTCACTGGTTTGAATTCGGCCCCCGTCGGAATCTTCATTTCACCTTTAGTCATCACCTAGCATCAAGTGAACTTATGATCGTTGCAAATCGGTGATTTACAATTCATTAAACAATTTGATATAGAATCTCTTTTATCATTTTAAATAATTATCTGAGTATAATGACCAGTGTTGACAGAAGAGGCAACGAAAACGGAACTTCAATTGAATATAGAGAAGACAAAAGTGAAGATACCCAACCAACAACAGCAAGCTCCAATCACCATCAATGGGAGAAATTTAAAGGAAGTATCCTCTTTCACCCACCTTCCTAGGAAGCACTGTTTCAACTACAGGCAGCACAGGCACAAATGAAGACGTCAAAGCCAGCCAGAATTGGAAAGACGGCAAGACAGGCATTTCATTAATCTGAAATCACTGTAGAGATCTACTGCACTCAGCATAAAGAACAACATCCAGATTTTCAACATCAACACCAGTCAAGTCAGTGCTTCTGTATGTCTCAGAAACTTGGCGCGTTACGAAAGGCATTTCCAACAAACTACAGACATTCATCAACAACTGCCACCTACACTGGCTCGTTACTCAAGATCAGGTGGCCTGAAAAAATACAAAACAAAAAACTCTGGCTGTCAACAAACCAACCAATAACCTATCACTCAACAAAAGTGCAGAAGGAAGTGGAGATGGATTGTATTGGGCATACACTGAGAAGACTGTTCGAAGACATCACGCGCTAGGCCAGGTACTCGAGTGGAACCCAGATGGAAAACGATGAGCTGGGCGTTTGAGATGAGGGTGACATGGAGGAGATCGTGCGATGAGGAAATGAGAGCTTGTGGGCTGTCGTGGAGCCAGATTGAAAAGATTGCAGAGAACAGAGTGGACTGGAGACGTGTTACTGAAGCCTTATGTTCCATTAGGGACCCAAGGGACAAATAATAATAACAATAATGAACAGTGCATAATGTATTCTTTCCTGTTTATCAAGTGTATTACGTATATACTTGTGTACATTGGTACACAATTCAATCTATACTTACATTACCAGTTTACTCACCAGAACAAAGAGTATATAAAGTGTCTCGATTAAGCAAATTTCTTTCTGATACCTTATTAGTGAAGAAGCATGTAGAAAGAGGAGACTGCCCCCCCCCCCAACACACACACACAAACATATGGATATGCTGGAGAAAGAGAAAAACAACCTGTCATGTTCCATGTGGCAACTCTTACAGCTGTTAGCAGCTATACAATTAATTATCTTCACAGATACCTTATTCATATCAATTGAACATATATGGATCACAAAGCAGGAGAATCACTAGAGGAAAATAGCAATTTCTGAGCATGTAATTAGGAAAGTTTACCACAGCAATCACTATGACCTTAACTATAGAAAACAATCGACCTAATTTCTAACTATCTGGGACTTCTTTATCTCTCTATTTGTTCTCTATTCCATCATTTAGTTTTTGATTATTTTGACATCTTTTATTTACTTCGAACGATTACTACTCTTAGCTATTGCAAACTACAGCTTTTGAGTATGAGGCTCCAAGCTGTTCAATCTTCATCTCCTAGCTCTTTTACATAGGAAGTGTTTTAACCTCTGGTATAAATAAACAAGAGATTACATATTTACTATTGTATAATGAAATATAGGAATAGTTTAGTGATGATATTGATGACTACAACATTAGATGACGTGAGTTCGAATCGCAGAGAAGAAATTACTTCCCGATATGCTTTGCTGACGATGAATGCCAACAAGGACGAAAGTTAGATCGGGCAAGGTTTCCTGTTGATTACATCAAATTAAATAACATCCACTGAAGTGAGAATGGTAGAGTAAGCGTGGATATAAGATTTAATCTAAATATATGCGTAGGGTTATTGAAAAGCTTACCATCCCATGCCCAAAGTTTGACACATCGATCATCACTACAACTCGCTAGAATATCTCCTGATGGAGAAAACTCTGCTTTCCATACAGTTGAGCTATGTCCAGCTAAGGTGATTAAAACAAAAAGGAATAAACATGAACGAAAATTATTGTTAATAATAATGAATTTCGAAACTTATATTTTTAGGTTGGAATTCATGATTGACTGACATCAGTTGGAGGAATATTGGAAACCTAGGAGCACTGAACAGCTATTTCGTCCAAGTATGGGACTCCTCAGCAGTGCCCACCCAAGGCCCCACCCCCCAGAGATCGAACTCAGAACCTTTGAGTCCTGTGGCCAGCACGTTACCATTCAGCCGTTTAGTCAGAATCCAATGGTCCATATCTCCTACTTCACGATACAGCGAGACCTGATGGAATCGTGGGTGCGCACTGCTGAAGAATCCTATGCTAGGGCGAAACAGTTGTCCAGTCTTCCTAAGTTTCCAATGCCCATGATGAATTTCAACTTGAAATCAGTTAATTTATCTCCACAAACCTCCAGACTGCATTCCAACTGAATAGATATTTCATGTAAAATAATAATACTGACCTTCGCACGAATATTTAAAATTTGCATTACGATCATTGTAAATGAAATATAAACTAGTTCTTATAATAAGGATACACTTATTCACACGCTACGTCAATCTTCTCTATTCTTAGAAACTTCTCAAAGTGTCAGTTACTTCATTCACTTGACTTGCAATTATACATAAATCTTCAATATGATGTTCGAGATAACTAAATGACACAACCACAATATACACCTGATCGACTAGCCAGGGTATATTTTAAGCAATGGTGTTTATCAATGATCAAATAAATTCTATACAATCTCAGTACACACGCGTAAATCGGTCGTTCATACACAGTACATTTCCAACTCCTACATTTCGCTAAGCTTCAAATCCCTATTCAAGCCGAAATCACAATACCACATTGAAACATCCTGTATCAATATGCATGATAAAACTTACACATAAGACTGTAATCTCATTCTAATTAAGCAATAAATAAACATAATTCTGTGCAGCACTGGTTGTTAAACTCATTGTAAGGGATCCAAAATTTAAACATTCAAGTATGGTTGAGAGTCATACACAGCAATGAGTTCTACACAATTGTGAAAAGGTGCGAACCACTGACAGCTGTCTAAAGTGGATAGGTGGTTATATGGGATCAAATTAAGAGAAAAGGGCTATTTCGGTCACAAATCATCTATATTCTAACCTACAACACCGGACGACGCGGATTCGAGTCTCAGGTTGTTGTAAACACAACTTTCTGACGACTGTTTCCGACCAAACAACTAAGAAGTCAAATATTGGTGGCCCACTTCAAGGAGATCTATTTGCTTATAACTAGTTACAATCAAACGTGAACCTCTAATCCCATCGACTTATTTAACACAACATCGAATCGAATTGAAGTCTATTCAACATCCTTGTGCAAATTAGTGTAGTAGACTATGAATCATACTTATTGTGTGAGGGCTAATGATACTACTTGGTTTCTCAAACCTCGGTAGGTCAATTGAAGTTCGAACTTGTGATGGTTTGGATGGAAGTCGTCTGTGTAAACCACTGAGCCATATAGCCTCACATTTCACATGACAAGATCAATTGCTCAGTTATTCACCCTCTTAGAAATGCTTAATGTTAGCACAGTCTACCTCTTACAAAAAAAGCACCAATATCAGTAACTACCCCAATATGATTTCAGCACCTACACTTAAGAATAAATGTAGAAAATTTTCAATTACTTCTACGAACTAGATAATGTAAGCTCAACTATTAACTATTCAACGTGACAAAATGGGTGGCATAAAATTCGGTATACACAAACAAACTACTGATTAGTACACACATTAGTTTTAGCTAAATATTCCAACCAAAGTTAGCTCGGTTTGAAACACACCATGAAGAAAGGTCCAATGGAATTCCATCAAAACTATGTTTAAAGTGGTAAAACTTTCGACACAAAAGCTATCAGCTTGACAACTATTTCATTGTACACTGAGTTGACAAGCGTTACCTATAAAAAGTTATCGAGTGCTGTAATACAATAAAATCGAATTATATGAAAAATCTTAGTATAACTAGCAAATTACCAGAAATGTTCTCATTATAAGGTATTATTTTGAAAACTGATTAGCTGTGAAATCAATCCTTGATCAGAAAGTTATAAACATACGGATTAGGCATAATACGGGACTGGTAAAAGTTTCCGTACTCCTTGACAGTCTATTCCTCTTTTGAATAAGCCTTCTGAACACCTCAGAAACTCTAACCTCAATCATGGAACTATGAAAAACAGAATAATTTTGTTTAAGCATTTTCATTTCAGTTATGAGAAAATATACTGTCAGCTACTTTAGCCAATACGACTTGGCACGTGTACTCTAAGTCTATAAGGGACACTAAAGAACGAGATGATTCCTTAGAAAGCTGGAAGAAAATGTAGTCTCTTCAAGTATTTCTATGCCAAAGTAGATATGAAGTCGGAAATGTACAATAATCAACATAGCCAATCTCCTACGTTGCATATAGTAAGTTCCGACATGATCAGATCTTCCAGTAAACAGCCTTTTGTAAGATTATATCGTTATTAAGAACCCTGTGATCTTCAAAGTACCACTAAAAAAGCCAGATATATAATATTCTACATAAATAGATGGAAATAACATCCAATGACTGAAGTAAAAGTGAAATCTGGTTGATAGTTCAATTTTCGAAAAATACTGGTGATGGGCAAAATCAGTAGCGCAGCGGTTATATACAGATAGACTCAAAGACTAAAACATAAGTCAACCATTTGAGTATCGATGGGTCGTGCTCAGTATAATACCTTAAGAAAAATGCTAAAAAGTTGGTAACAAAGTAAATTACATAAATATCACGATAATGGGTGCTTACTCAGTTGAACAAAAACAGTCCAATCATCAATCTCCTCTCGGTAAACATTGATTTTATTATCGTAGCTTGTGGAAACCAAAACCTATTCAAAATATAAAATATAAGAAATACAGGTAACACATAAAGAATCTATGCTGTGCAGCCCACATAACATAGGTCAATGAAAACATCTTCTTGTGATGAAATGAAGCATAAAGTGGATGACTTTAGGAGGATAAGGTGTCATGTTAACTCCTCCAAAAAAACAGGTTGTGTTTAACAAACCATGCACAATGCTGAGTTTATGAGCGGAGAGATTCCAAAAACACCAATCAATAACAGTGGAGTGAAGTAATACTGAGATATTTTTAAATCAGATAAACACCTTGATTGCCAGTAGTTGTCGGGCTTGCATATCACAATGACCCAACGAGCTATGCTGGTGGAACGATTGTTGCCTCGAGGTCCTACCATACCAGAAACGTCTGTTCGATAGTGGTTAGACAAAAAACAGTTACCGTTGTGGTGTAAATTACTACACTATGATGGGGGTCTGAGGGCTAAGTCATACTGCTGCTAGCTGGATGGGGTGTGACAGCAGTAAGGTGTTCCCTCGGATGACCAGCAGCGCCATGCTGATGCTGCCTTCTCATAGGAAGGCGGGTTGGAAAAGGTCAGCCCCGAAAATACAA
Organism: Heterobilharzia americana; assembly: GCA_944470555.2. Taxonomy (NCBI): domain Eukaryota; kingdom Metazoa; phylum Platyhelminthes; class Trematoda; order Strigeidida; family Schistosomatidae; genus Heterobilharzia; species Heterobilharzia americana. The sequence continues at coordinate 82,944,436 of OX104129.1, forward strand.
AAGATGAAAATAACCGTACTCAAAAGACTACGTGTGACAGACCTGAAGCAGATGTCCGATGGGCTCAGCGGTCACATAAATCTCTTTCAGGTACCTTAAGAAAAATAGCCTTCCACGGTGTGGGCAGCCGGGAAGTGTCAACCACCCTCACAACTCAGTCAATTGAGTAGTTTTTCTAAAGAAAACTATCTTGTTTATCAGAATGTTATGATAATATTAGTAAAATATGCACCTGACCTAATGAAAACTCACACAGTGCACATGGTAGCATTCAGTCAAACATTAAGTATTATTATATTATTACTAGTCCCTTGGGCCCCTAATGAAACATAGGGCTTCAGTAGCACGTCTCCAGTCCACTCTGTTCTCTGAAATCTTTTGAACTTGGCTCCACGACAGCCCACAACCTCTCATTTTCTTCTCGCACGATCTCTTCCATGTCACCCTCACCACGGACGCCAACTCGTCGCTTCCAATGGGGATTCCACTCGAGGGCCTGGCCTGGCCAGTGATGTCCCCAGTCGGCCTTCTCAGTGCATTCCCAATCCATCTCCACTTCCCTCTACTGCATATTTGTTGCGTGATAGGTTCTTGGTTGGTTCGTTCCCAGAGCTCCTTGTTGCTTATTCTTGTTATTCTGGCCATCTCATCTTCAGTAGCGCGCGTAAGCAGTTGTTGATGAATATCTATAGTTTATTGGGGATCCCTTCCGTAACGCGCCAAGTCTCTGAACCATACAGAGGCACTGATTTGACGTTGTTGTTGAAAATCCGGATCTTGTTCCACTTGCTGAGTGCAGAAGATCTCCACACTGGTTTCAAGCTAATGAACGCCTGTCTTGCTTTTCCGATTCTGACTTTGACATCCTCTTTAGTGACTGTGCTGCCTGTAGTTGAAACAGTGCTTCCTAGATACGTGAAGGAGATTACTTCTTCTTTTAAGTTCCTCCTGTTGATGGTGATTGGAGTTCGTTGTTGTTGTTGGAGTTGTTGGCTGGGTATCTTCATCACCTCTGTCTTCTCTATATTCACTTGAAGTCCCATCTTCGCTGCCCTGCCCTGCCCTGCCTCTTCCGTCAACTTGTTAGTTTTCGCCTGTACATCTTCAAGTTTATGTCACATCAGACACAAGTCATCGTTGGCGAAATCCAGATTTTCTAGGTTCTTTTCCGCAGTCCAGCCAGCGTATCCCCCTCTTCTCGCTCCCCACTGTTTCATGCATGATCCAGTCCAGTCGAACACAATCAGGAATATCATGGGGGATAGTAGACGGCAGTCTTGTCTCACTCCTGTCTTCACTTCACTTCAAAAGCATCATTGAGCTTCCCATTGTGAATTACTTGGCTGGCATGTGGAGTCTTCATATAGTTGTTGAATGAGGTTGATAAAGGTTTGCGGTACTCCGTGGTAATGAAGCAGTTTCCAAATTACCTCTCGGTCAACGCTGTCAAAGGCCTTCTCAAAGTCGATGAAGTTGAGGTAGAGAATTGAGTTGACTGCCATTCTATACTCTGTTCTATGATGATGTGAAGCGTTGCAATTTGGTCCGCACATGATTTGTACTTCCTGAAGCCTGCCTGTTCCGGTCGTAGTTTTGAATCCAGCGCATCCTTTAGCCTCTAAACATTAAGTTATATTGACCTGAATTTTGCGAAAACCTATTCCATTGAAATAAAAATGGACCCCTTTTATCCTGTTCTTATCCTTGCTCTTTCCTTTGTTAAATTTATAAAAGGAAATTCGAGTATGCGAATCTACTGTTCATTTATAATAGCAGAGTTGACACCATAAGCAATCCAGTATGAAAAAAAGTACTTATGGTTAATCATAAAGATCTAACTGTCTAAAAAACAATGAAAAAGTGAATTTGTTCAACAGTTAGGAGATTACAGTGGAACCTCAGTGTTCCACGTCACTTAGATCCAGAGAAGTGTTATTTTTGAAACGAGTGAAAAGGAATCTGCATAGATTAGAATTGCTGTGTATTGCTACATAATTATCAAAGACTTCTCTCCAGTAGCATCCACTAAGCTTTCTCATCACTACTTTCATTAGAATATGTGCACATAATCATGAACGAAACTATGAGCTATGATATTTAATCCCAAGCATTTTGTCATCAGATTTAATAATTTCATGAGTACTATATGTTACATCAAAACTTAGATGAAATCAAACTATTACCATGTTTCATAGTAATGACGGGTAGCGGTTAGCGGTGAATTCCAGGACGCACATTTCACTCTATTTGGGATTTGTCAGTCGGACTTACCTACCACCTCCTAGTGAGTGTTGCTCCCACGAGGACTCGGACCAAGGACCGATCGTTTCAAACAATAGAGCGTTACGTACCTGGCCACTGAGTCATGATATATATACATACATATAATCGTTCAAAGAAAGGCGAAGAGCAGATGTATCTCGTGACAATGTAACCGATTTAAACAATATCACCTCTACGCATCAGCTAAAATATCTTGTATGATCCTTAGTACTCCATCACGCTATCCTTTTTCCCTTGAAATACTAATCCCAAATATCTTCCAGGTTTCAAACCGAAGATGTGAGATGACTAACATACTTCAGGACAAAACTTCCTAACTTTCATTCGCCATACCGTGTTCCCACCACCAAAACTCTGACAATTCGATTTGAAGGTCTGCGGGGATTTATTGATTGATTTCAGGTTTATATTCATCATGGACTGATATTAATTAGAGAAACATTGGAAACCTGGGGGCACTGGACAGCTGCTTCGTCCTAGCATGGGACCCCTCAGCAGTGCGCATCCATGACCCCCACCGGGGTCGAACCCAGGACCTTCGGGCTTCACGGTCAGCACGTTACCACTGGACCAATGGGTCAGCATCTAATAGTCTATGTTTCTTACTTCTGTTTTTTTGATTAGTCATATCACGGGGATTAGGTTGAGGTACTCCTCGACGTCGTAGTCACCTTACACAACTCCCCAGTTCTCAAGTTCACAGTTTACACTACTACAGTTATTACATGTTTATTTCAATCATCTTCACAAGCGAAGTTGATGAATTTCTCGAAACCAATAAATAAGACAAGTCTCGACAATTGAAATAGTTTGTTGAATTGATGACTTAAGTCATGAATCGAATACAAATTGAAATGCACTCAGCAACTTTATCCATATTCTTGCATTAGACAATGATCCACACCTATTGTGTGAGGAGTAGTGATACTAACTGGCTCGCCTAACCTCGGCAGGTGGAGTTGAGTTCGAATCAGCAGTCCGTCGGTTTAAAGACATCTTCCTAAACCAACAAGCCCCAGTTCAACTAAGTCGTGAATGACTATATATATCAACAAGATTCATGGTTTACAGACTGGCAATAACACTTTGACCAAATGAAATCGGCTTTTGACATTACATAGTACTGATTAACAACCGCTATATTAATCACTACGTGAACATATGATTAGATCTAAATTAAAATCATTTACAACGAACTCACCTCACCATCAGGATGCCATGCCACTGATTTTACATCCTGAGAATGTGGTTGCAGTACACTTATGCACTGAACATCCTCTTCATCGTCAAATTCCCACAGCCAGACACTTTTGTCTCGACCACAGGTAGCTATCAGATGACCAGACGGACACCAGGCAACGCATTTAACCTCACTAGTATGACCTGATAATCGTGAAAGAAAATGTTAATAAACTTAACCAACTGTAGCATATAAATGAGCAGTACAATGGAGTAAATAGATCAGAGTGATGAAAACAGAGTGTATACTTCGTGAAGATATAAAAACATTTCTTTGCAGCTGCAGCCAGACAATCTCTAACAGACTATCTACAGTCATTGAACCAATCCATCACAACAAAAACAACAGGGAATATGAGAAGCTGATATATATGTATATATATATATATATATATATATATATATATATATATATATATATATAGACATATGACGCGATACCATTTCACTCCATAGAAGTTATTTTGATGTGGTACAAGTACTCAGTTTTTAGCCGGTAGATAACGAGTTACAACCTTGCTACACTTGATGTGGTCCAGCCAAGCAGGTCAGATAACTAACTAACCCTAAGACAGCAGATGTGATTGACTGACTAGTTCACGGAGATACACAAGTCAAGTAATCTTCACTATATTACTCTAAGCTGAATTTTGTGTTGTTTGAGACTTGCTAGTTACAGTTATGCCTCATTTTATCAAATGTTATGTAGGAAAACAAAACTATAAGGGTTTCAAACACTTAAACTTGACGGTTTTATATATTATTTCAAAGATTTTTTATTTCTACTGTTTACTTCAGCTATTTACCAACTAGAACGAAGATAAAAAACCCAATTTTAAGGTGGGTTTCGCTCTATGTGCCAGCTGTTCAAGATTGAGTAGATAGAGAGACAGAGACAGACAATATCAACATAGGACCTGACATTACTGCGTAGTGGTGCAGGTTGTCACGCTTCATATCAACACATCAAGTGAGGGTGCAACACAATCAAACCAAAAGAAATAAAGAAGCAACCAGTCAAAAGTGGTAAGAAATTATCAGGAGAGAGCAAGGAAGGATGTGCGGATATATATACATCAGTGGTCGATTTTGAAATATATCACCTAGAGTCTACAACCCCCTGTTTGTGGTGTCACATCAACCAGAAAGTCTACATTTCCTTACACGATTAGGAACAACAGTCAGAGACTTCATAGACTAATGTTATGCTTTAGTTTTGCCGCCTCTAGTATTTTTCCAGCTTGAACCTAGTTCAGATAATATTTGTGATGGGTAGATGATGACTAGACATGTTTAACATATGTCCTAGCCAACGGAGTTGAAGGTCCACAACCTCAATTCCAAAAGCTGGTGAAGGATGATGATATTTGATTCCCAAACGTTAGTTAACATTTCAGTCAACCTGACCAATAATCCACCACTAGCTTCCTTAAATACTTCGAGTACTCATCTTTCTGACTCCGTTCCCTTTCCTCCTTTCAAGTCACTTGCAGCTTTCTCGACTTCTGTAAGTGTTGGGGGTCCTATCTCAACTTCCCATTCAGGACGCGACTGGAGCGTGGGTAGAAGTAGTAGGTGAATGCCAGCTGAACTGCTCCTAGAAGTGTCCTGCACATCACTCCAGTGATCTACCCCACGACCGAATCGCAGACCTATCCTTCTCCGCTATGGTCTAACTAACCATCGACCTTTTTGTACCAGTTTCCTATCGGCTCCGCCATCCACCACTATTTCCAGTCACTATACAAACTTTTGTCAGCTTACATTTCACTCCAACTCCTCATCATGCTCGGAGCCTACGGGAATGTGCATCCACTAATTGATAAGAAGCTTCAGAGATTAACTGGTCCTTCCTAACCTCTCTCTTTCTCTCTCAACGCTGCTCTTACAGCAGAGTGGAGATGGTGTCAACCTCCTTCTGCAACATCGCTCTGATTTGACAACTCCCCAGCCAATTTCTTAATGAAAGCAGCCGTAATAATCTCATCGTCATATAGCACTCGAAATTATCTTGTCACCGTGATTTTCCCCACGTCCATTTAGGTGTAGATATGCATAGCGAAACCAACGCGTGACCACTGTTCAAACACGTGCTGCAGAAGCAGCGACAAACTTCAACTGGCTCTCTCCAGCAATAACTGTTCACCACTGAGTCAAAGTCGGTGAACACCGTGTCACCCAATCACTCTTTATGTCTGAAGTTCGCGTCGGTTAGAAATAGACCGGTGTCTGAGCACAGTTGTAGCAGGCGAATACCATCATTTGTTCGCCCAGTTGTGATTCCCAAAGTGTTACCTAAGTGCCTTTCAGTTTAACTCGTACACTGAAATCACCTGCAAAAACAATCACGTCTGGAAGTTTTCGGTAGAACTCTCCCTTCACTTCATCCAAGCTGAAGTCGGTGAATAGGTAAGCGGAGACCACGACAAGAAAATATCTAGTTTCACTATTGCTTTCAGTCTTCACTGTGCCGTTCAGTTCGATAGTGCACAGGAGACTGTTAACTGGGGTTCAGTCGAGCAGTGTACCTTCTGCTTTAGCACTTAATGCTATACATATGCATGCAAGGTCGCAGGAACAAGTCATAGAATCTCCAGAAACTTGAAGGGTCAATTACGCAGATTCAGCATTCTGGCCGAGTGATGTTAATTGAACAGCAACACTTGGATCCTGCATGCGTACCTTACAAGTATAGTATATGTTTATGGACTGAGATGCCAGTTTTGGTAGGAGAAGCTTGTCGTTTAATTTGACCGGGACTGTATACGTTAAAAGCCCTTATATGTAGTTTGAAGCACGGTTTCAGGAGATCGGTGGAGCTGTTCTGTGTACTAGGACTGATATCAAGAGCTGATGAGTTGGTTGAAATCAAAGATGATATGGAAATGTTGACTGAGACACAACGAAAAATTGGAAGGGTAAAATGCAGAAAGCTGATGATGATCTGAGGGAACTTAAGTGCTGACGACGGCGTTGACACTTTCCAGCTACCCACAGCGAGGAGTGCCAGTTCTTCTGGATGCACCTGAAAAAGAAAGGTCGGTGCATGATGACAGAGCCCAAGGGATATCTGCGTGAGGCCGATCACAACTACTTTAGAAATCTGAGATTTTTATGTCTTTTTCAAATCCTTTACCGCCGGTATCTAGGGTCCACAGAGTCGATGGGGATTTGTTCGTTTTATAACCGACCTTTCTCACTCCTAGTTTTTCCCGTAGGGAAGGGAGAATCATTTGGGAACTGCTAGCCATCAGTAAAAAGCATTACAGCTGTTACATCCCCGTCCGAACAGCAGTAAAACTTCGCCGACGGACTCCCATCAAGGCGTTGAAATGAACACTACAAGCGTAACTATATCTCGTCATACTACTATCCAACTGACTCTTCCAAAAATGCAGGGCGTTAAGAGGATGAATGTTCCACCAGCGTAGCTTGTCGATTAGTTATGATATGCAAGCCTAACAACCACGTCAAAGTAGCAGCTGTCGGTAGGGGTTATGTAACGGTAAAACAAGATCGAAACCCACGCGGCAACCTTGCACACATTTGTGCGGTAAACAATCAGCCACAACTGTTGTGTCAGAAATTAATATACTGTCCGGATGCCCGAATCTGGGTAGGTGGAGCCGAGTTGGAGACTACCATCCAAAAGTGGGAAATCCCGTGCCTAGGTCAAAGAGCCACAGATCGCGGTTATATAACAGCTCAACTAATCATGAGTCTTTATGTCAATCAAAATATGCACGCAAATGAGTAACTTAATAATCTTCATCTAAGGGATAATCTGATGCCGCTACACTTCTAAAAAATATTTCCAAATGATTTCCTTTAAAATAAGTGGTTAACAATTTCAATTACTCAGAGAATTCTATCCTATTAGACTGCAACTTTCTACATAAACAAAGCTATAAACCAGATACATAACGTCACCTTCGTAGCATCGTCCAATCACCTAGAACAGAATTTTGATTTACACTACCATTTAGCGTGGAGGGTTGTCACCTTATTATCAATTGGTTCCTAAAATCCACAAGACTGTTACCCAAAACATGTGTGTTCAAAGACTACTCGGTGAATTACAATCTTTGTTAAGCTTCACAATCACGAAAAACCGCATCCAACATCTAACACCTAAGATGTTAGGGAGAACTGTTTTATGTCGTATATAGTACTGCAAACCAAACCGCATGCTAAACTAACTAGTAGCGAATGTTGACCGTATACAACCTGATGGTTTTAAGTCTAAATATGACCTTAGTATCTCACTTCGGAGACACCTATAAGCTAAGATAACATCGAACATAAAAAATATGCGTATTATAATAATTACTTGTGAAATTCCCACTTGGACTCATGAGAATGTACCAGGTTTTTACCATACCGCTTACTTCTCTGCATGGACCAATCCAGTTTATTAATCTCAATCAGCTTTCACCTTATGCATCAACTATCAGTGATCTCCCAAACGATTTGCGCTGATGGGTTAGCTACCAAAAATTAATCGTAGCGTTAAAACATGGTCGAGATGCTGCATCAAAGTGTTCCATCTATGTTAAATGAAACTAGAATGGAACTGGAAAGCGTAACCTGACTGTACGAAAGAGATATTTCAATAAGTAATTCACTATGTATTTTGCCCTAACACAATACACTCCAACCAGCTTACGTGGTACGAACAAACGGATGATGGGCACCTCAACCTTATGTAGGAATTGACACTAGTGCCAAAATTCGTCGAAGCAAAAAGAGATGATCATCTCTTTACGACTCAAGACCCGAGTCCTCTTTCCTAATAATGAAAACTACATGATATGTAAACAGGACACCTGATCCAAGAACCACGTTAACCTCACAGATGAAGAGGTTCATACAGAACTACTCGCGAAGTTTCTAACAAGAATATACTTCACGCAGATTTAACCTGTCTGCAACAAAGAAACATACCTTCAAGGGTCACCAATGCCTCAAACTCCAATGCTGAAAATTCCTTTGGTATTTTCCATATTGCAACTGTACCGTCAAAACTAGCAGAAGCTATGTAGGAGCCACATGGTGACCAAGTTACGCATCTAATCGACCTCTTGTGAGCTTCAGGGAGACAAAAAGTAGGTCCCCACAAACCATCACAGCACTTGGACCACAGTTTGATCTCTCTGTCTTCTCCGCAAGAAACTAAATAAGATCCATTGTAGTTCCAACTGACAGACCATAGTCGTCTGTTACTAGCTTTCAGCTTCTGTTCTTCATGAACAGCAATCATGCAAAAGTACTTCGATTGCCCGGGCAACCTTGATTATTCATTCCAAGGTCAGACCCAATATCCAATATCTTTTTAACGAGCTTGTGTAAACCAGTTCATTTCTTCTTGCTAGCTTCTTGGTCTTACGGAACCGTTCCAGATCTTAGGCGGATTCAGATGCAGTCGATCCAGCCACTCGTCTGCTGTAGCTTTTCAAAAGGACAGTGGGGTTTGACAAATTTTGACTAGTCTGTTATATTAACTGTGTTGAGGGTCATAACTCCTTGAACAAACATTTTTCTACCTTTTATGCAGTCTAATGATAGTTTCAATGGATGTCTGCGTGGACTGTGGCAGAAATGTCAGTTTCTCAGCTAAGGCGATCGGTTGCGAGCTTTGGTCTCAATGGACTCACTGCTCCTGTGATCCCAGCCGGCCATCTGGTTATTATGAAGCGTTGCTTAATAGCCCTTTTGATGGTGGTCGGTATTTTTTTCCATGTTGTAGGTCCAAAAGTAAGTGCTAAACAGGCCTATAGCTAGTGAGACAGAACTCCGACCACCTTACAACTGAGATCTCTACACAAACCAGCCTCAATATAAAGAAGTCTCATGGCCATAAAAAGATCTCTCAAGTTATCAGTAAGGGAAGTAGCGAATTCATCACTGTCACTGAATGTCTCCCCGTTAGCACGCCTTTGGGACAGATCCCCTCAGTGATGAACGAGAATCTCACACCCGATAAGCACCGAAAGAAAGGTCTGAAGAAAAGTAGACGGGTCAGTTCAGTTAAAAATGGAACATTAAGTAACGACAGTAAGACTAGCATAGTAACGACTACTCAGCCTAATGAGAAGCCGAACCATAAGCTGAACACCGCCCCTCTGAAAAAAGCAGATCTTGATCCCACCACCTGTAACTCAGGGTGGAGGCCACCAGCATTTCACCACCCGCCTCGTTCAATCATCAAGAAAACTCCCACAGCTGGCACCTCAGGTCTTCCGAGTCACTCGCAAAAGGCTCACCAGAAATCTGAGTCTGTATTCACAGGTTGGGACAAGATTTAAAAGACAGACCATAACCCTTATCTTAGATCGCTCATACCCTTCTACGTTCAGGAAAGTGCCTCCTCCCTATTGGCCGATCGTGAAGGACATGACCTTGGCGAATGGAAGAATGCAAACTCCTAGGAACCTCTTCCTGCGGTCCATCTCTGCAAGGCCTAGCGCGTAGTAGGTCCTCCCTCAAGGGCTCTCCTAGACCTTTAGGATTGTCTCTTGACAGTACTCGTCAGTCGAAACACATCCTCCTGAAGGGTTACCAATTGGTGAAAGGTAAACTGTCCGACGCCAGGATTAGGCCTGATAGACCCCGGTCAGTGCGAGAACTTCGCAATAGCAAGAAGATTCACTCCTAAACCAGTGGAGACAAATTGTCAGCAAACTCCAAATCGATATGAGGGCCGAAAGAATTAACCGTCTTCCAAGGCCAGCTCACCTTTCGACTACACGTACTTCCAGGCCACTCTAGGTAACCCTTGACCCTCCGAACGTGGTTAGAACTACCTTGGAATCCAGGTATAATTTATCTGACACATTCCTGGAGAAATAAAGATAAGCGAGTGCAGACCCAGGAAACAAAGGCAGACTGAGAGGCGATTCAAGCGCCTACCGTTGGCCAACGCATACCTAACGGTAGAATTGCTGGGCGATGAGCAAGGGTATTTATCGACCCTGTCCCAGATCGAAGAACCCTGCACCAGCCCCCAGTCAAAGAGATACATACAAAGATCCGTGCTAACTCATTTGTAGTTAGAGTCTGTAAACTGTGGAATTCCCTCCCTTCAGTAGTTGTTACAGCCCCATCCCCTGACACTTTTAAAAGGAGGTTAGACGCACACCTCGAGTCCTACGGTAATGAAGGGCTGTACTCTGGAAGCCTTCCCCTGATCAGATGCAGTAATACTAACTTGAGACCGGAATAATCGATTAATTGTGTCTCTATCCTTCCAAGTTTTCCAGAACCAAGAAGATAATTGTGACCATTTCAGACTCAGAAAGCATTCCAATAAGACAGACGTAGAGCCCAAAGAACCGCATTTCACTAATTCCACAACACGAAGTTTGAAGTTTGAAGCTCTGATTTACAGAACAGGAAGTTAAGCGTTGGTTTTTTTGTCTTGGACTGCGATGCAGTTGGCTTCTTCATATGTCCAGTTGCCGGACAGTTGTTAGGACTGGTCGCTAGAGGGGGTTAGGGATAGTGAAGAGAAACCCTATGAAGTGTTTGCGCGAGTAGAAGAGAAGAAGAAAAGTGAACTGTTGGAGTAATCTGCTTACACCCAAGTAAGGCGAGGAGGGATGAAAAGGTATGAAGAACTTAGGTAAGTGAGGCTAACTTATGGCAAGTGGAAGGGATGAAAAGGGTTTAAATGGTTACAACAGAAAGAAAACTGGCCGGGGCGGCTTGACACCAGTTCCTGTTCCAGCTAAATGTGGGTAGACCGAGGGTCTCTGCATGACTGTCTAGCCTCTTCTTGAAGCTTTCGATAGTTGGGGCGGAAACCACCTCTGCTGGTAGCGCGTTCCAGCACCCGCAGACTCGGAGGGAGAGGAGCTGTGAACGCACAAGCGTTTTTAACCCTTGGTGGGCTATTCTCTTACTGTTTCCCCGAAGATCTTCACAGTGGCCACTTGGTAGTATTCCTCTGTTCGAGTGACTTGGGTTACTCAGCATTTTGCAAGCCATTATCAAGTCACTTCGTGACCTTCGGTAGCTAAGAGAGTATAGGCCTAGGTCTTTCAGTCTATCGTCATATGGTTTTCGTTGCACTCCAACAACCCCTTTTGTGGCTCGCCTCCGGACTTTCTCTAGTGAGTTAGTGCCATTTTTCAGCTGTGGTGGAGCGACGACGTTGGGGACCTCCAAGTGGGGTTGTGTGTAGGTCTTGTAGAGCTCCAGAAATAGTTCTGGGGTGAGGGCAGCCAGCTGTCCAGGCACAAAGTGTAGTACACCATATGCTTTTGAGGCATCACCTGGGTAATTGGAACTGGTGTCCAGTTTCTCCGCCACCGTTAAACCCAAGCCCTTTCCTACTGTGGTATGGGATAGAGGTGAACCATAGAGATAGTAGGATATTTTCTGGGGATCAGGAGTGCGGGGAAACATGAACCGGCACTCATCCGGGCCAAATGCCAGTTCATTATTAGTTCCCCATTCGTCCAGCGTTCTGAAGTCGTTCTGTAATGCCATAGATTCCGCTTCGCAAGTTGTTGCCCCCGTAACTTGACATCATCAGCGTATAGGAGAATCGGGGAGCTGACATGGTGCAGCAGGTCATTTAAGAACAATAGGAATAACAGTGGGCCCAAGATTGCTCCTGGTGAGACACCGGATGAGGACATTCTCCAGGTTGAGTAGACCCTGTTGACTTTCGTGTAGAACTCCCTATTGTCTCAGTAGTTCTGCGGCCACGACAGCACCTGGCTGCGTATACCTAACCCAGCTATTTTATGTAGTGGGATCGAGTGTGGGACAGTGCTGAAGGCCCTGGCGAAGTCCAGAAAAATTGCGTGGACCATGACCTCGAGATCCCAGCATGCTGTCAAGGGATCATGGACCGTCAGAAGGTTGAAGGCACAGGAGCTACCCTTCCGGAAGCCATGCTGAGCGTCACTGAGTGCCTTCTTTGTCCAGATATCCCCTGATACAATCGTCCATCACACTTTCCATAACTTTTGACATCACCGGTAGAAGTGCTACGGGCCTATAACAGTTGGGATTCTGTCTGTCTCATCCTTTGAAGATGGGGGAAAGAATAGCCTTTATGCCACTCTCGTGGGAGCTTTTGCTCATCCAAGGATTGTTGGAAGAGGTCGCAGGGAAGGTCACCTACAGGTACTTGCACATTTTTTCAACACAGATGGGTGGATGTCGTCGCACCCTGGGGATTTTCCCGCGCTTAGCTTTAATAGCTTGTCGAGAACAACAGCGCGAGTTATCTGCATTTCGTGTAACTCAGCAGCATCGGGCAACGTTGAGGGCTGTTCGTGCAGTTGGTATGCTCACTTTCCTGATGGAATGTTCAGCTGTGTGTCCAATGCGATGCCCAACATTTCAGCGATCCCCTGTTCAGAGAGGTTTTCTCTGTTCGGACCTTTCATGACGCATGCTCCTTGGCTTGTCGATTTTCCCTTTGCCATGAATCGTTATACGTTTCTGGGGTTTACCACATGCCTTTTGGCCAGATTGGACTGGGACAACCTCCTGCCTTCCCGCACCCTGATGTTTCTTCGATTCCGTGGAGTCATATATACGTCATGGCCGTCCTGTTCCCTGGAGAGTCTCCAAGTGTGCCATGCCCTTCTCTTGGCTTTTAGAAGGCGCTAAGTGCCCCGTTTTATCCATAAGGGTTCGCTTTCTAGTTGTCGTTACCACCAGGGGAACGTTCTGCGAGATGGCACCCTAATGATATCTTTTACCAGTTCCCAGTGCTGGCTGACCGATAAGGAACACCAATCCATTGGCCACGGAGCTCCTGATAGGCCTTTGTCCATACCTTCGTGATTTACCTTGCTGTAACGGAGGTAGGGACGAGGTCCCCCCATGATAATTTTTTAGTGATTACCAGGTAGAACGCTACCAGAGTGTGGTCGCCGCATCCAAGAGGAGTTTGTACCTGAACGTTTTCAACCAGAAGGTGATCACTAGTCAGTAGTTAATCCAGTTTCAATGGTTTACCATCTGATCCCCAGTGGGTGTTGTCGCGGATTTTTTCCTGCAGTCCAGCCATTTGGATGGCATTTAGCAGGTTGCAGCAAAACTTCTGGCTGAGGGTTGGAGCACTGAAGTCGCCAGCTATTAAAATCTGGTCATACCCTGTAGTTGACACTGTGGATATTATTTGAAGCAGTTTTTGGTTGCGTTTCAAGTTGCTGTTGGGGGACCTATAGACTCCTCTAACTAGGAATTTGGTGTTTTTGACCGTGAAGTGCCACCAGATAGAGTCTGAGAGCTTTTCAGTACCGTGTCAGTGGTTTGTTCACTTCTGAACCACTTGTTCACGTATATTGCAGCCCTCTCTCCGTCCTTATGTTCCTAGTCTCTCCTGAACAGAATTATACCGTCTGTGTTAACTCCGGTGTCACTTGTGTCTGGTGGCAACCACGTTTCTGTCAGTATCATGATTTTCGGGGCGAGGTCAAAACAGAGGAATGGGAGCCCTGACATTTTACCCCGGGGTCTTCTCACGTTTCTGTAGAGACACTTGGTGGTGCTTCTCATAACGTGAGATGTCTCTGGGTTAACTAGTGGCAGATGTTTGGATGTGGGGGTTTCTACTGACTGGCTAGTCCCAATGTTACGTAGTAGAAACACATCCAGTCCCCTACAACATGAAATGCACGAGCCTACTAAAAATAAATCGGTTTCAGGAGTGAACCTATCCCAATGCCAGGAAACCCAAGATGCAAGCAGATAGGTGAACAGCTACCAACTAGACAAAGAAGACTCACGCTCAATCGACAAAGCTGCCATACTCGACTGTTCAATGAAAAAATCCTTCGCTTCGGCGAAATCGAATCAATAAACAGGGACAAAGGACGCCCCTTCGGTGGTACCATGTCAGTCAGTGTAGGGCGGTCCCCACCAATGTGCACGAATCAGTCAGTCACACAGGTATCACCCGTTCAAAGTAGGTCGACACCCATCAACTCATTTGAATAAAAGGTTCAACCAGTCACGTAGTCGCAGACCCTTTTGAGAAGACCGGAACCAGGAAGTTGAACAATCGAACTCAGCATATCTCTACTCACACCAATCAACAAGACAAACCATGTTCATACAAGCTGAACAGTTACAGGCACCCATGCTTGACCACTTATATCAGTTCCTTGTGGAGCCTTGGTACACTGATGATGACGCCTAATGTGAAACCGAAACGCTTGTCACAGAAAAGCCTTTCTCAGAGAACAACCAATTCCCAAAGTCCAAATTCTGAGCCATGACTTCACTTCTGACCCATTGTGAATGCATTTGACGAGAAACTAGATTTTCGTCGGGGAAACCAGCATAACTGTTGACATCGATCTAATGGCATCATTAATCTTATCACCAGAAAGTGAGAAGGAAAGCAGAAGCTTGTTATCCTCGACGGAAGGGGAAGGAAGAGTATGTTCGCGTAATAGCACGAAATATCAGTGAAATTTAAAGTCTGAGAAAGCTGGAAGATGTTATTAAGCAGGTTTTAGTCCGGCGTAATGAGCTTAGTGGCCTCTTATCTTAACTTGCACATCTAACAGCATCAAACTTTAAATTTGGTTTTGTATGAACAGAGAACAATACCTTATCAGGTTCTATATCTGTCTTAGTGTGATACTTTCTTTGGTTGGGATGGTTTGCTGTTTCTTGGTTCAGAGTAACCTGCGAGGAAAGAAGTAATCAATTAACGAATCGGCCTTCAATGGGTAACGTTACTGACTATGGCCTGTGGGATGACAGATGGCTTCTTGAGCACGAGCTAAATGTACAGCGGGATTCTTAAAGCGCTTACAGCCCCTCTCAGGATGCATCAGGGGAGGGGGCAGTACAGCCTCCTCAGGGGGAGGGTTCTACAGCCTACAAAGGCAAACTTAAAACAAGTTGGCCCGGTACATCGCATGTGCTCGCTCGTCCCCCAACTCTTACAGCATTGTCTCTACGGCTGGGTTTGCGATCAAAGCTTAAGAGTTATGGGTTAGGATAAGGAGGATTGCGGGTGATAAGATACGCGATGAACACATCACCACTGATCCTACTGCATTCTACTGAATGCGGCTCGACGGCGCCCAAACGATGCAGAAAACTCTCGTACCGTAACCGCGTGGCTCCTCAAGCAGATCTTTTCTGAGGAAATTCCGAGATGGTTTTGCTCTCCAAGTATGCAGACACACAGGCAAGTTTTTCTGTAGACGAGGGTGAATATATATAGTCCATCTACTGCAGTGGAAAGACTTGGAGTTAGGCTGCCCAGAGTTGAAGACAGAGGTCATGCATGCCCTGTTTGTTGTACGGCTACAAGGGACAATAGCCCTAGAGGTGTCACTTGCGGTGGCCGCTGGATATTTTTTAGTGTTTGAGCGAGGCGCATTTATTTCCTAGACGCAGTAGACGCTAGAACCAAGCTTTTTGATTTCCATACTGCGGACGCTGACGCTATGCATGCCATATGTATCATTGCAGCCGGCACTGAAGTTTCTGTGCAATATTTTGGGCGGTGTTACTCTAAGTCAAATGCGCCATCTTTCCATATCTCCTTCCCCTCTTCCCCCCTGCGGGCACCTCAGTAAGACCTTCTGCTGGTCCATAGCTGTTGCTCAATGAAACAGGACACCTCCACTCTAAGATGTTGCAGGTATAGGGAAGTAAGATAAGCTGGGTGGCGGGGTCCTGCAATTATCTGCCTTTTCTAACCCTGTGGCTCCTGTGTCACGAGTAAAAGGTTCATCGAACTGCCCGACTTATTGCATCAGAAGTTGAGATTAAACGCAAGGAGAATAAAAGACTAAGGCATTTCGGCAGTCAATGTGATGAATGGAAATAAGCGAAAGCTGAAATATTAATATACTTGTTGGGAATGAGCGACGCATCTAAAATATGTTTCGGTTGCAGTCGCTTCTTTGGACCCAATGCATGGCTCTGAGGAATTTCAATAGTCAGCCACAATTTATGAGCGTATCGCTGAATGATGGCAACAACTCCGCAGGTTTGGAAACCGGAGCAAAATGCCGAGCATGATGGTGGTGGGCTAGTTGCGGAGACACACTGCCAACCGGAAGGTGATGGGACCAATGCAAGGCGTTTTAAATGTGGGCTTTTCCAAGCAGTATGGGGACAGGGAGAAGCACGTCAGTGTTCAGGCTGAAGACTACCAACCGCGAAATTGGTGATCAGATTGCTTTTCGGTTTTCATCTGTGTACTGTTGCATACCACTCTTTGTATGGAAAAGCATACGGCCTCTTCTTGGTCTTACCAGTGCCAGAAGCAAACGCAAACTACTTTTCACCATACCACGTCGATAGTACTTAAGCCTATAGTCCGGATAAGGAAGGTGATTCCTTGGTGTGGTTTTCTGGTGACAGGCTCTTAGCTCTTGAGAGACGAGGGACAAGGAATCACCTCCACTTATCCCAAATGAATATTTCACGTACTGCAGCAAGTGGCAAGTGTTCAAACGCTGGTGCAAATCTTTGGTTTAACATTCGCGCAGATAGCCCGTGGTTGGGACTTTAGGTTGGAGCCTAACAGTGGTCCACTTGGGACTGAGGGACTATGTATGTGTCATGGTGTCCGTATTTTTTTCAATCCGCTTATATCGGCCAAGCTTTGGTTCAGCAGGATTAAGGGTTATATGTAGTTCTGTAACTGTACTGTGATCAATTCTTTAATAGCCCTCCGATTAACTTGTTCTGGGAAAGGTGTAGATTCATCTGAAAGTATGAACATACGCACCTCACTTATTGTTTTGATAATTTAGCATTTATTCACTCTAGGAACCTAGAAAAACCCGGAAAGTCTTATTCGTTCGGCTAAAACGGTGAGAAGAAACACTGAGTGTCTCTTGAAGACTGGCTCATGAGTATTTGTCCGCTCTCGGATTGCGGAATACTCCACTTCAAAGGGTAGGGATAAACATCATACGTATCCGTACCGAATGTCGTCATCCCAGACCCTTCCAACGGAAGGCCAATGATATGCCACCCAATATATGAATTTATCAACATGGTACCAGGTATCTATTATTCTGTCAGTTTCTTGATTCATCTGAACATTACGACGGCTGAGATTCGTATGAAGCAGCGGGGTTATTCATCAAGCAGCTGTCAGTATTTGATGACGGAAAGACATGGTGGCACTTCATTTGGCATCAGGAACCGATAAAGTTTCTAGCAGTCAACTTTCACTGGTAGCTGCTAGTTAATAAGAGAAGTCTATGACAAAGCTGCCTCAGCATTCTAAAGTGGCAGCTAAGGAGATAAATAAAGTTGGTTTATGGTTCAGGCCGCTTATTTTGGCTCCCCTTTCCTTACACTTTCAAGACTATCAGTGATTTCCAATCAGCGGGACACCGATGAGAACGAAATTTCAACATGCTGCGACGCATTCAGCTGTGTAATTACACTGCTTCGTTACCCACAAGGTTATTACACCTCGGAAAGGAAGTGTCAACCTTAGGTTTGAATGCATTTCAAATACACCAGAAATGAAATTAGCATGAGTGGTTCGTTTCTTGTACCACTATTCTCCCTTACATGCTCTCTCACTTGCTAACCCCAACCTAATATCACCGTATTGGCCCACGTGTATTGCTTCCAGTGTGCGTTCGTAAGTCATTTTGGTTGCCTCGTGCCGCCTTCGAGTTAGGTCATGTGACTAAGTAGCCTTACTTCATATAAGACAGCTTAAAAACGGGAAAAGAAGAACAGCTAACTGTAAAGCGAATTACAGCAACCAGGTGCCAGATACCTCGTTAAAGTTAAAATTGATGTCAGCTGTTTGCACAGTGCCACTCTGCAGGTAGATGATAATCACAGCAGCTGTACATCCGATGAAGGAAAAACTGTGTATCCCCGCGGAATTGGACTGACAGCAAAATTTACGCCCGGGTTCACTTCGTTAGAACCAACTTTGTCTCAGCATGCAACTTATCGTAATTCATCTTCACTTAAAACCGACTGATACAAAAACAAGATAACACAAGTGGTACTGGCATAAAATTTCATTTGGTAACTTAGATAATATGGGGTAGCTGTGACGATACTTCTGCGACAAAGTTTGATCTTAGCGGATGAGGGTTTGGGAATTGTCGTGGTACGAACTTGACAGGCGCAAAGACCAATCACTAATTATTCGGACTTGTTATATACCCACGAATACGAGACCAAAGAAGAACACTATAGTGTAGTCGAATGGAATAGTACATTTGGATGGTTGTGCCAAGATGCCGATGAGTTCCAACTAACTGGCTAGAGAGTCGAGTACGAGCAGTGCAACGTAACACGACAGCGTGCCAAGTGGCGGGGATGCCTGACCGGGTGCCTTCAGCTTAGCCAGTCCAGTTAAACTATCAAGGTCAACATCAGCGTCGAAAGTCGCCAAACTCTAGGCTATTGATTTCGGGGAAGTGTGTGACGCTACAAGGGTGTCAGCTGGACCCACCGAAAGAGCCACCGACCAGCAAACACACAAATCTTTTAACTATCCAGACTATTCTAGGCTTCTGTAAAAAAAGAGTGGAAGCTGTATTGGAAAGTTTTTGATTACGCACTAGCTTTGATGGTACTTGGTCTCAAACAAAATTGGAATTGTGGTTGCAGATTAGATCTCTGAAACAGAAATTTCTTACCTGGTGTACCGATGCTGTGTGGGCCCCAGGGCCTTCGTTAATCACCTAGTAATGACTTTCGGCTTCCTTGATGGGTTATGCATCCGGATGTCACAGAACAATATGAAAAACCCTACATTTCTAAGATGTGCAGTATTTTGATATTTTTAGGTATGACTTGAAAAAATATAGCTCCACTACATTATTATTGTACCTTTCCGTCGAAATGAGCTATACTCAGGTCTTACTGCGGAAAACCAGATATCTTTCCCTCCTTAACAGCCCAGAACGGTTTCTCATGTGATGCGGAAAAGGTACGAAGACAGAACAGCCACCAATTCATCGCGCCATTAAAGTATGTTTGAACACAAAACCAAGAAGGAACACAACTCGGTAACCAAGTAGGAATGTTTAGCCGGGCGCACTGTGCTGGTAAACCAGGATGTATGGACCAACCGGTCACGGACTCGTTAATGAGCGGCGTAACATGACATGATTAAGTGTTAGCGTCACCAACTGACTAGTTCAACTGGGAACCGAAAAAGCAGGTAGATCATCCTAGAAATCATAGCCTTCCCTCCTCAAGGTTCAAATCCAAAACCTGAATCTACGCCCAAAGGCGTTTTTGCTTGACCTAGTACACTAGACTATACAAGTTTGTCCGAAATACGAAAGTCAACATGAGTTCTGAGTATCGTTGAACATTAGGCGAATGATCCTTAGGAACCACTTACCATTGCCTTGTCATTGATCAGCAAAGAAAGTGTACCCATCAGTTACTATAAGAACTCCTTCTAATTTGAAGATGCACTGGTTGCTCACGGTTTCACACAGAACATTAAATCATATTTTACCCCCGCAGCTTCCATCTATATGCCCATGATTTCTGACGTATTACCCCAAGACATGCTAATTTTTTGAGGAAATGTCAGCCTTACACAAACTAGCGATTACCATAATATCTCCAACCCTTCCCACGGTGATGGCTAGCGATGAAATTTTCTTGTCTTCAAAACTAATTTTGTTATCGTCATTCAATTGGTAGCCGAATAGTAGCTGGCTCAAAATTCGTCTTCACCATCTTTTATCGACTTTAAACGTCATGCTGGCAACCGCTGAAATAGCCAATCAGCTTTCGCTATTTCGTCTAGGAAGTCTGTCACTTGTAAAATAAAGAAGCCTAATTGGTTATCTCACTATATACCAGGGTGGCGTTTAAAGTCACTCCTATCTGGGACTGAATTACTAAAAGGATCAGATTTAGTGGAGTTATAATAAAAGCACGCTACAAATTGTAATCAAACTTTGATAGGGTGAAAGTAAACAAAACAAACCAGGCAGAAATGTGATTGATAAGGAAGAAGGGTATAAAAGTAGGAAGGAAAAAACACAATAATGAACAAAATCAACGTAAATCGCCGAGGCGGTGTGAAGAGGTCGGTTTATGAAGACGATTACCGATATAATAGACAGCTGCCTCTGAGGCCAGAGAATTTCTGTTGGCCTAAGTTCCATCCAAGCTTCAGACTTCTTAAAACTGACTGGTGAATTGCCATGGTATCTTTGTGAGAAAAAGTAGATTGACATTCACTTTGATTTCTCCTGACGCACTCGCAAGATGCTGGTTGTGTTATTGTTGCCTAACTCCTGACCAGTCTTATGTAAATCAGTCAGTGCAAGTATCAAACTAATCAGTGCTTTACCTAGGTGTAAGTACCGGTAACAAAAGACGTATTAGAACACACGTCATGCGGTAAAATGTGCGTAGACAAGCAGTTTATTTGTGAATCATGGAAGAACGTAATCTAATCTGTCGGTTAAAGGCGGGGATAAAGCTGTGACTGCATTGCTATTCGTCAGCAAGAAGAAGATACAGAAGTGGCGAATATCTGTGGGCGTGTATCTACATTTTAAAACAAGCTCACAGAGCTAAAATCATCCACCGATGCCATAGAAGGTTACTTGGCTATTAGTTAGACGTCTTAAGTCTTAATTTATTTTAAACCTTCATTATTTTTGGTGCCAAGAAGATGCACTTCATACCTAACACCGTAGCTCAGATCAAGGTCACTAAGCGGACCTTGAGCACATGATGCGCACATCAGGTTCATTTGACTTAATTTACCCAGCCGTGAACTTCTGTCTGCAAACACACACACTGTTTAATGCGAAAGTCATTTGTGTTTGGTTGATAATAGGAGTTAGCGCAGAATGAGCTAGTTTAAGACACGTTCATTATCTTTGTAAAACCACCGATGCATTAAGGAACCATATTTCGTCATTCAAACAGTATACACTTTTTGGATACTGGCCTTGTTAACCTGTACCAGTACAGACCGTCATCTATGCTGCGGCAAGGTGAATGTTTGAGTAGAAGTAGAGCAAAACTTGCATCCATATGGCCAAAAACCATTTAGTAACGGCAAGTGAAGCGAACAAAGTTTGGTCCCAACACTGAACAGACTACACTACAGACTATCGGCCTGGAGTGTGATTAAGAATAAATGCCGGCTTTGGGGTATTAAACAAAATCCTAAAATGTCTGCGGTGATAACACAGGTAACTCCAACGGCATCTGCGTTAGCTTAAACCTTTCTTCAGGCTTTTTCAATTCATCCAAGCTCTGGTTATACTTTACTGCAAGAAAAAGGTACATCAAGATCTGTGATTAGGATTATTGGCTGGTATACTTTGTGCAACTGATATGTAAATCACCACGGCAAGCAGGAGTAAAGCGAAAATGGTGCGACCAACCAGCATTAATTCTGTGTGTTAACGGTACAAAATGAAATGTACACAGTGAAACCTACTAATGCAATTTCCCATAACAGATATGGTTGGGATCTATGCGTTCGAACCGAAAGGAAAAAAGAGGAGGGGAATAGGTATGTGAAAGTTCTGGAATTTTACTGCAACGAAGTCAGATACGAAATATCTGGACTGACCTCTGCAAAACAAAATGACTACAAATCGAATATCAACAAAAGTTGTTGTACACACTGGCATGTAGTATTCTCCGGGTCAGCAAACAAGATGAAAACTTCTATAAAGGGGTTGGATGAGGTGAAGATTATAACTCGAATAACAAACGTATGCTAAAGCTGCTAACTGATACAAGCTGCTAATATAAATAAGCGGGTTTACCCAAACAATAACCTTTAGACTTCACTCTCGAGGGCCACTAAGTTCCGCTCAAAGTAGAAAATGAAACCACTCGTCAATAGTGAGACTTATAAGCCAATCTTACGCGTATAATCCTTGCAGTAATTGTCTCAGTGAATATCTAATTTCTCTCGTAATGCGTTCGCTGTGGTAGGCGACACAACTTGGTCAGGAAGTTAGCTGAGGTCTTTAATCACTATGCTCGACAAACGCAGGCTAAAGCCAAGGTAGTGCAACCTTGGTTCTGCAAGTATGTTGTAGTGGCATGGCAGGTGATCCATTTTGAAGGAAGAGAAAAACTTGGGCAAATCAACTGCTACACCTTTGCTATGAATATGAAACCCTAATGCTTTCTCACCCTAGCTTGCTGGGTAAGGCTTTGTATACACATTAAATTCATCAAAATGGTCCCTATGGGGTGGGTAAGATAGGCCATCTCACGACTTATTACCTGGTCTCCGTACTTGAACTGATTCCTTGGTATTTAGTATGAAGCAAGGAGTGTCCGCTTGCCTGTAGTGTTCGAACCAGGGTTGCGCTAAAGTGAAACCCATTATCTGATGTACGTCTTCATAAAAACATGTGAGCACTCTATGAAGGGATACCAGTACCCAAAGTATCTTCTCTAAAGCTTCAATGCTGTGTGTAGACGTCTTCAAGTTGCGGCTGACCATCACTTCAGATTACTTAGTTTCTTGAAGCTCGGGTGCTGATGTCTTATGTTCCAAATACTGACGACAACTGCTGTGACAGATATATAGACCTGTTAATTTGGTGGGATTTGTTTATGAACATCAACGCTTTGACCTACTGGATAGTTCAATGCAGCTCATCTGCACTGAATGTCTGTCTGCCTTGTTACAGATAACATTCTGTATTTCAATATCCTGGGTAAACAATAGCATCGGTGACTTATTCATAGATAAGATCTCGCTGAAGTAGAGTTAGAAAAGGTTGGGGCTCTAAGACTGTTCTCGAAGGACTTCCACTATCCACAGGCTGCCGGCAGGATACTGCACCATTCACAGTCACTTTCACTCCCTTATAGCATGGAAATTCATCGATCCAGACTTTCACTGTGGTTTCAAACCCAAAACTTGATAACTCCATCACTAATCCAATAGGTGGTTGGATAACGAGGTGTGTCGCAGTCAGGTCAAATACAGTATGCAACTATATATATATATATATATATATGATGGCCCTGACCACTTTCAAGTTTTTCTAGAAGGATATTCTCTACTGAATTCGCCGCTTCGACTAAATGTATCCACAGACTCATGATCATACGGAAAGTTGTAGAATCTGTGCGGTAAACTGATTAGTTGCGGATGGCTTTAGGGAGTTCTAGCTTCTCTGAAGGATCCGACCATTCTTACTGCGCACCGCTGTTCCAGTCCTAATGGCATCATTCATAGCTATGCATGTACTGTTAACAGTATGTGCTTGGCTTACCGTTCGCTGATAAGCGAATGGAGAGATAGTCGCAGGTCTATAATGTTTTGGATCACCATGATTACATGCAACAAAATTCAAGATGAAGGGAAGAAATACACAACCACCGTGGTTTGACATTCCTGGCGCTGACAGGCTAGGTTGTGAATTATTCCCGTTCAGCTGTTGTTTCTGGCACGCGTGTCAAGGGAAAGTACTGAAATTCCTCTTGACATGGCCACCGTGGGCTATTCCCAATAATTGCGGGATAAAGCCAACAGACATGGGAATTGACACAAGTGGACGCAAGCCTTCGGCACTGTCTCGATATTTTTCAGTCCTTCGTGGTTGGCCTACGATGTTATAAAGAAGCAGTAAATTACATTACATATATATGTTCACCAGAACGGTTTCCTTCGCGTGCTACGGAAGCAGTAAAAGCTTTCGACAACAACTGTCACTTCATGAAAATTTGTCCCCCTTTTTCGGTGTACGCCAAACTCCTTCGTTTTAGCATATTTTACCATGCAAGATATTTTCACAAATCCGATTGTGTTGCATAAGACGTATGGTTATCAATTGTGAATGATATTTGGGTTCACTATGTATTGGGAACTAAAGTATCCACAAGCGTACAGAAAAAGAGGGCGAGAGGTAAATAATAAGGTGGGAAAGGGGAAATGCAGCAGTTAAATGGAAATACTGGGAGGTGGAAGAGAAATAAGGAGTAGAAAGAGTAAATGATGGAAAAGTGGGAAATAAGGCAGTTAGAAGCGGAACAGTGCAGAAGAGGCGGTCGTTGTGGGCATTTTCTCCTGCTTCTCCATCCATTCAAAAATCCATCCCCTCTTTATACTGCTGTTTCTAACCACTGACAAAGCTGGTGGACTTTTCTACCTGACCTCATCATTTTATAATTGTTCTTTTGATGCCTGTTCTGTGGAATCTAATCTTTTGACACTTTCTTCAAGTGGTTACGGAACTGGAAAATCTTTGGACGATGACTCATCGTCTCCTGGAAATACTGGTTCGATTCCATCAGAACTTGCATCCTTTTGCTTCCCTTATCTCTGTGTAGTGATTACGTTAAGAAGTTTTGCTGAGTGCTTTAAGTTGGCCATCATCAAAAAGTTACGACGGCTTACAAACACCATTTACTGTCAAGAACACATGTACACAAGTAGAAGTCTGGTCGAACAGGAGGAGTTTGCCTATATTATTCCCAGGGGCTGTACGTCATACGTCTTCTGCTTATTGCTTAAATGAATGCACATACTTGGCTGCGTCTAATGGTTATTCATCTACTTGATCAAAGTACTCTCCAGGCAAGTGTAAAGAAGTTCTGCAAGCTAAAACTTACGCACGATAAATTACATCTGTTTCAGCCGGTATTATTTTGCTCCATCGTCGTATGCTTTCAAGCAGTTGACAAAGGATGACAATGTGTTTTTTGTGACTATCTTCTGCATGCTGAAGCAGTGGGCCACAAGTTTTTTTGGTTATTATCTTATGCACAAAACAAGCGGGTTAGTTGTGACTCAACTAACGCAAACACTATAGGTAGGCGTCAAGTCAGCGCCTAAGAGATATCAATGAAGAAGCCCCAGTAGTTTCTACAGGGAGACCATTCCATGTCCTAACGACCACGGCATCATGGCTGCGCCAAATTTCTGAACTGCCACTTTGGTGATTTAACTTCTGTCACTGTCCTCTTAGATTTTTGCCGCAAATTAGGCCGAACAAGAAACAGAGCAGGTGTTTATAGGTGCCTACGATATGACGCTGCATTATCGAACTCCCTCCCGTCCTCGATATTCTAGGCGGAATAGGTCAATCGCTACCACTTGTTTCACTCATTTTCTAAGCCAAAGTCCCGGAAAGATTCAGTCAGTCACTTCAGGATGCATTCCAGACTTATTTTACAATCTTTTGGTGGGGAAGAGAGGCCGAAGTCCTGCTCTCCGGATAAGGTCACATAAAGTTGTTAAAAATCTGGTGGAAACATTTGTGATCAAACTGTCCACAAATTTGTCGAAGAGTTACTTGCATCATGTTGACGCGAAATGCGCTTCCGTAGTAGCTTGTTTAGAATTTAAGGTTTTGAGGAACCAAAACACTCAGGGTCCTCTTGTTAGTCATGTTTCCATTTTTGCGCCACTGGGCCTATATATGGCATCCCTCTTGCATCAGATGTGCATTGTCATATTTTTCAGGGTAAAATCTCAGCTTACTATTGTTTTTCTAGTTTTTAATTTGGGCTTATCTTTACTTTAAAGCAACCCTACCTCTCATATCACTACTCAGAAATGCAAGAGAAAGATTTAGACGACTCGGAAATCTACACACTATTTCACTGGAGACTGGATGCATACAGTTGAAAGTTCCTTGGATTTCTATCCACTGCTAAAAAGTCTGCCTGTCGCGATAGTTAGCTGCGCACAAAAATCCTGAGTCTATTTCTGATCATCATTTAGCAATCGTTTGTGCTAATGCATCTCCCAGTGGTATAGCCATCAGTGGTCGTGCAAACATAACCATACAAGTTACATAATACCCTTAACGTGTAAAAGGACAGATCCATCCCACTAATTCCAGTATCAGGCTATGGAAATTTAAATGACGAAGTTACTGTACATCGTTGGATTTTCACCCTCGAGAATGCAAGCAATTTCGTAGTCACTGTCGTTGATCTTAACTAGCACCTAGTCAACTTCAGTGTTCATCAGACAACTCCATAGTCCCTATTGAACCAGACTGCAGCATACCACGTGATTTCTAACGGACGTCTCTTTCTAGATTTTGATGCGAATGAACATGCTTTGGACATGAGACAAATTATACAGTAAGAGTGAAAAATTACCAAACGGAACCTGCCCAAACTGAAGAGATTTTATGGAAAAACACAGCAGATCGTTTATATCAGTTTCTTGTAGCTTGGCCAGTTTGAAGAGGTCAGCAACAAGGGTCTTAAATTTATTTCTGGCCAAATAGGACGGCTCATCAGTCAAATCGTTTTTATGTTCTCTTAAGGAGCTTATAATAGAAATAAATTGGGAGATGAGTCGTCAGTTTCGAACCCGTCTTGTTGAATGGTCATAACGCTTTTCTTGCATGACTTTTATCAATGGCTCATGGTCCGTGAACATGCCGAATAGCATTTCTTCGACCATACGTTGGAATTGTTAGATTGGCAGATGAGTCTCCACTGATTCTCTCAAAAATTTATTATGGCTCCTCATTGCAGGAATCAACCATTCGATCAAGCAGGACAGTGCTTACAATGTGCCACCGGAAAAAGGTTGAAGAAATGTTTCAACGTCCACGCCTGATGGAAATGTCGCTGGTGTTCAAACTAGGACGTGCCCAGACTGAGTTGTGCTCCGAGCTAGGGTGCTATTTGGCAGACGTTTCAACATCACGCTAGATCCTATCATCAGTGCATCGCGGCTTCACAAGGAAGCAGAGTGACTGGTTTGCATGGGTATCTGTAACGTGCCACTTTGCCCGAAAGTCACCCGGTGGATTCATCGAAGTATGTCAAAATTTATCGGTCGATTTCCTGTCTCTAGAGGGGTGTACGACTTTGCGATTGGCCAATTAATTTCGTGCGTTTGTGATACGCTGTGATACCTTCGTTGTGATCGGCTTAGTTTTCGTTTGGATAAATTGGTGGAAGCTACCTCGTTCTCATTGGTTTACAGTTTTGTCTGCTTGGAGTGATGATCCTTGCCTCAGTATGGTTGGTTGACTCACATACATTGAACGGAGATGTTTCAATGTCATTGAAAGTCTACCGTTTTCTGTTTCACCCCCTAATGTTGTAAGTAAATAAGACTTTGCAGGTATCGTGACCAACAATGGACTGGATGGTTTGAAAAATCTTGAGCCCCCAGTTAGCATGATTCATTGTATAAGGCGTATTTTTACCTGAGTCTTTCTTAGAGATGGCTCAGAAGATAGCCTACGGCATGTTGATCCGGTAAAGTAGTGGCTTTTAAAGCTATCTGGTTTAATCATTTACAATGTTTGCTGCAGTCAGCTTTCGTGAGGGTATCCGTCACTAAGACTGAAACAATATCGGGAGATTAGGTGCTGACTTGACCGAAGTTAGTGTTTTGTGATGTAACTATTTTTCTGTGAGAATTATTATGACCAAACGAGCAAAAGATATCGGTTTTTAGCTTTGAAAGGATGAATAGGCAGAGTAACGGGCTGCATGAAATGAGACCTAGAGAAATTAGCCGAATCATGTGTTTATGATATGGAAAACAGTAACAAAAATTGACAGTTGCAATCCAGTATACATTGAAAATGTTGCACAGGCTTACTGAAATACCGATATAAAACCCAACATTGTTGGATGAGGGTAATGTTTACAGCCCTTCCATTATAACTTCAGTTCCCCCTAGGTCTGCAGAGGTACATAATTCCCCAAAATCAATAGCCAAGAGTTCGATGAGATTCAACATTTATGTTAACCTTCATGGCTTTATCGGACTCGTTAAGCTGAAGTCACGTGGTCAGGCATCCATGCCATTTGGTATGTTATCGTGTTACGTCTCACCGCTCATAATCGGTCCTCTAGCCAACTAGTCGGAATGCATCTCTATTTTGACACAACCTCTTCAATATACTATTGGAATCCGACTAAGCTATTGTGTTCTTTCTTGATCTCGTATTCGTGGGTATATTACAAGTATGAATAATTAGTGATTGACCCCTGCATTTGTCAAGTTCACCCAAGAAGAATTCCTACAAGTCTTAAGAATGACTTTATAGTTTGCCAATAATGTTGAACTTGTCAGAATCAACAACCTAGTTAGGATAAGTAGCGGTAGTGCACCTGATCCCAGTAATGTATCTACAACTCTAAATATATCTCAAAGTATTCTTACCGCTCCGAATGTAGCTATTTCAACAGTGCCACACAATATTAAAAGAAGAAATAAAAGTGGAGATACTTGACAGAACATCACATACATTTATACTTGAACCATTCAAGCCAGCAGAATCCAAACTAGCCGACGAGAACTTTGACTGCTAACGTTACAGTGTAAAATGTAGAAAATACAGATTATGAAGAAATTACAACTAGTAGCGACAGTTTGTTCATTCCCTATACGGTTTTATACATTTGACATACAACTTTTATTGTCCCATCCTTCTTTTCCATTTTAATACCTTCATCAGAAGTTTCACTTCAACCATAATCCTACAACATTCTGTTTAAAAGTGTACCAATTTGAAACGGTTGGTTATCTCTTTTAGGCATTCCCTTAATTCAGCAGGTTACCTATGTCATCAAGTAGACAAAAAGGGTGACATAATAATGTGACATTTAGAAAAGGTACATGGGCATCAATATGTTGTAAATTATCTCACTATCTGTCACCCCTTCTTTGAAGACATGAAAATTACTCCCTCCAAATATTATAAGGAATGCTTTTAGACCCCATTGAGTGATGCATAAATAATTTACATTAATGGAATTATGTGACACAACAGAATGATGCTATGATCAGTGTCCTTACCATATCGAACATATAAAAATGGTTGAAAGATGAGTCGTCGCTTGTTTCTGGGAGTAGGTTTTGAAGAATCTTATTTGGGGAACAGTTTGCAATTGCTCATAAATTCATCTGTGTACCATTTGAGTGATTTATGACGTAACTCTAAAATATATTTAGACTATGTTTAGTAAAATTCCCAGACGTAATATGCTTCAAACTCAGTCTGTGTGTTCAAAAGAAGAGAATAATCAACTTAGTTATACTGTAATAACTATAATTCTCCTTATGTTCTCTGAGTGATCCATTCCGTTTTCCATTTGAGTTGATTTATTTAATATGAAATAAATGATTCCATTCAGTTATTGGCTTCTGCTCCATGATGTTGTAGCATTTTATTTCACTGTATTGTGTTGATGTATGTAACAACTCATTGAACATTTTTTGTTTAGTTGTACTGAAAAAGACTTTTTGTCTCCATAGCGATACCGGTGATAGAAAATTCACCATTACGGCTGACTAGTCTATGGCGACTACAGTCGACCAATAGTTCGTAGTGTTGAAGGAAATCCATGCCAATGATAGGCGACGATATGTCAGCTATGACGAATTCCCATTGGAATGGTGTATGAAGGCCAATGTCTAGGATCAAAATTCTGGTCCCATATGTAGTAATAGCAGATCTATTTGCCGCTTGTAGTACCAAAGTTGGGTTGGGATGGCGTTTTTCGGAAGGTGTGGGTGGGATCACGCTCACTTCTGCTCCAGTGTCAACCAGAAACTGAGCTCCAGTCTTCCTATCCGTCACTCAAAACAAACGACTGTGTTGTTGTATGCCTGCGACAGCAGTCGTCACTGATCGCCGGCCTTTCTTTCCGTTTCCCGATGAAAAGGTTTTAAAGTCGCATGGTAACAAACAACGACGTGCTTTACTGCCAAGCTTCTTGTGATACCAGTACGTGCTACTTTTAGACGCAATTATACTCGTGGTCCTATCACGACTACGGGATCTGCTTATACAGAACTTCGGTGACCGGTTTAACTGCGAAGCCGTCAGTTGTCCTGTAAGCATGTCTATCTTCCTCTCTAAAGCGGCCACTCGATCGTTTTGCGTTGGCTCAGCAATATTTTCAACCGGTTTAGGCATCCTTTCGTACATACGGTCAGCGATGTCAGCCAACCTGTCAATGTCAATGTCCGCATCTCCGACAGCTAATATCTGCTGAATGCATGAAGGAAGTCTCCGCAGCCAGAGCTGGTAGAATAAACGGTTGTCTACTTTCCTATCTTTCAGCAGACTTTGCATATGTCGCTTAAGTTGTGAAGGTGTTCTGTCACTGAGGCATATGCTACTTAGTAGTTGATCGACAGCCTTCTGGTCAGATAACGAAGTAGCTTTCAGCACCTCCTGCTTCAAAACATCATAAGGTGTGTCTGCGTGGGGCTTTAATAGCGTCTCTCTTACTTGTTCAGCCAATTCTTCCGGCAAAACAGAGCTTGTGTATCCGAACTTTATGTTTTGTGAAGTTATATGATTGGCCATGAAGAAATGTTCTAGACGGACAAACCACAATTGCGGGTCATTAAACTTAAAACAAGGCATAGGAAGATTAATGGCACCCACAGACCCTAAATTCGAAAAGTCTTGATTATGAGAGTTTAAGGACATCAGTACTGGTACAGCAAAAAAAATATTTAAGAACAAGAGCAGGAAAAATGCGATAAACAAGTATGTCAATGCCTACCACGAAGCAGCCAAAGAAATTCTCAGTATATATGTATATCCGTATTGTATACAGTCATTAATGGCCGGTTGCAGTATTCAATTGCGAGAGTTTAATCACGTCGGGCTCACCAGTTTGTCGAGCTCTGAAATCTAACTCCAAATTTTATATACGTGTCCAGATACACTATCGCCTATTTATAATTCCCGACACTGCTGATCCACCTGCGTCAGACAGCGTAAATATCAGGAGTTAACGCGAAGTATATATCAGGATGTTGTATTAGTCAATGAGCGAGCGAAAAGTCCTTTTCAGTACAACTAAACAAAAAGTGTTCAATGAGTTGTTACATACATCAACACAATACAGTGAAATAAAATGCTACAATGTCTCCTTTCGTCCAATGTATGGACTAAACCTCCTCTATTACATTTACCGACTTTTTTGTAATCTCAATGTTTCAGTTCTATACATTTCTTAGTCAATCTAAAGTTTATTGGATTTTCTATTCACACTTTTAACTTTTTCTGATCATATACAAAAATACTGATGATTAGTGACATCAGCCATAATGCCTTGTGGAACTTCACTGATGAATTCTGCTTACATAAGCCATTATAGTGGAAAATTTGAATTCCTCAAGAGAAGTTTCAGAATTTTGGAATCCAGGACTAGTGATGTAATACATCCAGTGAATATATTAACCAAATAAAATAGCCAGAAAGGAAATTGGATGATTTAATATCTACATTTAAATTCATTTCAACAGCACTGGTTATTCATCCACTAATCAAATCACTTTGATTGACAGCTGAAAGAATTCAAAGTTAGGCCATGTCTACTAAATACATTTCTTCCGAGTTTGTTTAAAGTTCCACCTGATTATACTTTCTAGTTTGGTAGTAAATCTCTAGTCACCAGAAAGTTGGCATCAAAGAACACATATCAGCAAAAGATACAACCTCCAACTAGAAACTAACAATAAACTCAAGTATAGATGGTTCTTTTATGAGTCAAGTGTCATTTCAATTTGGGGGTTTGTGGTGATTTATTGATTATTTTCAAGCTGGTATTCATCATGGACTGACTCAGTTCAAGGAACATTAGAAATCTGGGAACACTGGACAGCTGTTTCTTCCCACTAGTATGGACTCCACAACAATGCGCACTCATGGCCCCGTCCCACAAGAGATCGAATCCAGGACCTTCAGGTTCCGCGGTCAGCACGTTACCATTCGACCATTCGGTCAAATTCACTGGTCCGTATTTAATACTTCTGTCATTTTAATGCATAGTGCGATCGTCATTCAGTGTCGTCGTTGAGTATTTGTCCTCATGTCAACTAGGCATGATCCACCGGTCAGGACTTCTCATTGGAACTTCAAGAATCACCTCTCAAAGTTAGTCTTCAATGATCCTTAGCAAGTAATGTGCATGCAGTGCTAAGGAGTCGCAAACTGTTACGAAACATATGTCTAGTGCTTCCAAGTTCCCAATGTTCCTTCAACTGGTATCAGTTACTGATGAATACCAAGTACCATTTGACTGACACCAAGTAAAAAGTCAGTCAGATAATGTTCTCCCAGTCGGGTTAAAAAGTCCTTTCAAAGATAGAAATGAATTAGCATATTTGATAATATTTGACAAGCAGTTAATGAAAAAGTATGAATTAATATATGTAAAAGTGAGTAAGTTTACACATACTACTTACAAATTTGTCAGAGGTTATAGTAATAATGACAATGATATAAAATTTACAGTTTTGATATGTATGGGTTATTTGTTTTCAAATTTAGTCCATTACATAAAACCAAAGAGATTTTAGGAGAAAAAAGTCACACAATAATAGTGCTCAAAAAGGTTCTGATCATGAAGTTTACTACAGATAGACTTAAAAACAATTTTTATCTAATCCAAGCATTTCTGCGCCATGTTTAAATGGTATACCGGTACGTCGATAGAATGACTCTTCAATTACACATTGACGTCCAAATTTTTTAGCATGTGAAGGCATTTTACTAATCAAATCAGTATGACCCCATCCATATTCCATTGAAGTGAGTACAGGGAATTGAAATTTGTCCTCCAAATTTAGTTTATTTCGATCACGAAGATATTGATGTCTAAAATGTGGGAAAGATATTCAATGATGAAGTGTTTGTTTTAATTGATTAACAAGCTGCTTTAAAATACTCATGATGATTTGTCTATTTCTTATATACGGTTTGAATACGGAGAACAGTGAATGGAAAACAGCGCAAAATTTACTGATTGTGAGGCAAATAATACGAGTATTTTTACCCATAAAATCAACTTAAGACTAAATTTTATAAACTATGCTTGAGAAGCGATCTCAGCATTAAAGAGGAGTCATGAATAAACTTATATCAGTTGACTTATCACCGATGATTTTCCTGACTGTGGTGGACTGGATAGTGCAATAAACTGTGTGGACCGATGAAACCAACATAGAAGATCTGGATTTCGCCGATGATGATTTATGTCTAATGTCTTGTTCCACAAACTCAAAGATCTACAGGCGAAAACCAACAAGATGACGAAATAGGCGCGGCCGTGAAGAAAGACAGGACTTCTTTCAGGTGAACGTAGAGAAGACAGGGGGATGAAGATACCCAGCAACAATAACAACACCAAAAACAATGAGAAATCAAAAAGGAGCTGATTTATTCGCCTACCTACCTACCCCCCGTGCCTACCGACCATTTAATGTTAGGGTTTATCTACCTCAGCTCGAGGTCACTACTATATCTCAAAGTATAAATGGTATTCTCCACCTACACTGTGACTTCCCTTGTTGCACTATTAGTATTGTTGTTGTTATTCTCATCATTATTTTATTTGGCTTTTGGGTTCCTAGTGAAACATACCGCTGCAGTAGCACGTCACCAGTCCACTGCCTTCTCTACAGTCTTCTTAACCTGGCTCCACCAATGCCCAAAACCTTTCATTTCGCCCTCACACAACCTCCTCCATGTCACCCTCACCTAGGACAACCAACTCCTCATTTCACAATTGACTTCCACTCAATAGTCTGGCCTGGCTCGGCCTGACACCTCATGTCCCCAAACCGTCTTCTCCTCAGTCTATGTCCAATACAATCTAATCCATCTCCACTTTCTCATGCATATTGGTTGGCTGATACCTTCCTGGCTGGTTCCTTGCCAGCCAGACAGCCAAAGTGGATTTCTTCTTGCTTCTTCTTGTTATTCTAGCCATCTTATCTACATCTTCAGTACAGAGTGAGCGTAGATGTCAGCTGTTCATCATGTGTGTCTGCAGTTTGTTGGAAATGCTTTCCGTAACGCACCGCCAACTCTCTCAGCCATCACATAGAAGCACTGACTTGATTGAGATTAGTGTTGAAAATCCGCATTTTGTTCACGCTTTATACTGAGTGCGTGAAGCGCAGTTCAGTAGATCTCCACACTGATTTCAGGTTGACGTTGGCGGGCCTGTCTTTCTGTCTTTCCCATTCTGGCTCTAACGTCCTCATGTGTGCCACCGCCTGTAGTTGAGAGAATGCTGCCAAGGCGGGTAGGTAGATAGGTAGGTTAGTGAAAGAATCAACTTTCTTTGGGTTTCTTCTTATCATGGTTCTTTTTGTTGTTTTTGGTGTTGTTATTGTCTTCTCTACGTTCACCTGTAGAAAGTCCTGTCTTCCTTCACGGCCGCGCCCATTTTGTCATCTTGTTGGTTTTCACCTGTAGATCTTCGAGTTTGTGGAACAAGACATTAGACATAAATCATCATCGGTAACACTTTAATCTTCTAACTTGTTGCATACTTCAGCCGATTCTAATGTTTCGCCTTTCACCTGCTTTTGGTTCAAGTCAGTAATAACATAACTCTTGATCTAAGTCAGTCTGCAAGAATGTTTGAGCTTAGATTTCATTCTTATTGGAACTCGTCAGCTCGATGGAACTTATGTTTTACTGAGATATCCGGACCGCGATTGATCTCTTCTCGAACTGAATTGCACACACTGATTAATCACGGGAGAATAATCAACTTTATATTTTTTAGTCCTGAGTGCAGACTGAATCGTATCGATCATATTACCATCTGCTCACTTAGCTATGCAGAGTTAATACACCACACTTCCCTATAAAGCACTGATGAACTAATAATGACATCTACAATGACACTGAAACGTTTCCAGTTAAAACCTCAGGTCAACAAGTAAATTGGTCGAAAATGCTTCAAATTATTCCGAGGTCCTATTACTGAAAGTTTCCATTGGTAATTTAAATAACAAATGAATACATATATGGGAATTCCTCCTGATGGTTAGGTTGTAAGAGGCTGGTTAGGATTCACAAGACGAAATCGATTCTTATTACTCTTTTACACTCATTAATAGTATCCTAATCACTTAAAGGTTAATATGTAGGCTAATGCTGTGTCGTTGTTTATCAGTAATCAGGCGTAAAACATAGTGATTGTACTGCGAATAGCAAGTTTAGACTTCTAAGCCAATGTAATCTAACCATAATCGATCCTAAAGATTGTTAGATAGCCACAGTTAATGATAGATTCTATGCTGAGGATTTGATAAACAACTTCCCCTTTTGTATGGCCAACTTCAAACTGTGAATAACTGTCGAAACTTCTGGCATCTGCATTAGATTCAGTTTGGTTTCAGAGAAGGTAAGAATCTTAAAGGAATAGGAGTAAATCCATGGTATTCTTTCAGACAGATGAAATTGGTGGGAAGTATCACTCGTTAATTTGTTCTCAAAATGGTGGTGAATTTGGTGACAAAACACTCTGTCGAAGTAACTGCATACATCTTTGCATAGCAGTGAGTCAACTGGTATTTGCACACTGAACTAGTTAAAAGTGTCAGCTTATCTTCAGAATGTAGCATTGACAAATTCATTGTGGCTCCAGGATGATATTCATTGTGGAGCTCCTCAGAAATGCGTGCTCATGAATTCATCAGCGATCAAACTGAGAACATTCAGATTCCCTGGCAAGTATGTTGCCATCCAATCACTGGATCGAAATCCCATGCTTCGCATTTTTCTGCTTCTACCAAACATAGTCGCCAACGATTCATCGTCACGATCGAATTCGATTTTCCTATCGGTCACGATTTCGCGGAAGAACCTTGGGGAATCTAATTTCGATGCATTTTACTAATAATCACTCGATTATATTCCAAAACTAGAATCGTTATGGCTTACGTAAAGTTATAACCTTAGATTCTCAACAATTTCTGTCACTAGCGACCGGTTCAGCAAAGTTTTAAGGATGGATTCATTAATGATGTTCAAATTTACTTACCCTAGCTCTACCCTGAGTCTGGATTTCATTCCATTTTCAGTCATCATGACACATAAAAATTACGAAGGATTTTACCCGGAAATCAGTAAGATATGAGGGAAGCAAGTAAGATCAGAAGAAAAGCATAAGCCAAGATGGAACACCCTTGCTACATTCTCTTTAATAGAGTCATCTACAAGACAAGAGTCGAGTGCAAATGTGTTTTTCACCTCTGAAGTTAAAATTAAACATTTAATATTTGGAAGGATTGAGTGTACAGTTATTTAAGGAGAATCAGTAATCAATTTCGTCTCAGAAGTTATTAACCTGAGAATAATCTGAAAAGGAGATGATAGGCATGGATACTGTCAGGTCATCTGTGTACTTAACACAGTTAGCTTTAGTTGAGTTTGGTAAGTCATGCAAAAAAGAAGGAGAAAATACGGCACTATGACTAAGTTGAGAGATACCAAGTGAGGTGAATGATGAAACGTGATGATACTTAATTAACATATAATGTCAATTTACAAGTGGTTATTGCAGTTCTCTTGGGTAGAATTTGTAGATTATCATTATTAGCAGATTTCCTCATGTCGAACTATAAGTCGCTTCAATTTTTATCAAAGATGTATAGACAACACGTTTGTTACCTGTAATAAAGATGTTGATTTCGCCAATGTTATTCGTTCCTACAATGACTGTCATTCAGCCCTGAAGTTCACCATAGCGAAGGAATCAAAATAAACTATTCCTTTTCTTGATGTGCTTCTCATCAGATATAACAATGAATTCCTTAGAAGAACTATCTACAGAAAAGCAGTATGGAACGGACAACTAACTAATTTTTACAGTTGGGTGCATGTCGATGAGAAAAGAATCCTCTCTCTCTCTCTACTATTGACTAAGAAATAACTGTAGTGAAGATTGTATTGATGAAGAGCTATCATTTTTAAAAATTACACTCGTCGAAAATCGTCACCGTAACATTTCATTGATAAAAATATGAGAGAAAGACATACTAAACCAGTCATCCACTCGATTTCAAAGGAAACATGGTTCATCAACCTACAATTGAAAAATGACCGAGTATCAGATTACTCAATAATCGTCTATGCAAATTAATCAATAGAACTTTCTTCTCAGTATAAATTCAGTCAACTTTTACCAGCTTTAAACTATTCTTCATTTGTGAAAAAAGATAAGCTTTGTCGTTTGGCCGCCTCTTTGTGAATCTACAAGTTCATCCGCTTTTATACAACAAGGTACATCAGCCGTAGCCTTCTACACGTACACAAGAAAATGTTCCTGCTTGGTTTTATAAAGGTGAAAAAAAGTCTGTTAGAAGTTCGATCCTAGAACATTTGATTGATTTCCACCACTCGATCAACCCAGACAATGACTTTAAAACTGTTTACCAAATTCGTTCAAACAACCTACGTTTTCCTCGTTTTCAACTCCTTAAAATATTGGAGGTTTTAGCTATCCATGAACTAAAACCTGATCTGCGTGTGTACAAGAGAAGTATGTACAGTTACTGTTTTTATCATAACTGTAACATGATCCCATCCCCATTAGTATCCCCTCCCCCTTTGTTAATTTAACCTTGTATCCTTCAATTATCACTATTACTGTTATTATAATTACCTTCAGTTTGGTTAGTTTCCGGTGTTATTTTACTTAATTGTCTTATACTTTTACAGAAAACATTGATTTTATCTTGACCAAATTTTCGAATCTTATTATATAATACTGAATTGATTTATCACTTCAATCAATCCTTCATAACCTAACCTGGTTAACTAGTTCACTAGTTACTAGCCGGTCCTAAGCCCGGGTAAAGCGGGAAGGTTAAGCATAGGGCTAGAAACCCTACCCCGTAAAACCAGTCCAACCGCTAAAGAAACTTCAAAGTACGAATTAAATATAAAAAATAATAAACTTATTGCTCGCTGGAATCGGAGATGCGAAATGACGCCAGTTGGTGAAAGCCTTCGGGAAGCCAATTGGCTTATGTGTCTCCTCTTCTCTCGATGAAAGTGAAAGTGAACGCAGGGACATGAAATATCCAAATCATGTTTGAACCTAGCAAGGCCGCCCAGATTGCAAAGGTGATGAGAAGGTATAGTATTGATGTGCTAGGAATCTGCGAGGAATCAGCAGATGGAATGGAAGTCGGCTCTCCAAACTGTCAACTGGAGAGTCAATAATCCGCTCCGATATAATCACCCAGAAGACAAAAACGCACATACTGAGTTTAGGGGTGGCTATCATGACATGTTCAAAAACACCGAGGGCTCTCATGCAGTTGGAACCAGCCTCCTCCAGCAGGATCAGGATCATGACAGGAAGATGGATTCATATCAAAAGGAAGGAAAGTCACAATTATACAGTGCTACACTACGCACCCACAAATAATGGGCATGAAGAAAAGAAGGAGGAAGTCTACAGACAACTGCAATCAACACTGGACAAAACCATAACTCAGCTGGCGACATAAAATTCCTAATGGGTGGGGTGACATGAATTCCAAACTGGGAGCAGACAACACAGGAAGAGAACTAACCATGAGTCGAGAAGCGCTCGGCGAAATGAACGAGAATGGAGAACTGTTTGCAGACTTCTGTGCATTCGACGACTTGGTGGTTGAGGGCACTGTGTTCAAGCACAAGGATATTCAAAAAATAATATGTATTTGATTTCACCAGATGGACACATTAAAAAACAGATCGACTTCATC
This sequence comes from Heterobilharzia americana, assembly GCA_944470555.2. Taxonomy (NCBI): domain Eukaryota; kingdom Metazoa; phylum Platyhelminthes; class Trematoda; order Strigeidida; family Schistosomatidae; genus Heterobilharzia; species Heterobilharzia americana. The sequence goes on from OX104129.1 coordinate 82,983,407, forward strand.
TCAATTTGAAGAAAGTGGAGACGCAGCCCACTGGACACAAGATCAGATCAAGAAGAGGAGCCGATGTAGGTGGTTCAGACCACTATCTAGTGCAAGGAAGCTACCCTGAAAATCAAGTTGAAATCCTTCAATTCAAGGAAGCTGGTGATAGACCACAGTTCAAGTTGAACACCCAGAACAGAAACTGAACTGAAGGACGAAACTACAAAGGAAATTTCCGCGGCAGCCATCAAGAAAAAATGGGTGATATCGAGGATTATCCCCAAAGAAACCTGTGTTGAAGAACACTGGAACTATTTGAAAGAAACCTGCACAACCGTATTAGGAAGGAAGAAGAAAGAAGATAGGGAATGGATCTCAATGGATACATGGAAGCTGATAGAGGAGAGGAGGATGATGAAGCAGAAGATAAACCAGTGCAAGGATGCACAACGAGAAGAGGAACTGAGTGCAATGCATAAAACACTACACTGGACAAAGAAGTGAAGGAGAGTGCACGCAAAGACAAAAGGCACTTCCACAACACACTGGCAAGTGAAGCAGAACAGGCTGCAGGCTGCAGGTAAGAGAGACAGAGACCTGACAATATTGTATCAAATATCTGAGAGGGAAGAGATCAACGCAGACGAAACCAATAAAAGATGATGATGGAAATTTAACTACGAAAGACTAGAAACAAAGGAAACAGTGGGCCGACCACTTCAAGAAGCTCTTGAATCAACCACCACCACCACCACCTACACTTCATCCAGAAATACCACCAACAGGCCAGCCAAAGAACTACAAGTGAACATAAATCCTCCAACAAAAATGGAAGTCCTGAACGCCATAAAGCTACTGAAATGTGGGAAAGCAGCAGGACCAGATGGAATCCGGCCACAAGCACTGAAAACAGATGCAGAGACAACAGCGGACATGCTCACACCACACCACTATTGCAGAAGGTGTGGAAGGAAGAGAAGGTACCTGTTGGTGGACTGGAAGAAGGGTTACCTTGTCAAACTGCCGAAAAAGGGAGACCTAAGTGTTTGCAAGAACTGGCAAGGAATCACACTCCTGTCCACCCAAACCAAGAAAAATATTAAGCCGCATCATCGTGGAGAGGCTAAATGAATGCACTGGATTCAAAACTACGACCGGAACAGACAGGCTTAAGGAAGTACAAATCATGTGCAACGCCACACTACGCATCATCATAGAACAGAGTATAGAATGGCAGGCAACTCAACTCTACCTCAACTTTATCGACATTGGGAAGGCCTTTGACAGCATCGACTGACAAGTACTATGGTAACTGCTCCAACACTGTGGAATACCGCAAATCTTTATCAGCCTCATCCAACAGCTATATGAAGACGCAGCATGCCAAGTAATTCACAATGGGAAGCTCAGTGATGCTTTTGAATTGAAGTGAAGACAGGAGTGAAACAAGGTTGCCTACTATCCCCCATAATATTCCTGATTGAGGTGGACTGGATCATGCCAGGAAACAGTGAGGAGCAAGAAGAGGGGGATACGCTGGACGGCGGAAAAGAACCTAGAAGACTTGGGTTTCGCCGATGACTTGTGCCTAATGTCACATAAACTTGAAGGTCTGCAGGCAAAAACTAACAAGTTGGCAGAAGAGGCAGGGCAGCGAAGATGGGACTTCAGGTGAATATAGAGAAGACAGAAGTGATGAAGATACCACACCACCACCACCACCAACAACAACAACGAGCTCCAATCACCATCAACAGGAGGAACTTAAAAGAAGTAACCTCCTTCACCTATCTAGGAAGCACTGTTTCAACTATAGGTGGCACAGGCACAGACGAGGACGTCAAAGCCAGCCAGGATCGGAAACACAGCAAGATAGGTAGGTGTTCATTAACCTGAAATCAGTGTGGAGATCTTCTGCACTGCACTCAGCATGTGGAACAACATCCGGATTTATAACACCAACACCAGTCAAGTCAGTGCTTCTATGTGATGGTTGAGAGACTTGGCGCATTACGAAAGGGATTTCCAACAAACTACAGACATTTATCAACAACTGCCACCTACGCTGACTCGTTACTCAAGATCAGATGGCCGGGAAGAGTCAGCAACAGGGAACTCTGGCTGTCAACGGACCAACCAAGAAGCTATCACTCAACAAAAATGCACTGAGAGGAAGTGGAGATGGATTGGGCATACACTGAGAGGGCTGACTGGGGACATCACGCGTCAGGCCAGGTACTCGAGTGTAACCTAGATGGGAAGTGACAAGTTGTGCATCCGAGGTGAGGGTGACATGGAGGAGATCGTGCAAGGAAGAAAAAAGAGCTTGTAGGCTGTTGTGGAGCCAGGTTCAAAAGATTTCAGAGAACAGAGTTCACTGGAGGCGTGCTACTGAAGCCCTATGTTCCATTAGGAACCTAAGGGACTAATAATAATAATAATAATAATAATAATAATAATAATAATAATAATAATAATAATAATAATAATAATAATAGTAATAATAATAATCGATGAGGCTATTAGAAGACGAAGAATATATGAACAATTTGTGTGTGATGTATTTGTCTAATACATTTCGGACTATCTGATTCCCAGCACATTTACTTGTCTCTAGTTAATTTATATATGAAAATGAAAGGTCAAATATAATGAAAAGGTTATGACACTTGTCTTGGTAATATAATCCGATTACCAATGATTACTAAGGTGAATTAGGTGGGACAACAAATTTGTTAGTTGGAGGCAGTCAGCAGGAGGTGCTGCACCTCGGTTTCGTGCTTCTTAGCACTCGTCAGTAAGGGTACCTGAGATTCGAACTCGCGTCACCCAGTGTTCTAGTCAGTGACTTTACCATTGAGTTATTCGGGCCGTGACTGACCTCTTGTAAGACTGATTTACATGTATTGATTGGTCACAGGGGTGTAACCAGTTTCACGCTGTCTAGTCCTGAGTGCAAATCGAATTCTACCTATCATATTTGCAGTGTGCCAACCAAGCTAGGAAGCTCAGCATCATGGTGCACATTAGTAGATGTTAGTTGGTTGGAGGCAATCGGCAGGAAGTCCTGCTCGATCTAGATTTCGTGCTTGTTGGCACTTGTCAGCAAGGCGTATCTGCAACCTCGAGGGAATTGATGTTCCACCTGAGATTCGAGCCCTCGTCACTCAGTGTTGTAGTCAGTGACTTTACTACTGAGCTATTCGGGCAGCGATTGTACACACAATAGTGGCCTCAACTTACGAATGGCTAACGCTTTGACAAATTTTAGCATGCGCCACTTACTATTCCTATATAATATCTTAAATGTTGTTTTCCTTATGATTCATTTCTCTAATTTGTATATGGTAGACTGATACATTGACAATAATGGAAGTAGTGAATTATAAACTTTTGGATGTCTATACAGATTTCTAAGATACTTTTCTACTTGTTGATTGTCTTACTGATATGAATACCAGAGACAAGAGTATGTACTGTGTTGATGTCAACCCCAACGAAGACAGTGAATATTCATTGAGATCATTCATCCTTGAATTATCTTTCTTTCCCTATCTCTTCAACAGATATGAAAGAGCTCCCTTTATTATGTACTGATAAGGTTCATTTCACTTTCGAAGGTCAACACCTTCGACAAATTGATAGTGTTGCTATGGAGAGTTTATTAGTACCATTATTAGCTGATGTATCATCATCATCAATATCAACATGGGACGAGGCATTACTGCGTAACACTCCAAGTTGCCACAGCTCAGTACAGTACATCAAGTAGAAAGGTAGAAAGGTGCAACATGAAGATATGAGAATGCAGTCAAAAGAAATATAAAGTAAGAGAAGAAAGAAAGGAGGAATGACAAAATGGTGAGATTCGATATAGCATCGTTAAGATGACGATAATGTGTATATACATCTGAGCCACTGACATCGGTTCTCAGCCATGTGATCACCTAGAGTCAGTCTCCAACCACTGGTTTCTCTTGTCCCGTGGACCTCAACCAGCTAGTCTGCATCTCTCCACATAGCTCAAACCAACAGTCAAAGACTTCAAACATTTGTGCCATGTTTTAGTCTGGCCATCTCAGGCCTTTTGCCAGCCTGGGCCTACTTCAGCTAACATTGTGTGACGAGGCAATCGCTGACGTATATATATGTCAAATAGTTAAATAATCGCTCAGGATCTAATCAGTGATATCACATTCTATAAATGGTATGTTGATGATATCTTTGTAATATGTGACACAGATAAGGTTGCCGGGGGTTCGTTAAAAAGTCTTAATGCCGTACAAGATCAAATCAACTTACTATGTGAGGAAGAGAATGACCATCAACTTGCATTTCCTGATATACTCTTGTATCAGATGGAAGATGACTCTATCTGATAATCAATCTATAGAAAGTCTACTTGGGCACGACAGTACTTGATTTTCAACAGCTTTTGTCCAGTGAAATATAAAAAAGGCTTAGTAAGTTGCTTATTCAATAGGATCTAACGTGTTTGGATGATTAGAGTAAGTTTCTCACAAAGATACTTGTAGAAAATGGATATCTATTACAGCTGACCTCAGAGCCTATAATTTCCTTGGTCCCGAAGAAGCACCCATTTCTTAAAGTACCATACAAAAGGTAAACAAGTAGATTGCTGTTGAAACAGAGATTGAAATCTTTTACGTGTACAACATACTATACAGCTCTGCTTATCATCGTTGAAACAACAAAACACCTGCTGCTCCACAAACCTCAACCTAGCATAAATGATTATGTCACATCCTACTGTGTTTACCAATTTACATGTATCTGTGAGGGCATATACACTTATGTAGGGAAGAGTAATCGTGCTATGCAGACTAGAGTGGGTGAACAGTTTAACACACAAACTTCGACCAGTGCAGGTGACAGAGATTCCGCCTCACCTATAACAAAGCAAATCATCGAAATGAATCATGAGGTTGATAGAAAAACAGAATTCATGACATCATATAGGAATAGTAAGGAGAGCATACTGAAATCTGTCGGAGCATTTTAGCTATTTGTAAACTTAACGCCCCGTTGTATGTACAAAAGTAATTTGTTGTTATATAACGAAGACAAGTGTCACAACCTTTTCATATTCATATGTATTAGACAAATACATCACACACACATTGTTCAGATAATCTTCGTCTTCTAATAACCTTATCAATAATTAGTTATCGTTCTTCCGTGGCCTGGTGGATAACGCCTTGGCGTTTGAAGCGATAGGTATGAGGTTAAAGTCTCAGTACATGTACATCCGGCTGACGTGCCCCAAATAGGACAAAACACGCGTCCTGGATTCCTCCGCTAGACACAACGAAGTAAGTGGCCGTAGTTATCGAAACTTATTAAAGGGGGTTGGGCCGCAATCCCAGTATCCTAATGGTAATGCCTTTGACTATAAAGACGTGTCACGTCTGCTCAAATCTCAGGCGAGACATCAGTTCCCTTCTATTTGCAGGTACACGCAGCTGACGATTGCCAACAAGGGCGAAGCCTTAAGTAAGTTACTTCGATTAGGATAACATTAAAATAGTACAACAAGCAAGAGAATTTCTGAAAGCATATTACATCAATGAAATTGTAATCAACAAATATGTGGTCAGTGATCCAATATACAGATCAGCCAACCAGAAATCAATCATTCAAGCGAATAATCAAACATTAAGCAAACAGTTAAAAACAGCAACGTCTGATAGAAAAGAAGAAAAAGTCATCCCTACCACGCAATGTCGGTAAATGTCTTTTATATGAGTTTAAACAACTTTAAAGTGTTGCTGAAGTGGTCTAGCTTGATAACGATACGTTCAAAAATGAGCGTCATAGTTAAGAGAACAGTAAACAATGATTATTTCTATTCCACGTTATATTGCTATTCAAACTTATAAATCATGTCATTAGAATAGCTATTTAATCCTATGGTGTGGTTGACAATAAGACAGCCTTGAATACGCTCTGACCTATGCTGTTACTCTGAATCAACTGTGAACTTTCAGTTGGACGATTTCTATCCACCTTATCTTGAATTCCATCATTCATTGTTTAAAAGGAATGGGTCGCATTTAAGTAAATGATACGAAACGATAAATCTATAAATCCTCTTCATTTATTATTATTATTTTTCCCTTGGGTTCCTAGTGGAACATACCGCTGCAGTAGCACGTCACCAGTCCACTCTCTTCTCTCCAGTCTTCTTAAGCTGGCTCCACAACTGCTCACAACCTCTCATTTCTCCTTCACACTATCTCCTATATGTCCTCCTCGCGTCGGAAACCCAACTCGTCATTTTTCATCTGGGTTAAACTCGATGGCCTACTCTGGCACGTGAGGTCCTCAGGCTGTCCTCTCAGTGTATGCCCGATCCATCCCCACTTTCTTATTCTGTGTATTTGTTGGGCGATAGGTTCTTGGTTTGTTCGTCTGTAGACCAGAGTTCCTTCTTGCTTATTCTTTCTGACCATCTGATCGATCTTCATTACCGAGCGTAGGTGGCAGCTACTAATGAATCTTCTTCATAACTATTCAGTTTCCAGGTAAGGGGTAGTCATAAATTGGCTGTAACCGGTTAATTGATTTTCTTACTTCTCATGCACTGTAATACCTTAGCCTTCATGATTTCTCCCTTACAAACCAAGGATTACTTCTATATGAAGGTTTGAGGAGATTTATTAAATGATTGCAGATTGGAATTCATCATGGACTGACTTCATATGGAAGAACACTGGAAGCCCGGGAGTAGTGGACAGCTGTTTCATCCCACAAGTATAAGACTCAAACTTACTCATGATCCCACCATGGTTCAAAGTCATAACCTTCAGGTTCCGTGGCTACCACAATAACTTTGAGCCAGTGGATCGAAATTGAATGGTCCATACTTTCTAATTCGTTTACTTCACGATATAGCCAGACCTACATTCAATGTCACTGTTGAGTAACTGTCCTCATGTTCTACTTGATTAACTCCATTAGTCATTAGAACTTCAGGAACTTCGGTCATGGATGTGCACCGCTAAGAAGTCCCATTCCGTAATGGATTCTAACCTGCACAAAACTTCAGATAGAATTAATCTATCCCAAAGTTTACAAAAAAGGAAATAAAGATGAGGCATACAACTTACCGTCCTTTACCCTCCTTTGAAATTCCTTCATACAATAGACTTAATACTTGTGTAGATGGTTGATACATATCAGGACCAGGTGTCAGTATTATTTGATCTTCCTTTACATTATCTACTGATGTAATATCAGGTGAATAATTCTCTTGAATTAATTCCATCTGAGATTTTTTTGTCAATTTTGATATTAATTCAGAAACATTCGGTAAAGGTGTATCAATGATATCTGAAGCTGTCAATGGAGCAAGACCAAGTTTTTTCTTCGCTTCTTGACATTTTAAAAACCAATTCAATTGTGATATAGTCTCTTTTTCATAAAGTTCTTCTAAAGCCTTTTGTGCTCTTGTATCAGCTGGAAAAGATCTCGCCATTAATGTTTCACAGATGACTATCCTCTTCACTTATATATTTCACTTTTTATTCTGTGTACACAACTGGTTTCATTTAGTTAGATTATCTATTGTATGGAGTACACATAAACACATTAAATAAACAAGGTGATAAATTGATAAGTAAAGTGAAGTGAGGTGATATGATAAATAAGTCTTCACTTAATTCTTATTGGTTCACCGTTCACTTGGTTACATAGTGTTGATAATTCAATATATGTAAGCGTATTATAGTCAAAAATGGTTGTTATTAGCAACGATATAGCAAGAGGTGAGCTAATTTCTTTAGTTATGTAGAATACTAAAGTACTTTTTTTGCAAGTTATCAGAAAAAAAATCATTAAAAAGGTGGTTTTGTTTGCCCAACATTTAACCCCCAGAAAAAAGTCATTGTTAAGATCGTTCTGAAATGCCAACACATAGATAACTCAGCAATTATACTTTTGCGATAATAGAGAAATCTGATCTTAATAAAGTTCGATTTGTTCATTTGACGGAATATATCCATTTATTCATGAATAAGATGAAGATATGTATCAGTGGAGAAGAAATTTCTCTATTCAACAACTTCATTATCAAGCTGTACGATCGTATTTATACTCGGTAAAATGACAGATAATTGCACTGAAAAGGGAGTTACTCAGTCAATATGCAAAATATACAATCGGTGGAAGGGTGGTGGTATTTATTCCAATGGAAGAGATGGAAAATGAGTCAATGTGACTAAGGAACGAATTGATAAGAGGCACGTGTTGTCAAAACGTCCCACTTTCTAGACGTAATCTTAAAGAGAAGGCATGATAACTCGATTCAAATGTCAGTCTATCGAAAACCAACTTGGACCGGTCAGTTTACTAACTTTTATAGTTGGGTACCTCTTAGTTATAAAAGAAATTTCATTCACTCGCTGTGTTACAGAATCTATAAAATCTGTTGAGAAGATACGATGGATGCTGAAATCGAAACTCTTAGAACAACGAATACCCTAAAAGATTTATTGATAAGAATTTGAAGAAACAAACCATTCCTCATCCCATTCCAGTCCCTAAGAAAATTTTAACCATGAATCTAGAATTCAAAGAAGACACCACAGCCGAAGTGATGAAAAATTGTCTGTCAAGATGTATCAGAAGTAGCTTGTGTGCTGCTAGACTCAGACTGATATTCCCCAGCTGCCGTCTGATTCGTCAGTACGTGAAGGATAGGCTTCCACTTATGTCCACATCTATGTGTATCTACAAGTTCATATGCTCCTGTGGAGCTGACTATATTGGACGTCTCAGGTGTGCCCTCCAAGCATTACCCAGTTTGGCTTACCAAAGGCGAGCAAAAGGAAACGACTTCATCCATATGTGAACACTGTTGAATTAGGTCATTCAGCACCTCGAGATTCATCCTTCAAAATAATTTACAAAGTTGAATTGAACTACTCCAAAGTTTAACATTTCCACCACTTATGCATAGCTGAAACATTAGCTATACATGAACAAAAATCGAAAGTTTGCATTCAAAAACGTTTTGTGAAATCACTTTCTCTACCTTGACTTTGTTAATTTCATTTCACTTCACTTCACTTTGGTATACTTCTCACTTATCATTATTATCACCAATTTTCACTTCATAGACAACATTTAACCCATATTTCATTGGCTAATATCAATTCATTGCTTATTCATTCACCTATTTTGCATGTTTTAGCTAAATTATCACCGTTTTACAATTCTTTGACAGCACTTATCTCTTATCTCATCACTTGTTATCACTTCGTTCCTTAGTCATAGTGACTCATTTTCCATCTCTTCCATTGGAATAAATACCACCACCCTTCCACCGATTGTATATTTTGCATATTGACTGAGTAACTCCCTTTTCAGTGCAATTATCTGTCATTTTACCGAGTATAAATACGATCGTACAGCTTGATAATGAAGTTGTTGAATAGAGAAATTTCTTCTCCACTGTTACATGTCTTGTTCTAATTTATTCATTTGCCAATTTATTTTTGTTCTGCTAGTTATTCCGCGCAATTTTTTTGCTTTGTATTATCAGTCAAAATTGAATGTTCTTTTTTCTTCATTTCTCATCAATCTATTATTGTCACTTTCGACGTTTCTGTACATACTACTTATATGCATCCTTATAAGTAACTGTCACTATAACGATAGTGAAATAAAATTGTATTTTGAAGTGAATGGAGATTTAAATTTAAAGGTAGTATTCATCACAGACTGATATTAGCTGGAGAGTCACTGAAAATCTTGGATCACTGGACAGTAGCTGTTCCGTCCTAGTATGGAACCTCTCAATAGTACACATCTACAATCTCACTCTCCAGGGATTGAACTCAGGTTTCACAGCTATCACTTTCACAGTTCAGCCATTGGGTTGGAGTTCAATGATTCATAGTTTCCAGCTTCCTTCAGTTCACAATATAGCACGACTATCACCCAAGGTCTTTAGTTGACATTGACTTACCTTTCGATTGGTTGATGTAACAGGTTGCGACTTTTCATTAGAACTTCATGATATCCATCTGTATGCATGTCACTGATGAGCACTATACATAATTGTTTTCACTTTCTTCTCCTCAAGTTCGATTCCATTCCACACTGCTTAACTTAAATACAAAGCATTATGGCAGTTATCATGATTCTTGAAGCCAGCAAAACAGTCTGATTAAGTGTGGAGTTAGTAATTATCAAGCTAATAATAATAATAATAGTAATAATAGTTATGCGCGTACTTGCGATGATAAGAAAAGACATATAGACCATTGCAGTGTCATACGACTTGGTCTAGTGGTAACAGTGCAAAACTTGGTTGAAAGACTTTGACCAGAGTGAAGCTTGGAAGAGTAGATAGCCATGTAATGTACCAAATAGTGACCATTTCCTGTAGACACTATCCCTTCATCATGAGTATGAAAGGCCTCCAGTATGAAGACACAGAAAAGGCTATGCGCTCCGTAATAAGATTCTCAAAGTTAAATCTCTCCGATCTATGCTTCATCACCATGTCGGCTAGCTTAGATGTTATGATGGCTTCCACCTTGAAGACAGGTAAGTCTCCGTCCTCTGTTAAATCTCTCTCTTCTCTATTTTGCAGACAAAAGACCATGCCTCCATGTGTTTAACACACATGAGTCTTAGATTATCTGAAAAATGTGATGTATTGGCGCTATACATTTCGAACAATCTGATCACACATTTACTTGTTAAGGCATTATATATGAAAACTGGAAGTGGGGGAAGGACATATATGACATAAAGGAATTCAATAATAATAGCATAATAGCATAATATTAAAACGAAGGTTAAGGTCTGCTGTTAGCAAAACGTACTATGCAGCTAAGCTTATCATAGTTGAGAAGACCAAACACCTGCTGCTACCTAGACCTCAACGCTGTATAAACGATTGTGTCACATCCCATTGCGTTTATAAATTTACATGTGTGTGTGGACAAACACACATAGGGAGGACGAATCGTGATATGCACTTGAGGGTAGGGGGACATGTTCCAAAGTGGCTACGAAAGCAGCTGGATTCACAAACATCGATAAGCGCAGATGGCAGTCAACCATCATCATCCATTGCGAAACATATCATTGATAAGAGTCACAGAATTGATATCAAAACAGCCTTTACAATTCTGTACAGAAACTGTCAGAAGCGTATACATAAGTTTGTCGAGGCGCTAGTCACAAATGAATAAAACCTCCCAATTGTGTGTGCAAAAACAGTTTGTCCTTACATTAAGCCTACCTTGGTAATGCTTATTTTATCGTATTACCAAGACTGTCTTCAAGTCTTATCTTTTATTCCTCTCATTATCTTTCTTATTATTGAATTCCTTTATGTCATATGTGTCCTTCCCCCACTTCCAGTTTTCATATATAATGCCTTAACAAGTAAATGTGTGATCAGATTGTTCGAAATGTATAGCGCCAATACATCACATTTTTCAGATAATCTACCTCTTCTAATTACATTATCCAAATTCATAAAAGGGACACATGAGTCTCTTTATTCTCCCTTCTAGAGTCCCAAACCGTACGAAGATGCGGCACCGTCTATTGCACTAGACAGACAGCTAGCTACATCCTGGTGACTGCACCAGCAGTTATTACTGAACACTCAAAATGATGAAACCAGTGTTATAACCTTCTGGTCGGAAGACGAGTCTTCGGTGGCAGTCCTCAGCTGAGTTACGACCTCGGTCAATTTTCTGTTAACCACGTGGGCAGAAAGGGCTGAAATGCCTGGATTCCACCGTAATACCATGGCAGCAGGAGAAACGGTGCTAGCTGAGCCACGAGTGGGAGGTGGAGCAGGCCTTAGCGGGATAACTCAAGTCGGGTAGCCGATGCTGTCCCAACCAACTAGGTAAAAGTAGATACTCAGGACTTTGGGGCCTTCTCCGTTAGTAAGAGAGCACAGCCGGATGTGTAAACCGTTTTCATGCAATGCGACTAAATGGAAGCCATCCGTAGGACCCACAACCTTTCATTTCGCCCTCACACCACCTCCTCCATGTCACCCTTACCTAGGACAACCAACCCCTCATTTCACAATTGACTTCCACTCAATAGTCTGGCCTGGCTCGGCCTGACACCTCATGTCCCCAAACTGTCTTCTCCTCAGTCTATGTCCAATACAATCTAATCCATCTCCACTTTCTCATGCATATTGGTTGGCTGATACCTTCCTGGCTGGTTCCTTGCCAGCCAGCCAGCCAGCCAGCCAGCCAGCCAGCCAGCCAGCCAGCCAGCCAGACAGACAGACAGACAGACAGACAGACAGACAGACAGACAGACAGACAGACAGCCAAAGTCAATTTCTTCTTGCTTCTTCTTGTTATTCTAGCCATCTTATCTACATCTTCAGTATAGAGTGAGCGTAGATGTCAGCTGTTCATCATGTGTGTCTGTAGTTTGTTGGAAATGCTTTCCGTAACGCACCGCCAACTCTCTCAACTATCACATAGAAGCACTGACTTGATTGGGATTAGTGTTGAAAATCGGGATTTTGTTCACGCTTTATACTGAGTGTGTGAAGTGCAGCGCAGTGAATCTCCACAGTGATTTCAGGTTGATGAAGACAGGCCTAGGTAGAGAGGTAGTCAAAGGAGATTCCTCCCATTGATGGTGCTTCTTGTTGTCATCGTTGGCTAGACTGGGTATCTTCATCGCATCTGTCTTCTCTACATTCACCGGGAGGGAGTGCACTCCTTTCACTGACTCGCAGTAGGCAACCTTATCTTACTCCTGTCTTCACTTTGCTTCAAAGGCACCACTGAGCTTTCCACTGTGAATCACTTGACATGTAGCATCTAGCTGTTAAAATGAGGTCGATTAAAATTTTTGGCACTCCATAGTGTTGATAGACAGTTAAAAGCAGCATCATAATGTGGATATTTCTACAGGTAATGATAGTTTAAGGAATTTCATGTTTTTGCAGCAAAACATTGAGGATTTTTGATGCTTTACATAAATTCACATCGAAACTTTAGACGAAGCTGACCTGATAGCAAACTATATTTACCAATTAGGCAACCTAATATGATCTTAATTCAGTGAACTGATCTTAATTCAGTGAACTGATCTTAATTCTAGGCGATGCTTCTTGAGGTAGAAAGAAAGTCGCGGATATCGCAACATTTAGCTAAAAAGGTCGCAGGGCTACAAGCACTTCAAGAATGATAATCCTTAAACAATATTAGTATAAATGATGCATACTGTCCAGGAGCAGAATCCGGAGAACATGATTCGTCCTATTTGGTACTCTTTAGCTGGATGTATCTGAACCCCAGTGAATGATACTGATCACACTTAGGTTCGAACCTAGTACCCTTCGTTTTAAACGACAGAACATTATCCACTAAGCCCCTTGGGCATAACAGTCACCTATTTTAAACGGGTGTCAATTGTTGTAATGAGACTTGTAATTTCCCGTTGCTATACAGGGCTGAATTGCTCGACATCTGTTGATAGACAGGCTCCTATGCAAATGCCTCCATACTACTGGTTGTTCATGATGTTTCACTGATCTTGGTGACCAGTAGAGTAATCCAGGATGCGCGTCCCTGTATCTAAGTATTGTGTTAGCGTTAATGACACCACCAAGATTTCTAGACGTCTATAGGTGAAATGTATTTGAAATATGTAACCTACTTATCAAAAGATTAATTCTAACTTCATACTGTTCGACTTCATTAGTAAACAAAAGAGTATTTTCAACCGAGAATTGTCTTGCACATCCTTCATAATTTCGTTTCTGCATGTTATCAGTTCCGGAAGTTAAGGTAAACAGATTGGCACAAATAAATTATTCGACAGGGTAATAGAAAAGTAGACAGTATATGTATGCATATATGGATTTGTGTAACACATTTCGAAGTATTCGATCACACATGTACTTATCATGCGTATTTATATGAAAAGTCATGAAGATTAGAGAGTGAGAAAATGAAAAGAGGTTAAGTAGGAGAGCTGAATTAAAGTCTAAATAACAATTAAAGCTAATATTCGCGAAAATAATAGTATATCGAACTTGGTTCCTTGAAGGTAGTCATCGAATTTAGCTATCCATACACAGTTTGAAAATCTATATGACCAATTGAAATCTATTGTTCCTATTGTTCCAACTTTAATTGATAATCAAGGCTGATTGAAAGCCAAGATGGTCGGTATAGCCCACCAAATTTTGTGATAGCCATCAGAACTAGAAAAACATTCAAACTTTCGAATATTTCAGAACTATAAAGAAACTGCTCGGGTGCCATGATCATGGATAAAATAGAATACAAGTGTAAAATGTTGTCTGTTCTTGAAGACAAAAATAAATTTATTAAAGATTGTTCTTCAGAAGATGTACAGTTGTTATAGGGAACTGTGACCACTAATCTAGTGAAACTGCTCGATATGAACGTTATTACTAGACAAAGAAATTTGATCTACTTGAACCAACTGAATCAAGATTCCTACATCTCTACGGTCTGTCCAAAGTAAACAAAGACATCAACCCGTTATATTCTATAGTATCAATGTACAAATCTTCAAAGCATTAGCTCACCAAGTGACTAGTGGAATCATTGAATATCATTCAGAAGCACTTCTGTAAGTATTCTTTAAAAGATACTTTTGAAATGATCAAATACCTTAAGGATGTCAACATAAAAGGTAAATTTATGTGTTCATTTGACGTTAACTCATTCATCTTCATCAATGTCCCTTTGATCAAGACAATTGACATTTTATGTGATTATATTTCTGTGCATAATTTTTCAATACCCATTTCTTTGGATTGTGTAAAAGAGCTGCTACTTTGATGTAAAAGTAATATTAAATTCACACCAGAAGGTGAACATTTTACCAGGTTGATGGCGTTGATCTGGGAAGTCCTGTAGGTCCCCTTCGTAGCTGACATATTTATATCACATGTGGAAAACTTAGCCAAGAACCCAATAAACCAAGCTCATCTGTATTGAAGATATGTTGACGATATCCCAATTATTTGTGAAAACTCAAATCAGTCTGTTTCAATTCTAAACCAATTGAATGAAGTACAGAACAGCATATCCTTGACATGTATAGAAGAGGAAGGTGACTGCTTGTCAGTCTTGGATATAATAACCAGCCAGCGACAGGATGGATCCATAAAACGATCTATCTACAGGAAACCTACATGGACACAGAAATACTTGAACTATCATAGCTTTTGTCCAGTTTATTACAGGTGAGTGTTAGTTAGGGGCTTATTCAGTCTAATTCAAGGAATATGTGCAAAGGACACCTTGGAAGACGAAAGATGAACAATGACTGAAATGCTGTTGGAAAATAAATATCCATCAAAATTTATTAGGCAGCACAAAATAGTGAGAGTGCCAAAACCAGCTCTTCACTTTACTCCAACGAAATGTGTCTTTATCAGTCTTCCATACAAAGGTGACTCTAATAGTGCAATCCTGAAGCAGAGACTTGACGCTGCTGTTAGAACGACTTACTATGCCGTCAGAGTTCGATTGACAGAAACCACCAAGTCAGTATATTCTCCCAAACTATTGCACGGTGTGAACGACAATGTCACATCTCATTGCATCTATCTATTCAAATGTACATGTGGTGACACATACACTGAGGGAGGACTCATAGATCCATGCAGGCAAGGGCCTCGGAACATATTTCAGAGTGGCTTCAGAAGCAAATTAAATCACTTGAACCCATAAACGTTGGTATCAGACGTCCAAGTTCTTGGATTGTGAAACATATCGTTGTGACAGGTCACAGGATTGATGTGGCCACTTCCTTTACACCTATTTACAAAACTTGTTAGGAACGTATCTTTAGATTTGTTCATGCCTTAGCTATTAAGAAGTTTAAACTATCAGTTTATTATCACATTGAATCTCCTTTGATGAATTCAACCATGGAAACCATGTTCTATTTACTATTGTTATCGCCACTATTGATTTTCATTGTTATTTGACCTTTAATCTAGCCTTCCTACTTGGCCTCTTTTCATATCCTCATCCTTTATCTCTTAATAACCTTTCATATAAATACCTATGACAAGTACATGTGTAATCAGATTGTTGTAAATGAGTTGCGTAACTATATTACATAGTTCAGACAACTTACGTCTTCTATTTGTTGCGCTGAATAATCAACTCGTCAAACAGATTAACAAAGTTTTAACAGCGTAAACTGAAGAAAAGGAACACATGACGAATTAGCGTAAACAACCTGAATAAACGATTCAATATTCAACGCCAGATTATGGAACCATTTAATGGATATAATGAAAAGTGTTAATTCTTCTTGATTAAAACTTAACAGGAGGAATAAGCTATATTGATTGGTCACGGGAGTGCAACCAGTTTCACGCTGTCTAGTCCTGAGTGCAGATCGAATCCTACCAATCATATTTGCAATGTGCCAACCAAGCTAGGAAGCTCAGCATCATGGTGCACATTAGTAGATGTTAATTGGTTGAAGGCAATCGGCAGGAAGTCCTGCTCGACCTAGGTTTCGTGCTTGTTGGCACTCGTCAGCAAGGCATATCTGCAACCTCGAAGGATTTGATGTCCCACCTGAGATTCGAGCCCTCGTCACTCAGTGTTGTAGTCAGTGACTTTACTACTGAGCTATTCGGGCCGCGATTAACCTCCTGTAGGACTGGTTTACATATATTGATTGGTTACAGGAGTGCAACCAATTTCATGTTGTCTAGTCCTGAGTGCAGACCGATCATAAACTATCCATAATTCAAAGACCAGTTAATCCTAAGCTTTCCAGTAATGTAGAAAGAAGAAATTGTCATTGTTTGAAACGAAACATGTCTTATTTCATTAAAGTCATGACAGTTGTGAGTCGTTAGCTTTTGCTGATGGCTTTGATATATTTCTGAATCTACATAATTAAATTGGCAGTTTATTGCATCATCGCATAACCAAACGAAGTGATTGAATGTTAATGATGGATAGTGGTTAGCAGTGGAATCCAGGATGTACATTTCGTCCTATTTGGGACTCGTCAGCTGGGTGTACCTGCTTCCCAGTGAGTGATGTTGTTCCAACTGGGATACAGACTCGGGAACGATCGCTTCATACGCCAGCGCGTTATCCACTACACCAGCTGACTAAATTCAGCTGACATGTCCCAAATAGAACGAAATGCGCATCCTGGACTCCTCTGCTAGCCACGATCCATCAATAATACAATTAGAACGCAGGCGATATCGAGGCATCCGCACAGGAGCCCATGTGCTAATAGAGACCAATCAATTCGGTCCAAGCAACGACGGTATCATATAAAAACAATTATACTGAATTGACTGAATAATTACAGACGTACATATAGAATAGCAGGAGTGAATTAGAAGCTGACAGCTACACAAGAAATGTGGTGATTGAAATCATCAGTTAGAATAGCTAACAAAGTGGAGTAGTAGTTCTAGTAATCGGTTAACTGGGAACAGAACTCTTGTTTATAGGCAACAATCTCCATACAAAATGTGAATATTGAATTTACCACTGACAGTGATATGAAATGATCATCTAAACTTGTGTATACTACCCACTACCTTTCTTTTGGGAATCTTATTCGGTGTTGTCTTGGTCAAATTTATCACAAAGAAGTTGTTCCGTGTCACTGCGTCAGTAAACCACTTCATTTGAGAATTTAAGTTAGACATAACTTCACATCCTGCTGAACTTACTTCCTCGTTTTTGGAAAATAATAGAGAATCTGATAATACCTATGGTTGCATCCTTATTAATCTTTTTAGAGATCTTAATCAACTTGCATACGTAAGCAAAAGAAGCCCTGTGGATGTCACTACTGTCTTATATAATCTTGATAAAATTGCCACGTATGTCAGGTGTGCCTTTTTAGACTATACTTCGGCATTTGATTCTGTCCCAAGATCTCTTTTGCTGGACAAGCTAACCGGGACAAGTACTGAGTCCTGAATAATCAGCTGGATCTGTTCCTATTTCTTCAAAAAGATACAATATACCTCACTGCTTATTGAGAACGAACTTGCACAAGGTGCCATCCTTTCTCCTGGTCTTTTCTCTTTATTTCACTGTGACTTATCATCTTAAGTTAGTAGCAATTTTATCAAATGTGCTGTTGCTTTGAAAGTTTCCACACCTGTGTCCTCTTCAACAAATTATTTTTAATGGCCTTATACTTAATTCTTCAAAATGTCAGACAATAAACTTTAGTTTTAGACATAAACATAACCTATGTAAACCGCCTAGCTCCCATGATTCCTGTTCTATTGATGGTTGTGTATTAGAAAATGTTATAAGTGTGGTTTATCTCCAGTCCTTCCGTACCTTACTAATTTCCAAGACAATCTTCCGCCTAACCTACTACTTTAGGAAGTTTGGAGTATCTGGTACAACTCAGCCTCTTACATTGTGTTTTATAAGCCTCTACATCTTGCCTGTCCTCCTCTATTGTTCCCCTTTATTTTTTCCTGGGTTACTGAAAAAAAGACTTTGCTATACTGTGTAGAACTTTGAAGATTGTCAGCAGAACTAGTGGTGGTGTGACTGTAAACCTTCTAATTGAAACTGTTGTGAACAAACATATTCACTCATGTAAGCACCTTGAGGAGTTATTTTATCAGATGACCAACATCCTCTCCACTCAAATCGCTGTGTGTCGGTCATCTGGAAAGACAAGGAGCAAGTACATAAGATTTTATCCATGCACTACTTAGTATAAAATCTCTACACCACCGTACGTATTTAGCTTGTCTCATATGTGATGAAGAAAGTATTAGAAATGTACTGACTAATCAACTTCTGTTTTACAAAGTAAACTAACTGAAGATGATGATGATGATGAGCAGTTTACTATTTGTGTATTATGAATCTAACTGCTAATGTGATTGTCTACCTAAATTGACTATGGATTTTCAAGAAAGTTGAAGATGAAGTGAATATTCTTATCTTTTCTTCATGTAATTTCTACTTACCTCATTTTGCTATGTATACATACATGTACACTGTCTCTATCCATTTGATGCTTTATGCCATGCTGAAAATTCTGTACAGTATTCACGAGATAGCATTCAGAATAAAGCCATTGTTATTATTATCACGTATAGATTGTATGATGATGATGCATATTTTGTCCTGAGATAAATAGAGGTTTTGAATAATGAGGATTATGGTCATTTTCGAAACCATTCACTTCATGCACAGTAACCCCATCAACCTGAAGGTTATATTCAACACGTTGTAGCGTCACACACTTACTCGAAATCAATAGCCTACGGTTTGACGAGATTCAGCATTGATGCCGACCTTGATAGTTTAACTGGACTCGCTAAGCTGAAGGCAACCAGTCAAGCATCTTCACCATTTGGCACGCTGTCGTGTTACGTTGCACTGCTCGTAATCGACTCTCTAGCCAGTTAGTTGGAATGCATCGTATCTCGGCCTGACCTCGCAAATATACTATTCCATCCGACCACGATATTGGGTTATTTCTTGGTCTCGTATTTGTGAGTATATGACGAGTTTGAATAATTAGTGATTGGCCTCTGCGTCTGTCAAATTCGCACCGGGACAATTCCTAAAACGTCTTTACAGTACTGTACATCAACATTTTCTTATGAGACAGTAGAATGAATTTGTAGTCATATTACTATTCGCTGTAATAAAGACCTACTTCCTCACGAGAATTATTATTTATTTATTTGTAGCTCAGATTTCGTGGGTTCAGACTAAGTTGTTTTCTGATTTCTGGCTTTCCTTGGTAAGCGTATCGATGTCGTACCAGTTATCGTCATCAGTAGATCGAGACCTTCACTTTCATCTTTCAAATTCCACTAATGTCGCTTTTCATATTGAATTCAGTAGCTTTTGTGTAATTGATGAGAATGTAACGAAATATACTGAATGCTGTTGAAACTCCTAGATAGATCTGGAAATTCTATCAAACTGTGCAAAGTGTTCTGAATATCGTAAGGCCAATTTTTTGTCAAGCATCAAAGATACCTACAGTGTCCTAGGTAGACTAATTTGATAACTTCATAACACTTTTGTGTCTAGAATCATAAATTATGATTTATGAAAACCTTGTTGACACATCACATGGGTAGTTGTAAGACTACTCAGCTCTAAGAAATGTCAACACAGTTCATATTCATTTTTAAGCTGCTTTTTTCTGCTTTTTTCAATTATCTGAAAGGAACCAAATGTATTCAAGACATGCACTTTAGATAAAGTGAACTTGTAAACTTCCCCTTAAAAAAAGAGACTGTGGTGTATACTGCATCGTATAACTTCAATCTCTTTAGTTTTACACAGAGAATCTGAATATAGAAGGAAAAAGAAAATTGGGAATATAGAGGATTTGAGCTAAAGGAAACTTTCACTGCAGATATTTTTTAAATCAAAAACATTCACTTTATTACTATTTATTGATATACTTGTTACTCTCCGTTGTTTTGTTGGACTGAAATGTTCGACCTCTGTTGGCATATGGGCTCTTATGCGGATACCTCGATATTGCATGAATGTTAATTATGATAAATTGGTTGGTTATGGCTAGTAGAAGAATCCAGGACGTGCGTTTCGTCCTATTTGAGACATTCAGGCGTTATCGAGGTATCCGCATAAGAGCCCATATGCCAACAGAGGTAGAACAATTCGATCCAACAAAACAACGGAGAATAACAAGTATGTCACTAAATAGTAATAACTACTACCCGTTGTACAAGAAGTGGCTATCGTTCGTTCGTGAAATAGTGGATAACGCCTTGGCGTTTGAAGAGATGGGTGCGGGGTTTGAGTCCCACTAGGAACAAGAACACTAGTGTGCAGGTACATCCAGCTGACAAGTCCCAAATAGGACAAGACGTGCGTCCCGGTTTCTTCCGCTAGCCACAAGCAACCAATCTAACATTCGCTTTACTGACAAGGACCCTATTTTGAGTCTGTAGGTTAGTCATAGACAGTTAACTGTTATCTGATAACCTCCCTAACATATAGCATTATTAGCCATCCTAGAGGGTGTAACACGTAACTTAGCGCTAACATAAGTAAATCCACAGAGATGATTTTATGGAGTGAATTACATGTAATGAAATAAAAAGCACATCAGAAATTACGGAGTAAAAAGCCGACTACTTATTAGTAGATAAAATAAATTGACAAAATTCATTCGATCTTTTTCAGATTAAATTACCATGAAAGTCGATATCGACACTGAAGATCAGATGGCCAGAATAGTAAGAATAAGAAACAAGGAACTCTGGCTGGCTTGGCAACGAACGAACCAAGAACCTATCACTTAACAAATATGCATCAGAAAAAGGAGACGGGTTGGATTGGACATACACTGAGAAGGCCGATTGGGGACATCGCGCACCAGGACAGGTACTCGATTGTAATCCAAATGGCAAACGACCAGTTGGGCGTCGGAGGTGAGACTGACATGGAGGAGATCACGTGAGGAAGAAATGAAAGCTTGTAGGGAGTCATGGCGCAAGGTTGAAAAGACTGCAGAGAAGAGAGTGCGATGAAGGCGCGCTACTGAAGCGGCATGTTTCACTAGGAACCCAGAGGAAAAATAATAAATTATACTAATTATATTTTAGTGACTACTCATAATTATCTCTCAGCAGCTGCGAATCTGAAATTCTTGGTTAGAAGTGATTACTGACGAGGACATGTAATCACTCTGTAAAGATGTATTTCCTATTTTGTGTTCAGATGAACAGATATCCATCTCTAAGAGGATGGAACAACTGGAACAAATCGTGGTCATAGAGATTCATCATATCGCTCAAACTGAACTCCTTTGATACAGTAGTAGTAATGTACAATTTACTACTCTGACGTTAAAAGTGATGCATATGAGGTTGGAGTTCTAATGGGAACAACATCACTTCACACTGGGGTGCAGGTATATCCAGTCGACGAGTGCCAAATAGAACGAAAGGTGCGTTATGGATTTCTCTGCTAGCCACACCCAAGTAAATGATTTTAGGTAGTCTGAGGAAATATTTCAATAAACCAAGGGAATGGTGATTAGTTAGAGTGATTATTACATAACTTGTGGATGATTTAATTACATAGTAAAATTACGAAGATTAAAACAGCTTGTTTCTTAACTGATGGAAAGAATAATTAGAGACAAAGGGGGAATAAGACTGATTGAGAGAACAATGTATAGTCCTTTTCAATTAGGTCTTGGGCTCTAAACTAATATGCATAGTTTTACGATTTCATCAAATTACTAATCACATGGTGATGTTTCGCAAATAATGATGTTAATAATCAACAGAGTTACTAAAATTGGAAATAAGAATATTGATAGAAACAAGAAGAGGAAGCGGTGTACAAAGTAAACCTACAAGTTATATCATGTTGACAGCCACGATAATGAAAGTGGTCGAACAAACTTCTTTTGAATACAAAGCTTAGGTTTTTTTGTAAACGTGGATTTCAATCGCCTCTGCTATGTAAAGTAGCCGAGTGCGTAATCCATGAGGTAAAGTAATTGGAATCTGATGGATAATTTTGAAGGCTTTTTTAGTAACCACTTGATATCATGTGTTAACTAAATGTGCAAGTATGGAGCTCTTTATTCTTCTGATTCGTCCCTTGCTCAACAGTGATGGATTATTATTATTTGTCCAGTGGGTTCCTAATGGAACATATCGATTCAGTAGCACGTCGCCATTCCACTCTCTTCTCTGCAAACTTTTGAACCTGGCTCCACCACTGTCTAGAAGCTCTCATTTCTTCCTTATACCATCTACCCCATGTCACTCTCGCCTCGGACGTCCAACTCGTCTTTTCCCATCTGAGTTCCAATCGACTACCTGGCCTAGTGCGTGATGTCCCCAATCGGCCTTCTAAGTATATGCCCAATCCATCTCCAATTCCTTCTGGATAGGTTCTGATAGGTTCTTGGTTGGTTCGTTGCCAAGCCAGCCAGAGTTCCTTGTTTCTTATTCTTATTATTCTGGCCATCTGATCTTCAGTAGCAAGCGTTGGCATTGTGGTCGGTTGTAATTCCATTTTAGTCTGTTTATTAGAAATATCACATAGTGATGGGACAATAGCATTTACTCGATAACGTTTTGGACACAATTTATCGTTCATATTCATATCAGGTAACCCCATACATCTTCGAGACAGACTTTATATATTCATAACTTTCTCTCCATCTCTGTGATGACAATGGTAGTAGAATTTTCTGTATATCTGGGACAGGTGCAGAAACATTTCCACTGCCTCAAGTGTTTGGTGTTGATTCGATAAACAAAAATCCAGACGGTTATCAGTCTCTCCCTCCCTCCACCCAACTAAATTAGTTTTCAACACTGTCACCCTATTGTGTGATTGTGTGTCATCGCATGCACAGCTATAGCCGACCTTTTCTCTAGATTTCTCATCTTATTAGGATCTACTAATCTTGATTTAGCTAAGTTTTTGTGCTCTGTTATTTTAATCGACCCTGGTACACTGACTGCTTTCACTTATGTACTTGACCTCGTAATCATTACAAAGGATCTGGTCACCAGTCGAATGTCACCACCTTCAATCATCACCCAGTATAAATACTAGTCTGCCAAACCACGGCTAATATCTAAAGTAGTCCAAATGAGAATGTATATAACTCAGAAAGGAGATGAAGTAAAATTGATGAATAATATTAGATGAATCAAGTATTATGTAATAGGATTAGACAAATCTATTAAAATATTTGAAACAGTTAGTCCCTTTAATAAATTTCGATAAGGCTATTAGAAGACGAAGATTATCTGGAAAATGTGTGTAATGTATTTGCGCAATACATTTCGAACAATCTGATCCCTCACACATTTACTTGTCAAGTCAATTTATACAGCAAAATCAAAGGTCAAATATAGTGAATATGAAAAGGTTGTGACACTAGTCTTGGTAATATAATCAGATTGCCAAGGATTACCAAGGTAAATTAAGTGAAACAACAAATTGTTGTTGTACACACAGTGGGGGATTAAGTTTACGAATGGCTAACGCTTTGGCAAACTTTAGTATGTGCCCCTGATTATTCCTGTATATTATCTTAAAGGCTGTTTTCGTATTAACCCTGTGATTCATTTCAATGAAGATGTTTTGCTATAGATGACGATGGATGTCTGTCACCTGCACTTATCAAAGTTTGTGTGTTAAACTGTTTTTCTAGCCATTTGGGGATGTGTTCACCCACCCTAGTCTGCATTGAACGATTACTCCTCCCGATGTATGTGTGCCCACACATACATGTAAATTGGTAAACGCAGTTGGATGTGATGTAATCATTTGTGCGAGGTTGAGGTTTGTGGTGAAGCAGGTGTTTTGTCGTCTCAACAATTATAAGCTGAGCTGCATAGTATGTTTTACTGATAACAGATTTTAATCTCTGCTTCAATATCATACTACTTGTTTCCCTTCTGTATGGTACTTTAAGAAATATGCTTTTCTTCGGGACCGAGGAAACTGTAGGCTTTGGGGTCAACTGTTTTTTACAATGGTTGACAAACTGTAATGGATAACCGTTTTCCACTAGAGTGTCTGTCAAAAACTTATTCTCATCATCCATCGTATCAGATGTACAAATACGTTGGATTCTATTGAACAAGCATCTTACCAAGCCTCTCTTATATTTCATCGGACAAAAACTATGAAAATTCAAATACTGTCCTAAGTAGACTTCCTATATATTGATCGTTTTATAGATCCATCTTCCCTCCGGCACAAGAGTATATCAAGAAATGCAAGTTGATGGTCTTTTTCTTCCTCACATGTCAGACTGATATGATCTTGTACGGTATTAAGCCTTTTTAACAACCTCTTGGCATCCTCATCTGTGTCACATATTACAAAGATATCATCCACATACCTTCTATAGAGTGTGACATTGGTGATTAGATCTTGGGCCATTAGTTCAGTATGTGACATATATACGTCAGCTAATAACGGTCCTAATGGACTCTCCATGGCTACACCATCAATTTGCCGAAAGTGTTCACCTTCGAAAGTGAAATGAACCTTATCAGTACATAATAAAAGCAGTTCTTTCAAATAAGTTGAAGGAATAGGGAAAGAAGGATAATTCGAAGATATGTGGTCACAATTGTCTTCGTTAGAGGCACATTTGTAAACAGAGAGTTAACATCAAAAGAATACATTTTCTTATTTTTAATATTCAAATCAGTAAGATAATCAACAAGTTCAAACGTATCTTTCAGTGAATACTTACATAAATCATTACGAATCGGGCTCAGTAATTCGGCTAACCACCTCGCCAATTTGTGTGTAGGAGACTGACACATTGACAATATTGGGCGTAGTGGATTATCAATTTTGTGAATTTTTGGAAGTCCATATAGATTTGGGAAATTAGATCCCATGGGTTTCAAGGAATTAAACTCCGCTTTAGCAATTACATCCGTGTTAAGGAGTTTAATTAGACTAGTTGTTACTTTTCTTTCTAATTTTCTTCTTCTTCTTATTATTATTAGTCCCTTTTGTTCCTAGTGGAACATAGGGCTTCAGTAGCACGCCTCCAGTGACCTCTGTTCTCTGAGATCTTTTGAACCTGGTCCCACGACAGCCCAGAAGCTCTCATTTCCTCCTCGCACGACCTCCTCCATGTCACCCTCGGACGTCCAACTCGTCGCTTCCCATGGGGATTCCACTCGAGGGCCTGACGCGTGATGTCCACAGTCGGCCTTCTCAGTGCATGGCCAATCCATCTCCACTTCTTCCTGCATATTTGTTGCGTGATAGGTTCTTGGTTGGTTCGTT
The DNA here is from genome assembly GCA_944470555.2 of Heterobilharzia americana. Classification (NCBI taxonomy): domain Eukaryota; kingdom Metazoa; phylum Platyhelminthes; class Trematoda; order Strigeidida; family Schistosomatidae; genus Heterobilharzia; species Heterobilharzia americana. The sequence goes on from OX104129.1 coordinate 83,009,209, forward strand.
CCCAGAGTTCCTTGTTGCTTATTTTTTCTGGCCATCTGATCTTCAGCAGCGAGCGTAAGCAGTTGTTGATGAATGTCTGTAGTTTATTGGAAATGCCTTTCGTGACGCGCCAAGTCTCTGAACCATACAAGAGCACTGACTTGACGTTGGTGTTGAAAATCCGGATCTTGTTCCACATGCTGAGTGCAGAAGATCTCCACACTGGTTTCAGGCTAATGAACGCCTGTCTTGCTTTTCCGATTCTGACTTTGACGTCCTCGTCCGTCCCGCCTGTAGTTGAAACAGTGCTTCCTAGATAGGTGAAGGAGGTTACTTCCTTCAAGTTTCTCCCGTTGACGGTGATTGGAGTTTGTTGTTGTTGTTGATGGTGGTGGTGCGATATCTTCATCACTTCTGTCTTCTCTATATTCACCTGAAGTCCCGTCTTCGCTGCCTCACCTCTTCTATCAACTTGTTAGTTTTTGCCTGCAGATCTTCAAGTTTATGTGACATTAGGCATAAATCATCGGCGAAATCCAAGTCTTCTAGGTTCTTTTCCGTCGTCCAGTGTATCCCCCTCTTCTCGCTGCCTACTGTTTGCTGCATGATCCAGTCCACCACAATAAGGAATATCATGGATGATAGTAGGCAACCTTGTTTCACTCCTGTCTTCACTTCACTTCAAAGGCATCACTGAGCTTCCCATTGTGGATTACTTGGCATGTGGCATCTTCATATAGTTGTTGAATGAGGCGGATAAAGGTTTGCGGTACTCCGTAGTATTGAAGCAGTTTCCCAATTACTTCTCGGTCGACGCTGTCAAAGGCCTTCTCAAAGTCGATGAAGTTGAGGTATAGAGCTGATTGCCATTCTACGCTCTGTTTTATGATGATACGAAGCGTTGCAATTTGGTCTGCACATGATTTGTACTTCCTGAAGCCTGCCTGTTCCGGTCGCAGTTTTGAATCCAGTGCATCCTATAGCCTCTCCAGGATGATGCGGCCTAATATTTTGCTTGCTCTGGGTGGACAGGAGGGTGATTCCGCATCACTTCTTGCAAACACTGAGGTCTCCCTTCTTCGCCAGTTTGACAAGGTAACCCTTCTTCCAATCACCAGCCAGGTACCTTCTCTTCCTTCCACACCTTCTGCAATAGTCGTGTGGTGTGAGCATGTCCGCTGTTGTCTCTGCATCTGTTCTCAGTGCTTCTGGCGGTATTCCATCTGGTCCTGCTGCTTTCCCGCATTTCAGTAGCTTTATGGCGTTCACGACTTCCATTTTCGTTGGGGGATTTATGTTCACTTGTAATTCAGCGGCTGCAGGTGGTATTTCTGGACGAAGTGCAGGTGGTGGTGGTGGTCGATTCAAGAGCTTCTTGAAGTGGTCGGCCCATCGTTTCCTCTGTTTCTCTTCTTCCGTAATTAAATTTCCTTCTTCATCTTTTATTGGTTTCATCTGTGTTGGTCTCTTCCCTGATAGCAACCTGGTTATTTGATACAATGTCGTCAGGTCTCTCTTACCTGCAGCCTGTTCTGCTTCACTTGCCAGTGTCTCGTAGAAGTGTCTTTTGTCTTTCCGTGCACTCTTCTTCACTTCTTTGTCCAGTGCAGTGTTTTATACATTGTGCTCAGTTCCTCTCCTCGTTGAGCATCCTTGCACTGGTTTATCTTCTGCTTCACCATCCTCCTCTCCCTGCTCTATCAGCTTCCAGGTATCCGTCGAGATCCATTCCTTGTCTTCTTTCTTCTTCCTTCCTAATACTGTTGTGCAGGTTTCTTTCCACATAGCTTTCAAAGACTTCCAGTGTTCTTCCACACAGGTTTCTTCAGGGATGTCCCTCGACGTCTCCCATTTTGTCTTGATGACTGCCGTGAAGATCTCCTTTGTAGTTTCATCTTTCAGTTTCCGAGTGTTGTACTTGAATTGAGGTCTATCACCAGCTTCCTTGAAGGCTTTTAACTTGATTTGGAAGGTTCCTTGCACTATCACAGGGTTAATACGAAAACAGCCTTTAAGATAATATACAGGAATAATCAGGGGCACATACTAAAGTTTGCAAAGCGTTAGCCATTCGTAAACTTAATCCCCCACTGTGTATACAAAGACAATTTGTTGTTTCACTTAATTTACCTTGGTAATCCTTGGCAATCTGATTATATCATCAAGACTAGTGTCACAACCTTTTCATATTCACTATATTTGACCTTTGATTTTGCTGTATAAATTGACTTGACAAGTAAATGTGTGAGGGATCAGATTGTTCGAAATGTATTGCGAAAATACACTACACACATTTTTCAAATAATCTTCATCTTCTAATAGCGTTATCGAAAAATGATTAAAATATGACCAAAATTTTTTGACGTGATTGAAACGATTAAGCAAAATAACACCGGAAACTACTGAAAAAATGAATAAATTCGGAATAATTCATGTAGAATAGAATGAAAATTGTGTTCTACCTTCTCTTAATTCTTATAAACTACTAAAATTCATCTGAATAATGCTAGTTATAGTATTGCTTAGCTGTTAATTCAACAAAGGTCACTTATAACAATAAGCTTTATTTAATTGTAATTATTATACAAACTATACAAGAGTATAGAATAAGAATGAATGAAGAATAATGGTTAATTTTACACGAACAATTTCAATGATAATCATTATCGTTTTTTTTTTGCCCTCTTCGATTTCTCTCTGTGTCACTCTACCCCTCCCTCCTGTTTATTCTCTTCAATTGGATTTCAGATATATTACTTCATTCAAGGAGTTTTAAAAATTAGGTGAAATATATATATATATATTGAGGAAAAATAAATGGATAATCATTTTACCATCTTATTAAACAGGTTATCATTGAAGAAGATATAAGAAAGTGTATATTTCTTCAGGCAATCTAACATAGCAGTATATCATTCATGACAATATGAATAGTATAGTATACCTAGTATAGTATATCTTCCAAAATGGATAAATTCTTCCTGTGTTACTAAAGGAAGTAGAATGGGTCAATTCAAAATTTTATTAAAATTTAATTGACCTAATTTATTACTTCCTTCTACTAGAATAATTAGTGTATCAAATTAATTTTGGAGTTTGTGGGAATTCAGAGATTTTTTTTAAAAATTGGTATTCACCAGTTACTAACATTAGTTCAAGGAATATTTGAGACCGTATCATGGATGGAACCTTCGACCTTCAAGTTCCGTGTCTAGCCACTGGGTTAGAATCTAATGGTCAGTCCATGATGAATATCAACTTGAAAAATCTGTAAATACGTAAGAATCATGAAATTCAACTGAACTACGAGAGGTGATTCCTGAAGATCCAATAAGAAATTGTGACTAGTAGCACAAACCTCGTGGCAGTGAGAAAAAATACTCAACGATGATATCGAGTGATGTTCACTGTATGTCATGAACTCACAGAAGTTGGAAATATGGATCATTGGATTTCGGCCGAGTAGCACAATGGTAAGATGTTGGCTATGAAGCCTGAAGGTCGATGGTTTGATGCCTGGCAGGGTCATGGGTGCACATTTCTGAAGAGTTTCAAATTAGAAAGAAATAGCTGCTGTCCAATGTTCCTAGGTTTCATTTTAAAACCATTTTTTTTCGCTTAAACATGCAAAACAGTGATGGAATTTTGATCTTCACTTTATCCGTTCCACTCAACGGCCTAGCCTGACAAGTGATGTCCCCCAATGATTTTCTCAGTGTATGCCCGATCCAATTCATCTCCACTTTCGTCTGCATATACATTGGGAGATGGGTTTTTGGTTGGTTCGTTGCCAGTCAGCCACAGTCAGTTCTCTTTTGCTTATTCTTATCATTCTGGCCATCTCATCGATCTTCAGTATCGATTGAGTGTCAGCGTCAGAGGTAGCTGTTCATCATGTATGTGGGCAGTTTGATGGAAATGCTTTTCTTAACGCGCCACCAACTCTCTCAACCATTAAGTAAAACTACTGACTTGCTTGACTGAGATTAGTGTTGAAAATCCGGATGTTGTTCACGCTTTATTCTGAGTGGAGTGAAGTGTAGCGCGGTCGATTCCCACACTGATTTCAGGCCGATGAAGGAAGGCCTCTCTTGCCCTTTTTCTGATCCTAGCTTTGACATCCTTATCTGTGCCACCAACAATTGAGACGACGCTGCCTAGGTAAGTGAAAGAGACTACTTCTTTTAGGTTTCTCCCGTTGATGGTGACTAATGCTCGTTGTTTTTGTTGCTGTTGGCTGAGTATCTTCATCACCCCTGTCTTCTATACGTTCACCTTAAGTCCCGTCTTCACTGCCTCTTCTGTGAATTTGTTGGTTTTTGCCTTCGAGTTTGTCCGATAAATGTTTGTGGCACTCCGTAGTGTTGAAGCAACTACCAAATTACTTTTCGTTCAATCTTGTTGAAGGCCTTTTTAAAGTCGATGAAGTTGAGATAGAAATTTGACTGCCATTCTGTGCTCTGTTCTATGATAATGAGCAGCATTGCAATTTGATCCGCACACGATTTGTTCTTCCTCAATCCAACCAGCTAGCCTTTTCTGGTCCTAACTGTGAATCCAACGCATCTTTTAGTCTCTCTAGGATGATGCGGCGTAGTATTTTGCTTGCTTTGGGTGAACAGAAGTGGCACGTGATTCCGCACCAGTTCTTGCAATGACTTAGGTCTCCCTTCTCTGGGAGTTTGACAAGGTAGCCCTTCTTCCAACCCACTAGCAGATGTCTTTCCTTCCTTTCTTGCGAATCTTCTGCAGTAGTGGTGTGAGCATGTCGGCTGCTGATGCCTCTGCGTGTGTTTTCAGTGCTTCTGTTGGAATTCCATCTGAAGGTGTTGCTTTCCCGGATTTCGGCAGCTTTATGGCGTTCAAGACTTCACTTCCACTTTGTCGGAAGGCTTGGGTTCATTGGTAATTCTGCGATCAACCTCATGATGGTATTTCTGGACGAGTTGTAGGTGGTGGTCGACTCAAGAGTTTTCTGAAGTGATCAGATTATCATTTCCTTCGTTTTTCCTCTCCTCTTTGCTAACTAGGTTCCCTTCACTATCTTTTGTTGGTTTCATCTGTGTTGATCTCTTCCCAGATAGTAACTTGATTCTGAAGGTTCCTCGCACTCACAGTACGCCAGTCTGCCACTCTAGTTAGTTAGAACACGCCACTCGTCACACTACATGATACCTGTGACGGTGTTACTCGCATGCATATGCGACGACTATAGTCGACCACAATCCCAGTGCACCGACGATTCATAGTGTTGTTGTAGTGAGTCAGTCAACACACCGTGTCAAAGCGACATCCAACTGAGTGATGCTTTTGTTGAATGTGATTCAGGATAGTGTGGTGTAGTGTAGAGTAAAGTGTTTTAGCTGGGTGGAGTCAGAGGAGATGGGTGAGCAGGTACTCGTGCAGCTTCAGGTTTAGGTGCAGTAGTAGTTGGAGTTGTTGACAGCGACCGGTTGATTGAGATTTCCTGTCATGTGGTGACAATTTGAAAGGCTCCGACCCCGACGGGACTGGAACCCGCAATCTTCTGATCCGAAGTCAGGTGCCTTATCCATTAGGCCACGAGGCCGTGAAGTTGACTCCTACACCTACTTGACGAGTTCTGCTTTTGATCATAACTTAACGTTAAATGGGACTAGAAACCTGTCAAACTTGTGGAGAAGTTTGCAGAATGATAACATGAGAGAATATTCAAGGTATGGTATAAATCTGTAGCCACTGAAAACATGGATTGTTGAATTCCAGCTTGAATGATGGGAAAGTTGACGAAACTGTCAGTTCACATCATTGAAGAATTCCATACTGAGGTGAAACACATGTCTTACTTCCTTAGGTTTTGCTAGGATTTTTTAAGTGATAGGTAATTGGGATGACAGGAACCATTCCACTGTAATTCCCCTTCAATTAACAATGTATACCTAGTTAGACTGACAACTTCGTCTTCTCTTTCAGTCATCTAATACTATACAAGTAAAAAACAATCATATACTAAAAGCTATACCCGTCGCACAATAAGTGGCTATCGTGGCTCCATGGTGTATTGGATAACGCTCTGGCGTTTGAAGCGGTCGCTTCCGAGTCCGAATCCTGGTAGGAATAACATCACTCACTGGGAGACAGGTACATCCAGTTGACGAGTCACAAACAAGACGAAATGCGTGTCCTGGATTCCACTGCTAGCCACTATCTGTCATTATTATGTAAGTAACTTTATTATCGTCCATTGGATGAAATGACTCTTAATGGACAGAATTCTTCATAATTGGTTTATTAACCGGAAGTGAATATATTCACTAGTTAGCTTTGAAATTGCCCACTCAACAATATGCAGAATGCTACTCAAACACTAGTTCTAGAGAGATTCCATGAGATACATTTATCGAGTTTATTATTATTATTATTATTATTAGTCCCTTGGGTTCCTAGTGGAACATAGGGCTTCAGTAGCACGCCTCCAGTGACCTCTGTTCTCTGAGATCTTTTGAACCTGGTTCCACGACAGCCCACAACCTCTCATTTCCTCCTCGCATGACCTCCTCCATGTCACCCTCGGACGTCCAACTCGTCGCTTCCCATGGGGATTCCACTCGAGGGCCTGACGCGTGATGTCCTCAGTCGGCCTTCTCAGTGCATGGCCAATCCATCTCCACTTCTTCCTGCATATTTGTTGCGTGATAGGTTCTTGGTTGGTTCGTTCCCAGAGTTCCTTGTTGCTTATTTTTTCTGGCCATCTGATCTTCAGCAGCGAGCGTAAGCAGTTGTTGATGAATGTCTGTAGTTTATTGGAAATGCCTTTCGTGACGCGCCAAGTCTCTGAGCCATACAAGAGCACTGACTTGACGTTGGTGTTGAAAATCCGTATCTTGTTCCACATGCTGAGTGCAGAAGATCTCCACACTGGTTTCAGGCTAATGAACGCCTGTCTTGCTTTTCCGATTCTGACTTTGACGTCCTCGTCCGTCCCGCCTGTAGTTGAAACAGTGCTTCCTAGATAAGTGAAGGAGGTTACTTCCTTCAAGTTTCTCCCGTTGACGGTGATTGGAGTTTGTTGTTGTTGTTGATGGTGGTGGTGCGGTATCTTCATCACTTCTGTCTTCTCTATATTCACCTGAAGTCCCGTCTTAGCTGCCTCTTCTGTCAACTTGTTAGTTTTTGCCTGCAGATCTTCAAGTTTATGTGACATTAGGCATAAGTCATCGGCGAAATCCAAGTCTTCTAGGTTCTTTTCCGTCGTCCAGTGTATCCCCCTCTTCTCGCTGCCTACTGTTTGCTGCATGATCCAGTCCACCACAATAAGGAATATCATGGGGGATAGTAGGCAACCTTGTTTCACTCCTGTCTTCACTTCAAAGGCATCACTGAGCTTCCCATTGTGGATTACTTGGCATGTGGCATCTTCATATAGTTGTTGAATGAGGCGGATAAAGGTTTGCGGTACTCCGTAGTATTGAAGCAGTTTCCAAATTACTTCTCGGTCGACGCTGTCAAAGGCCTTCTCAAAGTCGATGAAGTTGAGGTATAGAGCTGATTGCCATTCTACGCTCTGTTCTATGATGATACGAAGCGTTGCAATTTGGTCTGCACATGATTTGTACTTCCTGAAGCCTGCCTGTTCCGGTCGCAGTTTTGAATCCAGTGCGTCTTTAAGCCTCTCCAGGATGATGCGGCTTAATATTTTACTTGGGGTGGACAGGAGAGTGATTCCGCGCCAGTTCTTGCAAGCACTGAGGTCTCCCTTCTTCGGCAGTTTGACAAGGTAACCCTTCTTCCAATCGTCAGGTACCTTCTCTTCCCTCCACACCTTCTGCAATAGTGGTGTGAGCATGTCCGCTGTTGTCTCTGCATCTGTTCTCAGTGCTTCTGGCGGTATTCCATCTGGTCCTGCTGCTTTCCCGCATTTCAGTAGCTTTATGGCGTTCAGGACTTCCATTTTCGTTGGGGGATTTATGTTCACTTGTAATTCAGCGGCTGCAGGTGGTATTTCTGGACGAAGTGCAGGTGGTGGTCGATTCAAGAGCTTCTTGAAGTGGTCGGCCCATCGTTTCCTCTGTTTCTCTTCTTTTGTAATTAAATTTCCTTCTTCATCTTTTATTGGTTTCATCTGTGTTGGTCTCTTCCCTGATAGCAACCTGGTTATTTGATACAATGTCGTCAGGTCTCTCTTACCTGCAGCCTGTTCTGCTTCACTTGCCAGTGTTCGTAGAAGTGTCTTTTGTCTTTGCGTGCACTCTTCTTCACTTCTTTGTCCAGTGTTTTATACATTGTGCTCAGTTCCTCTTGTCGTTGAGCATCCTTGCACTGGTTTATCTTCTGCTTCACCATCCTCCTCTCCTCTATCAGCTTCCAGGTATCCGTCGAGATCCATTCCTTGTCTTCTTTCTTCTTCCTTCCTAATACTGTTGTGCAGGTTTCTTTCCACATAGCTTTCAAAGACTTCCAGTGTTCTTCCACACAGGTTTCTTCAGGGATGTCCCTCGATGTCTCCCATTTTGTCTTGATGGCTGCTTTGAAGATCTCCTTTGTAGTTTCATCCTTCAGTTTCCGAGTGTTGTACTTGAATTGAGGTCTATCACCAGCTTCCTTGAAGGCTTTTAACTTGATTTGGAAGGTTCCTTGCACTAGATAGTGGTCTGAACCTACATCTGCTCCTCTTCTTGACCTTGTGTTAAGTAGACTGCGTCTCCATTTTCTTGAGATTGAGATAAAGTCGATTTGATTTTTAGTGTGTCCATCTGGTGAAGTCCATGTCGCTTTGTGGATATCCTTGTGCCTGAACACACTGCCTCCAATCACCAAATCGTTGAATGCACAGAATTCTGCAAACAATTCTCCATTCTCATTCATTTCACCTAGCGCCTCTCGACCCATGGTTAGTTCTCTTCCCGTGTTGTCCCCTCCCAGTTTGGCATTCATGTCGCCCATTAGAATTTTGATATCGCCAACTGACGTCTTGTCCAGTGTTGATTGAAGTTGTCTGTAGAATTCCTCCTTTTTCTCTTGCTCTGCATTATTTGTAGGTGCATAACATTGTATGATTGTGACCTTTCTTCCTTTTGAGTTGAATCTTGCTGTCATGATCCTGGAGGAGATTGGTTCCCACTGCATGAGAGCCTTCGATGCTCTTGAGGACATCATGATAGCCACTCCCTCAGTGTGCTCGTGGTTGGCGTCTGGGTGACCGGAGTAGATTATTGATTCTCCAGTTGACAGTTTGGAGAGTCCACTCCCATTCCATCTGCTTTCGCAAATCCCAAGCACTTCGATGTTATACCTTCTCATCTCCTTTGCAATCTGGGCTGCCTTACTGGGTTCAAACATCGTGCGGACATTCCATGTCCCCACGTTTACTTTCGCTTTCATCGAGAGAAGACACATCGGCCAATTGGCTTCCCGAAGGCTTTCACCAACTGGCGTCATTTCGCCTCTCCGATTCCAGCGGGGAATAAGTTTGTTTTCATTTTTTATATTTTGTTTGTGCTTTGAAGTTTCTTTAGCGGTTAGATTTGTTTTACGGGGTAGGGTTGCTAGCCCTATGCCCAACCTTCCCTCTTTACCCGGGCTTAGGACCGGCTAGTAACTAGTAAACTAGTTAACCAGGCGAGTTTACGACTATTAAAATTCAAAATAGTGAGATAAATGATTCATTGTTTAATATAAGTGTAAAACTTGAGCACTGTGATAGATTTGTTTATCTGATGCATACAGCATAGTAATACAGCATTATTTACTTGATGACGACGTTTCGAGTATCACTTATCATTGCTCATAACTTATAGCAATGTAATCAATCACATAGCACATTCCACATCTGATTTCTACGGTCCCATTGTAGTGGACGTTGCTGATAACAATGGATATAAGTAGTATAGATCGATAGGGTGGCAGGAATCATAGGGCAATGAGTAAAATTTCTGTCAAGAGCAACGCAAAGGATAACACAGGCGTATTACAGTGGATGCTGCTGATAAGAGTGTATGAAGAGCAGATCAAGAGCAAATCAAGAGAGGAACGGAAGAGGAAAGCAGCACATTTGCTAATAACTGCATTAATGCAAGGTGTACTATTTGTAATTACTACCGTTCCAACTAGCCTTATTAGGCATTACATCGTCAAGTCTGTCTCTTGGTTCTTCACTGTTACCTCATATTCCTCCCTTTTAATGGTAGTAAAGATATTCACATCTGTGGTAAAGGTGGGTGTTGCGCCATTCGTATTACATATGTTTGATGGGTGTTGAATCGATGAACAAAGAACAGGTTATCTGAGATAACCGTGCTTTGTCAGACTGGTATTGATAATAGATGTTGATTGAAGGTAGAATGAAAATTTGGAATGCAGATGGGTTGGTGATTGCAGTAAAATAAAAATCTGACCAGTAGTCGGACTTCAGAGCTCATTTGGAAGAGCATCGGAGCGGGAACCCGATAGCTGCTGGTTTGAATCCAGCCATTTTTCAAATTTTCGTTTCACTCATCACGCAGTATAAAGATTCAGTAATTAATTTCTCTCTATCCCTCCAACTAATTATATTGGACTGAAGTATAGTGGCTTTATCCCACCCACCCTATTGTGTGGTTGTGTGTTAATGCATACATTGCAATAGCCAAGTCTCCTTCTGGATAATTGATCTCATTCGGGTCTATCATTTTATATTTAGCTAAATTCTCATGTTCCGCCACTCTAACTGACCACCTAGTTTGACCTATGTCATTGACATCACAGTTATTGTATGGAATTTGATAGATTAAATTAGTTTGCTTATTTGGTCCTATCGGATCATAAGGCCAGCTGACAAAGCTTATCTCTGAGTGAGTTTGTAGGTTACAGTAAGGCAACCTAATTCCAACCTTGCTGAGAATCCTACGTAAAGTTTGTGATGTACCTCACTTGTAGGGTAACACAATGGAGGTTGTGAACTCCTTTCTATTCGTGATGTCGTTTTTATTTCGTTTCTTATGTTTTCGCACGAATTTCTTATTAAAACTGCAGACCATTAGTGCTTTTTCTGTGTGTTTTAATTCCTTGTTTAGGTTCTTGTACTGACTAGTCAGTTTCTTAGCTCTGTCACTTAGACATTTGACTAGACCTGCCTTCACTAACATTGGATGAGATGACTTGATGTCTAGATACCAGTTAGAATGTGGCAGTTTCCTGTAGATGGCAGTATGCAAACCATCATTTTATCCTGCAGTCCAACATAGGCAATTCTCTTTGTTTAAGCGTGGCTACATGCTTCGTAGAGGAAACTCACTTCAATTATATGACATTATTCAACATAAACTGATATTATTTTGGGAAACATTGGAAAGTGCTATCGTCCCAGTATGCGACACCTTGGCAGCGCTCATTCATGACTCCACATGCTATCGAATGCAGAATTCTTAAGTCTCACAATAAGCTGGTCATGGTTTAGCCACAGCTATTCAGTGGTACCTGATTTTCAATAGTCCTTCGACTTATGTCGGTTTGTGAGGAACACTATCATGGAGGCAGCCAATACCTACAAACCATCAAAGGGAATTTCAGGATTGTTGGTCTTCCACAGACTGGATGCATTAACAAGAATATAATAGAGTCGGGAAGCTTTAAATGCCCTCCAAAAGCCCACTAGGGTTCAAAGAATAAGAGGCGAGTTTTGTCCCATCTGTGACTGAGTCAGCTTTTGTGGAATGGGTATATCTCTTAGATTTAACTGATAGTAATCGAGAACATGAATATCTGCGGCTATCGAGGCATCCACAGGGGAGCCTATATGCCAACAGAGATCTGGGAATTCAACATACAACAGCTATCTCAGTGGTGTAGTGGATAGCAATTCAACGTTTGAAACGAATGGCACAGAGTTCGAGTTTCACTGGTGACAACACTGGCGGGGCGAAGCTAGTGAGTCCCAAATAGGACGAAATGTGCCTTCCGCTAGTAATCGCCAAGGTAAATGTAGCAACGTGGACACGGTTTACTTTTTAGGTTTCTTACCAACCCGTTAAAAGAATTTAGGACTTTAGGGACATTTCAAAATTTTCTCAGGACTAGTGAGAATCCTTGTACTTCATGACATTTAAAAGAGATTCAATGAAAAAATAGACAGTAAAATGATACAAACCTCATCCACTTTGAGAAAAGATTTTGATGCAATTCTTTTAGTATACAACTGAAGTCATCAGTTACAGTGAGTAGAAAACCCAAAAAAAGTGGGAGGATATTTCTATGCGAAGTGATTTCACTTGATGTTCTGTACCTTCTTTTGAAAACAAAATAATCTAAGAACCTGAAGGTTCTGAATTCGATCGGTGATGGAGACATGCGTGCTCCTTATTGAGGATTTCTACACTAGGACAAAAAATCTACCTGTAAGAAGTCGAGTCAGCTCTGGTAAGTCGGTGGGTGACGAGATCTCTGCATACGCACATAAGGCTTGGTTGGTCTTCTCCAATCTACGCCATCTGTGGCGTCACCGTGATATCCGATTGTCTATCGATTAAGGGTCGAGTGTACTGCGCTGCAGCCCACTCTGTCTTACTACATGGCTGTGAAGCACGGTCATTAAAGGTAGAAGATATGAGAAGCCTTCAGATGTTTGACCACTGTTGCCGTCGTAGTACAGGCCATGTGAGTAACGCAGAAGTGAGGTGTAGAGGTTTAGCAAGGAGGGGTAAGACAGATGACGCGGTTGTAAACTTTCATCGACTGAGATGGCTGGCTTGGATATGTGTTTCATATGGCTAGCCACCGTATGCTTCATCGCACGACGTAGGCCGAAGTAGGTTCAGGCTGGAAAAAGGCTCGGAGGGGCTAGACTAAAACATGGAATCAATGCATGAAGTGCTTGACTGTTGGTTTAAGCCATGTGAGGAGATACAGACTATCCGGTTGGGTTCCGCGGAACAAGAGAAACTAGTGGTGATGATATGGCTCATAATAGACATCAGTGGTGCAGATGTATACAGACACTATCCAAATCTCATCTATTTTCTTATTTCTACTTCTTCTCTTCTACCACTTTCTACTTCTACTTCCTTTGGCTGATTTTTATTTGCTTCTTCATCGTTCATTTTATTGTCTTGCTACTTGATGTGCTGATATGAGATGTAGCAGCTTGGACCGTTACGCAGTAATGTCTGGTCTTATATTGATTTTGATGGTGATGATACTGACTGTGAGGCATGACGATGGCGTTTTTTGAATAGCTTTCAAAGTGATAACCAATGAGATATTCATGTCATAAGGGAGTAATCAGACGATAATTTGTGCACCTGTAAAGTTAAAAGGGTCAACTGAAGTTTTTCAAGTTCGTTGAACCGTAAGGAATTGAAGAGTGACCCATAGGCTTGACAACTTAACAAACAGAAAGTGTAACTTTGAGATGGATTCGTGGAGGCTAAAATCATCTAAGAACTAAACTCTTTTAAGGGCCGTAGACACTTCAGTATGAGAGATAACGGGAGGCGTTAGACCTATGCTTAGAAATTTCGCCTAATATCAAACGCAGTGCAACATAACTAAAAGACAGAGTGATCAGCATTTACAGCTTGAGGAACACACGGAATAACTTCAGTTGGAGAACCCTTGAAAATGTACGAGGTGGTTTTTCTCAGCAGTGTGCACCAATAGCTTCGCAAGTGGTTGGACCCAGGACCTTCAGGTTTTGTAGGGATCATGTTATGAATGAGTCATTGGTTCGGAATTCAATTTCTATCATTATCCAATGATGGATTGTGTATATTCAGTGGTTTTTGTCACTGGGTTTCGTCTCATTTGTGGTGTCCAAGCCTCTCTATACTCAAAATGTCACCACTAAATTGTGTCGACATCTTTAACAGATAATTCTATAGTTTTTCAGATCATTTTATAGGACACATGGCTCAGTTTAAGTAATACCTATTTCATATAAAAATTGAAAGCAGATACGACTGTAACCCAATTACCTGACAAACTGAAATAATTCAACTGAATTTTGTGGGAGTTGTAGGGATTTGGAAATATTTCAAGTTGTTAGTCATCGTACGCTAATATCAATTGGAGGAACAAAGGAAACCTGGGAGCACTGGACAGCTGTTTCATCCGACTAGTATGGGACGCCTCAACAGTGCGCACCCACGACCTTCACAGGGATGGGACCCGTGACCGTCAGATCCCATGGCCAGCATGTTACCATTGAGTCATTGGGTCAGAACCCAATCATCCATATTTCCGACTTCTGTTAGCTCACAATATAGCGCAACCGCCACCCAATTTCGTGGTTGAGTAACTGCCCTCATGACTATCAGGCTTTGCCCCCACCGATCACGACTTCTCATTGGAACTTCGGGAATACCTCTCGAAGCTAACCACCGATGAGCACCATTTCAACTGAATTTTGAAGGAGCTGTGGGGATTTGGAAATATTTCAAGTTGTTATTCATCGTAGACTGGCATCAGTTGGAGGAACGAAACAGCTGTCCAGTGCTCTTAGGTTTCCTTTGTTCCTCTAAATGATGTTAGTCTACAATGAATAACAACTTGAAATAGTATAGTAGTATAACAGTTGCCTATGCTTGATACTGCAGATCAGATGGCCAGAAAGAATATTAGCAACAAGGAAATCTGGGAACCAAGTAACCAAGAACCTGTCGCCCAAAAAATATGCAGAAAAAATTGGGGATGCATTGTATAAGGTATATTTTTACTTGTGTAATCCCGGCGTAGTATATATCAGAACAAATAACAAAATAAACAGATATTTTGTATTATTCCTCAATGTTTCGATCTTGCTAGGAAGATCCTTTTCAAGAGTATGAACCTGACACTAAGTTTTCAGGTTAATATTCAAGTTTTGGTACAGAAAGTGGTGACCTTTACAATCATTCAATTACATAGTGATTTGAAGCATAGATCGATGTAATACAGATGAGTGAGTAAACAACTTCATCAGAGAGGTTTTTTCGTTGTGCGAGTAAGATGGAACAAAAATATGGTGAGAAAAACTTTTTAAAGTTCGTCTATGAAAAGTACAATGGGGTTGTGAGACATCATGGGTGAGAAAGAATAGATGGAGGTGGATTGGGCCAACTGGAGACATCACGCGCCACGCCAAACCGGGCTGTCGAGTGGAATCCAAAGGGGAAACGACGAGTTAGCGCGTCCGAGGCAAAGGTGACATGAGGGAGACCATGTGAGAAAGAAATGAAAGCTTGTGGGCAGTCGCTGTGCCAGGTTTTGAAGACTGCAGAGAAGTAAGTGTAATGGAGGCGTGCTACTAAAGCTACATGTTCTACTAGGAACCCAAGGGAAAAACAATAATAATAATAATAAAGTAGTATATATTGAAATGTTTAATCAATTTACATAATCCTCAAATATTCAACTATAATCTTCTCTACACATTCACAAAATATGTAATACATAAACAAAGAAATTTCTGATATTGGAACCATTAATTTTCCAGTTCTTTCCCTAATAAATCAGTAATTTCATTTCATAATCTAAGTGAAAGGAAACTGAGGTACTAATGTTTACATCTAGTGGAACATAGGGCATCAGTAGCATGTCGCCATTGCACTCTATTCTCTACAATCTTTTGAACCTGGCTCCACGACTGCTCAGAAGCTCTCATTTCTTCCTCACCTGATCTCCTACATTTCACCCTCGCCTCCGACGCCCAACTCGTCGTTTCCCATTCCGGTTCCACTCAACGGCCTGATCTGGTGCATGATGTCCCCAATCGGTCTTCTCAGTATATGCCTAATCCATCTCCACTTCATGTACACGCATGCTGGAAGATAGGTTAATCGTTGGTTCGTTGCCAGCCAGAGTTCTTTGTTCCTCGTTGCTTATTCTTATTATTCTGGCTATATAATAGATCTCCAATATGGAGGATAGGCAGTAGCCGTTCATGAATGCCTCTAGTTTGTTAGGAATGCTTTCATAACGCGCCATCAACTCTCTCAACTATCACATAGAAGCACTGGCTTGACTGCCATTAGTGTTTAAAATCCAGATGTTTTTCACGCTTTATGCTGAATGGAGTGAAGTGCAGTGCAGTAGATCTCCAAAGTGACTTCAGATTAGTGAAGGACTGTACTGCATAGGTAGGTGAAAGAGACTACTTCCTTAGCATTTCTCTCTACTGTTGATGGTGAATAGTGCTTGTTGTTGCCGAAAGTTGGTTGAATATCTTCATCATCACTGTCTTCTCCACGTTCACCGAAAGAAGTCCAGTCTGCAATGCCTCTTCTGCCAACTTGTTCGTTTTTGCCTGTATTCTCCTAGTTAGTGCGACATTAGACAAAAGTATTCATCGGCAAAATCCAAATCATCTAGGGTATTTTCATCGGTCCAGCCACCCTATGCACAACTTCTCGCTCCTCATGGTTTGCTGCATAATCCAGTCGAACACAATCAGGAAGATCATCGGTGATGATGGTAGGCGGCAACCTTGTCTTACTTCTATCTCCTATCTTCATTTCAAAGGCATCACTGAACTTTCTTTCCATTGTGAATCACCCGGCATGTAGCCTCCTCATATAGCATAGTATCTAGCTGTTAAATGAGGTTGATGGAGATTAGTGTCAGTGAAACCATAGTGTTAAAGTAAGTGCTAGTCAAATATCTCAGCGCTATCGACGCTATCGAAGACCGTTTCAAAATGAATGAAGTTGAGGTAGAGAGTTGACTGCCATTCTATGCGCCGTTCTATGATGGTGCGCAGCGTGGCATTGCAATTTGATGCTCAAGTGATATATTCTTCCTGAAGCCAACCAGCTAGCCAGCCTGTTCTGGTCGTAATTTTGAATATAGGGCATTATTTAGTCTCTTCAGGGTAATGCGGCTCAATATTTTGCTCGGGGTGGACAGGGACAGGAGAATGATTCCGTACCAGTTCTCGCAAAGACTTAAGTCTCCTTTCTCTGGGGGCTTGACAAGGTAGCCCTTCTTCCAGTCCGTCGGCGAGTACCTTTCCTTCCTTCCTTCCTTACAAAACCTGTGGGATAGTAGTGCGTGGATGTCCGCTGCTGTCTCTGTATCTGTCTTAAATGCTTCTGGAGGAATTCCATCTGGTCCTGCTGCTTTCTCAGATTTCAGCAGCTTTATGGCGTTCAAGACTTCACTTCCACTTTGTCGGAAGGCTTGGGTTCACTGGTAATTCTGTGATCAACCTGATGGTGGTATTTGTACACGAATTGTAGATGGTGGTGATGGTCGATTCAAGAGTTTTTTGAAGTAATCAGCCCATCGTTTCGCTTGTCGCTCCCCTCCTCTTTGCTAACTAGGTTTCCTTCATTACCTTTTGTTGGTTTCGTCTACATTGATCTCTTCTCAAATGGTCACCTGGTTATTTGATATAATATTGTCAGGTTTCTCTTACTAGCAGCCTGTTCTGTTTGACTTGCCAGTGTATCATAAAGATATTCTACTCAAACAAAAGTGTAAAAAGTAGTATGTTTCCGGGTAACAGAATTTATGCTGTGAATCATTTCATTTTATACTTTATCCTTCAATATTATGGTCAACATCTGATTTAAAAATACAATAGTGATAATAATAATAATAATAATAACACAATAATGATGATAACAATAAAACTGATCATAAATTTCCTATACATAAAAGAAATTCATTCAAACAATTGGGACTAATAAGCAATCGATAATTGAACACAGAATAAAAATGTTCAGATGTTATTTAATTATCCACTATTGAATTATTTTTATCCATTTATTCAACAGAGTATCATTTATTTTTGTCTATTTATTCATTTATGATGCTTAGAAAGCAAAATGTTTTGCAAGGTTGATAATGACAAAAGTTATTAGAAATACTTTTTTTAGAAAAAACCTGTATTATTGATATGAATGAGGATTTTTATGTTTATTTAGAAGTAGCACTCATCATAGACTAACATCAGTTGGGGAACCATTGAAAATCTTGGAACACTGGACAGCAGCTGTTTCGTCCTACTATAGGACTCCTCAGAAGTACGCATCCACGACCTGGCCAGGGATTGAATTCAGGACCTTCTGGTTTCACAGCAAACGTGTTAACCATTCAGGCACTAGGACAGTTTTCAGTGGTTCACAATTTTTAACTCCTGTCAATTCATGATATAGCGTGACTATTACCCAACGTCTTCAGATGACATTCGCTTTACTTCCAACTGGTTGACCCCACAGGTTACAGCTTCTTATTAGAGCTGGTTATCACGTTCGCCGTGAAACCTGAAGGTCCTGTTTTCGACCCCTAGCCAGGTTGTAGGTGCATACTGCTGAAAAGTTTCATACTAGGACGAAACAGCTGCTCTCCAGTGCTCCCAAATTTTCAATGGTTCCCCAACTGATGAATACTACTTTTAAGAAGACTTGTATCAATTTAACTAGAGATTATGGTCAAAGATACATGAAAAGGAAGTAGATTCAAATGTGAAGGCATTCTGATAAAGATAATCTATTTGATAGTTGATTGTTGCATATATTTAGCACTTTTAGATGGTGTTCATCATTTACAAGTTTAGTTTATTACTATAAGTGTAAAACTTGTACAATATCATAAAACAGCATTTTTGAAACCTGATTTTTATAATCCTATCACCACATATTCATTGCTTTTATTCTGGTATAGGTGTTGCGTTACTCCTATTACATCTGTTGGGTGAGCGTAGATCCAATGAACAAAGATTCAGTAATCAGTCCCTGCCTCTCTCTCTCTCCCCCCACCTAATTGTATTGGACTGCAGTACAGTGGTTTTATCCCACCCTACTGTATATGGTTGTGTGTTACTCTTTGCATTCCAACAGCTGAGTCTCCTAGATTAGTAATCTTGTTGGGATCTTTCATTCTATATTTAGTTAAATTCCTATGTTCCGCTATTCTAACTGATCTTAAACGCCTTCTTTGACTTATTTACTTGACCTCACAGCTATTGCATGGAATTTGATAGATTAGATAATTTTGCTCAATTGGTTCTATCGGATCCTTAAGCCAGTTGACAAAGCTTATCTTTGAAATAGTTTATATGTTTAAACACCACCTTAATGTCCAGCTTTGTTAAGTTTCTCATGTTCCTTTCTTGCCTGGAAATACAGAAGAGGTTTCGAATTTCTTTCTACTCATGTTATCTCTACCATTCATATTCGTATTACTGTTATCATTTTGTTTCTTAAGTGTTAGTGATAATTTCTTAATAAACTGTTGAGGATAATTACTAATTATTTGTGCTTACCAAAAGTAAATATCATCAGTGTGTAAACAATCATTACAGATATATTTATAATAAATTGGTTCTTTCCATAATGCACATGGATATGACTATTAACTAGACACTTGACTAAACCCGCCTGAAATGATATTGGATGACTAGTAAATCCAAAGATTATTCCATGGTGTCATTGTCAACTGGGTTAGTTAGAAGAAAGACTACTGAACATGCTGGAATTTCGTTGTAGGTACTGTAAGTACTCTGCCAACTGGAATGTATCCTCTGAGTGCCATAGTTGCATCAGTTAAAGAAAATCTTTGAAAGGAAAACAATCCTACGGAATGATGTCAGCAACAGATATGTCTAAAGATCGATCGATATAAGTGGTATTATATTCAGTGTGTGTTAATATGTGGTTGATACATTCAATACTGTGTTGAAATTGGAACATGTCGACAATTTCCTCACACATATAAACTCAATAGTTGGCGCAATCCACTTTACTCATGAAGCAGAAAATGAACAATGAGAATTACTAATGTTGGATTGCAAGATAAAATGGAAGAGAGACGGTGGTTTGGATATCACCATCTACAGGACACCGACACATTCTAACAGATATTTAGGCATCAAGTTATCTCATCCAATGTCGGTTAAGGCAGGTTTAGTCAAATGTTTGAATGACACAACTAGAAAACTGACTAGTTAGTGCAAGGTCCCAAACAAGGAACTGAAACACATAAAATAATCACTGATTGTTAATAATTAGTCTCTACAGTTTATTAAAAAATTCGTACGAATACACAATACATGAAATAATAACAGTAATACGAGTATGAATAATAACGACAACGTGAGTAGAAATGAGTTCACAGACTCTATTGTGCTACCCTATAAGGAAGGAACACCAGAAACTGTACGTAGAATTCTCAACAAGGCTGGAATTCGAATAGCATTTGAACCTACAAATTCACTCAGAGATAAGCTTTGTCGACTGACTTAAGGATCCGATATATCAAACTAAGCGAAATAATCTAATCTATCGAATTCCATTCAATGGCTGTGAGATCAAGTATATAGATGCAACTAGCTGACCAAGGTCAGTCAAAATAGCAGAACATAGGAATTTAGCTAAATATAGAATACAAGACACCAATAAGATCAAAAATCCAGCAAGACTATTGGCTATTGCAATGTATGCATGAACAAGTAGCCACACAATAGGATGGGATAAAATCACTTTACTCATGACCAGTATAATTAGGTGGAAAGTGGTAGAGGTTGATTATTGAATCTCTGTTCATCGAGTTCACACCCAATCCAACACATGTAATAGGAATGGCACAACAACAACCTATACCAGGAAAATTTTACTACCAATGAGAACAAAAATAAAAGGTGTTAAGAGTATAGAAATCGGATGTCGAATGTCCTGTGTGATTACACATTGATCTGATTATGACCAATGGCAATTTATGCTCGAAACGTCACAATTATCTTAAAATGGAGAAGAGATAATTCAGAGAAGAAAAGTTTCCTTTTTGACGATACCATTTTCTAAAGCTGTACAATCAACTATATATATATATATATCATAAACATATAACAGTCCATTATTACATCATTAACCTAGTGCTAAAAGAAACCGGAATCAAGAATGTAAAATAGTTGCTTAATAAACTAAGACAGTAGGAATATCAAGGAAGGTAAGGAGTTTGACAAGGTGAAAATCGTCGGTAGATAAGAAACGCAAATATTGAGTGTCCACTTGATAGATAGATGTAAAGAAGGTGAAGAATGAGATAAGGGTCATAATGAAGGTGATAATAATAAGCTAATTAATTATAATGAAATCGAGAAAAATGAAAGTGTTAAGACCATGGTAAGATAAAAGACTGAACATACATGTTTCGAACGCAAATATCAGCTTTGAATTGATGAACTGCCAGTGCTTCTGTTGTGTACAACTGTCGAAGGTATACTTCTTTTGAACAATTCCATCTGACACGATAAATAACATTGAAGGAAAATAATACAGATGAAGAGAAGAAGGAAGAGGAGGAATTCTACAGACAACTACAATCAGTACTGGACAAAACTGCAATCCAGTTGGTGAGATCAAAATTCTAATCGTTTGGGTGAGATGAGTGTCAAAGTGTGGGGAGCGGACAACACAGGAAGAGAACCAACCATGGATGGAGAAGCACTCAGTGAAATGAGAAATGAGAATGGAGAATTGTTTGCAGATTTCCGCGTATTAAACGATCTGGTGATTGGAAGCCAGGCATTGTGTATAAGCACAAGGATATTCACAAGGCAGTGATATGGATTTGATTTCACCAGACACCAGGACAAACTACACTACAAATCAGATCGACTTAATCTCAATGTGAATAAAGTGGAGGCGCAGTCTACTGAACACAAGATCAGATCAAGAAGAGGATCATATGTAGGTTGACACTACTCACTATCTGTTGCAAGGAACCTACCTTCAAAATCAAGTTGAAAGCCTTCAAAGAATTTGGCGGTAAATGCAGTTCAAGTTCAACACCTAGAACACAAACTGAACTGAAGAACGAAACTACAAAGGACATCTTCAAGTGGTTGGTCATCAGGAAGAAATGAGGGATATTAAGCAACATTTGGGTAAGTATCTGGGAGGAGATCAACCCAGATGAAACCAACGAAAGATAGTGAAGGAAACCTGGTTAACAAAGAGGAGAGGAAAAACAAAGGAAATGATAATCTGATCACTTCAAAAACCCTTGAATCGACCACCAGCACACCTACCACTCGTCCACGAACACTACCATCAGGCCACCCAAAAGCCTCCTGACAAACGCAGAAGTGAAGTCCTGAATACCATAAAGCTGCTGAAATCCAGGAAAGAAGCAGGATCAGATGGAATTCGGCCAGAAGCACTGAAGACAGACACAGAGACAACAGCGAACATGCTGACACCACTATTGCAGAAGGTTTGCGAGGAAGGAAGGAAGGAAGGAAAGGTAACTTCTGAAGTATTGGAAGATTGGCGACCTTGTCAAACTCCCAAACAAGGGAGTCCTAGGTCTTTGCAACAACTGGCGTGGAATCGCACTCTACTCCTGTCCACCCAAAGCAAGTAAAATATTAAGCCGCATCATCCTGGAGAGACTAAAAGATGCGCTGGACCGGAAATTACTACCGGAGCAGGCTGACTAGCTGACTGGATTGAGGAAGAACAAATCATGTGCGGATCAAACTGCAAGCCTACGCTACGCATCATCATAGAACAAAGCGTATAATGGCAGCCGACTTCCTTCCTCAACTTCATCCACTTTGAAAAGGTGGACTTTCGACAGCGTCGACCGAGAAGTAACTTGGCAGGCAGCTGTTTCAACACTACACACACTACAATGTCACTAACATTTATCAACCTCATTCAACAGCTATATGAAAACACCACATGCCGAGTGATTCACAATGGAAAGAAAGTTCACTAATGCATTTGAAGTGAAGGCAGGAAGGAGCGAGACAAGGCTGCCACCTACTGTCATCACCAACGATCTTCCTGATTATGGTCGACTGGATCATGCGGCAGATAACTGTGAGTAGCTGTAAGAAGATGGGAATACGCTGGACTGATGAAAAGACCCTGTTAGATTTGGATTTCGCCGATGGTTTGTGACTAATTTTTTGTCACACAAACTCGAAGATGTACAGGCGAAAACTAACAAGTTGACAGAACAGGTGAGACAGTGAAGACGGAACTTCAAGTGAATATAGAGAAGACAGAGGTGATGAAGATACCCAACCAACAATAGCATCAACAACAAGCACAAATCACCGTTAACGAGAGAAACCTAAAGAAAGTAGTCTCTTTCACATACCTTCCCTGCAAAGCATCGTTTCAAGTACAGGCGGCACAGATGAGGATGTGAAAACCAGGATCGGAAAAGGAAGACAGACATTCATTAATCAGAAATCAATGTGGAGATCTACTGTATTCAGCACAAAGAAGAACATTCGAATTTCCAATACCAATGTCAGTCAAATCAGTGCTGCTATCTGGTTCAGAAACTTGGCGCATCACGAAAAGCATTTCCAATAAACTACAGACGGTCATCAACAGCTGCCTACGCTGGCTCGATTGTAAAGATCAGATGACCAGAATAGTAAGAATAAGCAACAAGGAACTCTGGGTTGTCAACGAACCAACCAAGAACCTATCACCCTACATGTATGCAGAAGAAAGCGGAGATGGATTGGGCATACACTGAGAAGGCGGACTGGAGACATGACGCGCTAGACGAGACCGGGCCGTCGAGTTGAATCCAAGGCGAAACGACTAATTGGGCATCCGAGGTGAGGGTGACATGGGGGAGATGATGTGAGGAAGAAATGGAAGCTTGTTGGCAGTCGTGGCACCAGGTTTGGAAGACTGAAGAGAAGGGAGTAGAACGGAGGTATGCTACTTAGTCCCTGTGTTCACTAGGAACCCGCTTGCGACTGGTTGATCCCACGGGTCACGTTTTCTCATTACAACTTCGTGATATCCATCTCGAAGCATATCGCTAATGAGCACCATATGGTAATATATTTATGAGATGAGTGAGTATTTTTAATTTAGAGGTAGTATTCATCACGGACTGCCGAGGTTTTCCGTACTAGGACGAAACACCTGTCAAGTGCTCTGAGATTTTCAATGATTCCCCAAATGATGTCAGTCCAAGATAGATACTATCTCTTAACATGATTAGTTTGTTAATTATTCCAACTGTCAAACCGATTACAACAGATACACTGGAAAAATGATCAGTTATTCAGATTTTTCTTAATCGATTGCCGTCAAAATCATATATTCTTCTCCACTTGTCTGATGAATGCCAATACATTTGAGTATTATGCTCCTAAGAATACTCTTGAAGTTTCTGAGCCTGCTTGTTGTAGTATTAACATGTTGTTATGATCGAATTTCTGACTATATTCAACTATATACATCAATATGAATGACGATATTATCATGGCATTCAGCTGCAATCTGGTGACTGAGTTGAATGACACAGTGATACTGACAGCCCTTGTAGATGATATTTATCTCTCACAATCTGCAGTTATTCAGTTTTTTTGTGTGCCACACTGATACTTAAGTGGTGAAGTAAAGCTTTAATGGTTACGGATATATGGCAAAGTAATTCGTTTCGTAGGTGGGTTATGAAAGTAAGATGGGTATTACAGTGATTGAAATGCAGGCAAGTTTAGCTGGAAATAGAAGATAATAATGAAGTAACTTTTCATAAACCGATTCCACCTTCCTAACCTATTCTTCATGGAGGTCGATTACAATGACAACAACTCAGTGGTAAGATAATGAGTACTGATGCCTCCAGTTAACAATCTGAATTAATCTCATGGTTACAGATAAGTCTGAAGATTACACTTGAAATATGGTTTACATGTCACTTGAAGCTATGCACCTTATTTGATGTGATAAAGTGCATAAAAGCAATCAGTGGAAAGCCTTCGACCTAGTTATTGCTTCCTACAAGTAATGCTAAATCAGGTTGCTAACAAGATTGAGAGAAAATTCAAAGCCTCTCCTGTGTTACCATACAAAGAAGGCACCTCAGAAGCATAACGAAAAATTCTCAATGAGGCTGGCCGGGATTCGGCTGGCGTATAAACCAACAAATTCACTTAGAAACAGGTTATGTAGGTTAAAAGATCCTATCGATGCAATTAAGCAAAATAATCTGGTTTACCAAATCCCTTAGAATAATTGCCATGTTAAATTTATTGGTGAAAGTAGTTAGTTGACCAGGGTCGATTAGAATAATAGAGTAGAGTATAAAAGCTTAGCTAAATCAAGATTACTAGACACTCATAAGATGACGAATGTTGAGAAAAGCTCGGTTGTAGCTGTGCACGCAATTACATACAATCACGCCATAGGGTGGGATAGAGCGATAGTATTGAAAACTAAGTTAAGTGGATGAGGGAGAAGAGACTGATAACTGGATCTTCGTCTGTGAAGTCAACACTAAATACATGCAGTAATAGAAATGATTCTGCACCTGTCCCTGATATATGGAAAATTCTACTACTCTTGTTATCACAAAGAGGGAGAGGAAATTTGGACTGTACAAACTGCATCTGAAAGTTGTGAAATTAGTTACCTGGAATTGACTTTTGTCAATTTACGCCACATATGGTGCCGCCGTGATATCCGATTGTCTATTAAGGGTCGCATGTGCTGCATAACAGTCCTGGCTGTTCTAATGTATGGCTGTGAAATATGGCCATTGAAGGTAGAAGATATGAGAAAGCTTCAGGTATTTCAGCACCGTTCCCTTCATAGTATAGATCGTATTCCGTGGTGTCACCGTGTGAGTAACGCAGAAGTCAGGCTTAAATATACAGTTTTAAGGGGTAGATGTAAGTCATTTGACGAGGTTATAAACCTTCACCGACTGAGATGGTTGCCTTCGACATGTGTTACGTATGCCTAGTCACCGGTTGCCTCGTCACACAACGTTAGCCGAATTAGATTCAGGCTGGAAAAGGGCCGGAGGTAGACAGACTAAAATATGACACCAATGTATTCAGTGTTTGACTGTTGGTTTGAGCCATGTGAGGAGATGCAGACTAGCTGGTTAGGGTCCGCGGAACAAGAGGAATCAGTGGTTTGAGACTATAGGTAGTGATATGGCTCAGAACCGATGTCAGTGGCGCAGATGTATACACACATTATCCTCAACGACCCTATACCGAATCTCACAATTTCCTCATTCTTCCTTTCTTTCTTCTCGTACTTTGTATTTCCTTTGACTGCATCCTCTTATCTTCATCCTTCACCTCACTACCTTTCTACTTGATGTACTGCAAAGAGCTGTGGCAACTCGGACCGTTACTCGGTAATGCCTGGTCCTATGTTGACATTGATGATGATGGTAAATTGTATCCGAATAGTACGTTATCCATTAAATGATACTGTCCCTTCACTGTGTGTGACATATTTAATAAACAGACTAAAAAGGAATTACAATCTACTATGTTGTCCAAGTTTTACTCCTACATTATGGTTATTATTACCATTTTTAGTTCGGGTCCATTCATACACTATAAGCCGAATGATAGCCTGTCTAGACAATAAAAAGGATGCACTTAGATATGGCCAAATTCGGAAACGTATCCTTCAACTGCATTGGCATCATACAGCGAGTAGTAAACTCCAAATATAATGTTGCAGCAAAGAAGGTTGTTTGTGTCAGATTTCTGAGTTTCAGTATCAGTGTTTCTACAGTTGTATCTCCTTTAAATGTCAAAGTTCGATACAATCGTTTCTTTGGCACCATTTGAAGACGTTTTTCTCCAGATGTTTTCCTTGTTACATTATTTACGAAACCTTTAAGATAACCATTCTCATATGAGAAGTTCTCTATTATTCTTAATTCATCGTTCAAAGTATCAGCTGTGCAAATCTTACTGGCTGGAAACATAGGTGTATGGATTAAATTCCTTTTGTACGTAGGAGGGACAAATGATTGGAAATGTATGTGATTTCTTACGATAAATACTGCGTCTGATACTGCCATACCTTAGTCTTGATCGCAAAACATCTAGAAATGGCAGACATCCGTCTTTCTCTGTTCCATATGTGAACTCGATTTCTGGATGAACACTGTCGATTATATCAAGGAGAAGAATGTTAGGATTAGAATCATTTTTGTACAGAATGGAAGTGTCATCCATGTGTCTACAATACAAGGACTGTTTGTCTATCGTGCTACGCAGTGGTCATTTTCCAATTTTATCATAAATATATCGGCTAGAAAAGGACCAGATGGTGAACCCATTGCCACACCTATCTAACGGTAAATTTCTCTGTCAAACTAAAGTTGTGCATTCGTCGTACACTGAAGGAGCAGCTCTCGTAGGGTTGCAAATGGTATACCTACCTCATTCTTGTTATCTATCAGTGAGGCATAAATGAAATCAGTTGTTTACAGAAGAGGAACATTCGTAAACAAGGAAATAACCTCCATAGAAACCATTATTTACTTACTAATATTCTGTAGCAGTTTCAGTATATCCGTTAGCAATCTGGCTACTTCATAATACGGTGGTTTGAACATATCTCAGATAGAGTGTACGGGTATGATTGGCTACCTATGTTAGTACCTACAGGGTTAATTCGTTTGAAAGCATTTTGTGAGATTAAACAACTGGTTAACAGTGTATTTAGTGGTTTTGAAAGTTCCTTTTATATTTTCTCAGTATGATATCGGCCGTTCACCAATTTCTGAGACTTCATAGTATCTTCGATAATGATACTTCATTTTATGATTATAGTAATCTTCATTCAAGACTACAACCCTAGTTACTTCATCTGGTCTCGTTATAAGTATACTCTGGTCAGACCATATTTCCTTCAATGCACATACCTACAAGGATTGGAATCTAGAATGCGCATTTCACCCCTTTTGGGACTCATCAGCAAAATGTATCTGCCTCCCACGGAGTGATGTTGTTCCAACCAGGATTGGAACTCCACAGAGATCGGTATAAACGGCAGGGCATTGTCCATTATATCACTGAGTCACAATAGCCACTTCTCGTGTGACGGGTTAAGTTTCAGTGTTGCTGCTTGTATTATTGTCCACGATGTCAGTCTGTGAAGAATTATTATTATGATTAATTTTTCCTTGGGTACCTAGTGGAACATATGGCTTCAGTAGCATGTCGACATTTCACTCTCCTCTCTTCAGTCTTCTCAACCTGCCTCCACAACTCCCCACTATCCTTCACTTCTTCCTCACGCAAATCTCCACCATTTCACCATCGGTTCACAAGCCAAACTCGTAGTTTCCCATTCGGCTTCCAATAGACAACCTGATACCTGATGCCTCATGTCCCCAAACCGTCTTCTCAGTCCATGTCCATGTCCAATCCACACCAATCCATCTACACTTTCTTCTACATACACCGTGGATAACAGCTTAACCGTTGGTTCTTGGCCAGTCATCCAGCCACAGTGACTTCCCTCTTGCTTATTCTTATGATTCCCACCATCTCATCGATCTTCAGTATCGAGTGAGTGTAGACGGCAGTGGCAGCTGTTCATCATGTATGTGTGCAGTTTGTTGGAAATGCTCTTCGTAATGCGTCACCAACTCTCTCAACCATCACATAGAAGTACTGAATGACTTGACTGAGTTAGTGATGAAAATCCAGATGTTGTTCACGCTTTATGTTGAGTGGAGTGGAGTGGAGTGCAGTGTGCTAGATCTCTACACTGAATTCAGATTGATGGAGGAAGACTAGTCTTGTTGTCGTTCCGATGCTTGCTTTGATATCCTCATGTATGCGGCCTCCACCACCTGTAGTTGACACGATGCTGCCTGGGTAGGTAAGTGGGTAGGTGGGTAGGTAGGTAGGTAGGTGTGGGGTGGTAGGTAGGCAGGTAGGTAGGTGTGGGGTGGTAGGTAGGTAGGTAGGTAGGTAGGTAGGTAGGTAGGTGTGGGGTGGTAGGTAGGTAGGTAGGTAGGTAGGTAGGTGGGTGGGTGGGTGGGTGGAAGTGATTGCTTCCTTGAGATTTCCCCCGTTCATGGTGATCAGTGCTTGTTGTTGTTGTTGTCCTCGTTGGTTGGGTTGGGTATCTTCATCACCTCTGTCTTCTCTACGTTCACCTGAAGGAATTTCTACCTCCCTTCGCTACTTCGCCTCGCCTCCCCTCATCTTCTCTGCTGACTTGTTAGTTCTCGCCTGTACATCTTCGAGTTTGCGCGACAAGACATATCACATAAATCATCATCATTGGCGAAATTTAAATCTTCTCTTAGGGTCTTTTCATTGGTCCACCTATCGTTCGCTCATCTTCTTGCATGATCCAGTCCAGTCGACCACAATCAGGTAGATCATCGGTAATGATAGTAGGCGGCAACCTTGTCATATTCCTATCTCCTATCTTCACTTCAAAGGCATCACTGAACTTTCTTTCCATTGTGAATCACCCGGCATGTAGCCTCCTCATGTAGCATAGTATCTAGCTGTTCAATGAGGTTGATGGAGATTAGTGTCAGTGAAACCGTAGTGTTGAAGCAGCTGCCTGTCAAATTAACTCTCAGTCGACCCTATCAACGACCTTAAAAACATAATCCCTAGAAAGGCCAAACTATGTATCTGGGTTTCACAGTGGAAGTGGACCAGAAAATCATCAAGAGAGGATTTTGCTATGTACTGTATTATGATTTACTTTCGAAGTCAATTTAATGTGTTTGTGAGACTGGAGTAGTTCACCGACTTACTCCTAGGTTCAAGCCTTCGACATAGAAAGGAGGCTTAAATGTGAAGACATACTGTGTTGATGAACACCCAACTACTCATATCAATTAGTAGTATATTTTATTATTTGTTTTCGAAGAGTGTGAAGATTTTTACCCATCTTCACGAGAACCATAATAAATTGCAATAGGAAATAACAAAATATACTTTCTACAGATAAAAAGTTCTTTCTGTATCTTCATTTATCATTACAAACGATTGTTAAAGGTTAGAAAAGAAAATTTACCTTCATAGACGTGCACAGGCGTACAAACTGAAGGAAGCAGAAGTTATGATACAAACAACCTTCCACAATTTCATTGATTTTGTGCATGTTTGTTACTTAAGTCTGGATACACTTTATTTCAGATTGTGTGAAGCGACTTTTGTCTTGACCGTATGTTTTACAGCTGCTATTACTATTATAACTACTGATACCAGTACAACCAATACTAATACTAGAACTAATAGTAGTGATAATAACCTTGTTGATTGTGTGTTCAAAACAACCTTTATACTTGGGAACAATATTTATTATATTTAGCAAGATTAATTAGAATCTTACTCCTTATTCTTTGTCGTTCATTCACCATTCACCCAACCCACTACATTCTTCTTTCATTGCATACATTTCTCCCTCATCATCAATCTCAGCTACTTTCACACCTTTAAGACTAGTATATTAGCCGAATTCTCAAGCATTTTTTGCATACGATAACTACAGGAATTCAAATGAACCGGTAAACACAACCAGTCTCAAGGTCATTTGTTCCAACAGCCAATCAGCGATGAGTAGTACATTTAAACAAAACTATGAAGAAATTTATGATTAGTCTATGAACTAGGTAGGTAGAAACAAGTATATTTATATCACACAATGGTTTCAATAAAAATGGTATTTTTCCACGCCAATACATTAGTTAAATTAGAACAAATGAATGGCTTCAAATATATTTGCATCAGTTTATCTTTTTTGATAGAATAAAATCTGACATGAAGAAAAAAAGCGAATAAATATGTAAGAGATGATTCATCTTTATGCATGACGTATGATAGTTTTGCGTTTGTGTTGAAACATATAGATGCCGTTTATTTTGGTTCATACAATCTGTGAAGAGATGAGTAAGATTATTAGACGAAATTAAACAAACGTACATATTTATCTGAACCAATGATATTATCATTATCACTATGATTACAATCAGTATTGAAATTAAAATGAATCTTGACAATAATACTGCTTTAAGTGACCTTTGTTAAATTAACAATTAGACAATATTATAACAAACCTCTAGATTTAATTATATCAAGTTGGTTATGAATCTCTCAATAAATTGCAGTATACATTGCTCAACTTGTTCCTAACTGTCACTTAGACAATAAGGTCACTAAAATTCATTCAGTGACACGTAATAGCCAGACGTTCATAACTTATTCCTCAACCTGTATGCATCAAATTTGTAGTAGCCGGCAGCGGAATCCAGGAAGCATGTTCCTTCATGACTTCATTATGATTAAATGTTCCTTGGGTACCTAGTGGAACATATGGCTTCAGTAACATGTCGACATTTCACTCTCCTCTCTTCAGTCTTCTCAATCTGCCTCCACAACTTCCCACAATCCTTCACTTCTTCCTCACGCAAATCTCCACCATTTCACCATCGGTTCAGAAGCCAAACTCGTAGTTTCCCATTCGGCTTCCACTAGACAACCTGATGCCTGATGCCTCATGTCCCCAAACCGTCTTCTCAGTCCATGTCCATGTTCAATCCACACCAATCCATCTACACTTTCTTCTACATACACCGTGGATAACAGCTTAACCGTTGGTTCTTGGCCAGTCAGCCAGCCACAGTGACTTCCCTCTTGCTTATTCTTATGATTCCCACCATCTCATCGATCTTCAGTATCGAGTGAGTGTAGACGGCAGTGGCAGCTGTTCATCATGTATGTGTGCAGTTTGTTGGAAATGCTCTTCGTAATGCGTCACCAACTCTCTCAACCATCACATAGAAGTACTGAATGACTTGACTGACTTAGTGATGAAAATCCAGATGTTGTTCACGCTTTATGTTGAGTGGAGTGGAGTGGAGTGCAGTGTGCTAGATCTCTACACTGAATTCAGATTGATGAAGG
Organism: Heterobilharzia americana; assembly: GCA_944470555.2. Classification (NCBI taxonomy): domain Eukaryota; kingdom Metazoa; phylum Platyhelminthes; class Trematoda; order Strigeidida; family Schistosomatidae; genus Heterobilharzia; species Heterobilharzia americana. The sequence continues at coordinate 83,040,797 of OX104129.1, forward strand.
AAGACTAGTCTTGTTGTCGTTCCGATGCTTGCTTTGATATCCTCATGTATGCGGCCTCCACCACCTGTAGTTGACACGATGCTGCCTGGGTAGGTAGGTGGGTAGGTAGGTAGGTAGGTGTGGGGTGGTAGGTAGGTAGGTAGGTAGGTAGGTGTGGGGTGGTAGGTAGGTAGGTAGGTAGGTAGGTAGGTGTGGGGTGGTAGGTAGGTAGGTAGGTAGGTAGGTAGGTAGGTAGGTAGGTGTGGGGTGGTAGGTAGGTGGGTGAGTGGGTGGAAGTGATTGCTTCCTTAAGATTTCCCCCGTTCATGGTGATCAGTGCTTGTTGTTGTTGTTGTTGTCCTCGTTGGTTGGGTTGGGTATCTTCATCACCTCCGTCTTCTCTACGTTCACCTGAAGGAATTTCTACCTTCCTTCGCTACTTCGCCTCGCCTTCGCGATTTGTGGCACTACAACCGTAGTGTTGATGCAGCTGTCTGCGAAACCACTTCTCGGTTGGCATCTTGATCGAAAAGCTTTTTAAATAAGGATGAATTTGAGTTTGAGTGTTAACTTCTATTCTATATTCTGTTCTATGATGACAAGTAGCGTTGCAATTCGGTCCGCACATGATTTTTTCCTCCTGAATCCAGCCAAAAGGCCTGTTCCGGCCGTAATTTTGAATTCAGAGCATCTTCACTCTCTCCAGAATGATGCGGCCTAATACTTTGCTTGGGGTGGGCAGTAGCATGACTCCGTACCAGTTCTTGAACAGACTCTGGTCCTTGTTCTGAGGGATTTTAATAAGGTAGCCCTTCTTGCAATCGACAGGTACCTTCTCTTGCTTCCCTGCAAACCCACTGCAATACAGGTGTAAGGATGTCTGCGTGTGTATTCAGTGTTTTTGGAGGAATTTCGTGTTGTCCTGCTGCTTTCCCTTTTTTCAACATCTTTATGGCTTTCACATTCATGCATATTGTGGATTATCAGTTTTCAGACATCTGTTCAAGAAGCGCATATACCAAGAATGGCCGATCAGTTGTGTCCAGTATACGAATCATAGGCCAACTTCTAACATGGACAAATAGAAATGATATCCATTGCACAAGGGATGGCTTTCATGACGCAATGGCTTAGCAAATAAAGTTCTGATGTTCGAATTTTTGGGTCCTGACTTTAAGTTCCTGTCGGGACATCATCACTGTGGGATCCAGATATATCCAGCTGACGAATGCCAAGTGAGATTAAATGTGAGTTCAGAATTACATTACTAGCCACCATTCAGAAAAAAAATATGTGTGCACTTTCCCGCGCTCATCTGTATTCATCGAATGTTTGTAGTTGTATGTGACTGACAGGTAGCGTTGCGCTGTATAATAGTCAAGTAGTCTAGATCACGACCTAGACGTAAAGATGCTGTTTTTATAATTAGTCAATAGTTATTAAATTATTCAAAGGTATTTATTAGAGACGATACCCTAACCTATATCTAACGATATAGCTATGGAAAATACACCATAAGAATAAATTACTCCACAAATTAAACTGTAAATATATACAACTCGTAGCACAATGTTGTCCGAAGTAGGTCCAGGCTGAAGAAAGGCTTGGGGCTGCAAGACTACAACATGGGATCAATGTATGAAGTACTTGACTGTCGGTTTGAGACATGTAGGGTGATGCAGACTAACCAGTTGGAATTCTCTGGATAGGAGAAACCTATGGTTGGAGATCCTAAGGGATGACATGGATAAGAAGCAATGTCAGTGATGCATATACATACATACATACATTATCCTCATCTTAACCGCTATACTTGATCTAATCATTTTCCCATTCTTCCCTCCCCTCTTTTACTATCTTCTACTTCTTTTGACTGATTTTTTTCTCTCCTTCTTCATCTTTTTTTATTGCCTTGTCACTCGATGTGCTGATATGAGGTGTGCTAACTTGGACCATTACGCATTAATGCCTAGTACTAAGCTGATCTTGTTGATGATGATGAAAACTCCATCAATGCTTTTCATGTAAGCGCTGGTTCTCAGCCCTTTGAACTAACTGCAGTTTCTCAAAAACCTCTAGAAAGTATGGGGCTAAAACGTTTCCGATCCGTGCCTGAGTAATAAAAATATCTTCTGTAGGTATGTGTCGGAAAAGCTAAGTCAAGTTCCACTAAGATATGGCATATTTCATTTGAGTAGAGAACTATATAGTTCAATGTTGAAAATGAGACACTGGAGACTGTAAAGAATATTTCTGGTGAGTTACAACAGTTAGGACAAAGGTGTTCACACCTTTTTGAATGTGTAATCATTGTGCAGTAAACTAGTTCTGAACTGAAGCAACTTACTTGTACGTCTTAATGAAAGCTATGATGAAGTGTGGCGATAAAAGTCAATGTTATATTCTATTTTTCTTGCATATACAAGCGTGTACACCTCGTCGGATCACTTCATACTTTCTAGGGGTTTACATGTTCACAATAATCTCGACCGCTTTTACTCGTAAAGTTTTTCAGACATACATAGAAGATGAGAAAATGGTTAGTTTCGATGTAACAAGTCTTTATACTAAAATATCAGTCAATATGGCACTGAAGGCAGCTAGAAATAAACTAAATACTGACTCACAACTTACAGAATTAAGAAATCGGTTGATGAGATCATATTAATTGTACAGTTGTGTCTCACCTGAACAATCTTCAAGTTTCAGGACAAAATGTATAGACGAACGAAGGAGTAGCAATAGGATCACCAATATCCCCATTTCTAGCAAATATATTTATGGATAGTTGTGAAGAAATGACTTCACAAAAGTATACTCCTATACCTGATATATGGTGGCAATATGAGAATGACATATTCACTACTGTGTGGAAATAAGAACATATCGGCAGTTTCCTCACACATATAAACTCAGTAGTAGACGCAATCCAATTCACTTACAAGTTAGGGAGTGGATATATCCTAATAGATCTTTAAACGTCAGGTCAATTCACCCTATTTCAGTTCAAGGCAGGATTAGTCAAATGTCTAAATGATACAGCTGAAAAATTGACTAATCAGTCCAAAGACCTAAACAAGGAAGTGAAACACGTAAAAGAAGCACTAATACCTAATAATTATCCTCCCCACTCTATCAAGAAATTTGCACGAACACACAAGAAACGAAATAATAACAGTAACATGAATACGAATAATAACGACAAAATGAGTAGTAAGGAGTTCACAGCACCTATTGTGTTGCCATATAAGGAAGGTACATCACAAACTTTATGTAGGATCATCAACAAAGATGAAATTACGGTGACATTTAAACCTATAAACTAACTCAGAGATAAGCTACATTGGTTGGCTTAGGGATTCGACAGAACCAATTCAAATAAATAATCTAATCTATCAAATTCGATGTAATGACTGTGAGGTCAAGAACATAGATGAAAGTAGCCGGTCGGTGTCAGTTAGAGTAGCGGAACATTGGAATTTAGCTAAATATAGATTCATAGGTCCCTTTAAGATCAATAATGTGGAAAAAATACTCGACTATTTAACTGCATACAATAATACACAACCATATTGAGAAGAAGAACCTGGAAGAACTGGATTTCGCCGATGGCTTGTATCTGATGTAACATAAACTTGAAGATGTACAGGCGAAAACTAACAAGTTGAAAGAACAGGCAGGGCAGCGAAGATAGGACTTCAAGTGAATATAGAGAAGACAGAGGTGATGAAGATACCACACCACCACCACCACCACCAACAACAACAACAACAACAACAAACTCGAATCACCATCAATGCGAAAAACTTAAAGGAAGCAACCTCCTTCACCTATCTAGGCAGGGTAGCACTGTTTCAACTACAGGCAGCACAGGCACACACGAGGATGTCATAGTCAGAATGGGAAAGACAGTAAGACAGGTGTTGATTAGCCTGAAACCAGTGTGGAGATCTTCTGCACTCAGCCAGCATAAAGCATGAACAACATTCGGGTTTTCAACACCAGCGTCGGTCAAATCAGTGCTTCTGTATGGTTCAGAGACTTGGCGTATTACGAAAGGCATTTCCAACAAATTACAGACATTCATCAACAACTGCCTACACTGGCTCCTTACTGAAGATCAGATGGCCAGAATAATAAGAGTAAGCAACAAGGAACTCTGGCCTGGTGACGAACCAACGAAGCAATAACCTATTGCTGAACAAATATGCAGAGGGAGAAAGTGGAGATGGATCGGGTTTACACTGAGGAGGCCGACTGGGGGCATCACGTGTCAGGCCAGGTAGTGGATTGGAACCCAGATGGGAATCGACGAGTTGGGCGTTCGAGGTGAGAGTGATATGGAGGAGATCGTGTGAGGAGGAGATGAGAGGTTGTGGGTAGTGGTGGACACAGGTTTTGAAGATTTCAGAGAACAGAGTTCACTGGAGACGTGCTACTGAATCCCTATGTTCCATTAGGAACCCAAGGGACTAATAACAAGAATAACAATAAAATAAGGTGGTAGATGAAACTACTATACTTAGGAATGATTCAACGCCTATATCAGAGATGTGGAAAATGTTACCACCAATAAAAGCAAAGCATATGATGTGACAGGACTATGAAAATCAGATGTAGAAAGTGCTACGCGATTACACATTGATATGAAACATCGTCATCAAGTAAATAATACTCTATGGAATTTCTCAGACCAACTTTATTATGCGAAACGTCTCTTTATAATATCCAAGTAGCTGTGGCACAATAGACAGAATATTTGATTTTCTTTACATATTATCTTTATTGTAGAGCAATAGTATTATTATATAAATCTTACAATAAACTTCTATGAGTTTGTTACACAAGGCAACCGTTATTTTTAAAATTGTGAAAACCGATGAGACACATCAGACACTTCTACATAATGAATGCTGTTACAACAGTTGATGTCCATCAGTAGTAGGCTATCTCGAAATCTTATCAGAGTTAAGTTTTACAAAGACTTCCTTCAGATAAGTAGTTTACCTTCATCAACTATGCATATTCTTGAGTAGTTCAGTACACTTTCCACACAGTTTAAAAGACTTTGACGAATCATAAGCTTTCATAGTGAATTGGTGACAAAGTTGCTTCTGAAGTGCGAATCCAGTTCCAACAAGTTTTGATGTGGTGTTGGACAACACATAAATTTTACTCAGGATACCCTTAGGTAATTCCTCCTTATCAATATAGGTTTAAAGACTCGAACACTCTTCAAAAGGTAGCAACCTCAATCAACAGTTTGGAAATTGCGATATTGTTCATTGGATTTAAATCCTGTATTTGAATTGCCGTAAATTACATAGATATACAGATACAACTCTAGTTGGTATTCATGCCAAAGTGACATCATTTGAAGGAAAACTGGAAACCTGGGATCAGTGGACAGCTGTCTCTTCCTAGCAGGAGACTGCTTAGCTGGGTACACCATGACCCCGCCAGGTATCAAACCCAGAACATTCAGTCAGTTCATGATAAATACCGACCTGAAATCAATAAATAAATATTCATAAACTTCCAAATTGAATTATCTTAGTGCACGTTAGTGACTAGCTTCAAGATGAGATCCTCAAAGTTCTAAGGTGAAATCGTGACCAAGTCGTATGTAACGACAGCTACTCAACGATGGCATGGGATGGAGGTCCTGCTCTATCGTAAACCACTGGATTTCAACCCAGTAACGGAACCTGAAGGTTTTTTGGTTCGACCTCTGTCCCTTCTGTTCCTTGTGAAACATACCGCTTCAGTAGCACGTCTCCAGTGAACTCTGTTCTCTGAAATCTTCAAAACCTGTGTCCACCACTACCCACAACCTCTCATCTCCTCCTCACACGATCTCCTCCATATCACTCTCACCTCGAACGCCCAACTCGTCGATTCCCATCTGGGTTCCAATCCACTACCTGGCCTGACACGTGATGCCCCCAGTCGGCCTCCTCAGTGTAAACCCGATCCATCTCCACTTTCTCCCTCTGCATATTTGTTCAGCAATAGGTTATTGCTTCGTTGGTTCGTCACCAGGCCAGAGTTCCTTGTTGCTTACTCTTATTATTCTGGCCATCTGATCTTCAGTAAGGAGCCAGTGTAGGCAGTTGTTGATGAATGTCTGTAATTTGTTGGAAATGCCTTTCGTAATACGCCAAGTCTCTGAACCATACAGAAGCACTGATTTGACCGACGCTGGTGTTGAAAACCCGAATGTTGTTCATGCTTTATGCTGGCTGAGTGCAGAAGATCTCCACACTGGTTTCAGGCTAATCAACACCTGTCTTACTGTCTTTCCCATTCTGACTATGACATCCTCGTGTGTGCCTGTGCTGCCTGTAGTTGAAACAGTGCTACCCTGCCTAGATAGGTGAAGGAGGTTGCTTCCTTTAAGTTTTTCGCATTGATGGTGATTCGAGTTTGTTGTTGTTGTTGTTGTTGTTGGTGGTGGTGGTGGTGGTGTGGTATCTTCATCACCTCTGTCTTCTCTATATTCACTTGAAGTCCTATCTTCGCTGCCCTGCCTGTTCTTTCAACTTGTTAGTTTTCGCCTGCTACCTCTGAATTAGCAACCGGCTGGAAATATGAACCTCTATCTCTCTCTTATTTTTCGAAATGTGGAAAGATATTTCGTCCCATTGGTATGAGACTTCTCACACCCATTACCTCAGCAGAAATCCAACCCAAGACCTTCAGGTGACGTGGCCAGCACCTTACCACGGACCACTGGCTCGGAGTCCGGTGGTACATATTTTAAACTTCTATCAGTTCACGACATAGCATAACCGCTACCCAATATCATCGTGGAGTATTTGTCCTCACGGCCAGTAGGTTTGCCTCACTGGTCACGACTTCTCACTGGAACTTCAGGACTCACTTCTTGAAGCTAGTCACCAGTGGGCACTAGACTAATTACGTTCAAAGTGCTTTGAGGAAACCTTGTAAACAAAGGAACAAATAGTCAACGATAACGTTGGGGGTGGTTGAGCTATGTTATGAACTGGCAAAAGTGGGAACCACTGAATGCTGACCCAGTGACTTAATGATAATTTGCTAGCCATGGAACCGTAATGTCGCGGACTAAATACCTGGCGGATTCATTGTATGCACTACTGAGGAGTCATATTCTAGGACAAAACAACAGCTCTTCAATGCTACCAGTTCTCTAATGTTTCTACAACTGATAGCAGTCCATGATGAGCTTCAAGTTGAAATCAATAAATCCCCACAAACCCCTAAATAGAATAATATTTTTGTTGCTATTTCTATTGTAGTCTACTTGTGAGTAGTATGAAAATAAAAGGTCAACATTTTCATGTACTTAATGGAAGTCTTGTACGTGCATCATAGGTCACATTTTGCTTTATTCCTTAGCATAAATAGTCAGCGTAACAAGTATATCGATGCTACACACCAGCAGTCAGCCTAAATACAAACTATTCAAGGAATGGAAGACAGTGCACTATGCAAACTCATCTATCAAATAAACGTCTAGACCAATGTGAGCGAACAATATTGTCTTTCAACATATACATTTTCGATGTAGTATTCATCACGCATTGATATCAATAGGATAAACAGTAAAGACCTAGGAGCAATGAACTGCTGTTTCATCTTGGTGCAGAACTCACCGGGGATGGAACTCAAACGCTAACACAGTGTTATCCGATTGGCAATTCGTTTGTTTGCCTAAGGTTACCAGTCTACATACTAACCAAACGGTATGAAATTGAAGTAAGATCGACACTTACTTAGGCAATTTTACTAAGTGAGGTTGGATATTTTAAGCAGGTGTCTGAAAAATTTCCATTCCATAGGGAGAATGATACAACTGAATACAATCCAATTAGTAGCTATTGTACTGAATCCCTTCGGGAATAGATCTGATTACACAGGAAACTGTGATCTACTCGACATCGAGAAGTTAGTACAGAAATAAGCAAAACGAGTATGATTGACTGACTGTCTAATTTCACAGTTGTTCAATGGATTCAATCATCTTAACCAAGTCAGTTCTGTTAGTTGGTTGGAGGCAATCGGTAGGAAGTCCTGGACCTGGGTTTCGTGCATTTTTGGCACTCGTCAGCAAGGCGGATCTGCAACCTCGACGAAATTAATGTCCCGCTTGAGACTCGAAACCGTGTCACCCAGTGTTGTAATCAGTGACTTTATCACTGAGCTATTCGGGCCGCTACTGTCTTCTTGTAGGACTGGCTTACATGTATTGATTAGTCACGGGAGTGCAACCAATTCCATGTTGTCTAGTCCTGATTGCAGACCGAATCCTATCGATCATATTTGCAATGTGGCAACCAAGCTAGGCCGCTCAGAATCGCGGCCCGAATAGCTTGGTAGTAAAGTCACTGACTACAACACTGGGTGACGAGGGCTCGAATCTCAGGTAGGACATCATTTCCGTCGAGGTTGCAGATCCGCCTTGCTGACGAGTGCCAAAAGACATGAAACCTAGGTCCATGGCCTCCCTCTGACTGCCTCCAACCAACTAACATCTACAAATGTGCACCGTGATGCTGAGCATCCTAGCTTGGTTACCATATTTCAAATATGATCAATAGGATTCGGTCTGCATTCAGGAATAGACAACATGAAATTGGTTGCACTCCCGTGACCAATCAATATAAGTCAGTTCTGATTTATCATGGCTAAATAGATTTTAAAACAGCACGACAACACTTCAGTGCTCATATCGCGTAGAGGTATCTCAGGTACAGCTCTCATTGATATAGTTAGCCTATAGTAACCCATTTCAATCATTCTGTTATTTATTTTGACCTAGGACGAGGTGGTTATATCAAGTTTCGCTATTCAGGACTTTCCCAATGAAGTGGATTTTATTTCATATGAATTCTTGACGTTTTTCCTAATTCCTAATTATAAGCATACCTTATTCTCTACTGTCTTTGAAATTTTAATGAATAACTCTACGGAGTGAACAGTCGAAAAAGCGACTAGATACTGTGATGTTGTGTTGCCAGTGTTGAATAGTTATAAATTTTCTGTACAATGTTCATTCTACCTAATGTAAACATTTTTTAGCGGTTAGTTTAAAGTTTAGGGCCACCAAAATGTTTTCATCGAAGTTATTTCTTTAAATTGCTACTTATTTTTTACTTGTTTTAGTCATTCGAATATTAGCGCATCACACATTCCTAAAATGTCTTCAAGCCATCGGCAGATAAGTGACTAACAAAATTACTAGCACCAAACATAAGGGTGCACTTCTATTCACCCGCCTCCCCGCCCTCTTCCTACAATAGCGTGCTCATAAATTAGACGAGAACCTGAATATAAATGGTCGTTGAGTATTATTGCTTCTCATGCTGACAGCATCAGTATTATCTAACCAACATATCACACTAAGGATTTCATACTGTGCAAAATATTGTCGGAAAAAAAATGATTGTTGTTATCACTCTCAATATCTGGGACTTAAAGAGAATTGATTCTTCCCCCCTGAAGGTTTCGAAGTTTGAGGCATAGGAAAGCATACTTGTTACTTTTCAGTCTCATTACGTGAGTAGCTTCGCATATAATAAAATTAGATACATATTTTTGATTCAAACTATGCAGTTTACGGAGTGACTTTAAAAGCCCACCTAGAAACATCTGAAATAACCAAACAGATTACTGTAGTTTTATGAAAATCTACCTACCTACCTACCTACCTAACTAACTAACTAACTAACTACCTACCTACCTACCTACCTACCTACCTAACTAACTAACTAACTAACTACCTACCTACCTACCTACCTACCTACCTACCTACCTACCTACCTACCTAGGCAGCATCCTCTCAACTACAGGCGGTGAAGGCGGCACAGATGGGGATGTCGAAGCAAGCATGCCAACTGCAATACCATAGGCCTTCCTTCATGAATCTGATGTCAGTGTGGAGATCTACAGCACTGCGTCGCACTCGGTTTAAAGTGTGAACAACATCGGGATTTTCAACACTAATGTCAATCAACTCAGTCATTGCTACTATGTAATGTTTGAGAGAGTTGGCGCGTTACGTAAACCACTTCCAACAAACTGCACACATACATGATGAACAGCTGCTGACGCTCACTCGATACTGAAGATCAATCAGATGACCAGAATAATAAGAATAAACTAGAGGGAACTCATCACTCTGGCTGGCTGGCAACGAACTAACCATTAGCCTGCCGTCCAACGTGTGTGTAGAAGAAAGTGTAGATGGATTGGATAGGATATACAGTGAGAAGACGGTTTGGGAACATCACGCATCAGGTCAAGTCGTCGAGTGGAAGCGAAATGAGAAACGACGAGTTGGGTGTCAGAGCCAATTGTGAAATGATGGAGATTTGCGTCAGGAAGAAATGAAGGGTTGTGAGGAGTTGTGGAGGCAGGTTGAGAAGACTGAAGAGAGAGGAGAGTGAAATGTCGACGTGTTGCTGAAGCCATATGTTCCACTAGGTACCCAAGGCACAAATAATAATGATAAATGTATGTCTTGTTTAAATCTTTGTACTTGAGGATTCAATGAAACGTTTTCTTGAATTCGAATATCATACTTGAAATGAAACTTTATTGAAGTGCAATGTTGTATTTTATTATTATAAAAAGTGTTTACCTATCCCAGATATCTTGTCATTGTTTCCTTTAGGCGATTTTTATTTGGAATACTCAAACTACAGTTTTTAATATGGAAACAATTAAGACCTTCCTGTAAATAAAAGCAGTTATGACAACCTTGAGAAAGGTAATATGATACACGAAAAGTTGATATGTTATTCAGTAGACTTGATTCAAATAATGTAAATAATACAGTCGTCAGAATAGTATGCGTTCGAGTAATTTTCTGATAATCTAATCAATGAGGTGATAATATCATCTTCTCTTGGATATATTCAATGAAATTTTCAGATAGAAGTTGATCAAATGATCAAACGATATATCCAAATTGATATTACATACAGATTATATTTGTGTAAGTCATAGAGTGTTTGAAATCAAATAATCCCAACGTTGTTTCACACAAAAGTCTGGTCCAAGCTTCTTCAGAACAAAAAAATGTTTAAATATGCTAACAGTCAACAATCTTAAAATCTTTGAGATGAATGAGGATTTTTAATTTAGAAGTAGTATTCATCATGGACTGACATCAGTTGAGGAAGACCTTAGGTGATAGTTGCGCTATATCCTGAATTCACAGAAGTTGGAAATGGTGAACTACTGGAAACCGATCCAGTCACTGAATGATTAACACGTTCGCCATGAAACCTGAAGGTGCTGAATTCAATCAGTGGTTGGGTCGTAGGTGCGTACTGCTGAGGAGTTTCATACTAGAACGAAGTAGCTGGTGTCCAGTGCTCCGGGGTTCTTAATGTTTCCCCAACTGATGTCAGTCCATGATGAATACTACTTCTAAGTCTTAAACTCCTTATTTATCCGCATTGTCAAACAGATAGACTTCTAAATGTTTGCAGAATGTAGTTCGTTTTAGAAATGATATCACAGTTATAGAATTCATTTTCATTATCTTACTCAGTTCTAACTAACTTCTAAAGTTTATCTCAGTGGTATAGAACTTTTATTTTGGAACCTAATACCAAATGAACTAGTGAAGCTGAAAGTATCGAGATCTTGGTTCCCTGGTTCGTTGGTAATAATTTACAAGGATTTTAACTCCTAATTCATAATAAGAAAACGAGAATTTTCAACATCAACAAATTTCTTAGTGTTATTGCTTGTATTACACAGTCGTTGATTGGACCGAATTGTTCAGTCTCTGTTGGCATATGGGCTCCTATCATTACTAAACATAGTTAAAAGACAGGCCATATCGAGGCATCCGCATAGGAGCACATATACCAACAGAGACTGAACAATTGGGTCCAATCAATGACGGTGTAATACAAGCAATAACACTAAAACCTATACCCGTTGCACAAGAAGTGGCTATCGTAGCTCGGTGGTGTAGTGGATAATGCCCTGGCGTTTGAAGTGATCGCTCCCGAGACCGAGTCCCGGTGGGAACAACACTCACTGAGAGGCAGGTACATCCAGCTGACGAGTCCCAAATAGGACGAAATGCACATCCTGGATTCCACTGCTAGCCACGGCCCATCATTACTAATCAACGAATTTGTTTCGAATCTGTTATTATATTTGTGGAGCATTTTATAAGAAGCGTGAATATTTTAGATACTGAAGTGATTCTCTAAAACACTATTCAAGATGATATTTTGCTAGTTCCTTACTCTCCAAACTTCAAACTGACTAAATGTCATTCCATTTTACCAATAGTTACATATATTACTATTTATTGTTTTGTTGGATCGAATTCTTCTATCTCTATTAGCATATGGGCTCCTATGCGGATGCCTCGATATTACTTGAATGTTAAGTATGATAATTTGGTTGGTTGCATCCGCATAGGAGCCCATATGCCAACAGAGGTAGAACAATTCGATCCAACGAAACAACGGAGAATAACAAGTATGTCACTAAATAGTAATAACTACTACCCGTTGTACAAGAAGTGGCTATCGTTCGTTCGTGAAATAGTGGATAACGCCTTGGCGTTTGAAGCGATGGGTACGTGGTTTGTGTCTCCGTGGGAACAAGATCACTAGGGTACAGGTACATCCAGCTGATGAGTCCCAAATATGACAAGGTGTGCATTCTGGATTCCTCTGCTAGCCACAACCAATCAAATTATCATAATTATAGCTATCACTGAAAAAGTGTATATTGCTGAAGTAGTTATACGAATAAGTTATTCTTATTGAGGCCATGTTGCCTACAGTATTCTACCTCTCAGTAGCACTGTTTCACATTAGTTTGATTGTCCTGACTGACTATCTCAGTGGATAAATTTGTGGCATTTGAAGTGATCAGCTCTTGGTTTGAATTCTATTGCAAGAAACATCACTCACTAGGAAATAGATACATCCAACTGATGAGTTCCAGATAGGAAGAAACACATGTCCTGGATTCTCCCACTAGCCACTACCCATGGATAATATTAAATTTGAAAATGTCTTAAATATTGAGGCATCCAAGCAGAAGCCTATATGTCAATAGTGGTCAATCTGTTTGGTGTAATTGATGAGGCGAAACCACAAGCATGCCATGTTTCACAGTGTCACCACATGAGTAACGCAGAAGTCAGGTATAGAGTCTTAGGGAGGAGTGGTAAGACAATTGATGTGATGGTGAACCTTTACAGACTGAGATGGCTGGCTCCGACATGTGTTACGTCTGTTTCGTCGCACAATATTGGCTGAAGTAGTTTCAAGCTGGAAAAAGGCTCGCAGCAGACAGACGAAAACATGGAGTCAATGCAAGGAGTACTTGACTGTTGGTCCGAACCATTTAAGGAGATATAGATTAGCCAGTTAGGTTCCACGGGACAGGATAAACCAGTTATTGCAGCCTGACTCTAGGTGATGACATGGTTTGGAATCAATGTCACTGGCTCAGATGCATACACACATTATCCTCATTCTAAAGGTTATACTATGTCTTATCGTTTTCTCATTCCTCCCTTTTCTCAGTTCAACCACTTTCTGATTTCACTTCTTTTAACTATTTTTCTTTTCTTCTTCATCTTCCATTTTATTGTAGTGTTACCTGATGTGCTGATATAAGATGAAGTGTGGGGAAATTGACTGTTGTACAGTAATGCCTGGTCCTTTGTTGATCTTGATGATGATGGTGATGATGACTATGAGGCACGATGTCGGTATTTTTCTGAATAGTTTTCAAAGTGATCACGGGTAATATATTTATGTCACAATGGAGTAAGCAGATGATAATCTATATGCCTCTAAAGTTCAAAGGGTCAACTGAAGTTTATAAAGTCGATTGCACAATAAGTTTGACAACTTAACAAACAGATATTCAGAAGTAGTATTCATCATGGACTGACATCAGTTGGGGAAACATTGCAAACCCCGGAGCACTGGACACCAGCTACTTCGTTCTAGTATGAAACTCCTCAGCAGTACGCACCTACGACCCAACCACTGATTGAATTCAGCACCTTCAGGTTTCATGGCGAACGTGTTAATCATTCAGTGACTGGATCGGTTTCCAGTAGTTCACCATTTCCAACTTCTGTGAATTCAGGATATAGCGCAACTATCACCAAAGGTCTTCAGATGGCATCCACTATACTTCCGACTAGTTGACCCCGCAGGTCATGGCTTCTCATTGCTCCACCTACATTTCATCGTCTCAGGTTACATACACTTTTCTCCATTTCTGCAAGTTCTGAGGGGTCCATCTACACGTTCCCCTCAGGCTCCAACTGCATAGTCCTCAAGAGGATATTAGATAGATACCCATTTGGGGTGTTCCTTGGAGTGTTATGCTCATCATTTCAATCCGTGTCATCCATCAGTGCAGGTTGACATGTTACCAATGCGCCAATCAGGCGGCGACTGAATTCTTGTAGAACTTGGTTCGATACATTGACTAGTCACTGAGACACAATCAATTTCATCATCTCTTGTTATCAGTGCTGACAGAATCCAATTGATCACCAGCAACTTCACATAATTTCAATATGGATTTCGTCACTTTCCCATTTAAAATATTCCCCATTCCATTCCATACTGTCAAAAGCATCAAGGGAGAAACAATATTCTGCATGCCTTACAAGTATCTGACGATAGTCTACACTGAAAGGTTTCCTCAAACTAACAGACTTTCAGTAAACAGATTGATTACATGATCCTCCGCACTCCAAACAAGTGCCTACTTCAATGTACAATGTCAGCTGACGTAGCATTGCATTGGGAGAAGACGATTCAGGATGACAACATCAAGATATGACAGCAATGGATGAATTCTCTGCCACTTCGTCTGAGCCGTATACAAAGGTGTATTCTGACTGGTGGAGCTAAACCAGACAATAGGAATCACTGGTTGACCATGCTTGTTGACATCGATGAAAATCCATCACTCTGACACTTACCTATTCCACGCTTCATCTCTCCTAACACAACAACAACAACAACAATATGAGCAACAAAGAATATTCTCTTCAGGTCACACATTTATAAAATCCAATTGTACAGCGCGTAGTCAAGCCATGTCTAGAGGCAGTTACATTTTCAAAGTGGAATGAAATCTAGAGATTGTAAGGAGATCGATTCATCCTCTCACTCTCAGTTAGTCAAAATTCGTATCAGAGAAGAATGATATGATGGTGAAACGAAACGATAAGGAATAAGATGACAGGTATCGCCGTTACTTAGCTGAAGATCAAGTGAGGAGTAACACCTTACCATGTTCTTTCTGAATGCACAAATCAGACTTGATCAATCTCATCGTGACAGCCTTCACTGTGATGACGAGGCGTTGGCGAACTACATGTCGTGTCGTTTGTGGAACACAATAAATTACATCGAAAACTTTATTAGCATCTATGTGATGCTCTGTGTAGAATGGATGCACTTACACAATTTCACCATTATTCACTCTATACATCAGAACAACTGGTTCATCACATACACAATTCTCTACTTCAATATCACATACCATTCATCTATCCTTCTTTGAATATCCTTGTATGGTGTGGACACTCCTACTAATCCAATTTCGTGTTACGTTCTACACTCTACTTTTCTATCTGCCTACATGTAAAGTATGCGGATGAACAACCTTCTTGTAAAGTATTCAATACTAGTGTCTCTGTTCAATTTTATCCTGTTCGGAATCGAAGAAACTAATCACTACTGGAATTACTTCACTAAAATAAAAACATCTTCACCATACACTTCACTGGTTGGATAAACAATTTCATGACGTAACGAGAGATATGAACAAGTGGATCGACTCCAACGTGGACGTATCATCACAGACAACTAGGCATTCTTGTCAACAGAATATCATTTGAACACTCTTCACATGCACATCGATGTGTCAATCCTCAACATGGAATACAACACTTTCTTCACTCTATCCAGCACACCATTTGTACCACACAAAATACTCCTCTCATTAAACCTTCCATTATTCAAATGTATTACGAGGCAGACAGGTAAAGGGAAGAGGAGTGCAACACTTTCATGCTGTTCATGCTCATCTAGTCTAGACGAATTAGCCAGTCATCACTTCGTATTTAGGAGAATAAAATATCAATAAACGAGAACATATTTCACCCGATGTCTACAAACACACACTGATTTATCTAACCATTAACATTAACATTGGCATGTTTCCTACATTCATTCTACTGTTTAATGTTGTGTTCAAATTTTTTTATAGCTTCAATGTGTGACTAATACCTCGTTAGGCTTGCCTTCATTGTTGCCTTGCTAATTAGTTGTTTCCATCATTCTGTCGAAGTGATTAGTAGTTAGTATACTGGTTCTCGTGATACATTGAAATAGCCTATTCACCAATTGCGTTGAACAGCACATTTCGGAAATATTCTACAGGAAACTTGTTTACTGGTTTTTATCTCAATAACATTCTGCTGTCATGGTGACAGGAGTGATTCATAACTTATGCAGTATAAAAGATAGTGAACTGTTCTAGTGACCTTGGAGGTCACGGTAGGAACAAGTGAAGTGACCAATTAGACAAGTGTAGTTCTATGGAAATCTGCCTTTCCATCCAAAATGAAGACACCTGATTGGTTATTTCAACCCTCGATAAGGTGGCCTTTCAAGTCACCTCCTCTTTTAGCTTTAACTTCAAAGGTCACCTCAACAACTGTCGAAATGGTCAATTAGAGGTTTCTCCATTCCACTTGGAAAGGTAGATTTTGATAAAATAGTGTAGTTTGATTGACTATTTTAGTTGGTTGTTAGGGTCGCCTTCAATGCTGATAGTAAAACATTAGTTGACTTTAGACGTCACCCTAGCAACTGCTCAAGTGACCAATCTTGCCTCAGTATTTTGCCTGGAAAAGAGACGAGAAGACAAGGAAATTAGAACTATATATAATATAAAGGATGTCTGTCACAAAGTTGTGTAGTTATCCTCATATGACTATGGACAATAAATTATGTCCGAAACGTAATCCAGTAAAACAGTACTCTTCCTTCAGTTGTGTGATAAATGTAATAAATCAATGAAAAGGGAATTACATTGCATCACAGTGCACAAATTCTAGTCTTATTTTAAAAGTATTTTCCATAAAATACAGGGATGTAATCGGATGTCTCATCACTTGCTGAGGTGTTCTGTGAAGTGCTTCATCTTTTAAGGCCACTTTGAAGGCCACAATGACAACTGATACAACATCCACTCACGCTCATGTATTCAATGATACTTTTTTATTCCAACTAAAATATCACAACCTGTTTGGTTATCTTGTCCATAAATACAGTGACCTTCAAATGTTGTCAGCTGAACACCCACCATACTAACAACTGAAGTAAACAATTGAACGCCTCGTCTTCATTGAAATCTACATTTCCAACAGAAATGAAGACAACTGATTGATTAGTTATTTCAATCGTTGATAAGGTGACTTTCTAAAGTCACTTATAAAAAAAAGGCACGTCATCAATGAACTAGTCACATGGGCAGGAATATTACACGGAAGATGGTATATCGAATGGACACTCAATAAACAATGAGAAATAGACAATGATCATTATTGAACGAATTTAAAGGCCATCCAAACAACTGCTGAGATAGCTAATTAGCTTTCTATACATTTCATGAAAAACTACCTACCTCTATCCAGCCGGAATACCGAAACTTCATCGGTTATGTCATCAGTTGCTAAGATGGCCAGTAAAGTCACACTTCTCCTCTTTTCTTAATCAGCATATCCTCCAACAGATCTGATTGCTCAATAAAACTCAAACTGATTGACGTGTAAGAAAAGCGTTTAATACCTTAGACTGCATTTTGCGATATCACTAGATAACATAAAAGCTGTTGAACTAGGTAGGAGGTCAGTCATATTCCCTAATATTCGAGGAATATTTCTGTTTTTCATCACCTCCTGTTGTTTTTCTCATTGTAATAAACTCAGAAGTTCATGCAGGTGTGTAGTGAATTAGTCAAGTATTCCTCTGACAATTAGCCAAACGCTCAAAAATAGGTGTACATCATACTACATAACACCAGTTGATGGCTTACCACTACTGAAATCTGATCATTCCTGTAGCATCTTCTCGTGTTCACGACCATCAAAATTCCCTCACACCTGAACATATTCAGTAACAGGAATAAGTTAGTCAGGTGAAATGATCCCCCAGTACTAAACACAACAGATTGGACATATTTTAGAAATAGTTGTCAAATAGGTGACCATTTCGAAAACTGCCAGTTGCTGATGAAAGTGAGTGAGTGAGTGAGTGAGTGTCGACTGATTCTGTGAGACTTCGAGATGAGATGATAGTTGTCTGTAGTCACTTCACGACCCTCAATCCAGCACATTCCACACTTCAAGTTTCAAGAGTCCTTGAAGCTTAATAGTTAGTTGATCACTTTTTCACATTTGGTTACAACATACAAAACTTGTTATCATTCATGATTTTACAAGTGGAGTTGTTGAATGAAATGCCTGTAGAAAAGACTTCAATGTCTACATGATTGACTCATGATTCTCAGTTTTGCAATCATCAACAATATACGTTGAATGATGTCGAAATAAAATTGTAAACAAAGTTAGTTGGTTGACCGTTCACCTGAGAGTAACCAATTCGATGGTGATGCACTCTGATTGATATTGGCTGATTGGAAGCGATCAGTACGTTGACCTGCTTCACCTAGGAATCGAATTTATTGCCACTCATCAGTGATGTGTATCTGTAACTCGAACGGAATTGGTTTTGTCCGAGACATTTTAACCGACGTCACACAATGCGCCAGTCACATGTGGTACTACTCACCTATTCATATCACAGTCGAACTCCTACAAGATTGGAATGGAAAACTGAAATATTCATTGAGAGAACAATATAAAAAGTGAGTAAGTAATGCAAGAGAATAACAGTGAACTACAGATTAACAACTTTCAGTCATTCACTAACGGATTCCCAGTTAGTTTGTAAACAAATAAGTATCTTTATGTGTTTTTTAGATGAATGGGGATATTTAATTTGGGAGTAGTGTTCATCATGGACTGACTTCAGTTGGGGAACCATTGAAAATCTGGGAGCACTGGACACCAGCTGTTTCGTTCTAGTATGGGACTCCTGAGAAGTATGCACCCACGACCCAGCCACACATCGAACTCAACACCTTCAGGTTTCACGGCGAAAGCGTTTAACCATTCAGCGACTGGATCGGTTCACAGTGGTTCACAATTTCCAACTTCTGTCAATCCACAACATAGCGCGACTATCACCAAAGGTCTTCAGTTAGCATCCACTTCACTTCCGACTAGTTGACCCCACTGGTTATGGCTTCTCATTGGAGCTTGCTGATATCCATCTGGAAGCAAGTCAGTAATGAGCAGTGTACAGTAATATCCAGTGCTCCGAGATTTTCAATGGTTCCCCAACTCATGTCAGTCCATGATGAATACTACTTGTAAATATCTTTACGTCAGATAACTGTCTGTTGAATCAGATTTGGAAAAATGTGTGAGGTCATCAGGAAGCTTCAAATTTAAAACAATGAAGGTTATTTAATTCAACATGCTTGTTTTAATTCAGTGGACTCCACTTAACTTTTTGTACTCAAATGGAGCCAAAAAGGTGTAGCACTTCCACATAGAGGACGATTTTCCTGTTATAAAACAATTTAACACATCACCTTTCTCCAATGATACTATTTGGACTTGTATTGTGATGGGAATGGTTGACTAATCTGTTATGATAAAACATAAAAAATTATATTACCACTTTTTATATAAAAAAGTGGCTAAAATCTCGCTGGTTTACATCAACTGGGGATCTATTCACTAAGCAACTTGGACATTCTTTATTATGCCCAATTAAATCCGATCTAATCACCAAAATCGACGAGTATTCAGATGAATAAATATCTCATAAGAGCAAAATGGATAATATTCAGTTATCAGCCATCAATTAGCCACATGACCAGGAATATAATTGTAAGACTTAAGCACTGTGATAGAATGTAATTCTACAATAGACTTGTTTATTTGATATAAAGCGCAAAATGATACAGTATTACTTACTTGACGATGTTTCGAGCATCAACTATTATTGCTCATTATCGTACCAATGACATCACACTACTTTCGACATGTTACTTTTATAGTCCTGTCACCTGATATTCTTTGTTCTCATAAACTGTAAAATTTTCCATATCATTATTATAGATGGGTGTTGCGTCATTCCCATTATATATGTTGGATGTTGGCTGATTCGATGAACAAAGATTAAGTTATCAGTCACTCTCTGTCGCCATCTAATTATACTGGACTTCAATAAAGTGGTTCTATCTACCACCCTATTGTGTCGTTGTCTCTTAACGTATGCAATGCACTCCAATAGGCGATTCTTTTTTTCTGGATTATTGATCCTAATGGAATCTGTCATTCTATATTTACCTAAATTCCAATGTTCCGCTATTCTAACTGACACCGAACGGCTACTTTCATCTATGTACTTGACCTCACAGTCATTACATCGAATTTGATAGATTAGATTATTTTGCTGAATTGGTTCTGTCGAATCCCTAAGCCAACCAATGAAGCTTATCTCTGAGTGAGTTTACAGATATAAATGTCACCCTAATTTCATCTTTGTTGATGATCCTACATAAAGTTTGTGATATACCTTCCTTATATGGCAACACAATGGGTGCTGTGAACTCCTTACTACTCATTTTGTCGTTATTATTCGTATTCGTGTTACTGTTATTATTTCATCTCTTGTATGTTCGTAAGGACTTTTTAATAAACTGTAGATTATAATTATCAAGTATGAGTGCTTGTTTTATCTGTTTCATTTCCTTGTTTCAGTCCTTGCACTGACTAGTCAGCTTTCTAACTCTATCACTTAGACATCTGACTAAACCTGCCTTCACCGACTGGCACTGGATGAGATAACGTGAAGTCTGAAATGCGTATTAGAATATGTTGGTTTCCTGTGGCTGGTAGTATCCAAACCACTGTCTCTCCTTCTTTTTTTCTGCAATCCAACATAGGTAATATAGAATTACATACTACCACAGTGCCCAAGTTTAACGCATATATATTCATGAAACTTCTGCTCTTCCTGTTCGAAGGCTCGCCAATAAACTTACCTGACTTTCAAAAACTGAAGTACGTTTCATAAATCATCGTATTTTCAATATTCGCTGTATGAAAAATTGAATTATTCCTAGACATCTTCGTCTAAGTATTCTGTTATCTACTAACAAAACCAAAAGAGGAATAGAAGATGTCAGCAGACTCTGTCTCAAAGAAGTACTATCCGGAATAAAATTGAACTAGTGAAATGTAAACTTATGTAGATCGTGAACAGCGGAGACTATGAACTTCTAATAGAAACATTAGATAAAGCAAAATTAACTACATTCAAAGAATCGAGAAACAATCAAATCAAAACGTTCTGCAGATTAATGCAATAAAAATATCCTTTGGAAAATAATGGGTGTGCACTGCTAAGAAGTCCCGTAAAACTGCGACGAAACAGCTATCCAGTGCTCCAGAGTCTTCAGTGTTCTTCCAACTCATACTGGCCCATTAATATTATTATTGTTTGTCGCGTGGGCTCCTGGTGGAACACACCACTTCAGTAGCACGGCGACATTTCACTGTCTTCTCTCTAATCTTTTTAAGCTGGTTCCACCACTCCCACAAGCATTCATTTCTTCCTTATACGATCCCCTCCATGTCACCATAAAATCGAACGCCCAACTCATCGTTTCTCATTTGGCTTCCATCTGACGGCCTGGACTAACGCAAGAGAGGTAATTGAAAAAATCAACTTCCTCCACATTTCTTCCTCTGATGGTGACTGGTACTTGTTGTTGTTGTTGCTGGTTATTGGTTGGGTATCTTCACTACATCTGTCTTTTCCACGTTCACCTGAAGGGAGTGACTTCTTTCTTTGCTGCCTCAACTCACCTCACCTCTCCTCCTCTGCCAACTTGTTAGTTTTCCCCTGTACGTCTTCTAGTTTGTGCGACAAGTCATTAGACATAAATCATCATCGTTGGTGAAATCCAAATCTTCTTCTGGAGTCTTTTCATCGGTCCAGCCAGCGTATGCTCATCTTCTTACAGCTCTACACAGTTGTCTGTTGCATCATCCTGTCTAGTCCAGTCTAGTCAACCACAATCAGGAAGATCACTGGTGATGATAGTAGGTGGCAGCCTTGTGTTATCCCTTCCTGTCTTCACTTTGAAGGCATTACTGAGCTTTGTTTTCGTTGTGAATCACTTTGCATGTAGCATCGTCATACTGCATCGCATATAGCTGTTGAATGAGGTTGATAAATATTTGGGGCAGTGGAACCATAGTATTGAAGCAGTTGCCAAATTGCTTCTTGGTCAACAATATCGAGTGCCTTTTGAAAGTGGATGAAGTTTAGGTAGAGAGTTGACTGCCATTCTATACTCTGTCGTATGATGATGCGTAGCGTGTTGTGGCGTTGCAATTTGATCCGCACATGGTTTATTCTTCCTGAAGCCAGCCAACCAGCCTGTTCCAGTGGTAATTTTGAATCCAACGCATCCTTGAATCTCTCCAGGATGATGTGGTCTGATATTTTGCCTTCTTTGGGTGGACAAGGGTCAAGCATGATTCCGTTCTTGCAACGAATGAGTTCGCCCTTGTTTGGGACTTTGACAAGGTAGAACTTCTTCCAATCAACAGGTAGGTACCTTTCCTTCCTTCCTAGAAAACCTTCTGTAGTAGTGTTGTGAGCATATCCACTGTTGGCTCTGTGTCTGTTTTCGATGCTTCTGGTGGAATTACATCTAGTCCTGCTGATTTTCCGAATTTCAGCAACTTCATGGCATTCTGGACTTCACTTCTGCTTTTGTCGGGGCGTTTGTGTTCACTGATAGTTATGTGGGTGGGCTGCTGGTGGTATTTCTGAACGAGTTGCAGGTGGTGGTGGTCAAATTCAAGAGTTTTTGAAGTGATTACCCTATCGTTTCCTTTGTTTCTTCCGTTTGGTAACTAGCTTTCCTTCACTATCTCTCATTGTTTTCATCTGCGCTGATCTCTTCCCTACCACATAGTAACTTAGTTTTTTGATATGATATTGTCAGGTCACTCCTGCAGCCTGTTCTGCTTCAGTTGCAAGTGTGTTGTAGACGTGTCATTTTGTCTTTGCATGCACTCTTCTTCACTTCTTTGTCCAGTGTAGTGTTTTATAGTTTGCGTTCAGTTCCTCATTTCGTTTTTCATCCCTCCACTGCACTGCACTGGTTCATCTCCTGCTTCACCATCTTCCTCTTCATCCTCTATCAGCTTCCATGTGTCCTTCGAGATCCCTTCTTTATCTTCTTTCTTTTTCTTTCCTAACAAGCTTATGAAGGTTCGTTTTGAAATCTCTTTTAAAGAGTTCCAATGTTCTTCCGCACAGGTTTCTTCACGGATGTTGCTCAATGTCTCCCATTTTGTCTTGATGATTGACCATATGAAGATATCCTCCGCAGTTTCGTCCTTCAGTTCACTTTCTGTTCTGGGTGTTCAACTTCAACTGCGGTCTATCACCAACTTCTTTGAAGGCTTTCAACTTGATTTTGAATGCTGGTTTCTTGCACTAGACAGTTATCTGAGCCCACCTACATCTTCTCCTCTTCTTCATTTGATCTTGTATTCAGTAAGCTGTATCCCCACTTCCTCACATTGAGATGAAGTCGATCTGATTTTTAGTGTAGTGTGGCTGGTGTCTGGTGAAATCAAATCCATGTCACTGCCTTGTGAATATCCTTGTGTTTGTACACACTGCCTAGCCTCCAATCACCAAACCGTTGAATCCGCTGAAGTCTGCAAACACTTCTCCATTCTCATTCATCATTTCACCGAGTGCCTCTTGACTCATGATGAGTTCTGTTCCTGTGTTGTCCTCTCCTCTCAGTTTGGCATTCATGTCACCCGACGCATTAGAATTTTGATGTCACCAAGTGGGTTGTGGTCTTGTCGATTACTGATTGCAGTTGTCTGTAGAATTCCTCCTCTTCCTTCTTCTCTTCATCTGCATTATTTGTGGGTGCGTAACGTAGCACTGGATGACTGTAACTTCCCTTCCTTTTCAGTTGAATCCATCCTGCTGTCATGATCCTGATTGTGGAGGAGATTGGCTCCCACTACATGAGAGCCTTCGATTCTCTTAAGGACGTCATGATAGCCACTCCGAAACTCAGTGTGCTCATGATTGTCATCTGAATTACAATATTGGAGTAGATTATTGACTCTCCAGTTGACAGTTTGCGGAGTCTACTTCCATTCCATCTGCTTTCGTAGATTCTTAGCACTTCCATGCCATACCTTCTCATCTCCTTTGCAATCTGCGCAGTCTTGCTAGGTTCATGCATGTTGCAGATATTCCATGCCTGCTTCCTTACTTTCGCTTTCATCGAGAAAAGACATATCGGCTAATTGGCTTCCCAAATGCTTTCACCAACCGGCTACATTTCGTCTCCCCGATTCCAGTGAGGAATAAGTTCGTTTTTTTTATATTTTGTCTGTGCTTTGAAGTTCCTGTAGCAACTGGATTTTTTTTCCGGTGTAGGGCTCCTAGCCTTATGCCCAACCTTTCCTCTTTATCCGAGCTGAGGACCTGCTGGTAACTAGTGAACTAGTTCCCTAAGCGATTTCAGTCAAACTATTAGAGGTAGAATAAACCAAACAGAGTTAACTACAAGCATAGTCATGAAATATGTGAATAGTGTTCAGTTAGTACTCACTTAAGATAGTTACTCTGAATACGTATCTGTGATTCAACTATGTTATCGTATAACTAACATTCGTCGTTTACTGAATATGGTGCATGTTACTCCCCTGAACTATTGATTCCACTGACTAGCTGTCTTCTGTGATCATTATATCAGATTTAATTGTGCATAGAAATGAATGACTAACCAGTTCTCCACTTCATACAAGCCATCTGAATTTTCACCAATTCTTCATCCAGAAGACAGGAAAAAAGGTTTCTATTCATCATCACAACAGTTCAGCCTAGGACTTTCATAGTAATTCAATATGATCATAAGTATTTTTACAGATGTATTTCAGAAGTAGATAATCTGACGTAGATATAATAAATAAATTATTCTCAATTCGACTCAGTCATCAGTGAATGAATAACTGGAAAATGTTATTCTCTGTAACTAAGCTTTGATGTATTAATGATGGACCGTGGCTAGCAGTGGAATCCACGATGCGCATTTCGTCCTACTTGGGACTCTTCAGCTGGATTTGCCTGCTTCCCAGTGAGTGATATTGTTCCCACCAGAAGCAGGTACATCCAGCCCATGAGTCCTAAATTGGACAAAATGCGCATCCTGGATTCCACTGCTAGACACGATCCGTCATCAATACAATTAGAACGCAGGTAATATCGAGGCATCCACATAGGAGCCCATATGCCAATAAAGACCGATTAATTCGGTCCAAGCAACGACGGTATCATATAAAAACAATTATACTAGGCGTTTAAAGTTTATATAGTTCTTCCTATAGAAAATTACACCTTCAGGTTCACTCCTACATGAAATTATTCGTGATCCAAATAACTCAGTGGTACTATCTCTGACTCCAACAATGAGTTATCCTGTCAGGAATCTCTCGAATGATATCAGTTTCCCTGAGTTTGCACATAGTCCTTGCTGAGAAGTGCCAAGCAGGCCTATTTGCTGATTGCATTCAATCAACCAAAATCTATCGTAATGTGCAGTAACGTTTAGTCTTATGACACACTGACAACACTGGAAAATGATCGCTACAGTTTGGTTAGCACTCAGGAAGAGTCAATATAGAATATACTACTCTAAGATGACCAATCATTTGCTAACACTTGCTGATAAATTTACTTCCAAACTACTAAACATTATAGTGGCAACTGGGAAGTAAGGAGAAAAAGTCAAACACGTGGTTAATAAGATCATTCTTACGGCTTATTCACTTAATGTACACATTTACAAAGACAGAAATGATAACAATTCGTGTATGCTTAGATCAAATCTGAAGAGGCAATCGAATGGCTGGCTTCGCAATCTCCAGGATTTAGTAAATAAAGATTATTGTTCAGCACTCATTGTTTTAAATTTGAAGCTTCCTGATGACCTCACACATTTTTCCAAATCTGATTCAACAGACAGTTATCTGACGTAAAGATATTTACAAGTAGTATTCATCATGGACTGACATGAGTTGGGGAACCATTGAAAATCTCGGAGCACTGGATATTACTGTACACTGCTCATTAGTGACTTGCTTCCAGATGGATATCAGCAAGCTCCAATGAGAAGCCATAACCAGTGGGGTCAACTAGTCGGAAGTGAAGTGGATGCTAACTGAAGACCTTTGGTGATAGTCGCGCTATGTCGTGAATTGACAGAAGTTGGAAATTGTGAACCACTGTGAACCGATCCAGTCGCTGAATGGTTAAACGCGTTCGCCGTGAAACCTGAAGGTGTTGAGTTCGATGTGTGGCTGGGTCGTGGGTGCATACTTCTCAGGAGTCCCATACTAGAACGAAACAGCTGGTGTCCAGTGCTCCCAGATTTTCAATGGTTCCCCAACTGAAGTCAGTCCATGATGAACACTACTCCCAAATTAAATATCCCCATCCATCTAAAAAACACATAAAGATACTTATTTGTTTACAAACTAACTGGGAATCCGTTAGTGAATGACTGAAAGTTGTTAATCTGTAGTTCACTGTTATTCTCTTGCATTACTTACTCACTTTTTATATTGTTCTCTCAATGAATATTTCAGTTTTCCATTCCAATCTTGTAGGAGTTCGACTGTGATATGAATAGGTGAGTAGTACCACATGTGACTGGCGCATTGTGTGACGTCGGTTAAAATGTCTCGGACAAAACCAATTCCATTCGAGTTACAGATACACATCACTGATGAGTGGCAATAACTTCGATTCCTAGGTGAAGCAGGTCAACATACTGATCGCTTCCAATCAGCCAATATCAATCAGAGTGCATCACCATCGAATTGGTTACTCTCAGGTGAACGGTCAACCAACTAACTTTGTTTACAATTTTATTTCGACATCATTCAACGTATATTATTGATGATTGCAAAACTGAGAATCATGAGTCAATCATGTAGACATTGAAGTCTTTTCTACAGGCATTTCATTCAACAACTCCACTTGTAAAATCATGAATGATAACAAGTTTTGTATGTTGTAACCAAATGTGAAAAAGTGATCAACTAACTATTAAGTTTCAAGGACTCTTGAAACTTGAAGTGTGGAATATGCTGGATTGAGGGTCGTGAAGTGACTACAGACAACTATCATCTCATCTCGAAGTCTCACAGAATCAGTCGACACTCACTCACTCACTCACTTTCATCAGCAACTGGCAGTTTTCGAAATGGTCACCTATTTGACAACTATTTCTAAAATATGTCCAGTCTGTTGTGTTTAGTACTGGGGGATCATTTCACCTGACTAACTTATTCCTGTTACTGAATATGTTCAGGTGTGATGGAATTTTGATGGTCGTGAACACGAGAAGATGCTACAGGAATGATCAGATTTCAGTAGTGGTAAGCCATCAACTGGTGTTATGTAGTATGATGTACACCTATTTTTGAGCGTTCGGCTAATTGTCAGAGGAATACTTGACTAATTCACTACACACCTGCATGAACTTCTGAGTTTATTACAATGAGAAAAACAACAGGAGGTGATGAAAAACAGAAATATTCCTCGAATATTAGGGAATATGACTGACCTCCTACCTAGTTCAACAGCTTTTATGTTATCTAGTGATATCGCAAAATGCAGTCTAAGGTATTAAACGCTTTTCTTACACGTCAATCAGTTTGAGTTTTATTGAGCAATCAGATCTGTTGGAGGATATGCTGATTAAGAAAAGAGGAGAAGTGTGACTTTACTGGCCATCTTAGCAACTGATGACATAACCGATGAAGTTTTGGTATTCCGGCTGGATAGAGGTAGGTCGTTTTTCATGAAATGTATAGAAAGCTAATTAGCTATCTCAGCAGTTGTTTGGATGGCCTTTAAATTCGTTCAATAATGATCATTGTCTATTTCTCATTGTTTATTGAGTGTCAATTCGATATACCATCTTCCGTGTAATATTCCTGCCCATGTGACTAGTTCATTGATGACGTGCCTTTTTTTTATAAGTGACTTTAGAAAGTCACCTTATCAACGATTGAAATAACTAATCAATCAGTTGTCTTCATTTCTGTTGGAAATGTAGATTTCAATGAAGACGAGGCGTTCAATTGTTTACTTCAGTTGTTAGTAAAGTGGGTGTTCAGCTGACAACATTTGAAGGTCACTGTATTTATGGACAAGATAACCAAACAGGTTGTGATATTTTAGTTGGAATAAAAAAGTATCATTGAATACATGAGCGTGAGTGGATGTTGTATCAGTTGTCATTGTGGCCTTCAAAGTGACCTTAAAAGATGAAGCACTTCACAGAACACCTCAGCAAGTGATGAGACATCCGATTACATCCCTGTATTTTATGGAAAATACTTTTAAAATAAGACTAGAATTTGTGCACTGTGATGCAATGTAATTCCCTTTTCATTGATTTATTACATTTATCACACAACTGAAGGAAGAGTACTGTTTTACTGGATTACGTTTCGGACATAATTTATTGTCCATAGTCATATGAGGATAACTACACAACTTTGTGACAGACATCCTTTATATTATATATAGTTCTAATTTCCTTGTCTTCTCGTCTCTTTTCCAGGCAAAATACTGAGGCAAGATTGGTCACTTGAGCAGTCTAAAGTCAACTAGTGTTTTACTATCAGCATTGAAGGCGACCCTAACAACCAACTAAAATAGTCAATCAAACTACACTATTTTATCAAAATCTACCTTTCCAAGTGGAATGGAGAAACCTCTAATTGACCATTTCGACAGTTGTTGAGGTGACCTTTGAAGTCAACGCTAAAAGACGAGGTGACTTGGAAGGCCAACATATTAACGGCTGAAATAACCAATCAGGTGTCTTCATTTTGGATGGAAAGACAGATTTCCATAGAACTACACTTGTCTAATTGGTCACTTCACTTGTTCCTACCGTGACCTCCAAGGTCACTAGAACAGTTCACTATCTTTTATACTGCATAAGTTATGAATCACTCCTGTCACCATGACAGCAGAATGTTATTGAGATAAAAACCAGTAAACAAGTTTCCTGTAGAATATTTCCGAAATGTGCTGTTCAACCCAATTGGTGAATAGGCTATTTCAATGTATCACGAGAACCAGTATACTAACTACTAATCACTTCGACAGAATGATGGAAACAACTAATTAGCAAGGCAACAATGAAGACAAGCCTAACGAGGTATTAGTCACACATTGAAGCCATAAAACATTTGAACACAACACTAAACAGTAGAATGAATGTAGGAAACATGCCAATGTTAATGTTAATGGTTAGATAAATCAGTGTGTGTTTGTAGACATCGGGTGAAATATGTTCTCGTTTATTGATATTTTATTCTCCTAAGTACGAAGTGATGACTGGCTAATTCGTCTAGACTAGATGAGCATGAACAGCATGAAAGTGTTGCACTCCTCTTCCCTTTACCTGTCTGCCTCGTAATACATTTGAATAATGGAAGGTTTAATGAGAGGAGTATTTTGTGTAGTACAAATGGTGTGCTGGATAGAGTGAAGAAAGTGTTGTATTCCATGTTGAGGATTGACACATCGATGTGCATGTGAAGAGTGTTCAAATGATATTCTGTTGACAAGAATGCCTAGTTGTCTGTGATGATACGTCCACGTTGGAGTCGATCCACTTGTTCATATCTCTCGTTACGTCATGAAATTGTTTATCCAACCAGTGAAGTGTATGGTGAAGATGTTTTTATTGTAGTGAAGTAATTCCAGTAGTGATTAGTTTCTTCGATTCCGAACAGGATAAAATTGAACAGAGACACTAGTATTGAATACTTTACAAGAAGGTTGTTCATTCGCATACTTTACATGTAGACAGATAGAAAAGTAGAGTGTAGAACGTAACACGAAATTGGATTAGTTGGAGTGTCCACACCATACAAGGATATTCAAAGAAGGATAGAATGAATGGTGTGTGATATTGAAGTAGAGAATTGTGTATGTGATGAACCAGTTGTTCTGATGTATAGAGTGAATAATGGTGAAATTGTGTAAGTGCATCCATTCTACACAGAGCATCACATAGATGCTAATAAAGTTTTCGATGTAATTTATTGTGTTCCACAAACGACACGACATGTAGTTCGCCAACGCCTCGTCATCACAGTGAAGGCTGTCACGATGAGATTGATCAAGCCTGATTTGTGCATTCAGAAAGAACATGGTAAGGTGTTACTCCTCACTTGATCTTCAGCTAAGTAACGGCGATACCTGTCATCTTATTCCTTATCGTTTCGTTTCACCATCATATCATTCTTCTCTGATACGAATTTTGACTAACTGAGAGTGAGAGGATGAATCGATCTCCTTACAATCTCTAGATTTCATTCCACTTTGAAAATGTAACTGCCTCTAGACCTGGCTTGACTACGCACTGTACAATTGGATTTTATAAATGTGTGACCTGAAGAGAATATTCTTTGTTGCTCATATTGTTGTTGTTGTTGTTGTTGTGTTAGGAGAGATGAAGCATGGAATAGATAAGTGTCAGAGTGATGGATTTTCATCGATGTCAACAAGCATGGTCAGCCAGTGATTCCTATTGTCTGGTTTAGCTCCACCAGTCAGAATACACCTTTGTATACGGCTCAGACGAAGTGGCAGAGAATTCATCCATTGCTGTCATATCTTGATGTTGTCATCCTGAATCGTCTTCTCCCAATGCAATACTACGTCAGCTGACATTGTACATTGAAGTAGGCACTTGTTTGGAGTGCGGAGGATCATGTAATCAATCTGTTTACTGAAAGTCTGTTAGTTTGAGGAAACTTTTCAGTGTAGACTGCCGTCAAATACTTGCGAGGCATACAGATTATTGTTTGTCTCTTGATGGTTTTGACAGTATGGAATGGAATGGGGAATATTTTAAATGGGAAAGTGACGAAATCCATATTGAAATTATGTGAAGTTGCTGGTGATCAATGGGATTCTGTCAGCACTGATAACAAGAGATGATGAAATTGATTGTTTCTCAGTGACTAGTCAATGTATCGAACCAAGTTCTACAAGAATTCAGTCGCCGCCTGATTGGCGCATTGGTAACATGTCAACCTGCACTGATGGATGACACGGATTGAAATGATGAGCATAACACTCCAAGGAACACCCAAATGGGTATCTATCTAATATCCTCTTGAGGACTATGCAGTTGGAGCCTGAGGGGAACGTGTAGATGGACCCCTCAGAACTTGCAGAAATGGAGAAAAGTGTATGTAACCTGAGACGATGAAAAGTAGGTGGGACAAAGCGACTAGTTTGAAAGGTGTTTGAGTACGGTGGTCGAGGAATTTTAATCAAGTTAACTAGATTTTTA